>CP136066.1:197834063-199121563 GCA_032622095.1 Siphonodentalium dalli | reverse complement strand
CAGGACTCGGAGTAGGATCCTGCGAATATTCGATGTTCGATTTGTTATTCAATTCTGTCCAAATTTTCTATTCGAATTAGGTTAAACAATTTTGGTTCGAATATTTCAATGGCGACTGCTGAATTAATATTTCGAATACATTTCGCCGATTCATAAAACGATCGCAGATACAGTGTAGTTATATACCATTCTGAATTAATATTTCGAATACGTTTAGCCGATTCATAAAACAATTGCTGGTAAATTGTACAGTACTCAGGAAGTGTGAAATTATTTCCTCGAACACGAACGGAAATCTTAAGTGTAAAGTACACAATACACATCGGAACATCCAGAATAATAATAACGTTAACTCCTCTTCAAATTATCTGATTGGAAGAAACTCGGTTTGACGAATAACCATTACATTATGTCAAGTTATTCTGGTCACGGTCTGATGATTTTTTTTTCAGTTTTGCCCGTTTTTCGACTGTTTTCTGGTTTTCCGGATGGTAACTTGAGCAATTTTCAACAGAATTTCCTGATATTTTGTTCGTAGGCCAAGTTTGAATTTAGTCCAGGTCCGATGAAATGACGGAGTTACGCCTCTTTTTAACTCAACCTGACGAAGTCAAGTTAGAGCTATTGCTATGTATGGGTTGGCGTCCATTGTATGTGCGTGTGTCCGTGATCCATCGGCAATTTCCGTTAGCACACCCTACATGTCACACCTCTCACCCGATCGTCACAAAACTTCATATGGATCTTCGAGGTGACCTCTAGATGGGAGCTATCGGTTTTTTAAATTCGTTAAAATCATGACCGCCAGCAGCCGTCTTGGATTTCAAATTTTAAACCATCGGCACACCCTGCAGCCTGCATTTATTGGAGAATTGTTTTGGAAATTTACAGGCATTGTTTAGGATTGCCTCTAGATGTGAGATATACATTTTTTGAATTTCATTGGAAAACATGTCCGCAAGCAGCCATCTTGGATTCTGCATTAATTAGGAGGCTGCGAATCTTAGATTTTGGTTCGAATCGAATCTCGAATCGAATATTCAAAAAATTTCTAATCGAATCGAATCTCGAATCCCCTAAATCCACATTTTGAAATCATCAATATTTACGTCGAAATTCCCGCAAAATAAAGGAGGAACTTGTAAATACAAAACCATAGTAATTTGTGTCATTGTTGTTCGTGTATAAAGTTCAATTATGACGAACTTGACATTTGTCTAACTGATTTTGTTCCAGAATTAGCGATATAATCAATCAATAATGACAATCACCAGTGGGGTTTGTCATCAGCACGACACGAAGACACACCTGATTTTAAAAATTTTGAGGCAAATACCTATCACAGACTTGCGTTCCAAACACTTAAGTTGTAGTCGTATGCGATTAGGTATTCAATACCTGAGTGCAGTTGCCGCATGGGTTTCTACTAACTCTTAAACTATAACAGATAATACATATGAATATTAAAAAAATAAAATCGATCACCGACCGACAAACTAGGCTCTCCCAGGCTCGCTGTTCCATAAATGAAAATAAAATAAACGTTTTTATTTTAAAGGAATGCGTAGCGTTTGCGGTGGGTAATGCTGTAAAAATATGCACACATTCATTGAAACCGTGATACTAGTGACTAGTAAGAAGAAAGAATGTTAAAATATAGTAAGATTTTATGCCTATAGTGCCCTGTACCAATAATAAATATCTCGTAAGTAGTATGTTGTCTTCAAGATCTACGCTGTGTTATATTACAAAGCGTCAAATTGTGTAATATACATTGGCTGCCGTTTACATAACACTGTGCAGCTCTTGACGATAGCATGCTATCTACGCGATATTTATGATTGGTATAAGTCACTATAAGAACAAAATATGTCTACATTTTAATATTATTTCTGATTATGGTGCTGTTAATTTGAGGACGTGAGATGCCCCTGAGGTGGTACGAAATTCACTATGTACGTTTTACACTTCAAATTTGTGCGAGATGCGGAATTGCCGCGATTAGTAGCCATCTGCGTTGGTTATAAACCGCGAAACAATTTGTCGCATATATTTCGTTTGAAAACCAAACCCCAGTATTCTAAATTTTGAGCAGAACGATATCGAATCGAATCGAAGCTTCACAGCGATTTCGAATTGAATCGAATATTCGAAGAATCGCAGACCCCTAACTTTAAAATAATTATATATCTCTTCATGTTGACATATTGTATTACTTAGACATTTCAAATTTCCGCATTCATAATCGCAAATGAAACAATGAAACAAATGAAATTATCCCTCATTCAAGTTGAGCTGCAGTGTCATTGACACTTTCATTGATTGAGCAATCTCAAATTATGAACAGATTTCAAATAATTTTGGATTTTGAGTTCACAAGAGGAGTATCTGAAATGAGTTTATAATCTAGGCCTGGCCAGACATTTTTGTCATAGTTATTGTCCTTTGGTTATCATTTTTTCGTGCAACTTCCAGGGAAAATTTGTCCGAGCTTTATTTCGAACAATTATCATCGAATTTGAAAGATTTTAGGTATATGAGTTCACAAGACCAGTATCTGAAATGAGTTTGCAAACTAGCCCTGGCCAGATATTTTTAAAGAGATATGACCCTTTGATCGTCATTTTTCGACAAGCAGCACCCATAAATTTTGTCTGGGGTTTATTCCTCTCAATTACCAATATCTGAAACATGACAGTAAACAAATCCAGCCAGGCATTTTCGCTGGAGTTATTGCCCTTTGATTGTCGTTTTTTTCAAGACGGATCTGAGGATATCTCAAACAAATATTAACTGATTTCAATTATTTTTTTTAGCATATTTGGAAAATGCCCTTCCTCAACCTTAATAAATAATAATTAAAATGCATATGACGTTCGTTCGATCACTCGGTGTTTAATATCCCATGCCTTGATGTTATTCAAGCCTGAAACTATGAGAAAATTTGACCCAACAATACAAGTTATAAATTAAGGGATAACGAGTCCTACTAAAAGCCTACTGCTCCCGATCGCACCCCCTGGGGTCCAAGCGAGATGAGGCATGCACTATCGTGTATGTACCAAATTTCTAATCCCCAAGTCGATAGCTCGAGTGGAAACGGCACTGATAACCCATAACTTGCGACCAATTCCGTCTAGTACGCATAATAAAAATAAAGGCACCGACCGCCCCTCCCTGACTGCCTGACCACGGAAATGGACACCACATCATGCAGCGAATACCACTCTGCATCCATGAGCGATCGAACAAGTCGCTAGCTGTAGCGGAAGTGAATAAATTAACCTACACGCTACTGCCGAATTCGCTATGAATGTACGCAAAAACGACGAAAATAACATCGGCCGACCCCCAGGGGACCGAGCGAGATGGTGCATGCACTACCGTGCAGAATTGACATATATGTACCAAAGTTTCAATTACCAAGTCGATATCTTGAGCGGAAACGGCACTGTTGACCCTAACTTGGGGATTAGAACTTTGGGCTTCTTTCCCAATCCCAACCAATCACAATCGAAGGATACAGTGAAACAAATTATGACATCCTCGTCCGAAAAACTTCAAGTGGACAATATAGCTGCTCTCGATTTCTTTCGGAGTGTGAAGCCACGTCGCACGACCTCCCGGAGGGCGTGGGAGTTATGTTGGGCCAATCTTAAGTATGTCTCAATATCAATTCGAATGGCAAACACCCTCAACAGGACGACATACGACACGCAACAACTCCATTTGCAAACATTGCGGGCAATTGTACCATAATCAATTAGATCATATGTTCTTGCACTGCTTCTCTCCGCATATCACTGATCTAAAAAAAAACACTTCTGGTATCGAATAATCATATCTTCGATTTATCGACGTTCCTAATTCTGGACCACCTATCGCCACACGATTTCTTGATGTATTCATTTGGCTGCCAGTCGATGAATGGGTTGGATTCCCCAACCATAAACAACGAGTGTGAACTCTTTATTGAATGTTTTTCGTTATTATGCATTTTGTGCACCATTTAGACCGCGTATGTATACCATCACACATGTGGAGTGAGAAAAACAGCTAGTACACGTCATTCTTGTATATTAATTAAATGCAATGACTCTCGTTGGCGAAATAATTTGCGTTAGTTTATCGCCGTTCGCAGCGTCCCGAATCGAGATGTAAATATTTACAATTAAGCGTAGTTCAAACAATGATATCTCTGGAGCGCTATCGATTATTTCTTTGAATTTTTCGGTAATGCTAGTAGAGGATTACATTCCCACACTTGGCATAGCGCCTGCACACGAGTACTAACTTATTAGTTTCTTGCACCGAACAAGTCCATAATATGTCTTTAAAGAAAATTTTAAATAATCTAGGTTGGTGCGGCTTGCAGTCAATTTTATACTGGCTATTGATATAATATCCGCTAGGAACGAGTAGATCCATCACTATTATGAAATTATTCAAGTTAGATAATTTTTCTGAAGTCTACTGACATGTTATGCCCAAATTAGCAGTCTCCAATCATGTTGCCCATTTCTGAGGTAAACATGTGCTCAGGTGAAAACGTTTTATGATAACTAATTTTGTTGCTCTACATTAGTTTGTTTTTAATACTATCCCACTACTTGTAAGTATTCTATTCAAAACTGAGTATATGTTAAAACGAAATTCATTGCTTTAAATTATCAAGGTATGCAGCAACTTCCTGCTACATGTATATATTAAAGGTACTCAATCCGATCAGACGCTCCTAAATTACTATTTCTTTGGCTTCGGGGGTAAAACATATTTGATTCGAGTCGAGGAACCCACCCATCAAAGCTGCAGATTGATTAGATATCGATGTTTGTAATGTGCTGTTTCTATTGTTTATGGCCCAATCTTTTCGACGACCACGTGATAAAAACGTACAAATTGCGGTTGTAAGATGGATAACTCTAAAATCAAGTGGTTATTATTGTTAATAGTTACAACTTGATTTCAGAGTTATCCATCTTACAACCGCAATTTGACCGTTTTTATCACGTGTTCGTCGAAAAGATTGGGCCACAAACAATAGAAACAGCATATTTCAACATCGATATCTAATCAATCTGAGCTTCGATGGGTGGGTACCTCGATTCGAATCAAATATTTTTTACCCCCGAAACCAAAGAAATAGTAATTTAGAAGCGTCTGATCGGATCGAGTACCCTTAAGTCATTTTTACATGTCGTTCTTGAAGAGGCGACCCGTTCGTGAATTGGCGGAGATCGGTTTCAAACAGTCGGTTTGAGGCAGACAGTCGTCCTTTATAAAGGTTCAACACTTCTTGTGATGGGATCCATTGCAATATGTGTGGGATCCATAAATAGTATTGGGCATTTAGCGCTGTCCGTGTGTCAATGCTGCCCTACACCTCCACCATACCAGATGTCGTTTGGGTCATTCGTCCCACCACCAGTAGTAAAGTTCATGAGTGGTTTTTAAATTTTGAATATATGAAATTTGTCAATTATGTATTTTTTCAATTTTACATATGTAGCACGATGTTCATGTAAACTTTAAACTTCGAGAGATCACACAATGCGCTCACGCGTGGTTTCCATCGCTGTGACATGCATGTTAGTTTATCATTACTCAACCCAACATTGTTTGTATGGCCATAATATTAAAAAAAATTGTTATTATATACCGAGGGCCAGATGATGCCGCTGCGGCATGTTGAATAATTCAACTCATTCAGTGCCAGGTCTCCTGGGAAAAAATAACATTATTTACACTAACCATTTATTTTGTTTGACTATTCAATATTGGAAAGAATCGAATTGACAGCAGGCATTGCTAGTATAGGCCCTACCCATGAATTGCTTTTAAACTCAATGTCCGGTACTTGAGGTTCACCATAGGTCAAAATGTCATGTTGCCATGGCAACGAGGACTTGAAATTGACACCGATTGTGTGAAATTACAAATTTGTTGTTTCATGTAGCCATCTAAATAATTTATTCAGTGTAGTTTTAGACATTAATTTTGCTGGTGGAATAACACAGAATTTTGTTATGGCAAGGATCCGGGGGGGTGATCGGTGTGACCAAACGAAGTTTCTGAATGGGATGATGTTTACAATGGATAATCTCCGAGAAAAGCAGATTACAAAACTGATAACTATTTGAAAATGTATTGTTTCGTTCTTTTGACCTTCGTGCTGTATCTATTGTGTCAATTCCACATTTTGGGCCATCGGATTAACCCGGTGACGATTCTATTCGATTCAGCGCACCGAAACTCCACCCTCAATACCAAATTTCGGTTCGATATCGTAAAGACTGTAAGAGCAATATATCGACATTTTTTTTCTATAGAAAATTTTCATTGTAATTTGGCGAACCCCTTAAGGTACAGAGTATGATTGACATAATGTGTACGTTGTCGACATCAGCGTTCCTGTATCGTTTGGTGTCAAACCAAGTTTAGTGTGGATCAGGGAATGCCCCACTTGACATATATGAATCGACCTTTATCCAATGAAAATCTGTTTCCGATTAACAGAAGTGTACGCTGTATGCGTTGACCTCTCAGAGAGTTTGAACTTAGTTGACTTAGTCACGCCCACAGAGCACATCAATGTTCGCCACCTTTATTCAGACGGCTGTATCTCCTAAACGCATCGGCGTGCGGAGCTTCCTGATGCGTCATTTGAACGGATACATGTTCCCCTATTCCATGATCTACAAGTTGAGTCTGCGCATGCGCGTATATACAGACACCCCCCCCCCCCCCCTGTTGAAAACTAAACAGACAGCTCTCCCAAAATGTGACTTGTAGTATGCCGGGTTCTAATCCTGTGCACCTAGATTGAAATTGTGAGTTTCACTCATAAGGCAGCATGTTATAAACATGGTGTGTTGGGCGACGAGTTATCTCGTCGCCGGCGCTCAGACGGCGTCCTTTGTGCTGAATGAGTTAATCTGGTGTCAACGTGCTATGAGGCACCTCGTCCCCTGGGGGGGGGGCGTCTTTGGCAGCTTCGCGGGTCGAAGGACCCCCCGTCTGCTCAAATCAGTTGTGTTTACGCGGATGGTCTCTCGATGCTGATGATATCTCTGAACATGTCGAGTTTAGTTTCATACATTAATTTTGAGTGTTCACGTGATGCTCGCTCGCATGGTTTCCACCAGTGTGGCATGCTTGTTATTTTATATTTATCCTTTACTCGGCCCACCATTGTTTATGTGGCCAGATTATCAGAATTTCTGCTATTAATTATCAATTATAAATATATCTTTACCAGGGAACATGGGTAGCTTTCCCTGGTATGCTGTGAACTCTCGGAGCATAGTATTGTTTCAGTTTTCGGGTTCGACATAACCCCATCCATTCATCGAATTTGACATATCGGACCGTACCATAACATTTACAGTTGTTTCACTTATATCAATCTTTAATTCCATTTCATTTCTACCTTTGTTAGTTTTTTTCCATTTGTTGCTGTCTGCCCGGCGGCTCCGGTGTGCCACTATTCAGCATGTCTGCTCTTCACTTGTAAATTGATCGTTGTGTACTTTGTTTCTAATAATATTCAGTGGTTTATTCTAGAGGGTCTAGGACCGTCTATTAATTTATCCGTTTCACAGGACTTTGAAGTTCTTAAAACCATACTACTGAACAAACTAAATATTCTTTATTTGTAACATAACAAAACCAACCTCAAGATATACTCAACACATTCAACTTCAACACATGCAATATCAGTTTACTACAATATTAATAATATTAATATTAATATTAATCTGCTAAGCACAAATTACTTCATCTGAATCTCTGATTCTGGCAGTTTAGCTTTAATGGACAGCAGACAGGGCGAGCCCTTTCAGGATTGCTATCATGATGAATACACCAAACACTATAGGAAAGCTCTCCTATTCTGAACACACTGACCTATAAGACCCAGAACTTTCGCGTAATATATCAGCCGAAAAATAATACCTCCACCGGTTTTCCGGCTATCTCCGTCGCAAACCCTCAGATGACGTCATATGAGTTGTCAGACTTCAAATCGGAGTTAATTGTGTACCTATATGACGTCACCAATATTATGTAATTGCGCGTATGGTGATTTTAAAAGCACAGAATCTGCAGAGCATGCATGGATATAGAAGAATAACTATATGGCAGCATGTCAACAAGTGACTTTAAGTCTCGTATGTGATGTAATTTGTGCCGGGCTAACGTTTCTATACAATGTCTCCATTGCAGTTGGGAATATTATAAAAGTGATTAATTTTCAATGGTAGTTTTAAGAAATAATTCAATAAATTTTACCGCGTTGGGATAAATTACAACTAAACGATCTTTATTGTCACACGGAGGAGGCATGCAAAATTATTCTTGATACGAACTGTTCCGAATACATGTTATATGCACCTATATTGACCTCAATCATGTATACATGATCCATAACTATACAAATAACCATATCGTATCATAACCCTATCGTATCATATTGCTAATGGTCTGATATAATTTATTGAATCACACTACAATTAACTGAATTATCTTGGTTTTCCGCGTTACGATAGACTGAAACGAAACGCTCTTTTTTTTTGTCACACGACTATAATGTCATCTGGAAACTGGAATATTTTTTGTGATTATCAATGTCTAGAACACTTAACTTTGCAAGTTTTCTCATATATGCAATCTGTATATATAAGGATTAACTGTCATGTGGACTGTTTTTATGGAGATGTAACCGTGAGGTAAGTGGTCATAACTTGTGTAAAACACGAAAACTTGTGTAAAACCCGAAGGGTTTTACATACAAGTTATGACCACTTACCTCACGGTTACATCTCCATAAAACAGTCCACATGACAGTTAATCCTTATATTTATATACATTTAGCGAAAAAGCCACTTTTGTAAATGTATTTAAATCGAAAAGTGAATCGTGACAAAACCAGCCCAAAATATCCCACAGCATCCTTGGCAAAAGTTAACAGGAACAATTGAAACCCGACGATTTATTAAGTCAATCCTGCGCGAATCCAAATGCGCCCAAAACATTACGCGTTCGTCTTTCCAAACCCAAATGACGTATCGATGTTGTTATGAGCTGACGTATCGATGTTGTTATGAGCTGTTGCGCATTCACCGAGAAATAATTGCAACTCGCCACGTGGGCGCCGACCAATCAGAATGCTGGATTTAGTGATGACAACACTTAGTATGTAAATATATGAATATATTGTATGTAACAAACATTCGTGAAACCCAAGCACATGTGTATGTACATGTAGATAAATGCGCGTAAAACCGAACCACTATACATTAATTATTATACGATGTATTCACACATCGTGGTAGAATATACTTAATAATATTCCAAGTCTTCGTCTGTGATAGTTGGCCCTGTCTAAAATACGGGCTTGGCTTTATAATAACAACAACACATCGCGATACATAGAATACCGCGCTACAGTCGTTGTATTATACGGGAACTGCGACGTATTTCGGTGTATATTAGTTGTTGAACGCGCTGTGTTCTCTCAGTGGCGCGGCGAACTTCATGATCCGCGATCGTATTCATGATCGGGTTGCGTGTGCAAACATTATATGTTCTATCCACGCGTATCGATTGGTTGTCCACGGGTTAACCCGTGATCGATACATTATACTTCTTGTTACGATGTGACAGTCATGTGATCCGACGCATGATTTCGTCTACAACACAGATCTTGGGCTAACCTCTGAATTTTTTGAGCAGCATGGATATTTTAGGTACATCTCACGAAATAACAATTAAACTTCAAAAATAGATATCTGATCGCTCTGAGCTTTACGGGGCGGGTTCCTAGACTATAATCAACTATTGTTTTACCCCCGTTAGGAGCATTAATTCGGATAATGCATCCTTATATATGTATTATCGGTATATTGAAAGAAAATAGTAATCCTTGTTAATGCTCATTTTCCTTTAAACTGCTTCACATCCAAATATAACTACTGGAATCAAACGTTGTCTCCCATGATCCTTTATCAACCATGTCAATTTAAGAATGAATTTCGAGTTTTCAACAAAACCATCATTTCAATTATACTTATCATTCGAACAGCACGTCACGTTAAGAATGACATTTCACTAAGCTGTTGTCTAAATTAGCTCATATCAGGCATGTCACTTTCGGTATGACCTGTCACTAAACTGTTATCTCCATTTAAATTATATCCGGCATGTCACTTTAAGAATGCCTCTTAGTTAATTTATCCCGCTTATTTCTGTCCATATCCGTTCGAAACTGCGTGGTCTCATTTTCTTTTCAGCAATCGTCTCAACATGCCACTGAAGGGCAGGGGCCCATCTCCTTCAGTTGTGCGTTACACTTGGAGCGCGGGTCTCGAAGGATGGAGGAAGTCATGCCGAGCCCCGGTCGCTGCTGCCATCACTCGTGGGTCTAAGATCGTTCCTCCGGGACAGCAGCCAGACGGGACACCTTCCACACACCCACTGCGGCGATCGCGCGTCTTGTCACGCGTGTTCCACATATGCACAGAAATAGTTCCACTGCCCCGGTACAAATCAGAGGCCGCGCATCTACATGTACTCTGCTTTGGATATAGGCGGTGGGGGTCCATTTCCTTTGCTTGAGCGCGGCAATGCTAACATTCCTCTGCTTTCCTCTGGTGGATCGGTATAGGGTCAATATATATATAAAGACCAAGCGAAACGATTATGCCAAATTATCCCTTGTTCGCTCTGGGAAGCAGGACAGGCAAACCTAACTGGACTGACACCTCTGTTGAGTAGAGTTTTTTATCATTACCATGCCAGCACCGAAAACATCGCAACAATCGAGGGGTGGGTTGCTGTCTGCGGAGTAAACATGTCGGTGTCCTTCGAGAAGTATCCGATGGTGGCAATTTCCATGATCAAATAGCAATCCATCATTCGTTATCTGGCCACGAGGGGAGCTAATTGGTCCTTTATGACAAAATCGTTCACCAGCTGTGTTACCTCCACTCTCCGGGAATTGGTCTCTTAAAAATTATAAATTAGCTTCCTAACGTTTACTTTGTTCTTTGCGATAATGTAGCTATAGTCAGTCATACATCGACAACAAAATAAACTTCAATCATCCCTATTGCGGCACTTTTGTTCTGGTCTGTCTCTTGTACAATATCCATTCCCGCGCGAAATAATGTACCAGATTCTGCGTCGAAGTATACTAACTTAACCGTCATTGCGCCGCATGCACACAGCTTTCCTCCTTCTGTATATGTTCATGCAACACTCTAATTTTGTACTTTGTTAGGTTATTGCGTATTAACCCTTTACCCAACAAACCGTCAAAACCGGCCAAATAAAGCTTCAACAGCCTAAATTATCTTGGGTCTGTCTCAATAAAACCATACAAATATGGATATCATTGGAACCGGCTCATTGACCACATTGTGATGGTTACAGTTATGCCCTGTGCCAATGCATTCTCTTATATATGCGAGTCGACCATAGGTCGCCTCGCATATATAAGAGAATGCATTGGCCTAAAAAAAATCTTTTTTTAACACTTTTTACCATTTTTTCTTACATTCTTTAACAATTTTATAATTTTTAATGTGTTAAGCCAATGCATTCTCTTATATATGCGAGGCGACCTATGGTCGACTCGCATATATAAGATAATGCATTGGCACAGGGCCGTTCTGTTGGGTAAAGGGTTAAATCAATCAATCAATAATACTACTAGTATTCCGAATGCAAGTTTTACCGGGGACTCTTCGTGAATTATTTTTATGGGTTCGTTCGCATCAGTGAGCTGTTCCCTGCACCAGTTGAACTAAGGGGGGGGGAGTAATTCAGTCCGCAGATAATTATGGCAATGCTACCCCCCCCCCCCCATGCAAACTGCGATATCTAACCAGTATTTTAAACATAGCCTAAGTGGTCGACCTCATGTCGTATTCATCAGATCCCAACCCACCGAGCTATGCCCCGATCCGGACTGTATTAAATTTGTTTGGGCTGTCGGCCCGGAATTGACGGGCCTCGATGGAACTGGCCGAAATGGGTACCCAGCGTTGACCAGGCAGTTTCCAACAAATTATTTTCAAGAATACCTCAATTTCAATCACCTGGACCCACACAAAATACAGACCCGATGCTGCGTGTTGGCAGGTCGGGCTTGGATTTACTGACGCCCAAATCGGAGTGCTGGGCAGGTGGTATTCAAATGCGTTTTAGACATACATTCGACGTATGACCCATTGATGCCGCCAACGACTGAGCGAGGTAGTATCTACGGGTTTGTATCACAATCTTTGCTTGAGAAAGTTACCTTTGGGAAAGGTCGGGTGGCAGATGATTCAGTCTTTTTGGGTTGTAGTTAAATTTAGCTATGTCGTACAGATTTCTGTTCCCAGTCTTTTGTGTTGTCGTCAAAGTCCACTAACTTTGTACTACACATTTCAGGTTCCCATGGTCGGGCTGGGATTTATTGACGCCCAAATCGGAGTGGTGGGCAAGTGGTATTCAAATGTGTTTATGACATACCTTCGACGTGTGACCCATTGCTGCCGCCTATGCTTGAGCGAGGTAGTATATCTGGGTTTCGACGACAATCTTCGCTTGAGAATGTTACCTTTGGGAAAGGTCGGGGTGGCAGATGATTCAGTCTTTTTGGGTTGTAGTTAAATTTAGCTACACATTTCTGTTCCCATGCGGGGCAGATGTCCTTTGTGGTGGTTCCTACGTCAGTATTTTGTTCATGACTTTTCATTGATGTCAATGATTCAGCATCCATGTGCAATGACTTGCATTCTGGGTTTGTTCCAGACATTGTCCTCCCGGCCGGCTCAAATTTGTTGGCAGGGGCAAAGAGTACCAGAAAAAACGCCACTCTTTGGCTATGGCGGTTATTGTGCCTCAAAACATTGTCACCCAAATGTTTGTATTTGTCACTACTACATTTATTGTATCGGCTTCCTGTAAATAATTATGTTTTTTCTAAACAGGTAGCTATTGACGCATTCCATTTGTTGTCTTTCACTCTAACCCGGCGGGATAAAACATAGTCGTATAAGAGCGACGTATTTTATCACAAAGGGTTAACCAGATGCCTGAATTTAAACCAAAATTGTGTACCAAGTAACAAACGCAAACATGTTTGGTAGCGAGATCTCTCGCTGACATAGATCACTACAACATAACGCATGAGATTTCAGATAAGTAAGCTATACATTGATGTTGCGAAGTACTTAGACGAAATTAAAACATAATTATAAAGTACAAGTATTTTGGCAGTAATTCTATGTAGTTTGCGAATTGGAATAATTCGCAGAGCAGAATCGTGGGAACTATATTTTTTGCCGGAAGGGACGAGCGAAGCGGTTGTGTTAATTTCTTTGCAATAAATTTATCGGCGAAGCCAGTCGCTTATTTTGAAAACCATCCCCCCCTCGCCGTTTTTTGTTTTGTTTTTCTAAACAGGTGGCTATTAAAGATACGGGCGGCGTTGGCAGTGGGTATGCTGTTAAAATATTCACCTCCGTCAAAAACCGCCATAAACAGAAAGAATAGTAAAATATAGACAGACTGTGTTCTTATACCAATCAGAAATATGGCACAAACAGTATGTTATTGTCAAATGTTTTCCTTTGTTATGTAAACAAAAGCAAAAAACGTTACAGAACCTGGCTTTTGTTTAGATCCGGATATGGTGAACATAAAGAGCGTTATTTGTTACTGTTTTCCTGATATGGAAATAATAAAGAGCGTTGATATCATTTGTATGTAATTAACCAATAGAATTGCGCTGTGTTTTGTAAACAGAAGCAAAACTTCTGTAACACGACCAGGCTCTTGTTTACGTACATCATCGTACGTCTTGACGGCAATATACTATTTACGCGCTGATTATGTTTAGCATATGAACAAAACTATATATATTTTAATATTCCTTCTGTTGTTTGAACAAATATGAATATTTCTGCAACGAACGCCGCCCGTTCCTTCAACACATTCCAGTTGTTGTATTCCACTATAACCCTGTGGGATAAATATTGTTGTACATAGCGTTTCCATTGAATGGAGGAATGGAGGAATCTCTCTCCAATAAGCCAGAATACGCAAGCAACACAAAATGGTGGTAGATTGATGGTGCGATAACTTTCAATACATTGTTCTATCCAATCAGAGGGGCACGACTGTAAACAATATATTATTGTTTTGTGTTAGTAATCACGAACAATCGACTGTGTTTAGGGTACGTTCATACGCTGGCAATATTGCACTGCAAACTGCAAAAATGCCAGCTGCAAAGGTTGTTTTGTTTTGTTTTGTTTTGTCAGCTGGCATTTTTGCCAGCAAACGACTAGCTCGTGCTGTGTCGTGGTTGGTCGTCAACAATCAACTGTGATATATGATAACGGCGTATACCTCTCTGTCGGTGGCCACAACACAAGGCCACTAACAATAATTGATTGTGTCTGTACCGTACTTGATACGATCGAATGGAATCGGGGTGTGTTCTCTGTGATTCTCATACACACATAATTATACATGTGTAAGGATCTCTGTTATATGAGGATATGCTGATATGGCGTGACACAAAGAGTACCAAAAGTGATGCTTCCCGAGTCATAAATGTGGGAGCTATATGGGAGGTGGTGGCAGGACTCACTATGAGTATCCATGCATTGCTTCAAATGTGCTTACTTAAGTGAGCGTGTACAAATTCTCAATTGTTATCGAAATGGTCATGTATCGATCAGAATGGCACATTGAGATATCACTCAATTCAGATCAAGCTGGGGTTCGAATACGTGCCAACACCATCTACCAAGACTGCGATATCGATGTAATTGTAGTGGTTTAAAAGTGACTGCTTGTGTCGTGGTGGTGGTGTGGGGTCTAACAGTAGGGATAATGGGATGTTATAGTCTTTGGCATTGATAAAGCATATATGGGACTATATAATTATTCATGCCATTTGAATAACAATATATTGTGTGCTTTTGATTAACTTGTGTTACTATTTATTTGATTTCTTTGTTTTGTTTAATATCAGCACCACGTCTCCCCCCCCCCCCCCCCCCCACCGTTTTTCTTAACTTATTGTTTTGCTTAACATGGAGACCAACGAGTTTGTGACTAAAATTATTGGAATGACACGTTTGGAGTTTGGGATGATACCCGGGAAGATTTGAATTCGTCGGTTATCTTCGTTGAGCCAAGTGCGGACCCACCATCTCCTGTCTAGGTGACGTTTATTGTACTCATATATGAGCATAACAGCTGGCCGTGGCGATATCACATTCCAACATGTCAAGTGACATAATTTTGACTGGCCTAAGAATACCAACACGCATCGTGTTCTAATATATTGCAAACAGCTCATCAATCACGCAAAACGGCTGTCGTTCATTGATCACTACTAACGCTGATTTGTTGACAGCGGGCAGAAATTAATCCGTTTTGGCAATTTTGCAGCTGGCATTTTTGCAGTTTGCAGTGCAATATTACCAGCGTATGAACGTACCCTTAGGGTACGTTCATACACTGGCAAGTTTGCACGGTATGGTTTGCAGGCATTTTGTCGTAGAAAACGATATGGTGCCAGAATATGAACGGAAACAATCATATGAGATGCAACTGTACCACAGCTAACTACGTGCGAAGTAAAATCTCTGTAGTTCCACCTGTAGCGATGCTAGCGGAATTTCCCGTAAATAGCATGCAATTATCTCGCAAGAATCAATACAGGTATTTGAAGCGTTACAAGTGAAACAACATAAATTTTAATTTTCATGTCGTTTGCTTTGGTAAAGATGCTTGTTATGTGCATATTTCAGTTCATATTCTGGAACCATGGAGTTTTCTATGACGAAATGCCCGCAAAAACATACAGTGCCAGCGTATGTGAACGTATATACAACATTTGTAAACTACAATTATATTTCAATGGTCTAATATCGGGAACTTTAATTGTCATATTAAGCTATTTCTGTAAATTCTAGTTGTTAGTCAAACCATGGTCACCCTTTGATAAAAAATGTATTCTCCCCAAGTGATCAAGTGATAGCATAACACGTTGAAATGGTCTACATGTATATTTGAAGTGGTATTCGGAAATATGAGTAGACGACAAACATATGGAAATAATACAAATGCAGAAGGAATACTACATGTATTTACTGGTGGGACATGTTCAGATTATTATCTAAATATTTCCCACCGGAACTACTCGTCAATGAGTATTTATTAACCCTTCCTTTCAGTGCCAGGGGCCGATCTCATCGGCCCTAATTTACGGTCTGTAAAATCGGCCCTAAAACAATAAAAAAATAGTTTTTTTTTCGATTTGTTTTTTTTATTTTTGGGTTGAATTGTTTTGGGTATGCTTAAGCATGCTATAGTGAATTTAAAACAAACTGGATAAAACCTTAGGGGCATGTTATAACTCAAAACTTTCACCAAGTATTCATAGTAATAATTTTGATGCCCATGAAAAACGTAAGATTCCCTGGCACGAAACCTACAAAATAAGTCTGGCACTGAAAGAGTTAAAGAATATAAGAAAAAATTATTAAAATTGTAAAAAATAATAACAAATGATAAAAAATTGTTGGGCCAATGCATTCTCTTATATATGCGAGGCGAGTCAGGCGACCTATGGTCGACTCGCATATATAAGAGAATGCATTGGCACATGGTATATGGATTGATACAAAAATCGGACTTGGCACTGAAAGGTTTAAGGGAATGGGTAATTGTATTTATAATGATCTGATCCCTGCATTCCTTTTGTGAGTAGTGATCAGGAACGTTTCTATTGGATTTCGAAGGGGATATCCAAATTGACGATTCGAACGACACACCCACTTAACCCTTTACCCAACAAACCGGCTAAAACCGGCCAAATAAAGCTTCAACAGCCTAAAATATCTTCGGTCTGTCTCAATAGAACCATACAAATATGGATATCATTGGAACCGGCTCCTTGACCACATTGTGATAGTTACAGTTAGCCCTGTGCCAATGCATTCTCTTATATATGCGAGTCGACCATAGGTCGCCTCGCATATATAAGAGAATGCATTGGCCTAAAAAAAAATCTTTTTTTAACACTTTTTACCATTTTTTCTTACATTCTTTAACAATTTTATAATTTTTAATGTGTTAAGCCAATGCATTCTCTTATATATGCGAGGCGACCTATGGTCGACTCGCATATATAAGAGAATGCATTGGCACAGGCCCCTTATGTTGGGTAAAGGGTTAAAGTGATGTGAAACACTCCGGTAGGGTAATCAAATAGAAATGCAGAATAATCTTGCTCAAAGTAGTTATTTTTACAAATATTATATCCAAATTAACAACACATCCATCGTCATTCTTATATATTAATTAAATAAAGTGACTTTCGATGGCGAAATCGTTTTCACTAGTTTATCGCCGATAGATGCATCCCGAATCGAAATTAAATATTTACAATTGAGTGTAGTGCACACGATGTTTTCTATGGAGTGGAACGGTCGTATATATGCTTGAGATTTTCGGAGATGTTAAAGGTACTCAATCCGATCAGATACTTCTAAATTACTATTTCTTTGGCTTCGGGGGTAAACAATATTTGATTCGAGTCAAGGAACCCACCCATCAAAGCTCAGATTGATTAGATATCGATGTTTGAAATGTGTTGTTTCTATTGTTTGTGGTCCAATCTTTTCGACGACCACGTGCTAAAAACGGACAAATTGCGGTTGTAAGATGGATATAACCAATCTGAGCTTTGACGGGTGGGTTCCTCTACTCGAATCAAATATTGTTTACCCCCGACGCCAAAGAAATAGTAATTTAGGAGTGTCTGATCGGATTGAGTACCTTTAAGAGAATGCTACATTCCTCCAGTTGGCACAGCGCCTGCATACCAACTTATCAGTTTCACGTACACGAACAAGTCCATAATATGTGACCCGCCATATCAAATCCAGTCGTAAGTCGGGATTTTTTTTACCCTGTGCCAATGCATTCTCTTATATATGCGAGCCGACCATAGGTCGCCTAGCATATATAAGATAATGCATTGGCCTAACAATTTTTTACAATTTTAATAATTTTTTCTTGTATTCTTTAACAATTTTAGAATTTCACCCATACAGAGCCCCAGACAAACATGAGCAGACGACACTCTTCTATATGCTTCTATATATGTGTGGGGCTCCCTGCAGGGTAATGGATGTTTTTTATTGTATGTCCTAAAAATTGTAAGAAACATTTATTTAAAAAAAATGATAAAAAATTGTTAGGCCAATGCATTCTCTTATATATGCGAGGCGACCTATCGTCGACTCGCATATATAAGAGAATGCATTGGCACAGGGTAAAAAAACTCCCGACTTACGACTGGATTTGATATGGCGGGTCACATATGTCTTTAATAAACTTCAAATATATTCCGGACTGCCATTTGGTTGTAATTTCACACAATTTTGTTACCAGTCCTATCGATGTCAAACGTTTTCAACCAGACACATGTTTCCAACATAATATTTATTGCAGTATACACAATGACCAGAAGTAAGTTATTATAAGACTTTATGTCTAAAAACAACATTAAATAATGTTTGGAAAACAAATGATCAGAACGACGTCAACCTACATTGTATATTGGTTGTAATGATATTATTCATAACGTCAACCTACATTGTATATTGGTTGTAATGATATTATTCATAACGTCAGCCTACGTTGTATATTGGTTGTAATGATATTATCCATAACGTCAACCTACATTGTATATTGGTTGTAATGATATTATTCATAACGTCAACCTACATTGTATATTGGTTGTAATGATATTATTCATAACGTCAGCCTACATTGTATATTGGTTGTAATGATATTATTCATAACGTCAACCTACATTGTATATTGGTTGTAATGATATTATTCATAACGTCAACCTACATTGTATATTGTTTGTAATGATATTATTCATAACGTCAACCTACATTGTATATTGGTTGTAATGATATTATTCATAACGTCAACCTACATTGTATATTGGTTGTAATGATATTATTCATAACGTCAGCCTACATTGTATATTGGTTGTAATGATATTATTCATAACGTCAGCCTACAGTGTATATTGGTTGTAATGATATTATTCATAACGTCAACCTACATTGTATATTGGTTGTAATGATAGTATTCATAACGTCAGCCTACATTGTATATTGGTTGTAATGATATTACTAATTGCTTACTTGCAGGAGAGACCCAGCTGATACCCTGTCCAAGCGGCCAGTTGTCAGAGTCCGGTTTCCAGCCAGGCTGCCAAGGTGTGGTATTCACCCCTATATAAGTGGTCCTGCTAATTTGCTTGTGCATGATGCTGGCTGAAAAAATTGATACTGTTACATACATGTACCATTGTATTTAAAGTTTTCAATTTTGCAGCCTTTGGATAATCTGAACGTCGAATGGAGAATAATCAATAACTATCTATGTTAAAACAATATCGTAACCATGACTAATATGGCTATAACTATCTATGTTAAAACAATATCGTAACCATGACTAATATGGCTATAACTATCTATGTTAAAACAATATCGTAACCATGACTAATATGGCTATAACTATCTATGTTAAAACAATATCGTAACCATGACTGATATGGCTATAACTATCTATGTTAAAACAATATCGTAACCATGACTAATATGGCTATAACTATCTATGTTAAAACAATATCGTAACCATGACTAATATGGCTATAACTATCTATGTTAAAACAATATCGTAACCATGACTAATATGGCTATAACTATCTATGTTAAAACAATATCGTAACCATGACTAATATGGCTATAACTATCTATGTTAAAACAATATCGTAACCATGACTAATATGGCTATAACTATCTATGTTAAAACAACATCGTAACCATGACTAATAATCAATATGGCTATAACTATCTATGTTAAAACAATATCGTAACCATGACTAATAATCAATATGGCTATAATCCAAGATGGCCGCTGTCAGCAATGTTTTTTTTTGGCCGAATGACCCCAAAATAACTCGTTCCTATTTGCATGTCAATGTTAACATCCATGACAAATAGTATGCTCAGAAATTCATATACAGCTGTTTACAGTGAATTCCCCCCCCCGCAAATCTCTGTTTTAGTGTTAAAAGGGGGGGTGGTGTCAAAAAATGGTCGGAAAAAACTGCCGAAAACGGAAAAAAATTTGGGTGGGTGGGTCCCAAGTAGCTATAGGGTCGAAAGTAAAAAAAAGTGTTTTCCAACCCTCGTTCGAATTAGCCAAACTGCGAAAATCACATTTTTTTTATAACTAACAGTATATTTTCTTAACAGCGCCATGTCAATTCAGCAGGGACCACCAACATCATACACAATTATCAGGACCAGTGTTGAATGGTATTTTCAAAAATCGACACGCGTTATCGTGTGCGTCAGCATTGCCAGGTGATATGCGAGCGATATAATTGGATGGCAGTCAGGAGCGATGGATGAAAGGAGAGAGCGTGGGATGGAGGGAGATTGATAGGATATACAGATTGGGATGAATAACAAATGCAAGGTGATAGAGAGGGGGCGAGAGAGTGACCGAAAGTGAGTCAGTTGGAGAGCGAGGGACTAATATATGGGAGATAGAAGAAATGGAGGGAGGGGATACGTGATAAGAAAGAGGTGGCGGAGCAAACATGGGAAGGGAAAAGGGACAGAGATCGAGATGTGGGGAGATAAAGGATGGAGGAGAGAATGCAAGAGCCAAAGTGCCTTTGAAAAACTTCAATTTTACTGAAGAACGTACTAGTGGGGTCCCTTAGGCCCAACAAATCGCCATATTGTGACTTTAGAGACTAAAGCATGAAACCTCAAAAATATGTTGCTTTGTTACAAGGAAAACTTTTTGGAGGGGGTGCCCGGGTGGGAGGACCTGTGTCGGGATAAAATCAGGTTTCCGTGGCAACGGCATCATATATTTTGTGAAAAGTTGAAAAAGCCAACTGTTAGGAAACAATGAGCCTTGTGTTCAAAGAAATGTTAACTCATTGTGCCATCAATAGTGCATCAATGGACTGGGCCACTAGGACATATAGGGTCAAGGTCAATTGTTAAGGTCAAGGTCATTAGACAAATGTCATACTTTGGTCCATTTTTTTTTAATTGTCTCATATTTCGCAACCCCTAGTCCCCTAGTGCCTGAGTAAAAAAAAAATAATCCCCATCATAATTCACACGAATTAGGGCCCCACCACCATGTTCAATTTGATATATGACGCACTTGATAAAGACGATCAATGTCAAAATGTCAAAACATTTAATTTATACATAATCACATTTTAAGTACTAATTTTTATAATATTTTTGGCGATATATAAGTCAAGATACATTACCGTCAAGATACCATCAGACTAAAATAAACACGATTTTGTGACTTCAGTAACTAAAGCTTGATACTTCACATATATGTAGCTTAGTTATAGTGGACACTTTTTGGATAGGGGCCGAATAAAAGGTCATGTTTCTGGATATAATATCGTTTCCATGCCAACGGCATCAAATATTTGAAGAAATGTTGAAAAAGACTACTGCTAGAAACCCGATGATCGGTGTGTTTGAATAAATGAAGTGAACTCATAGTGCCATCAATGGCCCATCAAACGAGCTGGATCATAAGGACATATAGGATCAAGGTCAATTGCTAAGGTCAAGGTCATTGGGACAAAAATTCAATAAATTGGTCTATTTTATATTAATAGTCGCCAAAACTAGTGCGTTAGTCCTGAAAACAACCCCCATAACAGAGCACTGAGTCGCTACCATATTGGATCCATTCCATTCCGTGCATTCAGTGCTACATGTCAAAGTTCTTGAGTAGCATTCCATATATAGAGCTTTTGAATATTCAAAACTCCATATATGGAATGCTACTCCAGAACTTCGACCTATAGCACTTAAACCGCGGAATGGGGGCTGGATGGATCCAATACACATGTATGGTAGCGACTCGGTGATCTCGCTTATTGCACACCAATTACGGAATTATCATCGAGTTCAATATGATATACTTGATTTAAGATGGATACTGTCTACATTTGACAACAATCTATATCTATATTTGCGAATGTCTGTCTGTCTGTCTGTCTGTCTGTGTTCTATAGAAATTCACAGGGGACCATCTAGATGGCATCAAAAGGGTCTACTGGGGGTAACTTTTTACGAGAAAGATAATGGCGAGGGTTATGATTTTCTAAAGCGACGCCGTTGTTGTCAGGGCAGAAAAGGGGAAGGGGCAGAATTTAATGGTGTTGTTTAAATAAGTCAAATGTGGCGCCGTTCGCGTCAGGGATGCACGGAAGTGGAGAGGGGCACCACAATTGTTAAAACAAATTTTAGCACAGATGTCCACCAAATTGATATATATTCTTCTCCATGATGCAAGGATCTAATTGTGCGATTTTAAGACTCCAAATTGCTGTCGTTTATATGAAAGATTGTGGGATGGGCACACAATTGTTTAAGAATGGGTTTAGTCGCCGACTGCCACCATACTTATACAATATCATCCCCGTGATATGAGGAGTCTAATGGAGTGGCTTAAATATGTCAAAAGTGACTTCATTCGAGTCAGTGTTGAACTGAAAATCAGAGGGGCAATAAGTTTAGCGCCATTTCCGCCAACGTGATATGCATTCCTACCCATAATACGAGGAGTCTGATCGTGTGATTTAAAAACGCAATGTTGGTGCTGTTTGTGTGAGAGATGGGGGTTAGTGGGCACTAAATGTTATCAAAATTGGTTGACCAAACTTATCAATAATGATCTCCATGATATCAGGAGTATAATTGTGTGGTTTAAGGATGTCACAAGCTGTCACAAGTGGGGCCATTCGAATCAGGGGTGCACTGAAAGGGAGAGGGGTACCAACATTGATAACAATATTTTAGCGCCGATTTACACCAAATTAAAACACATTCTTCTCCATGCTACAAGGAATCTAATTGTGTGATTTAAAGACGGATGTGAGATTGTGGAGGGGTAGGCACTAAATTTGATAAGAATTGGTTTAGTCACTTATACAAAATCGTCCACATGGTATGAGGAGTCTAATGGTTGGCTTAAAACTGTTAAAAGTTGCGTCATTCTAGTCAGGGGTGCACTGAAAAGGAGAGGGGCACCATAATTGATACACAATAATTTTAGCGCTAATTTCCACCAAATTGATACACATTCTTATCCATGATACGAGGAATCAAATCATGTGATTTAAAGACGCTATATTGATGCTGTTTGTCTGAGAGATGGTGTGGGTGGGCACTAAATTTGATAAAACAAATTGTTTAGTCGCCGTTTAGTGCCAAACTTATAAATATTTATCTCCATGATATCAGGAGTCTAATTGTGTGGTTTAAATATGTCAAAAGTGGTGCCATTCGAGACAGGGGTCCACAGAGGGCCAGAGAGACACAAAAATGGATAAACAATATGTTTAGCGCCGATTTCATATTATTCTCCATGATACGAAAAATCTAATCGTGTGGTTTAAATACGCCAAACTGGTGCCATTCTGGTGAGATATATGGGGGCCCTAAATTTGATACGAAGTTGTGTACTCGCCAATTTTCAACAATTTTATATATATTCATCTCCATAGTGAGTCTAAGTTTATGGTTTAATTGTGTCATGTGTGGCGCCGCTTGAGTCGGAAATAGGGACGGGAGGGGTCACCACAACTAATAGAAATATGTTTAGTTCCAATTAACATCACATTCATACACGTTCTTCTCAAATGATACAAGGAATCAAATCGTGCGTGTTAAAAACGTCACAGTTGGTGCCTAGATATATTTACAAATATATGTCTGTCTGTATGTGTTTTATATATAACTTCACGGGGTACAATCGAGTTGGCACCCAGGCGTAATAACGGTGGTAACTTTTTACGAGGAAGATAATGATGCATGTTAAAATATTAGAATAGCTCATGTTAATATTATAGTACAATTGAGTCTGCCCCATTCAATATAGTTTCCACACAAAAGTTACAAGAGATATGGAATTATATAGAAGGCCTGTTCAACAATAGTGGTCACAGTGTGCCGTCAAATATAATTTCTTCTGAGATAAAAGAAAACGGAGTCTGTGGCAGATGCCTTTTCGTGATCCTCCAATACTGCCATCTGACAAGGCTATATCTGCCAAATATACAGAGGATATCTTTCATGTTTTAGCACAGACTCATCGCCTAAGATAAATAACTCAAAAAAATCTCGCTCTGTGTCGGGCACATGTAGCTGATATAGTTGCATAGCAACATTTCTTTTAAACTGAGAATAATTAGCCAGTATATAGCACAATGAACATAGGAGCACCTGGACATTTCTTTAAAACATCTGTATCTTCATGGAGATATGATAACCAGGTGTCTTCAAAATATTAGTCAAACCCATTAGATTGATTGATACATCTCTATGTAAAACACAATTGTCGTCTTTTATTTTTGCGAACTAATGTGTTTATGATGTCCATGTCATAACGTCTGAAGTATACGCAGTTGTAAATAAATAAATAGTTCTTTATTGGTGGGACTGATTAATCGCGATAAACAAAATGACAATCGCTCTGTTCCGACAAGGTGGGCTACTACTTATATTCCGTGTGTAAGAATTGTGTTTTGTGATGTTGGATATATAATTTATGAGAATATGTGTAATGCTTTGAACAAGAGTTTACTCTATTCCTACCATATATCCACAATATGCAGAGGGTTTTCACATCACTTTAACATGGGCAATGCCGGGTAACCCTGCTAGTAATTTATATAATCACATTTTAAGTACTACATTTTTAGTTTAAGCAATATTTATTTATTCCAAAAATTATAATTAAAGTATTACTTGTTTATGGTATATGTGGCAAAACGGCCTGTATAATTCGTTAAAGATAAATCAGGTGATTGTTAAGTTTTTTCTTATGAACAAAAGATTTAAGTAGCCATATACCATGCATATAAAGCGAATGTGTTTTATTATTATATTTTTTAGGTTGGGTTATAATTTTCCTGATAACAAAAGATCTTGTTTCCATGGCAACTGTAATCGTTAATGCTGCAAAATGGACATTTTCGATTGAAAATGATTATAGTTTCAAATACTTTCCCCAAGTTTGTCCAGAATTCATTTTAACAACTGGTCATACATGTATATGAGACGTTCATTCACTTCGCAACAAAAAGGTGGACATGTATAGAATATAATTTACTTTCCATAGCAACCATTAGCACAAATACTGTCCAAATTGTCATTTTAGTGGACTTTTTGCTCTATTACTACTATCTCAATTTCGTTCAGAAATATAGAATACTTAGCTGGTGTGCCCAACTTCGTCCGGGCTATTTAGGGATTGCTTTGTGGTCGCCTCCGTCTGGGCAAAATATACACATCACAAAAGAAAAAACTATTGTTCTGTCCAGAAACATGCCTATATGAGCGTATATGAGCAAGTTCAATGTCAAGGGCACGGTCGCACGCGAAATTGGACCCGCCCATTTTGTTCCTGTAATCTATGTAGGCCCATATTGTTCCCGGGATCAAGGTAGGCATACATACCAAATTTGAGTGAGATCGGTCGAGCAGTTTTCGAGTCTCGGTCCAGAAACATGCCTATATGAGCGTATTATATATGAGCGAGGTAAAGGTCAAGGACACGGTCGCACGTGGAATTGAACCCTCTCGTGTTGTTCCCGGGATAACAGTTTGCCTAAATACCAAATTTGAATCGGATCGATCGAGCAGTTTTCGAGTCTATAACATATACATACATACATACATACATACATACATACATACATACATACAGAAGTTCCAAAATATATAATAGACTATTTTATGTGTTCAGGACCGTCAGGACCGCATGACTTACCCTTTTCCGGTTTATTGATGGCAATACGAATATCGTCCTCAGAAAAGATAACAGTTGTATGATCATTTTCACTATCACATGTATAGTTTATTGTATGGGATTCATGAATAATAATACTCGTCTGTATATACTTTTCTCCAGAAATGGAGGCGATGAAATAAATACACACACTATATATCTTCGACTTGTTGTTCACATACGTCCTCGAATTATCCATTTTCATTTGAAAATGAATGAAAATGGCGTGTTATGAATTCGATCGTTATAAGAACCTTGCAAAAACACCATCTAAGGAAACAGTAGACGGGAGGATATAGCAATGGGTTCCAGCCGTATGTCTGTCCTTCCCGAAATTTTGTCCAGGTGTTACTTCGAACCATTATCAACGGATTTCACAGATTTTTGGTATATGAGTTAACTTGGGGAATGTCTGAAATGAGATCGCAAACTAGGCGCGGCCGGACATTTGTACCAGAGTTACGACCTTTGACTGTCATTTGTTGGCTTTTAGCACCCACATAAAGTTGTCCGGGGGTTATTTCGAACAATTATCAACGAATTTCAAAGAATTTTGGTATGTGAATTCACAAGAGGAGTTTCTGCAACGAGTTCGCAATAAGGCCCGGCCATATATTGTACGGCCCTTTGATTGTAATTGTTTTGGCGTTGCAATTTAAATTTTAAGCTCGAACTAAAACAAATATTAACCAATCTCAAACATATATTAACTGATTTCAATTATTGTTTAGCATATTTTTTAAGATGGCCAACCCCAGCTTTGCCAACCAACATGTAAGCGGGGGGATACCGTCGCCGGCGACTGCTTATTCAGAATTCATTCACACAATTGAATGCTTGGGCCGGATTCGTCATCTCTGGTTTAAACCTGGTCTACGTAAACATCTAGGTTTAAACCGCAGTGAGTCAGCTAATTCCGTGTTTAAACCCGAGAACGCAGGTCTAAGTGGCGCATTCGTCATCTCTGGTTTAAACCTGGTCCAACCAGACCAGTGGTTTAGCAGTAGTGTCTCTGTATCGTCGAGATAATTAATCGTACTTTCCTATGTGCGGACCGCTTCGTTTTATTGATTGCGAAAATCAATAATTACGACAGCGAGCATATGTTGATTGGGAATTTATAAGCGAGAAGCACTCACACCTATAAAGCGCGTGGGGATAAGTTTTTGTCAATTTCGATATTTTTATTTGAGTTTTATAAGCTTAAACCGGCAACTAAACCATCGAATTCGGCGGTCCCGCTAAACCAGCTTTACCGAGGCTAAACTTGAGATGACGAATCCGTCTTTTTTCATCGCGGTTTAGAATTGTCAAACAATCAGTCAAAGGGTGGAGCTGTAAATAGTCTCGAGTGAGGGCGTGTCTAAGTGGCGATTCATTCGCACGCGAGCTTTGCTCAGATATGGACATGTTCCTTCAGTATGATTTTTACAACTATCTTGTGTTTTTATGTGGCAATCACAAATACTGGTGTTTTCTACGAATTCATTTGAAGGGTTCAACATTTTTATTTTGACACCAAAACGATGCTACTGCATGACCAGATATGCTATACACATATTTGGCAATCCTAAACTTATATGGCTATATGAGTGAAACTTATTTTGATGTAGATCATGACACAAAGAGCTACTCTGGCTACGCCCATAATATTCCACTAGTTCAAAACCTGGGAGCTTTTTTATTTTCTGCATGACGGGAAATTTATGACATTGAAAAAAAGCAACGCATGTAATATATTTCTTTATTAAAAGCTGGTTGCCCACTTCCAACAGTTCAGATGGCGCTTCTGGTGTGCACTCATAAGCAAATGGCCTTTACTTGACTGACCTCTTGTCCAGGATTGACACGATTATGGAGCCTTTATTTATCGTCAGAGGGGCCTGCGGCCCCTTTGTGCGATAGGGGCCAGCGACACCTTTGCGCACATTTTGATCATTTGAACATTTTAATTTAAAAAAAATTTAATTCAATTTAAAACAAACAAATACAAAATTAATTTAAATTTAAAAATTGTTTTTTGTTAGATTCAACTCCTTACTCAATTTAACAACAAAATTTTTCATTTTCTTTAAATGAATTTTTTTCTTATTTTTAAATATTTCTTTTTTTAACTTAACGCCGTTATACCATCCGAGTCACCACACCTAATTTGGTTGAAATCGGTCTAGGGGTATGGGAGAACAGTCTCGAACACACAAATGGACATACAGATAGACAGCTCCTATACCCTTTAATATATACAGATATACATGTAAATACACCAAATTTGTCTTTGCGGGTAAAGGCATCTTGCAGAAAATATATCACAAACAAAGTGATGAACAGCGTGTGAAACTTTGTCAAAATGTTTTAAACCCAGAATGAGATCGGATTAATGGTCCATGAGCGATACTTGTTTCTCAATGAATAAATTCATTGAGCGTGCTTGCGTTCGCGAAAATTTACGACATGTCAGTAACCATTATGTCGGCCTCTGTTTTGGTCCGATTATTATGAGGGTAGTTTGACTGCATGCTCATATCACAGAATCGAGTTGTCAATTAGCAGGCACCTGAACGACAAAAACGCCCCCTTAGACCCGATTTGGCTGGACCGCCAATGTAGGTTTAAACCGGGTTTAAACTCGAAGGTTTAAACCTGAGATGACGAATCCGGCCTAGGTGTCCATTCAAGCGAGGCGCCGGAATTCGATGTCCAATGTTTACAGATAACATAATTTGCGCGTTCAATGATCGACAACTTAGCCCATGCCAGCCGCAACACCGTTTTTTACCCAATGATCGGATGAAAGGCTCATTCCACTTCTGAATCCTGTTATCATATTGCATGACATCCGATAATCGTAATCATTATTTTTGTTAATTGGAACTCTAAATTGTCGAATGTAGTCCCTCAATATCCTATTATGAACCTGTGTTTAAAATGAAACTTAGACGCAGTTCAGGAATCGACCATACCTTTCCACGGAACTTCGATAGCTGTGTATGGCTAATATGTTCGAACATATGCATGGGTTATCCATCTCAACTTGCACAATAGAATCGTACTCCCCATGTCGTACATAATCTCTGTTGTTATGGAGGAATAAAGGGTCTCTCTTCGCTTTCTCAGAAAGAGAAACAACGACAACGACGACCACCACACCAAAAACAACACCACTACCACCACCAACAACAACAACAACGACGACGACGACGACGACAACAACAACGACAACAACAACGATACCAACAATAAACAGAGCAACAACGACCACCACAAACACAACAACAGCAACCACCACAATAACAACAACGACGACAACAACACCGATAACGATTACCACAACAACAACAACTACAACAACAACCACGACCACCACAACAACCACGACCACCAGAACAACAACAACAACGACCACCACCACAACAATAACAACGATGACAACAATAACGATACCAACAATAAACACACCAACAACGACCACCACAAAAACAGCAGCCACAACAACGACAACAAACACAATAACAACAACAACACCGACGACGATTACCACCACAACAACAACAACAACACCGACGACGATTACCACCACAACAACAACTACAACAACAACCACGACCACCACAACAACGACGACCACCAGCACAACAACAACGACCACCGCCACAACAACAATGACGACCCAGCAACCAACATCAACTTACGCCGGTATGTATAAATATATTTATCACATAATTTGGCCATAAAAGCAGTTTCATAATTATCGGTGATAGACACGTTTAATATCAGCGCGTGCGATGGCGTCACGGCGTTCTTCAGATAACTTGCGATCGCTGTAGTTTATGATTGTTGTTTTCGATGAATATTTCGCGTTGCTTCGGGTTTATTTGATCATGTGATAAAAGGTATCTCACACTCGTCCTATTTTATACGTAATTTATCAACCTCGTCCTCTAAATTCTATTTGAGCCTCGGTAAACCTCGGCTCAAATCGAATTTAGTGAACTCGGTTGATAAATTCCGTATAAAATAGGAACTCATGTGAGATCCTCTATATACTAATCAGTTTGAAAACGGAAAAAACACTCTTTAGATCCCTTGGAAGTAGCTATACATGCATGATACACTTACACTGAGCGTGCGTCCATGTGCATTTACATGTATTCAAGTCCACCATAACGACCGATAGAATGAAAATGAGTCACATAGCACTTAAACGGACATGACTCATTCGAGCCTCCAAAGTTTGTCTACGTAATTTGGAGGGATGGATACGATAGGTCGATAAATACACGAAATATTAATATGTCGGCTTCATATGGTTTGAAAAAATACTTGTCACAGCCATTTTCCAGCAGTTTTCACTTTTTCGTCGGAAGTCAGACGCTCTTTGTTGCTACCATATCAGGAATAGAATAACACGGAACGTTCTTTTCTGTTTCATGTCGCGCAAATAGCTGTTTTTTGTTTGGGTCCCAAACACCGTGTTCATAGTTGCATTTTTCATGTATACGGCGTATGTCAATATAGGTTTAAATAGACATGCTTTGTAGGCCCAATGGTCCGTGATGAATTGATCCGCTTTCCCACAGAGAGAAATCTATAGTGTATTTGGAGCAAGTGCAATGACCTTTGACATTAACCATACTCACGTCTGTCACATCTGATAGTATTACAAATGCAAACCTCTAGTTAATGGGTTTCAGAGATGGGGCGATTACATGCATTAAGTATCTGATTACAATACAAATACTTTCCAAATTGATGATTACAATTACAGTACAAATACTTTTCCCAGTTGATGTATTTGATTAGAAAGACAATACCTTTCTAAAAGTAATTAGATACTTTTTGATCACATCCAATTACTTTGATATTATATAATGAAGAAATTCATATTAAAGTTGGACATTGCATGTTTGATATTAACAAGAAACACAACATATAGTCAATATCAAAATTAAACTTTAAAAAAATTGAATGCAAGCCCTGACATATGTGTTAGATATAAGTTGTAAATATTCAACACAACTAGGGCATATGAATGTTCTGGTATAAAGTGGTTGGACATAGACCAACAGCATTCTTAAAATATCCTGCCACGCCAAACAACCTCACTATTGGTTGATGCTGCTGCAATTTAGATACGATTTTCAAAACACTGAGTCAGTTTATATCAATTGAAATTAAACAATATCAAAATACGCATCAGCCGACAGACACAATACGATTGGAATACGTACTCGTTTCTAACGTCCACAAGTCATGAACATCTAATTCCATTTCTTCACGCTATAGATACACACAAAACATGTCCAATCAACACTTAAAGGGACTCAATGCCTTCGATGTGGGTTCATGTGAAATAACATAATAGTGTGTAAAACAATTTCAATGTACATAAAAAATAGATGTACTTTGTTCTTATTTCAATACTAATAGCTCTCCAATGATGCGATTTCGCGTGTCTAAACCATTCTTATGTAAACGGTGGAGTTATCGATAAAAGTAAAATTAGTCAAATATAATACCAAAGTATGATCAAAACTTGTTCTTAAACATTGTGTGACGTTAAAAGCACGTGCGGCCTTAATTATCGAAAATATTCATATTTGTTCCAATCACCGATGCAGAAAAACATTAAAACGCATACAGTTTCGTTCATATATACCATGACCATCGCGTAAACAGCATGTTATCATACATACCTACTATATTTCTACCTAAGCAAGAGCCTGATTGTGTTACAGAGGACAGCACAATGCTACTGGTTAATCACACACAAATGGCATAAACGCTCTTTATTAGTTCCATATCAGGTATTCACCAACAAAGAACGCTCTTTATGTTTACCATCATAATATAAACAAACACCAGAAAAGTAACTTTTTATGCTTTTGTTTACATAACAATGGTCAAACATATGACCATAACATACTGTTTATGCGATTTTCCTTATTTGTATACGGACAAAGTCTATCGACATTTTGATGTTCTTTCTGTTTGTGGCGGTTTTTGACGGGTGGAGATATTTTCACAGGATACCCACCGCCAAGGCCAACCGTGTCTTTAATGCATTGGACAAACATTCAGAAAGGCTATGATCAAACTATTTGAACTTACTTCACGATTACCAATTATTGTTGACAAATCAGTGTAACAGTTGTGTTTACATACTAATAATTTCAACACACGAAAGTTCGTTATTGGAGAACTAAATTTATCAACAATAAACATCAGAACATTGTTTGACTATTTATCCACGTCCTTCTTAGTGTTGATGTTTTAGAAACGTTGTATATGTATTGCATAACTGTTTGGAAAATGATTTTTCCAGAGCACCGTTTTCAACCATGTCGGTTTCATACAGGTATAATACTGGAGAAAACACACCATATATACTGTATATTCCAACAGACTCTGTACCTATCTTGGTAACCGTCTTCAATTCGGTAGGTCAAATGTCTTCATGTTGTTGTATAGCCTATTGCTTTACACGTATTATGTATGTTAATACGATGTTTTTTTTTAAACGTCTGGAATTTCTTAGTCCGGGAAGCATTCAGATTTCGACTCCACCGCTGGGGTCTATACATTGGTCTGTGGTTGGAGCATATAGTAAGTGAGGTTTCATGGCGTCTGGATCAAACTTCCTTTTAATAACTGTGACGAATGTTTTACCTGTTCCCTAGGTTCCCTCCCAACGATCAACATTTTTGGCCAATATATATTAGCGGACACGATCCTATATGCTTTATCTAGCCGCCATTATCAGCTGAACGCTTGTTGCAGGGGAGAGGGACTCTGATAAGTTCTGCAACTTGAGTCCATGTGAACCCACTCTACTCCATGCTTGAAATCACCACGTGCGCATAGTGCCTCTATTTAGCGGGTTACAATGGCATACGTTCGTCGACGCCTGCAACGAATTATTCCATTCGTCGACATGTCAGCTGCAGTCCATGTTACCGAAAGTTGTATAAGCAACAACAGTCAGGTGTGAGTGGTGCATACATGCTGATATCTAACATACATTTTCTTTCGAAATTATAGACTCATTGGAGGTGACCGGAAGTTGCGTTAGTGACAGTCAATGCCCGTCTGGTTCAACATGCCGAGCAAACGGACGCGACATGCAGTGCCAATGTAACGACAACTATATGTCCACCCCGGAAAAAACTAAGTGCGTCCAAGGTGAGAATAAGTTATATAGTGGAGCACGCAATGACGATGATGAGGTTGGGGACGTATATAATAATGATGCCGGCAACTGTGGCGACGAAGATGATGATGATGCTGATGGGATAATGGTGTATAGTATAATTATGATGCTGATGCGGATGATAATGAATATTTTGATATTGATGTACCGCCACTTTATTTACTTGTAAGTTCATATGGAACCAGCATGTCAACCCGACTGTTGATGTATGTTGTGTACATACATTTCCTCTATCTACATGTATAGCTGGTACAGTAACCTGCATTTTTATTTCTCAATACCCATTTATTACGTATATTGGATCTGCAAATAAAGCATAAATCATTCAACAACTAATTGTGAAGCATAAATAGTTATATATTAATATACTAGCAGGGTTACCCGGCGTTATCCATGTTAAGAAACCCTGTGTTGTGGAAATTTGGTGGGAAAGAGAATACACTTGATCAAATTGTTACATTATTCTCATAACTTGTATGTCCAAATGGCATCACAAAACGTCATTCTTATACATGGATTATAAGTAGTGGCTCACCTTGTCGGAGTGATTGTCATTTTTGTTTATCGCGATTAATTCGTCCCATCGATAAAGAAGTATTTATTTATTTACAACTGCGCGTACTTCAGACGTTATCATTTTTAAATGGAACAGTCGATGTGGTTGGAATAGATGTTTGTTGTTTTGTTCGTTTTTGTTAAATATTTTTATCGGGATCAAAACATGAACATAATAAATTAATTAATTCCCAATGTTAAATGACGACAATTTGGTTTTACATATATATGTATAAATCGATATGGTGTGTAGACTAAGATTTTGAGGACACCTGGTTATAACAATAATATTCTACATGTATATCCAATCGGCCAATTGGGGATACCTGTATAATAGTCGTCCGAAGCCTAATATATTGTGGTTGTGTGATACAACAATACTACTGGACCGAGAGTTGTGTATCTTTATGTGGAATTGTTTGTACACACCGAAAAAAATGATTATCTAACCGTTACATGGATAGGACACAGCGGCCGCGGTTAGATAGTGCGCATTATTTGATTGCATAAAACCCTAAACGACGCCGTAATTATATCCGTCGCTTTTGCGAAACCTCCCTACAATAACACCGGTACCGAAACCTCCCTACAATAACACCGGTACCGAAACCTCCCTACAGTAACACCGGTACCGAAACATCCCTACAATAACACCGGTACAGAAATCTCCCTACAATAACACCGGTACCGAGCGAAACCTCCCTACAATAACACCGGTACCGAAACCTCCCTACAATAAAACCGGTACCGAAACCTCCCTACAATAAAACCGGTACCGAAACCTCCCTACAATAACACCGGTACCGAAACCTCGCTACAATAACACCGGTACCGAGCGAAACCTCCCTACAATAACACCGGTACCGAAACCTCCATACAATAACACCGGTACCGAAACCTCCCTACAATAACACCGGTACCGAAACCTCCCTACAATAACACCGGTACCGAGCGAAACCTCCCTACAATAACACCGGTACCGGGCGAAACCTCCCTACAATAACACCGGTACCGGGCGAAACCTCCCTACAATAACACCGGTACCGAGCGAAACATCCCTACAATAAAACCGGTACCGAAACATCCCTACAATAACACCGGTACATGTCGGGTATGATTGTGAAGCTGTCATTATAATTGTGGTGGTCAATTTGTATAATGGCTGAGTCCGCTGAGAATAAAGCGTTACTTACTTACATGCAAACCGGGGGAGGGGCACGGTCCGATTGGGTAGGTTGTATCCGAGCGCCGATAGCAGATTTGTCCAATGCTATGTAAAAACTATTTCCAAATCCATGTTTAAAGATAAATTATGATTATTAAGATGATTTTAAGTGTACAGGCATATAAACTGGACCAACACTGAGAATTAATCAAGTAAAGGGGGCTCCTAGTTTCAATATTTACCCAATATTTGTTCTTTTATAACACAGTATCTTGGTGAATCCCGATTCTTACGAGGAAAAACAATGGGCTGAAAAAGTAAGATTTTCCATCGGTTTTCATTTCTGTTTTCGACATGCAATTATCGCTGCAATGCCAACGTCAGCTCATTTAATTCCTCTGGTGCTTTAAATGGTATGAATATTGAAAGATAAACATATTTCCTTTATGATGTTCAACATTGGGTAGATGGGATCTTGGATTACTGGGACCTGCCGATATAATCAAAAGCTGAGTAATTAAACATAACATGCTAATTATTACAAAAGGAGTATTCATCTTTGAGATGATTAAATAAAAATTCGGGAATACTGTTTCTGCCACACGAGCTTGTAATGCGCTCCAGTGCCCCCTCCCCCAAACCCGCACTGCCCTTATGCACCGTCCCTATATGTTTGCCTGCACTATATATCGTAGTAGTATCTCAAGTATGTGTCTCAAGTATACCACACTGACGTAAAGCAGGAACATATATACTAGTAGGTACGGTGCATGAGGCATGTTCTGGGGTGGTTAAATAGGCTGCATAGGTAAGGCGTATACAATGGTAGTACGTAGTGCAGTTATGTGGTGTGGCGGAGCAGCGGGCGTGTTACCAACCCCTGTATTTCTACCATTTGCAAAGAATACATGCATTTTATCAGTGTGTTCTTTAATCACTTGTTAATGGTTAATGGAACAGACTGCAGATGGAACATTATATAATTAATACAGAGACCGGGTGACCATTTAACCAGGGCTAGTCACAACGAATGTGAGAGAATATTCTGTTGCGCATTAACATCTTTGTCGTATATGCCGCGGGTAACCTATGTGGGTATGGATCCTGAACCTTATTCGACAGTTTAAACTCAGCTTAAGGGACCGAGCGCAAGTTACAAAACTTACAGTTGCTCCTCTCTGTACAAATGTTACAAATGATAGAAATACATGCAGAAGATGACATTTACAGCACAATACAAATACAATCAAAGCAAAGGAATTCGGAGAAAACCCGTCATCCGTGATCAACTGGCAACAGGAAGGGACTCTCTATCACATATCCATCTGATTTGTAAGAGCTTCAGTCGAGGTTTTAATGTACATTTAAAGGTCATTCTTCGAATCTCTTGGTAGCATTGATGAATGACTGTACTATCTTAAATAATTCAGTATTAATTTCATAGGAAGCGTTTGGGTCCCCGAAAAGTAGTTTTTCTGTTAAGACTCTTACACCAAGGCGATCAAAACGATCAAGCATGATTTGTCTCTGTAACAAGTACAGAGGACACATGAAAATGAAATGAAATGCTGTTTCTTCTTGGTATCCACAAGATCAAATAGGGGATTGGTGAATATAATTATGAAATTTATCGAAATTTTGGTTACTACAATTATTTCGCAGTCCGTCTACAATGAAATATATTGGATTTTCGATCTCCCACATTAAACTATTCCGGTGGTTTAATAACTAAGATTTTCTCGCATACCTTTGACACGAGCTAATTTGTTGTTTCAAGTTTCCTCGTTTCTTCTGGAAGCGAATTCCAGTGTTTTACCATGAATTTGAGTGCATGTCTGCATTGGATGAATGAATGCATTCTCTTACTGTTTTACTAGTTGTAATCTTTTCTGAAACACATTAAAAGTGTTAGCGGTGGGTGTACTTGGTTAAGCAATTGTCATGTATTAAATTTTAAGCCGAGACCCTGACTCCACATGTGTCATTCTTCTCATTCTCTCACATGAATATTACAAATTCGTAAAACACATGTTACTTAATTACTGATGATACTTAATTACTATGACATATTTCCTTCTGATATTTTGTTCGATGCTATATAGGTCATATTTATTTTCAGCAATAATGCTCGATATCAAATTGTCTTGATTATTTGTAGTCTTGTCAAGTATTGTTTGGTTTATGCGTTCAACATGTGATATGTTGCATTTCAGTGCCTAGGGAACCCGATGGTGATGATACAGTTGTGATAGCTGTGATGATTGTATGTGTCGTGGCTGTAGCCATAGTAACATTCGCCACTATTTTCCTGTTACTTAGGAGGTGAGAATGATCAGATCAATTCATATCTATATCCAGTATTGTACAATTCAATTTACAATTTAGAAATTTATAATCAGTGATGAGTTTCTCTTACCAATTAAATATGTGGTCAGTCTTACTAACAGATGAATACCAATCAATACGCCATAGTCTCCAGCTTCAGTGATCGATTCATCTGGACAATATGCATATGCATTTGTGCCGAATCATGACATTTCAACTTACTTTTGTGTTCATCTTGGATTATTAAAGAGCACACTAATCTTGTCTTCTTTTGTGCATTATGCCTACGTATCGGCGTTCTTTATTCCAGACATTCGAGGTCGGATTTATAATATCACAAGCATCGCTTTCGACCCCTGTAAGTTATCCAATGGGGTCCGGTTACCGAACCCTTTTCTACTTTAAATATATGTTAGTTGTTGCTTGCGTTGTAAAACGGTTAGTCGTTGATTACTTTTGTTCATTGTGTTGGTGAGGAGGAGTCACTACATGTGCCACTGTTCAAAACAGTAACTGCATGACTTCGGCGACAAGCAAATCTCCATGCAACTCGTTTGTATAATTCCCACCACACCCCACCCCGATCTGAAGTTTTATAATGTTGTACTCGGGTATATTTACATACTATGTGTGATAATCACTAAATCCAGCATTCCGATTGGTCGGCGCCCACGTGGCTAGTTGCAATTATTTCTCGGTGAATGCGCAACAGCTCATAACAACATCGATACGTCATTTGGGTTTGGAAAGACGAACGCGTAATGTTTTGGGCGCATTTGGATTCACGCAGGATTGACTTAATAAATCATCGGGTTTCAATTGTTCCTGTTCACTTTTGCCAAGGGTGCTATGGGATATTTGGGCTGGTTTTGTCACGATACACTTTTCGATTTAAATACATTTACAAAAGTGGCTTTTTCGCTGAATGTATATAAATATAAGGATTAACTGTCATGTGGACTGTTTTTATGGTGATGTAACCGTGAGGTAAGTGGTCATAACTTGTATGCTTCGGGTTTTACACAAGTTATGACCACTTACCTCACGGTTACATCTCCATAAAAACAGTCCACATGACAGTTAATCCTTATTTATACACTGTTCTGCTTTAATTATTAACGTTTATATCTTTGGCATGATGCGTCGCCGCTGTCTTTTGTGTCGCTCAGTCCCTGCATGCATGTGGTTTTTTTTGTGGGGGAAACTTGGTATCACAGCCCATATTAGTAATGCTCACCTCGGCGAACAAATTATCTGCTTGAATGATTGTGAGTGCATAATTGGTCAACCAAGGGGTCGCCGAGAATACAATCCACAGGTCTATTGTAATCAAGACATACCAATTGATAGGACATGCGACGACTTAAATATCTTTACAGTAAATAAAGGTCGGGCCTCATTAGATAACTTCCATTGGTCGAGGGCTGATTCCCCTGTTATAAAAACTGATAAAAAACGGCAACTAAAACACATGTTAAATCACTTATGTCAACATGTGTAACAACCTCCAACGAAAACAGTGTTAGTCAGACTGCTGAACAACATACCAGTATATGTGACCCGCCATATCAAATCCAGTCGTAAGTCGGGATTGTGTTACCCTGTGCCAATGCATTCTCTTATATATGCGAGTCGACCATAGGTCGCCTCGCATATATAAGAGAATGCATTGGCCTAACAATTTTTTATAATTTTTTTTTAAATAAATGTTTCTTACAATTTTTAGGACATAAAATAAAAAACATCCATTACCCTGCAGGGAGCCCCACACATATAAAGAAGCATATAGAAGAGTGTCGTCTGCTCATGTTTGTCTGGGGCTCTGTATGGATTAAATTATAAAATTGTTAAAGAATACAAGAAAAAATTATTAAAATTGTAAAAAAAACTGTTAGGCCAATGCATTCTCTTATATATAAGAGAATGCATTGGCACAGGGTAAAAAAAATCCCGACTTACGACTGGATTTGATATGGCGGATCACATATGTGTTCGTCGTATCACCGGATCATCCAACCACCCTGCCATGTGTGCGAATTTTGTTTTGAAGATTCACTGGATACGCTAAAGATATGGGCATTTGAAAACAGCCAACAAGCATCAACGGCTTGTTCCGTTTAGGAAAATGCACCCTACATTGATGGCCCACACTTTCAACTCCGGGTAAATTCATTTGTACCAAGAATTTCGGACCTCACAGGGCTCTAAAATCTAAAGCGAACACCTCGCTATGATTGAGAATGTTCTAATTAATGGCCACTTCAGTCTCAAAAGTTTGAATATATTCGTATCTCGATCTACAATGATGTTGTTTATATATGACATGTTCAACACTGTTCGCCAACGTTATCATGGGGTGAAACCACTACGTAAGACGTTAGAGTCTGGATGACGGATTCCTGACTCTCGTGTAAGATAAGAGATAAGATAAGATTTAATCGAAAATACACCCAATGGGCAGTTGCACATATAATAAATACAACATATATCAACATAAGGAATAATTTAACATGAGTAATCACATACGATATGCATATAACTTCTCGTGAATTAACTGTTTTAAAATCTCAGGTATACTTGCTTTTATTAGATATATGTATATTGTCTCGCATATAACGTTAACTGTTGCAATTTGTTCATTCTGCATAATAAATTTGAACCTCTCATAATTTGTCATTTCTAAGAAATGAGGGCACGTTGCAATTATGTCCTTTACATAAGCTCCACGAATACTTTCGTAGGACTGACATTCTAAGATGAAATGATATTCTGACTCAATTTGTTTTGAATGACACGCAGAACACAATCTTTCTCTCACATGTTTTGGGGGCTGTTTGTGTCTCCCCTTTTCGATTTCCAGTCGATGATTACTGATTCTCAATCTTTTGAATATAATTCTCGCTTTGACAGATCGCGCATTGACAATGTATGGTTCAATTTCATACTTTGACTTGAATAATCTATACGTTATCTATATGTGTGGTGCATGTTCGTGTACCATTATGATCACATCCCCTTACAGAAAACAGAGGAAACAGCAATCCGGATTGAAAACAGTCTCACCGCAGGTCGACGAAAGTACAACATTTAAAGGTAAGTTAATGTTATATTGAGCTGGAGCATATAGGTTTATGCTATAAAAATAAGCTACATGTCGTGTACTTAACACCGTTCGGTGTATCTTGTGTTGTCGTACAGATAGGTTATCTATAGTCCAATGTGCGGAGGAAACTAGATCATTATTTACAGCAACTAGCACACCAGACTGAATGGTATCAGTAGATACCGATTGTCACCTTTCGCCTAATGAAATACTCTTGGTAAGAAATTGCGAATGGCTAATAGTAGTTTTCGGATCATCCCAAACACTTTTCCGCAGTATTGACGACTACAAGTCTGTTTCTGAGAAAACAGTGCCGTTCAAACTTATTGCCACTCATAGTAAGATGATGCGGTTATATAGGTCGTGATTATTGCATAATTAGTTATGTTGTTAGCAGGTCATAGTCAGTGGTATGCTCGATGACTGAAAGTAAATCTCGCGTGTCTGTGATTGCCTTCTTGAAATGTCCATGTAAATCCGGATATGGAAAACGACTACAGAAAGAACGAGCACACATTCCAGTGACGTAGTTCTCTATTCTAATTTGATATCAGTAGTAGATCATTGTGCGATATATTTATATACATTCGCATAATGAACTACTACTGATAAGAATTACAAATAGCTAATAATGGTCGTGAATTTTGTGGATATTCTAAATACAATTTCGCTGAATTGGTGACCACGAGTCAGTTTGTGAGAAAATCCTACCGTCCATATGTTTTGCCACTCGAAGTAAGGTGATATTGTTATGACTGCCGTGATTATTTTGGATTTAATTGTGTTGTTATCAGGTGATTGTCAGTGGTAGGCTCTAATATTGCTTTCAAAACCCGTAGATCGTAGCTATGGATATGACATTGGATAGAAACCGCTACTCTTGCACAATAATTGTTACATGGTATAAAGCACAGTTCATTACCAAATTGAGTTAATTTTCAACAACCATATTGGACACGTCTCACATTATAGCATGTTATAGCATGTTATAGCTAAGTTAGAAGTTTGCAAAACATTTTCGTAAATATTTGCATTGAAGTTCAAGTAACCCGATGTGAATATTGATCCATTCAGCATGATGTGCATTGTTTATCAGAATACATGCTGATATATGCCGTGGAAAGTTATTATCCCAATATTCAAGCATGAGTCGTATGCAATCATATTATTTAGAAAATGAAGTGTAGACGATTCTAATGCAGTGTATATTTGAGAGCGTGAGTGCAATCCATGATACTGTATTCACTTTCAACTTCAGTCTTAAATTTAAATATGCAATGTTAGATAGTGGACATTTTTTCTCAATTCAACCATGTTGTCTCTATATTTTCCCACAGCACTAGGTTATCAAAATAGTGCCATTACCGAGTCAGCAAGAGGAAAGATTAGTTTGGACACGCTGGGCGAATTAATCAAACATTTATCGGTTGATTCTAATTATGCTCGACAATTCAAGGTTAGTTTCTTACTGTTACATACACTTTTTTGCATGTCGTACTCCGTTCATTATTGTTAATGATTATACGCAATCGTTAGTAAAAACTGTTACAACAAAAATATATATTTAAGTTCCAAAAAATAATGACATTGATGAATCTTTCAAAGCAAGAGCATTTTGGAAAAATTAGATGATCGTTTGAAAATATATCACTGTTGATTAAATATTGTCCTATTAAAACGAAAACAATATTAAAATCGTAAGAATATCGCCATCCACGAAGCGTACAAAGAAAGTTCATAATCGTGTAAAACCATTCAGAGTTGACAACACCTAACCAATTGTATGTAACATATTTGGAATTTACAAGGTTCTACAATTTAATTTCACTGTAACCCACTCATGTGTATCTACATTTACTTTTCAATTGACAATCCTCAATAACATAACCATATAATATAGCATTATTTCAACATGTGGGATTCTGCGTTGGGTGCGTTCTGGACTTTCGTTTGACAAGATACTACTTGGGAGCATGATTGCAATAAATGGTCCCCGATGTCTTGGGTCACCTATAATTGCCAAACAATATCTTGACACTTCCGAAACTGTATGCACTTTATATGCCTGTAAATCTATCTCTTTTATCCCAATTTGTCGTCTGGTTCATACATCTTTTCAAAACAAACTAAAATGTATCTTATCTTGGAGTAACATATCATTTCACTTTTACGATGTTGTGTGCGCATATAAACAGCAGCCTTTTAAACAACCCGTCACAAAACCCGGGGATGGCCTATACACGTTTAAGTCATAATTAACACGATTAAGTGGTTTCGTTCAATGTATGTTACACCAAACATTCTGGTAAACATCGCGAGCATACTGTATTGCCAGTTTAATGAAGTCATCTTTTCAATGTGGCCACATCATCTTTCATTGCAGGCCCTAGCACTAAAGGAATCTGCCAGAAAAGCTACAGGCAGACAAAGTAAGTAACAGTAGCCCAAAGTGTGCACCCGACTCATGTTGTCGCCTTTTGTGACTATGGTATCCGAATGGTTTTTCTATGTTTCTATATGCGCACGCCAGTGCATTTCAAAGGACGTTGACGTTTTCTCTCACTTATAATTTGTTCAAAACATTAAGACTGATCGGGACCAAGAGCTGAATACCTCATGTCGAGTTGAAACCAAGTTTGAAAACTCTGGTTTGCGGAAATAGAGCCTTCCCTCAGCGCCAGCTTGTGTAGCATATATGTAACGCGTGTATGTGTGACGTCATGGACACTTCATTCTTGACCAACCTACTTGCGCCCGTTGCTTTGTTTCTCTCCGCAAAGTAATGCACATGCAGACAGTTATGCAGTAGATGCATATATTACTAGACTAGATACATTTATACAGACAGGCATCAATTACTATATCAAAGGGCGATGGTTAAACCGTAGGTCTATCGAATTCTACTCGCATCCAAATGATCTACATTATTAACCAAGCATTAGCATCATTACATTGGGACTAAATAGGTTCATCATTATGTACGCGATCCTTCGCAGTGTTCTTTCTTTTACCATCATATTTGGTCCTTATATATGCCTTATATATTATCATATTATAAACTAAATAATGTTGTCATGTTTGCCATAGTATTTACTATGCTTTTCTGGAACAAGAAAACTAAACAATATAGTAATAATTAGGAGATAACACATTCTGGTTTGTTCGATAGGCTGGGATGCGAGTTCTGGTTTGTTGGATAGGCTGGGATGCGAGCACGAATACAGTGCTAGCCAGCTGATAAACTATTTTATTCTCGAAGCCCGAAATATCCAATGAAACAGGGTATGTTTATCTATATTGTAATTCAATCCACCAACAGAAATTGTGAAAGTAACTGCATGAGCTGTTAATCGGCATTACACAACATGAAGTGAGATATATTTTTACATTGATCAAATCCCTGGGTACGTTCCAAGAGGTAACTCGGAGCCAGTGCCTCGACATTTGGGAAGTTAAATGTGTGTCAAGTTATCGACCAGTATGTATGTCAGTATAGTATGTCAAGAGAGGCAAACTACTCAAATTTGCCCTGTGTCATAGTGAAAAGGTACACGACCATGTGGCCACCATACATTACTTACGGTTATATCTATAGTGAACAACTTTCCAGTTGACACTCGATTGCATGTCTTCATACTGCGCGGTGAGGAGTTTGATGTCAATTGTCATTAGTAGCATAATCTATTCAAAATGTGTGTACATTTCAGCGGTGGTGAATGAAAAAATAAAGTTAGCAACAATTAGAATTGGTGTTTAGCAGCAAATATTCAACTTAAATAGCAATATGATATATCATCCAGTTAAATCAGCCATTTGACTGTAATCAGATGAAATGGTGACTCAATCATTATTAATGAACCGGCTTGCAGCCAGCATCCACAATGCAATCGCCAATCACATGGGCATGTAATGCGCCCCGCTGCCTCCACCTACACTTCCCTTTATATGTGTATGCTTTAGGTCATGGTATTTTACTGGAGACAAGGGGAACAATAGAGTTTGCACGAATTTACCTTCACTCGGAAAAGTAAAAAATTTACTCAACTTTTTCGAACAATGGCATCAATTGCAGAATCATGGATGGATCGGCAAAGAACTACTAATAATACCACCAATGTCACACAACTCCACTTATATCCATAATCCAAACGGCCGTCATTTATCCAGTTTAATTTCTCACAAATATAAACGCCGGACAAGTCACAATAATTAACCCCTTCTAATTTTTTTTAATCAAAAAGTGATAATCCATTATACAGTCTCATTAAATTTTAACTTTACACATATCAACTGATAATTTGTCTACACACATAAACCAACAAATACATATTAATAATTTTGAGAGTCAAGAGCTTGATTTATTTGAAATATTTTTTCCTATTTTTGTTTTCATTTGTGACTTCGTGTAATACTAAACATGATTCCATAAGCTTGTTTATTCAATCCACTCAGCTTCATTATCGACGTTGGATCATGTTGAATATATTAATGAGGTCCGTTCCATCCATGTAAATTTATGTATTGATTCAGGGGTATGAATGATAATTATAAGCTATAGATGGTTTCCGGTGAATGGGTCAAGACTAAACATCAGTTATATGTTATTTGTTGCTGGAAGTGCTGTCGAATAGATATATATAACTGATATCTTTTAAATAGAAGCTTCTTTAAGAAACTAACATTAATCTGACTACTATAATGTTCATTGTTTTTCAGATGATTCCTCAAATGTGATGATCTTAGCTGATAGTCAGAGCACAGAATTGTTCCCCGCCAATGTTTCGTATATCAACGTACGTTTAGTTACTAACCATGAACACTTTGAATATTGCATATAACCTCTCCCAACTAGACTATTTTGATTCTGGAATTTTGTAATAAAAACATTCGGATTTCCACCAAACTAAGATTATCGATCAATGCATACGGGATATAATATGGAAATGACCACAACTTGAAGTTGCTAAGCAATTAGAGCGACATTAGACATTAGAACACCACCACATATGCAGGCAGTCAACAGGGCATTATAAAGCCAACTGGGCAGCCACAGTGGAAGCTGGCTGTCATCTGCAAAAGCCTGACAATCCAAAGTATTGGCAAATCTATAGTAAAATAGGGACCAAAAACAGTGCAAATCTTGATAGTCAATCACACCAAAACATTATCTTCGAAACGGCAGTGTTGTGGGAAAATTAATTACCTTTGATCCAGAAAGCACTTTCTGCACCACAGCCTTATATGACAAATAAAATCTCAACTAAAAGACCCTGACCCTGACCCACCCCCCCCCCCCACAACACTAAGCTTCAATGTCAAGGCTGAGTTATGTCGTTAAGAGCACAAAAGGAACCTTCGAACTACGAAAATGTGCATTTACACTGGAGTTCATCCCGATAGAATACACTCCACATTATTAAAGGCTGCACATAAAGCATTTGAATATAGCTTCAACTTGGAGGATCTCAGTCGTCATTGCAGACAAAAAGAGAAGTCAATTTCAGACAATTAGGTGCAGCTACAACACTATTGTAATATCCTCTACCTATGATCGACGGTATTCTGGCGCTACTGAGAAATTCCAAATTTGTTTAGGACTGAATTTGAAGTCGCAGACAATACGAATGTAAAAATGTTTTTGTCTGTCATACAAGTCTCTTTGAATTCAACCTTATCGCATTTGAGATTGCCAATGCTCCATCCATCTTTCAACGGCTAATGTCAATTATCTTATTGGGAATGGAAAAATTTTACAAACTCGTTTCATAAAATCTTATATCCCGACATAACTCGTTGGATATCCTCTATATAAATTCGACTCTTATTTGAAAGATGTCAACAGCATATCACTTATAACATTTTAGTTTTGGATGCTGTCACATAAGTACCATAGGATGGACAACCACAATCAATACCTGGGTACGACATATTCGTATGTTAATGTGGCTCACGTGTATGAAGATGCGGTGATTTTGACCAGGTGTGTAGTCCTTTAATATGTTAATTATCTGGGAGACTGTTACCTGGTGTTGAATAGATCTCTGATAGTTCACGTGTATAGTGGTACAAACGGTGTAGGAATGGTAAACGGTATTTGCCAATCGACCCTATATTGTAATCTGGTTTAATCACTGCTCAATTACAAGAAATTGTCATAACGAAATACGTTCGCAAGTTATACATCTTCTGCTAGAGGTTAATAGCAATCAGATTTGTTTATCATTATATAACATCTTTTTCAGGGGTACATCAGAGAAAAAAGCCACATAGCCATGGCATGTGAGTAATAAACTTTCGGAAGTACTTTGATTTATGTGTCCGATTAGTTGAAAGTATGCACATCTCTGTCAGTAGAGAAAGTTACAGGGAATTATGTTACACACCAGCGATGATCGCTATTGGAATAAATGTGCACCAGCGGCCAGTGCCAGTGTTTTACTTAACAATAACTATAAACACAACTGTTTGTTTGTTTATTAGGGTTTATCGTCGTTCTAGCCGCTAGGCCACACACGACGTTGTCAATTTTTACGGGTGGAGGAAAGACCACGCAGTGGCTTAATTTCACCGGGAAATTCTTCCACTGCGTGTAGAAACCACCGACCCCCGGAAAGCAACTGACAAACTTGCCCAGATACACGATTCCGGTCACCCTCCTTATGACGGGGTTCGAACCAGTTTCGTCAGCGCCGGATGGCCTGTGACAGCGTAATACACCTGGCACTCTACCGACTGGACCACCGGGGGCCCCATAAACATAACTGAAATAGTCTCTGTCTGCAGTTTGGATATTTTACCATGCCGCACTATAAATTGGCCCAATATTCCAGATGTGAATTATTATACATTACAAACTCGCCCAGTTATTATATCTACCACAGTTAGTGATGATGTTCAAGAGATTGTGACGTCGATTTGTGTTACGGTGTATTAATTGGGATATTCAATGTAGTACAGCTGATCCAACTTACAGTTGACTGATCGCCGAACAGACTTAGAGTAACATACACATGATATGTAAATGTTAGCTATAATATACGAGTTATCGATGTATTGACAATCATTCTTGTCCTGCCGTGCCTATACGTCCATTTTATTATATTACTGTTACTATTTGTTGGCAAACAATTATCATGTTACTGTGAAGATACGCGATTTTTACCGGACACTTCTATGGACACTGCTTATGGGCGGACCATATTGATTAAACCAATGCATTGTTTTCCCTATAACACTATGCATTGTATGATCAGATATACCACGTGAACAGATGTGTGTATATGTCAGAGATGCGATTGAACACGTGACAATTATTACACCATTTAATATCTATAATTCAAGATATATATAAGTATATCTCATTTTTCATCTGCAGATACATCGTCTGAACAGGCGGAACAATTGTGGTCATTTGTATGGAAAGAGAAATGTCAACTAATTGTGATGATGAATTCAAATCAGGTACGAACAATATTTTAGTATATCATTGTTCTCCTCTAAATATCACTAGTGTTTGGTGGTATTTTCCCGACTGTGCGACAGCTTGATCCGATGTCATACCACTATCCACGTTAGGTAAATGCTTCATTTACGTTTCTTCCCATATATCGCCTCTTGGCATTGGTTCATGTCATTAAAATATCGATATTTAATGTGTCTAATAATAGAATTATTATAACAACAGTGATATGTTCAACTGGTTGACATATACCCTGACATCGTGAATTATAAATACAGTGAATTGATCTGACCAGATTATTACGACAGGACAGGCCACTGTTTGAAACGAGCTACCACAGATTTATCAAGTGTTCTGACCATTTCAACTGGACGTGATGCGACGACCACCCTAGCATCGCTTCTCGTTGAAGTGATGAGATGCAACAACCGCCTGAATCTATCACCTGGTCATGCTTTTTAGTTGCGTCCATGGGATAGATGGTTTATATTCGTGGAGTGGAGTGATTTCCTGGTTGAATTAACCGTGTGTGTTTTTTTGCTGCAAGAATACATTTGACAAAATTGTGATATAACCTAGCTATTAAATGCAGCGCATTTCACTTTGGACGTTGTGAGTAATTGATATTGTGTAAACTGACCCGCAAAGCGTTTCAAAATAAATGTTACACAACAGTCACAGTGACATACCTTTTCCTTGTTAATAGCACTGCTGTTAATAACACTGCTGATTGATTTTTCTAAGCTGTCTGTCTGCATATTATACAATGCAACATTGTAACTCTACGACCAGATGCTCAGGTTGCTATACTCGCCACAAAACTGTCGTCAATAAAACACTTTACTCTTTAATAATTTTTTCCAGACTGGATGTCCTATCTATTGGCCAGACAAGGTGCCAACTGCCTATGGTCGGGTAGTTGTATCGCTCCAATCAGAAGCTAGGATGTTCTGTTATATAACAAGAGAATTTACTTTGTGGAACGTACGTCGTTTTGATTTAACATATTATATTAAAGTGATAGTATATGCTTGTCAGCAAATATTAACAGAACACATAACGCACAAAAATAACTATTGCCAGTATTCGCTAAAATTAACAATACTGTTGTAAGCATGTACATGTAGAACAAGTGACCAGTACAATTATTTTGGCCAGTTTGAGAAAACTGAAATTGTAACAACGATTTGAAACACACACACAAACATAACTGATAAATTTCGATTAGGAGAAAAGTGTCAATGGAAATTGTGCACGGATGGAGACCGCACGACTAAAACGGGTACAGTAGACTACTCAAACCTATATCAACATCAATGTAATTGGTTTGCCGTGATTGTTTTATTTCAAAGCCACAAAGCAGTAAAGTATTGTCACTTGATTACAGAGTCCGCGCTGGACGAAATTGACTTTTGCCAAATGAAAATATTTTTTGCCAAATTATATTAGCATTTGCCAAATGCTATCCTTGATAGTGTCATTTCCTGCAACCTTAATTATTATGTTTCAACATTCACGGGTTGAACGACTTTTGATATCACTAAAAAAGCAGTTAATAATCAATTGTACTGACATCTCTATTGCGGGCTATCATACAACAATAAGCCAATCACCGAACAATACAATTGTAGAAGGGTTGCTTCATCAGAAGGGCACATCACAGGAGGATTAGTAATCCCTCCAACCATAAGTACTAATGCTATGATATTAACTGCTTGTTAACAGAGGTGTTAACTTCCCCTAAACCTTATAAAACGCCACTAATATAATTATGTTTTAAGAGTTTCCTGAAATGACCGGTAATGATTGACCAGTATTTTTCAAATTGCTTGAGGAATTAAAAATTGACTTGACAAAACTTTTGCCAAATGAAAATATTTTTAGCCAAAATGAAATTATTTTTGCCATTGGCAAATTTGGCAAGTGGCAGCGCGAACCCTGCTTGATTACGAAATGACTTCGTTCTCGCTGCTATATATTCATCATTGTTTTTGATAAGTAAGCATGTGTGACTTATTATCCATGTTATGTTATCCACACACAAGCGAGCAACTGCTTATTACCTGTCAATGAATCAAGGGGTTCATGCTGATAATCAGAGAGGAGATTGCGGTTATAGACTTGAAACTTGTTGGAACTCTGGTCATTGGTCAATTTGTCCACCGACAGCGTGCATCCTGCAAGGAACCTAACGACGTATATGGGTCAGGTGTCTCACCCCACCTTGGTAAAACGTTTCGATATCAGTTAAACTGTTCATACTAAAACTAGATTGAAGTTGTGATTATGGTTTTATTTCTCAGCCAGTATTTGGTGTGCGTTTTGTTTTCTAGATCAAAGTGTGGAATATTTCCCTACTTTTTGTCACATTTTGGAGCGAAATGTACATCTGTTGAAACTCGGGTGTCGGCTCGGCAATTTACGAACATTAGAACCTAAGGTGGTTACAAATGGAATTTTCCGGACTGCAATTGGAAAGAAAATTCTAAGTTTCGTATCTCAATGGAGCCCATCATGCCACACGAAATCTCGATTTATCAAATCACCATCGCAGGCCCTCCGACGCTGGATAAAGTCTCTCGATGGTTCTGCTATTATCCACTACAATTATTTAGTATTGGCCCTTCAGAATAATGTATTAAAGGTATTCCTTATTTGGTTATAAAATTAGTTCCAATTAAAGATACACTTGAATTTCAGCTCCTTTAAATTCACACAGGAAACGTTGAATCCATTCAAGTGTGTGCATATTTGTCTAGATCAAAGTGTACATCTGTTGAAACATCGGGGTGTCGGCTCGGCAATTTATGAACATTAGAACCTAAGGTGATTACAAATGGAATTTTCCGGACTCCGCGTGTCTGGCTCAAATCACACTAAATGAACAGTGGCTCAGAAAATCGACACGCTCGATTCGCACCACATTCGTCAAACGCACAGAAAAGTCTACAACCATTGTGTGGAATAACTGTAATTATCCGTCGATATCATATGATTAATTTGCCAAGATAGCTCACTATATGATGCACATGTTGTGTAGAATATGTATGCGGTGTGCTGTACTGGTGTGTTGTCGAAAGTCAGCGATGCGAAAACGGAAAATAGTACTAGTCGCACATATATTCAAGCATTATCTGTTGACTTGATTGTAATGGCTCAGACGTTTAGAATACGCGTTAAAATCCCTACATATAGTGATAGACATCAGAACAACCGGTTTTCACACTGGTTAAAACGCAATATCGTTTTCAGATTTAACCCTTTCAGTGCCAGGTCCGATTTTTGTATCAACACATATACCCTGTGCCAATGCATTCTCTTATATATGCGAGTCGACCATAGGTCGCCTCGCATATATAAGAGAATGCATTGGCCCAACAATTTTTCATCATTTGTTATTATTTTTTACAATTTTAATAATTTTTTCTTATATTCTTTAACAGACTTATTTTGTAGGTTTAGTGCCAGGGAATCTTACGTTTTTCATGGGCATCACAATTATTACTATGAATACATGGTGATAGTTTTGAGTTATAACATGCCACTAAGGTTTTATCCAGGTTGTTGTTAAATTCGCTATAGCATGCTTAAGCATACCCAAAAAAATTCAACCCAAAAAAACAAACAAAAAACAACAAACAAAAAATTAATTTTTTTTAGGGCCGATTTTACAGACCGTAAATTAGGGCCGATGAGATCGGCCCCCGGCACTGAAAGGGTTAAAGAGTTGTAATTCCAACCTAATTTTGCACCATAGTGAGTGAGACATATGAATGTGAGATAGCCATGCTCATGTTGTGAGTCTTTAATGATCAAGATGTTGGTCTTAGTCATGGTGACTAAGATTGTCCTTAGTCATGTTGACGAAGATTGATCTTAGTCACAGTGACAGTTACAGGAAGGATAACTCTATTTACAACACTGCCTCAAATGATTTTGAATATTCCTTGATAAATGTTTTAGTATGCATTGTATTGATATTCTTATATATAATTGCTCGTTTGTGATGGGAAGCTTTTAACATTATTTAGTCCCTGCCACATCAAAGACTAAATTGTTTGGGAAAAGGTTCCAATTCCATAGACACCACACGCATACCACGACGAACCAACTAAACACACTTTTATTTGATCTCTTACAAAGTATTGGAATCTGTGTATATGAGAATTTGATTGAAAGATTTGCCTGCTTTCAATTCGATCTGATTCTGGATATATCATTTGTTTGTGTCCTCGAACTTTCAAAAAAATTCTACAAAATTACATTGTTCACCAACACATGCAGTGACCACGACGTGTTGGTCATTATGACTCAGATTCGTATCTATACACGTGATGGACACGAGTCAGCCAGCATGGTTTTCACGATGTTAACGTTCGACATCTTTTTCAGGATGAGAGCAGCTTAGATGTTACACAAATCCAGTACTTATCACTTACCGACTTCACTGAAACGCTCAATTCGCATGACTTCTTGGTGTTGTTGTATGAAATGAGGAGTTACCAGGGTGTTGACGGACGTATACTCGTTCACTGCAGGTGAATCACTAATATATAAATGAGACTTATGAAGTATTCTTGAACTAACAACTTTAGTTATATGTGTAAGCCTACAGCGACACACCGCGCTTGACAAAATGCAATAGTATACGACATAAGGTCTATGGACGGTCTAGACAATAGCTCAATATTCGGGGAGTTATATCTATACACAAATCGATATTCCGAACCGAGAACCCCTGACAATTACAAGCGCAACGTCAATACAGATGAATGTATAGTCTTGCAAATATATCTTGTCGTATACATCAAAGTTGGAGCAACATTCCTAGGTGTCTATGGGCTTCCCCCGACGAACTATAAGATATTAGTCGTAATTTATCGGTATGTCCAAAATCCTGTTCGCAGAATTGTTGACGACGGGTTCGTTTGTGAGATATATAACAGTAACGTTCAAAACTCTTGCCACTCGCAGTAAGGTGACATTATTATGTTTTCTGTGATTTAGTTTCTACTTTTACAATTGAATTGTTATCAGGTCATAGCGAGTGGTATGCTCGGTGATTGCACTCGCGTGTCCATGCATGTCTTCTTGAAACTGTAATAATATATAAATAGGGATATGGCAAAACGACAACTGATAGAAATAACACACATTCTACTGACGTTCATTACACGAAAGCTGTCCATTGTCAACGTATAATACCGAGTGTGAATTGTTACGCAACCCGAGCAGGGACGTATATAGAGGGTCCCCGTTTGGGGTGGCTACCTTGAAATTTATATATACACCCCCCCCCCCCCCCCCTACAACCAAACCAAAGTCTGCAGTTCGCAAAAACTCCATTTGCAACCCCCCAAATTGGTGTTGGAACTTTCCAACTTCCTAACCTTACGTTTTCCAACAGTTGAAAATTTCAAACCTGACACCCCACCAAGGTTTGAACATTTCCAACTGATAGTAATTTCAGACTAAAATTTTGACCAAAAGTAGAAATGTATGGTAATGTTGGGTCTAAAAATAAAACAAAAACTAATTACTGGTATGAAAATCAAAGAATGTTAACCTATACGAATGTAAACGTACCAACTGATGTTGTATCAGGCATGAGATTTCCAACAGTTGAACGTTTTGACCAAAGTTGGGGGGAAGACATCCCAAACCCCCTGTCGCCACGTGCATGAATTCCCCAGCGACGTTACACATATTCAATCTTACCCTCACTATTTTCATTTTTTGTAGCGATGGGATTGGTGCTACCGGTGTTCTGATAGCCGCTGATTATCTCTTAGACCAGGGACGCGTAGAGAAAAGTGTCGATATCTTCAGCTGCGTTGCAGAGCTGAGGAAGCAGCGATCTAACATGATTCCAAAAATAGTACGTTTTTTTTAAAACTACGAACAATATGTTTGTGTTCTCGTGCTCTTCTTTCGTTATAAGATCACTTGGCCATTTGACTATTCTCTCCTTATATCGGTTTGTAACAAATGTCAGCGTACCTATGGTATTAGTCAGTTTGAGACACCCATACGTGTAGCTTAATGTGAGTTGTCGTTGCCAACGTGATAGACACCTGCCAGGGTAACAACAAATTGGGCTTAGCGCCGCGCTTTGCAATCGCTAAGCCCAATTTATTATTTATAAGAGAGATTCGTTTCTATTGCACGACGTCCACCCCGTTAACTTTCTAAAATAATTTCTTATTCTCGGCTGAGTTTCGGTAGACATTATTGTTTAAAACATTGCATCGTCATACAGCTAGTTTCCGAAAATAATTTGGTGCATGCTTGTCATTATTATTATTGTGGAGGGAAGAGTCAAGCACCATAACAGTTAGGCATACGGGCATATATTCAAGTATTCAGTCAAATGTTCATGTATATCTGTTAACGGATTTGAAACAAAATATTTTATATTTTGGTTACTTGTTACCAGAGCTGTGTCGGACAACACTGCCATATATATAGTGACAACACAAAGATAATGTATCACTCATATGTTCCACAAAATGAATACAGCTGGGAAATGTTTTTGTTTTTTTCTGAGTATAGTATGTAGTTCGGTTTTAAAGCGCCCCACTTAGGCACTCGCAGTGAGTAAATTTCTGACAACTTTAAAAGTATGTAAGAACATCACGACTAAGAACATCATGAAGAAATAGATCAACTGTGTTCTTATACTAATTATATATCGATAGCTCTACATAACGGAACGTTCGCGTGTTAAACCCATTGTTATGTAAACAAAACTGTTACAGTGATTTGTTAACAATACGTTTTCCAGAATATGTTTCAATGCTTTGACCTTTTCCAATATTTACCGTAATTTTTGGTATTAAACTTTGGTACACTATTGGGCTAATTGGACATTTATCGGTAAGTCCACTGTAACAGTAATGTTTACAAAATGGTTTTGATATGCGAAATCTCCTTATAGGAGAGTTATAAACAATGAAAATAAGTACAAAGGCAATCAATTGTTTCATGGTTTATGGTGATAGTTGTTTCACATAATGTTATGCCATTTCGGATGAACCAACTTCGAAGGACGTGAATCCCATTAAATATTGAAGGAATCGCGACCGTAAGGTTAAAGGAGTACTGTACGCCAGTTTTAATAAATTCCCGATAATAACAGCGATCTAATATCGATATTATATAGAAAAATAAGTAATTTGAGTCGAAGTTGTATTCTGTAAACGATCATGTTAATAGGTTATCTTAAAATCAAAGTTAATAATTTGATATAAATTTAATTTATGGCTGGAGCCATAAAATAAATTACGAATTTCCGTGTACAAGAAGTAATCAAATTAATTCACGGATAGTGGATTAGGCAACGCGTGGCACACATGATCGTGTAAAATATATACATTGACTTAAACGAGTATATGGGACTAGTATACATATAATATAACATTTATTTAATACATTTGCTTGAAAACTGTACAAAAATTACTCGACAACAACAATTTGTATTTTCGCATTCCGGCTAATCTGCCATCAATATCAATACTTCGTACTCAACAGACTTTCAAATAACGGAAATCTGGTTACCTTATTCTACGACTCGGATACTATAGAAACCAACAACAACATTTGAGTACAGTATCCATTTAATTACTTACAAACTTGGACTCTGCACGTATAAACCACCAGCCCCAAAACGTATACAGCATTTATCCAGATACAGGAGTCGGCGATCCCAGCCCACCGACCCTCGCCCTCATTACATATCCTAGCAATTCCACCTCGCCCCCATTTCCTATCCTAGCCCACCCACCCTCGCCCGCATTTCGGCCATATCGAGACCATATATAGACGACGGCGCTATGCACCCTATGGACATGCCACTGGGGTTTCCGTGCTCGATTATGGCTGACGTTTTCGATGAAATGAGAAATACCATATACTTATTACCGAGACAGAATATTATACACCATATTGCCAAGTAACATTTACATGTTCATCATTGCAGGATCAGTATAAGTTTCTCTACAAGGCTCTACACAAGGCATTTGTTCCTGACGACTATGATATGCCGATGAACATCACTCCAGCAACATACTATCACATGAATAGACAACAGGGCTTCCACTCTAACACGGACGAACCGCCATATGGTGCCGCTAACACAGAAGACATTTACAATGTAATATACCATTCCTAGACGAGTTACTCTGACGTTACTACACACATGTATGCTGCCATTCTGAGTGGAATACAGACTTCTAATTAAACCAACGCGTTCCAGAGTCTGATCTAAAGCAGGGAATCCCATTACTTAAATTCCAAGAAGCATTACGTCAGCACATGTGAGCCAATCAACATTCAGCTGTAAAGCAGTGTAGCCAATGGTCGATCGTCAGAATTACTATACAGCAACGCCGATTCTAGCAGACATTCCCACATAGCTAAAACAGTCTGATAAATGTTCTGGCACAAGTGTGGATTCCATAATTAACCATTAATGCCAAGCAGGAGTAATACAATGGGTTATGTGACGTCATGTTGCATGGATTGTCTATATAAGCTATCTATAGCGGTAAAATAAATGATAGTCAAATCGTGAACACCGTGAACTCTGGAGCGCGTAGCGTCTTTAACCATTTCATGACTGGAGCTTCCAGGAATTTTGCGAAAACCCTGTGCCAATCCATTCTCTTAAATATGCGAGTCGGCCATATGGTGCCTCGCGTATATAAGAGAATGCATTGGCCTAACAATATTTACCTTGATATTGTAAGCCAGTGCATTCTCTTATATATGCGAGGCTCCCTATGTGAGACTCGCATATATAAGATAATGCACTGGTACAGATAATTTAATGCTGCACCAGCGCAGCTCCCGTCATGAAAGGGTTAATATCCCGTATTCGAACCCAACTGTCACGTAACCATATTCGGTGGAATTGAAGTCTGTTGTTTGGGTTAATATAGTTAAATTTCGACACCAGAGACATATTAAGTTCTCCCTAGGACTGAATCTTTTTCTTCGATATGTGTTTTTATTACATGATCCTACCCTTATTCCATTCAATAAACCCATTCTATAAATTGTGATATTAAATGTTCGTTTCATAGCAGGAAATAGTGTCAGGTGACCTTTGACTTCCGGTTTGTCGTCTGTTTACAGTATGTCTCAAAATACTATGGCTTCCATTATTTATCCAACAAAACTCTAACAAATGAAGAGTTTAAAAGTTATTTCATTAAATATACTCCATTAAAGGCGTGTAAGAGTCTTTATTTATCTGGGACTATTTCTTTACGCGGGTAAACAATGCATAGTTACGTGAAACGTCATTGCATGCCTTATAGAAGCCGATGTTAGTTTTTACGTCCCATTTGTCGATTTATGTATATTTGATCGAGGTTTTGGATCATGTCATAGATAGAATCTACAACTCGTCCCCAGGTTATAGCGGAATTTACAAAACTTGTCCAGTAAATTAGGTCTGGACATCACCAAAGGCTCGGAGCTCACCTCATTTACTGCAGGGACTCGATTTGTAAATTCCGCTACAAACTGGGGACGAGTTGTAGATCCCCTGTATTATAAACATTTGTACTAGCCATTTCTATAGTCGCTTAATTGATTCTCAGACTCAGTTTTAAAAGGATACATTGGAATGGATTAGTATTCAGTGGATGGATTCAGCTATATCCATTCACCTATTTCGATATCGGAAAAATTAAAAAGCAAATACTTTTAGGACAAACCGTCATGTGGCTTTAATGTCAGAACAATTCATAAGGGAACAACTCGTCTGTGAGTATTTATTAAAGAAAGGGCTAAACATTTTTAAACACACGGCCTTGACCTTGACGAATCTTTCTTATGTGCGTGTGAAACATTTATATATAATTATTCAGTCTCTTTCGCCACCGTGCAAGTGCTCGAGAATCGCCACCAAATTCTGAACATATGTTAATGCCATCTTTTAACCCTTTACCCAACAGAACGGCCCTGTGCCAATGCATTCTCTTATATATGCGAGTCGATCATAGGTCGCCTCGCATATATAAGAGAATGCATAGGCTTAACACATTAAAAATTATAAAATTGTTAAAGAATGTAAGAAAAAATGGTAAAAAGTGTTAAAAAAAGATTTTTTTAGGCCAATGCATTCTCTTATAAATGCGAGGCGACCTATGGTCGACTCGCATATATAAGAGAATGCATTTGGCACAGGGCATAACTGTAACTATCACAATGTGGTCAAGGAGCCGGTTCCAATGATATCCATATTTGTATGGTTCTATTGAGACAGACCGACTATATTTTAGGCTGTTGAAGCTTTATTTGGCCGGTTTTGGCCGTTTTGTTGGCCTCTCGAATCATTCATTGTCAGAGTTCATAGATCAACTTCGTTGGAGAGCCAGCCATTTTCGATGCAGCGACCTTGTCGAATTCATCGTTGAGCGCAACTGTGAAGTAATTTTTCCAATCCCCAACAACGGCTGTAAAGAAACAAAACCATATATCCTGACGCAGATGCATGCATATACACAGTATAAATATAATTATCGAATACAGGAACTCCATCCGTGTTTATAACTCCGCCATTTAATGATCGAAGGTTCCCCGGTGGCGCCATTCAGGAATCAGGGAGCTAAATGTGTTCTAGAGTCGGGGAGCGAGTACACCGAGGAATGCTAAAGGTGAAGGTAACTGAAGAATGACCTTCACCTGATATATGCGACACGTTATTAAAGGATGACATCGCGTTTATTTGATTCGTACATAATATCTGAATAACTTAAACTGGCGAATGAATGGGGGAATGGATATTTGTGAGCGGGAAATTTATTTAACTAGCTGCTGTAGTTCCGGGTTTTTCCAGATCAAATTTGGCTGTGGGATAGCCCTGTCGTACACTTGAGGATTTATTTTAAAAAGTAAACACATGACCTATGATTTTTCTTGCATTTTCGTGATCAACTGGTGTCAATCTAGCTGGGTATACACCACTGGTATGGCCTGCAGGCTTCAATTCAGTGAATTTGGCTGAAACGTTAACACTGTCGCCTATGGGAAACTTATGGGAAACCATTTAGTGATTCCCATTGTGTGGTATTCGTGCGTCTAAATGACGTAGTATGACGACACAAGACGACGAAGCTGAGTCGCTATCGGAATCGTGATTCACTTGAAGTGATTTTAACCTGAGTATTTTATCTGACAAGCTTGTATACACATCATTGCTTGGATTTGTATTGTTTGTACTTGTATTACGTGTACATGTATTGCTTATACTTGAAATGCTTGGTTAAATGTTGTTCCTATATGTCCCATATATTTTTCAACTTTCTTGAGCAATTAAATAGGGACTATAGCCGAAACGTTTGCCAACTGAAAATAGTGTTTATAGCCAAATATGACCCGCCATATCAAATCCAGTCGTAAGTCGGGATTTTTTACCCTGTGCCAATGCATTCTCTTATATATGCGAGTCGACCATAGGTCGCCTCGCATATATAAGAGAATGCATTGGCCTAACAATTTTTTACAATTTTAATAATTTTGTTCTTGTATTCTTTAACAATTTTTTAATTTTACCCATACAGAGCCCCAGACAAACATGAGCAGACGACACTCTTCTATATGCTTCTATATATGTGTGGGGCTCCCTGCAGGGTAATGGATGTTTTTTATTTTATGTCCTAAAAAATGTAAGAAACATTTATTTAAAAAAATGATAAAACATTGTTAGGCCAATGCATTCTCTTATATAAGCGAGGCGACCTATGGTCGACTCGCATATAAGCGAGGCGACCTATGGTCGACTCGCATATATAAGAGAATGCACTGGCACAGGGTAAAAAATTCCGACTTACGACTGGATTTGATATGGCGGGTCACAAATGTGAATTATGTTTGCATTTGGAAAACGGCAGAGCGAACCTATAGACAGTGGGTGATTTCCAGGCGACATTAACTCCATGTGCTGACGTTATAAACACTGGATGATATTGAGTAACACATGTGTATATTTATTGATATATAAGGACGTTCTTGTTCTGAATTTCGTAGACAACATTGTAAGCGAAATCTTCCCTTCACATAGCCACTACTTAATTGCAAACAATTGTTCTCATTTCTAATTACGCTAATAAAAAAAGACCCAGGATGTCTCCTCCGCTGTGTAAATCGGACATCGTGCAATAGGAGATGGAAATGCCATTAACCCGTAAAGCTGACAACGGTGATAAGCATGTGTTCATGGACGTGGCTAAAGGGTCTCCTTTGTGGGGGTGTCCACCTTGGGAATTTCCAACTGCACCCCCCCCCCCCCCTTGAATCAGATTCGGACCAAACACAAGTTTTGCATAATTCCATTTGCACCGCCCCCCTCCCCTTGCACCTCAGTGCTCTCAGGCCTAATATCCTATATATTCATAAACCATGGTTCCAAATTCCCGGTTTGAAAACATTCAGATATTTTAACCTGAAAAATTGCATAAATCCTAACATCTAGTGGTCTAACTCCAGACAAATGCACACGGCTACGGGCAAGAGACCAGGACACACTGGGCTGACCATGGTTGTTCCACCCGGTGTGAGAAAATTTTGAAAACTATACAAGAAAATCGCAAATCCTATTGCATCTAGACTGGCCTCAACTGAAGTTTTCCTTTTGTGTTGGAAATTTCAAACATAATACTCCCCCTCAGGTTGGAAAATTCTCCAACTGATGACCATTTCAGTCCAGAAGTTTGACAAAATATTGTATTGTTAAACTACTTGGCCACGGTGACAATGACACACCGGGTCGACCATAGCCGAAAATTTTGAAATCTGAACAAGAAAATCGCAAAATCCTACCATCTAGACTAGCATCAAGCCTTCCTAGAGTTTGAAAATTTCCAACTGATGACAATTCCAATGACAATGCTGACCAAATGTATGACAATATTGTTTTCTTAAATTAACTAGCAGTTTTTGACTGGCCACGGGGGAGGGACCAGGACAGAAGCTTTCCAAGTGTTGGAAATTTCCAACCTGTCACCCCCCTATAAGGATGGAAAATTCCAACTGATGACAATTTCATTCAAAACTTTTGACCAAAAATAGGAAAATATGCAAATATTGGTCCAAAAACAATTCTATCAGATCGAGAAAACCAAAGGGAAACGCCAGAACACTAGGAGAAATGTCTTACCATTTGATTTGCATGTTACTCCCTATGATCAAATTTAGATATATCTTGGTGGCTAGTGAAACACTTACTGCTTTGGCGTCTTCGTAGCAGAAACGGAAGACTTTCAACTCAGGATGCTTGTTAAATAGATCCTCGTATGACAGCAAGTAGTCAAACCACGAACCAAATGCAACTGGACATAAAAGAGACATTTAGACATGATTCAAAAGGAAGGATACAATTGAGATAACCTTCCCCATAATTATGTTCTGAAGCGGCCCAATGTGTATACATAACAGCAAAATAATACTTGCTGTACAGTTTTGTTACTACTGTTCGTACAGTATGAAATACACAACCGGTCACAAACACGATGTTATGAAGCTGTCAAAGAAAACCCATATAAGAGCGGGTTTCAAAAACCAAAATATGCAAATCGACGAGAAGACAGTAACATAATACAGGAAGCAAATATAGGGTACGTCGCCATGTATGGTCAAATGTTACCACACAAAATCCGATTTAGGAGGACGCGATGCGTTGTTCTACAAGCAGTTTATGTCGTCAAATTCGACTGTACATGCAAATATGACGTATGTTTGCTTCCTTTATTATGTTAAAGTGTTTACGGGTCGATTTGCAGATTTTGATCTCCGAAACCCGCTCTTTGATCATCCAGTTTGTGTATATGCGTGGTATTCTTTTCCACCAAAAGTTCTGATCTTCTAGCTGCAGGATACAGTGAAGTAATTCGATTGGTAGCGCCCTCCAACGGATTTTGGACCAATATGCAGTAGAGAATTAAAAAAAATCTGGGCTCTGGTTGGTTAATAGAAGTTTCGATATTGAAACATATAAAATACATGCAGTCACTCCTCTTGAAATTCCAGATGCCAAACAAAACATTGGCACATTGTAAAGCACGTGGTTCCTAGATTGATTTGTTTTGGTGTGAGGTAAAAAATGTCAATATTTTTTTCATGGACTTCTGTCTCTAGATTATAAATCCCAAATGTAAAGGTACATTCCATGCTCGACGATATGATTTTTTTTTCATGCAGAAACTTTGCGCAGATGCCAATCCTGGTGATCATGAACTCATTTATCACAATTCGTGGACACTCAGGGCTGCAGGCCATTATATGTTAACATATGTTTTGTTTTTTTTTTGGTTGAATTTTTTTTGGGTATGCTATAGGGCATGTTATAACTCAAAACTATCACCAAGTATTCATAGTAATAATTTTGATGCCCATGAAAAACGAAAGATTCCCTGGCCCTAAACCTACAAAATAAGCCTGTTAAAGAATATAAGAAACAATTATTAAAATTGTAAAAAATTGTAAAAAATAATAACAAATGATGAAAAATTGTTAGGCCGATGCATTCTCTTATATATGCGAGGCGACCTATGGTCGACTCGCATATATAAGAGAATGCATTGGCACAGGGTATATGGGTTGATACAAAAAATCGGACCTGGCACTCAAAGGGTTAAGACTATTGACGGCTACAATTCATTCTGCATTATTCTGAGAATCTGTACTGCCCATATTCATTTCAAATATGGACGTCATAAAATAGGAACAAAAAACATTAAAATATATGTGTAAGATTTACTTACAATATGTGTACTAAAAGGCAGCGGTCTCAACAGCGTAGCTAGGGGGCATAACTCTTGCTATAACGTTTGTCGCAGTAGTAGTTTTATCACTGTGGAGGATCTATTCCTAGAAATGTGGTGCTCTACCAATTGTTTTAGCAATTTTTATCGTGACATTCCGGTGCTTTACTGGGGATTTTTTATTTTCGCCGCACAAAAGTGAAGAAAAATTAGTGATTATGTAAGTATATCGCCGGTTTCTTTTAACCAATGGATTATTTATATTGATGTTCACATTGATATGTGAGAAAATGTAAGAAATCCCATAGGAATGCCCGTAAATCGACATTTTATAATTATATTCCGATACTTTACAGAGTGCTCAGTGCTCTCCCAATAGTCAAGTGCTCTCCCCAGGATCATGTATTGTGCTATAACAAGAAAAAAGCGAATAAATACTAAATAGTATGCGTTGGTTAGGGGGTAATAAACTTAATATGTTATTTTGCGTCGCATATACGTCCATAAAGGCATACTTTGTTCGTTTAATCACGTATTTCAGGGGTAGCAAACGCAATGGGGAGTATATGAATGAACTATGTAATCTATAATTATGTCCATGTGTTCTATTGGATATAACTGATAACAAACGCTCAATTCTTGTCCAGGAAATGATTGTCGAACGTATTTTTATCGGAATAACGATTATTCAACTCACAAAGCACCGGAATACACATGTAGACCTATGTTATGGTCGTTTTCTTCGATTTGGTATGTTATTAATGATATTTTCATGTTGCATTGACTTCAGGAATGTATTGAGGAACAGGCGTTCAAAGTTACAATATACAGTATTCAGTATTAAGTCGGTAATACGCCGTTGAAGTGACGAATTTCCCAAAATACGCAAAATATCGAGGAATTTATTTATATTACTGGGTAGTATGCCAATATAGTGGCATAATATTACAACATATATTACTCACCTTCTTTGCCACGTCTATCCCGTATACATTCGTCCAATATTTGCGTTTAAAACAATACTAAAATGCGTGTTTATTACCCACGCATGTCATCTCTGTCGCACAATGAGCAAAATGTGACAGAACACCGGAATATTTGCTCGCTAAGCACGTAAATATTGCTCGGGAGAGCACCACATTTCTAGGAATAGATCCTCCACAGTGAGTTTTATGGTAGTTTGATGGCATCAATTCGGAAGAATCATCTTCAACATTAACGACTTAACGTCAGCATCTTTGTACTGGCTTCGGTTGTTGGTTCAGGGATTTGAGAACTCGAGATTACAATCAATCAATCGGTTATTTTCTCATAAGCCATACATTACACATGTACGGAGACAATAGTAAAATCATTCAATAATAATTAAAGGTACTTAATCCGATCAGACGGTCCCCATACCATCAAGATACAACAAAAACAACAATTTCTTCAAAATACGCTTTAGTTATCAAAATCGATTTATTTCAACAAAATAATGCTAACAACTGTCAACTATGGTATCAAATTTCCCAAAATAATTTATTTATCAACATTTTGTTAAAAAAAATATGGCCATATTATCACTAAAGTATCACGAAATTTGACCGTTTGGCCACGTGTTTCTGGCCACATATTATTAAACATCTCGAGAAATAACAAACTTCAAAAATCGATCTCTGAGCATTGATGGGTGGGTTCCTCCACTCGAATCAAATATTTGTTTACCCTCGAAGCCAAAGAAATAGTAATTTAGGAGCTTCTGATCGGATTGAGTACCTTTAACTGTATCCAGGATTGTCCTTTCGTCATAACTCACCCTGTCCAACCAAGAACTTCTTGGTAAAGTTTTCAAACGTTCCACTATGATGTTTGTGGTGTTTAATTTTGCCCATGAATGAATGGTATGACACACAGACATATTTAGGATTTCAGCGAAACAGCTTTGTTGAACTTATTATCTGAACAATTCCTACGGAAACTACTTGTCAATGAGTATTTTGTATGGGTTAAAGACATAGTATGTGCTTGTTCAGGTGTGTGAAACTGATATGTTAGTATTCTCGCGCTGTGACAACTGGAGGAATGTGACATTCTGCCAACATCACCGAAAATTTGAATCAAATCAACTGTACCACTCCATAGCAAAACGTTGTCAGAACTACACACAATTGTAAATATTTACTACTCGATTCGGGACGCATCTATTGGCGATAAACTTAAGAAAACGATTTCGCCATCGAGTCACTGCATTTAATTCACGTATAAGAATGACGGTGTGTGTTGTCAATTTGGAAATACTATTTGTAAAAATTACTACTTTGAACAAGGTTATTCTCCATTTCTATTTGATCACAATACCCGAGTGTTTCACGTGTCTTTAAAGATCTATAATTTCCAATGATTTTAATTCCGTTACCTATTCCATAATCCGAAAACGGCTTGTCAATTTGCTTGGTCGGGACAATTCCCGAATTGACGGAAATGGCCAGGGTCTCACCCTTAATGAAGTTGGGTAAAATAATTCAATAGTAATATATATATCCAGTCATAACTCACCCTGTCCGACCAAGAACTTCTTGGCGAGGTTTTCGAACGTTCCACTATCATGTTTGTGATGTTTCATTTTGCCCATGAATGAATGGTATGACACACAGACATCTTTAGGATTTCTCACGAGGAAGAGTATCTTCATCCTTGACAGCATCGATATCGGCAGGAATTGTGACGGAAGATGTGTGTTCAGTACTCTCGGTGATGGCCTCTTATCGAGATCTTCGTGTGGCCTTAGGTCGAGCATATACGCCTCTTTCGTCTCCGGGATTGTCTTCGTTGTTCCGCGGAGAAGCATACTTGCCATCTCATGTATCCAATGTGTGCCTGAAACAGAATCTACCATCATTTTTCACAAATTAAAGTGATGTGAAACAATCAGGTAGGGTGATCAAATAGAAATGGAGATCAATCTTGCTCAAAGTAGTTTTTTCGAATATTAATCCAAATTGACAACACACACCGTCAATCTGCTATATTAATTAAATGCAATAACTCTCGATGGCGAAATCATGTGTGTTTATCGTCGATAGTTGCTTCCCGAATCGAGATATAAATATTTACAATTGAGCGTAGTTCAGACGATGTTTTCTGTGGAGACCTATGGTAATTTTCTTTGAAACTTTCGTCGATGTTATTAGAATGCTACATTCCCCAGGTTGGCATAACGCCTGAGTACTTACTTATCAGTTTCACACACCCGAACAAGTCCATAATATGTCTCAAACCCTGTATATACTAAATGGATTCTCCCATTCAGTTATAAATAATATGCATAGGAATTTCTAGTATTCATTTGAGGGCGTATTCATGAGGGATACATAAGCGGACGACAGTGAGACGAAATGATAAAAAGTGCTGAAGGAATCATATATAGTTATATAGGAGGGAAAACAGCTTTGTTGAACTTATTATCTGAACAATTCAATGTCAATGAGTATTTTGTAAGGGTTAAAGACCTATAATGATATAATCTCCAACGATTTGAATTCCGTTACCTATTCCGTAATCCGAAAACGGCTTGCCATTCTTCTTGGTCGGGACAATTCCCGAATTGGCGGAAATGGCCAGGATATCACCCTTAATTAAGTTGGGGGAAATTTGGGCAGAAAATAAAGTAGGTCGAAAATTAAAAACAAAATGGGTCATATATAGTCAGTGCCTGAAAATAAGTGCACATTGTCCGACATAATAAAAGAATCGACTGTGGCAACTTGGACCAACTCATAAAAATCGTATTAAATGTAAGGACCGACTGGAAACAGTTCGACTGAAATTATGATGTTTTAACTTTGATAACTGGTCCAAACAGTTTAGGCTGATTTTTCATTTGGTTTCTTCTTATTTTTAGGTCCAGATCGAAAGAAGTGTTTCCAAGAGAATAGGAAATTTGGGCAGAAAATAAAGTAGGTCGAAAATTTAAAAAAAAATGGGTCATATATAGTCAGTGCCTGAAAATAAGTGCACATTGTCCGACATAATAAAAGAATCGACTGTGGCAACTTGGACCAACTCATAAAAATCGTATTAAATGTAAGGACCGACTGGAAACAGTTCGACTGAAATTATGATGTTTTAACTTTGATAACTGGTCCAAACAGTTTAGGCTGATTTTACATTTGTTTTCTTCTTATTTTTAGGTCCAGATCGAAAGAAGTGTTTCCAAGAGAATATTGTCCATCATCCGTCTCATGTAGCCAATGTTCACCTTAAATCGAAAACCGGTAGACGACAAAATAAAGGGACGAAAGCTATGCCTTCGTAGTGGGTACATATGGAAACTTATATGTCTGAAAAAACACCACCACCACCAAGAAGAATGCGGTAATATACATGTAAGATAGACTGCGTAACACCACCACAAGAAGAACGCGGTAATATACATGTAAGATAGACTGCGGTAATATACATGTAAGATAGACTGCGTAACACCACCACAAGAAGAACGCGGTAATATACATGTAAGATAGACTGCGTAACACCACCACAAGAAGAACGCGGTAATATACATGTAAGATAGACTGCGTAACACCACCACAAGAAGAACGCGGTAATATACATGTAAGATAGACTGCGTAACACCACCACAAGAAGAACGCGGTAATATACATGTAAGATAGACTGCGTAACACCACCACAAGAAGAACGCGGTAATATACATGTAAGATAGACTGCGTAACACCACCACAAGAAGAACGTGGTAATATACATGTAAGATAGACTGCGTAACACCACCACAAGAAGAACGCGGTAATATACATGTAAGATAGACTGCGTAACACCACCACAAGAAGAACGCGGTAATATACATGTAAGATAGACTGCGTAACACCACCACAAGAAGAACGCGGTAATATACATGTAAGATAGACTGCGTAACACCACCACAAGAAGAACGTGGTAATATACATGTAAGATAGACTGCGTAACACCGCCACAAGAAGAACGTGGTAATATACATGTAAGATAGACTGCGTAACACCACCACAAGAAGAACGCGGTAATATACATGTAAGATAGACTGCGTAACACCACCACAAGAAGAACGCGGTAATATACATGTAAGATAGACTGCGTAACACCACCACAAGAAGAACGCGGTAATATACACGTAAGATAGACTGCGTAACACCACCACAAGAAGAACGCGGTAATATACATGTAAGATAGACTGCGTAACACCACCACAAGAAGAACGCGGTAATATACATGTAAGATAGACTGCGTAACACCACCACAAGAAGAAAGCGGTAATATACATGTAAGATAGACTGCGTAACACCACCACAAGAAGAACGCGGTAATATACATGTAAGATAGACTGCGTAACACCACCAGAAGAAGAACGCGGTAATATACATGTAAGATAGACTGCGTAACACCACCACAAGAAGAACGCGGTAATATACATGTAAGATAGACTGCGTAACACCACCACAAGAAGAACGCGGTAATATACATGTAAGGTAGACGGCGTAACACCACCACAAGAAGAACGCGGTAATATACATGTAAGATAGACTGCGTAACACCACCACAAGAAGAACGCGGTAATATACATGTAAGATAGACTGCGTAACACCACCACAAGAAGAACGCGGTAATATACATGTAAGATAGACTGCTTAACACCACCACAAGAAGAACGCGGTAATATACATGTAAGATAGACTGCGTAACACCACCACAAGAAGAACGCAGTAATATACATGTAAGATAGACTGCGTAACACCACCACAAGAAGAACGCGGTAATATACATGTAAGATAGACTGCGTAACACCACCACAAGAAGAACGCGATAATATACATGTAAGATAGACTGCGTAACACCACCACAAGAAGAACGCGATAATATACATGTAAGATAGACTGCGTAACACAACCACAAGAAGAACGCGGTAATATACATGTAAGATAGACTGCGTAACACCACCACAAGAAGAACGCGGTAATATACATGTAAGATAGACTGCGTAACACCACCACAAGAAGAACGCGGTAATATACATGTAAGATAGACTGCGTAACACCACCACAAGAAGAACGCGGTAATATACATGTAAGATAGACTGCGTAACACCGCCACAAGAAGAACGCGGTAATATACATGTAAGATAGACTGCGTAACACCGCCACAAGAAGAACGCGGTAATATACATGTAAGATAGACTGCGTAACACCGCCACAAGAAGAACGCGGTAATATACATGTAAGATAGACTGCGTAACACCGCCACAAGAAGAACGCGGTAATATACATGTAAGATAGACTGCGTAACACCGCCACAAGAAGAACGCGGTAATATACATGTAAGATAGACTGCGTAACACCGCCACAAGAAGAACGCGGTAATATACATGTAAGATAGACTGCGTAACACCGCCACAAGAAGAACGCGGTAATATACATGTAAGATAGACTGCGTAACACCACCACAAGAAGAACGCGGTAATATACATGTAAGATAGACTGCGTAACACCACCACAAGAAGAACGCGGTAATATACATGTAAGATAGACTGCGTAACACCACCAGAAGAAGAACGCGGTAATATACATGTAAGATAGACTGCGTAACACCACCACAAGAAGAACGCGGTAATATACATGTAAGATAGACTGCGTAACACCACCACAAGAAGAACGCGGTAATATACATGTAAGGTAGACTGCGTAACACCACCACAAGAAGAACGCGGTAATATACATGTAAGATAGACTGCGTAACACCACCACAAGAAGAACGCGGTAATATACATGTAAGATAGACTGCGTAACACCACCACAAGAAGAACGCGGTAATATACATGTAAGATAGACTGCGTAACACCACCACAAGAAGAACGCGGTAATATACATGTAAGATAGACTGCGTAACACCACCACAAGAAGAACGCGGTAATATACATGTAAGATAGACTGCGTAACACCACCACAAGAAGAACGCGGTAATATACATGTAAGATAGACTGCGTAACACCACCACAAGAAGAACGCGGTAATATACATGTAAGATAGACTGCGTAACACCACCACAAGAAGAACGCGGTAATATACATGTAAGATAGACTGCGTAACACAACCACAAGAAGAACGCGGTAATATACATGTAAGATAGACTGCGTAACACCACCACAAGAAGAACGCGGTAATATACATGTAAGATAGACTGCGTAACACCGCCACAAGAAGAACGCGGTAATATACATGTAAGATAGACTGCGTAACACCGCCACAAGAAGAACGCGGTAATATACATGTAAGATAGACTGCGTAACACCGCCACAAGAAGAACGCGGTAATATACATGTAAGATAGACTGCGTAACACCGCCACAAGAAGAACGCGGTAATATACATGTAAGATAGACTGCGTAACACCGCCACAAGAAGAACGCGGTAATATACATGTAAGATAGACTGCGTAACACCGCCACAAGAAGAACGCGGTAATATACATGTAAGATAGACTGCGTAACACCACCACAAGAAGAACGCGGTAATATACATGTAAGATAGACTGCGTAACACCACCACAAGAAGAACGCGGTAATATACATGTAAGATAGACTGCGTAACACCACCACAAGAAGAACGCGGTAATATACATGTAAGATAGACTGCGTAACACCACCACAAGAAGAACGCGGTAATATACATGTAAGATAGACTGCGTAACACCACCACAAGAAGAACGCGGTAATATACATGTAAGATAGACTGCGTAACACCACCACAAGAAGAACGCGGTAATATACATGTAAGATAGACTGCGTAACACCACCACAAGAAGAACGCGGTAATATACATGTAAGATAGACTGCGTAACACCACCACAAGAAGAACGCGGTAATATACATGTAAGATAGACTGCGTAACACCACCACAAGAAGAACGCGGTAATATACATGTAAGATAGACGGCGTAACACCACCACAAGAAGAACGCGGTAATATACATGTAAGATAGACTGCGTAACACCACCACAAGAAGAACGCGGTAATATACATGTAAGATAGACTGCGTAACACCACCACAAGAAGAACGCGGTAATATACATGTAAGATACACTGCGTAACACCACCACAAGAACGCGGTAATATACATGTAAGATAGACTGCGTAACACCACCACAAGAAGAACGCGGTAATATACATGTAAGATAGACTGCGTAACACCACCACAAGAAGAACGCGGTAATATACATGTAAGATAGACTGCGTAACACCACCACAAGAAGAACGCGGTAATATACATGTAAGATAGACTGCGTAACACCACCACAAGAAGAACGCGGTAATATACATGTAAGATAGACTGCGTAACACCACCACAAGAAGAACGCGGTAATATACATGTAAGATAGACTGCGTGACACCACCACAAGAAGAACGCGGTAATATACATGTAAGATAGACTGCGTAACACCACCACAAGAAGAACGCGGTAATATACATGTAAGATAGACTGCGTAACACCACCACAAGAAGAACGCGGTAATATACATCTAAGATATACTGCGGTATTGAACGCGGTAATATACATGTGAGATAGACTGCGGTATTGAACGCGGTAATATACATGTAAGATAGACTGCGGTATTGAACGCGGTAATATACATGTAAGATAGACTGCGTTATTGCTTTAATTATGAAACATTATCAAATAAAAAAATTGCACGTTGAAGCCATTGTAATGCAAGCATTACTGTTACTACACACCATTTTAACAACAAAACATTCGGAACCGATATCTGAAACCGATTACGATTATTTTTATTCGACTTTTCCAACATTTGGTCAATATCTCAGACTGAAATTGGAATCATATATAGTGGGTGCCAGATTGGAGTTTCGCCATCAAGAGTCACTGCATTTAATTAATATATAAGACTGACGGTGTGTGTTGTCAATTTGGATATAATATTAGTGAAAATATCTACATTGGGCAAGATTATTCTCCATTTCTATTTGACCACCCTACCGGAGTGTTTAACATCACTTTAAGTCCATCGATGACACCTATAAGCCACATATGCTTACAGCCGAATCCACTCCAATATTATTCACAATGAACATGGTAACATATATCAACTCTGTTTATGTTCATGTTTATATTACGAATAGGAATACATATTATTAAACCAAGATGGCTGCTATTGTGAAATTCAATGTTATACACCCTGCGATCCCAAGCAAAGTATCTGAACTTACCACATCTCGGGTAGCCTATTATTGGGAATGACACCATCTAGCCATGTCATCAAACTTACCACATCTCAGGTAGCCTAGTGTAGGGAATGACACCTTCTAATCACGTCTTGGAACTTACCACATCTCGGGTAGCGTTTTATTATCATAAACATCTGAACGTACCACATCTCGGGTAGCCTATTATTATCACGTCTTCGAACTTACCACATCTCGGGTAGCCTATTATTATCACGTCTTCGAACTTACCACATCTCGGGTAGCCTATTATTATCACGTCTTCGATCTTACCACATCTCACGTAGCCTATTATAGGGAATGACACCTTCTAGTCACGTCTTGGAACTTACCACATCTCGGGAAGCATATTATAGGGAATGACACCTTCTAGTCACGTCTTGGAACTTACCACATCTCGGGTAGCCTATTATTATCACGTCGTCATCTCTAGCTTGCATCTTGTCTAATCTGTCGACGTTAACTGCCCAGTCCTTTTTAGTGTCCGTGTCGCGCATGCCAACTGGGAGATAAAACCCGTCGATGTCCACTACGTGGTATGATCCTCCGTCATCATCATAAAACACGATTTCTTTACCTCTCGTGTCTCTATTCTCGTGATCCTGCATGTTTCCTTTTTCGAAAATATTTTCCTGCAATTATGAAGTGTCACAGGGATTAACCCTTTACCCAACAAAACGGCCTTGTGCCAATGCATTCTCTTATCTATGCGAGTCGACCATAGGTCGCCTCGCATATATAAGAGAATGCGTTGGCTTAACACATATTAAAAATGATAAAATTGTCTAAGAATGTAGAAAAATATTATAAAAATTGTTAAAAAATGTAAGAAAAAATGATAAAATTGTTAAAGAATGTAAGAAAAAATGATAAAAAGTGTTAAAAAATGAATTTTTTAGGCCAATGCATTCTCTTATATATGTGAGGCGACCAATGGTCGACTCGCATATATAAGAGAATGCATTGGCACAGGGCATAACTGTAACTATCACAATGTGGTCAATGAGCCGGTTCCAATGATATCCATATTTGTATGGTTCTATTGAGACAGACCAAGATAATTTAGGCTGTTGCAGCTTCATTTGGGCTATTTTTCTGGGCGTTTTGTTGGGTAAAGGGTTAACTGTTTCATAGTTGGTAACTAGAGACCTTAAGGGACTAATGATACTCAAAGTATAGAGCAGGAAGTAGCAGCAAGCCTTGAAAACAGGCAACACAAGATTATTTACTGCAAAAGTCACAAAGAAATAAACAGTAAAATATTTAATTTTACCATACTTAGCTCATAATAATTCAAATTTACTGGTAGTATTGACCAAACAATATATGTGACCAGCCATATCAAATTCAGTCGTAAGTCGGGATTGTTTTACCCTGTGCCAATGCATTCTCTTATATATGCGAGTCGACCATGGGTCGCCTCGCATATATAAGAGAATGCATTGGCCTAATAATTTTTTATCATTTTTTTTAAATAAATGTTTCTTACAATTTTTAGGACATAAAATAAAAAACATCAATTACCCTGCAGGGAGCCCCACACATATATAGAAGCATATAGAAGAGTATCGTCTGCTCATGTTTGTCTGGGGCTCTGTATGGGTGAAATTATAAAATTGTTAAAGATTACAAGAAAAAATTATTAAAATTGTAAAACATTGTTAGGCCAATGCATTCTCTTATATATGCGAGGCGACCTATGGTCGACTCGCATATATAAGAGAATGCATTGGCAATATTTATATATTTAAGAAATAAATACACTACGCATCGGCGTGTATAGTAGAATTTGACCGCAAAGAAACTGATTGCGGGACGATGCGAAGCGTCGTCCTACAATCAGTTTCTGTTGTCAAATTCTACTATATATACACGGCGATGCGCAGTGTATTTATTTCTTTTGTAATTCGACTATGTTTTGGTCGAAATTGTAGTGACATACGTTCAACCTGCTATATAAAAGCCCAGTTTCTAGCTCTGCGTGGTATGATTTGGTGTTAAATAAAATTCAGTATAGTACTGTAGGTAGTCATTATATGTCTCTTTCTTCAGTCCATAGCATGACATTAACCAATGCCCATGTGGTTTCACTTCTGAAAGTTTGAGGCGTTGGTAGCATTTTACTGATTGTACCACATCTGTTTGTGGTACAATTCAGAATATCTAGAATTGTACCACAAAACGACGGCCGTGTCTCCATGGGAATACAGGATATTGACCAATCAGGACGAGCCTGGTATGTAGGTTTAGGCAAGGTCGTATTACAAATATATATATAGTCTTCATAACAGGGTTAAGTTTTTTAACATTTTATCTCGTATACATACTCACAGGGTGGGCCGGTTTGATATGTGACTCAAAATAAAGTAGTTTCATTTGTAATTGTTTGTATTATGAAAGAGTAGTTTGGAGGATTAAGGTTGTTGTATATACGAAGAAATGAGATTGAGAAGAAGATGTGATCTTTCTTCTGATCTAACAGTCTATAATTTCGCCTGGGAGTGAACCTCAGATGCAACGCTGCGATGGTTTGCCAGTCAGGTGTTATCCAAGTATTGGTATGTTGAGTCCTCATCAGTAATAGTTCGCCCACATAAACAGTCAAAATGCGAAATATATTATCCGCATCGTTGACATCCCAACTCCGGTTGGGTGACATCTCATTGCAGCATTGATCCGCGGCTTTGACATCCAAAATTATGGTGGGTACTGGGTACCCACACATAGTCCCGGTTAGTTGAACATAATTATATTTTTTCTGTTGCACTATTTTTCTATCACCTCGATCGTGCTATTTTGAACATTCAAGGTCCACCCATGTGCACAAAATTGATGAGTTTCAGAAATTTACGCCTCCAGAAAAAGTTGAAGTTCCGGCGACAGAGGGTTAATAATTGTCTCGCATAATCTGAAAATGGGTCGGTAGGGCGTAAAAATACAATAGCTCAACAACACAGTCAGGTGTTATCCAAGTATTGACCTATAGGTTACAAACAACTATTTATTTTTCCATAGAGGACACTTGTTAACTATACGTCCCGCCGACCATAGGTTAAGCCTGTTTAAACTTCAAGTGTTAATTTTCCCTTGGAACGTCATCCGATACACCAGTCTGTGACAACAAACGCGCCCTTTTCGGTATTTTTTTTTTTCACACGATAATCTTACATTTCCACAATACCCTATTTACTGCACAAAAATCAGCAGCATAACAATACCCAGACCACTTCCGTAACTTGGGAACCCCACCAGACTCTTCAGGAATCAGGGAGCTAAATGTGTGCTAGAGTCGGGGAGCGAGTACACTGTGGAATGCTAAAGGTGAAGGTAACTGAAGAATGACCTTCACCTGATACATGCGACACGTTATTAAAGGATGATATCGCGTTTATTTGATTTGTACATAATACCTAAATAATTTAAACTGGTGAATGAATGGGGGAATGGATTTTTGTGAGCGGGAAATTTATTTAACTAGCTGCTGTAGTTCTGGGTTTTTCCAGATCAAATTTGGCTGTGAGATAGCCCTGTCGTAGACTTGGGGATTTATTTTTAAAAGTAAACACATGACCTATGATTTTTCTTGCATTTTCGTGATCAACTGGTGTCAATCTAGCTGGATAAACATCACTGGTATGGCCTGCAGGCTTCAATTCAGTGAATTTGGCCGAAACGTTAACACTGTCGCCTATGGGAAACCATTTAGTTCAGTGATTCCTTCATTGCCCTGCACCTAAACAAAAATGATCGCCATGTTTACGTGGACTGGGTACACAAATGCAAGAATTGTAACTCTTTAGAATTAGTTGCTTGTAACCAGTAATTATCCCTGCGAGCGTTACAGATAAAGCAGTCTGCCGCATCGCCCAATCTTTCGCCCGGAATGACTGCACTGTGAACTCGACATCTTATCTAACTGCATGGCGACCTTTTCCCATAGTATGCCGACTGAGGGAGAAAAGTAGTCAAAATGACTATATACATGAATATATTTTCACTATAATGTGAAAGACGGTTATGACGAATAAACATACTCACCCGTTCAAACGTTCAAAACATTCAAAAGTATATACGCTCCGATCGTCTAGTTTACGTCGCAGTCAGCATACTTAATGAACCGGGGAGGTCGATTGCAAACAAATCTTCCCTGGTTGGTGGCAGGCCAGCCCAACATGCGACTCAGGTAGTTGCTTTTTTTTGTCACAATGCTGCAAGCACGATTGTGTGGGTTACAAACAACTAATTATTTTCCATAGGCGACAGTGTTAACTAAAAGTCCCGCCGGCCATGGGTTTGACCTATTTGAACTTCAAGTGGTCAATTTTCCCTTAGAACGTCATCCTCTGCACCAGTATGTGACAACAAACGCGCCCTTTTCGGTATTTTTTTCAAACGATAATCTTGCATTTCCACAACTACCCCATTTACTGCACAAAAATCAGCAGCATACAAATACCCAGACCCTTTCCGTAACTTCTGGACGCCACCAGACTCTTCCTGGACATCTAAACATACACGATCGCCATATTTACGTAGGCTATGATTTTCTGTTCCCGATTAGGGATATTTCCCTCAATTATAATCAACCAATCAGCAGCCAGAATTTTTTTTTATGCTGACTCGAGTTTCCCTACACAAATTCAAGAAGCGTAACTCTATATAATTAGTTGTTTGTAACCTATAATTGAAAAGAAAATGGAAGTTTGATCGTGTAAACCGCGCCAATTTTACAAAAAAAGCTTTACCGTGATACAATAGAAATATAGGAGCCATTGGATATCCTATTATCTCCCAGCGGTCATTTAACCCACATACCCTGTTTTAAAATTAACAATTTTTTTGGGGTAAGAAATGAAGCGCAGTTTAGTAGAAAAGATACTAATGTCTCATGTTAAGCTTGTCATAGACATATTTACTGCACAGTGTCGCATGTCCCATGTCCATCCACTCACTAATGGGGAAATTATGACCACACCCCAAATTCAGGGTTTTTCATCATAATTTAATTTGTAAAAACCGACTCGCGTGCATAACGCACACGATAGAAAGTAATATGTATAAGTTTTGAAAATTAGTAACGTATATCTACCATACGTTTTAAGGAATTTATCTAATTTTGAACACTACAATGTTTAATTGGATTTGAAATAGACCCCCCCCCCCCCCCTCAAAATTTCACCATGCGATGATGGTTTGGTTCAATGATAAGCGGATGTCCCTTTAAATTTCAGTACTTTTTAGGAGTTTGAGTCGAATTCCTATCAGAGAAACTTCCATCACCTCGACCGTGCTATTTTGAACATTAAAGGTCCACCCATATGCACAAAAAGCATGATTTTCAGAAAATTACGCCTCCGAAACAAGTTGAAGTTCCGGCGACATAGGGTTAATATATGTCTCGCATAATCTAAAAATGGGTCGATAGGGCGTAAAAATATAATAGCTCAACAAAACAAGACATACTGTGTTTGTTAGTGTTTCTAAATTCGCTGCCCTGAACGATATTTGAAAAATTTGATTTTTTTTGCCTATATAGGTTACACACAACTAATTATTTTCCATAGGCGACAGTGTTAACTAAAAGGGCGGTCGGAAATCGGAAATTACAAGCTTGACAGGCCAACGAGCAACGTCCATTTAAACTGCTCAAACCAGAGACTACACATGCTGATTCAATGTGCACCACGACGGAGGCCACCGAGTAACGTCCCTTACACTACTCAACCCAGAGACTACACATGCTTCAATGTTGAACCAATAACCATTCCAAGACTGGAGATTCCTGAAATTTAGCGAAAATCCCTGCGGCAATGTATACTTATATATATTGGAGTGTCCCATAAGAAGCCTTTCATATATAAGAGAATACATTGTCCTAACAATGTTTACCTTGACCTTGTAAGCCAGTTCATGCTCTCATCTGCGAGGCTCCCTATTCGCATATATAAGAATTCACTGGCACGTGATCTATAATGCTGGACCAGCGCAGCTTCAGTCATTAAAGGGTTAAAGAGCAGCCACCCGTAGCTGATCCCCCTTTATGGATCTCCTATATTTCAGTGCAATTATCAAGGACTTACTTTCTGTGTGGTGTCCTTGATCCGTTAGGAAAGTACTGTAGTTCCCATGGCTATGACCAATCGTGTGCTATTTCGGGTGAAGATTGTTGCTATACCGTCTGCTTATATCTTCTTCGATCCCATTTAAGTTGATGCCAAACAAACGCGATATATGAAGAGAGAAACTCGACATTCGCAGGTTAGTGGTCGCTGTGATGAATACATTATATATATGTATAGATATATGTTTGTGTACTAAATTAATTTAACTAAACGCTCTTCTACTTGAGCGATGTCGGTTTTAAGTTGTTCGTTCGTGCAAACAATATATTTTCTTGAAAATGAATTTGCCCTTGATGTAGTTATACAATGCCGTCGAACATTATGGAGAATGAAACTCAAAATAATTAGATTGAGAGGAAATAAGGCAGGCACCATATCGTATGTATATGGCTTATAACATGAGCATCTAATTTAAAGATTGTGTTGTCTCAACAGAAAAACATCAACGTAATGTTAGATATACCGGTACTGGTTTGACGGCATTCTAAGTAAGACTTACGGAATGCTGAAAAAGAAATCTGAAACGTAACACATATCAAGCAAAATAGAACTGAATGAGCTTTATTGATAACTTTGAGCAATCACTCAGAAATTCAGTTATCATATTCTAATAGAAGACACAAGGTCGTATAAAATATAACATACTATAACATTTTCCTGTATAACTCATAAAAGGAATTTGTCTGACGTAAACAATAAGCTACTTGCAAATCGACATAAACACGAATTTGAGAGAACTTTCAAAAAGAACACTTAGTCATTTGGAAATGAGAAGTCAGTATTATTGTGTCGCTAATTACCTATTGAATTTACTAAATTAAATGCATACCGTACAATATAAAGTTTATAATATATCCTGTGTCTGATGCATACCGTACAATATAAAGTTTATAATATATCCTGTGTCTGATGCATTCCGTACAATATAAAGTTTATAATATATCCTGTGTCTGATGCATACCGTACAATATAAAGTTTATAATATATCCTGTGTCTGAAAATAAGCACACTGCTCTTGTTTAAGATTTATGTTTTAACTTAATACATAATTATAAGGAAGTAAAATTTAAAAAGTTTTCAATTTACTCGTTAGTGCAAACAATATATTTTCTTGGAAATTAACTTGCCCTTGATGTAATACACAATGCGGTCGTAACATTATGGAGACAGAAAGTCGACATTGTGCGATTATAAAATGAGGGTCTAATATAAAGATATTTTTTTTCTCAAAAGTAAAAAAACATCGACGTAATGTTAGAGGTACCGGTACTGGTTTAACGGTAAACTTATATACTGCATTCTAAGTAAGACTTACGGAATGCTGAAAAGGAAATCTGAAACGTAACACATATCAAGCAAAATAGAACTGAATGAGCTTTATTGATAACTGTGAGCAATCACAGAAATAGAGTTCCCATATTGTAATAGAAGACACAAGGTCATATAAGATAGAAAATATTATAGAATTAACGCCAGTTTTCCTATGTCTTTCGATAATTTCTGATATATCGATATGTATTCATAAAATTAATTTGTCTGACGTAAACTTTAAGCTACGACTGCAAAAAATAGAAATATTAAAAAAAAAGAACACTTAGTCATTGGAAAATGAGAAGTCAGTATTAATGTTTCGCCAATTGCCTACTGAATTTATTAAACGATGTGCATAGCGTATAATTTTGTTTTTATTTAATATTCTGTGTCTGAAATTGACATACATGTATAATCACACTACTCGTGTTTACGAGCACTAATTTTTAAACTTAATACATAATTATAAGGACTTAAAATAAACATGTGTACACACAAAATAATTAAGATGGCTGAAATAATGCTGAAATAGACGCATACATGTTGTGGTGCACAGGTAAGTTCAAATAATACAATTATGGTGGCAATCAATATGTGCGGTACACAGTGTCGTGCTGAACAAGTCTTGAAATAGTGTGTCTGTCATTTGCAGAATGAGGTACCCAGATCGTGAATTTAGTGATGCTACCCCGCATAGCGAGCTAGCATCACCAAATTCACCCTCTGGGGACCTCATTCTGCTTACACCTCAGCAGAATGAGATACATATTTCAAGGCTTGGTGCTGAAACATAAACATGTATTGTCAACATAGTGATGATGCATGACGGAATGAGATGATCGATTGATGTAATGTAATATCATTGCAAATGACGTCATGTCGATTGATACATGACGTATATAAATATATTACCGCAGACGACCGCCAGCGAATAGATCACGCTGACGTCAATGATTGTATTAGAAGACTTCGGGGGTGAGCCGTCGTCCGTAACCACGATCGGCACCTGGAAAATAAAGAGAGAAAAAATGCGATATTGTCAATTTTTTATTACTTTTTTAAATTGCATTCCCAATGGTTTGATATAAAATAAAGTACTCAAAGTGATTTATTCGCGTGGCAGTATGACGTCGCTGTGGATACGACATCTGACATCACATATAACAGTACACTGTTGGTGTAATACCACGTGAACGTGCGTTTACTAATTTATTAACTACCGAAAAGTTTATTTTGTGATATGACAAACATGTTGTTTTGGCGATGTGGCTAACGAATATTTCCATTTTAATTAATTTCTGAATTTCCGGTCAATATTTATGATTTTACTAATATTTATTGTTTAAAGTATAAACCAAGTAACGCCTTTACGCAATGAATGGTGTTATCTTGGCTATATTTAAAGATAAATGTTATACAGTTTAAATTGAATTGCAATGACATTTCCAAGATGGCGCCGAATCAAATTCAAGAAAAGCGAACTTAGAACTACGTAACACATGCGCTGTTGGGCTGCGCCCAGCTGGTCATCCTTAACAAATAGTTTAACTCTTTAAAGTTTCAACTCAAAACAGAACCTTTATTAGTTGTCCATTCTCATCCACCATCCCTAAGAGGGCATGATTTCAACAGGAAGTCAACAGCGCAATCTGCTCCGATTGCTCACGAAATCGTAATGTTGTCTATATAACTGGTCACAGGATCAGCGTTATTTCTGCGGTCATTATTAGTAATTTAGGTTCCAGCGCCGAAATCCTATTTTTTTTGCTATCCTCGATGAACCGTAAGCGGAATAAAACAGTGCTGCGATTTTTAGATTTCGATATCTGTTGTCTATATAATTTATGACGCCACAAAATCAGATGCGTTAGCTTACATACGCCTTGCAGCCGACACCACAGGATGATTATAAAGGTAGTAATATAACCATATCCAGAGTTGGAGGCATCAACACGAAACCGCAAATCAGTCAACTGCTCAATTATGAAATATGAAATTGTCCGTCGAAGGCTGGATAGATATTCGCATGTAAAGGCCATATATATACTCACGTGTAGAGGCCGTATAGACACTCTTATGTACAGGATGTATAGATACTCACATACATAGGCTGTATAGATGCTCGAATGTAAAGGTAATATGGATAATCGCATGTAAAGTGAGTATAGATAATCACATCTAAAGGTCGCATAGATACTCACATGTAAAGTCGGTATATATACTCGCATGTAAAGGCCGTATATATACTCACATTAATGTCCGGATATATACTCACATGTAAAGTCCGTATATATACTCACATGTAAACTCCGTATAGATACTCACATGTAAAGTCGGTATATATACTCGCATTTAAAGGCCGTATAGATACTCACATTAAAGTCCGGATAGATACTCACATGTAAAGGTCGTATAGATACTCACACGTAAAGTCCGTATATATACTCACATGTAAACTCCGTGTAGATACACCCACGTGTAACGGGCGTGTAGATACTCACATGTAAAGGACACACATATACTCACATGTAAAGGATGTATATATATTCACATGTAAACGCTGTATATATACTCACATGTAAAGGTCGTATATATACTCACACAAGTAAATGCCGTATATATACTCACATGCAAGGTGGTGTCTGCGAGCTGTTCCAGACTTGTGATGACCGTCAGATGCCCATTGAATGGGTGAATATATAAGTAACGCTCAGCCACTGATCCTGTCTCGATCTCGAAGGTGTAGTTATTCTGAAATATCACAACTGATCCAGATAAACCTTTCCCATATGAAACAATCGCTTCCCGATATGCGAGGATTGGTATTACGTGGTAATAGTGTAAACAATCGCTTCCCGATATACGAAGATTGGTATTACATGGGAATAGTGTAAACAATAATTATTTGAACACAGACAGCATATCTCATTGAAAATTTTTACACAGACAAACAAACAGTTCAAATGACGGTTGGATAACAAGCCATATTGCGTTTATAGAAATCCTTTTCTCGTGAAATGTTACACCAAGTGTCAATGTAGACATGTAGGGCAGAGTTTAAGACAGGAGTTTAATCACGAGTATATAATCGTTAACGAATCATTATAATGGACAAATCTAGAGAGGTACATCCGTTAGGATTTTCGTCGGCTTTTCAAAGAGACTTCACTTTAACCTGCATGAACATCATCGGTTGGTTGGTAATACATAAGAAATGAACGGCGTTTCAATGTGGTCATGGGATCTTGACCGCGAGAACAATTCTTAATCAAAACCGATGACCACGTTGAATCCGCCGTTTATTATTTATATTTATATACTTAAATTTATTATCAAGTAGGATTGTCCGTCTTTTCCACTATTTATTCAACTTAAAGTGACGAATGGAGTTCAGTCCGGACAGTTCGATTCCTCGCTTTTTAGAATACCAAACATTCTGAGAATCTGTTGACGGAGAGCGGGAACAACGTAATTTCACAGTAAAGTATACACGTATGACGAAATGTCTTGTTTAGCTTGTAATGAACAGAGACGTGTATGTTTCAAGAAGGATAATATCTGAAACTAACAATTAAGTTTCGGTTGTGGATGATAAGAATTGACAACACGCCGTTCTACCATAATGATATATTTCTGAGGACGTGGGCCGTGTAATCAGAGGAGATGAGTTTTAGGTGCAGGGTAACAAAACTGATTATAGACTTGGAAAACAAATTGCTTGTCAAAACCGGACTTGCTGAATAGTCAAGCAGTCGTTCATGTCCGACAATCCCCGATGATTTCCGGGATCAATGTGTTCATAAACCTATGAACGACATTGAAAGTGACGTCACGTTACGTTCATAGGTTTATGAACACATTGAATCAGGGGGTGTGTCTACCGTAACGCTATGGGGAAATCGGAATAGATTTATAGGTGTATGTAAATATATATGTTTAAACCAACACTCACGTTATCGTTGTCTCTAGCGACGAAGGTTGTGATTGCCGTACCGACTGGATCTGCGCTTCTCACTGAGAGGCCAGGATAAGTTCCCACGACAACCGGAGCGGCGTTATTCCGCGTCACCGTAACGCGAATCCATGCCCTTGTCGTAAGCTCTGGCATCCCACCGTCATATGCCTCAACCCCAATCTGATAATATATGAACCAAGATTCATGGTAGGTAACGTTATAATTATTCACCTTCTGAGATCGCTCGATTGAGGAGAATCGGGATAGCTATTCGCCGATAGTAATCGGAGTTTGACCATGTAATGCTAGTTCCAGCGTATCTCCACAGCGGATTTAGTCTGAAAACAGCTTATCAGTCATTGTAAAATATAAAATGAGTGTGTACTTTCGGTTTTATGTACATGAATGTTTGTAAAACGTTATTTTTCGTTTAAAGAAGTTATACGTTATTCTCTAGCCCGAATCAATCATGCATGTAAACTAATTTCAGGAAAGCTATTTATTATTTTACCATGTATACAATCATCATGAAACATTGGCAATTAAAAGGATAAGGAAATGCGGGCAGTTTCATAACTAAATAACGCACTCCGAATAAAAAATAACAATAATACAGATACAAAATAATGAAAATATAGCTTGCTTGAATGCCACAACTAATCGATTTACAATAAAATAAACCCGATCGCTACCGTACTGCTGTACTATGCTGGAAATACTCAAAACGACGATCAGTTGATTTATATAATCATAAATATTATGTCGATTTTAGCACAAAATAATAACAAACACACAACATCATGGATCGTTTACACACACTCAACAGTGGGAGGAGCAAACTGTTGCTAGGAGACAATGTATCTGTATAACTAGTTTAATTGGGTATCAGCGTTTGATTGGTCTCGGAGAAATATCACGAAAGAGAGATCGTACCCTTTTTTTTATATATATATAGCTACAGCAGAGGACATACATTTTGTTCGCTCTTAATTGTGAAAATTATAACAAGTGTCATGCAAAATGAGACAGAATGCCGTTAAGATCTGGTCGATTTTTGACACATAATACTGTATTTATGTGAATCGATGACCAATCAGATTTCATACTCCACGAATTTGACCTAGATTAACCAGTTTCCATCTTGCAGCGGCGAAAAGTCATTTAAAAGTTGAAGTCCATGAATGAAGAGGAAGAAGTTTTTCGGTAGCCGGCGGAGTTGAACCACTCGTGTCGTTCCGGCACTCGTCGTATAATTCCGCCGGCTATCTCGTGCGGTAATCATGTACAAACCACACGAAGACGGTTCTATATATCTAATATGAATCGTACGTGACACGTAGTGGAGCAACCACACATGATGTGCCTCAAATTTGCCTTTTTTCGGCGACATAACGCTAATCATAATTTATGTAGGCCTAACATCATGCAGTGGTCACGACGGAGACGACATGCCAAATTGATAAGACAAAATCTTGTCATGACTTCTTCCTTTTTAGTTTTCATTTAGCTAACCAACGAAATTGATCTAATTGAAATTAACAGACTTAAATCACAAAGTTTTGAAGTAGTTACTTTCATTTTTATCGCGATGCTTCATTTCCAATTCCGCGTTTTTTTTCTTGCAAACTCCACACGGTTGCTAATCGAAAGTCACGTGACAATTTCTCCAAAATCTATACCCGCGATCTTGAAAAATCATTGATGGATATAGAAAAAATTAGATTACGTCATTCACCTGCTTTAGGTATAAGCACCCTTGCTATTACACGCTAGAATTGCAGTATTCCTGCTGTTCCATATGTACACATCCGTATGGATAAGTCTGTTCACATCCGTATGGATAAGTCTGGTCACGTCCGTATGTATAAGTCTGGTCAAATCCGTATGTATAAGTCTGGTCACATCCGTATGGATATGTCTGGCATGCGCAATCATTTGATATCACTCGACGTAATACCGTTCGGCTCAACCATTAACCCTTTCATGGTGGGAGCTGCGCTTGTGCAGCATTAAATATCATGTTATATGTGCGAGTCTCCAATTTGTGAACTTCGCACATATAAGATAATATAAACTGGCTTACAAGGTCAAGGGGTATTGTTAGGCCAATATTTAGGCCAAGCTCGTACTATCAGTACATTGGCACAGAGTGTTCGCAAAATTTCAGGAAGCTCCAGTCATGGAAGGGTTAATCCAGAACTTTAAATTTAAAACATATGAAAAAACAATACTTGTGTGTGCCTGAATTAACCTCGTAAGTCTTCTTTTTTATGGACGACCATCTGGGCGTAGCCATGCAGCAGAGCATCTGTTGCGTGGCAACGAATGTGCAGGTCGTCCTTATACTAAGTTCCCCTTTCAGCATGGGCGCCGCCATCTTTAATTTGATGCGGGGGCTATCTGGGAAATGTTATTGCAACTCAATTTAAACTGCAAACTTTCTCTTTTCATAAAGCTAACATAACACCATTAATTGCGTAAAGACGTGTTTTTTTCCTTTAAACAATAGTTCATCAGTTAAATTATAAATATGGACGACCGGAAGTGTTGCTATGCCATTCTGCCATCCTTGATGAAAAAACTTACACCATAAACTGTTCCCGTATCGAACTGTATGCCTTCCTTGGTCCTTAATTCGCCTGTCGGTTCAAGTGAAAAAAAACGTTCCTCGCTCTCCAATCTGTACATCACCTTGTTGAAAGGAGGCTGAAAATATGTATTTATAATGCATCATCTTAAGACATTAACCGGTGCATCTACGTATATAGCATCATTAAATTGTGGTTCGTTGGTGGCCGGATTGTGTATATAATCAATCATTTACGTCATTCAATGATTTCCTTAGATTTGTCTAGTTTACGATTGATATCAGATGCATGTATTTATCTTACAATAAGATTCTTTTTCCTTACACACATAAACGACTGGGAGGTTGCCGATTCAGTATCGTGGATGCAACAAGCTGTATCCTGGATGCAATAAGTTGTATCCTGGATGCAACAAGCCGTATCATGGATGCAACAAGCCGTATCATGGATGCAGGAAGCCGTATCATGGATGCAACGTACTGTATCATGGGTGCAACAAGCCGTATCATGGATGCAACAAGCCGTATCATGGATGCAACAAGCCGTATCCTGGATGCAACAAGCCGTATCCTGGATGCAACAAGCCGTATCCTGGATGCAACAGAGAGTTGCGAAGAATCCCGATTCGTTTGTAAAACCTTGATTTTATACGGACAATTGTCCTATATTATTCAGGGCTATTCTTTTTACAGCATTCTGCATAATTATACATAATTATGTCATTTAAAATAAGCTGCAAAATATATCCATATGCGGAACGACATAGTTCCTCTGCCAAAGTATACCTTTCATTATATATTATGTTGAATGAATTGTAAGATCAAAATAGAACATATCCATGGTAGCCGAGAGTATCATATCTTCACCACGAGTGGATTTCTGGTTAACCACAATCCTTTTGGTGTGTGGTTAAAACCACAATTTCACAAGTGGTGAATAATAGGTATACACGCTCGGCTATACTATGGGTGTATTTTATTTATGCCATATTAAATTATTATTTGTTATTTGTTCCGCGAATTCAACTATTCCATTGTTTATTTTTAATATGTATCCTCACCAAGTGACCCAAACACGGCTCTATGAGGAATGTTCGTCACGCATAGTGATGCATACTTTTATGGCAAAGTCAATGCAATGCCAAGTAATTTTTCCAACTAAGTGACCAGTCGTTATATTATAACGTTAGTGCACAGTATATGTGCAGTGACTCTCGATGGCGAAATCGTTTTCGTTAGTTTATCGCCAATAGTTGCGTCCCGAATCGAGAAGTAAATATTTACAATTGGGCGTAGTTCAATCAGCGATGTTTTATATGGAGTGGTACGGTCGACTTGCTTGCGATTTTCGGCGATGTTAGTAGAATGCTGATTTCCTCTTGTAGGCAAAGCGGCTAAATACTAACTTATCGGTTGCACACACCGAAAAAGTCCATACTATGTCTTTAAGACATTATATTTCACACTTTTATCTTGGTGATGCTAATAGTGAGTTCTGATTGGCGCTACTGACGTGGAACCCCGCGGCTTGTGAAATAGAAAGTCTACGACAATAAATCAGACCCACTAAATATGTGAATAATTATGTATTGTTACCTTAAACTGGTTAATAATCAGACCCTATATATATATGTGGATCTGTAGTTGCCTTAGACTGGTTAGTAATCAGACCCACCATATATATGTGAATATGTAGTTACCTTAGACTGGTTAATAATCAGACCCACTATATATATGTGGATATGTAGTTACCTTAGACTGGTTAATAATCAGACCCACTATATATATGTATGAATATGTAGTTACCTTAGTCTGGTTAGTAATCAGACCCACTATATATATGTGAATATGTAGTTACATTAGGCTGGTTAGTAATCAGACCCACTATATATATATGTGAATATGTAGTTACCTTAGGCTGGTTAGAAATCAGAGCCACTATATATATGTGAATATGTAGTTACCTTCGGCTGGTTAGAAATCAGAGCCACTATATATATGCATGAATATGTAGTTACCTTAGACTGGTTAGTAATCAGACCCTATATATATGTGAATATGTAGTTACCTTAGGCTGGTTAGAAATCAGACCCACTATATATATGTGAATATGCAGTTACATTAGACTGGTTAATAATCAGACCCACTATATATATGTGAATATGTAGTTACCTTAGGCTGGTTAGAAATCAGAGCCACTATATATATGTATGAATATGTAGTTACCTTAGACTGGTTAGTAATCAGACCCACTATATATGTGAAAATGTAGTTACCTTAGACTGGTTAATAATCAGACCCACTATATATATGTGAATATGTAGTTACCTTAGGCTGGTTAGAAATCAGAGCCACTATATATATGTATGAATATGTAGTTACCTTAGACTGGTTAGTAATCAGACCCACTATATATGTGAATATGTAGTTACCTTAGACTGGTTAATAATCAGACCCACTATATATATGTGAATATGTAGTTACCTTAGACTGGTTAATAATCAGACCCACTATATATGTGAATATGTAGTTACCTTAGACTGGTTAATAATCAGACCCACTATATATGTGAATATGTAGTTACATTAGACTGGTTAATAATCAGACCCACTATATATATGTGAATATGTAGTTACCTTAGGCTGGTTAGAAATCAGAGCCACTATATATATGTTTACCTTAGACTGGTTAGTACCCTAAACAAGTAATCAGACCAACTATATGCATGTGTATCTACAGTTACATTAGACTGGTTAGGTAATCAGACCCAATATATATATGTGGGTTTATAGTTACCTTAGACCGGTTAGTACCCTAGACTAGTAATCAGACCCACTATAATAACTATATATATGTGGATCTGTAGTTAACGTAGACTGGTTAGTACCATAGACAAATAATCATACCCACTATATACATGTGGATCTGTAGTTACCTTAGGCTGGTTAGTACCCAAGACATGTAATCATACCCACTATACATACGTGGATCTGTAGTTATCTTAGACTGGTTAGTACCCTAGACATGCAATCATACCCACTATATATATGTGTATATGTAGTTACCTTAGACTGGTTAGTACCCTAGACATGTAATCAGACCCACTATATATATGTGGATCTGTAGTATTCTTAGAATGGTTAGTACTCTAGACATGTAATCAGACCCACTATATACATGTGGATCTGTAGTTATCTTAGACTGGTTAGTACCCAAGACATGTAATCAGACCCACTATATAATATGTGTATATGTAGTTACCTTAGACTGGTTAGTACCCTAGACATGTAATCAGACCCACTATATATAAGTGGATCTGTAGTTATCTTAGACTGGTTAGTACCCAAGACATGTAATCAGACCCACTATATATATGTGGATCTGTAGTTATCTTAGACTGGTTAGTACCCTAGACATGCAACAGACCCACTATATACATGTGGATCTGTAGTTATCTTAGACTGGTTAGTACCCAAGACATGTAATCAGACCCACTATATATATGTGGATCTGTAGTTATCTTAGACTGGTTAGTACCCTAGACATGTAATCAGACCCACTATATATATGTGGATCTGTAGTTACCTTATGAGTCGAAAAGTTATGTGACACGAGCTTAGCATGGCACATGGTTAGCAATCTGCAACTGATGATCTTATCAAAACATTTTGGCATCTTTTTAACTCATTGGGAGTAATTTCCAAAAATGTATTAAAACTACCGTTGGAATACAATTCCAATAAACCGCTCCATGATCCAGTTTCCACCTCAAAATTCATGACATCAGAACGAGGAGCAAATTGTCTGCGAGAAAATTACCTTGGTCATCATTGTATTTAGCCTCGAATCTTCTTTAATATGCTTAGCAGACAACCCCCTTTATTTTGAAATACATACATTTTTTTTTTTTATAATAATTTTAATTGGAATCAAAAAAATATTGATTTACACAAAACTGTAATGACATAAATGTATATGAATTTTTGTATATTTAAGGTAAAGAAAATTACATAAACGTAGGAAGCAAAATACTGTCCTATAATATAGTTCTTCCTTACATGGTTCTGTGATGAGTGTTTACTTGAAACCCATTTGTTTTGTTTTGTTTTCTTGTTTTTGTTTTGTTATTAAGTTATCAGAGTGAAAAGTTATCATGTTGGATGATGGTTATCTTCTGATGTCTCTTTTAATTTGTTTGATGAGTTGAGAAGAAAAAAAAAAAAAAAAAAACAGTAAGCAAAAAGAACCATGTTAGACAAACACAATGTTCCAAAAGTCCATCCCCCCGCCAACAACTCAGAGCAACCTGCCAGAAGTCTCTCTCCATGATTTTCCAAAGGCTAGTCCGAGAATGAAATTCAACAAGTTGCAAGGTTGTTGGAGGAGGTGAACTCCTGTGACATACATGCATGTGGGCTTGTATACAGTACTTTATATTTATATTTATGAGTATGAATTGCCGTGGAACAATGCTGACCTTTGCCAGAAAACATATGTGAAGGAGAGGACTAAAAAGATTTTTATAACGTTATAATGTTATTGTTTAAAGATATTTTCTATCATATTCCATCTATCATGAAAAAGGATGTCTTTTTTCGATGCAAAATTTTGTGGCGATGCTTGTTCTACTGTCCTATAATACTTAAGCCATTCTTGAAATCCAATAAAAGTTGGGTCTTTCTTTTTTATCATGCTGGAGAAAATATATCGTTTGAATAGTAGGAGGCAAATATTCCTCAAGTTGTCTTGAGTGTTGTATTCGTCATATATTCCAAAAATCACAATTTCTGGTGAAATTTTCAGTATCAGATCACATTTCTCTTGAATTTTTTGTTGAAATTCAAGTAGAATAGATTTTGTGACTGTACAATCATAAAACAAGTGTAGTATTGTTTCTCTGTCCGACTGACAGAATGTACAAATGGCTGTTTCTGACAGCTTTAGTTGAAAAAGTTTTGCATTGGCATAGAGTATATTGTGGTTTATTTTGTACTGGAATGATATGAGACTACTGTCATTAGTAAATGTATATATATTAGTTTAGATTTTTTTCCAGTCTTCTTCAGAAAATATTTTATCAAGATTTTTCGCCCACTTTTTCTGCGAAACAGTTGGAATTGTGCATAAATTTGCAAAAAGTTTGGATAAAATGTTTTGCATGTTTTTACACAATTCTTCAAGGTTTCTAGATTATTATTGGTGATTGTATCAAGTTTCATGTTCTCATTCACAAATGTTTTCCATGCACGAGGTATGGCAGCTAACAGTCCATGATAGGTGGTGAAAGGAATTTTAGAGGTGTATTTTTGACAAAATTCCTCATAATTCAAAAGACCTGAGTTATCCTTCATGCGGTCATTCATGTAATATATTTCATTTTCTATAAGGTGCCTATTGTAAAATAACTTTTTATTAATAAGGATATTTGGATTGTAAAATAGAGGTTCCCATCGAATGTCTAAAGGGGTTGTGGTGGGATTTTTATGGAGATTTGACCATGCTTGAAGTACATCTTTCCAGAATGTGTTCACTTTACTACTTTTCACTTTCAGACCTTCACTTCGAAGATTCCATATGTGTGGGCCTCCATGAGGTTCTATATCATCCATTATTAGATTTTTCCATCCTGCGCTAGTATTTGGGTCTACAAGTTTTTGTATCCAAGTCATTTTCAGAGCATTGCTGAAAGAGTTCAAATGGGGAAATTTCAATCCACCCTCTTCAATACTATTTATTACAACATTCCTTGCTATCTTATCATTTTTACCGGACCACAAACAATTGTAGAAGAGCTTTTGAATCTTATCTGACAATTGAGATGAAGGTGCCGGTAATACTGAAAGACAATGTGTTAAAATTGGTAGGGCAAGTGTTTTAACAACAGTTGTTTTTCCATATAGGCTGAGGGATCTAAAAGACCAGTCATTTAATAGATTTTCTATTTTTTTGAATTTTGTTTTATAATTGTTTTCGATGAAATCAGTGTTGAATAAATTGAATTCTATACCAAGAATTGTAAAAGATTGGTTTTGATTCCATATTATTGTCTGGTCAGTGTTCAACTCTTCACCACAGCCCCTTTTTGCCCCAATCCATATAGCTTGTGTCTTATCAAAGTTTACCTTTAAACCTGAAAGTTTGGCAAATGCACTGAAGGTATTGAGGGCAGTATTTAGTGACTTTTCGTCATCCTGGAGGAAGAGGTTTCTGTCATCTGCATATTGTATCAAAGAATATTCGGAATCATTAATTTTTATCCCATTGATGTCTGGATTAAATTTTATGCATGCACTGAGAATTTCTACACATAGTATAAATAAATATGGAGACAAAGTTTGCCCCTGTCTCACGCCTATAAGGATGTCTATTTTTTTGAATATATTACCATTATTTATCACATAACTGTATATATTTGTGTAAAAAGTTTTAATCCATTTTTTAATAGATGGACCAAAATTGAAGAATTCTAGAGTTTTCTGAATGAAATCCCATTCTAAAGAATCAAATGCTTTTTCAAAATCTAATATTGTTATAATTCCTGATAGATCATTCTGCTCACATTTTTGAATTAGGTCAAAGATCAGTCTTGTTGCCTCCCCAATATATCGCCCAGACATGAACCCAAGCTGAGTACAACTTATAAGGTTTTCTAGATATTTTTTCATTCTATTGGCAATAACTGCTGATGCTATTTTAGTGTCTACATTAAGGAGCGAGATGAATCGCCAGTTTTTCAGGTAGTGTTTGCACTTGTTTGCTTTTGGGATACAGGTAATTATGCCGCATCTCTGAGTTATAGAGAGTTCTTCATTTTCATATCCATGATTTAGGGAGTTGATTATATACTGACCAAGGTCATTCCAAAAACATTTGTAGAATCTGACAGTGAAACCATCATTACCAGGTGATTTATCATTTTTCATTGCTTTCAGTGCTGTGATACATTCGATAGTAGATAATTTACCTTCTAAGGACTCGGCTTCTGCATTCTCTAGGAAATTAAGGAATGAGTTATTTTTATCCCAGAAGTCAAAATCGCATTCATGTTTAGATGAATAGGCTATTGTTTCACCACGAATCATGATTTTAAGTGTTTCCCAAAATAGTTGGTCATTTATTGTGAGGGAGTTTCCATCTTTTTTAGAATATATATCCACAGTCTTAATAATTGTGTCTTTGACAATATCTGAATACTTTGGGTCTTCTAAAAGACTATCATTAAATTTCCAAAAACCTCTTCCTCTGGGGTGATTAATGAATTTAAAACTCAGGTTTATTGGATTATGATCAGATTTGTAGCTGTTTAATATATCAGTATCAACCATAAAAGGCTGTAAATCAGATGACGCCAGAAAATAATCAAGCCTGGCCATTTTCTTGTTTGGGCCTCTCCAAGTAAATCTCTTTTGATCTTTGTTATTTAGTCTCCAAACATCATGTATATCTAACTGTTGCATGGCTTGAAGAATTTTTTCATTGGATTTTACATTATTTTTGTGTTTATAGTTAATCGTGTCCAAATCATAGTCTAGTGGAACATTCCAATCACCGCCCATCAATATGGTACTGTTTTCTAGTTTTTCAATTTTAGAGAAAATATCATTGTAAAAAGAAGGTGAGTCATCATTTGGACCATATATTGCACATAGAGTAATCCTTTGATTCTGGATTGATAAATCCAGTATTATGAAATTCCCTTCCGAGTCAATGATAGAATTATGAATCTTATATTCTATAGTATTTCTGAAAAGAACAGCGATTCCTCTACTAGAACTTGTATAAGAGCTAAAGACTATGTCATAGCCCCATTCAGCTTTCCATGCTCTTTCTACCTCTTTAGTTGAGTGGGTATCAATAAGTAGTGTTATATCAAAATTATCTCTACTTCTGTTAAAAAAGTCACGGCGTTTGATTTGATCAGAGGAAAGTCCACGGCAATTCATACATCCTATTTTGAAACTATCCATATTTCTTGGATATAATATAGAGGGTGTGTGTACCTTGAGGTCTGTAGTATACAGTCATAACACAGCGGTATGCAAATGCAAATATGCACATTGATCTATTTTTTTTTATAAACAAAAATAATAAACTCCCATAAAATTAACACAGTCTTCATTATGGCAAATGAAAGACATAAAATACACAATGACAAGGACCAGATTGGTGCAGAGGGCAAACACGCCGGTTCCATCATCCCCAATAATGGGTCACTGTAATAGGCTGGGCTCCGTTCTTGAGCAATATCAAGATAAAATCCAGATAATAGTGTTCAAGGATTTATAGAACTCATTTATGAAAAATTTGAACATTATAATTTGGATTATTCCATTTATATATACTTGTATAGCATCAAGGCTAATTTCACAAAAGTAAGTCTTTGTGGGCATTAAGGCATTAATGAAAATATCTCCAATTATCTTATTAACCAATGTAGGAAATAAAGACAATTAAGTTTATTTTTAAAATAAGGCTCACTTTAAGTTTTAGAAATAATTTGATAATTTATATCAACCCATGCATCTGTACATGCTCATAGCGGAAGACATGCACTCAGCGGAAAAAACAACCAAGTGACCCTCCCCGCCATGCGCATGCTCAGAAGCATGGGATGTACATGTTTTTTTTATAAATACTGTGTTATTCTACATTTATTTCTCAGCATTGAGCAAGACTCAATGTCCTTCAGACATAACACATAATATCTCATTGATCTATTCAATGATAACATGTATAAACAGAATACTGAGTCTGTAGTTTATGAACAATGGCCATAAAATACATTTGTAAGTTGTTCAATGACTAAACAAACAAAAAAAAGAGAAAAAGTCTGAGTCTCATTACTTATGAGATTACCTGGATAAAAAGTCCATGATTTTCATTCCTTTGTTTATAAACTCAAGTTAAGTTCCTTTCTAAACAGGAAAACTGAGTAAAAAAAGTGAAAATATATCATTTCATTTTCTAAATGCAATGCCACCTTTTCATTTATACCGACGAAGGATCAAGAAACATAAATGAAACAAACGATATTTTGTTTTTCTTTTGTGAGGGGTCACTTTAAATATGACTCCAATATTTTACTAGGAAAACCACTAATATTTAGAGTTTAAAACAAAAATTAAACAAAAAATACATAAATAAAAAAATATTTCTGTAAAATGTTGTGTTGGTCGATTGGTGATAATTAGTTTTTCTTTCATCTATCGACTGAAAATTGCTACTTTTTGCATTTAATGATTTATTTCGGTTTCCTAAGTGTTTACAAACCAAGGAATAAAAATCAACTTTTATTTCAATAACATGTCACTGATATTTTGTTTTTGGAAAACTTTTCACTTCAGTTTGCTTTACACTTTCTATGAATCTGTCTTCTTCGCGAATCTCTTTTCTTTGAGTTCGATGTAAGGCTCCTTCTTATAGAACACAAACTGGGTCCTTTTCTTCTGTGCTGGATTCATTTCACTTCTCTCTTTTAGAAGTTTGGATCTCAGCTTGGAGGGAGGTCCATGACTATACTGTATCCTGTCCCGGGGGCAAGTTGTTTTGCCCTATCAAGAAGAAAATCTCTGTCATTTAGATCCAGAAGACGGATTATAATGTCTGGAGTTTTGGATTTCCCAAATATGGGCCATCTGTGACAGGCGGCGAAACCGATCTGCTGGATTCTGTCAGACGATATATCAAGTTTGTCTTTAAAAGACTTTAATGTTTTGTCCATTGTTTGCTGTGTTGTTTCCTTATTACTTCCTGGTACACCTTTTATTATCAAGTTCCATTTACGACCCCATAGGTCAAGCTTTGTGACAGAAGTTTCTATGGAATTTATTTTGTCCTCCAACGTTGTAAAGTCAGTCTTATACTGCTCTAACCTTTCTGCATGTGTTTCTTCAAAAGCTTTAAACTGTTCATCAAGACCTGACATTCTTTCATCTAAAGCTGGTATTGTCACTTCTTCTATACGTTCAGCTTTTTCTTTTATTTCCTTCGTTGAAGTTTCGACATCCTGTACTTTTCCTGTTAGTACTTCCAATTTACCCATCACATCACTTAGTTGCCCCGTTAGTTGCCACATGAAGTTGCTCGAAACATTTCGAGATATCCTCAAAGCTTTTGCATTTATAAGTCTTCGTTTGCTTTGTCGAATCCTTCTCTTTTGACCTCGTTTCCATGACCGACATTTTTCCTAATTTCGTGCAATGTCCATTCACCGTAACTTCCTGCGTAGATTCTTGAGACAAATGCGTTTAAATTCACCAACTATTGCTGTCTAATGTATGTATAGTACATTTAGGTTATCGAAACAGTTTGTAAGTTGTTGCAAACTTGACTTTGAAGTGATTTTATGCGTGTTTTGGACGGAGCTCTTACTTTTACGTCTGCCCTATCTTCGCTTCATTTTAACTCATTGGGAGTAATTTCCAAAAATGTATTAAAACTACCGTTGGAATACAATTCCAATAAACCGCTCCATGATCCAGTTTCCACCTAAAAATTCATGACATCAGAACGAGGAGCAAATTGTCTGCGAGAAAATGACCTTGGTTATCATTGTATTTAGTCTCGAATCTTCTTTAATATGCTTAGCAGACAACCCCCTTTATTTTGAAATACATACATTTATGCACCACCTTCATTATGTGGGGAATTTATGACGGATAGGTTGTAAGCCATTATTTCTTTCACTATACTTATGTTGACAAACGGAACTGCTGTAAGGACCGTCAGCCATTGCTCCATTCTGACTTGTTATCGTCATTCCGGAGGGTTAGGTGTGATTTTCGTTGACCCGGGCAGATGTGTTACCTTGTCAGGAACACACTAACATTTATTGGTTAACCCATACAAATATATATAGAATATGTAGCTAGTGTCGTCGCTTAAATTAATTATGCCGTGAGGGGGATTTGAGCATCTATTGGGCGAGGCTCTGTCGAGTCCAATAGATGCCAAATCCCCCGAGCGGACAATAAACAGTTTAAGCGAAGACATTAGCTACATATTTTATTTATCCATCGCACAAAACTTGCTTTTGTGAGGTAAATCTGTCATTTTCCCCAGGTTTACACTCGTTACTTCGATGACGCAATTACATTTATTAGGTCAAGTAGCAACTTTGAACCAATTAGCATTCATGACGTGGGAAAACTGGAGTGCAGCTAAGAGCGAAATAGTTTCTTGGCATTTTTACATTGATTATAAACAGACCTTGTTCTGAGGATTTATAGATGTTTTAGAGCTAAAACATATATCATTTTACGAATTATTTTAGTGAATTATACACGATAAAAACGTTCTGAAATCACAATGACGTCATTAAGGCCGGTTGACGTCCCTAGTTACCTGCGCAATTTGCATATCAAATTACGTCATAAAAGTAGTACTGACCTAATAAAGCTACGTTGACCTAATAAAGCTACATTGACGTAATAAACGTAACGTTTATTAGGCAGGCTTTATGTAGTCAATAGACGTATAGTGAGCGGTGGATAAATATGGATGTGTAGTTACCTTAGACTGGTTAGTACCCTACCTGAATGTCGTCGTCGGTAGCGTTGAGTTTCGTTATTATTGCACCGGGGACACCCACTTTCGCTAACATGACATCAACATTAATATCATGAACAAACACAGGTGGGAAATAGTTCCTCGATACGTTGATTCTAACGTTGATGCTATTGTGCTTTTGCGGCTGCCCATGGTCCGATGCTTTCACTGTGATCTGCGAAACAGAAGACGATTAAAGGAGACATGCGTTTCAAAGCCCCAGAATGGCATCGTCTTCATAAAATTATACATACTTGTACCATGGGCAAGAGGGGAAGACCTAAAACATACAGCTACCACATATATATAATGCGGGTTGTAAACAGTTTAATAGGAAACAATGTTGTTGTTATGGCTGACGTAACCGGATGTTTTTCCTGACCTATTCTGTACATGTTTTAATCGCAACCAACATTCATCCACTGATTTGGAAATGGAAGCGAAACAGCTATGTGTTTATATTTTGGATTTAAGTGTCGTACAAAGCATGAGAGAAAACTGGGCTTTCGTTGAACGAGGTTTTGAGAGAATACCCAACAATGTTGTGATACAAGGTTTGAAATATCGGTAGAGAGAAAAGTATAGAAGGAAGAACGGAGAGATACACCTATAGATGAATAGTCTGGGGATATTGAATCCTTGCACGGTGAATCGTTCACGGCCATATGCCCTTAAAACTCACCACGAAGTTGGACGACTTGTGTATATCGTCAGTCAGAAGCTTTTTGATTATAATACAGCCTCGCTCTGGACCAATCAAGAAATACTCAGATGCGTTGGCTGACAATGGTTCCACGTTGGTAATGGTGTATGTTATTTTAGAATTCAGTGAGCCCTGAAAAGTAAAGAGTAGACAAAGACGTTTAACAGAACATCTGCAACTATATTCACTAGATTCGACTGGGACTATAATATAGGGCAGGCTGGTTTTGATGAGCCTGAACATCCATGTTAGTTTTGCATGACCATCGTTCGCAATGACATTAGTAGTTATTACATGTATTTCTAGCTTCGGTGGTCAAAAAATGACACGTTTCATGTTCCAATGAGAGCAACGTACATGTGCCACATGTATATCCGCTAAATTCCGCTAAAACCCTCTGTTACAGATATAATAAAACGCCCAATTTCCGGCTTTGGGAAGTAGGTGTTTCTATGATATCCCTCACCATCAACACCAGAACACCATACTCCCCCATCCGATATATACCAAGTTTGTGTGAAATTAGAGTAAGGGAGCAAAAGAGTGACAAGGGTAGAAGATATGCAATCGCGGCCATGAATTGGCTGTCAAAATGGTCGCAACCCCAAGCCATGATAAGACGAAAGCAACATATTAAATAACGATCCAGAAGTGAAAATGCATGTTGGTGATTTACAAGTATGTTGCTAAATATATGTAACGGAACACGCACATATGCTTAAGGTTATCTCCGGTGTAGCTATTAAAAAGTTAGGCTGTAACAGCGCCAACAATATCTGATCTGTGTAGCATGTGATCCGCTCTCCTGGCTTTAACAGCGCTAACATTGTTAGGTCAACGAAAAATAGGGTTATGTTTTTTTCATTATTGATCCATAAATGTGTCCATCTATAGACATGAACTCTATTCAATAAAAGTGATGATTATCAAAGACACCTGCCTCCCCTTTAGCCGTCCTCTCTTCAAGGTTTATTTAAAAACAAATTTTCCAAAAAATGTTTCTCTTTGTTGTGTACATCCATGGACATGCCACTTACTGGCTTCGAAATGGTGAAATTTAACGAGATAACTACACAGTTAAAGTTATTGTGCATGTGTGTTAATAATGTTATAACTTTTAAGACAGGGAGATCGAATCTCAAGCTAGATCAGATATTGTTAGCGCTGGCAAGGCATAACTTGTTAACGAGTTTACAATAGTAACGTCTAACATTATGAGGATCGGGTGAAATTGCGACATACCCAGTCATCTCCGTCCCATGCCTCGACGCGTGTAATCTCCTCGCCGATTGCAACTGTTTCTGTTATAAATATGTCATAGTGATCTACCGTGACAGTTATATCACCGCTGCATTCCTGGTGGAGAAAATGAGAAATATTATGATCAACCCATGTGTCTAATTGCACACTAAATGCCGCATACAATGTTCATACCTGGCTCATCTGTTGGAATGTTCACACCTGGGCCATCTGTTGGAATGTTTATACCTGGCCGCATACAATGTGCATACCTGTCCCATCTGTTGAAAATTTCAGACATACAGTAGGTTGAATTGCTCCGATAATTTGATATTCCTCCCATGGTTGGAATATCAAACTGGTGGGGCAATTCAACCTACTTTCTGTATGAAATTTCCAACAGATGGGCCAGGTATGAACATTATATGCGGCCAGGTATGAACATTCCAACAGATTGCCCAGGTATGAACATTCCAACAGGTGAGTCAGGTATGAACATTCCAACAGATTGCCCAGGTGTGAACATTCCAACGGGTGAGCCAGGTATGAACATTCCAACATATGAGCCAGTTATGAACATTCCAACAGATGATCCAGGTATGAACTTTCCAACAGATGATCCAGGTATGAACGATCCAACAGATGAGCCAGGTATGAACATTCCAACAGATGGCCCAGGTATGAACTTTCCATAAATTATTGTTGTTGTGTTTCTCGCCTCGCTTCAATCGTGATGTCAGCAGGCGGGTAATACATGTAGTACGAAGATTATAACTCGGCGATACATGCAGTTCGCTTGTCGGACATTTCTCAAAACTACTCTCGGACATTTGCTCGCGCTTCATCCAATCAACATACAGTATGGCCCAATGTGAAAACTATATATGCATATAATAAAATACAATACAATATGAAAAGACAATGCCCCGGATCCCTGTGTGTTTACTTACAACAGCGTCATCTGCTGCGATCTGTATAAATTCAGGTGCGTTATCATTGATATCCACAATGGTGATTAGCAGTGAATATAAGGACACCTATAAATAAAATACACATGTATGTACACAGACAGAGTGATGAGCTATTAACCTATAAATAAAATACACGTGTATGTGCACAGAGAGAGTGATGAGCTTTTAACCTATTAGTTGCTAAATGGATTCTGTCATTCAGATATTAAAGTTTATTACATGTGTGATTTATCTTGATTTCTCGAGTGAATGATGTAAATTTAACTAGCGGTATGATTTGTACAACTTCCCGGCTATGGAAATGTATGTGTCATGGGTATAATGACGGTATGATTCGTATTTCTGGTAATTCAGATGTTTATAGTGGAATACAATAAACAAGAATGATCACTTGATTGAACTGTTGACCTGAAATAATTCATTCGAGGCAGCTGCTACAATGCGATCTCATGTTTGTACAATGTCCATCTCTCTCATGAATTATTTTACGTACACCATCGTACGTCTTGATGACAATATACTATTTTCGCGTTGATTGTGTTTGGAATATGAACAGAACTATACATATTTTAATATTCCTTCTGTTGATGGCGATTTGAACAAATATGAATATTTCTGCAACGAACATCGCCCGTGTCTTTAAGTCTAAACTTAGTGTAGACTCCTACCTATACAAAAATATTTATCTGTCCTGCGGAATCTCGGTGAGTTCTGTGAGGTATCAGCCACTATGTAAATGTGGTATGGCAAGCGACAACTTATCGCTGTGTAGCAAGCTTATTGCTACATAAAAAAAGCCTAAATTAGTAATCGCTTACTCCATCACAGAAACCACAGGCCTCCCTAAGGATAACATAGAAATTTGTAAAATAACTATTACAAATTAGAAAACAAAATAAAACACCCCGGCTATATAGCATTTCATTCCCGCACAGCAGTCACACCTAAAACAATATACAAGGCTAAGATAGTAGTATATAAATATTGATTTTAATAAACAAAATTATAAAACAAAAGCATGTAGAAGATTACAACATAGTGGCATCTAACTAACCTTGTCCTCACATTTCCCCATTTTCTGGGGTGTTACAATCAAACAACTTTTACAGATTGGAAATGACTTAAATATCTATTCGCATTCTAAATTTATGTAATCCCCGCTAAAAATAAAATGTAAATCAGGTTGTCGTGGGTTAGATGGAATGAAAACAAATTTCTCGCGTGCTGCTGGTAACTGCACATATATGCATGGTGACTTACCTGGGATGTTGACAATACTTCACATGAAAGGTTGAATCGAAGTGACTCTACGGGATCTCGCGGAACTGCACTCTGCAATAACGAACAACCGAGCATCAACACAGAATAGAACAGAATGACACCAAACATAACTCCCGAATAAGTCACCCCATTAACAACACAAACACAACCATACTAAACAGAAATAATTGTATATTGTATAAAATGGGAATATCTTTTCACTTGTGGTATATAAATTGATTACGCACACTTTGTGTGTATATTGGCAAGTATATCTGGCCATGTCGAAGGAGGTGATAGAATACATGTGATTATAATGATATTATAAATGCGATATTTTCCAAAAAAACACACTTTGTGCGAGCGGAGCATTTATTTATATACAGCACGCAAAGTGTGTGCGATAGAAAAACACTCAGCGCCGTGGCGATGTTGTTTTTGTGACAGTGGTTCACGGTGACACCATTCATTGTCGTCTTGTTTCACGTCTCATGTGTCCATAATTTCAGGACTTATGTAATGAATTTGACTTATTGTGTTTTTCAGAATCTAATATAACACAGATGATTGTGACACTTTGAATTTGCCCGGTTATGTATTTGAAATGAAAAACCGTTATAAGTGTTCAAACAGAAAATCTGGTGGCATTGTGGTTGAGTACAGACAATGCATTAGTGAGTTTGTTGAAATTATAAAAACAGGTGCAAATACGTGCTGTGGATAGAAATAAACCGTCAGTTAGCTAAAATGAGCGAGGATTTGATTATGGGCATTGTCGATATCCCACCACACAGTTCCACATATTCCGTAAATGACCCATACCAACAGCTTGAATGCGAATATCTTGGGCTCGCATGTAGATTTAGCGAAATTTTATTAACAGGCGATTTCAATGCCCGTACGGCAACTGACATGTATTATCTAACAATCGATGAAACCGAAAAACTAAATGACAGCAATGTTAAGTTTACAGATGTTGAAGCCGAACGTATTGAATATGGACATACCGCAGAACGGATTATCATGGATTTGATGAAAAAAGGTTTTGGAAAAAAACTCTTAGATTTCTGCAAATATGATGAATTTGTTATTTTAAACGGCAGAGTGGTCACGATAAAGGAAACGGATCATATACTTGTAAAAATGCATCAGTTGTGGACTATTCACTTTGTAATTTAAACGCGCTCGGTCTTGTATTCGATTTCGAAGTGCTTAGTTACAGTTCCCTGTATTCCGACGCCCGTAACCCCTTAACATTGAAACTCACTGTGAGAGAATCCGCCAATGACTAGCATACGCCACTCGTATGAGTGGATTAAAATACCATCAATAAATGGAACCTGGATAAAGCATATGAATTCATATCTAATTTAAACCAAGGTAAGATGAAAATAATAACTGAAAAAATGGAGAATAATAGCGAATCATCAGAAGAGTTTGTCAGCGATGTAGTTGTGGGAATATCTGGGGTGCTAAAGGACGCAGCATGAACAGCATTTGGCATCCGAGGTAAGCACTAACAGTATTCCAAGAAAAGTGGTAATCCGTGGTTCAATTCTGAATGTAAAGTGTGCCGGAGAAATCTACGTAAAGCCAAACATCGTCGCAAAAACAATCCTAACGCATATAACAAGGCAGAAGTGAAACAGCTTAAAACATGTATAAACAGACACTTAGTAAGTCAATACAGAGTCATAGACAAAATATCCAATGTAAAATGGATTCCCTGCGCCGCAATGCTACGCGAACATTTTGGAAATTGCTCCAAGCAAAACATAGACACATACAATGCAATATCTCTATTGATTCCCATTTTCACGAACTGAGTAACCCACCAAAGTCCATTGATAACCCACTACCAAAGGTATGTATAGAAAACAATCGTGATTTAGAATTACCAATTACATCAGCTGAGATAGAGGTATTTATTAAACATTTGAAGAATAATAAAGCGTCAACAAGTGATTCTATTGTTAACGAATATATGAAGGCATCACGTGATGTCATGTTGCCAATATGTGTTGCACTATTCAACATTATACTCAATACTGGCCATATACCCAGAAATTGGCTCATGGGCGATATTGTCCCTATATATAAAAATAAAGGTTCTAAGAAAGATGCAAGTAACTACCGGAGCATCACCATACTTAGCTGCTTCGGTAAGTTATTCACTGCTGTAGTTAATAATCGTCTGAAAAAATATTCCGAAACTTTTTCTTTGATTAAAGATAACCAAAGTTGCTTCAGAGAAGGCTTCTCCACCAGTGATAATCTAATAATTATTAATTCTCTTATAGAACTTTCATCTCTACTCGGATATAAACTATACTGTACCTTTATAGACCTTCAAAAGGCATTTGATACGGTGTGGCGCGATGGGCTATGGTTTAAGGCAGCACTTAGTAGCATAAGGGGAGATGCTACGTGTAATGCAAAATATGTATAACAATAAACAATCAAGGATAACTTTCAATGGTGAAATCTCAACCGCATTCAACTCATATATAGGGGTTAGACAAGGGATTTACCTTTCACCCTTCTTATTTTCTCTCTACCTCAATGATCTGGAGAGTTTTATATATCGAACACAAACGCGAAATGCATGGAAAAATGTCTGCTGAAGTAGAAACTAATTTTCATATATACATGAAACTCTTCATTATTTTTTACGCTGACGATGCTGTCCTATTTGCAGAATCACCACGAGACTTGCAATATCAGCTTGATTTATTCTCAGATTACTGCGACATATGGCGACTGAAAGTGAATGTCCAAAAAACAAAATTGATGTGTTTTTCTAAACGCAAACCAAAGCAGTATCCCAATGTTGTTTATGAGGGAAAACCGTTAGAATTTGTTGATGAATTTAATTATCTAGGTGTTCTGTTTTTCAGAACTGGGTCCTTCATAAAAGCAAGGAAACATGTATGTTCTAAGGCATATAGAGCCATGTATGATATTACTAGACAGAGTAGGTCGAATAATTTGTCTATAGAATGCACAACTGACTTGTTTGGTAAAATGGTTGTACCTTTAATGCTCTACGGTTGTGAGGTTTGGGGACTTACATCCCTAAAGTGTCTTGAATCAGTTCATTTAACATTAATCAAGTTGCTACTGCATTTGAAATCATCAACACCAAATTACATGGTCTACGGTGAGACTGACAGATATCCAATGGAAATAGTAATCCGGCGATGGTCATCTCTAGTATCCACTGAAACTGTTAAACTTTCGTACATAATTTATTGTTTATTGCATAAATTGCAATCTGAAGGACGATCCAGTCCCTTTTGGCTATCGTTAGTAAAGGAAACCCTTGACAAATGTGGAATGTTAAATGTATGGAAAAAACAATTTTGTTTCTATTTGAACACAATACATTCACGTGTTAAAAATGTGCTGAAAAATCAATTTATTCAGAAATGGCATACCGATATCCTCAACTCTAGAAAAGGCTCATTTTATTCCATAATCAAAACTAATTTTCAATTTGAACGGTAATTATTGTCTAAAAATCAAACGTTTGTGTTCACATTCGCTCGATTTAGAACCCGAAATCACACCCTTCCCATTGATAACGTAACTTGGTTAAATGTACCAAAAGAAGAAAGATTTTGCACCCTTTGTAATCAAGGAAAGGTGGGCGATGAACTGCATTTCCTCATTGAATGTAATACCTTTGACACAGAATGCGAGGCTCTATTTCCAATTTTTTATAAATCACGCTATTCGTTATTGAAACTGAGAACAATTTTACAAAATTCTCGACCATCAGTCATGAAAAGAACTTGTCGTTTCCTTAAATACATTCAACAGACCGTTGGAACCTCTCCTGGTCAGCCAACGGACTGACCAGGCTGGCAACCTGTCAATCTGCCATATCATTCATTTCCATATACTAGTTTGTTAATCCTATGCCATGCGCCAAGTGGGTCCCTATATAAGCGGAAAATGACTAATCAAATTGTTAAATTTAGCCATTGTCAATAATTTGGTCTACTCCACTAACCCCCCCCCCCCCAATAAAAACACAAAGCAACAATAAGAATCGAGACTCCACTTCTCCGCGCGTGGCTGAGGATAGGTATTGTTTATTGTCATTCTGTTTTGTTTGTTACAATGTATCTTGGTTGGAAGATTAAACATATCTTCCTAGCACCGAAATCTTGAGTAGCAATGATTAGTGAGCACTATTCCGGTATCTTGTAAACAACATTCATGGTGGCAGTTTTAAACAAAGTTTCACATTAGTGGGGTATCTCCGTTAATGATTTACTTCTGACACACTCTTCACGTACTGTAATGTAACTTGATGTGGCCTTTGTTTACTAACAATGCCTACCATATTGACAATAACATGCTAATTATGCGATATTTGTGATTGGTATAAGAACAAAATTAGTGCATAATTATGTTAATATTATCCCTGTTTATGGCGCTTTTAACGGATGTGGTTATTTTAACACCAATACCCATCGCGACGGCCATCCACATTTTAATGAACTATAGGCTATATGATATGAACTATAGGCTATATGATATGAACTATAGGCTATATGATATGAATTCAAGGTATCCGCATTGAAATGAACTATAGGCTATATGAATTCGAGGTATGTTATTGTAATGAACTATAGGCTATATGATATGAATTCAAGGTATGTTATTGTAATGAACTATAGGCTATATGATATGAATTCAAGGTATCCGCATTGTAATGAACAATAGGCTATATGATATGAATTCAAGGTATGTTATTGTAATGAACTATAGGCTATATGATATGAATTCAAGGTATGTTATTGTAATGAACTATAGGCTATATGATATGAATTCAAGGTATGTTATTGTAATGAACTATAGGCTATATGATATGAATTCAAGGTATGTTATTGTAATGAACTATAGGCTATATGATATGAATTCAAGGTATCCGCATTGTAAGGAACTATAGGCTATATGATATGAATTCAAGGTATGTTATTGTAATGAACTATAGGCTATATGATATGAATTCAAGGTATCCGCATTGTAAGGAACTATAGGCTATATGATATGAATTCAAGGTATGTTATTGTAAGGAACTATAGGCTATATGATATGAATTCAAGGTATCCGCATTGTAAGGAACTATAGGCTATATGATATGAATTCAAGGTATGTTATTGTAATGAACTATAGGCTATATGATATGAATTCAAGGTATCCGCATTGTAAGGAACTATAGGCTATATGATATGAATTCAAGGTATGTTATTGTAATGAACTATAGGCTATATGATATGAATTCAAGGTATCCGCATTGTAAGGAACTATAGGCTATATGATATGAATTCAAGGTATGTTATTGTAAGGAACTATAGGCTATATGATATGAATTCAAGGTATCCGCATTGTAAGGAACTATAGGCTATATGATATGAATTCAAGGTATGTTATTGTAATGAACTATAGGCTATATGATATGAATTCAAGGTATCCGCATTGTAAGGAACTATAGGCTATATGATATGAATTCAAGGTATGTTATTGTAAGGAACTATAGGCTATATGATATGAATTCAAGGTATGTTATTGTAATGAACTATAGGCTATATGATATGAATTCAAGGTATGTTATTGTAAGGAACTATAGGCTATATGATATGAATTCAAGGTATGTTATTGTAAGGAACTTTTGGCTATATGATATGAATTCAAGGTATGTTATTGTAATGAACTATAGGCTATATGATATGAATTCAAGGTATCCGCATTGTAAGGAACTATAGGCTATATGATATGAATTCAAGGTATGTTATTGTAAGGAACTATAGGCTATATGATATGAATTCAAGGTATGTTATTGTAATGAACTATAGGCTATATGATATGAATTCAAGGTATGTTATTGTAATGAACTATAGGCTATATGATATGAATTCAAGGTATCCGCATTGTAAGGAACTATAGGCTATATGATATGAATTCAAGGTATGTTATTGTAAGGAACTATAGGCTATATGATATGAATTCAAGGTATCCGCATTGTAAGGAACTATAGGCTATATGATATGAATTCAAGGTATGTTATTGTAATGAACTATAGGCTATATGATATGAATTCAAGGTATGTTATTGTAAGGAACTATAGGCTTTATGATATGAATTCAAGGTATGTTATTGTAAGGAACTATAGGATATATGATATGAATTCAAGGTATGTTATTGTAATGAACTATAGGCTCTATGATATGAATTCAAGGTATCCGCATTGTAAGGAACTATAGGCTATATGATATGAATTCAAGGTATGTTATTGTAAGGAACTATAGGCTATATGATATGAATTCAAGGTATCCGCATTGTAAGGAACTATAGGCTATATGATATGAATTCAAGGTATGTTATTGTAATGAACTATAGGCTATATGATATGAATTCAAGGTATCCGCATTGTAAGGAACTATAGGCTATATGATATGAATTCAAGGTATGTTATTGTAATGAACTATAGGATATATGATATGAATTCAAGGTATCCGCATTGTAAGGAACTATAGGCTATATGATATGAATTCAAGGTATGTTATTGTAAGGAACTATAGGCTATATGATATGAATTCAAGGTATGTTATTGTAATGAACTATAGGCTATATGATATGAATTCAAGGTATGTTATTGTAAGGAACTATAGGCTATATGATATGAATTCAAGGTATGTTATTGTAAGGAACTATAGGCTATATGATATGAATTCAAGGTATGTTATTGTAAGGAACTATAGGCTATATGATATGAATTCAAGGTATGTTATTGTAAGGAACTATAGGCTATATGATATGAATTCAAGGTATGTTATTGTAAGGAACTATAGGCTATATGATATGAATTCAAGGTATGTTATTGTAATGAACTATAGGCTATATGATATGAATTCAAGGTATGTTATTGTAAGGAACTATAGGCTATATGATATGAATTCAAGGTATGTTATTGTAAGGAACTATAGGCTATATGATATGAATTCAAGGTATGTTATTGTAAGGAACTATAGGCTATATGATATGAATTCAAGGTATGTTATTCCAATTATCACCAAACTGTACTACAGTAATTAAGCTTCAACACATATTATGACATCGCTACTGAGGTACTCTAACATCCCTCATGATTGGCTTTACCATTGAGAATGACGTTAAATCCAAATGTGGCGCAACAACTAGAGTTATGAATTGCATCAATATTGGTGTCGTTGAATAATATCGAAATTAGATAATATAAATTGAGAGAAAAACTCATTTTAAAATACAACGTAGAACCATTCAGATGTATTTTGTTGTCAAAATATGTTTATGTATACCCTAGAATTTAACAGAAACGAAACAGAACAGGTTTCGTAAATGGGTTGGAATCCTCAAGACATAATTAATGATTATTTTTTTCTTGTGTACTCACGCCATCTCTGTCGAAGTTTTTTGCGAGCTCCAAATAATATACACCATTGATCAAGGTAAACTTGAAGTGATCGGAGTATGCAACCAAGTCAAGTGTCAAGACCATTGTGTCGCTGGTACCATGGAGTGGAACGACATCTCGGTAGTCACGTGGTCTATCCAACAACAGTTGCGCCAGGCTGGCTACAAAATACGGACACACATTATGTGTAGTTGTTTTAAATGCCATTTATAATTCATCCAAATGCCATAAAACATATTATGTATATATGCGTTTAACCAGCAAGGGACATGATAGGTATATGTAGATATACACTTAGATTATGTGAATATCAATTTTACCCATACATGTTGATACTTTGAAGTATATTCACAAGTCGCATTAATTAACGTACCGGTATCAATGGTATGTATAGATGTTTAGATTTCGTGGGCGTATATATACCTATGTAAAGTATGTGACATGCCATGTTACTGAAACCATTTCACTTGGACTTGGAATGGGTAAGTTTATCAAACTCAGAGTAAGTAACCACATACTTGAAGTCGAAACGGGCGACACAATTAAGCAGCCAAAACTTCAATATAAGAAAAGGCTTTACAGAAAATGTAACCAGACACACATTGAAAAGGAAGAACACTTTATGATGAAATGTTCATTTTATAACAAATCGAGTTCTCAAGGTTGGCGGTTTCACGTTCGCTTTTGGTTAACAGAATATATATATATTTATATATATATTGAATTGTTGAAAGTTCAAGCGTACAGTCATATATAAAGATAAAATATGAATAAACACAAACACATTGTTTGGCTGTACAACGAGGCCTTTCGTTTGGCTGATCTTCAGGTTAACACCATTTTTATAATTATATATATTGTGACGTCACTCCCGGGAGGTAGGCATGTGACGTCGCGATTATAGGATCGAGTTTAGTTTCGGATTCAATTGGTTCCGGAACTTTTGTTCCATCTGCAACCGTTTTAACGTGTTGACTTCCATCTTGTGTGTATCGGAAAAATCCGGAAGGATCCATCCCCACATTCATCCAGATGTTCACGTAATGGAATCATCCATAATTCCAGTTGTCTGAATCGCTGGCGGTGCATCCGTGTTCTTTCGACAACGGAATTTCCCGTCTGCCCAAAATATAATTTTATTTCTGGTTTTGCAATCCATGTCCTCATTAGGGCGGACAACCTGCACATTCTTTAGTGTGAAATGTGTCCCGCTGTGCAGGTAACGACATGTCCCGCATTTTGGGTCGCCACATTTGGTAATCTCTTGTTCACGATTCTCGCCACTGTCAAACTTGGCCAGAGTGAAAATATGTTTTACATTTCAAGGCTGTCGTTTGCTCTGTCGTAAGTGATTTGTTTTACCAGTTCTTTCATCTTTGGACTTTTGTGAATCATACGAATTGATAATCTAACCGTTTGCATAACATTTGGAATGCGAGGATTGTGTGTAACCACAAAAGGAATGAAATCGGGATCGCTTTCTTTAGTTCTGTCTGTGCGGAGTTATATGAGCAGGAGGGGGGGGGGGTCGGAAATGTGCAGACACGTATGGTGATTTTTACATTCTACCCTTGTTGTGACCACCCACCCACACGTACAAATTGTTTTCCGTTTTCAGTAGTTTTTTTCTGACCATTTGTGGACACCCACCGCCTTTTAACACTAAAACAGAAATTTGCGGGGGTAAATTCACTGTGAACAGCTGTATACGAATTTCTGTGCATACTATTTGCCATGGATGTTAACATTGACATGAAAATAGGAACGAGTCATTTTGGGGTCATTCGGCCAAAAAAGCATGGCTTCCACCGGCCATCTTGGATTCAAAATTTGCCAAAAAAATACAACACGATAACTGCCTGCAGTCAGTTTAGCAGTTAGAATTACATTATTTCTCTTATTATAAGGTGTTTTAAGTCAAACTCATTGCAAACAACAGTAAAACAACTTGCAGGAAAATTGTTTTTGAGTTGCAGAAAAAAATGTTTGTTGGTCCCATACACCACCCACCCACACCGGCATACGTGCCCGGACAAATCCCCCCCCCCTGATATGAGAGGAATTTTCTTGACTTCAAAAATACCATTATCAACTAGTTTCCTCGGGCATTCAGTATGAATGTCCTCAATTCTCAAGTCGGGTGTTTTCCTGCGTTATTTCAACCACAATGGTACAATGAACATTCCGGTTGGTGTGTGATCGGTGTAAATAGTAAATGTCCGTCAAGATTTGCTCTCTTGTTTTGTCAAGAGGACATCGAGGAATGGCAAATCATTATTGTCGGTATCCATCGTAAATTGTATTGCCGGATTTAATGAGTGCAGATTATTGTGGAATTCCTTCAAGTCCCCTTGAGTAGAGTCCAAAATAACAAAGCAGTCATTAATATACAATTCCACGAGTTTTTATATATGTTGCATTATTGCATACGACTTGTTGAACGAACTTGTTAGACATGCTCTCGAATAACTTTTCTTCTAGGTATCCCACAGTCAGATTATCATACGTTGGGTCACTTTGGTGCCCACAGAAGTGCCGGTTGTTTGTCGGTGGAATATGTCGTTGAAGAACAAATAGTTAATTTCAAGTACAAACTGTAGTCTTTCGATAATAAACTCCTTTGTAAAGCGTTCGTCTATCGACTCTCTGCACTTGTCAATCCAATATTCTATAGCTTCCAGACCTAAATTATGTGGGGTAGTGAAATGCAGACTCACAAAGTCAAAAAATGCTATAGTATAGCACCCAGTCATAGGTAGGGTTAGGATGAATTGTGGTCATCTCGTAGATAGCTGGAATCTTGGTTAATAGTGTTTTAACAGCATATCTAGAAGGTTACTCAATATGTGCATCGGACAGACTGGGCCCGCGACGATCGGTCTTAACTTGGTGTCCTCGGGTCTTAATAACTCTACAACCTCGCTGTGATGTCGGACAGACTGGGCCCGCGACGATCGGTCTTAACTTGGTGTCCTCGGGTCTTAATAACTCTACAACCTCGCTGTGATGTCGGACAGACCGGGCCCGCGACGATCGGTCTTAACTTGGTGTCCTCGGTTCTTAATACCTCTACAACCTCGCTGTGATGTCGGACAGACTGGGACCGCGACGATCGGTCTTAACGTGGTGTCCTCGGGTCTTAATAACTCTACAACATCGCTGTGATGTCGGACAGACTGGGCCCGCGACGATCGGTCTTAACTTCGTGTCATTGGGTCTTAATGACGCTACAACCTCGCTGTGATGTCGGACAAACTGGGCCCACGACGATCGGTCTTAATTTGGTGTCCTCGGTTCATAATAACTCTACAACCTCGCTGTGATGTCGGACAGACTGGGCCCGCGACGATCGGTCTTAACTTGGTGTCCTCGGTTCTTAATAACTCTACAACCTCGCTGTGATGTCGGACAGACTGGTTCCGCGACGATCGGTCTTAACTTGGTGTCCTCGGTCTTAATAACTCTACAACCTCGCTGTGATGTCGGACAGACTGGGCCCGCGACGATCGGTCTTAACTTGGTGTCCTCGGTCTTAATAACTCTACAACCTCGCTGTGATGTCGGACAGACTGGGCCCGCGACGATCGGTCTTAATTTGGTGTCCTCGGTATTAATAACTCTACAACCTCGCTGTGATGTCGGACAGACTGGGCCCGCGACGATCGGTCTTAATTTGGTGTCCCCGGGTATTAATAACTCTACAACCTCGCTGTGCTGATGTTGAGTCGATTGCTGTCAAAGTGTGGATTTATGGGTTTGTGGATATTTTGTTGTGCAAAATAAGTATTTTGTTTGATATTCACATTCACCTCAGTGAAGTGTTTCATGTCACTTATGAACGTGATTCATATAAACACATTTTATATTAGAACGTTTCAATAAATATCTAAGCAATTTATACTGACAATTCCATTCACGGTAAAATAAAATTGAAAATTCTTTTTATATGGAACATGTACATTTCCACTTTGGGTAATTCGGACCGACATAATTTTATAAATAAAATACTCAGCTATATATGCTCAAAAGGTTCTTGGTAATATATGCGATTACAGTTTCCATTTTTGTTACAAATGCTAAATTTTAAGATCGACTGGCAACTCAGTAGGGCGTGTTGTTACATGAAGGTAGATATATTGTGGCTTATAAATGTGTTACTACACCACTCCTTATTACGCGACCATTTGAAGTAATAATGTATATACTAAATTAACCTACCCCCATCAGTTATACGAGTATACATTGGATGGTCTATTATTCATTTGGAGTTCAACAAACGACCTATGACAATTTGTTGAACTTATTATCTGAACATTTCAAATGAATAACCATACTCACAATACTCATCAATATTTAGTATAGAAGGACAGGGCGTTCATTGTGACTTACTTCCATCTTCTGTTTCGTGAATTTCCAGGACTATGTCATTAATTCCCGTATCATACCGTTCACAAGAACCTGTGGAGGAAAATCGGTTATACCCGACAATTATGTTCGAATTCAGGTTCCGCCCGCCAATTTTCACCAGAGTTACGGCCCTTTGTTGAAATTACCACGGGCATATTTTGCCATGCTCGAGCAATGCTCTTGCTGTATATTAAGGAATGCATTTTGGCACAATACGGCAATGTGGCATCACCTATATACATATAGCATTGCTATTCAACTTCTGACATATCATCGCCGTACAATAATACTGGTAAGCTCTGAAAGAACACACTCCTTGCCCTTGACAAGTGGGAGATTAATGAATTTCAAAGCTAGGCAAAACCTAATTTTCTGGAATATCGATCGCCATATGTCATTAAGCCCGAGAGAAACATTAGTAGATATCAGAGTGGACAGGGATTTTATATGTTTTACACGTATATGAAATAGTACTGAAACAATTTATTCGACTTATTATTCACTAATATTAAGGAAACTTATATTTGTACGACAAGTATCATATATTCATTGCTAGCTTACCACTAGATGAGACGAGCAACGAACCCATAAATACTTAAACATCGCAACATAAATAGCAAGTTAATTCCTGAAAGATGCATACTATTAACAAGTCGAAAACTGTAACCATTATGTCAACATCGGTGTCGGTAAGATAACTAGGATAACATTAATTTTGCTCTATTCGGCACTAACTGTGTATAGCGATACTACATGTACATAGATCGCCGTTTCCTTTTCGATGAATTAGGTTATACACGTATGAACTACAGACAGTTTGACCTTTCGCGACCTTACAGCTGAGGTCACTTTAACCATATTAGGCGTGAATCCATGTTCGGCAATTAAAATCCAGTTGCCACAAATTCACAGGTGATTTAATTAATTCCTACGCAATGAGAAGAACTGGACCAAGTTACATATGCGTAAGGGGTTCATGTATAGGGAATAAACGACTGGGGCTCTTGTTACTTTTTATGGCATTACGAGTGTTTATAAATGATAGTCATCGGTTTATTACTGCTACAATTTATTTATAGTGTTTCATGAACTATTCTTCGGTCTTCGGGATGAGTTGGTTATCACTTATGGAATTAGATTGGCATACTCACACTTTGATGGACGAGCTTACTTCAAGTGAGCCTTCTCAAGTTAAATCGTATTGAATGTGTATAAATGTCATCATTCAAATTGTGTGTGTGTATATACATAAATATTGTACCATAATGGTCTCCATATTTGGAGTAATAAAACATATATCTCTCTTCCTGTGTTTAAGAAATAATTAATCTGCGCATCGGCGTGTATAGTAGAATTTGCCTTTCATCACTCTATATATTCTAATCAGGGGGGCCCCGATTTGTTCTAAGAGTTCACTCATGGAACATTATGTATGGCACTTTTGGCCGAATTAAATTGTTTAGATCACAATCTGATCGCAAACTTCTTGAACACAAATGCGCTGCCGCTCAAAAAAATACATAATGTCATGGTAAATATTTGGGGTTCACTGATTCTTAACGCAACTTAGCCTGAAATTTTCAGTAACTGTTTCTTGTTTCATTACGAAATTCCACCACCCCGAATCACCGCGCATCTGTATATGTAGCTTCGCACAAAGATCGTTTATATATGTTTTGAGCCCAACATCGACAACTGTATCTCTTTAATTCCATTCTTAATTAAAATCTAGGCCGCTGACATGGCTACTCCTTTCAACTCCATTGAGCACAAACCACTGACGACGGGTTAATAATTGAGATTCCAGTACCTCATTACAAAGAACCTGTATCGAACTAATCATTATCATCCGCACAGAAATCGTCGTGAGAAAAATCAATAATGTAGCTTATGCAGTAGTAATCTAATACTGAATTTTTACAAAAAAGTATTATTAGGCAGTACTTTATCATTCCGTATTGCGAGTTTTTACATATTACAAAGTTGTAGCGTTCGAGTACTATGAAAGCATGAAAAGGTCAAACTTTCAGGCCCCCTTTTCTCCACCAAATGGAAAGATTTTCCGGTCAAGTGAATCCCGGTATATAGATAGTTCGCCAAAAAGTCATTGTATGTCAATGTATTCTGCAAATAACGAGTTTTTGGCATATATTGAGTTTAAATCTTCAGTGAAAGAAATATATTGATAGAAATACAGTCGAATACTATAGAACACAAAATATTTATTCCAAAATTATTAAATCATAAATTAAGGCTGATATTACAACAATTGTATTCTATAGTATAGGCCCCTGAACGTTTGAGTCGTTGACAGCATTGCACTGATTGTACCACATTTTTGTGAATGAATGACATTGCTGGTCTACCCCGCAATCATTGCTGATGGCTATCATTTATAAAGACATTTATATATTCAGCGATTACTATCATTTATAAAGACATTTATATATTCAGCGATGGCTATCATTTGTAAACACATTTATATCTTCAGCGATGACTATCATTTATAAACACATTTATATATTCAGCAATGACTATCATTTATGGCACATTTATATATTCAGCGATGACTATCATGTATAAACACATTTATATATTCAGCGATGGCTATAATTTATAAACACATTTATATATTCAGCGATGACTATCATTTATAAACACATTTATATATTCAGCGATGGCTATCATTTATAAACACATTTATATATTCATCGATGACTATCATTTATAAACACATTTATATATTCAGCGATGGCTATCATTTATAAACACATTTATATATTCATCGATGACTATCATTTATAAAGACATTTATATATTCAGAGATGACTACCATTTATAACGACATTTATATATTCAGCGATGGCTATCATTTATAAACACATTTATATATTCATCGATGACTATCATTTATAAAGACATTTATATATTCAGCGATGACTATCATTTATAAAGACATTTATATATTCAGCGATGACTATCATTTATAAAGACATTTATATATGCAGCGATGACTATCATTTATAAATACACTTATATATTCAGCGATGACTATCATTTATAAAGACATATAGATACACACGTAGTGTTTCTGAATACCAAATTTACACCACGGGTAGGATTGACGATTTACCACACGAGCGGTGTAAATTTGTCATTCCGAAACAATACATGTGTATTTTGTTTATACCAAGACCGGTACACGAGCAAACAAAATGCTATGAAATAGAAATAAATCCACTTAAAATAATACGATTCTGTTGCACCATTCACAATCACACCCAGTGTGTGTCCCACACTTGGCCGTGCATCGACGTACACAATCACAGCTGATCAGGCCTATTGATTGCATTGAATTAGGCCAACACTCAATTGTACGAATATGGGATCGGTGCAGCCAAATCACAATAAATGTAACGAAACAGCCATAACTAAACAACATGAATATATTTGGGAATACGAATTTAATGAATATAACACATTGTGGGAAATTTTTTTCACCGCCGGATCACAACACAGGAAACCACGAAAGTCATTTTGAAATCCACCGTTTGTTTTTCGAGTTTGTTGCGAGTTTCGAGTTTCTTGAAATATATGTTTCAGTTTGTTGATCAGATTGTGATTTCCACGGAATAAACTGTTCGTCAGGTCCGCGGCTCTTGTCGGAATGTCGCCATCACCCATGTTAATATTTAGAGTGTTCCAAATGGCAACTCTCAATTTTCCAACACACAACTAATATTCTGTTAAAATTATTGAAGCAGTGTTATATTGAAACCAAGGCACAGGGCCGTTCTGTTGGTTAAAGGGTTAAAAATGGGATGGAGGGTATATACTTGTATTCAGTCATCACAGGCCAGTTTAAGACATTTTTTCGATCATCCACGTCATAAAGTTAATAAACCTCAGTGGAAAGCCACATTATTGTTCACAAATAGTAATGGATGAGATAGTTATCCGTCCATATTCTGGCACAACATGACAACATAACAACATGACAACATGACAACATGACAACATAACACTGCTACAATGGACTGGTTATATAGATTGTTAGGTCAATTTACCAGTGTGTGAAAGTCTCTTATACACATACCATCTGTCCTCATCCCCATTGTACATGGAAGTTGGTGGTGTTTGAATATACACTGGTATATATAGTAATAAAATATAGCCCGGCACGAAAGCCACTCAAACAGCAATCTACGCACAGGACACGTATCCGACACTGTTCCGGAAGCTCGCCGAAGACTGTCAACAAATTCGCGCTGATTTTCGCTAATTATTTGAATCACTATAAGAGGCGCCCATCTACTTTAGGTTGCTCTCTCGTGAGATACATTAAAGAGAATTCGTACATCTGTGATCAAAAGTTTCTCTTATTCTCCGCAATCGCTCTTCCTCGCATTATTCGAGCGTTTGTTCACGTCTTGTACCTATTTTATTTTCATACATGTACTCGTTTTTCTGTCCTTGTTTATGTTCCGTTGTTTTTGGTCTTTTATTTTGTTTAATTGTATGTGTATTTTATTTTTGTTCTTAAGTTTTTGTTTTTCATTCGTGTTTTTTTTCATCATGCATTTATGCAAGCGCTTGGCTCATGTTATTAGCATATTTCGCAAAATATATTGATACTAATATAATCTGAACGAGGTGAAACAAAAATATATGTTATATCACAGTCCTAGGAACAACGGAATATAATATTAATTAAATGAATTAAACATTACCTGATAGATATATAAATCCTTTTACTGTGGTTATGTTAAAGATACGGGTGGTGTTGGCGGTGGGTATGTTGTTAAAATATTCACCTCCGTCAAAAACCGCCATAAACAGAAAGAATAGTAAAATATAGACATATCTTGTTCTTATACCAATCAGAAATATGGCATACACCGTATGTTATTGTCAATTATTTTTCCTTTGTTATGTAAACAAAAGCAAAAAACGTTACGTTACCTGGCTTTTGTTTAGATCAGGATATGGCAAACATAAAGAGCGTTATTTGTTACTTTTTTCCTGATATGGAAATAATAAAGATCGTTTATATAATTTGTGTGTGATTATCCAATATAATTGCGCTGTGTTATGTAATCAGAAGCACAACTTCTATAACACGAGCAGACTCTTGTTTACGTACACCATCGTACGTATTGACGACAATATACTATTTACGCGCTGATTATGTTTGGCATATGAACACAACTATATATATTTTAATATTACTTCTGTTGATGGCGATTTTAACAAATATGAATATTTCTGCAACGAACGGCGCCCGTGCCTTTAACTTGGAGTAAGATCACAATAAGAATCAAACTTACCTAGATTGGTTGAGTTGACATAACAGGCTACTTCTGGGTTCGTTGCCGTTTCAATGTCAGTAGCTTCACGCATTCCAGGTCCACACACACAAGTGCTTGATATACAATCCAGGTTACCTATGCCTGAGCACCGCTTAGATAGGGAACACGAAGTCCCAGCTAGTTTCTGCCCCATCCAATCAGTGCATTCATTGTCGTCAGGGTGAGGGTTGTCACATACACATGTGCCAGTACATTTATAATTTGCTGGGCACAACACTGTCGCATCGCAAACTTCTCCGTCTTCAGCACCTGTGAACAAAATCGGATTTATTTTGTAAAAAATACCGCTGTGATATAATAAGATGAAGCTTCTTTCAATTGTTGTCCCTAAGCTGAAATAAAACGATATAATAATTATTCTGGATTTAGAAAAAATAATTCATAAAGGAAACCCAAATTAAAATAAGTTCACTATGGGCCTATTACATAATTAAAATAGATCTGAATATTTAGATTCAATATGAACCTATTTTCAGACCAGATGTACGCTCTTTATATGTGCGTTTTCGTTGTGGCCCGCGCCGTTCAACATAATAACGGGCATAAGTCCACTTGGGCTTAGTCCAGAATCAAATAAGTCCATTAGGAAACAATGCAATTGATTATGTCCAATATGTACCTATTTGCACGAGGATATATTTAAGTAGCATAATAAATATTATCTATATATATATATATATATATATATATACTAGAAGGTGACCCGACTTCGTCCGGGCTTTGACCTTGAATTGACCATTTTGAAGGTCAAGGTCAGGTGGGGTCAAACACCAACACCCCAAAAATGGTGGAAATCGGCCCAGCGGATACCGGGAAATCGGCCCAGCGGATACCGAGATACCCTATGCATCAAATTTCGTCCGTAAAAATCCGCCAGTTTAACCCGATTTGATTTCCACTCAAGTATATAAACGCGCCTCATATACACACGCTCATTAATTATCAAGTTTCAACGTAAAGATAAATTACCATCGGTGCCCGAGATATCGCCAAGACGTCTGAAACAGTCAAATACATCGGCCGGTTAAGCGTTAACGTGATCTAACGTTATGACCTCTAACGACGTCATAGAAGTTACGCATTGTTTTTATCCTGATGGAAGATAGTACCACTTCTTTTTGATAATTGAGGCAGATAACTAAAACGGATACATACGCATTATATATCGTTGGAAAGAGGAAACACGAAAGATTCTCACAGTGTCATTATTATGACTGGCATTTTATTATTCGCGCTGTTTCGAATCGATTTGTAAGCACCGAACTCAAATGAAAGTCCCGTAACACAGCGTAAAAACAGATTTGACCTCGGCACGTGAAAAGTTTACCTCGGATCTGAAAATTAATATGCCTATGCCACTTCCCGACCGATATTAGCCTCACATACGAAGTTTCGTCGAAATCGGGTCGGCCGTTTTCGAGTTCATCGCGAACACACACACAGACAGACACCACACACATATACACACACACACACACACACACACAGACAGATCTTCCAAAATATATTATACTAGAAGGTGACCCGACTTCGTCCGGGCTATTCAAAAACCAAATTTCAAGTCGATAGCTCCACCCGTTTCCGAGATAAATATATTGCCCAATGTCGTTTGCGGATACCTCGGCCGGTGATGAGTTAACGCGACATCGGCCGGTCAAGAGTTAAACGCGATCACGTCACGATCTGTTGACGGCGTAATATATTTACGGAATGTTTTTCGATGAGCGAAGCATGGTCCTGCGTTCTTCCCGATAATTAAGGTAGAAACTTTAAACGTACACAGGCGTGTGATACATCATTGGAAAGAGGAAGCGCCACAGATTCTAACCGTGCAAATTATATGACTGGCAATTTATATCGAATCGATTTGTGAGCACCGAACTGAAATATATTAGCGCAAAACGGCGTAAAAACAGATTTGACCTCGGCACGTGAACAGTTGACCTCGGATCTGAAAATTAATATGCATATGCCACTTCCCGGCCGATAGTACCCTCACATACGAAGTTTCATCGAAATCGGGTCGGCCGTTTTCGAGTTCATCGCGAACACACACACACACACACACACACACCACACCACACACAGACAGATCTTCCAAAATATATAATAGATATATATATATATATATATATATATATATATAAAAGATAGGATCGGTCATGTGCGTGAAGCGTACACATGGGCCACATGCCACTAACGAACAAAGGGGCAATATCGGCCACAAGCCCCTCCGACGCTGAATAAAGGCTCCCAAAGGGAGCCTGTTTCAGCTAGAAAATATAAGAGTAGGATATGTCTGTCCGGATATTTATATTTTTCTCCCAGACCCCTGGACCGGAGGTAATAACGGCGTTAGTTTTTCAAAACTTTGATTAAAAATAATTATATAAATAACAAACACGTTCAGGTCCAATATGAACCTATTTTAATGAGGATATATTGAAGTAGCGTATATATGTATATAAAATAATAGGACATGTCTGTCATGTGCGCTTCGCGCACACAGTGGCCGAGGGCTCCTAACGGCGGCCCCTCCGGCGGCGAATAAAGGGAGCCGGTTTCAGTTAGTATTTATATAATAGACAAGGCATAGGACCGGGCATAGGCCTATTAATTTGTCCGTGCGACGTGACATTGAGATCGGGTAATTTCAAGGTCAAACGCCCAAATATTACGGGATTTCAATGAAACTTGGTATGTGGGAGTACTTTCTTATGGGGAGTCTCATAAGCATATTCATTTGCCCGTGCGACGTGACCTTGAAATCGGATAACTTCAAGGTCAAATCGCCAATTTTGATGGTATTTCGACGAAATGTGATACGTGTGGTTACTTTTGTCCACTGAGTGATTTGGACGGGTCGAGTCGGGACCCCGACCTGACCTCGACCTTCAAAATGATCAATTGAAGGTCAAATCGGGTAAAACCGGATGGATTTCGACGGGCACGTTTGTCGGGTACTTTTGTCCGGGCAGTGTTTTGGACTGGTCAAATCGTGACCACACTTGACCTTGACCTTCAGAACGGACAATTCAAGGTCAAAGCCCGGACGAAGTCGGGTCACCTTCTAGTATATATATATATATATATATATAGCTATATATATATATATATATATATATATTACATATTAATTTTTTTGAGGAATTTGGGAAACGGACCGGGAGGATTTGGAAGGGGCGAAGCCCCTCCCCTACAACCCACTTTGGAAGTTTTGGATGAGGTCATGGGAATGGGATACGTCACGCATGACAGGGTGAACATGCAATGGAAATGATCTAGGTTTTCTTCTTCAGTTTCTTTTCCTTTCTGTTTGCTGTTGACAGAGGCGGACTGGCCGATCGGGAGACCGGGAAATTTCCCGATGGACCGGAGGCCGGAAAAATTATGATTCCTCGAGAATCCGAGTGGTTTTTGTTACGGTTTGGGGGGGGGTATATGTGGTTGGGCCGCCCAACCACAACTTGGGCCGCAAATGAAACCGACATGGGCCGCCACATGTGTTGTTTAACCAGCCGTGCATCCAATAAGATGGCACTCTTCTCACATAAATTCATGAAGGGTAACCATATTTGGGGTCCAGAGGCGGACTGGTCGATCGGGAGACCGGGAAAATTCCGGACGTGGGCCGCCACATGTGTTGTTTAACCAGCCGAATTGGCTAATCGTAATTGTGTCATTAACTGAACTTGTCAGCATCATATAACACCACGTAAAGACCCCGATTTTAACGGTAACTCCCAGCTGTAAATCCCAAAAAAAATCTCACGCACCCCTCCCAGACCCTCCCCCAATTAAAATTTACAACAAAATAGGAACGCTTCAGTTGATGCCAGTCTAGTTGCTAGGATTCGCGATTTTCTTGTATAGTTTTCAAAATTTTCTCACCCCGGGCCGAACAACAATGAACAGCCCAGTGTGTCCTGGTCTCTTGTCCGTAGCCCTGTGCATTTGTCTGGAGTTAGACCGCTAGATGTTAGAATTTATGCAATTTTTCAGGCAAAAATATCTGAATGGTCTCGTACCGGGAATATATAGAACCATGACTTATGAATATATAGGATATTAGGCCAGAGGTGCAAATGGAATTATGCAAAAACATGTATTTCGTCTGCATCTGATTCAAGGGGGGGGGGGGGGCAAATGGGATTATGCAAAAATATGTATTTGGTCTGATGCTGATTCAAGGGGGGGGTGGTGCAATTGGAATTTCCCAATGTGGACTGTGGACACTCCCCGAACAGATGGGCCGGTATTATATTAATTTCCCGGGCCGGTTTTTTGGCCCAGTCCGCCTCTGGCTGTTGATGGTGGAGATGTCGACATAGCACTAGCCGCTAGTAGTTTTCCATTATCTTGTCTGTCGTAGGCTTCTATATTTGCTTTAGATCGGGCTCATTGACCACATTGTGATAGTTACAGTTATACCCTGTGCCAATGCATTCTCTTATATATGCGAGTCGACCATAGGTCGCCTCGCATATATAAGAGAATGCATTGGCCTAAAAAAACACTTTTTACCATTTTTTCTTACATTCTTTAACAATTTTATAATTTGTAATGTGTTAAGCCAATGCATTCTCTTATATATGCGAGGCGACATATGGTCGACTCGCATATATAAGAGAATGCATTGGCACAGGGCCGTTCTGTGGGGTAAAGGGTTAAAGATGCATTATCCAAATTAACAATCCTAAATTACTATTTATTTGTCCTCTTGTGTGCTTCTGATTAGTTCTTGAACCTCCGCCGCCGATGGTAAGGAGCCGGTGTTGTTGTTGTTGGTGCTGCTGGTCGTGGTGGCGATGGATGACTCCGGGCTGATGTATTCCGGAGTCACCGGGTTCAATGAAGATTCTGTCTCCGTCACGGCATCAGCAGCAGCAGCTGTCTGGGTCACGTCAGTCAGCATTTCAGCTGGGGAGGGGTGGTCTGTGCGTCTCTCAGACCCCTCCCGGGCTGAACTTCCGGTAGCATCTTCGGTTGTAGGCAGGCGGCTCACAATATATGCGTATACGATGCACTTATGTAGTCTCCAGACTATTGAATTTATGTGAAACATGCATGTTTATAGCGGAATTTATAATACTCGTCTAGTAAATTAGGTCTGGACCTCGACAACGGCTCGGTCCAGACCTAATTTACTGGACTCGTTTTGTAAATTCAGCTATAGACTGGGGACTCATTGTAGAGCATCTATATATTGCATTTGTCTTTTGTCTAGTAACCTGAAAATCATGTTTGACTAATATGTGACCCGCCATATCAAATCCAGTTGTAAGTCGGGATTTGTGTTACCCTGTGCCAATGAATTCTCTTATATATACGAGTCGGCCATAGGTCGCCTCGCATATATAAGAGAATGCATTGGCCTAACAATTTTTTACAATTTTAATAATTTTGTCTTGTATTCTTTAACAATTTTATAATTTCACCCATGCAGAGCCCAGACAAACATGAGCAGACGACACTCTTCTATATGCTTCTATATATGTGTGGGGCTCCCTGCAGGGTAATGGATGTTTTTTTATTTTATGTCCTAAAAAATTTAAGAAACATTTATTAAACAAAAAATGATAATAAATTGTTAGGCCAATGCATTCTCTTATATATGCGAGGCGACCTATGGTCGACTCGCATATATAAGAGAATGCATTGGCACAGGGTTAAAAACATCCCGCCTTACGACTGGCAATCTTGAAATTGGCGTACTTACGGGGGAGGCAGCGGCTGAGGTCACTAGTTGGGAGAAACCCGCTATTGCAGCTGCATTGGTATCCCACACATCCGTTAGGTCGACATGAACCGTCGCTGGGACAGGTAGAATCAGCGTAACATATATCTGCAACATGCAGTGATGCTGCCGGAACTGGAAGAACATTTAGAGAGGAACACATAATTAGAAAAAGTGTGGTGGTTCATATAATAAAACGACAAACTTCAAATTCGTGTTACTATAACAAAGAGAATGCACCACGTGATATACCTACTTGAGTGCTATTATTATACTTCTATGGTGTAACCAATTGCAAAGAAGTATATTGTTTTTCTACTGGTGTCGTTTTTCGTTTATTTGGAAATACTCAGAAAATGATTGCAGTAGGAACGCGAAATCTCTAGCGAATGCAGGCATCCAAAGTCTACTAAATATAATGGTATCAGGAATTCGGCCCAATGTTTTTGACGGAGTTATGGCCCTTTTTCGAATATTTTTCATTATTATACTGGACACTTTTGTAATCACTATTACTCGAAAAGTACAAGGAGTAGCATACTAAAACTTGGTACGTATGCTGGGGCCACCGATATATAAGCCATATTCGCATAAAGAATATTGTCCGCGTTTTCCCCGAAGAGTTATCTCCCTTTATGTGAAAAAATGACATTTTATTATCTCAGAAATTATAAGGAGCAGAGCATCGAAAATTGGACCGTATGCACACCTCGATATGCCCTACTGCCCACGGGCATCAACAATTGTGTCCGCGCTTTCCCTGATGAGTTACCGCCCATAAAGTGGGACATACTATACACCAGGATGAATAAATCAAATTTCTTATTGCATATTCCGAATTGGACGAGTGATCCGGACCCGAGTTTATTGCACACTCAATGGCTTATTTTGCGAAATACAGCAAAATACAAAATATTTCAAAACGTTCAATAAACAATTGTGTATTGTTCTTGAACAATACAAACAGATTACGTCAACAACGTCATTGGTGACGTCAACCATAGCAGACAATTTCTTCATTAAATTATTAGGTATAGTCTACACTAAGAACACGTTTGTGCAATTAAATAAACAATATAGACCTAAATTTTAGTATAGTACAAGCTACAATCTTCAGAGTTTGCAATAAACATAGAACAACACAGTTTTGTGAACATGTTAACGTTATTGCACGAGTTTGTTGTGACGCGATGGTAAAACGAGAACCCGAGGTTCGAGTTTTACCTCGCGGCATGACAAATGATTTCAATATATCTGAGAATTTTGTTCTTAAAAATGTTTTTTCCCAGGTCTTCCCCGTTACTGGGACGGAAATATTGCACCTATTTTTCCCGACAAATCCAAACCGACTAATTAAAGAGCAAGATAATATCGTAGCAGGTACGTTGACATACTGTATGTTGTAGTTGTTGTGGTCGATGTCGTAGTTGTTGTGGTCGACGTTGTAGTTGTTGTGGTCGATGTTGTAGTTGTTGTGGTCGACGTTGTAGTTGTTGTCGTCGATGTTGTAGTTGTTGTCGTCGATGTTGTAGATGTTGTGGTCGACGTTGTAGTTGTTGTCGTCGATGTTGTAGATGTTGTGGTCGATGTTGTAGTTGTTGTCGTCGATGTTGTAGTTGTTGTGGTCGATGTTGTAGTTGTTGTGGTCGATGTTGTAGTTGTTGTCGTCGATGTTGTAGTTGTTGTCGTCGATGTTGTAGTTGTTGTGGTCGATGTTGTAGTTGTTGTCGTCGATGTTGTAGTTGTTGTGGTCGATGTTGTAGTTGTTGTGGTCGATGTTGTAGTTGTTGTCGTCGATGTTGTAGTTGTTGTCGTCGATGTTGTAGTTGTTGTGGTCGATGTTGTAGTTGTTGTCGTCGATGTTGTAGTTGTTGTCGTCGATGTTGTAGTTGTTGTCGTCGATGTTGTAGTTGTTGTGGTCGATGTTGTAGTTGTTGTCGTCGATGTTGTAGTTGTTGTCGTCGATGTTGTAGTTGTTGTGGTCGATGTTGTAGTTGTTGTCGTCGATGTTGTAGTTGTTGTGGTCGATGTTGTAGTTGTTGTGGTCGATGTTGTAGTTGTTGTCGTCGATGTTGTAGTTGTTGTCGTCGATGTTGTAGTTGTTGTGGTCGATGTTGTAGTTGTTGTCGTCGAGGTTGTAGTTGTTGTCGTCGATGTTGTAGTTGTTGTCGTCGATGTTGTAGTTGTTGTGGTCGATGTTGTAGTTGTTGTCGTCGATGTTGTAGTTGTTGTCGTCGATGTTGTAGTTGTTGTGGTCGATGTTGTAGTTGTTGTCGTCGATGTTGTAGTTGTTGTGGTCGATGTTGTAGTTGTTGTCGTCGATGTTGTAGATGTTGTGGTCGACGTTGTAGTTGTTGTCGTCGATGTTGTAGATGTTGTGGTCGACGTTGTAGTTGTTGTCGTCGATGTTGTAGATGTTGTGGTCGATGTTGTAGTTGTTGTCGTCGATGTTGTAGTTGTTGTGGTCGATGTTGTAGTTGTTGTGGTCGATGTTGTAGTTGTTGTGGTCGATGTTGTAGTTGTTGTCGTCGATGTTGTAGTTGTTGTCGTCGATGTTGTAGTTGTTGTGGTCGATGTTGTAGTTGTTGTCGTCGATGTTGTAGTTGTTGTCGTCGATGTTGTAGTTGTTGTGGTCGATGTTGTAGTTGTTGTCGTCGATGTTGTAGTTGTTGTCGTCGATGTTGTAGTTGTTGTGGTAGATGTTGTAGTTGTTGTGGTCGATGTTGTAGTTGTTGTCGTCGATGTTGTAGTTGTTGTCGTCGATGTTGTAGTTGTTGTCGTCGATGTTGTTGTTGTTGTGGTCGATGTTGTAGTTGTTGTCGTCGATGTTGTAGTTGTTGTGGTCGATGTTGTAGTTGTTGTCGTCGATGTCGTAGTTGTGGTTGTTGAAGTTGTTGTCGTTGTGGATTTCGTGGATGTAGTGGATGTCGTGGACGTTGTTGTTGTAGTTGTTGTCGTCGTAGACGTGGTTGTCGTTGATTCTGTCGTCGTCGATGTTGTAGATGTTGATGTTGTTGTTGTCGTTGTTGGGGCGTATGTGACCGTTTCGTTGTGGCAGCTATCTGCATATGTACAAATACGTATAATAAAATAGAGCTATCGTTTTTCTATTTACCAGCATATTGCAATTTATCATGACCTTCCAAAGTACCAAAACAAAAACATATAATTGCGGTCGTTATGTATCATTTCGCATGTGTTTCATATCGTGGGTATCGTATTTATATTGCTTACGTGCAGTTTACGCTGGAGTTGAAAGTTTTTCAAATATACAGCTCAAAATGTGTGTTTACCTGTCTGGAAAAATATTTTGATATTGCTACATATGGTGAATGTTAACGATCTATGAAGAGTCAGCAATCATTTGAGAATATCAAACACATTGTCGTAGGCTTTATATCACTTAACCTGTACAATCGCGCTGTTATTCAACCCTTTGTTAAAATGTGTGAATATATGGCATGTATATTTAATTTGCATGCAACGGCTGTCGTTTAAATGCTAAGCGATGTTCAGTGAGAGTTAGATACCCAGAACAACAACATGTAATGTAATTCAGACAGCAGGCTACAATCAAAAGACTCCCAGGTGTCGAGGAGGCAAACACCTGATTTTAAACGACTTCAAATTCCGCATCAAATCACGTCGATCCGAAAATGTCCACTGGGTGTATTGTAAGAAAGAATGTGGTGCCCCAATCAACACAAAGCACGACATCGATTGTTCTGCAAGGAATCAACAAATACATCTAGCTGTTTCCGACCAGATAGGACACATGCATTTTCTTATGATTACCTGCACTACACACATTCGTATAAAGAGCGTCCATTCTTCGGAACAAAACAAAACGCCAGACCATAAAGAGCGTTCCATTTGATAATACTCATTATCACACGGCACAATCGTTTCGACGATTCTACGACCAATTCCACGAGTCTGCGGCTTGACAACCACGGTGCTACGGCAGTTCAACGATTCTGCGGCCTTATTATACGTGATATTTTATGACAAACTTAGATAATGGGGCCTTTTACTGAATTGGGACGATACAAGTGGGCTTCTTCTTGTATGCACTGTGTAGATTAGACTTTGCAGGTCCACCAGGTTGACCCACGGAATACATACGAAGATGCGATCAATACATAAAATGAGTCACAATCGGCTCGGTCAAGCCTGGATAATCCGATCGAACCGCGAACCGATCGCAAAAAGTCGTTTCTTGGGCTGCAAGGGGACATTAACAGTGCGAAACTTAACATCCAACGTAAGCTTTGATAAGCATAAATGTATTATTTGTCAAATTCGTACCTCCGTTGACGCAATATTCGATTAGACTACACACAGAAATGCAGTAACAGTGTCAACTATTTGACAACGCCCCGCTTCGACCATGACAACGACGATTGTGCGACTCGTTGAACGGTAATTTTCATTTGTATACGACGCATCTGTCACTGCATGATCGGACAGCTTAGTTATGCGTGTAAGCCCATCTATGCTGCATCAATAAATGTTTGGAACAGTACCTTCGTTGTACAATGCACATGTCCTGGATTCAATACAGTACTGTGCATTTACTGATCCCCACATGTGAAGGTATAGAGACCAAGTCACATAAGAGATTTGTCGCTAAACGAGCATTCTTTAATTTTTTGAACATGACAAAATGCCCGACTTACATGTATCTGAACATTTTCCTTCTTGGTGCACCTAGCGGCTTTGTAATTTTGGTAAAGTTGACTTGTTCATTCGAAAATGTCACCACTTACCCTTCCATAACATGAGTTATTTTAGTCATATTCTGATTAGCAGGTAGGCCCTACATATAAAGATGTCCTCGAAAAATTATTGACCGTTTAGTTACTTGTATAAATGTGTTTGTATGAAAGTATTAGTTAAAATTGTTTATGGTTATCTGAAACTGAAAGTAACGAGCAACACTTTAAACAAAATAAAAATAAAAGGGATGGATGCCAGAAAATTGCAGTAAAAACGTATACATACATAAAATAGTAGAACATTGGGTTGGTTGGTCCCGAAAGTAGTCAAAATACAAAAAAATAACCTATAGGGATACGCTGATTTATGACCCCCTACCCCTGATCCCCCGGTTCGGACGCCAACTTGCCGGTATATTATTAACATGGGGTGTGTTGTTGCGGTAGTATTTTTAATTGGGTAAACTGGTGTGTGCATACTTCAAATGAGTTAAGAATTAATAGGAAATAAATGTCATAGAATTGTAATATCTGGAGGCAAATCTTGACTGCGCGAGGGAATTATATTTTAGATAACTAGATTTTAATCACAAATAAATAAATCATTATAGAATATCATTTTCACCGTTTATAGATATATATATACCTGGATGTCAAAATATGGAATTATACTCAAAACAAAATATTAAGTTTCATGTGTGGAGTTAATTTCTAACATGAAGGCGACCATTCCCCACAATCGTTACCCAACGCAACTGAGAATAAGACATGTTGGCCATAAGAACATGCCGAGGCATTGTGAGTCGGCTGCTAGTTAGGCGTACAGACAGACGGAAGGAAAGTTGGATAGGCGGAAAATTTAAATCATGTATTGTGTGGTGCCCAGATATGGAAATTAAACCTGTACAGTATAGCAATATACGATTCGACATTACTTTATTTTCCACAGCTGGCTCCAAATAAAAGAGTCTTAATCTCGTAGCCTTGAGGTATGCGTATTCATGTCTATAGCGAGCGTGACATTCATTAGAAAACGACTTCTCGTGAGCACAAGTTAATGAAATTTCAATTGCTGGTCTCACAATCGTCGTTGTCATAGTCGACTACTCGGCGTTGTCAATTGAGTCCGATGATACCCCCCCCCCCACAAATATGGACACAGCGCCATCAATCACAGAACTGAGGTTAACATCAGTTGTGAAAAATCAACCAAAGACGTATGACTATGTTGTTATTTGGTTTCCACTCAATTTTGTAGGACATTATATATATTTTCTCAACTCTAAAGACGAATTTGACACAGTGATGTGTGTAAATCCAAAACAACTGGTCTATTTGTGTCAAAGATTGTGTATTGTTGTGCTAACTGTCTCGTGCTGAACTCTCTACCGATTATCGAATCGAAGATCGCCGTACCTAACAGAAATATAATGTGTGGTACATAACTGTCTATATTTCTGGAATTATTCATTTCTTAATGTTTTTTTCGTCTTTATCCCATCAGCCTGGTCGCAGAATCGTTAAATTGCCGCAGCACCATGGTTGTCAAGCCGCAGAATCGTGGAATTGGTCGTAGAATCGTCGAAACGATTGTGCCGTGTGATTATTCAGTCTTTATGATATAGCACAGAAAGCTTCAAGGTTTCATAGCAGTATCAACACCAAACATATCCAAACATGATCCACCACATTGAGAAAGAGCAGGCATACACATAATCGACCATATTGCAACTTACTGGCGGTGGCAGGGTTCAACCCACAAAGGAGAAATATCGGGCGATGAACGCGTCTCTTCGACATTTCAAGAGAGTATTCAGTGAGAACCAGATTGGAATTCCAGAATAATTGGATTCTATCACTGAATTAGTTCGAAACTATTGTCGTGTATTTGTTAATGTCTATTGTCTCCTTGTATATATTTTATTAACTATTTTGCTATAAAAATAAATAAATAAATAAAAGATGACACAGATTATTTCCTAACATCAACATTGAATCAGTGCCAAAGTTACCAGACAAATCATTAAAACCCCAAAAGCAAAGAGGACAAACCATTAAAACCCCAACAGAAATAAGGAATAGACTATAAGCGGCAAACGATTGATCTAAGGTCAAAGAAAGAAGATAGTATGTTTCCGCACATCGACCGACCCTAAAAATAACCGCCGACCATAATCTTTTTATTTATATTTTGAGAAAAAGCCGAACATTTAAATGTTTTTTTTACCACCAATGCACATACTTAATGATGTTCATTAGTGTGCAAAAGACATGGTTTCTAACACACCCCTGTGTAAGGTGACCATAAAGTGACAACTGTTACCTCAACAGTTAAAACTCCAGGTGTGGATTCATGGATTCATGGGCATGATTTAGCAATTTTAATTTCATGAGAGTTGATCTCAGGCCTGCTTTAAGCCTTGTTTTGGGAACTATCAACAGACATGGTTGGTGTGTATCGGTATATATATATATATATATATATATCTATTATATATTTTGGAAGAGCTGTGCGTGTGTGTGTCTGTCTGTCTGTAATCGATGAACTTGGTACGTGGGGGTATTTTCGGCCGGGGAGTGACATAGGCCTATTAATTTGCCCGTTCGACATGACCTTGACCTTGAAATCGGGTAATTTCAAGGTCAAACGCCCGAATATCACGGGATTTCGATGAAACTTGGTATGTGGGGGTACCTTCGGTCGAGGAGTGGCATAGGCCTATTCATTTGTCCGTGCGACGAGACCTTGACCTTGACATCGGGTCAATTCAAGGTCAAATCGCGAATTTTGATAGGATTTCCACGAAATTTGATACATAGGGTTACTTTTGTCCACTGAGTGTGTTGGACGGGTCAAAACGTGACCCCGAACTGACATTGACCTTCAAAATGATCAATTCAAGGTCAAATCTGGTAAAACCGCATGGATTTCGACGGGTACTTTTGTCGGGTACTTTTGTTCGGGCAGTGTTTTGGACGGGTCAAATCGTGACCCCACCTGACCTTGGCCTTCAAAATGGACAATTCAAGGTCAAAGCCCGGATGAAGTCGGGTCACCTTCTAGTATATATATATATAGAGAGAGAGAGGTTATCATCACACATGGTTGGGGCATAGCTACTGTTTCCAAAAACCAGGCACTCCAAGTAGGGTGAATGCACATCTAGTCATCCAATACAAGTACCGGTGTAATGGTGGTATTATGGGTCAAATTATCATCAAATGTTAGTGACATAAATTTCATACCAAATAATATAGCCAAAATTATGAAAATGCGGTATGTGAATAACAAATCACACACTTAAGCATAAACCAAGTTTGATATTTTATTCAATCTTATATCGTATAAGTCCACTGTGTTGTTCAAGTAATACTTTCCCCACAACATGAGTTGGCATTTTATGTCACTTTGGTCGAGGTAGTTTCTGCAGCTGAATAAAAAATAAAAACAAATTCCCTACTTACCCACCTTAATTATTTCACGCCGTTAGCCGAAACATACTATCTTCTTTTTTTTGGCCTAAGGGATTATCGACACCTCGTGCAGATAACCCCGGAAACAAAACCCGTCAGCAGATCGAGATGCTCCAATGTGATACGCACGACCACCTCTGTATCTCCGCCATCTTAGATGCCTGATGGGATGTGAATTATCTTTTGAATATTAACCCTTTACCCAACAAACCGGCCAAAAACGCCCAAATAAAGCTTCAACAGCCTAAAATATCTTCGGTCTGTCTCAATAACACCATACAAATATGGATATCATTGCAACCGGTTCATTGACCACATTGTGATGGTTACGGTTATGCCCTGTGCCAATGCATTCTCTTATATATGCGAGTCGACCATAGGTCGCCTCGCATATATAAGAGAATGCATTGGCCTAAAAAAATCTTTTTTTAACACTTTTTACCATTTTTTCTTACATTCTTTAACAATTTTAGAATTTGTTCTTACATTTTTTAACAATTTTTATAATATTTTTTATAACATTTTTAATATGTGTTAAGCCAATGCATTCTCTTATATATGCGAGGCGACCTATGGTCGACTCGCATATATAAGAGAATGCATTGGCACAGGGCCGCTCTGTTGGGTAAAGGGTTAACAATGGGATGGAGGGTATCTACTTGTATTCAGTCATCACAGGCCAGTTTAAGACATTTTTTCGATCATCCACGTCATAAACTTAATAAACCTCAGTGGAAAGCCACATTATTGTTCACAATTAGTATGAGATAGGATGAGATAGTTATCAGTCCATACTCTGGCACAACATGACAACATAACAACATGACAACATCACAACATAACACTGCTACAATGGACTGGTTATATAGATTGTTAGGTCAATTTACCAATGTGTGAAAGTCTCTTATACACATACCATCTGTCCTCATCCCCATTGTACATGGAAGTTGGTGGTGTTTGAATATACATTGGTATATATAGTAATACAATATAGCCCGGCACGAAAGCCATTCAACCAGCAATCTACGCACAGGACAGGTATCCGACACTGTTCCGGAAGCTCGCCGAAGACTGTCAACAAATTCGCGCTGATTTTCGCAAATTATTTGAATCACTATAAGAGGCGCCCATCTACTTTAGGTTGCTCTCTCGTGAGATACATTAAAGAGAATTCGTACATCTGTGATCAAAAGTTTCTCTTATTCTCCGCAATCGCTCTTCCTCGCATTATTCGAGCGTTTGTTCACGTCTTGTTCCTATTTTATTTTCATACCTGTACTCGTTTTTCTGTCCTTGTTTATATTCCGTTGTTTTTGGTCATTTATTTTGTTTAATTGTATGTGTATTTTATTTTTGTTCTTAAGTTTTTTTTTTTCATTCGTTTTTTTTTTCATCATGCTTTTATGCAAGCGCTTGGCTCATGTTATTAGCATATTTCGCAAAATATATTGATACTAATATAATCTGAACGAGGTGAAACAAAAATATATGTTATATCACAGTCCTAGGAACAACGGAATATAATATTAATTAAATGAATTAAACATTACCTGATAGATATATAGTTCCTTTTACTGTGGTTATGTTAAAGATACGGGTGGTGTTGGCGGTGGGTATGTTGTTAAAATATTCACCTCCGTCAAAAACCGCCATAAACAGAAAGAATAGTAAAATATAGACATATCTTGTTCTTATACCAATCAGAAATATGGCATACACCGTATGTTATTGTCAATTATTTTTCCTTTGTTATGTAAACAAAAGCAAAAAACGTTACGTTACCTGGCTTTTGTTTAGATCAGGATATGGCAAACATAAAGAGCGTTATTTGTTACTTTTTTCCTGATATGGAAATAATAAAGATCGTTTATATAATTTGTGTGTGATTATCCAATATAATTGCGCTGTGTTATGTAAACAGAAGCACAACTTCTATAACACGAGCAGACTCTTGTTTACGTACACCATCGTACGTATTGACGACAATATACTATTTACGCGCTGATTATGTTTGGCATATGATCAAAACTATATATATTTTAATATTACTTCTGTTGATGGCGATTTTAACAAATATGAATATTTCTGCAACGAACGGCGCCCGTGCCTTTAACTTGGGAGTAAGATCACAATAAGAATCAAACTTACCTAGATTGGTTGAGTTGACATAACAGGCTACTTCTGGGTTCGTTGCCGTTTCAATGTCAGTAGCTTCACGCATTCCAGGTCCACACCCACAAGTGCCTAATATACAATCCAGGTTACCTATGCCTGAGCACTGCTTAGATAGGGAACACGAAGTCCCAGCTAGTTTCTGCCCCATCCAATCAGTGCATTCATTGTCGTCAGGGTGAGGGTTGTCACATACACATGTGCCAGTACATTGATAATTTGCTGGGCACAACACTGTCGCATTGCAAACTTCTCCGTCTTCAGCACCTGTGAAAAAAATCGGATTTATTTTGTAAAAAATACCGCTGTGATATAATAAGATGAAGCTCCTTTCAATTGTTGTCCCTAAACTGAAATAAAATTTATCACATATTAATATTATAAACGATATAATAATTATTCTGGATTTAAAAAAAATTAATACATAAAGAAAACCCAAATAAAAATAAGCTCACTATGGGCCTATTGCATAATTAAAATAGATGTGAATATTTAGATTCAATATGAACCTATTTTCAGACCAGATGTACGCTCTTTATATGTGTGTTTTCGTTGTGGCCCGCGCCGTTCAACATAATAACGGGCATAAGTCCACTTGGGCTTAGTCCCGAATCAAATAAGTCCATTAGGAAACAATGCAATTGATTATGTCCAATATGTACCTATTTGCACGAGGATATATTTAAGTAGCATAATAAATATTTTCTATATATCTCATATATATTTTGAAGACCTCTGTCTGTATGCTTGTCTGTATGTTTGTATGTATGTTTGTCATTTATACAAATCTACGATTCTCGACCGATCGGGACGAAACTTGGTACGTGTGTGTAGTTTGACCAGGCGGTGGACGTTGTCGTATTGGCGAGCCCGTGCGGCGCCCGCTTCGCGCATGCGCAGACGAGATCTCGCAAACGGGTGGAGCTATCGACTTGAAATTTGCTATGTGAATGTATCTTGCCTCGAATACGAATTTTATCGGGTCGCCGAGCCCGTGCGACGCCAGCTTCGCGCATGCGCAGACGAGATCTCGGAAACGGGTGGAGCTATCGACTTGAAATTTGGTATGTGAATGTATCTTGCCCCGGATACGAATTTTATCGGGTCGCCGAGCCCGTGCGACGCCAACTTCGCGCATGCGCAGACCAGATCTCGGAAACGGGTAGAGCTATTGACTTGAAATTTGGTTTTTGAATAGCCCGGACAACGTCGGGCTGGGTAGAGCTATCGACTTGAAATTTGGTTTTTGAATAGCCCGGACAACGTCGGCCTCATCGGCTAGTCTCATATATATTTTATTCTCATATATATTTTGAATACCTCTGTTTGTTTGTCTGTTTGTCTGTATGTTTGTCTGACATTGATACAAATATACGATTCTCGACCGATCGGGACGAAACTTGGTACGTGTGTGTAGTTTGACCAGGCGGTCGACCTTGTCGTATTGGCGTCCGTGCGGCGCCCGCTTCGCGCATGCGCAGACGAGATCTCGGAAACGGGTGGAGCTATCGACTTGAAATTTGCTATGTGAATGTATCTTGCCCCGGATACGAATTTTATCGGGTCGCCGAGCCCGTGCGACGCCAGCTTCGCGCAAGCGCAGACCAGATCTCGGAAACGGGTGGAGCTATCTACTTGAAATTTGCTATGTGAATGTATCTTGCCCCGGAAACGAATTTTATCGGGTCGCCGTGCCCGTGCGACGCCAGCTTCGCACAAGCGCAGACCAGATCTCGGAAACGGGTGGAGCTATCGACTTGAAATTTGGTATGTGAATGTATCTTGCCCCGGATACGAATTTTATCGGTTCGCCGAGCCCGTGCGACGCCAGATTCGCGCATGCACAGACCAGATATCGGAAACGGGTGGAGCTATCGACTTGAAATTTGGTTTTTGAATAGCCCGGACAACGTCGGGCTCATCGGCTAGTCTCATATATATTTTGAAGACCCCTGTATGTTTGTCTGTCTGTCTGTCCTTAATAGAATCGAAAACGGGTTGACCGATCGAGACCAAACTTCCTATCCAAAGGTAAAATCCCACGGACACCGTCGGCGTCGCGTTTTGGAGAAGCTCAGACCACCCGTTCTCCACTCTCAGTCACAAAAAACAGCACTGCGGTGGTTAATCATGTGATAATTTAATGAGCGTTTGTTTTTGACGATTCGCTATAAAGAGCGTTTATTTACCATTCAGCGTTATTAGCATCTGCAGAGAGATATACGGGAACAATACTTTTGAGTGGTTTCCTATGCGGGGAGATTTATTGGATGCCATAGTACTCTTACAACATCATTGTTATAGTATGTATGACACTTAGGTCGGGGCTTAGGGGGGTAGTTAGTGTGCATATATGCATAATGCTTAACAGAAATCCCGGTTACAAACCAACACTCACAATTTCGTCTTTTGCATCAGATACCAACACCTCGACCGATCGGGACGAAACTTGGTACGTGTGTGTAGTTTGACCAGGCGGTGGTCGTTGTCGTATTGGCGAGCCCGTGCAACGCCCGTGCAGCGCATGCGAAGACGAGATCTCGGAAACGGGTGGAGCTATCGACTTGAAATTTGCTATGTGAATGTATCTTGCGCCGGATACGAATTTTATCAGGTCGCCGAGCCCGTGCGACGCCAGCTTCGCGCATGCGCATACGAGATCTCGGAAACGGGTGGAGCGGAGCTATCGACTTGAAATTTGGTTTTTTGAATAGCCCGGACAACGTCGGGCTCATCTGCTAGTCTCATATATATTTTGAAGACCTCTGTCTGTCTGTCTGTTTGTTTGTCTGTCTGTCTGTCATTGATACAAATCTACGATTCTCGACCGATCGGGACGAAACTTGGTACGTGTGTGTAGTTTTACCAGGCGGTCGTCGTTGTCGTATTGGCGAGCCCGTGCGACGGATAGGATCGGTCATGTGCGTGAAGCGTACACATGGGCCACATGCCATTAACGAACAAAGGGGAAATATCAGCCACAAGCCCCTCCGACGCTGAATAAAGGCTCACAAAGTAATTTTTTTTTTTTTTTTAGGTCCGATTTTACAGACCGTAAATTAGGGCCGATTTGATCGGCCCCTGGCACTAAAAGTGTTAAATAGCGTTTATTAACAGTCTAGAACATGTGTGTATGATAGGAAACGTGTTAGTCAGAGGTAACGTGTATGTCGCAGGCCGTAAATGGAATCGTGTTATGTTTTAATCTGTTATTTAAAAATCGGCCATCAATTTTCCCACATATCTTCTGGAAAGATAAGAAATGCTGTTTATTGATCCTATAATATATTAGCCCCCCTTTAAGTCATCTGATATCAACGGTAAGTAAGTACTATTTTAGTCTCAGCCATTATTCGTGCATGGAACATACGAAGATTCGCATATCCCATGCAATTCCGCTGGTCAGGTGATCCATTTGTACGAATTTTCCTTCACAAGGAACGCTCTTTATTGCTCATATTTGACAATTTAAGCCGTATGAGGTCAACGCACCTATCTCATGACACTCTACGAGTCAATTTCTCCTGTGTTTTAATTTTCACCGACCACTTTGCAACCATTTAGGAAATGTAAATATTATTTAACTAAATTAATTATTAGTGCCCGTTTAAGACATCTGATGTCAACGGGACCTATCGAATGAAAATGTTCGACAACGTGCTCAGTGGATAAGCGGGCATCGATACTAACTGAGAAAAGCTGCACCGATGTAATCATTTAATAAATATAAATCAATTCAGAACGTTTTCGATGTCTATTCTGTAAACCAACATCGTGTGATCTCGTGTGATCTCGTGTGATCTCAATTTTGAACATTTGAACATATTCACCAACTAATAGAACGTGCAGAAGCAAGCCTTGAAATAGTGTGTCTGTCATTTGCAGAATGAGGTCCCCAGATGGTGAATTTAGTGATGCTACCCCGCATAGCGTGCTAGCATCACCAAATTCACCCTCTGGGGACCTCATTCTGCTTACACCTCAGCAGAATGAGGTTCCCAGAGGGTGAATTTGGTAATGCTAGCACGCTATGCGGGTAGCATCACTAAATTCACCCTCTGGGGACCTCATTCTGCAAATGACAGACACATTATTTCAAGGCTTGTGCAGAAGCAACGACACCTCAAACCGTTGGTTCTCCTACTGGTACAGACCCGGGAACACACCAATTAAAGACCCATCAAATATTTAATGTCGTACTAGCTTTCGGCTATACAGCCTTCGACAGGTACATGTACCTGACGAAGGCTGTATAGCCGAAAGCTAGTACGACATTAAAGATTTGATGGGTCTTTAATTGGTGTTATCATATTGATAAGAACTTCCTATTAGACCAGACCCATACGGCTAAATATATATATATATATATATATATATATATATATATATATATATATATATATATAGCTATATATATATATAAATATATATATATATATTTTTTTTTTATTTTTTATTTTTTTTTTAGGAATTTGGGGAACGGACCGGGATGATTTGGAAGGGGTGAAGCCCCTCCCCTACAACCCACTTTGGAAGTTTTGGATGAGTTCATGGGAATGGGATACGTCACGCATGACAGGGTGAACATGCAATGGAAATGATCTAGGTTTTCTTCTTCGGTTTCTTTTTCTTTCTGTTTGCTGTTGATGGTGGAGATGTCGACATAGCACTAGCCGCTAGTAGTCTTCCATTATATTGTCTGTCGTAGGCTTCTATATTTGCTTTAGACCGGGCTCATTGACCACATTGTGATAGTTACAGTTATGCCCTGTGCCAATGCATTCTCTTATATATGCGAGTCGACCATAGGTCGCCTCGCATATATAAGAGAATGCATTGGCCTAAAAAAAAATCTTTTTTTAACATTTTTTCTTACAATCTTTAACAATTTTATAATTTTTAATGTGTTAAGCCAATGCATTCTCTTATATATGCGAGGCGACCTATGGTCGACTCGCATATATAAGAGAATGCATTGGCACAGGGCCGTTCTGTTAGGTAACGGGTGAAAGATGCATTATCCAAATTAACAATCCTAAATTACTATTTATTTGTCCTCTTGTGTGCTTCTGATTAGTTCTTGAACCTCCGCCGCCGATGGTAAGGAGCAGGTGCTGTTGTTGTTGGTGCTGCTGGTCGTGCTGGAGATGGATGACTCCGGGCTGATGTATTCCGGAGTCACCGGGTTGAATGACGATTCTGTCTCCGTCACGGCATCAGCAGCAGCAGCTGTCTGGGTCACGTCAGTCAGCATTTCAGCTGGGGAGGGGTGGTCTGTGCGTCTCTCAGACCCCTCCCGGGCTGGACTTCCGGTAGCATCTTCGGTTGTAGGCAGGCGGCTCACAATATATGCGTATACGATGCACTTATGTAGTCTCCAGACTATTGAATTTACGTGAAACATGCATGTAACATGTTTTTGTTATCGTCTGACTGCAGGATGCAAATAGGCCGCAAATTTCCGAAACAAGAGGTTTTGGTTCATGAAATAAATAGAATCTACAACTCGTCCCCAGTTTATAGCGGAATTTATAATACTCGTCTAGTAAATTAGGTCTGGACCTTGACAATGGCTCGGTCCAGACCTAATTTACTGGACTCGTTTTGTAAATTCAGCTATAGACTGGGGACTCATTGTAGAGCATCTATATATTGCATTTGTCTTTTGTCTAGTAACCTGAAAATCATGTGTGACTAATATGTGACCCGCCATATCAAATTCAGTCGTAAGTCGGGATTTTTTTTACCCTCTGCCAATGTGCAGACGACACTCTTCTATATGCTTCTATATATGTGTGGGTCTCCCTGCAGGGTATTGGATGTTTTTTATTTTATGTCCTAAACATTTTAAGGAACATTTATTAAACAAAAAATGATAATAAATTGTTAGGCCATGGTCGACTCGCATATATAAGAGAATGCATTGGCACAGGGTAAAAAAAATCCCGCCTTACGACTGGCAATCTTGAACTTGGCGTACTTACGGGGGAGGCAGCGACTGAGGTCACTAGTTGGGAGAAACCCGCTATCGCAGCTGCATTGGTATCCCAAACATCCGTTAGCTCGACATGAACCGTCGGTGGGACAGGTATTAGTATCAGCGTAACATATATCTCCAACCTGCAGTGATGCTGCCGGAACTGGAAGAACATTTAGAGAGGAACAAATAATTAGAAAAAGTGTGGTGGTTCATATAATAAAACGACAAACTTCAAATTCGGGTTACTATAAAAAAGAGAATGCACCAAGTGATATACCCACTTGAGTGCTATTATTATTATTATTATTATTATTATTATGTTTATTCGACTTTTGTCCACTCTCAAGGAGGATATATGTACTGACTGTAAGTTAAAACCGTAACAATACAATCTAAACTGTCTTTATAGATGTTACCTGTCTGATGGTTCTCGATGTTCCAAGTATAGGGCTGTTTTGTGCAAGTCTCCAACCGATAGTGTTGCTGGTATTAGTTTGAGACATTTAGCTACGTTTTTGCTTATGGCGCCATTTGCTCCGATGACAATTGGAACTATAGTTGTCTTCAAACCCCACATTCTGCTTACTTCTATCTGCAGATTAACATATTTTTTAACCTTCCCGGTTTCCTTCTGCACAACATTGTAATCACTGGGGATTGCTATATCTAACAGCAGACACGTTCCATCGTCTCGATTTTTAACATAGTGCGGTCTGTATGGACATGTGTATCCCACAGGATCGTGATGTTGCCCTATTGTTACATGTGATGGACCATGTTCATACCACGCCTTATCTGTGGTTATGTTATAATGTTCACAAAGGCGCCAATGGACATACCGAGCAACGTTGTTTTGTCGCTCGAGGTAGTCAGTCGGGGCGAGCAGCGGACATGCTGATATGATGTGCTCAACCGTCTCAAGATGTTTGTGACACAGCCGACAAGTAGGGTTGACCTTCTGTTTCATGGTTTTGCATTCGTAATACCTGGTCTTGATTGCTTGGTCTTGTGCAGCTATTATATGAGCTTCTGTTTCAGCTTTAAGGTCAGGCAGCACAACCATTGATATGATGCTGCCATGTCGATGTTTTCGCCCTCCATATACAAAGCATGCTGGCCATGCTGAGGTTTACTTTCTAGTCTTGTTTTCCGTTTTTCTTGTATTTTATCTTGTAGTCGGGTTTTTAATGTTCTAGCTTGTTCAGTTGCTGTTTTATTAACTATGTCATTATTTTCTCTTATGTTTGCTGCTTGTTTGGTTATTGAGTGTTTGTTCTTCGTATTTAGTCGTTATTGTTTGTAATTAGTTTTATAACAAAATACATGACAAAACCTAAGACGTTAGTTCAGTCTAAACACATTTACACACATGATCAACTTCCACACATTCGTGACCGAAACGCTCTTTATTTGACCGTGTGATGACTTGCCTCATTTTGAGTCGATAATATGCTAAATGAGAGCGTTTTAGTCATTATCGAGCAGATTATGTGCGGACATTGACACAAGATTTTTCAGGTGTACTCTCGTTGACGTGTGTTTTCACTTTGGACCACGCCATAAAACGAAATAACGGGTATGAGTCCATTATCTGCTTATTTCAGAATCAAATAATCCTATTATGTACCTAGTTCACATTATAGGTCGATTATGTGCGTATTGGCGCGAGGATATGTTGAGATTACGTTAGTCACGTATGTTCCTCCTGGATAAATTCAATGACTTGAGAATTTCACCTAGATACATAATAGTTATGGCTCGTATTCATCGCTAGGACTATGTATATAGACCTGCCACTTTATTTGGTCTATACCTTCGCTATCGTTTGTTCGACTCACGCTATCTTGGATATGAATGACCAATTTGATCATATTTACACTGACCGGGTAAAATCCGGAAGTAGAGGAAGAGACTGAATCTTTCTGCGAAATGCATGTTGGAGATATGATTGGGCGGGTGGATATATGATATGATTGGGCGGGTGGATACATGATATGATTGGGCGGGTGGATACATGTCGTCTATTTGTGTTTATAAATGCGGACGTTAGTACACAAAGACGCTGCTCGTAATTCAAATGAATACTGTATGCTGCCACACGCGAGGGTAGTCAACAATTGTGACCAAGATATCGTTTGTGTATGATAGCCGTCACATTCCCTTGAATTGATAAACATTTACCGCCGCCAATCAGACCGACGACCACAGATAGCTTCGCGCTGAGCTTCACCGGGTATAATCTACTCCAACGATATATAAACCCCGTTTATTGATACGGACCCTAAACTTGGTGTCAAAGGAATACGTGTGTTCATCGAGGAAATTTGATAACCTGATCTTGATAAAAAAAAAACGATTAGTTACTGACATGTACCAACATGGGCGTGTCATTAAAATGAGGAAAATATATATATTAAAAATCTAAACTTAATACGAGTGCGCCACTTTAACTAACGCATCTCTGTTGATAAAATACTTTACAATACATAATGCAACAATAAAATACATTAATAATTAATACATTAATGATACAATAAATTCACTTTTTCGAATACCTCCTCACATCTAACGGCCAGAATTCACAAACGCCTGAACAGTCAAATCGATCGAGTATGAGCAATACTTTACAAATATTCACAATTCCAGGATAAACTGTTCGACAAATTATAAAACAGACGATGAAAACCCATGCATTGACACCACCGGATCCATGCCCACGCTTTACTGTAAGAGAAAATATACCGTCGATTTCAAACAAAGATCTAATATGTGACCCACCATATCAAATCCAGTCGTCAGTCGGGATATTATTACCCTGTGCCAATGCATTTTCTTATATATGCGAGTCGACCATAGGTCGCATCGCATATATAAGAGAATGCATTGGCCTAACAATTTTTTACAATTTTAATAATTTTTTCTTGTATTCTTTAACAATTTTTTAATTTCACCCATACAGAGCCCCAGACAAACATGAGCAGACGACACTCTTCTATATGCTTCTATATATGTGTGGGGATCCCTGCAGAGTAATGGATGTTTTTTTATTTTATGTCCTAAAAATTGTAAGAAACATTTATTTGAAACAAATGATAAAAAATTGTTAGGCCAATGCATTCTCTTATATATGCGAGGCGACCTATGGTCGACTCGCATATATATAAGAGACTGCATTGGCACAGGGTAAAAATATTTATCGACAAATAACCCACTTTTTGTTTAAAACTTCCACATGTATCGACAGATCTAATGTTAATCTGCCCAAATGTTGCTATACTTAAAGATGATTACGAATTACCAAAACACACGTGATGCCGGTTTAACCAATCAACGACCGGTATACTCTGTGTTTGCTCGCCAAACAGGTCATTGAGTTCACTTTCAATGCAAACAATAATTATAAATAATTGCTGTGTGCTTGAACCTTGAATATTACCGTTAGTTTTAAACTGGCAGATGATGGACCTCTAAAAATCATGTATCTAATTGGCACCCGGCTTTTGCCAATAGCCCGCAACTGTCTCAAACCAACGTATCCAGATATAAGTATAAGTCTTACTAGAATGGCTTCATGCTGTTTATTTCACTCCCTGCTGTCTCGTGGGAGCAGATAACCTCAAAACCCTGCATTATTTAGGCTTTCACTTGTGACGTCGCGTTTCTTTCTATGTTTTGAATAGTTCGGGGTTCCTGTGGTCAATATGTCCTCTTTTTGTGCCACCGTTTCGAATAGCCTTTTGCTGGCTCTATTGGTCTTGCTGTTTATGGAATTCGGTAGCCCAGTGTTTAGAGTGTTCGTCTGTATTATCAACACATCGATGTCAGTTCGACGGTCGTCGGTATACAGGTATCGCTGGGCTTCACAGCAGTGGCTACGATTCTCGTTAAGCTGCGTGTGGCTTGTTACGCACACGCCGCGTGTATACTGTTGCCCAAATTCTAGATAGCTATGGTTCGCTGGGCGTTTTATTTATAGATAATGGGGTTTTCCGGTTTAAAAGTCGAACTGCTCGCCCAGGTGGCCGAGTCCGGTAAAAGTTGTAGTTGGATATTTCAATTTCGCTTATTGTCCTTTACATTATTATGTCAATAATGTTGATTTTTGGTTTGTGACAAGCTATGTCAATTACAATTAAAAGAAATGAAAAAGATAATTTTTAAGTCTTATATTTCAACTTTTATTTATATTTTTCGTTCTGCAGCCCACTGATGGTTGTGGTTGGAGACGGTCGAGTCGGCCGCCGGTTCGTTAATTAGGTTCTGGTTGTTATTGTTATTTTAACGGAATTCTGATTTGGTCATTCGCGAAACCAATATATTTTATATTCTATAATTACAATCATGGGTATATAATATATGATCGTGAGGGCGTTACCATTTCTGACTATGGTTTTCTTGTTAGTTATGCGTTGTTAAAATATCGAGCCTACTTGTGACCATTGAGTAATATCACTCGTACTGCGACTGCTTCGTACCGCTCATGCGTTAAGGGAGTTCTCATTCGAGTGTCAATCAATTGATTAAGTATGCTAACTTCCTTGTTATAGATGCGCACGCATTCGTTGAAGCTGGAGTTGCTTCGCTGTTTTAACCTTTAATATTACCAGTAGTTTTAAACAGGCAGATGATGGGCCTCCAAAAAATCACGTTTCTTATTTTCCATCCGGCTTTTGCCAATAGCCCGCATCTGTGTCAAATCAACATTGCATGTATGCAAAATAAAATGATAAATATTTCTAGAATGGCCTCATGTTGTTTATTCCACTCCTGACGTTCTCGTGGGAGTATATTCCACCAAAACCATTTATTATTTAGTCTTTCACTTGTGACGTCACGTTTCTTACTATGTTTTCAATGGTTCGGAGTTCCTGTGGTCAATACGCCCATGCTTCTTTTGTACCACCGTTTCGAATAGCTTTTGTTGCCTCTCGTGGTCTTGCTGTTTGTAGCCCAGTGGTTAGAGTGTTTGGTGTGGATGTTTAGTTATACGTTGTTAAAATGCTATTGAGCAATGTCACTCGAAATGCGACTGCTTTGTACCGCTCATGCGTTAAGTGAGTTCTCATTTGAGTGTCAATCAATCTCTTCAGTATGCTAACTTCCTTGTTATAGATGCGCACGCATTCGTTGCAGCTGGAGTTGCTTCGTTGTTTGAGTATGCGAATGGCAACATTATCATGTGCCCTATGACCGAGGTATTACTCGATGTAAACCGCAATGTAACCAAGAAAACCATAGTCAGAAATGGTAACACCACCAAGATCATATTATTAGCCATAAATATAAATTATAATATAAAATATATTGGTTACATGAATGCACCGCCTCAGAATCCCGTTAAAACAACTAATCCTTCAAATTATTACAAAAAACTACGGCTTATTACTGCAGGTTTCTAATTCACCACACCAGAAAGCTTCTAAATGCGGATCAAAAATCGGAGGTATTGTGTTCCCGCCAAGAGTGCATGGCCCAGCCATTGTTCATACCTAAACGTCGAAAGCAATTAACGCGGTCATAATGGTTACATACTGCAACTTTAAGACATCCAGCGAATAAACACCCCACGAAAACCCGAAATGTGTTCTCCTGCGAGATATACCATCGCTATAGCTCAATTTGACACGGCCAGATTAGCATTTCCACAATATCTTAAAACAATAAAGCTTCTCAAATGATCGGCATAGTCAATAGAACTTTCACGAACTTGGACATTCCAACTACAGCTTTACCGGTATCGGGGTCGCAGTACAACTTTAACGCGTCCCAAAATAACCGCATTCGGGGTAGCACTACAGCTTTTAAAGCGACCCAATCTATTTATAAAACCTACATGGGCCCACGTCTTTCTAATATTTGGCCGACAATATACACCGGTGGTGTTAATAATTCACTGTATAAACGGCTCGATTATTATTATTATTATTATTATTATTATTATTATTATTATTTGTTTGTCGATTGAGTTGGGCAAAGATAACGTGGGACATGGCGTTGCGTACCTCCCAACAATCACACCAATCCAACTTGCCCAAAAAGGGGGCGAGAACTCAATAAATAAATTATACTATATCAACAATGTATATATAAAATCCGTGTGCACTGTATTTTGTCACTGTTGGTTTAACAATATGATACCGTTGGTTTGCCTACGGTATTATACCGTTGCTAGTTTTGACGGCCAAGTACCGTTGCACAAACACGAGGTATGGATAGGATCACCTCCCTTGTGAGATTCGCAATGCATCTCGGGTAAATTCGCCATTAATTGATGTCTCAGTGTCTGTCTCCGTCATTCGCGGGAGATTTGTTTTATACTTTAGTAGGCCTACTTTTAAATATGTTTCAACAGCTTGGGACAGGTTTCAAGCCGTTTAAATACCACTAACGGTCTACCGAACGGGCTAAAGAAAGTGTAAACAAGCCCTATTAACCACTTGCGATGTTTTAATAGCGACCGCGAAAATAGGTCACCTAGTAAAATTGGTTTGCACTGCAGTCATTCACTCTATAAGTATTAGTTATAACGGATCACTTTTCACATTTTCGCTAATTTCTCTACTAATAAACGTTTATTCCAACAGTACAATGTATCGACGGTGTACTGTTATTTCAACAGTATCCTACCGTGTATTCCAACAGTACAATGTATCAACGGTATACTGTTATTTCAACAGTATCCTACCGTTTACTTCAACAGTACAATGTATCAACGGTATACTGTTATTTCGACAGGGATTGTACTGGCAACTAAGTTGACGGTGCATTACCGTAGTTATAACGTTATTAAATTTTACAGTGTGAGTATATTGTATATTGCAGTCTACATCTGCGTATGGATAAATTACCTAGCTATATGATATACTTATAAGTGAATGGACTCCCGACATATTTATGAGTGGTATGGTTGTTATAAGAACGGTTGTTACATTACCAATGACAGGTTTAATGGATGTCTTTCACAAACATGTTGGTACATGTATATGTAGAAATACGAATATGTTGAAATGCTAATACTTACCGATGACAATGACTAGTATGACCACGATCCACGAGAATCCAGACCACACCGGCTGTAACAAAAACAACATTAGATTACGAACTCACATCTCGATAAGATATGTGCATAGCATGTATATGCACCGGATGACTCTCTGGGTGTTGAAAATTTTATGACCGCTGAACTAGCCAGGGTCTCGCTTCGAGACCTGAACTCTTCTGATAAGGATGTCGTCGGAACAATAATTGTTCGTGGAACAACTCGCTTAAAGATACGGGCGGCGTATTGCGGTGGGTATGCTGTTAAAATATTCATCTCCGTCAAAAACCGCCATAAACAGAAAGAATAGTAAAATAAAGACAGACTTTGTCTTATACCAACCAGAAATGTGGCATAAACAGTATGTTATTGTCAAATTTTTCCCCTTTGTTATGTAAACAAAAGCAAAAAGCGTTACGTTTCCTGGCTTTTGTTTAGATCCGGATATGGTAAACATAAAAGGCGTTATTTGTTACTGTTTTCCTGATATGGAAAAAATAAAGAGCGTTTATATCATTTTTGTGTGATTAACCAATATAATTGCGCAGTGTTATGTAAACAGAAGCACAACTTCTGCGACACGAACAGGCTCTTGTTTACGTACACCATCGTACGTCTTGACGACAATATAGTATTTACGCGCTGATTATGTTTGGCATATGAACAAAACTATATATATTTTAATATTCCTTCTGTTGATGGCGATTTGAACAAATATGAATATTTCTGCAACGAACGCCGCCCGTGCCTTTAATGTTCAATACAATAACGGTCACGAAGACCAGATTATATAACTATCAATATATTTCGCCACTGTTTCATTCAATTATGATCGTCGACTTCGGGACAATATAGTGTTGCAGCCTTGATCGAGGTTAGTTTAAACATATTTTATTAGCAAAAATAGCTAATTGGATTGGGGCACAAGTTATTGCTAACTTAATGACGCCCCGTTCCAACAAACAATTGGCAATTAACAAAAGGAGTTAGTCTTCCTGCCTGCAATACATATAATATATAGGTATACAAAGAACACTTGTATGATATATTAATTAAGATAAAATCGGGGATACACATTAGGATGTCAAAGGATATGTGTATTGCTTGCGTCAGTATGGGAGGGTATGCGATGTGAACCGTCGATCGATGATGTGATATTTGTCTTATAAGTATATGTTCAATCTTCCGCTCGTTTTTATATATTATTAATCATTAAATCGGTGTGTTTCCATAATATACTTTTGAGCAGCAATGAATAGTTTGTAATTTATTTCCTCAGTCTCATGAGTGGAGCCGAATAGAATATTTCCAATGGTCAGATGTAGAATGCCCAGTCTAGATATACTATCGAGAAGTTTTTGTCTTTCGTAAATAAAGAAAGGGCATTCGAAAAAGAAATGGTATGCCGTTTCCTCGGGTGCACCACAACAATATCTCGGCGAATCGGCAATATGAATTAATATGTTTGTCAAAATTAAGATTACTACAACTGTTTCGCAGTTTAGCGTGCAGTATGTTCCTCTCCCGGCTTCCGACGAGGTAGAAGGGAGGAGGTTTCGGTACAACATTCATCGCGACTAGTTTTTGCTCTATGGTCTCTTTGTCTATGTTCTTCTTATTGTCTTTATTATCTTTATTTTCACTTTTCGCGATGTTATCAAGAAATTTGTTCCACTGGATAATCATAGAGGGAAAGAATGATTTGTTATAATATTCAGTCTTTCGGGATAAAGAGTTAAATCGGTAGGGATATCGGGAAGAGTAATTAGTGTTGTCCCCGTAACGAGGAGGTAATATATCAGTCAAATATTTCGGAGCATTTCCAGCTTGGATTCGGTTGAACATTTTTAATTTATGATATTTTCTTCGATCGTGCAGTGATTGCCAACCCAATTCTATAAATAGTCTATGTGTGGGACATGAGCTAGTTAAGCCCGATATAATTCGAGCCGCTTCTATGTGCAATTTGTCTAATGTATTTAGAAGAGAATCGGGGGCACAGTCCCAGATAATATCTCCATATTCCATAAGAGGAAGAATGTAAGATATGTACATTAAATTTAGGGATTTGCGGCTAAGTTTATATTTCATTTTTCTAAGCATTGATAATCGACCAGAAACACGATTTACTATTTCATTTATTTGAATGTCCCATCCCAAATTTGATTGAAAGTTTAAACCGAGGTGTTTTTGAGAGTCCATTTCCTCAAGTTGGGCGTCACCAAAAAGAATTGGCTGCAATGTAGGGGAATCTTTTTGAGGAGATACTTGGAATCTAATGAGAGTAGTTTTGGTGGGATTGAAATTGACAAGCCATTTTTTGGACCAATCGGTGAGTGTTTCCATGTCATTGTTGACTTTTGTAACAAGAAGGGTCGGGTCAGTTTCAGCTGTAGTGATACAAGTATCATCAGCATATAGTCTCGTCAGGGATTCTAAATTCTGATGGATATCGTTAACGTATATGAGAAATAAAAAAGGGCCGATTACTGAGCCCTGGGGGACTCCTGATGAAAGTGGTCTGAAATGGGATGCAGTATTATTCAGAATTACCCTTTGCTCTCTGACTGTTAGATAGCTCTGGAGCTCACCGGTAACTCCATACCTCCTAAGTTTGAGAAGAAGACCTTTGTGCCAAACTCTCTCGAAGGCTTTAGAAACATCACAAAATACAGCACAAGTATGCAAATGTCCTTCGAGAGAGCGGCATATGTCATGGTGTAATTCTAATAACGAGAATGTAGTAGTGTTGTGTCCAGGAAGGAAGCCAGATTGGTGCTTATATATCAGGTGATTTGTTTCAAAATGTTGTGTTAAAGTTTTCAAGACTAATTTTTCAAGAATTTTCCCAACGCAACACAAAAGGGAGATTGGGCGGTAATTACTGGAATCGGCAGGGTCACCTTTTTTGAAGATTGGAATTACATTTGCTTGTTTCCATGTCATGGGGAATGTGCAAGTATCAATAGATTTTTTGTAAATGATATAAAGAGGTTCAACAATGACATCAGCAGTCTCCTTTAACATTCTGGCGCTTATTCCACCATGTCCATGGGCTTTATTAATTTTGAGAGACCTGATTTCTCCAAGAATTCGTTTTTTCTCAATAAACACAGATGATATGGTATTGTCACATTGTGTATCAAAATCAGGGAAAGAGGAGGGTTCGTTGTCGATTTTCCCATTATTTATGAAAGTATCATTGATTAGAATGGCTTTTTCTGTGTCGTTAATTATAACAGATGTTTGGTTTGTATTGGAGCTATTGTCTTTATCATAAATGGGAGGAATAATTGAACATTTGTTTTTCCCCATCAAGTTACTGGCTACTTTCTAGAAAAATTTCGGAGAGTTTGACCTTTCGATATTTTTTGTAGGTTTGATTCAAAGGAACTCTTTGCGTATTTTATCATGTTGTTAACTTTGTTTCGGATTTTCTTAAAATTATCCAGATCTGAACGTTTCTGACTTTTAATAAAAGTTCTCCTGGTGCGATCCCTACGACGTAACTCTCTCCTTATATCAGAATTGAACCATATTTTATCATTAGGCCTGATTGATACCTCGGTGGTCGGAGTTGTTTTTTTATTATACCCATGAATATTTCAGTGAACGTTTCAACAGCATCATCAATGGAGAGTGGTTGCAATAGGTCTTGCCACTCGACGGCCTGGATTAATCTACGGGCCTCATCAAAATTACCATTTTTATAATTCCAAACCTTTCGCTTGAATAAAGTATTTATTTAAAAATCAAATGATAAAACTGCATAGACCCCAAAGTGGTCAGAAATAGACAAGTCAATTGAATCAGCATCGTGACAAACAACATTATCGCTGACCAATATCGGATCTAGTAGAGTCTGAGTGCTAGTGGTTACTCTCGAGTTGGGTTGACAATCAAATTTCGGAGATGTTTCAGTGACTTAATATCTGATAGTTTGGAGTTTATCTGTAGCATATCAGAGTTAAAATCACCTACCAGTACCATTGGCTTATTGGATTCCAGAGCATTTTCAATTGAGGTTTCAAGATCATCCCAGTAAGTAAGACTGGCAAATTGTTCTGATCTATAAGACAATCCAATTAAATAGCATGTTTTTTAAGACATGATTTCGATCCATCTACTATCATCGGTTTCCAGGTCTACGCGGCGCCTAAATGACAGAATCGAAGATACGTACATACATATCCCCCCTCCGTATTGGTCTCTATCTTTCCGAATAGGCTCTGAGTATGCGGGGATGCGTATCTCGCTTGAAGGATAAGATTCGCTTAAGTGAGTTTCAGAAAAACAAATAACATCAAAATTTTCACTGACAATATCGTTTATTCGAGAGAGTTTATGTCGGATGCTTCTTGTGTTGTTGTGGAATACCGAAATAACGGGCTGATTCGCGTATGGTCCAGGGTGCTCGTGAACGTCACCCGAAAGTATAATCAATAAGCCAATAATGAGAAAAAACCGGACATTGGGTAATCGTTGGAAGAGAAATCGTCGCCTTTGTCTCAAGTTTTGAGTGAACTTCTTTATTTTTCCGAGCGAAAAGTTGAATTTTCCTATCCTAGCACGATAGTCAGCTAGTGTTATCCCCATGGGATCGAGGTTTTCTCTATAATTACGGTATTACGTATGTAATATTGCGTATGCAATAATTGTTTCTCTCTTGTCTTGACATCAAACGTCTTAGACGTGCAAAATGGAACAACATAATCCCCCTAAACAGAGAATAGCATCATAAGATTGGTCAATATATCAATATATTACAGAAGTTCGTAGTTGTAGATTTGCCGTTCTTGTCATGATCAGACAGAAAAGCCAAACTCAAACTCAGATCTAACGGCACCATCCTCGTCAGCAGAGAACGGAACTCTAAGAGTGGTAAATGTGTTTCGGACTAAACTGATATTACGGAAGTTTGTAGTTTACGATTAGCTGAATTGAATTGTTTATTTGTAAAGTTAACATCTAAGTTGCGACATGCTATACAACGTATATACATATATACAAACATTACATAACATGCATGTACATCAATAAAGTCTTCTATCATATTATATGGTATTAATAATACAGGCAAATAATGCTAATACATTTCAGGGATAGGTTTTCTTAAATGGCTGCACTCATATAAATATTTATATTATATATAATATATAATACTTGCGTCACGGTATTAACTGTTAAGGGTGGATACACACATGCATGTAATCTCTGTATGTAAAATACATGTATTTTACATGGCCACACCAATAATTGACAACATTGATCACCTGCGTGCGAGCGGTTCATTGTTAACAGGCCAGACAAGTGAGTAGTCATAAGCGAAGTCAAATTCTCTATTATCAGGACATTTAAGGCCAGTCCAAAACAGGTCGTCTCTTATGGATGTGGATATTAGTTAAGTCTGTGATATCTGGCATTTTATTAATGTACGAACACCAGAAGCGACACATATGGTGTATACAGGCTTGATATAGAACATTTTCGACCATGATGCTTGCTTGGCGTGTGGTTTCGAAAGCTTCAAATCGTTAAGGGACTTAGTTGAATGTATCGGTCGGAATAATCTGGGCAAAAAGGTACAATATAATATGTTTTACTTAAATAGCTCAGAGTTAGCCACCCCACCTTGTAGCGTTCCGGATCATATATAGCCTCAAGTCGGGGATCATATAGCCCCTGCGTAAGAAAATCCTGATAATATCCCCCCATCATGTTGGGGATCATAGCCCATGCGTTGGGGAAATCCTGGGGCCCATCACCTGTATAAAAATCAAGAGAAGACTGACCATGATTTAAACAGAAAGTCCAACATTTGGGTTATCGCGCGAACAATTATTTTAAGCGGCCTGACGACATCGTTCAGTCAAATGCTCTCTGTACGCTCAGAGCTTGGCTTACTGTGGTCAAACATAGCCGCAATGATTGGGTTGTCAACGGACACATATTACATGGTCTGTATGATCCATGTAAAACGCCAAATACACGATAATTACAGAGATTACATGCATGTGTGTATCCACCCTAATACCGTGACCGGACAGAGAAGCCAAACCCGAACTCAAACTCAGAAAGACCGCATTAGTGTGTGTTTTTTATACATGTGTGTACGTTGGCATGAGCTAAGGTTACTTCAAATTAAAATCGTTTACTTAATAATTGTCGAATATAAGTCGAAAAATATCTACTCGCCAATTCGCCAATTGGGATTATTTCATATACCGGGTCACCATATCCGTGTGCAAATATGTTCATATTGAACCTAAATATTCACATAGATTCATATTGGATTTATTTGACTCTGGAATAATCTCACAGTGGACTAATACCCGTTATTCCGTTGGATGGCGCGGGCCGCAGTGAAATCACATTATAAATATCATACATCTGGTAAGTAGTGAGTTGGTTTATTCGTATTAATTGTCCTGATCAAAATTGATTGAATTGAAATAAGTCCGTATGGAAGTTATATTTCGTTGAACATTTAGGTCCATATAGGGCTTATTTCACATCTAAGTAATGCCCATATGAGCTTATTTCAGTCCCATGAAATAAGTTCATTTCTGTCCCATTAAATAGGTTCATTTCAGTCCCATGAAATAAGTTCATTTCAGTCTCATGGAATAAGTTCATTTCAGTCCCATGAAATAAGTTTATTTCAGTCTCATGAAATAGGTTCGTTTCAGTTCCATGAAATAAGTTTATTTCAGTCTCATGGAATAAGTTCATTTCATTCCCATGAAATAAGTTCATTTCAGTCCCATGAAATAAGTGCATTTCAGTCTCATGAAATAAGTTCATTTCAGTCCCATGAAATAAGTTCATTTCAGTCCCATGAAATAAGTTCATTTCAGTCCCATGAAATAAGTGCATTTCAGTCTCATGAAATAAGTTCGTTTCAGTTCCATGAAATAAGTTCATTTCAGTCCTATGAAATAAGTTCATTTCAGTCTCATGAAATAAGTTCATTTCAGTCCCATGAAATAAGTGCATTTCAGTCCCATGAAATAAGTTAATTTCAGTCTCATGAAATAAGTTCATTTCAGTCCCATGAAATAAGTGCATTTCAGTCCCATGAAATAAGTTCATTTCAGTCTCATGAAATAAGTTCATTTCAGTCCCATGAAATAAGTGCATTTCAGTCCCATGAAATAAGTTCATTTCAGTCTCATGAAATAAGTTCATTTCAGTCCCATGAAATAAGTGCATTTCAGTCCCATGAAATAAGTTCATTTCAGTCCCATGAAATAAGTGCATTTCAGTCCCATGAAATAAGTTCATTTCAGTCTCATGAAATAGGTTCATTTCAGACCCATGAAATAAGTGCATTTCAGTCCCATGAAATAAGTTCATTTCAGTCTCATGAAATAGGTTCATTTCAGTCTCATCAAATAAGTTCACTGTGAGCTTATTTGCACGTGAACAGGCTGACCGTGTAGTTAATGTGGTTGCGGGTGAACGAACATCGTACATCCTCTGGCCTTTACGAAACACAATGTCGACGATGATTGACCAGATTTGCCATTAGTCCATAGACACCGACTCACGGCTCGCGAACAATGAATCTTTTGCGGAATGAATCTGTTGCGGAATGAATCTTGAAAATATAATTGAGCTGGTGTGATACTTTACGTCTCTTTGTGTTCAAGAATGTGGACGTTAGAACACAACAAAAACGTTGTTCATAATTTAATTGAGACATGCATGTATACTTCTATGCGAAGTCGATCGACAATATCGGTCAATCTATGAAGCCCAAGCCGGCTTTGGTAAAGGATACGCAACAACTGAGCATATTTTATTCCGTGAAAGCACTTATAAATATTATAAAATCACGCAAATATAGACCACACTGCGCCTTTGTTTATTTTACGAAAGCTTTCGAATCTGTTCGGTGAGTGGCAGTGTGGACAAAATTAGAATATTACCATATACCTGACGGTAGAAAATTAAATGTATAGTTAAACAGATAAAGTGTAACCTTATGTATGTCAGTGCGAACAATGACTGCTCTGAATATTTCATAAGATTGATTGGGGTAAAACAATGTTATTGGCCCTCTATATATCCCAACGGTGGGGAGGATTAATAATCATAATAATAAATAAATAATAATAATAATAGTAGTGTTTGTAATTTTTCAACGATTTCTATGTTCCCCTCGTTCGTTGAAAATGGTGGGATGCATTTTTCCTTCTTTTGTCTGCCAAAAAGCATTATCTTGAACTATGGTTCTCAAACTTTATACTGTGACATAAGTTGACCACTTCCACCTCATGTATGTACGACGAAATGGAAAAAACACCAAATATCGATGAACATTAAACTCAGAACTGTGTCATTTGTGGTAGGCTGATGACGATGACACGTGTGAAAATCCCTTTAAGGCTATACAACTCTATGTATCTCTCCCATTCACAAACGGCCTTGTCAATGCATGGTTGGAAAACACACACACTATACTATACTATAATGTTGGACTCTCGTATTACTGGCTCAACCAAAGTTAACCCGCTCGTGATATTTATTTCCAAAATAATTAAGCCAAACTTCGGCACAGAAAATATAGTTCACTCCCCAAACTTAATGATGTTTCACGCCGGATGAAATGTCGTTCTATGAATCACGGACTTCCTGTCGAGACAAGCTTGTACAAGACCGCGATGATAGAAAGTGTAAATTATGCAACAATGGCCTTGGAGACTTACTTTAAAGTGCACTAAACTTATTGATATCAAGAACAACTACATTAAGTCATACTTCTACACCCGACATAAATGTGATGAAACTGACCAAACCAAGCAATTGGAAAATAACTTATGAACCTATCAATACCTATCTGTGAAGCACTCTTGTGAATATGAACCACCTGGGGCATTCGATCAGATCACACCACCCATAATACACAATACCTCAGGTATCGACCAACTCCCTGGACCCAAACTCACACACATAGTAAATACCCATACATAATGGAATGACATACTTAAAACTATGATTAGCAACTCATATTCGTATTATCCATAATCCCATCTCCCATTCCATCCAATCCGATAACTCAAAAGAACCCATAAGATAATTAGATTGAGACACTATTTCGGAATAAATCATGTTATCTTCGCGTATGGGTATAATGTGTATGTTTAATCCATTCGCATTCATACTCATTTTGACGCAAAGAGCAATATCTCCTTGATTGGGCAATATAATGCCGTGCCGATGTTTAACTGATCGCATCGATGATCACAGATAGCTTCATGTTGAGCCTCCCACAGTATAAACACCGTGTACTATATATAAACAAGTCGGTGAATACGAGCCGTTTTGTTTGAAGATATAATGCCGTATGTCGCATAACAACTTGACAAATTTATATATTTCACGCACGCGTACACCCAGTTCTTGCAAATGATGTTTTCCCAGTGGGTGCTAATCCACAGTGGATTGAATTGAATATATTGTCACAATGCCTGTTGCGTTAGCCACACAATTGTAGTAGATAAGCTAAAGGATAATCCATTTAATGCAGTCTGTGAGATAACTACCCATTATAATCTCACAACTTGATTCAAACTATACGAATGTCCCAATATATAAAACCCCAAACTCAGATATTCGTGTTCGGTTCTCGAAACCTCACACGTCTTACTCTCAGCGAAGATATACACACAATGAAGATGGCTCCCAAATATGGTCAAGGGAGATGACCATAACGGAAGAACCAATCCCGATGTGTATTGCCAAACACCTCATCTAATAAGCATCCCAAATAGTATATAAGAAACAACTACATCCCATCACATCATGCTTTCCCTAGACTCATCTCATACCTAGATCATATCCAGGCACCATCCACACCAGGCATCACCCATTCGGGGACACCAATTCGCGGCGACTATTGATCATTATATTTGTACACACTGCATATCTTATTCACAACATAATAAAGACTTGTACCTACTATATACATGTGTCATTACCTCACAAGTCTCTGATATAAATCAGAATTTCCGCCCCACTGCGAGGGGTAAGAACCCCCTACAATGTAACACGGCGTGGGTGCATCTCGAGAGGTGTGGTATAGGAGTGATGGTGGTATTAAAGGCACGGGCGGCGTTCGTTGCAGAAATATTCATATTTGTTCAAATCGCCTTTAACAGAAGGAATATTAAAATATATATAGTTTTGTTCATATGCTAAACATAACGTTAATAGTATATTGTCGTCAAGACGTACGATGGTGTATGTAAACACGAGCCTGCTCGTGTTACATATGTTGTGCTTCTGTTTACATAACACAGCGCAATTCTAATGGTTAATCACACACAAATTATATAAACGCTCTTTATTATTTCCATATCAGGAAAACAGTAACAAATAACGCTCTTTATGTTTACCATATTCGGATCTAAACAAAAGCCAGGAAACGTAACGTTTTTTGCTTTTGTTTACATAATAAAGGAAAACAATTGACAATAACATACTATTTGTGCCATATATCTGATTGGTATAAGAACAAGTTTTGTCTACCCACCGCCAACCGTATTTTTAAGGCGGCTGTATCGCGCGAGGCATCGACCGCTGGATACGGCTTAGTTCATGGTCCACTTTGGTCTTATAACTCATTAATGACTATAGATACTCAATGTTGGGGTACTACTTGATCAATATCAATATAAAGGCAGATTTAAATAACCATCATTTAATGTGTACCTTTTGGCTAAATAACACCAATTTAGGTAACTATTCTGACGAAAACTGAAACATTTTGTCCAAATTAGTAGTCTCCAATTTCAAGTTCCCTATCTCTGAGGCAAACATGTGCTCAGGTCATAATTGTTTATATTAACCAAATGTGTTTGTCTACAGAGGAATTCCTGTCAATACTACCAGTAAGTCTTATAATATTATAAATTAAGTATGGTAAAATGAAATATTATAAATTAAGTATGATAAAATGAAATATTATAAATTAAGTATGGTAAAATGAAATATTATAAATTAAGTATGGTAAAATGAAATATTATAAATTAAGTATGGTAAAATGAAATATTATAAATTAAGTATGGTAAAATGAAATATTATAAATTAAGTATGGTAAAATGAAATATTATAAATTAAGTATGGCAAAATGAAATATTATAAATTAAGTATGGTAAAATGAAATATTATAAATTAAGTATGGCAAAATGAAATATAAATTAAGTATGGCAAAATGAAATATTTTATCGTTGATTTCTTTAAGAAATGAATTTTGCAATAAATAATATTGTGTTGTTTCCAGTTTTCATGGCATGCTACTACTTTATGCTCTATAATTTGAGTACATATGGTCGTTAAGTAGGGCGGTTGAGTTGACCCGGCTCAAACATTCAGTTATTGTCACCTCTCAGCAGTGTTTCAAATTAAATATACGCTATATGTTATCTTCTGATGTGTGCAGTTGGGTTTCCTGTTAATCCATGTATGTTGTTTATGTTTGTGTTTCTTTTAATTTCGTCTCGATGGTTGTTAACTGTTTAAATCTAGTATTGTTCACGCCTGTTCCACTGTGGGGGTATCAAGAGGCTGCTATATGCAGTGGCTGAACGGTTCACCGCTTCAGCTATGTACCAGTCGATGGTCCGACCAGATTTAGAAGGTGGTCCGATGCACCTGCTGGGCTAGTTGTAGTTTAATTGCATTTCATATGGCAATTCAAACCAAAACAACCGAATTGGTCGTGATTATTCACTAAGTTCCAATGATGTTGGGGTATTTCCCCAGTACTTGGCTTCGAACCGACTGTCAAGAGATCTTCTGTATTTGTTATTGATAAAACGCTACAAAGTGTTGCTGAACAATTGAAATATGTCATTCCAATCAGTACTAAGCCAATAAGTGGGTATCTCCTGATTAAATATTCAAAAAAGTTCAAACTGATGCCCTTCTGCAGTTAACATCATTATATTGCACATACAGCAATGGTCATTACTCCCCACAATACATTGAATAGTAGCAGATCAGTATTGATAACGTAGATTTTCTAACACAGTTGATGGACAAAAGTTCCTATAAATATTTTTCTTTTGACTGTCAACCGGTGCGATAATCCACCGATATTGAGGGTTGGATATAGGAAGTCAGATTTAAGTGCATATGTTCCAAATTCATTACGATGTTTTAAATGTGAGGGACATCGCCACGGCCATGAAACTTGTAAAAGTAAAGAAATCGTATGTGCACGGTGTCCTGTTTCCGGTCATGGTCATATGGATTGCACGAAGCCAAAACATTTGTTTAAATTGTCATGGTCCATATGCTGCAATGTATCGTTTATGTACAATATGGGACTATGAATTCACGATTCAACGATATAAAGCTGAGAAATTATTATCATATATATCTATAAACATGTGTAAGGTGTAGTCCGGTTCACTGATCCTATGTTAGATATTTCTACGTGTTAATATTGACAGTAGCTGAACTCTGTTACCTGGCTGGTTGCTAACACAACGACGCATTGTTCTTGTCGAAATCCAGTACAATCGCCCTGTATACATGTAATTTGAGAAATCACAAAACACCACATCGTTATCCGGGCCCTAAATATCTTTGCATCGATATCATTTGACAAAATGTCTTGACATGAAACCGTGACAGATACGACATAAAATACACATCTCAATAAGTAAACAGTTTTCCTTATTTCTAAATCAACTTGTCCCGGTCAAATCAAAACCGCAATTTGTAAGTGATAAACATTTGAACATGCAGAAACAAATTGTTGTGCATATTTATTTGTATTCGATGTGGCATTTTTCATTTTTATCACAATTTTAACGATAATTGCGATGTTAATTGAGAGTCTATTTGATCCAGCGCATTAAATTTAAAACAAAAAGTCGTGAATTGGTTGAGAGTTTTCTATGGCTGCACATTTCGCATGTGTGCCGTCGCCCATTAAGTAAATTTGCCACAGTATATTCGCCCTGTCACTTTCCGAAATCACAAAACATCATTCCGCTATCCCCTAAATAGAATTCACGATAGTAAATGAGACCATAACAAAATCAGAAATGTTAGCTAATTAAAGGCACGTGAGGCCTTAGTTGTCGAAAATATTCATATTTGTTCCAATCACCGTAAACAGAAAAACATTAAAACGCATACAGTTTCGTTCATATATACCATGACCATCGCGTAAACAGCATGTTATCACAAAGACCTACTATATTTTACCTAAGCAAGAGCCTCATTGTGTTACAGAAGACAGCACAATGCTACTGGGTAATCACACACAAATGACATAAACGCTCTTAATTAGTTCCATATCAGGAATTCACCAACAAAGAACGCTCTTTATGTTACCATCATAATATAAACAAACACCAGAACAGTTACTGTTTATGCTTTTGTTTACATAACAATGGTCAAACAGATGACAATAACATACTGTTTATGTGATATTTCTTATTTGTATACGGACAAAGTCTGTCTACATTCTGATTGTTCTTTCTGTTTGTGGCGGTTTTTGACGGGTGTAAATATTTTCACAGGATTCCCACCGCCAAGGCCAACCGTATCTTTACGTTTACATGTTCAATATATACATGTTTCAAAAAGTTCAATATGTGATGTAAATACTTAGGTTCAATATGAACTTATTTGCATGAGTATAATGTTGAATTGCGAGAGATGGACCTATCGGAAAAAGCGGACGAAATACAATGACAGACAATGCTACTAGGAAAGATTACATGGACTCAATTATCAAAGGCGAGATGGAGAACAATTATGCTTTCAAGGAAGAGAAAGAAAGCTAAACAAATCGACAAATACTTTATCGAAATCTGGAATAATGTATGCTAATATTATATTGTAGAATATAATAACTTCATCAGTCTCAATTCTCTCAGGAGATCAACTTGATTGCATAATTAAGGTACATACGAAGATAACAAATATAATCAATATCATTCTGTCCCTTTATGGATATGGTAATGGGATAAAATATATTGAAAGTTTGTTCAGTCTTAAATAATTCACTTTGACACTGACCACGGTGGTTCGATGTGACGAAATTGAAAGAATGCATGCTTACGTTTCATTGTACTTCGGCATTTTCATCAGTCCGTTGTTACCAAGATAGTTATCACCCCTCTCAATTGATGGTTAATATGATCGGAGTGATCTTATTATGAGACCGACAGGGAAATGAGGGAAACGATAGTGGTGATTCGAAACAAATCCCCTTACTCAAGTTAATTTAATGCATCCATTCTACATGAATTTTGACGGGTGATTTATTTATTCTTTTATGACAGCGTTGAATTGACTGTTGTCAAAGCTTAGCAACCACTGTTACATAGACACCTTATTTCGGTCCGACATCATTTAACGTCTGTGATAACCTGTTATCATGACAATAAGCACGTGACGGCCTTATTTTAATGAGTAAAATAAGCTGATATTGGCACTCTTAAACATCATAATATATTATGGATCTAAAACCCGAATTTCAAAACGTAAATATGGGACTATTTCCACACGAAATAAGCCCATATTGGCATCATTATTAAATCAACATTTTTTTTTCATTGACACGACTTACCAGAATCACGCTCTTTATAATATGTTTTCATTGCGGCCTGTGCCATAAAACTGAATAACGGATATAAGTCCACCAAGTGCTTATTTCAGAATCAAATAAGTCAAATATGAACCTATGTTAATATTAAAGTCCAATGTGAACCTATTTTCACGATGATATGTTGCCTGATAACAAAAATAATTTCATTTTGGCAAAAGTACATTTTGGGCCAGCACAAACCATACAGAGCGCCTTCAAGTAAAGCTATCATTGGCCGAGATGATAAGTTTGTTGTCTGGATAATAGCATAACATTTTGGCTGCTAAACGTCCATGCTGCGTACGGGAGTATAATGTCACGCGTGTAGTGTGATATACATGTACGTCCCCACCGAGCACGGACCTGCGTCGACACACTAGCTTATTCGGTCATTTCTCATAACTAGAAGCCAGCTCGTGGTGTATCGGACTGACTGTATCTTAACGTTTGAAAAAGTGGTCACTGTTCCAGGATTATAAATGATAATAACCTTTCAATGGAGTCAGTTTTAAGGTTTTCAATGGAGTCAGTGTTATGGTTTTCAATGGAGTCAGTGTTATGGTTTTCAATGGAGTCAGTGTTATGGTTTTCGGGAAATTACCGTTATATTGACACGTCATCGGCCCAACACAAGACGCAATGGCGTCAATCAGCACTACAGCTTGTTCTCCCGCAAATTATCTGCGTATAATAGAACTTGTTTTAGGTAGAAAATCCGCTTAGGATCTCTTCATTTTGAGTCGATAATGTGCTGAAAAATGAAACATTTTAGTCACATTATCGACTCGTATTGAGGCGATTGTAAGCAGATTATGTGCGGGCAATGCCACAAATGAGCCAACTCACGACTGTTCAGGTGTACGCTCTTTAACAGGTGTTTTCACTATGGCCCGCGCCATAAAACGAAATAACGATGAAGAGTCCATTATCTGCTTATTTCAGAATCAAATAATCACACTATGAACATATTTCACATTATAGGTCAATTATGTGCGTATTTCCGTGAGAATTTGTTGAGCAGTAATGCAGTAAAGAAGCTACGTTTGAGTTATCAGATAGCTTTCATATTTAGTATTTGGGTTATTCACATGGAATGCAATCCAAGCCTGAATTAGAGCCTGATCCAACCATTTCTGACTGAGTTTTACGGTTTTTACCGCTATTCGACTTATAAGTTGCCAAATATTATGTTGTTCAGACGATAACTTAAATCATAATCGACAGAATGTCATGGAACTTGAAAATGGTCTTCATGTGAGAAAGTGTCGGTAAAGTTTGAATTTGGGTCTGGTTCGTTCGAATTTAGTAGGTGGATTAATTGCACGAAAATACAAATAATAGTATTTGTGATGTAAACAAACCTTCGCTCTTCGTGATTGTCTCATTTTAAATGGTATCATCCTTCATTTATTCTGACTATAACAGTTGAATTTTCGACCGAAAGTCTGTCTATCGAGGCGTCAATTCCCCACCGGTGATTATTCCTGATACAACGAATCGAATCAATCCCCCGTTTTGAAAATATAAAAACTGTAAACCCGAGCAACGAAATACACTCCAATTTACCGAAACTTTGTTACGCACAACTACGAAATTCAACCCGCGATCGTGATATTTTCAGACACAACAGGCATATGAATGATAGCTCGATGGTCCACTTGAAAATTTCGGTATTAACCACACCCGGCCATTGTAAAAAATGGGCGTGCAATATTCCAAATACCGTAGCGAAAAACAAGATTTTAGAAAGTTTTAACGCGAATATGGTGGAATCTGGTGCCGTTTCTTTAAGACTGAATATATAAGTTTAATCAGACTAGAACAAACTTTTAATTTATTTTAATATAATCTATGGGAACTTTCACTATCAATTAAACACCATCAAAATTAGGTCGGCGAAAACTATAATAGAGCATTGCGATGGTTTGTCCGAGAACATTAATTCCGATGTGACAACAAGGTGTAACCCATATAAAAGAGCATTCAATTCGCCGAATAGTTCGGTGCTTGATGTCACACTTAATTTTCGTTGTGAGGTACCCAGGCGAAGAATATCGCGTATTTACAAGGTTGGGCTTCTCCTTTGGGCGGGCGGTCGCGCGGTATTCATTGAAATAAATTGCGAATTAATATAGATTATCGTTTGTATCTAGTTTAGTATAATTAGTGTTGATGTAGAATATACACGAACATGTACTTTTAAGTGATTCAGAGTGTTATAGTTGTCCATGAAGCCATTCGAATGATGTGCACATTTTAATGTTATGAGAAAACAACAACAAAATTGTTAGGTGTTCTTAAAACGATTAATTAATATGGGTGTACCCTTTCGTAAAACATAGCATGTGAACAACTCTAAAATTTAAACAAACATAAAATAATTGATAAACAAACGAGACTTATTTCGCTAACGACAGTCACTGCGTCTTATTTATTTAATATGACTCGTATGTGGCACGTATAGTGGGGCAACCACAAATTGTCCGTTTATCGACGACATATTATGAACTTGTTCGGACCATGTATTACTGGATTACTAATATCTAGCCGCTGCTTTCCCGGACCCGTCGGACCATGTACACTGGGAAAACTAATTGTTAGACGTGATATTGTTTGTACTAAACAATATTTTTGATCGTAGCACAGCGTTTGGCATGAGAACATACTTGTTCGTAACAAACAATCGAAATTGTTTGAACCGAAACGGCCGCCCGATTGGTCAGTCGTTATTACGTCAGTCGGTATTACGTGGTGATGCGTGCGTCGTCTGAAAGTTTCAAAATGGACGATTTTGTAAAGTACGACTCGGAATGGGGATTTTCGGATCTGGACGAATCCTTTGAAGGTAATAAGTGAGAACGCATAACTATAGAAGAAAAGGTTCGAATGGACATGTTTACAAAGATATTATGTAACCAAAATAGTCGGTGTTAATATAATTTCGAAAGAAAGCTAGATGTCGTGCACTCTGACTTTCCCGTGTCCGCATGTAGGTTACACTGGTGTCAATATGGTACGGAATGACATCTGATGATTTGGAGTTTGGGATGATTCCCGGGAAGATTTGGTAGGGCAGTATGCCCTCCCCTACAACCCGCTTGTTGGATGCTGTGTTGTCGCTGAAGAGCGTTGTTGACTTTCATGCCCCCGCAGCAGGAAGTGATCTAGACCTTGATTTTTTCTTTTTTGGTTTCTTTTTTTTCCTATCGGTTGTTGTTGTTGTTGCCTTTGTTCGTGATGCGTCGTCGAGAGCTTTGTTGTTGCTGGTTTGTTGCTTTATGCTGTTGGTGTAAGCATTACATGCCTTGATGATTCTCCTTTGTTCATGGATGTCGGTTTCCTTCAAGTACTTGTCTATATTGTCATAGTGTTCAGCATCCGACCTGATGGTAATTGTGGATTTGCTGCTGATGTTGCTGTTGTTGCTGTTGGTGGAGATGGAGGACACCGGTATGTGTCGGTACTCCGGTGTCGCAGGTGAAAATGTGTCCATCTCTACCTCGAAGTCAGCGACAGGAGCGTCGTGGGTGGTATCCGCGTTCCTGTCTCCGTTGACCTCGGTGACGATAGCAGAGGCATCCGGGTTGACATCGGCGTCTCTGCTTCTGGTGGTGGTATCGTCGGGTTGAGGCCGAGTGGGGGGGGGGCTGGGCGTCTCTCAGCTCTCCCCTGTTTCCACTTGGCATTCCTGTCTGCATCTCTTCTTTTTCGGGAGGGGGTCTTCTTGATTTTCCGCCTCCTTTTCTTTGGTCATCTAGCGGATGCGGGAGGAATATATAGGAGAGAATAAAATAGACACTGGGCCCTGATTGGTCAATAGCCTTGTGTGCTTTTTGCATAAAAAAATCATCACACATCTTCCCTATTATTTCATAGGTAAAATAGCCATTGGCACAGGAACTAACCCTTTGTAGTGAATTTTGAATTTTTTGGTGTGGTCTAAAATATGACAGCATTTTGTTATGCGGTTCTGACACTAGTTACGAAAACACAAGATTTAAAGGCGAATTCCCTGCTAGACAGACATGATTGTTTTGCCCAAAAAGTTTCCCAAAATGTCAATTTTTCAGATTTAAAGAAAGTTTTTGACCCAACATTTATATTGCCAACAGTTAATTTACACGCTAAAACGTTAGCACTGAGGCCTGTGGAAAACATTTACACCAGTGTAACCTGTAGTTCACATTGACAATTTACAAATGCATTTAATTTATTAATCTGATGGATTGAGCTTGATTTTTCAATTTGAAGAACCACAAATTAACTCTGAGACTTTGACATTTTAATATGTCAACTCGAATTACCAGTACGTTTTTGTTAGTGTACGAAAAAGGTTGTGCACATCAAGGGAGAGAACTCTAGTCGCTGATTAATTGGGGGACAGTGTGGTGTGGTGTTGGCGGTGGGCATGTTGTTAAAAATTCACCTCCGTCAAAAACCGCCATAAGCAGAAAGAATAGTAAAATATAGACATATCTTGTTCTTATACCAATCAGAAATATGGCATAAACAGTATGTTATCGTCAACTGTTTTCATACATGTATAATGTAAATATGTTTTATGATGGGCATGCTACTAAGTATGTTAGTTCCAATCGTTTGACAATGCCTCGATTAAAAAATCGATCAATCAACAAGGGTTAGCCCCCTCCCCATTGGAATAAACTGCAATGTAGCCCTCCTCATGTCGGGGATCGTAAGTCCTTCTGACCGTCCCTGTACCTGTGAAATCTGGCACCACACCTGCAATGTGGTTGGAAGAAAGTTTGATACACTTGAAAATACTGCGTCGTTTATATTCCCATTCCTCAAGCGACAACACCGTAGATGATATTAAATGTACTGGCCATTTTGGGAAGCTTGCAGACTATGCCTTGTTATCAAAATAACTTGATTTGGTGTGGACCAAGTTTGCAATATTCATTGGTAAGTGTTCATACTAGTACAGTGTTTTCAGTACATTAATATTTTGCTATGGTCAAGTTCATGTTCAGTGGCTTCAATGCCACTGGCCACATTTGCTTTTTTTGGTACAGTAGAAAGAGTGAAATTTGATAAATTATTGGCACAATGTTCAGCTTCGTTGAAGTGTCCCTTGTGAAAATCCAGATATGTTCATAGATGGTTTAATACCTGGTTAAATAATGTACTGTGTTATTCATATATGCAGAACTTAGCAATTGAGAATGATATTGTACAATAGAGGCATTGTCAATAGTCACATCAGAAAAGTATGTCAAATTATATGGGGATATCCTTATCTGGGACACAAAATCTCTTTAATTCTTCCTTCCCTGCTTGCATTGTTCAGACCAACTATTTATATTTTGAATAAGTTTTACAGCAATATATAATACCAATAGTAATTTTACATGATTGGGAATCCAAAATTCAAATCGGGCATTTCCTTTTAAAGATGTTGCTATACTAGTAGTCTTACTAGTAGTGTGTGCTATTATATGTATCGCAGACGTTAAGAGCGTTTAGAGTATTTATGTGCTTAAATTTGAATCCTTGTGTCATACTAGCACATGGAATGACTGATTGTGAAACTGATAGTCACCGATGTACTAGTATAGCTCACTTGAGAAGTTCAAAGGATTAGTTCAACAAACAATATTATTTTAGGTGTTTGCTGACATTATTATATGAACATTCCCTGCATATGAATTAATGGGAATCTTTTGTTTTCTACACTTACTTCACCAGTTTAAAACTTTGGAACTTTTAGTATATGTTCTGAAAAATATATTTCTTTGTTGACATCTGTTCCTTAAAGATATATTTCACAGTAGGTGAATGTCCCTTCTCAATATTGCATGATTTAGTTGACTTTGGTGAGCCAATTTTACTTTGCGTCGCTTTCAATCATGTAATTTCGACCTAGTAATTAATTCAATATTTATGGGGATATTGGCTCTCAAAAATCACAAAAATCATGCAATATTGAGCTGGAACCAACCCCTACTTAGAGATAGATTATTGAGGAACAATAATTAACAAAGAATTAGGCCCGTTTTATATGTCGAGCCAGACATGGGTCGCACCAGCCTAATCAGTGTGAAAATGACAAAGTCTAAGATAGTTCGACTGAAGCATGACGTATAAAACCAACTGGCTCATCAGCATTTCTCTGGCTGAGCCCGACGTGATACACGTCTGATGCCGACGTGCTACACGTCTGTGACTCGAGGCTGTTTTATATGACCTGCTAAACACTGGTCACGCTAATATGATTAAGGGAAAATCACTCCCCATTCAGGATCCATTTGGTTCAGAGCATGCGCAATTTGAAGTTGTTGACGTCACTCGTTATCTCTGAGTCGTCCTAGCGCGACCCGTGTCTGACACGTCGTATAAAACAGTGTCGGGCCAGAGACATGCTGTCTCTTGGCCTTAACAATGTCAATATAAATTGAAGGCAATGGTATAGTACGCAGTACTACGGGGACATTCATGTATTGACTCAAACAGAATGAACCTTATATTACATGACCATGTAAATCTTTTCGGCACTTTGTTATAATTGTTCTATACCATATAATTGATGCTTCATAAAATAGACTATTTTTTAAAATAGTATTTTTTATACAATGTACTTTTCTTTTCAGGTTGTGCTAACGGGCAGTAGGGATTCTAATGCCAGAGTGTGTGCGGTATGAACATGCTACTTGAATGGGATTGTTCAGCTTCTACAGACTTCATCATGCAAATAACGATATGTTATTCATCAACTTTATCTACACTAAAATTGTACTGCGGTATACGCGTGTGATACGGTCTGGAATGTTCACTTTTTATGGTACAGTACTAGTAAACATGATGCTGAACAATCAAGAATATTCAACAATAATTGGTGAAATGTTTCTCCGTACCTTTTCTATACTGATATAATTATGGCAAATTGGCCAAGCTGTCAATCCTGGGGCAGGTCAATACAAGTGGATGTGTGGTCAAACTATTTTGTGTGACTTAAAGTACTGGGCCCTGTTTCATGAAGCAATGTCATAAGATTATCTTAAGATGGACTTAATCTAAGATCTAAGATCTAAGATCTAAGGTGGATCTTATGATGTAACTTTTCCGTTTCAAGAACGCGTTTCACAAAACAAGATTAAGTCCTACTTGAGTAGTAAGTTAACTTCCCGCTCATTTAGACTAGTATCGACAATTTTCTACAGTCCGGAACAAAACATTGTGGGCTTGTACAATCTGTATGTACGGCATTGAGAGGTTATCGAGAAAGAGCCGAGTCCGAGTTGACATTATTGTGTGACAGGGATGTTGGATAGCGGCTGGGGTGGGATGGGCGAATCAGCGCATGTATCTTACTGTCTATAGTCAGTGGCCTTATGTTCGCATATGGATCTTAGACTTGCATGGGTTCCACGATGTAAATTCGAACATGAGTACATCACAGGCTCTTAAAATGACGAGCCTTGCGTTTACTGGTGAGTGGCGGTGTCAGAAATAAGACAATATAATTATATGGATCCACTGAGAGCAATGATCAGGCGGCGATGTTTTTATGTGAGCCGACATAACACGTGTATTATCGACCACCGCTCTCTACGTGTAGCAATAATCAAAATAAATCGGCGATGTCATCAGGACACACATAGGTCATTTTTCGATTCAAAGGGAAATGAAAAATATTTGTTAGAGTAACTTTTTTATTAATTTTATGCAGATGTTTTATGCGGCTGTCATACCATGCTGGATATATATATATATATATATATATATATATATATATATATATATATAACTACGTTTTCATTAGCACACTCGCATTAAGGGGTGTCATCGTTACGGGTGTGTATATCATATTTACAGTATGCTGTACAATGGTCATCCCACCCCTGCAACAAAAAAAACATGACAAAAATTTGGAGAATCATGACATATGGGCGTGAGCATAAACTCATTACCAATAATATTCTCTATAGCAAATTGTCACTTTTTCTAAAACATATTTTGATAAAGAGCGTGTGTGTTACCTTTCCTATATGACATATCTGCTTTGTAAACAGCCGACGGAAATTTGGAAAGAGGAAAGAATCAATACATTAATTGATCTCATTTTACCCCATCTCCCCACACACATATGGAATAACACAGAGGAGATTGTGAGTTTTGAGCTAGGCCATAATTCTTATCAAAAGTTTAATTCGTGGCTAATACAATTTTATAATATATATTATCTATAGGTCATATACACAGCTGATATTTGACTATATCCTACATTCGATGAGGCTCGGGGTGGCTAGTTGGTCTATGTGGGGGAGGGGAGAGGCTACATCGTGCAATTTCCAATTGCACCCGCCCCTTAATTGAACCGGGCAAACTTTCAGATTGGTATCTCAAATATTCCAACAGTTCGAAATTTCTAAACTGACCCCCTAAAGTTGGTGATTTTCCAACTGATTGCCATTTCGGTTGCTGCTGTTTGTCTAAAACAACACATTCCTTTACTCGTTAGAAATTCAAACAATTGAAACCTATATATAGTGTACGATTAATGTTGTTGTCATGCATGAAATTTCCAATTGCTAAACATTGCGGGGGGGGTAGACAACACACAAACCCCAATCGCCACGACTCTGATGACAAGCATGTGCTCTGAATTGTTTTTACCAAGCTAACCCTATGGTTATACGGTGGGGGGGGGGGGGTTGATCTCTCCATACTTTGGTTTTGGAAAGTTTGAGGTACCAGTTGGAATGTTTAAACCCAAAGAGAATTTGGTGTTGTTTAAAGGGGTGTAGTTGGAATTCGAGGCGAACACCCCATCTCACTCTGTAGCCACGACCCTGTATATTAGACGACGAGTTGCCCACCCCATACAATGTACAGATATCTCCGTAATTGCTAAATAACATAGGCCGCCATATTTGTGATCGATATGCCACTTATCGCGTGGGTCTTAACTTTAAGGTTATCCTAAGACACCTCACACCAGTCTTAAAGTTAAGACCAAAGTTAAGACCATCTTAAGTTAAGACCTTGTTCGTGAAACGCACTTATGACTGAAGTTTGAACTTATGACAATATTAAGTCCCAACTATGTCATAAGTTGCTTTCATGAAACAAGGCCCTGGAGTAAATTTAACTATCAGTGGGCTGGCACATTGGATAATATTGAACAGTATATAGCAGGTGCCAGAGGTGGATAGTAAGTGCTGGTTATTTCAATATTCTTGTTGCAATGGGTGAATACATACAGATGACATGGCGAGACACTGTTATGTCAGAAAGGCAATGGCAGCCTAACTCTCATTTCTGAAGAAGTTTGAATAAATATTGAAAATGTTAATGTTATGAAGCTGTGTGTTACTTTTCGCAATATATAGTTGAGTCTGGTTAGTATTAATCAAAGATGTTTTTCTTGATAAGATATACTTAGATGCAAGCCTGCAAATAGTGTGTCTGTCATTTGCAGAATGAGGTGCCACATAGGTGAATTTAGTGATGTTATCCCGCACAGCGGGCTAGATTCACCAAATTCACCCTCTGGGGACTTCATTCTGCTTACGTCGCATCTTCTAGGAAGTATCTTTTGTCTCAAATTAACATAGTTTTGTGTTAATTTTTCCACCTCTCTCAGGGGGGGGGAAATTCCGGCACGTATGCCGGGGTGGGTGGGTGGTCAAAGCCACCAACAAGCAATTTTTTCCGCAACTAAAAAAAAAAATTCATGCTTGTTTTTTAGTGTTTTGGCAATGAGTTGGGCTTCAAACCCACTTTGAATGACAGAAATAATGTAATTCTAACTGTAAACTGACTACAGGCAGTCATCGTGTTGTATTTTGTTGCAAATTTTGAAATCCAAGATGGCCGCTGGCAGCCATGTTTTTTTGGCCGAATGACCTCAAAATGACTCATTCCTATGTACATGTCCATGTTAACATCCATGATAAATAGTATGCACAGAATTCATATACAGCTGTTTACAGTGAATTTCCCCCCGCAAATCTCTGTTTTAGTGTTAAAAGGGGGGGGTGGGTGTCAAAAAATGGCCGGAAAAAACTGCCGAAAACGGAAAAAAATTTGGCGGTGGGGGTGGGTGGGTACAAAAAATGATCGAAAGGGAACAAATGCCATACGTGCCTGAATTTTTTTTCCGACCCCCCCCCCCCCGCCTCTCTTCTGTTTCTCTATGCCCTAATTTGCAGAAGATAAAATGCATAATCGACGTGACTAATGGGTGAACATCACCAACTTCAATTGGGGAATTTCGATCTGATACTACATGTAGGTCTCCCATAGCAGTTGAGGCTTAAGAAGAATAAGGTCCACAGCGGGTGAATTGGTGATGCTAGCTCACTGTGCGGGATAGCTAGCGTCACTTAATTCACCCATTTGATGACCTCATTCTGCAAATGACAGACACAATATGTGTGGCCTTGCTTAGATGTACTAGTACCTACATGTATAACACATTTATGCAGAGTTTCATCTGTCTCCTAACTTGTGTCATGATTCTAGTAGCCCCACACACAGATGGAAATTACATGCACCATCTGTAAATTATTGACAGCGCTTAAGCAGTATATAACTATCAAGGAGTTCATAATTTTAGTAAAAACAGAGGTTTAGGTTAGAACACTTGTAACTTTGCCTGTCAAGCACCAAAAGACTATAATGATCCATGTGTGGTAGTCGTTGAAGTATAATATTGTTTTATAAGCTTAGATTAACACTGACAGTGAATCTGTGCGCATGAGTCGTTCCTTTATATAATACATGTTAATGTTTTTCATCACATGCCAGATTAATGAAAGCAATGGGGATTGTTGCACACAGGGATGTGGCTAGAGGGGGGTGTGGGGGTGTCTCACCCCCAACTTTGGTCAAAATTTTCAACAGTTGGAAATTTCATTTCACACCAACAATGGGTTGACAATGTTCTTGTCGTTTGATTTTCAAACAATTTATTGGGGGGAATTAATTGTTTTTGGACCAATATTTGCATATTTTCCTATTTTTTGTCAAAATGTTGGACTGAAATGGTCATCAGTTGGAAATTTTCCAACCTTAGGGGAGTGACAGGTTGGAAATTTCCAACACTTGGAAAGCTAGTGTCCTGGTCCTCCCCCGTGGCTAGTCAAGACTGCTACTAAATTTAAGAAAACAATATTGTCATACATTTGGTCAACATTGTCATTGGAATTGTCATCATTTGGAAATTTTCCAACCTAACCGGGGGGTGTCAGGTTTGAAATTTCCAACTCTAAGAAGACTTGAGGCTAGTCTAGATGCTAGGATTTTGCGATTTTCTTGTTCAGATTTCAAAATTTTCCAACACCGGGCCGAACCATGGTCGGCCCGGTGTGTCACTGTCCCTCCCCCGTGACCAATACAAAACTGCTAATTAGTTTAACGAAACAATAGTTTAGTACATTCGGTCAAACTTGTGGACTGCAATGGTCATCAGTTGGAGAATTTTCCAACCTAAGAGGGAGTATGAGGTTTGAAATTTCCAACACTAGGGAAGCTTCAGTTGAGGCCAGTCTAGATGCTAGGATTTGCGATTTTCTTGTATAGTTTTCCAAATTTTCTCACACCGGGCTGAACAAACATGGACGGACACAATGTCCTGGTGTCTTATCCGTAGCCGTGTGCATTTGTCTGGAGTAGGCTACTAGATGTTAGGATTTATGCAATTCTCAGGTTAAAGTATCTGAATTTTCTTATATCGGGCATATAGAACAACATAGGATATTAGGCCTGAGGACTGATGTGCAAGGGGGTGCAAATGGAATTATGCAAAACTTGTGTGTTTGGTCTGTGATTCTGATTCAAGGGGGGGGGGGGGTGCAAATGGAATTATGCAAAACTAGTGTTTGGTCTGTGATTCTGATTCAAGGGGGGGGGGTGCAGTTGGAATTTCCCAAGGTGGACAACCCCCCCCCCCCCCCCCACGGAGATCCTCTAGCCACATCCCTTGTTGCACAGACACACATGGTTTGGAAATATAACTTAAGCTGGATAATACTGTCCCGTCAAGGCATAAACTTATAGTCTTGATGGGCAAAGTTAAATATTTTGCAATCTAAACCGCCCTATTTAAAAAAAATATTTGTAGTTGTTATGTCTTGTGGCAATGTCATTCAGTTGTGGATATGGTGTCGACATAAGTTTTATTTTGGTTAATACCTTGCTCGTAATTTAATCCGTGAAGTATTATTTTTCGCTCAGTTTTAAATGTGCACTCCCTGATTCATGAGCATGGCCAAATAATAATTATATTTTTCAATGCTTATGGTAATCAAATCGATTTACATGTAGTTATGCCTAAATGATATCAACAACAATTGATAGGCTGCTGATTGCAGAAATGTCAAGACTCACTGTATTGTTCATACATGCTGTTTGCATTTATAGGCTATAAACCCCTTTAATTTTCCCATTTGTTCGCTAAATTATTTGCATCTATTTCAGATCAGTTTTAAATTGGTGCACTAAAAATAGTACTGCGTGAATTAAAATATGACTAAGGTATTAAAAACTATTTGTTAGTTACAAACAACAAATTGTTCGAAACAAACACAAAATTGTTCGAAACAAACAATTTAATGACTCCAAATGTGTCCGATTCATTTTTGTGCTCAAAATAACAATTGAATTTGGTTATGTGAAACATGTATTTTGGTTAATTTGAGTTATTGGGTTGTTTGGTTTGAACAATATATTATTTGGTCTTTCAAACAATTAATTGTTTATTCTGACAAATATATTGTTCAAAACAAACAAGTCAATATTACTCAAATTAACCAATAAAATGGGTTGCTTTTAACAAAGATCCACTTAAACAATTGCAATTGTTTAATTTGAACAAAATATGAATCGGACACATTTGGAGTGATTAAATTGTTTGTTTCGAACATTTTTTTGTTTGTAACAAACAATTAGTTGTATTACTGGATTACTAGGCCGGATTCGTCATCTCCGGTTTAAACCTCCGAGTTTAAACCTGGTTTAAACCTACATTGGCGGTCCAGCCAAACCGGGTCTAAGGGGGCGTTTTTGTCGTTCAGTTGCCTGCTAATTACGGTGATATGATTATGTAATCAAACTACCCTCTTACCAATCGGACCAAAAGATAGGCCGATATAATGGTTATTGACAAGCATCGATATCGGCAGGAATTGTGTCGGAAGGTGTGTGTTCAGTACTCTCGGTGATGGCCTCTTATCGAGATCTTCGTGTGGCCTTAGGTCGAGCATGTACGCCTCTTTCGTCTCCGGGATTGTCTCCGTTGTTCCCCGGAGAAGCATACTGGCCATCTCATGTATCCAATGTGTGCCTGAAACAGAATCTACCATCATTTTTCACAAATTAAAGTGATGTGAAACAATCCGGTAGGGTGATCAAATAGAAATGGAGAACAATCTTGCTCAAAGTAGTTTTTTCGAATATTAATCCAAATTGACAACACACACCGTCAATCTGCTATATTAATTAAATGCAATGACTCTCGATGGCGAAATCATGTGTGTTTATCGTCGATAGTTGCTTCCCGAATCGAGATATAAATATTTACAATTGAGCGTAGTTCAGACGATGTTTTCTGTGGAGACCTATGGTAATTTTCTTTGAAACTTTCGTCGATGTTATTAGAATGCTACATTCCCCAGGTTGGCATAACGCCTGAGTACTTACTTATCAGTTTCACACACCCGAACAAGTCCATAATATGTCTCTAACCCTGTATATACTAAATGGATTCTCCCATTCAGTTATAAATAATATGCATAGGAATTTCTAGTATTCATTTGAGGGCGTATTCATGAGGGATACATAAGCGGACGACAGTGAGACGAAATGATAAAATTTGCTGAAGGAATCATAGTTATATAGGAGGGAAATGTTCAGATAAAAAGTTCATCGAAACAGCTTTGTTGAACTTATTATCTGAACAATTCCTATGGTAACTACTTGTCAATGAGTATTTTGTATGACCTATAATGATATAATCTCCAACGATTTGAATTCCGTTACCTATTCCGTAATCCGAAAACGGCTTGCCATTCTTCTTGGTCGGGACAATTCCCGAATTGACGGAAATGGCCAGGGTATCACCCTTAATGAAGTTGGGGAAAATTTGGGCAGAAAATAAAGTAGGTCGAAAATTTAAAAAAAAATGGGTGATAAATACTCAGTGCCTGAAAATAAGTGCACATTGTCCGACATAATAAAAGAATCGACTGTGGCAACTTGGACCAACTCATAAAAATCGTATTAAATGTAAGGACCGACTGGAAACATTTCGACTGAAATTATGATGTTTTAACTTTGATAACTGGTCCAAACAGTTTAGGCTGATTTTTCATTTGTTTTCTTCTTATTTTTAGGTCCAGATCGAAAGAAGTGTTTCCAAGAGAATATTGTTCATCATCCGTCTCATGTAGCCAATGTTCACCTTAAATCGAAAACCGGTAGACCACAAAATAAAGGGACGCAAGCTATGCCTTCGTAGTGGGTGCATATGGAAACTTATATGTCCGAAAACACACCACCACCAAGAAGAACGCGGTAATATACATGTAAGATAGACTGCGTTATTGCTTTAATTATTAAAGGTACTCAATCCGATCAGAGGGTCCCCATCTCAACAGATTCTAACAACAACAATCCGATCAGACTGAAATTGGAATCATAGTGGGTGCCAGATTGGAGTTTTTCGATAACTGAATAATTTGTGGGTTTCATTTAGAAAATTACAAATCAAGGGACTGGGTTACAAAGTAAGTTTTGCAGAGTTGAAATTGCATGACGGTTGCATGGATTATAAAGATTAGCAAATTGATAGATAAGTTAGTACAGAAAGTCGATTACTGACACGACAAGCGGCACCAAAAGTGCTGCGCATATGTTTATGTATATTGTGCTTATGATTCCCATCCAACTATAAAACATATACGGGAGTAACATAACAAATGGATACACACCAACCTCGGAGAAAAAAATAATGCGGATTTGACTATATCAAATACATGTTGCCGATATACTTGTGGATTAGTCTCACTTTCCAATGAAGGAAATTGCCAATTGTCTGCAGCTGTCCAAAAATATATTATAAACTCATTGCGATTTAGCAATGAACAGATGCATTAAAATTAGTGAATACCACCACTGTGCACCAGTCGTATATTAACTTAAATCGAGAACAACGTGCACTAAACATCTGACGATAGTCTCGATACAACTATCTTCCCTTAGCCCAAAGTTGACCAAACTAATCTTGAACATTCCAAAATGTTTGTGTGTGTTTAGTCAGAATGTGTTCAACATTTATAATGCATTTAAATTATTACTTCTGTGCACCACCATCCTTCTCCTGGGGAGAGGAGTTCCACCTGAGTTGCTATAACTTGTGCTCCAATCCCCATTCGTTCATCCTATGTTAGTTTGTTATAAACAAATTTGTTTGAAATGTATATATGAAATGCTCAATGAAATAAGAAACAACATTGATAGACGAATGTACTCGACGGGACAACGAACACACGTTGTACATCCCGAAGATCATGCAGCAGTGTCAAATATTAAAACATATTATGGACTTGTTCGGTGCATAAAACTGATCAGTTAGTATTGAGGAACTATGTCAACTGGAGGAATGTGGCATTCTACTAACATCGCCGAAAATATCAGGCAAATCGACCGTACCACTCCATAGAAACCATCGTCGGAACTACGCTCAATTGTAAATATTTACTACTCGATTCGGGACGCATCTATCGGCGATAAATTAACGAAAACGATTTCGCCCCCAAGAGTCACTGCATTTAATTAATATATAAGACTGACGGTGTGTGTTGTCAATTTGGATATAATATTAGTGAAAATATCTACAATGGGCAAGATTATTCCCCATTTCTATTTTACCACCCTACCGGAGTGTTTCATATCACTTTAAGTCCATCGATGACAAATATAAGCCACATATGCTTACAGCCGAATCCACTCCAATATTATTCACAATGAACATGGTAACATATATCAACTCTGTTTTATGTTCATGTTTATATTACGAATAGGAATACATATTATTAAACCAAGAGGGTTGCTATTGTGAAATTCAATGTTATACACCCTGCGAACCCAAGCAAAGTATCTGAACTTACCACATCTCGCGTAGCCTATTATAGGGAATGACACCTTCTAGTCACGTCTTGGAACTTACCACATCTCGGGTAGCCTATTATTGGGAATGATACCTTCTAGTCATGTCATCAAACTTACCACATCTCGGGTAGCCTATTATAGGAAATGACACCTTCTAATCACGTCTTGGAACTTACCACATCTCGGGTAGCCTAGTATTATCACGTCTTCGAACTTACCACATCTCGGGTAGCCTATTATTATCACGTCTTCGAACTTACCACATCTCGGGTAACATATTATTATCATGTCTTCGAACTTACCACATCTCGCGTAACCTATTATAGGGAATGACACCTTCTAGTCACGTCTTGGAACTTACCACATCTCGGGAAGTCTATTATAGGGAATGACACCTTCTAGTTACGTCTTGGAACTTGGTAGCCTATTATTATCACGTCATCATCTCTAACTTGCATCTTGTCTAATCTGTCGACGTTAACTGCCCAGTCCTTTTTAGTGTCCGTGTCGCGCATGCCAACTGGGAGATAAAAACCCGTCGATGTCCACCACGTGAAAATGTCCACCACGTGAAAATATTTTCCTGCAATTATGAAGTGTCACAGGGATTAACTGTTTCGTAGTTGGTAGCTAGTGACCTTAAGGACTCCTTTCAGTGCCAGGGGCCGATATCATCGGCCCTAATTTACGGTATGTAAAATCGGCCCTAAAAAAAATTGAATTTTTTTTTGGGTATGCTTAAGCATGCTATAGCAAATTTAAAAACAAACTGGATAAAACCTTAGGGGCATGTTATAACTCAAAACTATCACCAAGTATTCATAGTAATAATTTTGATGCCCATGAAAAACATGAGATTCCCTGGCACTAAACCTACAAAATAAGTCTGTTAAAGAATATAAGAAAAAATTATTAAAATTGTAAAACATATTGTAAAAAATAATAACAAATGATGATAAATTGTTAGGCCAATGCATTCTCTTATATATGCGAGGCGACCTATGGTCGACTCGCATATATAAGAGTATGTATTGGCACAGGGTATATGGGTTGATACAAAAATCGGACCTGGCACTGAAAGGGTTAAGGACTAATGATACTCAAATTATAGAGCAGGAAGTAGCATCATACCTTGAAAACAGGCAACACAAGATTATTTACTGCAAAAATCACTTCTTAAAGAAATGAATTAAAGTATTTAATTTTACCATACTTAGCTCATAATAATTCAAGATTTACTGGTAGTATTGACCAAACAATATATGCGACCCGCCATATCAAATTCAGTCGTAAGTTTTTTAATAAATGTTTCTTACATTTTTTAGGACATAAAATAAAAAAAACATCCATTACCCTGCAGGGAGCCCCACACATATATAGAAGCATATAGAAGAGTGTCGTCTGCTCATGTTTGTCTGGGGCTCGTTATAGGTGAAATTATAAAATTGTTAAAGAATACAAGAAAAAATAATTAAAATTGTAAAAAAAATGTTAGGCCAATGCATTCTCTTATATATGCTAGGCGACCTATGGTCGACTCGCATATATAAGAGAATGCATTGGCACAGGGTAAAAACAATCCCGACTTACGACTGGATTTGATATGGCGGGTCACACACATATATATATATTTATATATTTAAGAAATAAATACACTACGCATCGGCGTGTATAGTAGAATTTGACCACAAAGAAACTGATTGCGGGACGATGCGAAATTGTAGTGACATACGTTCAACCTGCTATATAAAAGCCCAGTTTCTAGCTCTGCGTGGTATGATTTGGTGTTAAATAAAATTGAGTATAGTACTGTAGGTAGTCAGTATATGTCTCTTTCTTCAGTCTGTAGCATGACATTTACCAATGCCCGTGTGGTTTCACTTCTGAAAGTTTGAGGCGTTGGCAGCATTTTACTGATTGTACCACATTTGTTTGTGGTACAATTCAGAATATCTAGAATTGTACCACAAATCGACGGCCGTGTCTCCATGGGAATACAGGATATTGATCAATCAGTACGAGCCTGGTATGTATGTTTAGGCAAGGTCGTATTACAAATATATATAGTCTACATTTCAGGGTTAAGGTTTTTAACATTTTATCGCGTATACATACTCACAGGGTGTGCCGGTTTGATATGTGCCTCAAAATAAAGTAGTTTCAATTGTAATTGTTTGTATTATGAAAGAGTAGTTTGGAGGATTAAGTTTGTTGTATATACGAAGAAATGAGATTGAGAAGAAGATGTGACCTTTTTTCTGATCTAACAGTCTATAATTTCGCCTGAGAGTGAACCTCAGATGCAACCCTGCGATGGTTTTCCAGTCAGGTGTTATCCAGTATTGGTATGTTGAGTCCTCATCAGTGATAGTTCGCCCACATAAACAGTCAAAATGCGAAATATATTATCCGCATCGTTGACATCCCAACTCCGGTTGGGTGACATCTCATTGCAGCATCGATCCGCCGCTTTGAAATCCGAAATTATGGTGGGTACCCACACTTAGTCGCGGTTAGTTGAACATAATTATATTTTTCTGTTGCACTATTTTTATATCACCTCGATCGCGCTATTTTGAACATTAAAGGCCCACCCATGTGCACAAAATTGATGAGTTTCAGAAAATTACGCCTCCAGAAAAAGTTGAAGTTCCGGCGACAGAGGGTAATAATCTGAAAATGGGTTGGTAGGGCTTAAAAATTCAATAGCTCAACAAAACAACACAAACTTTGTTTATCAGTGCTTTCAACTTCCATGCCCTGAACGATATTTGAAAAAATGTGAATTTTCTGCCTATAGGTTACAAGCAACTAATTATTTTTCCATAGGCGACACTTGTTAACTATACGTCCCGCCGTCCATAGGTTAAGCTGTTTAAACTTCAAGTGTTGATTTTCCCTTGGAACGTCATCCGATACACCAGTCTGTGACAACAAACGCGCCCTTTTCGGTATTTTTTTTTTTCACACGATAATCTTACATTTCCACAATACCCTATTTACTGCACAAACATCAGCAGCATAGCAATACCCAGACCACTTCCGTAATTTGGGAACCCCACCAGACTCTTCATTGCCACCTAAACAAAAATGATCGCCATGTTTACGTGGACTGGGTACACAAATGGAATCAGGGAGCTAAATGTGTTTCAGAGTTCCGTGGAATGCTAAAGGTGAAGGTAACTGAAGAATTACCTTCACCTGATACATGTGACGCGTTATTAAAGGATGACATCGTGTTTATTTGATTTGTACATCATATCTAAATAATTTAAACTGGTGAATTAATGGGGGAATGGATTTTTGTGAGTGAGAAATTGATTTAACTAGCTGCTGTAGTTCTGGGTTTTCCAGACCAAATTTGGCTGTGTGATAGCCCTGTCGTACACTTGGGGATTTATTTAAAAAAGTAAACACATGACCTATGATTTTTCTTGCATTTTCGTGATCAACTGGTGTCAATCCATCTGGTAAACACCACTGGAATAGCCTGTAGGCTTAAATTCATAGAATTCGGTCGAAACGTTAACACTGTCGCCTATGGCAAGCCAAACCGCTATTTAATATTAATTTTACTTAAGTAAAATAAAATGTCATTTTTATTTTACTTAAGTAACATAAAACGTCATTTTATTTCACTTATGTGAAATAAAGTGTCATTTTATTTTACTTAAGTAAAATTAATATTAAATAGCGGTTTGGCTTGCCATAGTCGCCTATGGGAAACCATTTAGTTCAGTGATTCCAAATGCAAGAAGCGTAACTCTATATAATTCGTTGCTTGTAACCAGTAATTATCCCTGCGGGCGTTACCGATAAAGCAGTCTGCCTCATCGCCCAATCTTTCGACCGGAAGGTTACACTGATGTAAATATTTCCCATAGGCTTCAATGTTAACGTTTGTTGATCTGCATCAGAGGTCAAATGGAAACTGTTCAAACTGCCTTCGGATTATGTGAGCTTGACATCTGTGGAAACTTTCCCAATAAAAAAATCGACACCGTCTAGCAGGGAATCCACTTCAAATTTTCGTTTTTTCATGACTAGGGTCAGTTCCGCACTAAAAAAATATTGTCATTTTTTCAATCACACTTAAAATTTCTAAACAGCCACAACAGACTTCACCTTTAATGAATGGGCCTCTTGGCAAATGAAGTTTGTGGGAGAATGATTCCTTGAATTTTTGTCAACAGTTTACATTTAATTCATGCAACCAATCACAGCCCAGAGTGTTTTAACTGTGAAACTCTATACTCCTCCCGCAACCGCAGGGGGAGCTGCCTATAGTATTTACACCAGTGTAACCTAAAGCGATAGCCCGCTTTTTCGCGGAATAATTGTAACTCCCTACATTTCTTCAGAATTGCCCATCAATGGAAAAAATGTGTTCAAAAACAATATCACTTCTGTGGTTCTTTATTTATCACACACAATTTAACCCCACCCCCTTTAACAAATTATTCATCAAAAAAGCACAATTTTCCACCACCAGTCATGTTCAGGCCCCATTTTCACTCAGTTTTAGGGGTCTGGTGTTGCAAACTTGGATCAGCTATGGAAGACTGTACAATATTCTTTCCATGAGAGAACTTCTGGTGATGTGAGGTCATTGAATCCAGATCTGATCAGCTGAGCATCAAGCGCATGACTTTATCAGCACATTGAAGAATAAAATATGACATTTTCAGGTCTGCAAGGGTGATCCAAGATAACTGGATGTGGGTGTATATTGAATTAGTTGAATAAAGATATGCTCTCTTTGAATTGCTGAAGCATTTTCTTAAATGTGTCCAAGTTTTAGTGCTATTAACCTTCAAATGACCATACCCACCAGTGGAAATGACACACTTTTATGATATATATCTGTATATCACTGGCTATAAAATCCAAAATACTTGTTAGATTAGGTTCTTATATCAATTGATATATGTGTCGTTGACATGCTCATGTTATGGGTCATTTGCATTATCATGTGACTATTACCACCTTGAAAAAATTTGAAAATACCTTGAAAAATTGGCATTTTTTATGAAAAATCTTACTATTTTTTTGGCTGATGTTAGTGAAATAAGACATCAGCAGCAAGAATAGCCACACCATGCATGAGGTATTCATTGGACTGAAAGACCAGGCTCTGTAAAATGCATTAAAATGCTTTAAAGTGACTCCCAGGAATCAAAAATGATAAAAAGCTATATTTTCCCTTTAGGTTACACTGGTGTAAATATTTCCCATAGGCTTCAATGTTAACGTTTGTTGATCTGCATCAGAGGTCAAATGGAAACTGTTCAAACTGCCTTCGGATTATGTGAGCTTGACATCTGTGGAAACTTTCCCAATAAAAAAATCGACACCGTCTAGCAGGGAATCCACTTCAAATTTTCGTTTTTTCATGACTAGGGTCAGTTCCGCACTAAAAAAATATTGTCATTTTTTCAATCACACTTAAAATTTCTAAACAGCCACAACAGACTTCACCTTTAATGAATGGGCCTCTTGGCAAATGAAGTTTGTGGGAGAATGATTCCTTGAATTTTTGTCAACAGTTTACATTTAATTCATGCAACCAATCACAGCCCAGAGTGTTTTAACTGTGAAACTCTATACTCCTCCCGCAACCGCAGGGGGAGCTGCCTATAGTATTTACACCAGTGTAACCTAAAGCGATAGCCCGCTTTTTCGCGGAATAATTGTAACTCCCTACATTTCTTCAGAATTGCCCATCAATGGAAAAAAGGTGTTCAAAAACAATATCACTTCTGTGGTTCTTTATTTATCACACACAATTTAACCCCACCCCCTTTAACAAATTATTCATCAAAAAAGCACAATTTTCCACCACCAGTCATGTTCAGGCCCCATTTTCACTCAGTTTTAGGGGTCTGGTGTTGCAAACTTGGATCAGCTATGGAAGACTGTACAATATTCTTTCCATGAGAGAACTTCTGGTGATGTGAGGTCATTGAATCCAGATCTGATCAGCTGAGCATCAAGCGCATGACTTTATCAGCACATTGAAGAATAAAATATGACATTTTCAGGTCTGCAAGGGTGATCCAAGATAACTGGATGTGGGTGTATATTGAATTAGTTGAATAAAGATATGCTCTCTTTGAATTGCTGAAGCATTTTCTTAAATGTGTCCAAGTTTTAGTGCTATTAACCTTCAAATGACCATACCCACCAGTGGAAATGACACACTTTTATGATATATATCTGTATATCACTGGCTATAAAATCCAAAATACTTGTTAGATTAGGTTCTTATAACAATTGATATATGTGTCGTTGACATGCTCATGTTATGGGTCATTTGCATTATCATGTGACTATTACCACCTTGAAAAAATTTGAAAATACCTTGAAAAATTGGCATTTTTTATGAAAAATCTTACTATTTTTTTGGCTGATGTTAGTGAAATAAGACATCAGCAGCAAGAATAGCCACACCATGCATGAGGTATTCATTGGACTGAAAGACCAGGCTCTGTAAAATGCATTAAAATGCTTTAAAGTGACTCCCAGGAATCAAAAATGATAAAAAGCTATATTTTCCCTTTAGGTTACACTGGTGTAAATATTTCCCATAGGCTTCAATGTTAACGTTTGTTGATCTGCATCAGAGGTCAAATGGAAACTGTTCAAACTGCCTTCGGATTATGTGAGCTTGACATCTGTGGAAACTTTCCCAATAAAAAAATCGACACCGTCTAGCAGGGAATCCACTTCAAATTTTCGTTTTTTCATGACTAGGGTCAGTTCCGCACTAAAAAAATATTGTCATTTTTTCAATCACACTTAAAATTTCTAAACAGCCACAACAGACTTCACCTTTAATGAATGGGCCTCTTGGCAAATGAAGTTTGTGGGAGAATGATTCCTTGAATTTTTGTCAACAGTTTACATTTAATTCATGCAACCAATCACAGCCCAGAGTGTTTTAACTGTGAAACTCTATACTCCTCCCGCAACCGCAGGGGGAGCTGCCTATAGTATTTACACCAGTGTAACCTAAAGCGATAGCCCGCTTTTTCGCGGAATAATTGTAACTCCCTACATTTCTTCAGAATTGCCCATCAATGGAAAAAATGTGTTCAAAAACAATATCACTTCTGTGGTTCTTTATTTATCACACACAATTTAACCCCACCCCCTTTAACAAATTATTCATCAAAAAAGCACAATTTTCCACCACCAGTCATGTTCAGGCCCCATTTTCACTCAGTTTTAGGGGTCTGGTGTTGCAAACTTGGATCAGCTATGGAAGACTGTACAATATTCTTTCCATGAGAGAACTTCTGGTGATGTGAGGTCATTGAATCCAGATCTGATCAGCTGAGCATCAAGCGCATGACTTTATCAGCACATTGAAGAATAAAATATGACATTTTCAGGTCTGCAAGGGTGATCCAAGATAACTGGATGTGGGTGTATATTGAATTAGTTGAATAAAGATATGCTCTCTTTGAATTGCTGAAGCATTTTCTTAAATGTGTCCAAGTTTTAGTGCTATTAACCTTCAAATGACCATACCCACCAGTGGAAATGACACACTTTTATGATATATATCTGTATATCACTGGCTATAAAATCCAAAATACTTGTTAGATTAGGTTCTTATAACAATTGATATATGTGTCGTTGACATGCTCATGTTATGGGTCATTTGCATTATCATGTGACTATTACCACCTTGAAAAAATTTGAAAATACCTTGAAAAATTGGCATTTTTTATGAAAAATCTTACTATTTTTTTGGCTGATGTTAGTGAAATAAGACATCAGCAGCAAGAATAGCCACACCATGCATGAGGTATTCATTGGACTGAAAGACCAGGCTCTGTAAAATGCATTAAAATGCTTTAAAGTGACTCCCAGGAATCAAAAATGATAAAAAGCTATATTTTCCCTTTAGGTTACACTGGTGTAAATATTTCCCATAGGCTTCAATGTTAACGTTTGTTGATCTGCATCAGAGGTCAAATGGAAACTGTTCAAACTGCCTTCGGATTATGTGAGCTTGACATCTGTGGAAACTTTCCCAATAAAAAAATCGACACCGTCTAGCAGGGAATCCACTTCAAATTTTCGTTTTTTCATGACTAGGGTCAGTTCCGCACTAAAAAAATATTGTCATTTTTTCAATCACACTTAAAATTTCTAAACAGCCACAACAGACTTCACCTTTAATGAATGGGCCTCTTGGCAAATGAAGTTTGTGGGAGAATGATTCCTTGAATTTTTGTCAACAGTTTACATTTAATTCATGCAACCAATCACAGCCCAGAGTGTTTTAACTGTGAAACTCTATACTCCTCCCGCAACCGCAGGGGGAGCTGCCTATAGTATTTACACCAGTGTAACCTAAAGCGATAGCCCGCTTTTTCGCGGAATAATTGTAACTCCCTACATTTCTTCAGAATTGCCCATCAATGGAAAAAATGTGTTCAAAAACAATATCACTTCTGTGGTTCTTTATTTATCACACACAATTTAACCCCACCCCCTTTAACAAATTATTCATCAAAAAAGCACAATTTTCCACCACCAGTCATGTTCAGGCCCCATTTTCACTCAGTTTTAGGGGTCTGGTGTTGCAAACTTGGATCAGCTATGGAAGACTGTACAATATTCTTTCCATGAGAGAACTTCTGGTGATGTGAGGTCATTGAATCCAGATCTGATCAGCTGAGCATCAAGCGCATGACTTTATCAGCACATTGAAGAATAAAATATGACATTTTCAGGTCTGCAAGGGTGATCCAAGATAACTGGATGTGGGTGTATATTGAATTAGTTGAATAAAGATATGCTCTCTTTGAATTGCTGAAGCATTTTCTTAAATGTGTCCAAGTTTTAGTGCTATTAACCTTCAAATGACCATACCCACCAGTGGAAATGACACACTTTTATGATATATATCTGTATATCACTGGCTATAAAATCCAAAATACTTGTTAGATTAGGTTCTTATAACAATTGATATATGTGTCGTTGACATGCTCATGTTATGGGTCATTTGCATTATCATGTGACTATTACCACCTTGAAAAAATTTGAAAATACCTTGAAAAATTGGCATTTTTTATGAAAAATCTTACTATTTTTTTGGCTGATGTTAGTGAAATAAGACATCAGCAGCAAGAATAGCCACACCATGCATGAGGTATTCATTGGACTGAAAGACCAGGCTCTGTAAAATGCATTAAAATGCTTTAAAGTGACTCCCAGGAATCAAAAATGATAAAAAGCTATATTTTCCCTTTAGGTTACACTGGTGTAAATATTTCCCATAGGCTTCAATGTTAACGTTTGTTGATCTGCATCAGAGGTCAAATGGAAACTGTTCAAACTGCCTTCGGATTATGTGAGCTTGACATCTGTGGAAACTTTCCCAATAAAAAAATCGACACCGTCTAGCAGGGAATCCACTTCAAATTTTCGTTTTTTCATGACTAGGGTCAGTTCCGCACTAAAAAAATATTGTCATTTTTTCAATCACACTTAAAATTTCTAAACAGACTTCACCTTTAATGAATGGGCCTCTTGGCAAATGAAGTTTGTGGGAGAATGATTCCTTGAATTTTTGTCAACAGTTTACATTTAATTCATGCAACCAATCACAGCCCAGAGTGTTTTAACTGTGAAACTCTATACTCCTCCCGCAACCGCAGGGGGAGCTGCCTATAGTATTTACACCAGTGTAACCGGAATGACTGCACTGTGAACTCGACACCTTATCTAACTGCATGGCGCCCTTTGCGCATAGTATGCCGACTAAGCAGAACAGTAGTCAAAATGACTATATACATGAATACAATTTCACTATAATGTGAAAGACGGTTATGACGAATAAACATACTCACCCGTTCAAACGTTCAAAACATTCAAAAGTATACGCTGAGCGCTCCGATCGTCCCGTTTTACGTCGCAGTCAGCATACTTAATGAACCGGGGAGGTCGATTGCAAACAAATCTTCCCTGGTTGGTTGGCAGGCCAGCCCAACATGCGACTCAGGTAGTCGCTTTTTTGTCACAACGCTGCAAAGCACGATTGTGTGGTGATATGACTGTAACAGTTGCTGGCAGCTAATCCGCAAACCCCAGGCAGAGTTAACTCCATCGCACCGCTGAGATATCACTGCCAAAAGGACATTTGGTAAGGATTTGGCTGTGAGTAATCTTGAGTAATATACAAGAAGAAAACCAGAGTCAGAAATGGTAACGCGCTCAAGATCATATATTATATACCCATGATTGTAATTATAGAATATAAAATATATTGGTTTCACGAATGACCAACTCATAGAATTAATCGCCTTGCACTTCTTGGCATCCGAATAACAATTGAAATTAAAATGGAAATTCCCAACTACACCTTTTACCGGACTCGGCCTCCGGGTCGCAGTTCGACTTTTAATCCGTCCAAAAATTCCCATTCTATAAATAAAACGCCCATGCGCCCACTGTATACCAAGAAACAGCGTAACATTATACACGCGGAGCGCGGAATTAATATACAAAATTACCAGCTATCTTTCTCTATAGCATGTATGATATATAGGACCGCTCAGCACTACTTAAATCCGGTTTTTGGAAGATGATTTATTTGCCAAATTTATGGGGAATCGACGTCCCCTTATCCTTAAGCCTGACCTGGTTGCCTGTATATATGGTGATTCCCCGTATAGCAGATAGCGATTGTAAGCACATGACACTTGTATTTTCTACCACAAATCACCAGTGGATGCATGCAGGTCAGCTGACATGCACAAAATATTTATACGTTGGGCGAGTATTCATGGTATCGTTGGATTTGCTTGAAGAAGCTCAGTCAGTGTTTATTTACAAACCACTTAATCATCTAACGGATAGTAAAACGATAGTGTAAGCTATGACATAATTCATTCCGGGCCACACTTCGTCGACATCAGTGATTTTGTGTAGATGGGGTGTATTTTCATACGTAACGTAAGCATGTTGCACCAAAAGTGGAGCTGTTTGTGATCAGGATTCTGTGCGAATACTGACACAAGTGGAGACGCAAATGGGTGCCGTCTTACCGATACTATAATACTACATTGTAACATTGTGGGGTTATATAATTCCCAGACCACGGTGGGCGATTCGTCCTTGTTTCTTCGTGAATGTAGTCGACGGTAGTTCCGCAACATAATTATATGTAGGGAGTTATTAGCTGTACGAGAGCGTTATCGGGGTCTGGGATGTGAGTCTTGTTATAAGCGGGCACAATATGGTAATTCTAGCTTAATCTGGCAAGCATAGGGGTTAATATCGGGTCTTATGTTCGGCCGTGACCACCGTCCGTGCGTATGTTGGTTTCCATGACCCTATATATGCACAGATATGGCCGCTAAATTCACCCCTGCATGTATAGACGCCACTGGTGCGGCCCGGGCTGTTAGTTTCGTTAGCGGTAAACATATTCGGCAACGGTTGCATTTTGGGGGTTAATTGCCAGGCTTCGGTGGGCGATTCGCCGATGTAGTCGACGATAGACCCGCTACATATATGCATGGAGTTATTAGCGTTACGAGGCCGATACTGGGGTCCGGGCTGCGAGTCTTGTTAATGCGGGCACTATTAATATTGTAATTCTGGCTGAATCTGGCAAATTATGGGTTAATATCGCCACTTCTGTTCGGCCATGACCACCGTGCGTGCATCGATGGTTTTCCATGACACCCATGCACGGCTATGGCCACTAAAATCGCCACTATAGACACCACAGGGGTGGTATGAGCTGTTAGCTTCATTCGCGGCGAACATATTCGCCGATGGCGGAATTTTGAGGGTTAGTAGCGACACTTATGTGTAGCCGCGACCCCTGTCCGTGCGTGGGTCTCCGTGACACCCACGCACAATTGACACTAAAATGATCCCTATATTCCTCAAGGGAGGGCAGTCCAGGCTGGTCCGGGCGGTGTTTAGTCACACCGCGACTGACTTATTTCGGCCAATTTGGCCGGTTACTTCATGTGAGTTTTTCATCTGACGTGTGTGCCGGAATAATGATATGGAGGATTTATGTAAATGTTAGCCCAAACTACATTTCCAAGTAACGATGGTTTTGTTGTTTATTTTGAGGAATAATACCGCGTCAGATGAATTCAGCCCAAATATGTTAACAGTTGTCGTGTAAAACATTCGGCAGTAAGTTAGCGTTATTTAGTATTTGTGGATGTCCTTTAACATGGGGAAAATAGACTACTGCGCTTGAACGAGCATGTGAATTGTCGTATTTAATGTATAGCAACTTTATAATCAATAACAGAGGCATTCTCTGTCAAATAAGGTCGCTCTATTTACGATACCAATTGGGGAACTTTGTGAATTAAATTACGCGTAAACTTAACCTGCTGCAAATAGAAAAGGTGTCGGAATCGGCGTACTCGCCTCAGGGCTAACTCGCCCCAATCGGCGAGTGCCAACTCGGAATAAAAGGCCAACTCGGAATAAAAGATGCATACGGGGTGTTATATGGCGTTTGGTCCGTTGTTTCTCAATGAATATTATTGAAATTTGGTGTATATGTCCGGGCTGGGACATGGAATACAACAACGTTTGAATTGTTTTTAAATTTACAAATTTGTTGATTTTATTCATTTTGTTTTCGTTCTGAAACACACTATAAAGTGTATATAATATAATAACGAACACGAGACATACATAATTTATAAACTGTTAACAAAAGATATCAAATTCAATACATGACAAAGATGACTCAGTGGAGTTTATAAAGTGAACATAAAAACATTGAGGTAAGAATCTTTTTCAGGAATGCAACTTTATTTAATGATAATAAACACATAAATTAAAATAACAAACATGAGACATACATGATTTATAAACTGTTAACAAAAGATATCAAACTCAATACATGACAAAGATGACTCAGTGAAGTTTATAAAGTGAACATAAAAATATTAAGGTAAAAATCTTTTTAAGCATTACTATACCGTTTAGCACAGTCCACTTCACTCATCCGATCAGCACTAAACTTCATATTTTTCTTGATATTGATCTATCAGATGAGAGCTATCAAATATTTTTTTAATTTTATAGGAAAAAATGGTCGCCAGCGGCCATATTGCATTTACGTTATATGTTATCGCGTCATGTCGATATCTAGTATTAGTTAGAAATTTCACCTTTCCAGATTCATAATTGCTCCATTGACTGTAACAGATGGAATTATTCCCCTCTTCGGATAGAGTGTCACTGAAACTTTATTTTGTCAGACTGTCTGTATAGTCACTGATTATATATGGCAATAATCTGTAATAAGATGTAGCACTATTTTATTTTATATTTACATGCAGTGCTGTTTTTATACAACAATTCTAATCCCCCCTAGATCATCATGTGATCGACCATACATCGCGCGAGGACCTGGTTGAATTAAGGGGGGTTTTATGGATAACTTCTGTCCTCAAGCTAGATTATACTTATGACATTTAATGGCATGTTTCTAACGTGGAGGGTTAGATATGCTTGAAACACCACCACTCTTCAATTCACACCAAGTTATCAGCTGTCATATTCGGATATTAGAACCCATAGCCATGATATATGGTTTATTTTGTGTATACTAGTAACATTGTTATTTTCAGTACCTTTATATACCAGTACTGTGTATAACAATGCATATAAATTAATCCATGTATACATGTATATTGATTCAACGGATTCAGTGGTTTTGTCCATAAGTCTATCAAATATGCGGGGAAAACATGGCCACAAGCAGTACACCCTGTTAAATTTCGAATTTAAATCAATTGGCGCACCCTGCAGCCAGCTTTTATTGGAGAACTTTTTCTCACGTGGATAGTTTGGGTCACCGCTAGATGTGAGCCATGTTTTGTTCTCAAGCTGTCCTTGTGAAGACATCACTGCCAGCGGTGATCTGGAATTTTACTATTTTTATGGCTAAATAATTTGGTTGATCCTACAGACGACACCCCTTGTCCGATCGTCACCAGATTCCACAATGATCTTCTGGATAACCAGGGTGAGAGTAATCTAATTTTCCCGAATTTCGTTAAAAAACATTACCACAGGCAGCAATTTGGTATCTTACTGTTTGATCCTCTTTTGCGTGACTGAATTGTTTAGCAACTGTACAGTCATATCCCTCATCTGATAGTCACCACACTTTATATTGATCTTCGGGCTGACAACTAGATGGGAGCTATCGAATGCTTTGAATTTTTTTGGAAAACATTGTCGCCAGCAGTCATCTTCTATTTTGGTTTTTATATACATGTATATCTCTTCATTCGGATAGTCAGTATTACGTAGGTACTTCAACTTTCCGCATTCCTGTCATCATTTGAAATATAAAAATTTACCTGATACCATGCACCCTTAAAAATTTGTTTCGTCGTATCTATTTTAATGACCCGTATGGTAATATTGATACAGATATATTTGTCAAACATTTCTTTGTACAATATACAGGTATTTAGTTTGTAACTAAATCTAGAAATATATAATAGTAGCTGGTGGACCCTACTTCGTCCGGGATGTTCCCCTCTGATTTTCGGAGAATTGCGCGATTTAACCTTGAATTGACCATTTTAAAGGTGAACGTCATGTCGGGTCACGATTTGACCCGTCCAAAACACTCCCCGGACAAAAGTCACGACAAAAATACCCGTCGAAATCCGCCCGGCTTTACCCGATTTGACCTTGAATTGACAATTTTGAATGTCAAGATCAGGTCAGGGTCATAATTTGACCCACCCGAAACACTCCTGGGACAAAAGTAACAGTAGGTATTATATTTCGTTGAAATACTTCCGTTTTACCAGATTTGACCTTGAATTGATCTTTTTGAATGTCAAAGTCAGGTCGGGATCAAGATTTGACCCGTCCAAATAGTCCAGAAACATGCCTACATCAGCACGTTCGAGAACATGGTCCCACGTGAAATTGGACCCGTCCATATTGCTCCCGGGATCGAAGTAGTCCTACACACAATTTTTTAGTCGGATCGGTCAAGGTCCAGAAACATGCCTATGAGCGAGGTCAAGTTGACACGTTAAATACCAAATCCGAGTCGGATCAGTCGAGCAGTGTTAGAGTCTATAACACATACACACATGCATTCATGCATACACACATACATACAGGCAGGTGTTCCAAAATGTATAATCGATAGCTACAACAATTCTATGGTAGATAGTTCACGGCCGACCTGATGCATGCATCTTAGTTTTCTTGTATATATAGTGACCAACAAATTGACAATATACACAGTCCTGTTGCGTGAGAAGCTAAAACATATATAACACAATGTGACTGACCGCGATACAGGCGATGTCATATTCACTGGTAAACACAACTGCACTAACTGAGTGAATAGAATCATTATGCCCTTTTATATGAAAAATCTCCCGGACAATCATTATCAACAAAACCATAGTCAGAAATGGTAACGCCCTCAAGATCATATTATTATGCATAATTGTATAGACTATATATAGCAACTTTAATGCGGTGATTGTGAAAAATCTGTATATACGTAACGCCTATATATGTAGTTGATTATATATGTGATGTTTTTGTATGTGGGTATGCCTATACTGTGCACATGGATGTGAACACCTTTTTTTTTTAAATCAGACGTGCCAATCTAAAGTTTAATTTCAAACATTTAAACAACATACGTCACGTATGATATGTGTCACAAAGGGCGCATATGTTCCAATTGGTTGAAATGTTCATCGCCAAACATGCAACGGCCATTGCATTGATACACCAATAACCACACGCCCATTGCCAACAAAAACTGACGAACACCTTGACGATTAACACGTTATTATGTTTATGCGCTGCCAGCTTGCGCAATTGCACTAAACTGTCGGATTGTCGGTTCTCTTATACGACATTTCCCATTGGGCCGACCTGATCTCCCCAGAGATCTGTCAAAACAGCTAATTTAAAGAAATAAACAAATCGACGCCTGAATTTGTCTGGAGTTAGACCTCTAGATGCTTGGGAGTTTAGCATGGTTCAAGGCGGGGTTGAGTTTGGAAATTCGAATGTGGACCTCCCCCCCTCCCCGACATAACGGAGACCCTCTATCGCTGTAATGACAACCAGTCATTAAATAATGTTCACTAATATTATTGCTTTCTGATTATTCCTAATCGCAGCAATAGAGAGGTTTAGATTTAAAACTTCTAACTTCGCCCGCGTCAAGAAATATCAGACTATACTTGATTACACGCTTGTTCCCAGAATCGCAATTTACAAATGGGTATTTATACCATAGTTGCCTATTTTATTGTGTGTATAACACCTATTTTGTAAACTTCATCTTTACACCCTACTGTGGGTATACAGCTTCCTACTGTGGGTATAAATTTCTACTGTGGGTGTAAATGTTCAAACGTAATTTCATGTGTTAAACGTGTATACCCATAGTAGAATACGTCGTAGTTAGCAAAATAGTTCCCATGTCACATTCATTTAAAATTGGAAGTTGTCAATATATCAATTAGATATGAGGACAATAGCCTACATTTCAATCAAATGTAGCTCGCTAGTGTTATATTAACTAGGAAACATGATGAATGGTAATTCCAAGTGACTGATCGCTCAGAAACGAGCTGACGTCATGACGTAAATGCATGCATCACTACGCATGACGCACATTCCTTATAGCATCGTGTTTGTGTCCATCGGTGTGGATACACATTCAAAGTAATCAGCGGGGTAGTTGTTTTCGAGGAACAAATCAAAAATAACAAGAGATGGACTGTCGTCCGGTACATACCCCATAGTGGCATACCGCTTAGTGTGGGCATATCTATAACTTATGACTGCTATACTCAGACAGATGGACCCAAAAATCAGCATTTTCATATAAACGAAGATGAATAACTATAGCACCAACAAAAAAAAACAGTTGAATGTGCCATTAAATGTCCTCATTGAGATCCGAGCATTACTGTTCAAGTTATGACCTGAACAGACATCGGTTGGACCAAACAGCCAACATGTCCAGATAAACAAACTTGAATAACTCTAGAATGGAACAGCCAAACAGAACAATGGAACCCTCTATTGAATGTCCTCACAGTGGTGAACATCCATTCCAAATTTCATTGAGATCCCAGCACAACTGTTGAAGTTACGACATGAAGAGACACCAGACGGATCAAACAGCCAACATGTCCAGATAAACAAACTTGAATAACTCTAGAATGGAAAAGCCAAACAGAACAATGGAACCCTCTATTGAATGTTCTCACAGTGGTGAACATCCATACCAAATTTCATTGAGATCCCAGTACAACTGTTGAAGTTACGACATGAAGAGACACCAGACGGACCAAAAAGCCAACATTTCCAGATGAACAAAGATGTATAACTCTAGAATGGAAAATCCGAACAAAACAATGGAACCCTCTTTTTAATGTCCTCATAGTAGTGAACATCCATACCAAATTTCATTGAGATCCCAGCACAACTGTTGAAGTTACGACATGAACAGACACCAGACAGACCAAAAAGCCAACATTTCCAGATAAACAAAGATCAATAACTCTAGAATGGAAAATCCGAACAAAACGATGGAACCCTTCCATACCAAATTTCATTGAGATCCGAGCACTACTGTTCATGTTATGACATGAACAGACACCAGACGGACCAAAAATCCAACGTTTCCAGATAAACAAAGATGAATAACTCTAGAATGGAAAATCCGAACAAAACGATGAAACCCTCTATTTAATGTCCTCATAGTTGTGAACATCCATACCTAATTTCATTGAGATCCGAGCACTATTGTTCAAGTTATGACATGAACAGACATCGGATGGACGTACGGACGGAACGACGGACAGACGGACGGGCGGACCGACGTCGATACACTTGTGAGTTGCGATCTTTTGTTTGAGTGACTTGTGGGTTGCACCCCACAAGTAACGTACGGAAAATCCAATTTTAAAGAGCGTGTTCCATGCGTATTACGTTGACGTCACACTACGTAAATGAAGTTCGCTCCAGACCGGAAATACAATTTAAATGCATCATCACATGACAAAACAAGTCCTGTATGTGCATGAAAATGCTTTGTAAGTGTGCTGTTTTTAATTAACGGATTTAGCATGAGCGGTGGCCCCGTGTGAAGAATATACTACCTGACATCACAGGAGTCCCGAAAGTCATATTGGACTGGAATCGGGTCCAATATGACTTCTATAAAAGTTATCTGACTCAGGGTGACAATAATTGTATTCCCAAAATATGTATAAACACGCAGATGGATGATAAATGTCATTATACAATGTTGTGTACAGTATGTGTTTTCTTGTACTCGTCCAGGTTGTGGTGAAATGTCATGTTGGACGAGTACAAGAAAACACATACTGCACACACACTATACACATGATTGTATACTAAGTTAATACCTTGATAATATAGACGAGAAACTATACATGTGTTGAACGAGACGTAAGTTCACGTGACATGTTAATTAATGGACCCAGGTAGACCTTTTCGTGACAGGAGGTGCACTGGCGCAGCATTAAAGATCATGTGCCAGTGCATTCTCTATATATGCGACTCTCCCATATGGAGCCTCGCATATATAAGAAAATTCAATGGCTTATAAGGTCAATGCAAATATTGTTAGGCCAATGCTTTCTCTTATATATGTCATATGTGCGAGACGCCATATGGGAGACTCGCATATATAAGAGAATGCATTGGCACAGGGTTTTCACAAAATTTCAGAAAGCTCCAGTCATGAAAGGGTTAAGGGTCAGAAGCACATTTTGCCAAAATTTCAAGGTATTTGAAAATGGATTTTCTCAAACTGTGTCAGGAACATCTTTGTGAAATTTGGTACAAGCTATTACTGTGACAAAATATTTAAGAACCATCAACGCCGTTGATAGTATCACCTCATTTACATCACTTTTTATTTATACAATGAATTTTTTTAATTTCACTCTATTCAGGTACCAAGAACTTCTGTAAAATATATTGTTTTCAAAATTGCATTCATATATCCATGACATCATATCTGAAGATCGTGAGAGGAGACTTAGTTATTCTTGATTCGTGAAATTTAATGATTATTTCCATTTAGAAAGGCAACTACCCATAAATCATTTTCTATATTTGAGAATATTCCTGTCATACCTGTTGATCAATAAAAAAAAATGGGCTGAGATGAGTTCTGTGTCATAGGTTCAGGACCAAGTTAAAGCTGACCACCATATTTCTTAACACTGTGGCATAATTCCAGTTGATTGGTCCCTGCTTGGGCGGACCATACTGCATATCAACATGTTTTTGATTGGGCTGGAATATTTTTAACATCTTTATTCTTCATCATAATATATGGGGGTACGTATGATGCTATATTATGCAATTAAAATCTAACTCAACATTATGATTATGAGTGGTTGAAACTCTCTTGAAATGTTGGTTGCATTTATGCAAAATATGCATCTCCCCCTTAACTACACCATAGTAGCTATATGGTAAACAATAGTCAGCATACTGACCCAACAGTAAGGCAGAGCACCTATTATATCATCGCTACTGTGGTACATGTAACACATACAATTGTCAATGCAGCCATACAATTGGTCAATTATCTAGTAGTCCAACGTCTGGAATCGTTCATTGTCAGATTTCATAGATCAACTTTGTTGGAGAGTCAGCCATTTTCGATGCAGCGACCTTGTCGAATTCTTCGCTGAGCGCAACTGTGAAGTAGTTTTTCCAATCTCCAACAAAGCCTACAAGGGGTGATAAAACTAGTTATTTAAAGATTCATAATCAGAAATAACGCTCGCAAATTAATATTTCCCTGGCTTCGGGCGTAAAAAATATTTGATTCGAGTCGAGGAACGCACCCACCAAAGCTCAGAGTGATTAGATATTATTTGTCACCACCGATAATTTACAGTGGCCCAGTAAACAGTCGACGAGAAGACGGTATCGGACCAAATTTCGGATGAAGATGGATAACTCTAAGATCAAGAGGCTTCTTTGTGTCAGATATTTGACAATCCGGCAAAATTTCGTTGAACAAAATGTTGACAAATAATAGGTTTTGGGCAAATTTATTCTATAATGGACTGTGGTTAGCATTATTTGAGGGCAACTAATCGAGTCCGATAACTGAAGCGGTATTTAAATTTTTTTTTTTTTTTTTTAATCTGATGATATGGGGACCATCGAATCGGATTGAGTACCTTTTAACTAGCACTATATAGCGATTGTCATTGGTGAGGTGTATATGCACGTCTGGAGTGTATGAATGTCAGTGTGTGGGTTATTGGTATATCTGGAAAGGCTGTATGGTCACTGGTGATGTGAATATGTAAACATGTTGTGAATATATAGTCATTGGCGGGATGAATAATTATATATATCATCTTTGGTACTAATCTAATGTAACAGTTCTATGTGCCAGGTATCTGACTGGAGCGAACATTTTATTACGCCTCTGGTGTGGAATAAATACAACGGGTGTGGAATAAATTACCTTTTCGGTACTGGGGAGATTCCCCATCATCCGTAACCGTCCTTGCAATGTCATCCCTACTTTTATTGTCCTCCTTCATGCGCGCGAACTGACATTTCTCTGATATCTTAAGAAGCATTTCGTCGTCTACTTGCACCTCCAGGAATTTCGCCAGATTCTTGACAGTAGCTGGTGAATCCTACAATATTATTTTTAGCAGTTTAGGTAGACACGCATCTTTTTCCAACATTTCTCTGATATTTCAAAACGGATTTTCTCAAAATCTGTCTGGTAATACTTTTCGAAATTTGGTACAGTACAAATACAAATGATTATTGTGATGCAATATTTAGGAACAATCTTTCAGTTAGAAATTTTTGACCAATTTACTAGACATTTATTACATGAACATATTTAAAATGTCACTGTTTTCATGCACGTGCCTATGTAAATTATCTATGTAGTATGTGTTTGTTCTCGATTCAAGAAAAATTTCATATATCCGAGAATGGACATGGAATGCATGTTGGTCAAAGTGGTAGGCGTTAACTCCTGCTTTGCTTCAACGGAGGCACTCTTTATTAATGGGACATGCAGTGCATGTTGTACTCTTTGGTATGCAGCCATGCAGCAGACAAGCACGTACATGTAGAGTAGGCGACAATGTATACAATATACTCAGGTAAATTCGAGGAGAAAACCCCGTCTAAAATCACTATTTGCGATGGCAAGACTATAGTATAGCTGGAGAACACCCTGGTAAATTCAGAATTTACCATGATTTTTACCACCTCAATGTGTTAATTACATTAGTTGACTCTAAAACACCCTGGTTAAACTGTGCAAGTCCAATATTACACTGCTATTGTGGTGGTGACGTCATAATTTACCCTGTTTGCCCATGTTCACATTGTTTTCCATTGTGTTTTAAACACCCCAGTAGAATCAATGTAAAAGTATCAAATTACTTTGGTATCATCATGGTGAATTCTCAATTCACCCGATTATAAACCCATGTGAACTTTAATTTACTCTGGTTTACATTGGTTTTACCAGCCTATTTTTGAAACACCTAGTAGAATCAATGTAAGCTTCGCGTTATCCTGCATGGTGAATTCTCAATTCAGCCCAGTTGTATAAGGGTTGACCAGAGTTATATCATTGTTTAGGACTTTACCAAAGTTAACACTAGTAGGCCACTAGTAACAAGAATAAAGAAGGAACTATTTTTGTATAATAAATCGTCCGGCTTTTTACGGGCATGCGAGATAGAGAAGAGTGGTATGACATCGGATCAAACTGTAGCTGATCCGATGCCCGGGAAATTATCGCTTTACTATATAGTGGTATTGGGGGAAGAAAAACGGTAGTCATATAATAAAATATGTGATCCGCGCCAATTGGCTCGTGTATCTGGACAAATTTGTCAGTTTTTACCAATGAATCAGTTGTTTCTACGTGCAGTGGAATATATTTCATCCAACAATAAACTGACTGCTTTGTGTTTTATGTCTTAGCGGTTGAAACGGGTGTCTATAAATAAATGAATAGAACGAACGAAAGCAAATTATTTCCCTACGCACGGTAGCTCTTTTGGTCCGCGTTACAGAACGTCATGTTGTAGACTCACCAATTTTGTGTCTTCGTAGCAAAAGCGAAAGACATTCAGCTCCGGGTGTGTCTTGAATAGTTCTTCAAACGACAGCAAGTAGTCAAACCATGAACCGCATGCGACTGCAAATAGAAATGATCCGATATGGCAAGCTCACAGTTACAATGGATCTTTACACAAGCTGCCAATCAAATAATTACAAGAAAACCATAGTCAGAAATGGTAACGCCACCAATATCATATTATTAGCCATAAATATAAATTATAATACAATTATTCTATAAACTAGCTTTCAAATTTGATGCGGGAAATTTGCATACTTCCATATTTCAAGTTTTCCCGTTTCTCGTGTCATACGTTACTTTCTTCAAACTGTCTTCTTTATTACACAAGCTGATGGGCCCGACTTCGCCCGGGCTGTTTCCCATCTGATTTCCGGTGAAAGGCGCGATTTGACCTTCAATTGACTATTTCGAAAGTCAAGGTCAGGTCAGGGTCATGATTTGACCAGTCCAAAACACCCCCACCCGGAGAAAAGTACCCCTAGGTATCAAATTTCGTCGAAATCCGTCAGTTTTACCCCACTTGACCTTTAATGAACAATTTTGAAGGTCAAGGTAAGGTCGGAGTCATGATTTGACCCGCCCAAAACACTCCCCCGACAAAAGCACCCATAGGTATCAAATTTCGTCGAAATCCATCCGTTTTGACCTTTGATTGACCACATTGAAGGTCAAGGTCAGGCCGAGGTCACGATTTGACCCGTTCAAAACTTTCCCCGGACAAAAGTATCCCTAGGTATCAAATTTCGCTGAAATTTGTCCGTTTTACCCAAATTGACCTTGCATTGACAGTTTTAAAGGTCAAGGTCAAGGCGGGGTCACGATTTGACCCGTCCAAAACACTTCCCGGACATAAATACCCATAAGTATCAAATTACGTTGAAATCTATGAAAAGCCGAGGAGGACATGTTGGTTGCTAATTGCTAGATATACGACGCTGTATTTTAAAGGTGTTTCAAACTAGGAGATAGAAGTATTCTGCGTTTCAAATGGTGATGAATTATAGTATTTTATTCAAATTTTATGGCATAAATTGTTATTAAAACCGTATATACTATAGAAAATGAATGACTCGAAAGTTAGTTGGGCCTTTAAACAAAGTCACAATTGCAGTTAGGCTCATCTCATACTCGTCCATTCAGCGCAGTTTGTTATAGCCTCCAGTATTCATTGAGCGTTATAGCCCCAACTGTTATAATTCGCCTTTAGCAGGCGTACTCTTGCCTCAGATTATTGAGATATTAGGTCACACGTAATCACATTAAATCGCATGGAAACATAGCAATTGTGTGGGCTGCTTGGCGTGAATATGTAATGAGAAATAAGGTCATACGTAATGACATTAAACTCAAGAAAACCCGCAAAAACAAAACAAAATCACATTTAATGTTTTAAGTTATTTCCTTCATAAAAAGAATCTCGTGATAATGAACCCTCTCAATACTTTAGAATATAGAATTAACCTAAAAATAACAAAAACCTTCGGAATAGAGAACCTTCGGAACAGCGAACCTTCGGATTGGTGAACCTTCAGAATAGCGAACATTCAGAGAAATTTCGGAATAGTGGACCTTCGGGATAGTGAACCTTCGGAATAGAGACATGCCCCCCAATATTCATATTATATGCCCAGAGTTCAAAGCTATGGACCCATAAAATTCTAAACTTGGCCCTTAAAATATTGAACTCCAAATTGGAGCCCACACAGAACATCACTTAAGTCAACTGTACCTGTGTCATGTCCCAATGCGGGAGGGTCCATATATACCACAACATTCATATTATATGCCAAGAATTCAACGGTATGGGCCCACGTAATGACATTAAATCTCAAGAAAACCCGCGAAAACAAAACAAAATCACATTTAATGTTCTAAGTTAAGTTATTTCCTCCTGTATCTGTATCGGTGTGCGCGCAGGATCAGTTCGGATGTGAGCGCACACTCCATAAAAAGAATCTTTGTGAAAATGAACCCTCTCAAATTAGTCTCAATACTTTAGAATATAGAATTAACATAAAAATAACAAAAACCTTCGGAATAGAGAACCTTCGGAATAGCGGACATTCGGGATAGCAAATCTTCATAATAGAAACATGTCCCCACAATTACACCGGTGACGTAAACACATGTGCTAATCTTTGTCGTACTATCGTAATTATCGGTACGATTTATACTCTAGTACGAAACAAGAATACATTCCTCCATACGACCATGAGTCTATACAAATATGTACACCAGTGTCCACCCACTTCGTGGCGGTAATTAGCAGATATGTTCTAGCAATTAGCGACTGAGCCGGTGGCTTGCTGCATTGACCATGCTTTGTTCATTATATTTGTGTTAGGTTGTATGAAACTCGTTTGATAAATTTGATTCACAACGAGTCGTGGACGAGTTGTGAATCAAATTTATCAAACGAGTTTCATAAAATCTTATATCCAAACATAACGAGTTGAAGATCTTGTATATCACATGAAAACAAAATAGAACTTGATGTCTTTTTAACAAATCAAAATCCTTAACAGAAGCTTCAGAATGCTCACATTTACATTGTTGGCCGAGACGCTTCACAACGTCTGCCGACGGAAAATATAGTCACACAATTTGCCTCTTTGTTTCTGTGTCTATTTCCGTTAGTGCAACGAAGTTGGACACAAATTTAACTCAATGAACTAACCTATCATTTGCATTGCCCGGTGTTGTTGTCGTGTGCGGCTTTACGAAATAGTATTAATCCGCCTGATTCAATGAAAAGTCATTTTGTTTGCGCGATGCCAAGTTGGCGGGAAGCACGCCCCTATTCTTCACTAGTGAGAGATAAGGAAATATGTAATGGCTTTTTTAATGAAATAATAGGGATTTCATGTGATATACAGTATTGCGTAATATCCTCAACTAACTACCGTCACTGTCTGTATATTCGCATGCATGGTTTAATTATATACGTATATATTATGACATAATACTGGGATAAATTATATATGCATTCCGGTCGAAACACGCTGGCCACGGTTTCGTTTCTAATTATATCAATCGATTTATATTATGCCTTCAAGCAATTTACGTGTATACACACAAGCTAAGTAGAGAGCGTTTGTAGCGTTTGTACGGATTGTGGGGATTGTGAGTGTGTATCCCTGGTAACTGCGTACCACGTAGATATTCGCGTGTGTCATGTGGGTGACGCTAGACGTGGATACTGTTAGTTGTAAATGTGTAATACATGTAGACGATGAAACATTTATAATTGTTAGATTATTGACATACAAGCCAGTCAATGACTGTTGAGATGCTCACATGGATGTTGGAATGTAGACTAAAGGTCTTTTTGCAAAGTATCCGGAGTGTATTTAATCCGATTAGTAGATTTTTGGTCCGCATTTAGAGGTTTTCTGGTGTGGTGAATGGGAAACTTTCAGTGATTAGCCGCAGTTGTTGTTATGATTTGAAGGATTAGTTGTTTTAACGGAATTCTGATGTGATGCTTTCATGAAACCTTGAAGGCATAATGATTAATCAGTCCCCATAATCGGTGGTGAATAAAACATTATCGGAAAAATTATTTCATAATGACTCTCGAGATTGCTTGTAAATCAGTCAGTGTTCAGCCGCCGTATATTGGCTTCTGTCAGTCAATTGTAGACCTCTATTTCGATTGGAAATTAGAACATATAACAAAGAAAAGATATATGCCAGCCGAAAACAATTCTAATGTCGTATAAGAGAATCGAGAAAATAACAGTTTAGTGTATTTTGCCGCGAGCTGTCAACATAATAACATGAAAATCGTCAAGGCGTTTGTCATTTTGTTGGCAGTGGGTGTTTGGTTATAACCAATACTATATTGGTGTATCAATGCAATGACCGTTGCATGTTTGGCGATGAACCTTTCAACCAATTGGAACGCATGCGCCCTTTGTGAATACATCATACGTGACGTATATATGTACATATTTCATAATTATCACAACTTTAGTTTGGCACGTCCAATTTTAAAAATGTGTTCATATGCTTTCTCACCAAGCACATACTATACACATATACACAAAAATTACATATGATCAACTATATATATATGTTACAGTCAATATGTCAAATCAGTCATTTGGCCAAATGCCTAAGATGTTCAGTCATTTGGTGAAATGCCTGTGACCGCCTGTCATTAGGCCAAATGCCTAAAATGTTCAGTCATTTGGCCAGATGACTGAAATTCACTGCCCTGAATTTGACAGTTTGCCTAAATGGGAATTTTATTTGTAGTCAATATGTCAAATTGGCCAAATGACTGAATTATATTTTAGTCAATATGTCAAATTGGCCAAATGATTGAAAATCACTGACCTGAATTTGACAGTTTGCCTTATTGGGTATTTTATTTTACGAGCTGCTGAGGTTGCCTACCATCTCTTGGACATATTTCTGTTATTCGGTGCGCCACATATTCTACAGAGCGACAATGGTTCAGAATTCACAGCTCAAATTTCTGATTTGAAGAAGTTGTGGCCAGAGCTAGTGATAGTACATGGTAAACCATGCCACCCACAAAGTCAAGGATCTGTTGAACGTGCGAATTATGACATCAAAGACATGCTTGTCGCCTGGATGAGTGAAAACGATACCGCTGATTGGACTATTGGCATTAAATTTGTCCAGTTTCGTAAGAACTCGAGTTTTAATGCATGCATCAAACAGTCACCATATGCAACCTTATTCGGTGTCGAAGCCATAATCGGTTTGACATCTTCGTCATTGCCACATGAAGTCATTCAGAAACTACAAACAGAAGATGACTTGCTTTCAGTTCTACCACCCGTTCAGCTCAAGCAGAAACGACGACACATCAACTAGAATCAACGACCCCTCAACCAGAAACGACGACTCCTCAACTAGAATCAACGACTCCTCAACCAGACACGACGACTCTTCGACCAGAATCAACTACCTCTCAACCAGAAACGACTACTCTTCAACCAGAAACGACGACTCCTCGACTAGAATCAACGACTCCTCAACCAGAAACGACTCCTCAACCAGAAACTACGACACCAGAAACTACGAATCAACTAGAACCAACGAGCAACATAGCCAAGAAAAGAGAACTGGCAATTGCAACACAACAGGAACAAGCCGAACGTGTGGTAAAGCGAAGCCGGGTGATTCTGAAGGATGCTTCCGTTGGTGACAACGTGGCAGTTCCCATTCCATCTGTTGACAGGGGACGTGGTGATCCAAGAAACATTTTAGGTGTTATCACAGATGTAGACAATGGACAATATACCATAGGTTGCCCTTCAGGTATTCTGAAGGGAAAATACAGTCGACACCAGTTTGATTTATGTCCCCAGCAGCTTCTTAGTGAATCGGACATCAACGGTGATAGCAGTGTTTCCCTTCGACAAGCCAACGAAAAAGAGTATCAACACGGTGGTCAGGGTTTCGTGAAGTGCAGTTGCAATGGATATAAGAGATGTAAGAGTAAGCGATGTGCTTGTTTCAAGAATGTTTTATGCAATAGTAGATGCCACAACGGTGTCAATTGTTCTAATAAATGATCATATTATGTGTCACATAAGCATGTTGTGTTATCAATTTTGTGTTGCATGTTTTGATTATTCATTTCTGTTATAATAAACATAAATAAATATGAAATATCGTTCAGTTATTTAAAAAAAAACCCATAAATACTCTTCAGTCATTTGGCCAAATGACTGGTGGTCAATTTCAGTCATATGGCCAAATGACTGAAAATTTTAGGCATTTGGCCAAATGACTGATTTGACATATTGACTGTAACATATATAGGCATTACCTGTATAGACAATTTTCACTATCACCACATTAAAGTTGCAATATATCTTTTATATGCCTAATAATATGATCTAGATGGCGTTACCATTTCTGACTATGGTTTTCTTGTACCCCGTGTTTACAAGAGTGGAGAAAGTCGTACTCGCACAAGTCATTCGCTTATATACAACAAGCGTGATGTAGAATCACGTGATCTGTGACGTCAGAGTTACAATCACCCACATACGCACAATCGCCAGAAGCGGAATCTCTCTAGTGTTACATATACTTAGATCATGCCATAAATCTCTACTCTGGCAAAGGCCCGTAGAGATCAGATAACCTTTATAGCAATACTGTGCTGCTAGATACCAAAAACTATATTATACACTATTATAATATTAATATAATAATTAGATTTATTCATAATTATATAGGGTTTGATACTCACTGCACATAATTGATAATCAACGGAATCTCATTAAGAAGGATTTGAGGGAAGTTTTATTTTAATAAAATATAAAACATATATGTATAAATGTAATTCAAAACAATTCGATCAAAAAGCAGACTATAGACCCATTATTATCAGACTATACTTTGTGTATACCCGGTAAACTAAAACCAAATACCTCATTATTATACCTACAACATATTATTGACTTTACTGTTGACCTATATATAGGCTTGTTGACCAACTTTGGTTATAATTTAAAGGTATACATACTAACAATTTTTTTATAATTACCTACGACAATTTTAAGTTAACTTTTTATAAATGCATTCAATTATAACCATAGTGAATACTATGATTGTTACATAACAATAGTAACAAATAATTCAACCTAAATACAATATTATAATTAAAAGATATTTGACGGACTTCCATGGTGCTCTATAATTTTATCTTTTACTTCTGCCTTTTTACTTTTGACTGGCTAAAACTGCTCCTACGGCAGACTATCTGTTCATCATTAGCATAATACAGCTTCCGGTGAGCAAGGCAGGGTACCTTTTTTGTGGGCCCAGGACACTGCGGCATCCCCCATTGCTCACTATGAATGTGGGCACCATAAAACAATCACCCACATACGCACAATCGCCAGAAGCGGAATCTCTCTAGTGTTACATATACTTAGATCATGCCATAAATCTCTACTCTGGCAAAGGCCCGTAGAGATCAGATTCCACGAGTAAAAAACATTGGAACTGTTTGAAGTTTTGACAGGGAACCTAATAAAGTCGAAAAAAATAACGCGGGGAATGTATTTCTTAATTATTATCTGTTCCTCAGTAATGTACTTCACTGAAGGTGAAGGTCCCAACAGGACAGTCGATTTAGACAAGATTCGAATCAGGACAGTCGATTTAGAATAGAATCGAATCAGACAATATTCCGAATCGAATCGACCCGCAAGTGCCTACTAATTTGAGGCTTTACGACATTGTGTGTCGCTTTAACCCTTTATTTATTAAATGGATACTCCCATTCAGTTATATAGGTATACACTGGGATATTCTTCTAGAGGGATGTTTGGAAAATATATTATTAAGCAGGCGAGAGACACGTGAACATATACTATAAGTGCAGAAGGATTCCTATTCAATGGTGGGGAATGTCCAGATAAGGGATTGACTATTTTGAGTAACAGGAACTGAACGAGGAACAGGAACAACATCCGAGTAACAGAATGACTATTTGGAGTAACAGGAATGAGGAACGAATATAAACACTCAACGTTCTCGCGTTTTGCGCAATGAAACATTATAAAATCATTCGAAAGCATATATATCCTCTCCCCTGTTGCAACATTTAAACACTACTTTTGAGCATAAGCGCTTAATTGGCAAGGAACGTCGAGCGGTGAATCGGAAATTAGCAAAACATAAATTGTTCCGAGTAACAGGAATGAGGAACAGATATATAAACTTAATTTTCTCGCGTTTGACGTGAATATTGAGCTTATATATCTGTTCCTCATTCGTGTTACTCCAAATAGTCATTCTGTTACTCGGAAGTTGTTCCTGTACCTCGTTCAGTTCCTTACTCGAAATAGTCAATCCCCCAGATAATGAGTTCAGCAAACGACCTACCGTCGTTAAACTTATTATCTCAACACTTCCTGAGGAAAATACTCGTCAAGAACTATTTAGTAAAGACAGTGTTAAAGGTACTCAATCCGATTTAACGCTCCTATATTACTATGTCTTTGGCTTCGGGGGGGGGGTAAATATATTTGACTCAAGTCGAGGAACCCACACATGAAAGCTCAGAGTGATCAGATGTCGATTTTTGAAGTTTGTTATTTCAATTGTTTGTGGCACAGAAACATGCCATCAAACGGATGGTCTCGTTCAAAACTGCGGATGAAGATGGATAACTCTAAAAACAAGTGGTAATACGGCAAAATTTCGTGAATCCGTGACTTGTCGTTCTCTTTCTCTTTCGCTTCGCCCTCGAGGCCGTGTCGACGTTGAGTAAACCACGGGCGATCTCACTTTCCCCCCTCGTTCCGCCTTAGACGCCCGAAATGTAAATACTCAAGTGATAATATTTCGTTGAACAAAATGTTGATAAATAACACGTTTTGGGAAATTTTATACCATAGTTGACAGTGGTTAGCATTATTTTGTTGCAATTAATCGATTCTGATAACAAAAGCTCTTTTTTGAAGAAATGTTGTTGTGGTTGTATCTTGATTCGTGGATCTGAAAGCTGATAACAGCCATTTCTACAAAACTCACCCTTTCCAGCCAAGTACATCCGGGCGAAGTTCTCGAATGTTCCATTATGCTTGTGGTGCGTCACCTTCTCCATGAATGCATACCAAGACATAAATGTGTCTTTCGGATTTCTAATGAGGAATATTATCTTCATCTTCGAAAGCATTGACATCGGTAGGAATTGTGGTGGATAATGTGTGTTCATTACTCTTGGGGATGGCCTCTCAGCTAAAGCTTCATGGGGAAATAAATCGAGCATCCACTTCTCTTTAGTCAGTGGAATCGTCTCCGCCGCACCCATGAGTAGCATATTCGCTATCTCATGCGCCCAGTGTGTTCCTAAAACGGAAATACCAGGGGTCAATACTATTCACATTTTGCACATGTGAGATACATGATGCAGGTAGATAATCACCATTAATTACACACTAAATAACGGGGATGGCAGATCTGCCCATGTTTCTGGGGGCCCATTTCCATGACAACCTCACCACATTACGATCCGACAGTATGTCATATCAAGTGGCCTAGCTACATCCACCCCTTTCCAAAGATACCAAACGTGTACGGTGGGTATATTAAATCGATTTTTAGGGTCTCTGCCGCTTACTTATTGATGATTGTTGACAAACCACTGTAAAAGTTTTGTTTACATGACAATTGTTTCAGCTAGTGAACAAAATTGGAGAACTAGCAATAATGCATATATGAGATCAAACTAGTTCGCCACGTTGTTCTTTACACACATACATATCTTTCTGATCATGTATCCACCGCGAGTGCATTGGATTCCTTAATTACTGAAGTTTTGGCAGGAAATAAAACTGATTTCAATTCGTGCAAATTTCATGAACAACTCAAGTTTTATTTTCTGCGGGCAAAAAATATCCGTTTCATTTGGAAGTGTTCGACTGATATCCCAATCATATCATTATACCGACTGACTGTTGGAAAATCCAACTTCAAATCAACAGCAAATTTTTTTCAAATTTTGCTTATTTCCTATAGCCCAATGATAGTATTTATTTTATGAAATGAAAATACATACTTCTTGATATGTCGTAACGTACATGTAAATACGTGATCATACTGTACGCGCGCTCTCGTTCGCTCTCTCTTTCTCTCTCTCTCTCTCTCTATCTCTCTCTCCCACTCGCTCCCTCCCTTTTGTCCCACTCTCCTCTCTCTCTCTCTCTCTCTCTCTCTCTCTCTCTCTCTCTTGCTCCCTCTCGCTCCCCCACTCTCTCCCTCCCTTTTATCCCACTCTCATCCCTCGCTCCCTCTCTCTCTCTCTGTATCTCTTTTAAATGGTATTCAGGATTTTGGGGTGCATCCTATTATAGGGAATGACACCTTCTAGTCACGTCTTCGAACTTACCACATCTCGGGTAGCCTATTATTATCACGTCATCATCTCTAACTTGCATCTTGTCTAATCTGTCGACGTTAACAGCCCAGTCCTTTTTAGTGTCTGTGTCGTGCAAGCCAAGTGGGAAATAAAACCCGTCGACGTCCACCACGTGGTATGATCCTCCGTCGTCATCATAAAACACGATCTCTTTGCCTTTCGTGTCTCTATCTGCATGACCCTGCATAATGTCTTCTGTGGACATAGTTTTCCTGGAATTATATATAACGGGACCCAGTGGCTCAGTGGGTAAATATATAGAGAATAATCATTTGATTAAACTGGTGACGTGAAATAGTTCATGAGAGGCAGGGACGTTGTACACGCAGACGCGGGAGCGCATTGCGCTCGAGTGTTTTACAAAATAGTCCCTGTCTCGAAAGAATTATTTCACGCCACTAGTTCAATCAAGAGATAGGGATAATGTCAAGGCTGAAACAAATCGAATAATAATGATTAGTAAAAGTTCGGTTGGTTCGGAGGAAGGGAATCACAGAAAAAATGCTGTGTGCAGGCAGGACTGGTATAAAGGTTACTGAATGATATCGTTTTGTTCAGTTGCATTGATTCAATCTATTTTCATCGTTGCCGAAACTTTTAGATGATATGATATATTTTTGAACAGCTGAATATTAAATAACGTTTGTTTCATTGGTAACGAGGGGTTACGAGACCCCTCCCCTCCCCGATATATCATTGCCCATTACCTCCCAACTTGACCAAACTAAATTACAACTGGTACTTCAAGATCTCCAGCTGTTGGAAATTAATCAAAACCTTACTGATAATACCGGTATATATCAAAATTATTACATGTACTATAGGAATCTATATACAAGTACCAAATATGAATTCATAGCATAGACATGGTGGGTGTGGAAGTGTTAAATCTCATATCTCTCCCCCTATTTGAACCAAATGTAAATTTTTCTTATGTTCATTTTCCTTAAAATAAGTTACAAAATTAAGGGAAGGGTTATTATCTGGTGTGGATATTTGGTGAGAATACTCTAGCTCAAATGGCTCAAACGTCATTTATATACATCGACTATAAGTAGTGTCTCACCGTGTTGGAGTGATTTGTGGGGCACCATCCCTGCAAATATTCGTTTTCGGATATATCTCCTTGGATCCAAGCAGATATCTGCTCGCATTATGGAGATGTCTCCTCGGTTTCAAGGAGATATCTGCTTGGAATATGGAGATATCTCCTCGGAAATATTTTCAAGGAGATATCTCCTTGAAACCGAGGAGATATCTCCATAATGCGAGCAGATATCTGCTTGCATTATGGAGATATCTCCTTGAAATATGTTCAAGGAGATATCTCCTTGGATCCAAGCAGATATCTGCTCGGATTATGGAGATATCTGCTTGAAAAATATTTCAAGGAGATATCTCCATATTCCGAGCAGATATCTGCTTGGATGTATTTCGAAAAAATGAAAAACACGTATATGTACTGTGGAGAAATCATTAATATTTCATGGCCGCGGTTTTCCGAGGAGATATCTCCGAATTACGAGGAGATATCTCCAGTGTTCGCGCTGTCGGTAGCCAAATTAGCCAATGGCTAATCTTTTTCGAATTTGGCTAATAAAAATTTCATTTGGCTAAACTTTTGGCTAAACTTTTTATTTACCCCAAATGGAGAATGAAAGCATGAATTTTTGGCAAGTGGGTTTTCAATTCTGTGATGTGAACGATCTAGTCCGAAAACATCGTAAGTGGGAATATATTGCCGACTCTACAAAGGGAAACCCGATCGCGGACAGTACAAATGGAAACCCGTCACTCTGCACGAAACAGCAAAGGTCTTTATTTTAAATTTAATCCGCTAATCCCCCATTGTCTGTCTGGTCACTCACGGGGCTCTTGCACAATGCATGTTTATGATGACATTGTATTTATGACGGTCAAGGTTTATGAGCACCAAGTGTAAGACAATAGCTTAATCAGCCAAATGTGAATCACGACAGATATTTTGTGGCTATTTGTCAAAACCGATACATTCAAAATAATATGCATGCTTTTATGACAGATTGTAATTTGATAATGGCGTAACAATATTAAGTTATTAGTTTCCAGATGTCACTTAGATATTTTCGCAAGGATAATTAATATTTCATGATTTAATCAATTAAAAGATATTGTTATAAAACAAAAACATAATGACATTAAGAAGGACAATCCCGGGTCACCCCCCCCCCCCCCCCCAAATCACTCTTTCACATAAAGATTAATATTTTTTTAATAAATGATATATATAAAAATATTTCTAGTTCATCAAAATTAGTTAAATTAATGTGTATTTTACCTGTGTCTGTTAGATTTGACGGTTTAGTCATTAATTGTGAACCGACCAGAAAACGATGATTTAATTTGGCCATAGTTTTTTTTAATTTGGCCAAAAAACATTTGGCTAAAGTTTTTTTCATTTGGCTAATAAAATTTTCATTTGGCTAAACTTTTGGCTAAAGTTTTTTTCGGTCCAGCGCGAACACTGGATATCTCCGAAAACAAATATTTGCAGGGATGGCGCCCCATAGTGATTAGCATTTTGTTTATCGCGATTAATTCGTCCCACCAATAAAGAGATTATAATTTTTGTTAACCCTTTACCCAACAAACCGGCCAAAAACGCGCAAATAAAGCTTCAACAGCCTAAAATATCTTCGGTCTGTCTCAATAACACCATACAAATATGGATATCATTGGAACCGGTTCATTGACCACATTGTGATGGTTACAGTTATGCCCTGTGCCAATGCATTCTCTTATATATGCGAGTCGACCATAGGTCGCCTCGCATATATAAGAGAATGCATTGGCCTAAAAAATTCTTTTTTTAACACTTTTTACCATTTTTTCTTACATTCTTTAACAATTTTATAATTTGTTCTTACATTTTTTAACAATTTTTATAATATTTTTCTACATTCTTTGACAATTTTATCATTTTTAATATGTTAACCCAATGCATTCTCTTATATATGCGAGGCGACCTATGGTCGACTCGCATATATAAGAGAATGCATTGGCACAGGGCCGTTCTGTTGGGTAAAGGGTTAAATCGTACAGTCGATCTGGTTGGAATTGACGTTTGTTTTGTGCGTTTTGTTTAAATATGTTTTGTTTGGATCAAAACACGAACATCATAAACAAATCAGTTTGCAAACATAAAAAGACAACAATTGGGGTTTACACAGAAATGTATAAATCAATTCAGTGCGTTAGACTAAGATTTCCAGGACACCTGGTTAGCCCATATTACCAAGATACAGATGTTTTAAAGAAATGTCCAGATGCTATACTTCCCGACACGGAGTGATATTTCAAGTTTACATGTATATTAGGCTATGAATCTGTTCAAAAACGATGAAAGAAATATTTTTGTCGGGCAGATGTACTCTTGCCAGATGTCAGTATTGGATGATCCTGAAAAGTCATGTGCTACTGACTGTATAATTTCTTTTATCTCAGTAAAACTATATTTGACTGCACACTGTGACCACTATTTTTGAACAGGCCTTCCACACATTCCATCTCCACTGACAAATTGTATCTTTGTGTGGATTATATCTTGAATGGGACAGACTCGATTGTGTTATAATACATGAGCCATTCTCACATGCCATCCTCTAACGATTCAAGGTCCCTCATTTTTCAAGAATATGTGTATCGCTTAAATAGAATGAAATATAAACTTTCAATGCTTTCTTCTATATATATCTGTTTGCTAGCTCACTATATATGAATGCCCCGATTCCCGTCCCCATATAAATACAAGAAAACTAAGATGCATGCATCAGGTCGGCCGTGAACTATCTACCATAGAATTGTTGTATTTATCGATTATACATTTTGAAACACCTGTCTGTATGTATGTATGTATGTGTGTATGCGTGAATGCATGTGTGTATGTGTTATAGACTCTAACACTGCTCGAATTTGGTATTTAACGTGTCAACTTGACCTCGCTCATAGGCATGTTTCTGGACCTTGACCGATCCGACTAAAAATTTGTGTGTAGGACTACTTCGATCCCGGGAGCAATATGGACGGGTCCAATTTCACGTGGGACCATGTTCTCGAACGTGCTGATATAGGCATGTTTCTGGACCAATTGAACAATAGTTTGGCCAAACGCTGTATATACTGGGTACTGTCCAGATGGAGCCGATCACAAAAAAAATCCCTAACTAGCCCGAACGAAGTCGAGTACATCAGCTAGTTTAATATATATTTTGGACATTTGTCTGTCTGTTTGTCTGTTAGCTATGGCCGGGAAAACTGCCGGACAGATTTGACGAAATTTGATACCTAGGGGTAATTATTTCAGGGAGTATTTTGGACGGGTCAAATCTTGATCCCGACCTGACTTTGACATTCAAAAAGATCTATTCAAGGTCAAATCTGGTAAAACGGAAGTATTTCAACGAAATTTGATACCTACTGTTACTTTTGTCCCAGGAGTGTTTCGGGTGGGTCAAATCATGACCATGACCTGATCTTGACATTCAAAATTGTCAATTCAAGGTCAAATCGGGTATAAAGCCGGGCGGATTTCGACGGGTACTTTTGTCGTGACTTTTGTCCGGGGAGTGTTTTGGACGGGTCAAATCGTGACCCCGACATGACCTTCACCTTTAAAATAGTCAATTCAAGGTTAAATCGCGCATTTCTCCGAAAATCAGAGGGGAACATCCCGGACGAAGTGGGGTCCACGAGCTACTATTATATATTTCTAGATTTAGTTACAAACTAAATACCTGTATATTGTACAAAGAAATGTTTGACAAATATATCTGTATCAATATTACCATACGGGTCATTAAAATAGATACGACGAAACAAATTTTGAAGGGTGCATGTATCAGGTAAATATTTATATTTCAAATGATGACAGGAATGCAGAAAGTTGGAGTACCTACGTAATACTGGCTATCCGCATGAAGAGATATACATGTATATAAAAACCAGATGAGGGATATGTCTGTACAGTTGCTAAACAATTCAGTCATGCAAAAGAGGATCAAAGAGTAAGATACCAAATTGCTGCCTGTGGTAATGTTTTTTAACGAAATTCGGGAAAATTAGATTACTCTCACCCTGGTTATCCAGAAGATAATTGTGGAATCTGATGACGATCGGACAAGGGGTGTCGTCTGTAGGATCAACCAAATTATTTAGCCATAAAAATAGTAAAATTGAAGATCACCGCTGGCAGTGATGTCTTCACAAGGACAGTTTGAGAACAAAATATGGCTCACATCTAGCGGTGACCCAAAATATCCACATAAGAAAAAGTTCTCCAATAAAAGCTGGCTGCAGGGTGCGCCAATTGATTCAAATTCGAAATTTAGCAGGGTGTACTGCTTGTGGCCATGTTTTCCCCGCAAATTTGATAGACTGATGGACAAAACCACTGAATCCGTTGAATCAATATACATGTATACATGGATTAATTTATATGCATTGTTATACACAGTACTGGTATATAAAGGTACTGAAAATAACTATATTACTAGTATACACAAAATAAACCATATATCATGGCTATGGGTTCTAATATCCGAACATGACAGCTGAGAACTTGGTGTGAATTAAAGAGTGGTGGTTTCTCAAGCATATCTAACCCTCCACGTTAGAAACATGCCATTAAATGTCATAAGTATAATCTAGCTTGGGGACAGAAGTGATCCATAAAACCCCCCTTAATTCAACCAGGTCCTCGCGCGATGTATGATCGATCACATGATGATCTAGGGGGATTAGAATTGATGTATAAAAACAGCACTGCATGTAAATATAAAATAAAATAGTGCTACATCTTATTACAGATTATTGCCATATATAATCAGTGATTATACAGACAGTCTGACAAAATAAAGTTTCAGTGACATTCTATCCGAAGAGGGGAATAATTTCATCTGTTACAGTCAATGGAGCAATTATGAATCTGGAAAGGTGAAATTTCTAAGTAATACTAGATATCGACATGACGCGATAAAATATAACGTAAATGCAATATGGCCGCTGGCGACCATTTTTTCCTATGAAATTAAAAAAATATTTGATAGCTCTCATCTGATAGATCAATATCAAGATAAATATGAAGTTTGGTGATGATCGGATGAGTGAAGTGGACTGTGGTCTGTGCTAAACGGTTTAGTAAAAAGATTCTTACCTTAATATTTTTATGTTCACTTTATAAACTTCACTGAGTCATCTTTGTCATGTATTGAGTTTGATATCTTTTGTTAACAGTTTATAAATCATGTATGTCTCATGTTTGTTATTTTAATTTATGTGTTTATTATCATTAAATAAAGTTGCATTCCTTAAAAAGATGCTTACCTCAATGTTTTTATGTTCACTTTATAAACTCCACTGAGTCATCTTTGTCATGTATTGAATTTGATATCTCTTGTTAACAGTTTATAAATTATGTATGTCTCGTGTTCGTTATTATATTATATACACTTTATAGTGTGTTTTCAGAACGAAAACAAATTGAATAAAATCAACAAATTTGTAAATTTAAAAACAATTCAAACGTTGTTGTATTCCATGTCCCAGCCCGGACATATACACCAAATTTCAATAATATTCATTGAGAAACAACGGACCAAACGCTATATAACACCCGTATACATCTTTTATTCCGTATCGGACTCGGGTACATGTTATAGTAGGTACCGAATTGACACACGTCGACTGGGCGAGTTGGCCCTGGGCGATTAGGCCGATTCCGGCACATTCTAGAATTTACCGTATGTATCCGTTTACGCGTAGTTTACTTTAGAAAGTTCCGCAATTAATACCGTAAATAGAGCGACCATATTTGACAGAGAATGCCTCTGTTATTGATTATCAAGTTGCTGTACATTAAAAACGACAAATTCACATGCTCGTTCAAGCGCAGTAGTCTATTTTCCCCATGTTAAAGGACATCCACAAATACTAAATAACGCTAACCTACTGCCGAATGTTTGACACGACAACTGTTAACATATTTGGGCTGAATTCATCTGACCCGGTATTATTCCTCAAAATAAACAACAAAACCATCGTTACTTGGAAATGTAGTTTGGGCTAACATTTACATAAATCCTCCAGATCAATTATCCGACACACACGTCAGATGAAAAAGTCACATGAAGTAACCGGCCAAATTGGCCGAAATGACAGGTGAGAAGATATAATTTTTAAATGACTTAATCCGGTCACCATTTGTCGTCGTTATGAAATTTGAAAAACCAAAATTTCTTTAGAACGAATTATTGAGATGACTATATATAACTTTGGTGGATATCGGCGACTAAAACATGCTTATCAATATTATATAGTGATCCTCCTCTCTCCATTCCTGCATGGCCCGAATAGTACGGCGCCAAATATCTTTGACCCACATGATTGTATCTGATCATTGGAGAAAAACGTCTATGAATTTGGTGGAAATTATTGCCAAACATATTTGCATCAGCTTTTGTGCCCCACCCCTCCGCACTCAGGAGTCGAACTTTTGACCTTTTTAAACCACGTTCATTTGACACGCGGTATCATGAAGTTGAGTATGGATAACTGTGGTGGTATAATCGGCAACTAAACTTATTTTTATCAATTTTGATGCTCCAACCCCCCCCCCATCTTTCGCCCAAAACGGCACCAATTTGGCGTCTTTAAATCACACGATTAGATTCCTCGTATCATGGAGAAGAATGTGTATCAATTTGGTGGAAATCGACGCTAAAAATATTGGTATCAATTGTGGTGCCCCTCTCTCTCCCGTGCACCCCTGACACGAACGGCGCCACTTTTGAAATCGATAAACCACACCATTTGTATACATTTGGTGGAATTATGTGACGACAAAAATTGTTGCTGCCCTCCCGTTTTCTGGCCATGACACCAACAGCGTCACTTTAGAAAATTCCAACCCGCACCATTATCTTCCTCCGTTAGACCCCTTTGGTGTCAACTAGATGGTCTCCCGCGTGAATTTCTACAGAATACAGACAGACAGACCGACAGACATTCGAAAATATCTCATCAACATAACTTTCTTGTTTTCTCTGTGGTAATATTTTAAATTCAGAGTCGTACTATTTTTCGCTCAGTTTTAATTTCGCACACACATCGAAAAATAGTACTGCGCGAATTTAAATACGAGTAAGGTATATATATACCTTTGCCATATCAGATAAAACTATCAAATGTGTGAACAAAATTTGTCACTTGAAAAAAAGGCCTGGACATCTTGATCCCCTCCCAAAACTTGACTGAAACAACTTTTTCTTGAAACAAGTTAATTTCACGTTTCATGACTATATAAAGCAAACTAAGCATTAAGGGGATTTGTTTTTTCATGTAGGTGCTGTGTGGGGGAGGTATCCGGGCCTGTACACCCCCCCCCCCCCCTAAAAAAAAACCCGGACTCAAATAACTTTTTCTCTGAAGAAGTTAATTGTTCACCAGGCCTGGACATCCCCCACTCGAAAAACTATTCAATGTTCAGATGAGCCATGCCTGTTAAAATATTATGAACCTGCACTACATCTCTGTATAAGTTAATATATATAAAGAGCACCTATACTCTCGTTGCCTTGATTATCTCTGGTCATTTTTCCCTTTCCTTTTGACAAGAAAGGAGATGCTACCTTCCCACACAACAACCCCCCCCCCCCCCCCCACCGTCATGTCATGTGGTAGAGAAATAAAAGAAGTTATATTGAGCACTATAGATACGCGGATATCGAAATATTTCATTGCGAAAACAGTTGTATGAGGGTTAATATTATAGCCAGCAGATGACCTTCTGTTTAGATAAGAGGTGTCTAAATTCTGACGATAAGGATTATACTCTAACTAAACAATTGTAACATGTGTAACATTTGTAACACTGTTATAAAAATGCTATACAGTGGAGGAAAAATGTACCGGATTCATGCAATATATGCAATAACTAGGAAATATATCTTACCTTGACAATGTGTATACTATGGATATAAAGCACACAAGCTCCAGATGTGCAGTCTTGCGAAGAAATCTGCATGAGGGTTGAAACGGGGGACACGATTGGAAGTAATTGTATCTCACAACGTGACGATTATGTATTTATGCGCGTGGAGTGCTGTATCCATTTTAAGGTTATTTATAGAGAATAAACATACATGCGCCTTTGTTTGAATTGGGTGTTATTATTACTGTTGCGAGCACTGGGCGTGTTTTTCTAATAATTGCACCGAGTTAATACGTGAAACTTTAAACTGAATCAATTGTCTCTCTGAGAGAGCTTGCTTATGTGTATGCAAAGTGTATAGTTGGATAATTGTATATAATACACAATGGCAAGAATGCATCGGCGGGGACTCCGGGGCGCGAGAGCTTTCGTGCAGGTTACACTGGTATAAATGTTTTCCTTAGGCCTCAGTGCTAACGTTTTAGCGTATAGTGTTGGCAATATAAATGTTGGGTCCAAAATTTTCTTTAAATCTGAAAAATTTACATTTTGGGAAACTTTTTAGACAAAAAAATCATGTCTGTCTAGCAGGGAATTCGCGTTTAAATCTTATGTTTTCGTAACTAGTGTCAGAACCGCATAAAAAAATACTGTCATATTTTAGACCACACCAAAAAATTCAAACTTCACTACAAAGGGTTAATTCCTGTGCCAATGGTTATTTTACCTATGGGAAATCATAGGGAAGAGGTGTGATGATTTTTTTATGTGAAAAGCACACAAGGCTATTGACCAGTCAGGGCCCAGTCAGCCCCAGTGTCTATTTTATTCTCTCCTATATATTCCTCCCGCATCCGCTAGATGTCACTCCGAACCCTATTTACACCAGTGTAACCTGCAGAGTTGGGGACAACTGATTATCATGCCTGAATGTCTTCCACGGAAGAGGTACAAATTGCCCTTTCAGTTTATATATAGAATATGGTAAGAATAATCAGCTGAAAAAAGATAACCCCTTATTTTAAAAAACACACTCTGCTAAACTGTTCAATACAGTTTCGGTAGTGATTCTAACAGGTAAAATTATGTAATTTTATCAGCGTATTACTCTGGTAAAATGTGGCTAGTGAATCGGCACCACATTATACGCACAGTTGCAGACCCACCCATGCATGTATTATTACTCTAGTAAAATGGACCAATTTCAACAAGGTGTTTTACCGAGATGTAAGCTAGTATATATGTATATATGTAACTAAGTATATATGTATGTGGGGGTTCTGCTATAGTAACTCTACCAGGGTAATTTACCTGGATATTATAAGTAATTTACCACGGTAGTTACTACCTGGGTACTTATTTTTTTTTGGAAGCCTTAAAATTGTAAGCAACATATTGGAAGTCATATGAGTGTGGTTACACGAGGTGTTAAACTCTTCTGGATTTAGCTGACTTATTTATAGGAATATTCTTGCCCCATTATGTTAACTTTTGAGTATGACACCGGGTGAAATTGTTTTTCACTGATTAACGAACAAAACATTATTTCATTCTCACTACAGAATTTTTCAGAAACAGCTACACCATGCTGTGAAATATGTTATTGTGCAATAGTGTTATCGCCCATGTCCGTGTGAAAATACTCTGATAAAAGCCAGGTAAACCATGGTTTACATGTGTCAACACTCTTGAGATGTGGCCCTGTGCACTCAGGATCACCTCAGCACAGGACCAGAGGACACATCGATGATGATTCATCTGGCGGTCAATAAACGCCAGCAGAGTCGTTATTTGGTGGGAATCCGGATTCAGAATCCGAAGCCGATTACGGGAGCGTGGCTAATTCCATATTCTAGGTCAGATTTTGAAATCCACGTGGTCTCCGATACTATGTTTAATGTTCTCCCAGCGTCAAACATGGCTCATCATATTTGACACAAGTATCATTTGTATCTTATATTTATAAAGTTCATGTTTGTTGTGAAAGTCATGCTTTTCTTCTATGTGTATATACACGGCACATAAATAGCTGCCAATCCGACTTAATCGCATCTTTTTTTTCAAGTTAAAGTGTGTTTATTGATGAGCGCAAGCATTTCTAACAGCTCTAGGTCTCCTGAATCAAATTCCGAAGATGTTGTGAAGAACACACGAAACTTGTCAGTTGTACAGGGACGTGACGACAGGGGTTGGTTGTGTGTCTCGACCCCCCCCCGAACTTTGGTACAATTTTCTTAGCTGTGCAGTAATTCATACGTGAGGAAAATCAGGATTCTTTTGACTAACTGTTCCAAATAATGATACGTACAAGCCAGCAAACGCAACAAACAACCAGATTTAAAATAAATTGATATACAAACGTATGACTAACTCGGGAGAGGGGGTGACCGGTGATCTGTATATATGTTCAACTTGTTTTGGTAGTCATGTTGCTTTGCCACTACTAGTTATTTATTTTTTCAGTGTAATAACATATGGGAGAGGGGGTACCCTTAAGTGAGTCAGCACTTGTCCTCCAATCCCATTGTATGTATAAACAAATGTATGTGTTATATATCATGTGTTATCTAAATTTGACAAATATTTGAAATAAATATGTTTAAACTAAACTTTGGTACATTTCCAGCAGTTGGAAATTTCATGCATGACACAACATTAGTTGGACATTAATTTGACACCATATATAGGTTGGAATTGTTCTCATTGTTTGATTTTTCAACCAGTAAAAGTTGGTAATTTTCCAAACTTAGTGTGTGTCAGGTTGGATATTTCCAAGGGGGTGCAAATGGAATTCTGCGAACCTGCATGTGAGATTGATGTTTGGTTCAATGGGGGGGGTGCAGTTGGCCGGAAATTTGAGGAAACCTCTAGCCACGTCCCTAGAACTTGTACGTGTGGGTACTTAATAAATAAATTGACTGACATTTCCACTATATAGTCCTGAGATCCTAGAATAAGCTTTACATTTGTGTTTGTGCGATTGTGAGATGCAGTTCACCTGCAATCACAAGCCCACAACATTAGCTTCATGAGCAAAGCTTTATTTTCCAACTAATGTACAGCACGTTGGCCAAAAAATGCCTGTGTTTGTGCACTATACAGAGACTATTGTGCAAAACGACTGCATTTAACGAAACAAAACATTTTAAAAATGAAATGGCTATAAGACTAGATAGTACATACGTGTATCTGATAATCCATCGATATCATATAATCCTACTATTTCTTGAATAAGAAGAAACATTATAATAACGAACAAAACAGAAGACATATCCATGCAGGTTCACATGAACTCGGACAATGATGACGTATCCGCCGAATTAGAAATCGACATGCGTTCGGGCGGTATTTTATGGATGGAATTATGAAATGGACATATGAAAGTGACAATGAAATCGACAACAATTTGCTTCGCCATCAACCAAAGTGCTCCCCAGCCTTACTATCAATAGCGTTATTATTTGGCTAATTTCAGTAATATTCTCCCAGTTTACATTCGATAAAACAAAATTGTCTCCGCATTTAAAATTCTTTGATATAGATCGTTTATATTATGCAATAATTTGTACACAAGAGACGGATTCTTATGTTTTATTGTGTATTTAAACTCCGAGGTGGCGAAATCTCGGTTTGTTTACATTACGAAGATTTGAGTCCGTAATCGGAATCCGAATCCGAATCTGGATTAACACGAGATTACGATTACGGTCTGTTCGTTTACTGATTCTGGTCTGTTCGTTTAAGGAACCAAGTCGTACGGGGACTAATTCATATTCTGAATCCAGATTCTGTATCCAGATTCCCACGAAATAACGACTCTGGGGATCGGATAATAAAGAAGACCTGAGAACCATCTGGGGGAGATGGTGATAACGTAGCGTAAAGAGAGGACGTGACGATATTCCGCTCCCGACCATCTAAACCAACCTGCTGGTGGGATGCGATGATTGTGTGACTATTATATATCCATAGTTTTAAATGGCGTATGTCAGTAATTAAATCCTCATGATTCATCATCCTAATTCGAAGCAGCCTGGTTTTCCCTCCCATATGTACGCTCGTGGCCATGGTACATCTCGTGGCCAGAGTGGTACACATGGCTCTATATACACTCTTGTAAAATATGGTAACGTCATTTAAACAATGCTAATGAAATTGAACGAGCGTTTTCTAAACAGTGTTTTTTCTTCTCCAGCCATAAGTGATTTTAAAGAGGTATATATACGTGGTACCAGTGTACATCCAGTTTACCAAGTTTTACCATATTATAATCTGTTAGGCCATAATTATGACTCCACCAATAGTGCACGTATGTTCCGACTTACATGCGGTTACATGGGCTTTACCCATGTAGGTCCTGTTCATCAGAATTTTAGGGCAGTAAAGCGGGGTACATATACTTGACTATGAATTTATTCGGGTACGTATGCCCTTTTTACATGGGGTTTACGTTGTTTTTACAAAAACCAATATTTTACCGGAGGATAATTTGTTACACCATGCATGCTCCATCAAACATGTACTAGACTATGTTCTCATTTACATGGGGTTACATATGTGGGTTGCACCATGACTTTACATAGACTTTACAAGAGTGTGTCATCTTTACATGGGCTTTGTGTGGCATTTACCAGAGTAGAGACATGCAAACCATGGTATTGTCAGAGTATAATGTGTAACACCATGGCTCCAAGTATTTACTAGAATATGTTCTGATTTAGTGTACATGGGATTTACCCATATAAATCGTTGTATCTCAAAGTTGTCAAATTGTTCAGGGAAGACAAAACCTGATTTTGATCTAACACAAACATCTGAATGCATGAATGTAGTATATCATCCTTATAAAAACGCCCTGGTAAAAGTCCGGTAAACCATGCATGCATGCGTTACCAGGCTCTACTCTGGTAAAATATGGTAAAGTCAGGTTTACAATAAAAACACTCTGGTATAAACCTGGTAAACCATGGCTTACCATGCTCTACAGTTCTAACGTCAGGTTTACAATTATATACTGTGGTAAAAGCCTGCAAGACCCATCTAATATGACAGAATAACCATGTACATCCAAATACAGGTACGGTAAAGTCAGGTAAACAATAATATACTCTGGTAAAAGTCAAACACAAGCCATGTAAAAAGGACACACCCTTGTAAATTCCAAGTAAATCATGGTAAAGTCAGGTTAACAATGATGAAGTCTTGTAAAAGCCATGTACACCCATGTAAAAAGAAATATCCTTGTAAATTCCATGCAAGTAAAGGCATGGTGTACCTCACTTTACTCTCGTAAAATACTAGTGAAACATCGCATACATGGGTAAAACCCATACAAATCAGAACATATACTGTAGTAAATTACTTCTTTTTTTTCATTTCTGAATACATCCCTTGTTTAGTCAATATAGATTTCTTCGAGAAAAAACGCTCTTTTAAAAAACTGGCTTTACCAGAGTAATTTTACACGGATAAGAACGACAACTCTATTTCACAACAGAACATTTCTCAGCTGATGCGTGTTCTGTCTCTTTTGTGAGAATAAAATCATATTTTGTTCGCTAATCAGTGGGAAAATAATTGTACCAGGTGTCATGCATACTAAAACATTAACGGAATGCAACACGAATATTCTTATAAGTAAGTAAGCTAAATCCAGAAGTTTATAACACCTTATTTAATCACAGTTGTGATTCATATAGCCTCCTATCTGTTATATCACATATTAAAGCTTCTGAAAGCTCATCTCGGTAATTAATATCGAGGTAAATTACCCTGGTAGAATTACTCTGGTAGAATTACTATAGTAGAATCCCACATATCCTGGTAAAATAACTTCGTGAAATACATGTGTGGGAAACATTATACTAGAGTAAAAATAAATGGGTGGATTTTCAAGATTCAATGAAATTTATTGGATAAAATATTGTACAGTAGATATATAAAAACATTACCCCACAAAAAGTTTAAAGGTACTCAACCCGATAAAACTCCTCTCAATTACTATTTCAATGGCTTCGGGGGTCAAAAATATTTGATTCGAGTCGAGGAAGTCACCCATTAAAGCTCAGATTTGTTAGATATCGATTTTAGAAATCTATTATTTTTCATTATCGGGAATTCTTTCTGGCCCAGAAGATAGTAAAAAATTCGTTATTATTACCCACTTGATTATAGAGTTATCCATCCTTGTCTGTTTGAATAGAATTTTGGCGTAAAATCTCGAGCATGTTACCAAATTGACGGCAGTTATAAGTACTCATCTCGAGAACATAAGAATTTTCAAAAATCAATATCTAATGACTCTGAGCTTTGTTTGATGGGTTCCTCGACTCGAATCAAATATTTTTTACCCCCAAAGCCAAAGAAATAGTAATATAGGCCCCTCTGATCGGATTGTTGTTGTTGGAATCTGTTGAGATGGGGACCCTCTTTACGGGTTGAGTACCTTTAACTTGTAAGGGCATGCAGGTTCTCAATATCTGAATATAATGTTTACTTATACTTGAGCATATTACGCACGTGCGTATTTACAGTGGGTCAACATGTGTGCGTATCCTATGGCTGAAGGGCCCAGAAGGGGTCACTCTCACCAAAAAAAGTGCTGATGGGTACACAGGGTTTTAAATATGTGCTGAAGGGTACACCGGGTTTGTAATCGGCACTAACACCGTTACTTAAATTGTGTTTATGAAAGTCTGGCGCCCATGAGCACTTTGTTTTCAGTTCATTTTAATGTTCATTGTAACGTTAACAATTATTCTCTAACACAAACCATGGCAGATGCAAAAACTAAACGTCATTTAGAACGACATTTCAAAAGTTTTAAACCTGTATCTGTCTGTCTGTCTGTATCTGTAGTTGTTACGTCCTAGTGACCAAAGCTGGCTTTTACAGGACGGTGTGAGGAGCGCTATTTTGTTCTCCCAGAGCCGCCTTGAATGTTTCTAGGTCGGCGGCATTGACTGTGCTGTTGTCCAGTTTGTTCCAGTCAAGTACAGTCCTCGGAAAGAAGGAATATCCGTATTGGTCTGTGTTTGTATGAATTGGTTCGTATGCACTTTCGTTATTTGTGGTTAGTTTCTCCACGATGTTGTCACTAACAAAGTCCTTGAATTTTGTGGGTTTCTTTTTCCTCTTTGGGCGGTAGTTTCTTAGGTAGTGTTCGGATTTGATACCCAGGGCTGATCCCTTAACCACTTTGTAAAATAGTGTCAGTCTCTGTTCCTTTCTTCTTGCTTCTATGGATGGTAGTTGAAGTTCACTGAGCATTGATGCTACACAGCCTTTCTCTCTCGTTCGGTAGTCCTGGTTTATAAATCTTGCTGCTTTGCGTTGCACCTTCTCCAGTTTTGTCTTGTCCTTTTCATAGTGTGGATCCCAGATTGTTGCTGCATACTCTAGCTGAGGGCGGACTAATGCTATGTATGCCCTTTTTCTAAGATCCATTTGGCAGTACCTGAGATTTCGCCGAAGGAAGCCGAGGGTGGGGTTTGCCTTCTTCGTGGTGGACTCGATGTGGTGCTGCCACTGCATGTCATTGGAGAATTGGACGCCAAGGTACGGGTTGTTTGTGACTTCTTGGAGTATCTGCCCTGCTAGTTGGTAGAATATTTGTGTCTTCTGTTTAGGCTCATAATGTAGCACTTAGTTGAATTAAAGCGCACCCCCCATTTGGTGGCCCATGATTCCAGTTTGCGTAGATCTTGTTGCAATATTTCGTGGTCTTTGTAGGTGTTTATCTGGCGGTACAGGAGGCAGTCATCTGCGAATAGGCGGACTTGTGATGTTACTGTGTCCGGTAGGTCATTTATATGACAGAGAAAAAGCAGCGGTCCCAATACATCTTCCGGTTGTACTCCTGATAGCACGTCAACTTCTTCTGAGTAGTATCCCTCGAGTGCAACTCTCATCTTTCTTTCTTTCAGAAAGGATGCTAGCCATCTGTTGACCGGGCCTGTGATACCGTAGTGATTTAGTTTGGTCAATAGGCTGTCATGTGGCACAGTGTCGAAATTAAGCTTAGGAGAAATCAAGGATGGCCACGTCGATCTGCTTCTTGTTGTCAAATGATTGTAAGATGTCTTGTGTTGTCACTGCTAGTTGTGTTTCGCAGGAATATCCCCTTCGAAAGCCATGGTTTAGCTTTATTAGTATGTTGTGATTCTCCAGATGTTCATGGATATGGTGGCATATGAGGTGTTCTAGTAGCTTGCACGGTACTGATGTTAGGGACACAGGACGATAGTTTTCCGCTTGATGTCGGTCTCCTTTTTTGTAGACTGAGGCTATGTTGGCGCTGCGTCAGTCCCTTGGCAATGTGCCTGTGTCTAACGAGAGTTGGAATATGAGCCTGAAGGCAGCTAGTGCCAGTTGTTTTGCGTACTAATTCTTTAGGATCGAGTTTTGGGATACCGTCTGGGCCCGAAGCTTTGGATGAGTTTAATCTCTTCAGCAGAGCTTCAACGCCATTCACTGTCACTGTCAGTTTGCCGATGTTTTCGCATTTGGGTTGAAGATCAGGAAGTGCATGGTGGTTGGTTCTTGGTGAATACTGACTGGAACTGCTTTACCAGGATTTCTGCTTTGCCTTTTGGGTCGTCAATCAGCTTGCCTTGTGATTTCAATGGCGACACTCCGATGTTATCTTGTTTTCTGCTCTTGATGTATCTCCAGAATGGTTTCGTCGACTTTTGTTCTAAACCTTCTTTAATCTTAGCGTTGATGTAATCCCACTCAGCCTTCCTCATTTCCCTTTTACATTCTTTCTGCGTGGCTCGATAGTTGGTCCAGTTGTTGTTCTTCTTTACCTGTGTACCTTTCAGCACATTTTCAAAACCTGTGTACCCTTCAGCACTTTTTTGGTGAGAGTGACCCCTTCAGCTATACTATGGTGACAATTCACTAGATGAAGTTTACCAGAGTAATATTACCTGGTTCCAATCATCCTGGTAGAATACCACAAAATGCCAGAGTGTTTTTTACAATGCATGGTTTACCAGACGACCAGAGTGTGTTTTTTATAAGGATATCTTTTACTTATGTTGTTGTTGTTGTTGTTGTTGTTGTTGTTGTTGTTGTTGCTCAGGATATCCCTCCTTTTTATTATATAAGGAGCACCACACTGACATGTGGGTTAACATAAATATAATGCGGTCATGCCCTTCCTTCTTCCCACATTCATACTTTTGCTTTTCTCGATCTCCATATACTCACGTGACTATGCAAACTATTTATAATGGCCAGAAGGTCGAAAATAAGGGCAGTGCGGGGAATTTATCGCCTTACAAGTTCCTGTGGTAAGTGTTGAATAAAGGATCGATTGAATCTGAAGGTGTATATAGGCCTTGTCCTATTTAAATTGATTTTCATTTATCCATCAGCACATAAACTATACCGTACTCTTACATTTACTAATTACATTTAGCTACGGGTTAATGGTGATTTTAAAAAGATGAGGATGACATAAGTGACAATGAAAAGTGAGTGTATGTGGATCAATCGTCACCCTCGTCGAATCGGCTTACCTATTAAATTCCCAGGAATCGACGGAAAGTACCGAGGTAATTTTTTGCAGATGACACAGCTGTCTACTTGACCATATATAACCATTCTGATCACAATACCCTACAAAATGATCTGCTTAAATTGGAAGAATGGGAAAAGAAATGGGACATGTCCTTCAACCCAGGAAAATGCTAGGTATTAACCGTAACTCGGAAGAAACACCCATCCTACCACCAGTACATCTTACATGGGCAAATTCTACAACAGGTCAGCTCCACAGCCCGATATCTTGGAGTTGACATAACAAACAACATGTCCTTCAATGAACACATAAACAGGATAACATCAGATGCCAACCAAACTCTCGGCTTTCTCAAGAGAAACATAAAAACAAAAAATGAAATGATCAAGAAAATAGCTTATCAAGGTATGGTGAGACCCAAATTAGAGTATGCGGCTTGTGTCTGGTCACCTTATACAGCCACAAATATTGATGAAATTGAGAAAGTACAGAATAGGGCTGTAAGATGGATCAAAAATGAATATTCAAGATATGAAAGTGTTTCCGCCATGACATCAGACCTAAATTTAAAATCATTAGCATCTAGAAGGATCATTTCACAACTGTGTCTCTTTCAAAAAACCATTCATAACCATGACTGTAGCAATGCAAATTCCATCCTATCTTGAGAAACCGACTAGAAAAATGCGATACCACCATGAGGGAACATTCCGCCGCATTAGCACAGGCCCAAGTTATTTCAGATTCTCATTCTTTCCGGCAACTGCAACAGGAACCGGAACAGTCTAAATCCCGACCTGATCACACTCTCCGACCCTGGTATCAGCAAATCACATAACTCGCTCTTATCTCATGATCATTCTTTTAACCTGATATTTTTAAACTATTTTAAATTCTCCTCTGTAACATAATCTAAAGCTCTTTAGATTAGATTAGATTTATTTTGATAGTTCAGGTTATACATGTGTACATGAATACATACTATGGGTATGTTTACAATTTGAATAAATTTAATACACAACAGTATATATATTATAATTATAATAATTTATATTAAATATACATATGTTATATGTAGGGTTCTGATGAGACAGATAGAGTTCAGACTGTATAAATAATTGATATATAAGAGAATATGTCAATTTTCTCAAGAATTAATTCATTTTATAGAGGTTGCCGTCAGAATATAAGGTCAATTATGTGGCAGAAATCTGTATAAAAATAGAAATACTCATGTGACCTGAGACCATCAGGGATAACGCAAAAAGTTCTCTAAATGAGAACTTAATTCCATTGCGGTCCCTGGTGGCTTTCGGCACATGGGCAGTGAGTGAAGTTCGAAACTTCGGAGCACAATGTATAAAAGTATTTAAAATATGAATTAAATTAAATAAAAGTCATTTCAGAACGAGACTTATATGGAGAGGAAAAGCTGATAAAATAAGTCAATACACAAGTAATGCAACTTCAACAGCCCTTCGCCACTTGCATATACACACTACTGCCATGTATGGCCGGCTTTGGAATGGCCTGTCCATGACCGAAAGATGGAAACCCGAAATAAGGCAGCAGTGACAATATATGCAACTGGCCAAATACTGTCATCGTACATTATAATATAAGTTGAACTGCTGTATTGAGAAAATTCTAGTTAAAAGATGATCAAATAGATTGTTCCTAGTAAAAGGCAAATGGATTTTCTTCTCTTTTCATCAATTTCTCTAGTAGGTGATGTTTAATGCAAAATTTCCAGTGTTTGAGATCAAATGGGGTACGAGTATGGTATGCTTTATCTAGACCATTCCACGGTTTCGCTCCTGTATAATAGAAACTGTGGATGCCCTTGAATTTTACAGAGGGTAATGAATATTGCAGGGTTCCTGAACGAGTTACATATGTACAAAGAGTACTAGCTAATACATTACTCTGTATCTGTATCTGTATCTGTAGTGGGTTCAGTGCAGTAACCAATTCTGGTTTTAGGCGCACTGGGTGGAGGATGATGTTGGTTCCGTCGAGGACTCTGCATGATGGTGCTGTGTCCTCAGGTTCAGTGATTCCATCGTTGCGGAGTGCCCGTAAGAATAACTCTGGATCACTGTTGCACACGATCCGGTCTTCCAGTTGGTTCCAATCCAGGATCATCTTGTTAAAGAACGAATGTTTTAATTGATTACAGCTGGTACGCCGTGGCTCGAAGGCTCTTACATTTTTACATTCTTCTTTTTCGACGATGTTTGTTGTCACACAGTCAAAAACAAATTTGGCTGTGATCTTCCTGCCTGATTTCTTAGGCGTTAGGTAGTTGTTTGCACTTAATGCTCGCACCATCCCCTCAGCTATCTTATGGAACTGGATGAGACGCTGTTCTCTACGTCGCTCGTCTAGAGGTTTTAGATCTAGTTCCTCAAGCATGGTGGTGACTAATGTTCCTTGGCGACTATAATTATTCTTTATGAATCTCGCGCTCCTTCGCTGTACTTTTTCAAGGTGGTCAATGTATTTCTTTAAGTGGTGGTCCCATACCACTGCTCCATATTCGAGCGCCGATCTCACTGTAGCGATGTAAGCTGTCTTTTTACATTTCTCTGGAGCATGTCTGATGTTACGTCTTAGGAGGCCTAAAGCACAGTTTGCTTTCTTTGTTGTCTTCCTAATATGGGCTGACCATGTCAAGTCGTTGGTAAAGGTCAGTCTCAGGTATGGGGTCTCAGCTGTTGTCTCTAGTATGTGTTCTCCCAGTTGGTACATGTATGATGATTTGTTTTTGGTGCTCATGATGTTACATTTTTTGGAGTTGAAGCGCATTCCCCAGTTTTCAGCCCAGTCTTCCAGCTTCTTTAGATCTTTTTGGAGTATGTGGTGGTCTTTCTGTGAGGTGATGTTTCTGTATAGCAGGCAGTCATCTGCGAACAGTCTCACTTGGGAATCTACACATGTTGGTAAGTCGTTTATATGTATCAGGAACAGGAGTGGTCCTAATACTCTCCCTTGGATGACTCCTGAATCAACTGGGACAACTACTCGCATTCGTCTTTTGGTTAGGAATGATGAGAGCCAGGTGTATATATTTCCTTTAATTCCATAGTTTTGAACTTTCTGTAGTAGTTTGTTGTGCGGTACAGTGTCAACGGCTTTTGAGAAGTCAAGTATTGCTATATCTGTTTGGATGTCTTTGTTGAAGGATTGGAGCAGGTCATCTGATGTTGTTAGTAGCTGTGTTACGCATGAGTAGCCTTTCCTGAATCCATGATTTAATTTGGTCAGGACTTCATGTTTGTCAAGATGGTTCAGCAGGTGACGGCATATAATATGCTCCAGTATTTTGCAGCATACTGTTGTTAGGGAAACTGGTCGGTAGTTTTCCGGTTTGTGGACGTCCCCCTTCTTAAATACCAGAGCAACGTTTGCGTCCCTCCAGTCTTGTGGTAGTTCTCCTGTGGTGATGGATTTGTGGAAAATATAGGACAGGCCTGGAGCGATGGAATTGGCACATATTTTTCAGGACTTGATTTGGAAGGGCATCTGGTCCGCTAGCTTTGCCGGGTTTTAAGTCCCAAAGTAGCTTTTCCACACCTTCAGCTGATATGTTCAGGTCTCCTATGGTTGGTTTGTCAGATGGGAGTGGTACTTTGGTGGTATTTGTCTTCTTGGTGAATACAGAGCGGAACTGGGTGTTTATGAGTTCTGCTTTCGTGACAGGGTCATTTGTGAGGTTTCCTTGGTGTTTTATTTGCGCTATCCCGATGTTGTCCCGCTTCCTGGATTTCAGATAATTCCAGAATGGCTTTGTGTTCTTATTTTCCAGCCCCTCTTCAATGACTCTGTTTACTGTCAGACTAGAGAACCAGAAACCACTTGATAGAACCCGAAGCCGCCATCGCACGCCGCCGTCGCCAGTCATATTGGATACAAGCCGCCGCCAGCCATATTATCTCTAACGCCAGCCGCATGAAAAAATTCTCCGCCGCCGGAATTGTAAAATGGCTGAGCCGTGTGCATGGACTTATATGTTAAGGACAACTGTACTGCGAATCGCAAATAACTAAACCGCATTGCCTAATAGTGGCATACTCGTATGGACACGGTATGGTTGTTACACTATCAGACTATCAGAACACCCGGGGCTTCTCATTGTGGAATAGACTATTCCAATGCATGCTTTCATATAACGGAGTGGGAGCATCCATTCAGTATTGAAAGGGTTTAAAGTATAAATTGATTATTTCGACACGATTCAGTCTCAGACATCGCTGACATTTGTCAATATATGCACATTTTGTTTTTGTTTGAACATATTTTATTTGTCATCCCACACATATATGTATACATAATAGTTTAAATACCGTACAGTAATATGATGAGCAATATGCACATAACCTGTAGAAGAGAATAGAAAATAGTTTGAAACGTTATATATCAATACTATCGGATTCAGCATTCAATGATGCATGAATATATCGCAAGATGCCATTGATGATAGCCATCTGAAGTCAACACAAGTCCCAATGTAACTTATACCGATTATATAGATGGGAAACTACACAGTACATCCATGCCAGTCCATTACTGAGACTTCGTGTTTTTCGTCATAATGGAAAAGCCCAACACCAAAACAATACGCATGGTCCGGAATTATACGGGTTCACAACAAACGCCAAAACAAGCGGATGTCTATAACCGGGGATTGGGAAAATTTCGGAAATGAAATACGCTGAATGATAACATCGCAGCCGGCTGAGCCGCCATATTTCATCAGCCACGAACGTCGCGACTGAGTCGGCTTAGCTAGATAACCAGCCACGAAAATTGGTTGAGCCAGCCGTGAAAACTAGTTGTCGTGGCTTCGGGGTCTACCACTTGAGTAGTCAAAATGACATTGAATAAGAGCATTAATTAGAAGTTTGCTGCATTTTTCATTCAGATAGTTAGCTTTTCTGTACAAAAATTTCAGTTTTGCATTTACCTTACTTAGAACATGCTCTGCCATCATTTCACCATAAAGCCTCTGATCCAGGAACACCCCCAAATATTTAACAGATTTAAAATAGCTGAACTATTCTATCTTTCAATACTCTTATTTCTGTTTCTCATGCTAACCTACTTGCACTGACGCGCACTGGATATAATCTCCGAAAGGAGGTCTCCAGAACCTGCAGAGATAGGTGGTGGATTACAAGTAGACTGCAAACCAAGCAAACGATCATGGAAGGACTCCGTTATCCGCGACCCAATAAACCGGAAGTTTCCGACACAAAGAATCTCCACAAGAACTTTTTGCAAAAATGCTGCCACAAATATTAGATTTTTTTCAGTTGACATAATATGAATTAATGTAAGAATAACAAAAACATATATTAGATGGTAATGTTACTTCCTTGGTGAATAACGCTGCATTGTATCATAATTGATTTGTACTGAATAATGAATTCCAACTTGTAAAAAGTAAACAGGTAAACAGTTCGTGCACATGTTGAAATTCCAAACGAGCTAAAAAAAAAAAATAGCACTGTATGATCGGGTTACTACATTTTCAGATTTTGGTAGTTTTGAACCAGGAATAATTATATTCATCAAGAAATACTCAGCCCTCATAATTGGCTACGGCAATCGGCAATGCCGAAGCCATTTGCTGAAGCAAACTGGGCCACGGTAAAGGGTTGCCGTAGCAGATTGCCGAAGCCAAACAATCTGAATTAAAAGGGCTGAATACTGAGTGCTCATAAATAAACAGACGTGTGAGTCTTAGCAACCATCGGCTGCTTTCGGCATGACAAGACTACATTGATCAGTATCACTATGATTATCACTCATCTAGTCAGAAATTGACAGAATCAGATGGTGTGACAATTTGTATTAGGTCCCCGTTTGCGGAGATCCCTTTGTGGAGGACCCAGAGTTCTCACACCTTGCCTAAATTGTGCGAAAAAAGAAGAGATTTAACTAGTGGAACTGGTGTGTATAGGTAGGCCTACATGTAAATTGGGGCATATTTCAAATGGAAACGGGCCAGCTCGTCCCAGTGAAAACTCTCGACCTGGACCTGAAATTTGTCATAGCTGTTGGCATTGACCAGGCCTTAAAATTCGACGCGAATCCATTCGCGTAAATATTCGCGCAAACGAACTGACGAGAATCCACTTACTCTAGTGATCCGAATAACCGTACCCGTACGATTGTTAATTTTGGAGAAAAAATCCACCCCCTACGATTCTTATTCAAGCCCCTACGATTATTTAATTTTGATCACCCATACTCCATGAATGATCGCATTATTCGTAGTTTTTAATCAAATGGCATGCATGAAACGGAATACGTTCAAAGAATTCGCGCAACCGTCTGGCATCGCAATATAATCAATGATTTGATCCATGGGAAGTAACTCCATCCTCGCACGTGTCGCTATTTTGCAATTCGTGCGACCCTATTGCAATAGACAGACCCCCCTCTGCGGGTATTGTTTATCGTTCAGTGAGGCGAACAAAGGTGACAACGCGTTATGTCTGTGTTTTATTTTACAATTGACGCATTATTAACTAAGAAGTTAATCATGTCGCCATGTGTTCAAATCTGCAGGACCGGCAATTCGTAGAATATACAACGACCCAACGAGAAACCATGTCACATCATCAAATGAACTGCCGACTGTTTGCTACAAATATTACTAGTACTCATATTATTGGAATCTCTTTGATATGCGATCAAAGGATGTTAACCCCTCGATTGTAGATTAAACTGTGTAAAACAAACACGGTATTCAATAATACCCGGCATTTTCTGATGTCCAAAATAAATAACGCAGATTAATCGACGATGGAAATGGTTATCGATTATCGTCTTTATCAACGGTTCATCGATTATACGATTAATCGTGGCACCCCTAATTCGGCCATAATACATGGCTGCCGGCAGCCATCTTAGATTTTACTCTTTGCATGACTAAATCCTTTGGCATGGACTATAAGTAGTATCTTTGGACATATCGCTATGAAATTTCTCATGGCTGTTGACATTGACTTGTATATCGGAAGTTCGGAACAAGTCATTTTGGTTTCATTCGGCAAAAAAACATGGCTGCAAGTGGCCACCAGGCATCATAGATTTCAAAATTCAATCCATTAGCATGTGCTACAGGTCCGAGTGTTCGTCTGATCAACATGAAATTTGTTGTGGATGTTAATATTTGCGTAGATGGGAACGAGTCATTTTGGGGTCATTCGGCCATAAAACATGGCCACTGGCAGCCATCTTGGATTTTACTCTTTGCATGACTAAATATTTTGGCAGGGGCTACAGGTCGTACCTTTGGTCGGATCACTCCATTGACTGTAACACTCAAAATTATTCCCTGTCCATGCTGAGCTACATTGTCATTGACAGTATCATCTTTAAAAAATATATTACTCTCTGATTCTATGTCGCATCGCTGACACCATGTTTGCCAACTAATTAACTAATGGTGTGTGTTAGTTGTCATCACTATTTTTGCCGAAATAAAACTACAATTCTGTTGTGAAGACCAATTGTTGTCATAAGACAGTAGGCAGTTTATGACACATTACTAACTGACAAGCCATCACTGGTACATAAAATTATAGGACATTGCATATACGTATATCATCTCACAGACCGCCTAATCAACAAAATATGATCTAACCAGCGCAGAGATTATGGTTTTTGGCGACTAGTAATCGCCTTTGTACAACAATCACCATTCAAGCAATGCTTCCATTGTAAAATCAATTTGGGTTATCTTCGTATGATATATCTGAAGTACGAAACCTGCATGTCCAAAATATGCGATATTAGATTTCTGTCTCTATTTGTTGTGAAAAAAAAGTTTGGCCAAATGAAATTCTTTGTGGCCACTTTCGAAAAAAAAAAGTGGCCACTTTGGCCACCGATAGCACGAACACTGATTACATTTGTACTTTCGTGATTATTACGACTGTTTAGATACCTTATAAGTGTTCAGCTTTATGAGGACCCAAATCAGTCATGCTCAATGCTGTTATGAGTAATAATTGGGACAGTCGCTCGTCGTGGCTATATTCCAAACATAATTGGGTGTTTTGTTTTTATTTCTAGTGGAGGGAAGACTTATAACACGTATACTCAGTCATGCTGCTCTGCAGTGTTCAAAACCAAACACATTTTTAAAGAGGGTCCTCATAAAAGCTGAACATAACCAAACACACATTTAATTAATGGGAAATATAACAAATAAAGTTCAAAGGCATATGTATTCATGTTCTAACTATTATTATACAGAGTATTGTTGGAGGTGGATCACTAATGAATCTTTTATTATTTGTTTTGTATTATGCGTTTTGTGTTCGGCATCGAAAAGCCAAATACAAGCTTCTGTTCGGCATTCAGTCTCCGGTCTGTATAGGTCTGTAAAGATTCATCGTGAATTCAATGTATCTGATAAACTTTCATATGATAACACATATCGTATCATGTGCATCGCGATACAGGAAATATAATAATTTCTGAAGATGGTCATGTGCATAAGAGCAACACCTGCGATGTTTATTTTGTGTTTTTGGCTCGTCTAGCTACTGTAACTATTCAACTGCATTTTAATTTAACCTGAACTCCAACAAACCGGCCAAAAACGCCCAAATAAAGCTTCAACAGCCTAAAATATCTTCGGTCTGTCTCAATAACACCATACAAACATGGATATCATTGGAACCGGTTCATTGACCACATTGTGATGGTTACAGTTATGCCCTGTGCCAATGCATTCTCTTATATATGCGAGGCGACCATAGGTCGCCTCGCATATATAAGAGAATGCATTGGCCTAAAAAAAAAAAAAAATCACCATTTTTTCTTACATTCTTTAACAATTTAAAAAAAAAATTCTTACATTTTTTTACAATTTTTATAATATTTTTCTACATTCTTTGACAATTTTATAATTTTTAATATGTGTTAAGCCAATGCATTCTCTTATATATGCGAGGCGACCTATGGTCGACTCGCATATATAAGAGAATGCATTGGCACAGGGCCGTTCTGTTGGGTAAAGTGTTAACCTGAACTCCATCTCCAATTACAAACATGCTGGTTCTGATCATTAATATTGTATTCATTTGAGAACTCTAATTTAGTGTATCATGATCTGTATCTTATCATTGATCATGACGTGATTCGTATCATATTGGACCAAGTACAGTAATGCCCTAAATAATCGACTCCTTAACCACAACAGAATTATGGGTAATTTTTCATGATTTAGTCGGAAATATGGCTTGTTGCCATTCATCGGAAAGCTCTCAGTGAGCGCTTTCCGATGAATGGCAACAAGCTATATTTCCCGCTAAATCCTGAAAAATTACCCATAATTATGTTGTGGTTAAGGAGTCGATAATTTAGGGCATTACTGTATGTTGTTATAGTCATACTTGGTGGGTCCAGTTTGCTACATGTACATGTACTATGTTGTTAGAACAAAGTGATGATTTTATATATATCCTATTGCATGCACTTGACACTATAAAGCTGAGTTTGGCATCATCTCAAGACTGGAAAATAATAGAATATATATTGTACATGCCCATTCGCTGATGTTTTTATTTAGAATGTCAGCTGTAGATATGTTAAACAGGTGGATTTACCAAGTTACGATAGGTGGAAAAATAGAATATGATTTTCAATACTAATAAAGATTATACAGTTATTGAATACAAATGGTCAGACTGCCCACGGTATTGGGTGTTTTGCTTATCGTACACTCTTGAATACGTACTGTATAACTTACAAGTTGTCATTCATAACTCGAAAGAAATTTAAACTGTGCACATATACTTCAGGCATGATTACAATGTTACTTGGCAGTCACCAATCCATGTTGGCACATTTGATCTCTGTCAAACCAACTATCAAAAGCAACATGCAGCTAAAGTCAGCGGAATTGGTTTAGTGACAGCGTGCACAATACATCAAATTTGAAACAATCTCATTTCACTCAGTGCGGTGATAAGTCCACTTAAAATCATGGTGATTCCTCACAAATCGCTGATGTCGGAGCCGCGATTTTGAGCAGAGAGGACAAATATTCAATACATATAGCTACTGTTGCGGCGAATGACAGGTATTCGATGGGAGTCACAGATCCCGGTATAAATTAAGTTTAAGTGCCAAATCAAAAATACATGTAAGTGCCATTTTCAAATTAATATTTTTTTAATCTGATGATTATTAGTGTCGTGGGTCTGTAGAGCAACATATAAGATACATTTTTCATTTCACTGTATTTGAATTTATATACTTCTATTTATTCATCCCAGGTGATTGAAATATCAAGATTATCATGGAACCTGAGCCGAAAATATATATGAACTATATTCATCCCAGCTCACTGCTGAAGCAACTATCAGAACTATGGAAGACCGATCAGTTATGTGATGCTGTTATTACTGTGGATAAGATTATCATGGCTAAGGTGAGCCGTAACTACTGATATACTGGTACATGTTGTGTAGAGGACACTATTTAGTTAACCCTTTACCCAACAGAACGGCCCTGTGCCAATGTATTCTCTTATATATGCGAGTCGACCATAGGTCGCCTCGCATATATAAGAGAATGCATTGGCTTAACACATATTAAAAATGATAAAATTGTCAAAGAATGTAGAAAAATATTATAAAAAATGTTTAAAAATGTAAGAAAAAATTATAAAATTGTTAAAGAATGTAAGAAAAAATGGTAAAAAGTGTTAAAAAAAGATTTTTTTTAGGCCAATGCATTCTCTTATATATGCGAGGCGACCTATGGTCGACTCGCATATACAAGAGAATGCATTGGCACAGGGCATAACTGTAATCATCACAATGTGGTCAATGAACCGGTTCCAATGATATCCATATTTGTATGGTATTATTGAGACAGACCGAAGATATTTTAGGCTGTTGAAGCTTTATTTCGGCGTTTTTGGCCGCTTTGTTGGGTAAAGGGTTAAGTAGCAACTCCACCATGGTCATAATTGTTTCCATGGATTTTAATTTGCCCCTCGTATAATCTTCTACCATTAACATATGCATGTACAATAACTACTCTCACCTGGTGTTGACACATTTCATTTAAGAAAAAACTTTAAGTCTATAATTGTCCAAATATTAAGAGAAGTCAGATTCCAAAATACATACATTTATGAGATGATTTGTCTTACTGCGACATAAACAGATACACATGTCTTGACAGAAGTTTGTCATCGGACATGAAAAAACTGACCGTCCGCTCATGAGATCTTTGTGTGATTGGTTGCGAATTCCAGCTGTAAACCATGCTAATACGTTCGGGATAGTGTCACTAAATTCACCCTCTGGGGACCTCATTCTTCAAATGTCAGACACACTAAATTCAGGCTTGATAATAAATTTCTAGATGCCAACTGCATGGTCAGCGATACGCTTATGCAAATGGGAATAATGCACATTATAACTACAGCTATACTTATATTAATTGACCACCTCTAACGTGGTGTCACCCCGGTAATACTGCGGTATTATACAGCAGTATAAACCTCCAAAACTGTGTTACGGTTACTGCTTGAACACCGAGAATACCGCGGTTCACCACAATGCATGTGGTCACGGTTCACAGGCATGAAAATAAAATGCAGTGATTCTCCTTATATCTGGGGAACTTAAAAAGATCCTCATTGATGTATTATTTTCTTCAACTTTTGGTGTGACGACCCACTAATAGACCATTCTGACTGTCTCGATACTGCTGTGGATACAGTACATGTATACTACCGGCAATACTGCTGTCATTACCGGGGTATCACCCCATTGTTCAAGTCAATTACATTGAGGATAGCAGTAATTAACTCACAACCATGTATACTCCACATATTTATCTGTTTCTAGAACTTATTTAGCGTGTCCTGATTGAGAAGTTACAAGCACAGGTGTGGCGCACGCAGTATACATTTACTTGGAAATACACACAAAACAACAACCATGTCCCATTCCTTAATTTGCAAACTACTTGACCTAAGAATGGAGTTGTTCAGAGTTCCGTGATGTAGAATGAGTTTTTAGATCAACTTAGCATATTATTTCGTTTCCCATTCACACAATTATATAATGACATGTTGCCACAATATTTTTGTTTGATTTCATGTAGTTAGAGCTTAACAATATTTTAGCTGCTAAGCCATATCACTTCGTGAATTATACTCTTAGTTATGGACATTTTTTCCTTGTCCGATGTTAAATTACATTCAATTCAATATTTGATTTGATTCGCAAATATTGTGTATTCATTTAAAATGTAATTGACTTGTTTGCAGGGCGCTACAGTTGGTAACTGTTGTTGTGTGTTATTGTTGATCGTATAACATATTGTTTATTTCAGGCACACAAAGTCGTACTATTTGCTATCAGCACAAAACTGCAGGGGGATTCCCTTCAGTTGAATCGGAGTCCAATCCTTGACGTATGTTTACCTGAAGGAATTTCCCATAAGGCTGTGCATGCCTTTCTAAAATACATATATGAAGGATACCTCGTTCTGACAAAACCGGTGGCTGAGGACATGTTGAAAATATCAACGTTACTTCAGATTCAGTGTTTATCTAATTGTTGTAATGACTATTTAGATTCGATCGTCAAAGAAGACACTCTTGTGATATCGGATGATGATGAAACATGTAAGAGGAAGGCTCCAAAAATGGAGGAATTCAGTCATGTTAGAACTTCAGATTCGGATGACATACCAAAGCGACACACAGTTCAAAGTCATACTGAGCCATCAAGAAGGAAAAGAAGAAAGACAGCTGTTAAGAATTTTGATGATTCTCAAAAGGATTCTGATTCGTCCGAGCTGTCGCCATGCCAACCTATCCCCAACGCACCTGCTGACTCAAACCAGTTTGTTTCTTCTGAAGATATTCAAATTCAAACTGAAACTCGTGATAAGGAGACGAGGGCGGAAATCCCAAGAATTAAAACCGAGAACGTAGATGCGGCTGACTGGACCACGGATAATAGTGTGGAGATCACTGGCCAAAATAACATGTGAGTCTTCATCCAGTGTTTTTCGATAGAGGGGCAGCCAGTCCCTTTTAGGGTCCCTTTCCCATTAGGCCAAAACAAATTAAATTACAATGTACAAGCCAATAAAAAATAGGATCGGTATGTAGGCTTGAAAAATTTTGTTTAATTAATTTTTTTATTTTGTCATATACTTATGACTTTTCATGTGCGTATTTTACTCTACAAGATTGACATAAAACTACTTTTGATTATTTTTGTATAAATTTTAATATTATACAATAGTTTTACTTAAAAATCAATCTATTCTGAGATGCTTAAATTTGTTTTTTGTTATATTTGAAATATTTGGAGAAAAAATTCAATAGATTTTCTTGAAAACCATTGAAAAAAACTTTAGGGTAGGGGGTTTAAAATAGGGTCGGTAGGGAAACCCAAACCACAAATATTTTATTCTTTGGCCTTACCCAAATTTCTCCTCTTGACATAATCTGCACCCGATCTATATATTAATGCCCACCGGTACATCACCTGTGTATCTGCCACTAAATAAAACCAACAGTGAGTGATAAACGAAGATATTTTTATTGCAAAATAATGATGATCACTTGTGAACCATTTTGCGGGAAAAGAATGTTTTTCAGGGCAATTATTGTCAAACTCTTATTCTGAAAGATATGAAAGCAGACATCGCGAAAAGCCACATGGTTGATTATGCCTGCAGGAATATTTCATGGTATAACATGTTTCCATGAACGTAGTGAAGTGGGGCAAAGAAATAAATTGTTTGCAAAAATTGGCTGTACTTTTATTTTACTTGCACATTTCACAAAATTTACAATACCTTAAAAAGGCTTTACAATATCAATGTTTATATGCAGCACCATATGATGACATTACTTGAGGTGCCACGATTATTGATTTTGATAATCGATAATCGGTCATCAATAATTGAATTTAATCGTACCTAATATTAATAACAGTGGAAGTATTCCGTAATATGGCCTATTGGCTGGGTCTCGGTTAAAAAACTCGGCTTATGTAATTTTTACGTTAATAATGTGCACCATAAACCACCGGTAATGACTAATGAGCACAATGTATTCAATACCAGCACATTTCTCGGCGATGTCATGGTTATAATAATTGTGAGTTCGTTAGAATGAACGTAGCCATTAATTTCAGTGTTACGAATAGCCAAGCATACAAACAATATAAAAGTAGGAATGCAAGACGGACCGCCGGCAGTTCATAAAAAACAAAAGGGAATTTAGTGTTATGGAAATTATAAGTTTCAGCAAACTTCCAGAGTGTGGATAACAATCACAAAGGTGGGCCCCACCTGGAAATGTCAGGACTCAGAACAAGTTAAGTAATTGATAATAGTGAGTTTCATTCAGCAGTTACCACACAATAAGGGATAGCCTGTACATCGCGGAGAACATCGCTGATTAAAATGCCCTGGTTCCCTGAATCCCTGGTTTCGAGAGAATGTCAATCATTTCCCCATTGGTCCAATCAGATTCAAGGGCGAGTGCATTCAGTTCATTGAACACGGTGACAGTCGGAATATTTTAAAGACATTGTGCCGTCTTTCTTGTAGAAATATACAACGATGTTGCCACAAGTTCAAAGCCGCAGTGCCTTCCAATTTGTAGAATATACAACGACCCAAAGAGTAACCATGTCATATCATCAAATGAACTGCCCACTGTTTGCAACATATATTAGTAGTACTCATGTTGTCGGAATCTCTTTGATGCACGATCAAGATTGTTAACCCTTTGGTTGTAGATTGAACTGTGTAAAACAATAATACCCGGCACTTTCCGATGTCTGAAATAAATAACGCAGATTAATCAACGACGGAAATGGTAATCGATTATCAGCTTTATCAATGGTTCATCGATTATACGATTAATCGTTGCACCCCTACACATTACATTACTTGACCCCACAGATTGTTAAAAATAAAACACAATTACGATTCCTTAAATTTTGACTTAAATTATCATAAAAAACCCCAAAAAAATTATCATAGACGTTCAGAACTTGGGCTTAAATTAGATATGCGCAGTTTGTTGGTTGATTGAGATTTTACCCAGCGACTGTATGGGTATCATTCGCCCAACCCTAGCAGAAACCCTGCTTCATCTCCATATTCTTTATGTATTTAAAGTGATGTGAAACACTCCAGTAGGGTGATCAAATAGAAATTGAGCATAATCCTGCTCAAAGTAGTTATTTGTTATTAAATATTAATCCAAATTGACGTTACACACCGTCATTCTTATACATTAAGTCAATGCAATGACTCTCGTTGGCGAAATAATTTGTGTTAGATTATCGCCGATAGTTGCGTCCCAAATCGAGATGAGTTCAAACAATGTTTTCTATGGAGTGGTATGGTCGATTTCTTTGAAATTTCGGCGATGTTAGTGGAATGCTACATTCCCCAGGTTGGCATAGCGCCTGAGTAATAACTTATCAATTTCACCCACCCAAACAAGTCCATAATATGTCTTTAAATAATGGATGTTTATTTAGTTGCGTTCCATGGAGTATGGATGCCAGTTGCTCTGATATTTTGTGTGGGACACTAAAGCTTACTTTCCTTATACTGCACATACTACCCTAAGTAATTGATCCAGTATTGCCAGTAACTGGGGTTTTTGTGCATTTATAACTGCGGTCAAACGATAACCGCCATGCAGTTAATGGTTTGTGACTGCTGTTGCAACATGATTAAATGCGGTAAAGATATCCCGGTTATATTCCTTGACTGCTGATAAACACATTTCTATGACATATCTAAATTTGCTAGAGTTGCAATTGTACTGAACATTACCATTTCATACCAGTTGATGATTACATTATCTGGTTGTTGTGCAGTTTATAAAGTTTAACAGAAATGCAGTCTAAATTGGGGCCACCCCGGTTTGATGATTCATTTACATAGGACAGTACAGTATTTATGGTTACACTGGTGTAAATAAGGTTCGGAGTGACCTCTAGCGGATGCGGGAGGAATATATAGGAGAGAATAAAATAGACACTGGGCCCTGATTGGTCAATACCCTTGTGTGCTTTTCGCATAAAAAAAATCATCACACCTCTTCCCTATGGTTTCCCACTGGTAAAATAGCCATTGGCACAGGAATTAACCCTCTGTAGTGAAGTTTGAATTTTTTGTTGTGGTCTAAAATATGACAGTATTTTTTTATGCGGTTCTGACACTAGTTAGGAAAACACAAGATTTAAAGGCGAATTCCCTGCCTGTCGTACCTGATTTTTTTGTGCAAAAAGTTTGCCAAAGTGTCAATTTTTCAGATTTAAAGAAAATTTTGGACCCAATGTTTATATTGCCAATAGTATACGCTAAAACGTTAGCACTGAGGCCTATGGAAAACATTTACACCTGTGTAACCTTATGCTGTTTATAGAATATTAAAAGAGCATCTAGTGCCCATTTGCAATGCTAGTATGGTCCATGTCGGGTTAGACCCAGAAGATATTGGTAAAGAAACAATTTTGGTGTCATTCGGTCGAGAATCTCTTGTATAACATATCCAATACCTGCTAAAATCCACTTTGGGGAAAATCGAGAATTCAAAATTGTAATATTTTAAGTTCTGCTCAGAGGAACACCGAAACAACTCTTCGGTTGTGCGTTATCGATGCCAGACTCATTAAACATGCATGTACCAATATTAGTTGCCACCGCAATGATTCCCACCTATCAGTGCGCAATTGTTCCAACAAAGCAGTACTCCAGGACTAAAAATGATGTCCATTTACTATGGGGGACTACCTGGAAATACATACCAAATTTGAGTTGGATCGGTCGAACAGTTTTCGAGTCTATAACACACACACACACACACACACAGTCACACACCGACAGACAGAAGTTCCAAAATACATAGTAGACTATGAGAAAATTTATTTATTTTTTCCAAATCACGAAGAAATAAAATTTTATAAATGCTCTGTTATTCTTTGTTTATGGATTGTGCTGGACATTTGCAGAATTAGGTCCCCAGAGTGTAAATTTAGTGGCGCTACCCCGCACAGCAGGATTATGTCACCAAATTCATCTTCATTCTACATGGCCTCATCTGTTATCAGGGACCGAAACACAGATTTTTAATGTGAAGATTGTGATTGGGTACCTCAGTTATGCATGTCATCGGCCAATATGGGGATATAGAGAAACTGAAATAAAAAAGAAAAAGCTACTTTCTAAAGAAACTTAAAAAACTTATTAAGTTGATAATAAAGATAGTTTCAGAGATTAGGCCTAAGCAGAATGAGAGGTCCCCAGATGGTGGATTTAGTGATGATAGTCCACTGGTATCATTAATAAAATCACCCTCTGAGGACCTCATTCTGCAAATGTCCGGCACCATATTTTTAGGTCTTTTCATTTATAGATCGTCTTCAACATTCCGACATGACACGTCACAAGCAGACATTAAGGGCGACCTCCGACATGACGCATCACAAGCAGACATTAAGGGCGACCTCCGACATGGCGCGTCACAAGCAGACATTAAGGGCGACCCTGGAGAAAATTTCTATGAGAGTGAAACTGCTGATTCATCACAATTCGGTGATGGTACTCAGTATGGTGACGATACTGCTGGTGCTGATTCTATGACTCTGACTGACATGTGGTACTCCGATGACGGCATCCAATCACTTAACCAAACCGCGCCTGCTGCCATTGGTGACATGTTGAGTTCTATGGATAAACATTATTTCTCTCCGCAACAAACTATGACCCCGTCATTGAATCAGATACGGGCGCAACAATCAATCAAGCGATCAATTCAGAGCTCACAGTCTGCTGCTCGGAAGGCGAAGAATTCTTCCAGTGCTCCTGCCACTGTTTCGGCGCCACCCATTAGCCAGAGTGACAATCAAGGGGAATTATCTGACAGTACATCGCAAGAGGTGGGTGCTTTTTTTTCACTTCAATAGTTGCTACTGCGCTCCCTATGGCTGATTAAAAATATGATCAAATATCATCAGGAGTTTAAAGGTACACAATCCGATTCAATGTTACAACAACAACATTTCTTTAAAAGACAATTTTAATAGTTATCAGAATCGATTAATTACCAAAAAATAATGCTAACCACTGTCAACTCTAGTATGAAATTTTCCAAAACTTGTTACAGTCAATTTCGCTTTATTGCATAGCGTCGGTGCATGGCTTTTCTTATGCAATTAACCGAATATGCATAAAGCCGAAATCACGAGAAAAAAAAAACCAGGCCATTTTTCTATCACAGTCACAGTCACTCGGTACTTGTATTGAATACACAGAGTATCAGAAATAAATTAGATATACTTGTGGCCGAAACATCAAGTGGCGAGGACGACGTATGTATATATCAACATTTTGTTCAACGCCATTTGGTATCGAGAGTACAGGTATTTGTCAGTCGGCTCATCTAATATTTGCCAGACTGCCAAATTTTCCAGCTGGTGAAAAATAACAGAATATCCGAAAACTTTTTACAAGATGGGTGGGTTCCTCGACTTGAATCAAATATTTTTTACCGCTGGAGCCCAAGACATGGTAAATTAGGAGCGTTAATTCGGATTATGTATCTTTAAACACATGGGAATTCAGAAAACTTCCCCAGACAATATTTTTGCCTATAGGTAGAGAACAACTTCTATATTACCGGGTATAAGAGAATGCATTGGCACAGGGTTTTCGTAACATTTCCGGAAGCTCCAGTCATGGAAGGGTTAACAAAGCGAAAATGATCAGTATTGTTAGTCAGTCATGTTACATGTATATTGTTTAAAGGTACTCAATCCGATTCGATGGTCCCCATATCATCAGATTCCAACAACAAAAACAGTTTTTGAAATGCCGCTTCAGTTGTCAGACTCGATAAATTGCCCAAAAATAATGCTAACCACAGTCAACTATAGCATAAAATTGACAAAAACCTGTTATTTATGAACTTTTTGTTTAACAAAATTTTGCCGGTTTGTCAAGTATCTGACACAAAAAAGCCACTTGATTTTAGAGTTATCCATCTTCATCCGCAATTTGGTCTTCTCGTCAACTGTTTACTGGGCCACATAAAATTAAAATAATAGATTTCAAACATCAATATCTGATCACTCTGAGCTTTAATGGGTGGGTTCCTCGACTCGAATAAAATATTTTTACCCTCGAAGCCAAGGAAATAGTAATTTGCGAGCGTTAATTCGGATTGAGTACTTTTAATGAAGGTCAGTGAAGCACTATGGCACCTTTCTCTGTAGACTGTTGACTGGGATGCATACACAGACTTCATAACCTTGTTTGGCAACCCAGAAACTTTTAGAATTAAAAAAACATCATAATGGCTGGAAAAGTTATTAAAAAAGGCACATATTTAACTTCACTATGGAAATATCCTTGAACTTCAAAATTATCCTTGAATTACCTTTGGAAATTGAAGCGCATGGTTAAAATTCATGCGTTGACAATATCACAGGATTTATATTAAGATAGAACTAATTTAACTGATACTAAAAAGAAGTTGTGAAGAGATATTAACTATTTATGTTCTATCGTACATTTATTTGATATCCTGCCTATTGAAATCTGGAAAAGTTGTAGCATTTCATTGGCTTGAAGTCTTGGACAATAATGGAAAATCCTGTAAAAAGTTTTCGGATATCATCCTTGGATTAGGCTGTTTGGATTTTATTGTATCCATTTTTTAGCTCATCTTAACAAAGTAAAGTTTGAGCTATTGCCATGGGTTGGCATCCATCTGTGTGTCAGCAGTTTCCTTTGGCATACCCTACAGGCCACATCCCTCATCTGATCATTACCAAACTACATATGGATTCTCGAGATGACCTCTAGATGCGAGCTTACCATTTGTTCTGAATTATGTAAAAAAAAACAAGCCAGCCAGTGCCCATCTTTGATTTCACATGTTAAGCCATCTGCACAACCTGCAACCCACAATTATTGGCGATATGTTTTGAAAATTCACAGGCATGATTGACATCACCTCTGGCAGGGTTTCCGCTAGGGGTAAATACATTAGGCCGTATTGGGGGGGAAACAGTCCGAAACACTCAACGTGACGGGGCGACCATGGTTCGCCTCATCAGGAGAAAATATTTTGATGTTTGTCAGTGAATAGTAGCCATTTCCTTGCACCTAAGACATGAAGTAGGAACATTGAAGCTACTTGCATAAAGTAAATTGAAACAGCGCATGTTTCTTTGACATCAAGTTAATTAGTTATTAATTTAGTATTTCCATGTCCATATTCAGCGGCAAACCATATGACAGGTCAAGGGTATCAGAATGCGAACCGGATTTTGTACGGCCTGTTTTTCGTACCGATATTCTGAAGCATAGTTGGTAACCAAGAGTACAGTCCCCTCGCTACGCTGGTTTGGCCACTGCCACCATGGGCATTCTCGTAATTAAATCTAACATTTGTTTTATTTTAAGTGTTTTGTCAGTTACAATTCATTCTGGCTTGATCTAGCAATTCATAAATGAAAATCCGTTTCTCAGAATAATGCAGAATGAATTATAACCGACAAAAATAAAAACAAATAGTGATTTCTTCACATTTTGTGTTTGTGATAGCAGCGATCAGGCCAGCTTAGCAGGGGACTGAACTCTGCCTTGCAATTTGAGTTGGTATGGCGGTAGGGAATATTCCTGAGAAGAACAAAACTATTTTTCATCAAATACTGTGATTCATGTTCGCTCAAAATATTGAATCAAAAATGAAAATTAACCAAACTTGTACTCGGTTACAGTCTGTTAATCTGAAACTACAACAGTTCACTGACAACATTTTTTTTTAGAAATCAATCTTCCGATCAGTTCAGTTCTTAAACTTATCAATAATGATGTCCCATTCAGCATCTCGAAACTCCCCGTCAGATGAAATGCGTCTTGAAATTCTCGTAAGTCCCTCCAGCGATTTTGACTTGAGGCGAGTATAGTGTGTCCGACTTTATGTCGTTCATTAAACTGAACAGCCTCTCCACTGAAGATGTGCCTATTAGAATTATGCATGTCATCTGAAGGAGTTTGATACACTGTGGACAGGAATCAAGCAGATTACTCCTCGTCACGGGAACCGAGTAGTGCATCCATGTATGGGCAGTTTTCTTTGTCGGCAACGGTCCCTTTGATGTGACGATTGGTTTGTCTTTGACTTATGCCGACAAAGCATTACGATAGATGACTGTGTAGACAACTGTTCATGGGTGGCCTGTGCAACTGATTACGTATCATTTAGGCATCAAGTGCACCTGTTAATCGTCCAGTGTCAGTGGCCCCATTCCCAGGAAAAGGGGATTGAGCTCGCTGGGTCATTATTGGGGAGGGGAATGAGGCCGCTTGACAGCCGGCCTGCCGTAGTAGCGGAAACCCTGCCTCTGGGAGCTACATGTACATGTATTGAATATGAACGATTTTCGATAAAAAATATCATTGCCGGCAGCGATCTTGGAGTTTACTCTTTGCCTGACTAAATGTTTTGGTATACCCTACAAAGAACATTTTTTATCTGATTCATCCGAAACTTCGTATGAATCTTTGGGGGTGCCCTATAGATAGAGCTAGCAACATTTTTCCTAATTTCATTGAAATACGTGGCTGTCAGTGGCCATGTTGTATTTCATATATAAATCAATTGGCACACCTTGCAGCCTACATTTATTGGAGAACTATTTTGAAATTTATGGGTATGATTAGTATTGGATGGGAGCTTAATCATCATTTCTCATCCGATTGATCCCAAACTTCATATGGCTCTCCGCGTTGACCTCCAGTATTATTTAAACACTCAAACTTTCCGCATTCCTTATCATTGACTCTCATGTATGATAATATACCCTCTTCAAGTTTAGCTACAGTGTCATTGACACTCATTATTTTTGTTTGTTACTGAGTATGCGCATGTGTGCAAATAAAAGACAGTTTGTTGGTGTCGTAAAATGTATTTCACTGATAGAATCAAAGAGTTTTTCAAATTAATTTTTGATAGAAATGTTGGTATTAGTGGTGTACACTACCAAACTCCATGCAGGGTTTACCTCCCTTGATGACTCGGTAAGACCGCTGCTACCGGTGACATTTCACCCACATTTGGTGGACATTCGCGATATTAAATATATTAAGCGAGCACAGCAAAATGCAAATCTTATTAAGCACACAAAATATCGAACAAAATTTATGTGGTTTCGTACCTTTAGTTTGGAAAGTCCCACCAGAACCAAAGAACTATATTTTGAAACGGTGTGATTTGGTTCTCAGATTATTTTATCAACACAAAAGTCTAAACGCACATGGACGACAACATACCGACAACATGCATTGGCAAGTCAGACACAAGAGTTCTAATTTGTACAATTTTGATGAGTTGCTTGCGAAAATTGTCAACAAAACTACCGCCCTGATCCTCCATTCTGTCATTAAGTTTTTAGTGCGGGAATTGTTCTTCTCAAAGCACATAGGACATTTGACTCGGGGGCGATCGGTTTTTGCCATTTTGTTTGGAAAATCCCGCGCTAAATATAGAAACGCCAGACGAGTACCCAGCCGGTTACAAAGTCAGAAAGGAAGTATGACTGGTGCCCTCTGGTAGAGATTGGTACATTACATGTACATGTAGTATTGTGCATTGATCATGGCATTCTCATTCACAAAGTTAATGGTAATTTTGAATACGTTCCAGTAAGTTAGAAAATAGTTCTAGTGATGGCTATTTAGAAGATTACCATCATTTCAGATCGACATAATCTCAAGCATGTACAATTGTTCATGTATAGTAATGCTCTAAATAATCGACTCCTTAACCACAGCAGAATTATGGGTAACTTTTCATGATTTAGTCGGAAATATGTCTTGTTGCCATTCATCGGAAAGCTCTCGCCGAGAGATTTCCGATGAATGGCAACAGGCCATATTACCGACTAAATCCTGAAAAATTACCCATAATTCTGCTGTGGTTAAGGAGTCGATTATTTAGGGCATTACTGTAGGTTCATTGAGTATACCTCTCTGTGTAAACCGCAGAACCACATATCAAATAATAGTGATCAGTATGAATCAGATTTAAATACATGTAATATCTTCATTCCAAAAGAAATAATGTAAATGTACAATGTATTTCCCATTTATAGTCGCAATAATCATTTTGCCGCATTTACCATCTTTTGTTGGATTCCCAGTCAGTGAAAACAGGTTTAAACTAAATCCAGTGTATTCACCACACGAACAGACACCAAACGAGTCGCCACAGTTAATTGGCCATATGCATATTGCTTCCGTTTCTTATTGTTTTTGGCACTAATTTTCTCTGCTTTCTGTCATTCAAGCCTGGAAATAACTAAAAATTTTGTGCCTGACAAAATGACGGTCATTAGTAATTTTGTGCCTGTCATTTTACCAGATGTTTATTTCCAGGCTTTACACTGGGCTTTAGGCCATTCCTTTAACCCTTCCACGATTGGAGCTTCCTGAAATTATGTGAAAACCCTGTGCCAATGCATTCTCTTATATATGTGAATATCCTATCTGGAGCCTCATGTATATACATGTAAGAGAATACTTCAATTGGCCTAACAATATTTACCTTGACCTTGTAAGCCAGTGCAGTCTCTTATATATGTGAGGTTCCCTACATGTATGGGAGACTTGCACATACTGGGTACAAGAGAATGCACTGGCACAGGATCTTTAATGCTGCACCAGCACAGCTCCTGTCATGAAAGGGTTAGGGGCTTTTATATCTTGTTGTCAAGGATTATGCCCATCTTTGATAATACCGGTATTTATCTATTCAAGGAGCCCAAGGAACTCGCAGTCGGTAAATTAAAATGTGAATAAATATAAAAGTATGTAAAAACATCACCACTTCGAAGAACTTGGAGAAATAGATAAACTTTGTCTTTATTATTGATAGTTCTCCAATAAAAAAAATGGATCTTCAGGGTGGCCTCTAGATGGGAGCCTCCTACGTGTATTTTGACCAAAATGTGTTAAAAAACATGGTCACCAGCGACCATCTTAGATTTTACTCTTTGCATTACTAAATCCATTAGCACACCCTACAGACCACACCCTGCGTCCGATCGTCACCAAACTTCATATGGATCTTTTGGGTGACCTCAAAATGGGAGCCATCAAATTTTGAAAAACATGGTTGCCAGCAGCCATCTTGGATTTTACTTTATAATTATCTCTTCATGTTGACATCTAGTATTACTTTATAACCATCTAAACTCACAATGTTGCTACCCCCGCTGGACAAAACAAGTGTCCATTGGCACCGCGGTGTATTTGCCGTTCGGCCGCGGTGTCAGAGTTTGTAACTGCAGTTGAGCACCGCGGCCGAACGGCAAGTACACCGTGGCCCAACAGCAAGTACACTGCGGCCGAAAGGCAACTACACCGCAGCCGAACGGCATGTACACGTGGTTCGATTTCTGGTTTGTATCGTCTTTTTTCAGTTTAATGAACGTACACCGCGGCAATTACACCATGGCCGAACGGCAAGTACACCGCGGCCCAACTGTAGTTAGCCGGTGGAGCCGCGGTGTAGTTGCATTTCAGCCACGGTGGCAACGCTAACTGCACCGCGGTTAGGTGGACACTTGTTTTGTCAAGCAGGGTACTTACAAACTTGGTAACCCAAGTACATCATGTACATGTATGCACAGATAACACAATCTGCACAAGGTATCTCATAACCGTATTCTGTCCATATGTCACGACTACATGTACTGTTGGTGGGTCCTGCTGATTGGACTATTATGTTGCGTGTTCTGCTGATTTAGCTACATGTATAATGTTGGTGGATCTTACTGATTTACATGGACATGTAGCTACAGTGTGATGTTAGTAGGTCATGTTGATTTAGCTATGATGTTGGTGGGTCCTGTTGATTTAGCTATGATGTGGGTGGGCCTTGCTGATTGGGCTATGATGGAGGTGGGTCCTGCTGATTTAGCTATGATGTGGGTGGGCCTTGCTGATTGGGTTGTGATGTTGGTGGGTCCTGCAGATTGGGCAATGATGTTGGGTCTTGCTGATTTAGCTATGATGTGGGTGGGCCTTGCTGATTTAGCTATGATGTGGGTGGGCCTTGCTGATTTAGCTATGATGTGGGTGGGCCTTGCTGATTTAGCCATGATGTTGGTGGATCCTGCTGATTTAGCTATGATGTTGGTGGGTTCTGCTGATTGGGCTATGATGTTGGTGGGTTCTGCTGATTGGGCTATGATGTGGGTGAGCCTTGCTGATTTAGCTATGATGTTTGTGGATCCTGCTGATTTAGCTATGATGTTGGTGGGTTCTGCTGATTGGGCTATGATGTTGGTGGGTTCTGCTGATTTAGCTATGATGTGGGTGGGCCTTGCTGATTTAGCTATGATGTTGGTGGATCCTGCTGATTTAGCTATGATGTTGGTGGGTTCTGCTGATTGGGCTATGATGTTGGTGGGTTCTGCTGATTGGGCTATGATGTGGGTGGGCCTTGCTGATTTAGCTATGATGTGGGTGGGCCTTGCTGATTTAGCTATGATGTTGGTGGGTCCTGCTGATTTAGCTATGATGTTGGTGGATCCTGCTGAATTAGCTATGATGTTGGTGGGTTCTGCTGATTGGGCTATGATGTTGGTGGGTCCTGCTGATTTAGCTATGATGTTGGTGGGTCCTGCTGATTTAGCTATGATGTTGGTGGGCCTTGCTGATTTAGCTATGATGTTGGTGGGTCCTGCTGATTTAGCTATGATGTGGGTGGGCCTTGCTGATTTAGCTATGATGTTGGTGGGTCCTGTTGATTTAGCTATGATGTTGGTGGGTCCTGCTGATTGGGCTATGATGTTGGTGGGTCCTGCTGATTTAGCTATGATGTTGGTGGGTTCTGCTGATTGGGCTATGATGTTGGTGGGTCCTGCTGATTTAGCTATGATGTTGGTGGGTTCTGCTGATTGGGCTATGATGTTGGTGGGTCTCGCTGATTGGGCTATGATGTTGGTGGGTCTCGCTGATTGGGCTATGATGTTGGTGGGTTCTGCAGATTGGGCTATGGTGTTGGTGGGTTCTGCATATTGTGCTATGATGTTGGTGGGTCCTGCTGATTGGGCTATGATATTTGTAGGCCTAGCTGATTGGGCTATGATGTTGGTAGGCCTTGCTGATTGGGCTACTATGTTGGTAGGCCTTGCTGATTGGGCTACTATGTTGGTGGGTCCTGCTGATTGGGCTATGATGTTGGTGGGTTCTGCTGATTGGGCTATGCTATTTGTAGGCCTTGCTGATTGGGCTATGATGTTGGTGGGTCCTGCTGATTGGGCTATGATGTTGGTGGGTCGTGCTGATTGGGCTATGATGGTGGCGGGTTCTGCTGATTTAGCTATGATGTTGGTGGGTCCTGCTGATTTAGCTATGATGTTGGTGGATCCGGCTGATTTAGCTATGATGTTGGTGGGTCCTGCTGATTTAGCTATGATGTTGGTGGGTCCTGCTGATTTAGCTATGATGTTGGCTGGTCCTGCTGAGTTAGCTATGATGTTGGTGGGTCATGCTGATTTAGCTATGCTGTTGGTGGGTCCTGCTGATTTAGCTATGATGTGGGTGGGCCTTGCTTATTGGGCTATGATGTTGGTGGGTCCTGCTGATTTAGCTATGATGTTGGTAGGTCTTGCTGATTGGGCTATGAGTTTGTGGTTCCGGCTGATATGGTTATTCTATTGGTGGGTTCTGCTGATTTCCTGCTGATTTATCTATGATGTTGGTGGGTCCTGCTGATTTAGCTGTGATGTTGGTGGGTCATGTAGATTTAGCTATGATGTGGGTGGGTCCTGTAGATTTAGCTATGATGTGGGTGGGCCTTGCTGATTTAGCTATGATGGTGGTGGGTTCTGCTGATTTAGCTATGATGTTGGTGGGTCCTGCTGATTTAGCTATGATGTTGGTGGGTCCTGCTGATTTAGCTGTGATGTTGGTGGGTCCTGTAGATTTAGCTATGATGGTGGTGGGTTCTGCTGATTTAGCTATGATGTGGGTGGGCCTTGCTGATTTAGCTATGATGTTGGTGGGTCCTGCTGATTTAGCTATGATGGTGGTGGGCCTTGCTGATTTAGCTATGATGTTGGTGGGTCCTGCTGATTTAGCTATGATGTTGGTGGGTCTTGCTGATTGGGCTATGATTTGGGTGGGCCTTGCTTATTGGGCTATGATGTTGGTGGGTCCTGCTGATTGGGCTATGATGTTGGTGGGTCTTGATGATTGGGCTATGATGTTTGTTCTGCTGATTGGGCTATGCTTTTGGTGGGTCTTGTTGATTGGGCTATGATGTTGGTGGGTCTTGATGATTGGGCTATTATATGGGTGGGTCTTGCTGATTTAGCTATGATGTTGGTGGGTCCTGCTGATTGGGCTATGATGTTGGTGGATCCGGCTGATTTAGCTATGATGGTGGTGGGCCTTGCTGATTTAGCTATGATGTTGGTGGGCCTTGCTGATTTAGCTATGATGTTGGTGGGTCCTGCTGATTGGGCTATGATGTTGGTGGATCCGGCTGATTTAGCTATGATGTCGGTGGGCCTTGCTGATTTAGCTATGATGTTGGTGGGCCTTGCTGATTTAGCTATGATGTTGGTGGGTCTTGCTGATTTAGCTATGATGTTGGTGGGTCCTGCTGATTGGGCTATGATGTTGGTGGATCCGGCTGATTTAGCTATGATGTTGGTGGGCCTTGCTGATTTAGCTATGATGTTGGTGGGCCTTGCTGATTTAGCTATGATGTTGGTGGGCCTTGCTTATTGGGCTATGATGTTGGTGGGTCTTGATGATTGGGCTATGATGTTTGTTCTGCTGATTGGGCTATGCTTTTGGTGCGTCTTGTTGATTGGGCTATGATGTTGGTGGGTCTTGATGATTTAGCTATGATGTTGGTGGGCCTTGCTTATTGGGCTATGATGTTGGTGGGTCCTGCTGATTGGGCTATGATGTTGGTGGATCCGGCTGATTTAGCTATGATGTTGGTGGGCCTTGCTGATTTAGCTATGATGTTGGTGGGACTTGCTGATTTAGCTATGATGTTGGTGGGTCCTGCTGATTGGGCTATGATGTTGGTGGATCCGGCTGATTTAGCTATGATGTTGGTGGGTCCTGCTGATTGGGCTATGATGTTGGTGGATCCGGCTGATTTAGCTATGATGTTGGTGGGTCCTGCTGATTGGGCTATGATGTTGGTGGATCCGGCTGATTTAGCTATGATGTTGGTGGGCCTTGCTGATTTAGCTATGATGTTGGTGGGCCTTGCTGATTTAGCTATGATGTTGGTGGGCCTTGCTTATTGGGCTATGATGTTGGTGGGCCTTGCTGATTTAGCTATGATGTTGGTGGGTTCTGCTGATTTAGCTATGATGTTGGTGGGCCTTGCTGATTTAGCTATGATGTTGGTGGATCCGGCTGATTTAGCTATGATGTTGATGGGTTCTGCTGATTTAGCTATGATGTTGATGGGTTCTGCTGATTTAGCTATGATGTTGGTGGGCCTTGCTGATTTAGCTATGATGTTGGTGGGTCCTGCTGATTTAGCTATGATGTGGGTGGGCCTTGCTGATTTAGCTATGATGTTGGTGGGTCCTGTTGATTTAGCTATGATGTTGGTGGGTCCTGCTGATTGGGCTATGATGTTGGTGGATCCGGCTGATTTAGCTATGATGTTGGTGGGTCCTGCTGATTTAGCTATGATGTTGGTGGGTTCTGCTGATTGGGCTATGATGTTGGTGGATCCGGCTGATTTAGCTATGATGTTGGTGGGTCCTGCTGATTTAGCTATGATGTTGGTGGGTTCTGCTGATTGGGCTATGATGTTGGTGGGCCTTGCTGATTTAGCTATGATGTTGGTGGGTCCTGCTGATTGGGCTATGATGTTGGTGGATCCGGCTGATTTAGCTATGATGTCGGTGGGCCTTGCTGATTTAGCTATGATGTTGGTGGGCCTTGCTGATTTAGCTATGATGTTGGTGGGTCTTGCTGATTTAGCTATGATGTTGGTGGGTCCTGCTGATTGGGCTATGATGTTGGTGGATCCGGCTGATTTAGCTATGATGTTGGTGGGCCTTGCTGATTTAGCTATGATGTTGGTGGGTCCTGCTGATTTAGCTATGATGTTGGTGGGCCTTGCTGATTTAGCTATGATGTTGGTGGGTCCTGCTGATTTAGCTATGATGTTGGTGGGCCTTGCTGATTTAGCTATGATGTTGGTGGGCCTTGCTTATTGGGCTATGATGTTGGTGGGTCCTGCTGATTTAGCTATGATGTTGGTGGGCCTTGCTGATTTAGCTATGATGTTGGTGGGCCTTGCTTATTGGGCTATGATGTTGGTGGGTCTTGATGATTGGGCTATGATGTTTGTTCTGCTGATTGGGCTATGCTTTTGGTGCGTCTTGTTGATTGGGCTATGATGTTGGTGGGTCTTGATGATTTAGCTATGATGTTGGTGGGCCTTGCTTATTGGGCTATGATGTTGGTGGGTCCTGCTGATTGGGCTATGATGTTGGTGGATCCGGCTGATTTAGCTATGATGTTGGTGGGCCTTGCTGATTTAGCTATGATGTTGGTGGGTCTTGCTGATTTAGCTATGATGTTGGTGGGTCCTGCTGATTGGGCTATGATGTTGGTGGATCCGGCTGATTTAGCTATGATGTTGGTGGGCCTTGCTGATTTAGCTATGATGTTGGTGGGTTCTGCTGATTTAGCTATGATGTTGGTGGGCCTTGCTGATTTAGCTATGATGTTGGTGGGCCTTGCTGATTTAGCTATGATGTTGGTGGGCCTTGCTGATTTAGCTATGATGTTGGTGGGCCTTGCTGATTGGGCTATGATGTTGGTGGGTCCTGCTGATTTAGCTATGATGTTGGTGGGTCCTGCTGATTTAGCTATGATGTGGGTGGGCCTTGCTGATTTAGCTATGATGTTGGTGGGCCTTGCTGATTTAGCTATGATGTTGGTGGGTTCTGCTGATTGGGCTATGATGTTGGTGGGTCCTGCTGATTTAGCTATGATGTTGGTGGGCCTTGCTGATTGGGCTATGATGTTGGTGGGCCTTGCTGATTTAGCTATGATGTTGGTGGGTCCTGCTGATTTAGCTATGATGTTGGTGGGCCTTGCTGATTTAGCTATGATGTTGGTGGATCCGGCTGATTTAGCTATGATGTTGATGGGTTCTGCTGATTTAGCTATGATGTTGATGGGTTCTGCTGATTTAGCTATGATGTTGGTGGGTTCTGCTGATTGGGCTATGATGTTGGTGGGTCCTGCTGATTTAGCTATGATGTTGGTGGGTTCTGCTGATTTAGCTATGATGTGGGTGGGCCTTGCTGATTTAGCTATGATGTGGGTGGGCCTTGCTGATTTAGCTATGATGTTGGTGGGTCCTGCTGATTTAGCTATGATGTTGGTGGATCCTGCTGATTTAGCTATGATGTTGGTGGGTTCTGCTGATTGGGCTATGATGTTGGTGGGTCCTGCTGATTTAGCTATGATGTTGGTGGGTCTTGCTGATTGGGCTATGATGTTGGTGGGTCCTGCTGATTGGGCTATGATGTTGGTGGGCCTTGCTGATTTAGCTATGATGTTGGTGGGCCTTGCTGATTTAGCTATGATGTTGGTGGGTCCTGCTGATTTAGCTATGATGTTGGTGGGCCTTGCTGATTTAGCTATGATGTTGGTGGGCCTTGCTGATTTAGCTATGATATTGGTGGGTCCTGCTGATTTAGCTATGATGTGGGTGGGCCTTGCTGATTTAGCTATGATGTTGGTGGGTCCTGTTGATTTAGCTATGATGTTGGTGGGTCCTGCTGATTGGGCTATGATGTTGGTGGATCCGGCTGATTTAGCTATGATGTTGGTGGGTCCTGCTGATTTAGCTATGATGTTGGTGGGTTCTGCTGATTGGGCTATGATGTTGGTGGGTCCTGCTGATTTAGCTATGATGTTGGTGGGCCTTGCTGATTTAGCTATGATGTTGGTGGGCCTTGCTTATTGGGCTATGATGTTGGTGGGTCCTGCTGATTTAGCTATGATGTGGGTGGGCCTTGCTGATTTAGCTATGATGTTGGTGGGTTCTGCTGATTGGGCTATGATGTTGGTGGGTCCTGCTGATTTAGCTATGATGTTGGTGGGTTCTGCTGATTTAGCTATGATGTTGGTGGGCCTTGCTGATTTAGCTATGATGTTGGTGGGCCTTGCTTATTGGGCTATGATGTTGGTGGGTCCTGCTGATTTAGCTATGATGTGGGTGGGCCTTGCTGATTTAGCTATGATGTTGGTGGGCCTTGCTTATTGGGCTATGATGTTGGTGGGTCCTGCTGATTTAGCTATGATGTGGGTGGGCCTTGCTGATTTAGCTATGATGTTGGTGGGCCTTGCTTATTGGGCTATGATGTTGGTGGGTTCTGCTGATTTAGCTATGATGTTGATGGGTTCTGCTGATTTAGCTATGATGTTGGTGGGCCTTGCTGATTTAGCTATGATGTTGGTGGGCCTTGCTGATTTAGCTATGATGTTGGTGGGCCTTGCTGATTTAGCTATGATGTTGGTGGGCCTTGCTTATTGGGCTATGATGTTGGTGGGTCTTGATGATTGGGCTATGATGTTTGTTCTGCTGATTAGGCTATGCTTTTGGTGGGTCTTGTTGATTGGGCTATGATGTTGGTGGGTCTTGGTGATTGGGCTATTATATGGGTGGGTCTTGCTGATTTAGCTATGATGTTGGTGGGTCCTGCTGATTGGGCTATGATGTTGGTGGATCCGGCTGATTTAGCTATGATGTTGGTGGGCCTTGCTGATTTAGCTATGATGTTGGTGGGTCTTGCTGATTGGGCTATGATGTCGGTGGGTCTTGCTTATTGGGCTATGATGTTGGTGGGTCCTGCTGATTTAGCTATGATGTTGGTGGGTCCTGCTGATTTAGCTATGATGTTGGTAGGTCTTGCTGATTGGGCTATGAGTTTGTGGTTCCGGCTGATATGGTTATTCTATTGGTGGGTTCTGCTGATTTAGCTATGATGTTGGTGGGTCATGCTGATTTAGCTATGATGTTGGTGGGTCTTGCTGATTGGGCTATGATGTGGGTGGGCCTTGCTTATTGGGCTATGATGTTGGTGGGCCTTGCTGATTTAGCTACCGCTATTCTCAAAGTAATTGACCAGAAAAACGGGGTGATACCCCAGTCATGACCGCGGTGATACCGGTAATAAACGGTAGTGGTATCGAGACGGTCACGGCGGTGGAGTTACGGTATCGAGCGGTAAGGATACCGCGGTCTGATAGTGGGCATCGTGTTAAATGTTTTGAATACCGCTGTGATTTTCATGGAACTCTTTGAAGGGATGCATTTAGTGAATGTTCAGACAACGATTCAATTATAAGTGGAAAGATTTCCGTCGAGGCCGGAAGTAACCGATAATTGGATTGCGCATGCTGACGACAATGTCACCGTTTGATTTTAGATGCGAAATCGTGGTGTATCCTTGATAACCTCCACTTGCGACGTAATCGCAGTCGTGTGTACGTAAAAATCGTAGCTGGAAATGTCGTAGGATAGTCAATCACATGCTTTATTCGCGGTTTATTTATGAAAATCAGAGCAGGGGATACGGAATAAATCCAAAAAGATTTGAACTATGTGGAATAGCAAGAGAAATATGATGATATTGGAAAATTATTTGGGTCACTCAGATAATTCTTACCTACCTGTACCCTGCATCGCAACTAAAACTGATATGCATTCTCATGTAGGTTTATCATCGACCTATGTCTATATGCATGCATACGTCGATGGGTCAACATGTATACATGCACGATGTTTCAAATATAAAATAAAAATAAATCCTATAAAGTTCAACGACAATAAACAGAGTCGAGGGTAAAAACTAAGTTAGGTCGGATATATCGGATTTTCGAAGGAAGACGTTAACCGTCTATCAATATCTATTGGTTATATGGAGACGAGAAAAACAATTCACTCAAGAGATAGTTTTTGATGACTCAGACACATAAAGAAATCACTATTGGCAAAAGCATATTATACACATGGACAAATCACTATTGGCAAAAAAACATCGTCAATAATAAGTAAATAAAATAACCACAATAAATGAAGATTTCTTCAGTGTCCTTTGTTTTTTTCCGCGCAAATTGTCCGTTAAAATCACCGCGGTATCGCGAACCGTGACCTCACCCATCGTGGTGTCACCGCGGTGTGCGCGGTGTTGAAGCGTTAATAAGCGGTATCAGTACCGCGGTATACGGGATACCGCGGTATCATACTGCGGTATTAACGGGGTGGCACCGCGTTATAGATGGTCAATTACTTTAAGTATAGCGGTATGATGTCGGTGGGTCCTGCTGATTTAGCTATGATGTTGGTGGGTCCTGCTGATTTAGCTATGATGTTGGTGGGTCCTGCTGATTGGGCTATGATGTGGGTGGGCCTTGCTTATTGGGCTATGATGTTGGTGGGTCCTGCTGATTTAGCTATGATGTTGGTAGGTCTTGCTGATTGGGCTATGAGTTTGTGGTTCCGGCTGATATGGTTATTCTATTGGTGGGTTCTGCTGATTTAGCTATGATGTTGGTGGGTCATGCTGATTTAGCTATGATGTTGGTGGGTCTTGCTGATTGGGCTATGATGTGGGTGGGCCTTGCTTATTGGGCTATGATGTTGGTGGGCCTTGCTGATTTAGCTATGATGTCGGTGGGTCCTGCTGATTTAGCTATGATGTAGGTGGGTCCTGCTGATTTAGCTATGATGTTGGTGGGTCCTGCTGATTGGGCTATGATGTGGGTGAGCCTTGCTTATTGGGCTATGATGTTGGTGGGTCTTGCTGATTTAGCTATGATGTTTGTTCTGCTGATTGGGCTATGCTTTTGGTGGGTCTTGTTGATTGGGCTATGATGTTGGTAGGTCCTGCTGATTTATCTATGATGTTGGTGGGTCCTGCTGATTTAGCTATGATGTTGGTGGGTCCTGCTGATTTAGCTATGATGTTGGTGGGTCCTGCTGATTTAGCTATGATGTTGGTAGGTCTTGCTGATTGGGCTATGAGTTTGTGGTTCCGGCTTATATGGTTATTCTATTGGTGGGTTCTGCTGATTTAGCTATGATGTTGGTGGGTCCTGCTGATTTAGCTATGATGTTGGTGGGTCCTGCTGATTTAGCTACGATGCTTTTGGGTCCTGCTGATTTATCTATGATGTTGGTGGGTCCTGCTGATTTAGCTATGATGTGGGTGGGTCCTGCTGATTTAGGCTATGCTGTTGGTGGGTCCTGCTGATTTATCTATGATGTGGGTGGGTCCTGCTGATTTAGCTATGATGTTGGTGGGTCCTGCTGATTTAGCTATGTTGGTGGGTGTTGTTGATTTAGCTATGTTGGTGGTTGTTGCTGATTTAGGCTATGCTGTTGGTGGGTACTGCTGATTTAGCTATGATGTTGGTGGGTCCTGCTGATTTAGCTATGATGTTGGTGGGTGCTGCTGATTTAGCTATGATGTTGGTGGGTCCTGATGATTTAGCTATGATGTTGGTGGGTCCTGCTGATTTAGCTACGATGCTTTTGGGTCCTGCTGATTTATCTATGATGTTGCTGGGTCCTGCTGATTTAGCTATGATGTGGGTGGGTCCTGCTGATTTAGGCTATGCTGTTGGTGGGTCCTGCTGATTTATCTATGATGTGGGTGGGTCCTGCTGATTTAGCTATGATGTTGGTGGGTCCTGCTGATTTAGCTATGTTGGTGGGTGTTGTTGATTTAGCTATGTTGGTGGTTGTTGCTGATTTAGGCTATGCTGTTGGTGGGTACTGCTGATTTAGCTATGATGTTGGTGGGTCCTGCTGATTTAGCTATGATGTTGGTGGGTCCTGCTGATTTAGCTATGATGTTGGTGGGTCCTGATGATTTAGCTATGATGTTGGTGGGTCCTGCTGATTTAGCTAAGCTATGATGTTGGTGGGTCCTGCTGATTTAGCTATGATGTTGGTGGTTGTTGCTGATTTAGCTATGATGTTGGTGGATCCGGCTGATTTAGCTATGATGTTGGTGGATCCGGCTGATTTAGCTATGATGTTGGTGGATCCTGCTGATTTGGCTATGATGTTGGTGGATCCTGCTGATTTAGCTATGATGTTGGTGGATCCGGCTGATTTAGCTATGATGTTGGTGGTTGTTGCTGATTTAGCTATCATGTTGGTGGGTTCTGCTGATTTAGCTATGATGTTGATGGGCTCTGCTGATTTAGCTATGATGTTGGTGGTTGTTGCTGATTTAGCTATCATGTTGGTGGGTTCTGCTGATTTAGCTATGATGTTGATGGGCTCTGCTGATTTAGCTATGATGTTGGTGGGTCCTGCTCATTTAGCTATCATGTTGGTGGGTTCTGCTGATTTAGCTATGATGTTGATGGGCTCTGCTGATTTAGCTATCATGTTGGTGGGTCCTGCTGATTTAGCTATCATGTTGGTGGGTTCTGCTGATTTAGCTATGATGTTGATGGGCTCTGCTGATTTAGCTATCATGTTGGTGGGTCCTGCTGATTTAGCTATGATGTTGGTGGGTTCTGCTGATTTAGCTATCATGTTGGTGGGTCCTGCTGATTTAGCTATGATGTTGGTGGGTTCTGCTGATTTAGCTATCATGTTGGTGGGTCCTGCTGATTTAGCTATCATGTTGGTGGGTTCTGCTGATTTAGCTATCATGTTGGTGGGTCCTGCTGATTTAGCTATGATGTTGATGGGTCCTGCTGATTTAGCTATCATGTTGGTGGGTTCTGCTGATTTAGATATCATGTTGGTGGGACCTGCTGATTTAGCTATCATGTTGGTGGGTCCTGCTGATTTAGCTATCATGTTGGTGGGTCCTGCTGATTTAGCTATCATGTTGGTGGGTCCTGCTGATTTAGCTATCATGTTGGTGGGTCCTGCTGATTTAGCTATCATGTTGGTGGGTCCTGCTGATTTAGCTATGATGTTGATGGGTTCTGCTGATTTAGCTATCATGTTGGTGGGTCCTGTTGATTGGGCTATCATGTTGGTGGGTTCTGCTGATTTAGCTATCATGTTGGTGGGCTCTGCTGATTTAGCTATCATGTTGGTGGGTCCTGTTGATTGGGCTATCATGTTGGTGGGTCCTGCTGATTGGGCTATCATGTTGGTGGGTCCTGCTGATTGGGCTATCATGTTGGTGGGTCCTGCTGATTTAGCTATCATGTTGGTGGGCTCTGCTGATTGGGCTATGATGTTGGTGGGTCCTGCTGATTTAGCTATCATGTTGGTGGGTCCTGCTGATTTAGCTATGATGTTGGTGGGTTCTGCTGATTTAGCTATCATGTTGGTGGGTTCTGCTGATTTAGCTATCATGTTGGTGGGTTCTGCTGATTTAGCTATGATGTTGGTGGGTCCTGCTGATTTAGCTATCATGTTGGTGGGTTCTGCTGATTTAGCTATAATGTTGGTGGGTCCTGCTGATTTAGCTATCATGTTGGTGGGTCCTGCTGATTTAGCTATCATGTTGGTGGGTCCAGCTGATTTAGCTATCATGTTGGTGGGTCCTGCTGATTTAGCTATGATGTTGATGGGTTCTGCTGATTTAGCTATCATGTTGGTGGGTTCTTCTGATTTAGCTATCATGTTGGTGGGACCTGCTGATTTAGCTATCATGTTGGTGGGTCCTGCTGATTTAGCTATGATGTTGGTGGGTCCTGCTGATTTAGCTATCATGTTGGTGGGTCCTGCTGATTTAGCTATCATGTTGGTGGGTCCAGCTGATTTAGCTATCATGTTGGTGGGTCCTGCTGATTTAGCTATGATGTTGATGGGTTCTGCTGATTTAGCTATCATGTTGGTGGGTTCTTCTGATTTAGCTATCATGTTGGTGGGACCTGCTGATTTAGCTATCATGTTGGTGGGTCCTGCTGATTTAGCTATCATGTTGGTGGGACCTGCTGATTTAGCTATCATGTTGGTGGGTCCTGCTGATTTAGCTATCATGTTGGTGGGTCCTGCTGATTTATCTATGATGTTGGTGGGTCCTGCTGATTTAGCTATCATGTTGGTGGGTCCTGCTGATTTAGCTATGATGTTGATGGGTTCTGCTGATTTAGCTATCATGTTGGTGGGTTCTTCTGATTTAGCTATGATGTTGGTGGGTTCTGCTGATTTAGCTATCATGTTGGTGGGTCCTGCTGATTTAGCTATGATGTTGGTGGGTCCTGCTGATTTAGCTATGCTGTTGATGGGTTCTGCTGATTTAGCTATCATGTTGGTGGGTTCTTCTGATTTAGCTATCATGTTGGTGGGACCTGCTGATTTAGCTATCATGTTGGTGGGTTCTTCTGATTTAGCTATCATGTTGGTGGGACCTGCTGATTTAGCTATCATGTTGGTGGGTTCTGCTGATTTAGCTATCATGTTGGTGGGACCTGCTGATTTAGCTATCATGTTGGTGGGTTCTGCTGATTTAGCTATCATGTTGGTGGGTCCTGCTGATTTAGCTATGATGTTGGTGGGTTCTGCTGATTTAGCTATCATGTTGGTGGGGTCCTGCTGATTTAGCTATCATGTTGGTGGGTCCTGCTGATTTAGCTATGATGTTGGTGGGTCCTGCTGCTTTAGCTGTAATGTTGGTGGGTCCTGCTGATTTAGCTGTAATGTTGGTGGGTCCTGCTGCTTTAGCTGTAATGTTGGTGGGTCCTGCTGATTTAGCTATCATGTTGATGGGTCCTGCTGATTTAGCTATCATGTTGGTGGGTCCTGCTGATTTAGCTATCATGTTGGTGGGACCTGCTGATTTAGCTATGATGTTGGTGGGTTCTGCTGATTTAGCTATGATGTTGGTGGGTCCTGCTGATTTAGCTATCATGTTGGTGGATCCTGCTGATTTAGATATGATGTTGGTGGGTCCTGCTGATTTAGCTATCATGTTGGTGGATCCTGCTGATTTAGCTATGATGTTGGTGGATCCTGCTGATTTAGCTATCATGTTGGTGGATCCTGCTGATTTAGATATGATGTTGGTGGGTCCTGCTGATTTAGCTATGATGTTGGTGGGTCCTGCTGATTTAGCTATGATGTTGGTGGATCCTGCTGATTTAGCTATCATGTTGGTGGGTCCTGCTGATTTAGATATGATGTTGGTGGATCCTGCTGATTTATATATGATGTTGGTGGGTCCTGCTGATTTAGATATGATGTTGGTGGATCCTGCTGATTTAGCTATGATGTTGGTGGATCCTGCTGATTTAGCTATCATGTTGGTGGATCCTGCTGATTTAGATATGATGTTGGTGGGTCCTGCTGATTTAGCTATGATGTTGGTGGGTCCTGCTGATTTAGCTATGATGTTGGTGGATCCTGCTGATTTAGCTATCATGTTGGTGGGTCCTGCTGATTTAGATATGATGTTGGTGGGTCCTGCTGATTTAGATATGATGTTGATGGGTCCTGCTGATTTAGCTATGATGTTGGTGGGTCCTGCTGATTTAGCTATGATGTTGGTGGATCCTGCTGATTTAGCTATCATGTTGGTGGGACCTGCTGATTTAGCTATCATGTTGGTGGGTCCTGCTGATTTAGCTATCATGTTGGTGGGTCCTGCTGATTTAGCTATGATGTTGGTGGGCCTTGCTGATTTAGCTATGATGTTGGTGGATCCTGCTGATTTAGCTATCATGTTGGTGGATCCTGCTGATTTAGATATGATGTTGGTGGGTCCTGCTGATTTAGCTATCATGTTGGTGGATCCTGCTGATTTAGATATGATGTTGGTGGGTCCTGCTGATTTAGCTATGATGTTGGTGGATCCTGCTGATTTAGCTATCATGTTGGTGGGTCCTGCTGATTTAGCTATGATGAGGGTGGCCGGGCCCTGCTGATTTAGCTATGATGTTGGTGGGCCTTGCTGATTTAGCTATGATGTTGGTGGGTCCTGCTGATTTAGCTATGATGTTGGTGGGTCCTGCTGATTTAGCTATCATGTTGATGGGTCCTGCTGATTTAGCTATGATGTTGGTGGGTCCTGCTGATTTAGCTATCATGTTGGTGGATCCTGCTGATTTAGCTATCATGTTGGTGGGTCCTGCTGATTTAGCTATGATGAGGGTGGCCGGGCCCTGCTGATTTAGCTATGATGTTGGTGGGCCTTGCTGATTTAGCTATGATGTTGGTGGGTCCTGCTGATTTAGCTATCATGTTGGTGGGTCCTGCTGATTTAGCTATCATGTTGGTGGGTTCTGCTGATTTAGCTATCATGTTGGTGGGTTCTGCTGATTTAGATATCATGTTGGTGGGACCTGCTGATTTAGCTATGATGTGGGTGGGTCCTGCTGATTTAGCTATGATGTTGGTGGGTCCTGCTGATTTAGCTATGATGTTGGTGGGTCCTGCTGATTTAGCTATGATGTTGGTGGGTCCTGCTGATTTAGATATCATGTTGGTGGGACCTGCTGATTTAGCTATGATGTGGGTGGGTCCTGCTGATTTAGCTATGATGTTGGTGGGTCCTGCTGATTTAGATATCATGTTGGTGGGTTCTGCTGATTGGGCTATGATGTTGGTGGGTCCTGCTGATTTAGCTATGATGTTGGTGGGTCCTGCTGATTTAGCTATCATGTTGGTGGGTCCTGCTGATTTAGCTATCATGTTGGTGGGTTCTGCTGATTTAGCTACTCTATGATGTCGGTAGGTCATGCTGATTTAGATAAAAAATGGTTGGGGCAAAGCGATGTTGTTGAAGAAAGTGTACCGATATCTTGTTAAGAACATGTTTGCTGTCTGGATAATCAGCCAATCTTAGGTACCGTTATATACATGTACAGGTGTATGTATGAAAGCTATAAATATTGTGATGTGTAGTCTCTTCTATTTATTTTTCATTTTAGTACCATTAGTTGACATCTTATACATATAGGTACAGACACACACCTGACCACTGTGGTGACTTGATTATGACAATGCAGTTGCATGATTTCATCCATGTGGCTTTATTTATGGACATTTAAAGGTACTCATTCCGATTAAACACCCCTAAGTTACTATTTCTTTGGCTTCGGGGGTAAAAAATATTTGATTCAAGTCGAGGAACCCACCCATCAAAGCTCAGAGTGATCAGATATCGATTTTTGAAATTTGTTATTTCAATTGTTTGTGGCCCAGAAACTTACCTTCAATGGTCTCGGTCAAAATTGCGGCTGAAAATGGATAACTCTAAAAACAAGTGGTAATACTGTCAAATTTTGTGATAATACAGCCATATTTTGTTGAACAAAATGTTGATAAATAACAAGTATTGGGAAATTTGATACCGTACATGTAGTTGACAGTGGTTAGCATTATTTTGTTGCAATAAATAAATTATGATAACTAAAGCATGTTTTGAAGAAATGTTGTTGCGTTGATGTATCTTGATATGGGGACCGTCTGATCGGATTGAGTACCTTTAACAAAATAGCTATTGCTGTCTCTCTAAAACACATCATTTTCCTATTTTGGTGCCACAACCGGACCAGGATGTAACAACATTGAGCATAATTTCAGGCACCAAACCTCCATTGGGCTATAACATATTGACTGCCGACTACGAGTTATCTCGTACTTTTTACATGTAATTGAATTTGAGGTAGGAAGTCAACATTTTTATTTTTATTTTTGAATATTTTGATTGAAATCAAGAACATGTTAATGAATGACATGGTATACATGTACAACAAAAATAAATGGTAAATTGATCTATGTTTCTATATGAGAGAGAGATGGAGAGAGAGAGTTTTAGACTGAATAGAGATAGGAAGAGGGGTAGAGAAAGTTACAGAAGATGAAATGGAGTGAAGCATGTGGGTTATTGCTATAAGAAAAACGGTATTCTATGGGAGATGGTATCTATCCCCCCCCCCTCGACTCACCTCCATTGGGCTATAACATGTTGACTGCTGACTACGAGTTATCTCGTACTTTTTACATGTAATTGAATTTGAGTCAGCAATCAACATGTTAACTTCCCTGAGTAGATGTACATTAGAATCAGTGCAAATCATCATGTTGAGTCAAGTGAAACTCCTAGAAAATCAAAGATAACTAATTAAAAATCAAATGGGGGTAGATACCCTCAAGAAACTTGCTGTTTGAATTCTATGATCTCAGAATTCCAAGAAGTTTAAACCATTTCAAACATTCATTGCAATTATTTACTAATATAATATTATTTATTGTTACAGGAAAATAAGTTTATTCTAATCAATAACTCGATGCATGTTAAATCACTGTAAAATGGAAATTGGTTCGCAGGAATATCTTATATTCCCTAAACAATTTCCATAACAAAAAATTTAAATACATTTGTATATTATTGCATGAGAATGAATTGAGCTAATTATTTTACTTATTTTTTTATAACTTGCTGGTTGGTATTTATGTGTTAGACAACCGCATCAAATTCCCTCCCATTTTGGTGTGAAATTTTCAAATTGGGAACTTCGACTAAAATACCAGCATTTAGACCAACCAAGTTCACAAGCTGGTCAAGCCTGAATTTAGTGTGTCTGATATTTGCAGAATACGGTCCCCAGTGGGTGAATTTAGTGACGCTATCCTGCATGGCAGCCTAGCATCACCAAATTCACCCTCTGGGGACCTACATATAATAAGGCCTCATCTTCTGGGAAGTATCTATGTTTCAGTTACTTTTCCCTTCTGTTGAGTTTCTATATCCCTTAATTTGCAGAAGGTAATATACATACAAGTAAGGTGAATAATGGGTGAACATCACCAACTTCAACTGGGGAATTTCAATCTGATCCTTGGTCTCCCATAGCAGTTAAGGTCTAAGCAGAATGAGATCCCCAGAGGGTTACTTTGGTGATGCTAGCCTGCTGGGCAGGATAGCGTCACTAATTTCACCATCTGGGGACCACATTCTGCAATTGTCCGACACATTAAATTCAGGTTTGAAGCTGATTTTTTTTCAAAGGAAACTTGGCCTAATTGACACATAAAATATCAACCTGTGACGCAAGATAAACAAATACAGTAATGCTCTAAGTAATCGACTTCTTAACCACAGCTGAATTATGGGTAACTTTTCAGGATTTAGTAGGAAATATGGCTTGTTGCCATTCATCGGAAAGCTCTCCCCGATGAAAGCTTTCTGATGAATGGCAACAAGCCATATTTCCGACTAAATCCTGAAAAGTTACCCATAATTCTGCTGTGGTTAAGAAGTCGATTACTTAGAGCATTACTGTACTTGATGAAAATTGAAATTTTAAATACCAGTGAATGAATTTTAGAATTCATTCTTTTTCAGATCAGTCCAAGCAACATGATGATTTGCACGTTATGTCAACGGCAGTACGCAACATACGGGAACTTCATGGCTCATATGGGGCGCTTTCATAAGCCCCACCGATTCTCCTGTATGTATTGTGACAGAACATTCGCTACTTTGGTTGAACAGGAACGCCATACAGCAAACCACACAGGAGAAAAGACTCACAAATGTATTTTGTGCTCAAAAAGTTATTCTGTTAAATACCTACTGAACAGACACATGAAGCTGGTTCATTCGAACGATGATAATATGTCAGTGTTAATGTACGAGTAACTTATGAAGCTGGTTCACTCGAACGATGATAATATGTCAGTGTTAATGTACCAGTAATTTGTGAAGCTGGTTCACTCGAACGATGATAATATGTCAGTGTTAATGTGCCAGTAACTTATGAAGCTGGTTGACTCGAACGATGATAATATGTCGCTGTTAATGTACCAGTAACTTTCATCTCATGATCTGAGGCCAACAAATTAAATTTGTATTTTGTTTGCCCTGACCCTACCTACCAGAGCTGTTAAGTTTCACGGATTGTCCGTGAGACTCCCGGATTTCCATAGGGAAAACCTCCAAAATATTGAAGACCCTAATTTCTCCTGCATTTGGCCCAAGAAGTAACTTCAACAAGTAAAATTTTGTTTTTCGAACATGAGCATATTTGGGCATACCTCCTGATATCTACCGCAAAAGTCTCCTGGATGGCCATTTTTAAAACTAAACCGGTCTGCTACCTACCCTAAAAAAAACTCTGTACCCAAATATTTTGTTGGCTTCCCAAAGAATGTTTCTTATTTTCAATCAAGATGATTGACATATGAATAGAATAATTGAAATTTATTGAAAACCATTTTTTTTTATCTTTAACATATACACTGTAGCATTAATGATACAGGCTACAGCTATGCTCTAATTAATTGATCCTCCTTAGTGACGTTGACTGTCAGCATTACTGCATTACTCAACCGCGTTGATGCATTTAACCGTGATCAATCCTACCGCGGTCGACCTTGTCAACATCTAGCATTCTCGGGTTGGACCTCATTTTTCATACAATGTTTATATTAATTTTATGTTGTTTTTTAAAGTCTGCATTATAACCACTGCAGATAGTGTATTTCTGGCATGGCGTGATGCTGCATTGATGGTGCAATCGCGAATGTCCGTCAGTGGCCAACTTTGTATGTTCAATAAAACTGCAAACATTTTATTAATTATACCCCCCGCAACGAAGTTAGGGGGGTATACTGGAGTCAGCTTGTACGTCCGTATAATTTTGTCCTAGCTTTTATTCCTACATTTATACCGGTAGGTCTTTTTTTTTTAACTTGGTACAGATATTTAGTACCATGGGAACCTGTGCACCTGCGATTATGACGTCTGTCCGACATTTTTTTGTCGAGTTACATGTATCCCCCTTTTTCGACTTAGAATTTTTTTTGCAACATACCTAATTTTGTCCGAGCTTTTATTCCTACATTTTTATGTCAATGTTTTTTAATTTTGGCACTGATATTTAGTACCATGGGAATCTATGCACCTGCGATTATGATGTCTGTCCGACTTTCTTTTGTGGAGTTATTCCCATTTTTCGACTTAGAACATTTTTGCAACATGCATAATTTTGTCTGAGCTTTTATTCCTACATTTTTTGGTCAATAGGTTACTCGTTATGTTGGGATATAAGATTTTATGAAACTCGTTTCATAAATTTGATTCACAAATCGTCTACGACTCGTTGTGAATCAAATTTATCAAACTCGTTTCATAAAATCTTATATCCCAACATATTAAGATTAGGGTTAGAAATTTTATTCCTAAATTTTTCGGTCAATAGGTTTAGGGTTAGGTTTGTGCACCTGCAATGGGAACTGTTGTTTTATTATTTTAACTAAATGTTTACTGATATGTGAAACATCTTAGTATTTTAAAAACACGGGGGGGTTTCCTTTACAGTCCCATTGGGACAGTCACACCTCTAGTTGAAATATTGTTTTGTGTATAGATAACGTGGTGCATGGCGCTCATGAAAACTTGGCTGGTCAGAATGTGAAAATTTTCTGCGGAGTATGGGGGTCGCAAAATATTGTGGTGGTTAAAAAATTATTATATATGGTACTAGTACTGCAGTAAGATTACATATGGATGCCGCATGTCAACCACTTGACCGTGGTTGAATGGCGGTACAACCACTGTCATTACAAGTATCGCCCTACAACCTCGTCAAAGGGGTCGATTAAATAGAGAATACAGTAATGCCCGAAGTATATGACCCTTTAACCACAGCAGAATTACGGGAAATTTTTCAGGATTTAGTCGGGAATATGGCTTGTTGCCATTCATCGGAAAGCTCTCACCGAGATTATTTAGGCATTGTAGCTCTACCGGTACCTGATTTTATGACATTTTGGGGAATATCAAATACATGTAAAATTGTTTAATCTCAAAAACATTTTTTAAATTCACATTAACTCTTTTAATACAAAATGGATTCTCTCATTCAGTTATAAAATATACATTGGACTGGTTTATTATTCATTTGGAGGGGTTTTCAAGAAAAATAAGCAGACAACTGATAATGCAAGTACATAAGGAGTCCTATTTTTGAAAGGAAATGTTGAGAACATACAATCATGGAAGTTCAACAAACAAAAAATTAACTCCTTCCCAAGTTGAGCTAAAGTGGCATTGCATGACCCTTTTCTTAATCGTCATTTTGATTCCTGAGATTGTTGACAGGTCAGATTTGAAAAACCAGAACCTCCTATAAATTATGGCAGCTCTAGTGTTTGTGTTTTGTGCTCGAAAAGTTATGCTGTAAAATCTGGTCTATCTGTTCCTATAACAAGTTTTATATAGTTTCCTGGGTATAAAATAATACATAGGAATCAAAGACCACTGTCCAGAAACGCATATATCAATTAACATTGATTTTATTTAGAATTTTCTGGTATAATTGTGCTCATAGAATCAATTGAGACATTTTTACGGGCTATTTTTATAACAGATCGTTATGAATTTAAAAAAATTCATTAAAGAAACATGGCCGCCAGCAGCCATCGTGAATTTCATTTGAATCCATCGGTATATATACACCCTGAAGCCCACAATTAGTGGAGAAATCTTTTGAAATTTGTTTGGAGCGACTTTAAACCCAATTCACCAATTCCATCCCATGCGTTTGGACTAAGGCTATTTTATTTTCTGATATCTCTTATGCCAATGTGCAAATAAAGAAAGCTATGTATATCACTGAGTATATCACTCGACAGATGGCCTGAGGTCATTATAAATGTTATTGGTTTAACAGAGATGCCAGCATCAATATAAACAATGTCTGTGATTTGTTGACAGCTCTGCTATATAATTGATATTAATGGGTCAGCAGTGAGGTGTCTTTATCGGTAGAATTTGATACACTATCCTTGTAAACTTAAATTTGACTCTCTTAACCCAAGTATTCCATGTCCAGGTCACCTTTTTCACATTTAACCCAAGGCTGTGGTGGTGCAGCATTACAGATCCTGTACCTGTGCATTCTCCTATATACATGCGAGTGACCCATAAATTCTAATAATTTGTGTTATGTACATTTGTCTATAATAGTACATAACAGTATACTCTATAATTCAACGTCAAAACTCTCATTTATGATTCCGATCATAGTAAATTACTATCGCCAAGGGATGGGTTAACATCTGCCGATCGTGATCGGCCTCTCGTTGTATATTAAAGTGACGCGAAACACTCCGGTAGGGTGATCAAATATAAATGGAGAATAATCTTGTTCAAAGTAGTAATTCCTACAAATATTATATCCAAATTGACAATACGCACCGTCATTCTTATATATTAATTAAATGCAGTGACTCTCGATGGCGAAATCGTTTTCTTTCGTTTATCACCGATAGATGCGTCCCGAATCGAGTAGTAAATATTTACAATTGGGCGTAGTTCAAAATATGTTTTCTATGGAGTGGTACGGTCGATATTCGACAATGTTAGTAGAATGGTACATTCCTCCAGTTGGCATAGCGTCTGGATACTAACTGATCAGTTTCACACACCCGAACAAATACATAATATGTCTTTAATAATGGGATGATATATGCCCTTCATCCAGGTAATTTCATTCAATATATATTAGTTTATATTAGTTTATATTAGTTTATATTTAGTCTGAAATATGGCTTGTAGCCATTTATTGGACAGCTCTCAGTGAGAGCTTTCCGATGAATGGCAACAAGCCATATTTCAGACTAAATCCTGAAAAGTTACCCATAATTCTGCTGTGGTTAAGGAGTCGATTATTTAGAGCATTACTTTATTTACTTGAGGATCCAATTTTCTGCGATATTATGAGATTCTGCTCATAATTGTTTATCAGGTTTCATGAAAATCCAAGATGGCCGCTTGGGAATCCAAAGATAGCTTCCAAATTGACGAAACAAATGTAAAATTGTGCTTTGATTTCACAAAGTGGTGCTATATTGAAAGAATAATGTAAATCGAAAACAAATTTATTATGTATAGATTATGTAATGATTATGTAGGACAGTAATGGCTTGTGTTCCTGTTATATTGGTCATGTCGTATGGAAAACCATGATGGCCACCTGAAAATCCAAGATGGCTGCCAAATTGACCGAAATAGAGGTGCAACATTAGAAGAATGTAAATACAAATAATAAAAAAAAGTATCATGTATTTAGTAAGAACATACAGTAATGCCCTAAATAATCAACTCCTTAACCACAGTAGAATTATGGGTAATTTTTCAGGATTTAGTCGGAAATATGGCTTGAGAGCTTTCCGATGAATGGCACAAGTCATATTTCCGACTAAATCCTGAAAAATTACCCATAATTCTGCTGTGGTTAAGGAGTCGATTATTTAGGGCATTGCTGTATGTTGTATATATTGAAACTCACTCTTGTTATTTTGGCCAATTTGGATACATTTTATATAGATTTTGTGCTTATTGTGTCACCACAGCTGGTTTTCCGCCACTCGGGTTATGGCGTTATTACGACAGGACGGTATTCCAGACACGCGGTTTCAAATGGTTAAGCCACATCAGAAAATGAATAAACCTCAATGCAAACACACGGGGGATACTCTGTGAGGTGCACTTGTTTGATTTCAGTTACAATGATATCCTGTATTTTATTGTAAATAGTCAATTTTTAGTTGTTAGTTGATTACTATACGCTTGATGCAAGGTGAAATTAAAGAAGTGTGAACATGCCTTAAATTACTTTATTGTATGTGGGGACATCAACTTGGGACGAATGGCATAAGATAATACCACAGGTGCTTGTCACACACTCTGCTGCCCCATCCCCCACCCCCTCACCACCACTGCCCTTATGTGTTCCTATATACATGTATGTTATACGTCATGGCACAGTATACAAGAGACAAGGAGGACAATAGGAATTTGTCTGATTTACCATCGCTCGGAGAACTACAAACTTTAGTTGATTTATCTGAGCAATGGTATCACTGAAGAGTTCCTCTTTAAAATAATACCGGCTACCCCCCTCAAATCCATTTCTACCCATGGTATTTGATCTATTTCTGTACACAAAATATTATTATGTCTCAAGATTGTAATTTCACAAAGTTTACAGTCAGGTGAACGACTCCACAGTCATTGACTGTCTTGTTATTAAACATGTTACTTAATCAAGTGAAAACTATATGTTCTATTCTGGTTGTCCCAGTACCTTAATTATGAGGCATGACAAATTCATTTTAAAGAATGCCATATGGAATTTTTCTAAAAAACTTCTTTTGAGATTCTGGCCATGTTTCTGAATGGAAACGGGCATGCAGAATTTCGAAACAGAGCTGAGCGGGACCAATTTATGTGGCTACTCTCACAAATTAGTGTTAAAATTGATCCACATTGATCAACTTAATACATGGTGTTCATAAAAATGGCAGTCAGGGAGTGACTTTGTGGTCACAGGTGATGTGAATAGGTATACATGAAGTATAATCACGAATGGTGTGAATGTTTATACAAGTAGTGTCTATATTGTCATGGGTATGGTGTTCATGGTGAGATGCAGATATACAAGGAGTGCTTAGGCCAAAAAAAAAACTCTTTGTTTCCGATACCCTGCCTGGCTGAGATTTTCTTGCCTGCCTCAATTTTTTTTCAATTTTCTCCAGAAGGCTTGTCAAAAGTTACCTGTTACAGTGTCAATGTGAATATTTACTGTTTTTTCCCCCAATCCCGAAAGCAAAAATAAGTCAGTTATTGGTAGAGATCATACTGCAGAGTGAATGAATTCAAGGGACAGCATGTTTTTACCTAATGATTGGCTAATTTTCAATGCACATTGATCTACCACATTCCATGGGGCTGTAACTACACTATTATATCACTTACGGCTGAAAGGTTTTTGTAAAAAAAAAACAATCCCTGCCTGCCTGTCTGGAAAATTATCACATTGTTATCGGAACAGAGAAGTTTTTTGTTTTGGCCTAATACATGAGGTGAATAGGTATACATTGAGTGCTAATACATGAGGTGAATAGGTATACATGGAGTGCTAATACATGAGGTGAATAGGTATACACGGAGTGCTAATACATGAGGTGAATAGGTATACATGGAGTGCTAATACATGAGGTGAATAGGTATACATGGAGTGTTAATACATGAGGTGAATAGGTATACATGGAGTGCTAATACATGAGGTGAATAGGTATACACGGAGTGCTAATACATGAGGTGAATAGGTATACACGGAGTGCTAATACATGAGGTGAATAGGTATACACGGAGTGCTAATACATGAGGTGAATAGGTATACACAGAGTGCTAATACATGAGGTGAATAGGTATACATGGAGTGCTAATACATGAGGTGAATAGGTATACATGGAGTGTTAATACATGAGGTGAATAGGTATACACGGAGTGCTAATACATGAGGTGAATAGGTATACATGGAGTGCTAATACATGAGGTGAATAGGTATACATGGAGTGCTAATACATGAGGTGAATAGGTATACACGGAGTGCTAATACATGAGGTGAATAGGTATACATGGAGTGCTAATACATGAGGTGAATAGGTATACATGGAGTGCTAATACATGAGGTGAATAGGTATACATGGAGTGCTAATACATGAGGTGAATAGGTATACATGGAGTGCTAATACATGAGGTGAATAGGTATACATGGAGTGCTACTACATGAGGTGAATAGGTATACATGGAGTCCTAATACATGAGGTGAATAGGTATACATGGAGTCCTAATACATGAGGTGAATAGGTATACATGGAGTGCTAATACATGAGGTGAATAGGTATACATGGAGTGCTACTACATGAGGTGAATAGGTATACATGGAGTGCTAATACATGAGGTGAATAGGTATACATGGAGTGCTAATACATGAGGTGAATAGGTATATGGTACATGGAGTGGCTGAATTGCCATTGAAGTGGTGTATGGGTATAACAAGAGTTAAGCTATGGAATGTACATGTGTGGAATGTACAGGTGTACATTGGGTGGCTGTATTGTCATGGATGGGTGTATATGTATACCTGTGTTGGTTGTATGATTATGGGTGAGGTGTATGGATAAATAAGGAGTGGTTGTTACAGGTTGTATGCTTATGGGTATAATAATTATAGGTGTACATGGAACGGCTGTATGGTAATGATTGTTGAAGTGTATATGCATACTTATATAGATGGATGGTCATTGGGGAGTGTGTTGGTATATATGAAGTGACATTGTGATCATACTAGTAGGTGATGTATGTACATTTGCTGTTGGTGTATTGTGATTAGGGGGTATATATGTATACAGGGAGTCACTGTATGATCATGGATTGGATGTACGAGTATACGGCGAATGATTGGCTTTTAAATGTGAAATGGAGCTGAAATGGATACAGCCAATTACTGAATGCTAGTAACTTTTGACATATATTTATCTTACATGATACCATTATATGTAAGGAAGAAAGACTATGAACCTATTACGCTTAAGCATAATGGTGTTATGCTTAAGCGTAATTAGCTATTAAATGTGAATTTGGCCTCCCATAGAGGTGTATGTGTAAAAAGCGAGTGGCTACATGGTCATTTATGTGGTGTTTAGGTATATATGGTGCGAGTGTATCATCATGGGTGTGTTGTACAGGTGTACATTTGGGTGGGTATCGCTTTCAACAATAACTCTGGGATATGTTAATCGATAGAGAGGTAATGTCAGAGAGTTCTACATCTTGATGGTGGTTTATATGCACAATGAGGGAAACAGTTTTCCTGACATCAATCATTTCGATGCCAATGAGCCAAAGTTTTGATTATTGGCCTTAGTAGCCAAGTAATATGGCCCCTTTCAGTTCAGTTTCAAAGTTCGGTCCATTTCCATACAAAAATATGGTCAGAATCCCAAAAGAGGTTTTTGTCAAATTTCCAAACTGTATCCTTTAAAATGAATTCGTGATGCCTTATATAAGGTTCAGGGAAAACCAGAATAGAACATTTAGTTGCCAGTTGATTAAGTAACATGGTTAATTCAAAGTGAGTCACAATTTTTTGCCTATTTTGATGTAAAGTTTGCGAAAGAAAAAATCCAATAATTCTGGTAATGTCAGTGTTTAAAATAGTAACAATTAACCAAGGTGCATCAGAAATGGTTGTATTCAATATCTATAAGATAGAATAGTACTTTTTTCATCAACCACAACTTGTATGCAGTTGCATGACACGCTGGGGCAATATTTACAATTTTCCATATTTTGGCAGTCATTTTGAGCCAAAGTGACAATTTGGGTACCATTGAGTTGGAATACTCATAAGAAATGGCATTTGTCACTTAGATTACACAGTTCTTCCCATTTCTTGACGAAATAAGACTGGAATCCCAATGGTGATTTTTGGTTAATTTTTTTTCCGTGTTCTGTAAAATTGATTTTTTAAGGGATCAGAGGAGGAGGCGGGGAGCCCATGAATGGCATATTTACTTGCTGCAATGGTTTGTTAACATGACCAATACAAAATAAAGTCACAATTCTCAACCAGTTCCAAAAAGCAGAAACTCAGTGATCTTAAATGATATTAGTAAAAAAAACTTCAAATTTTGTACTTTTAGCATCCATTATGGCGGTCATTTTGGATTATCGTAGACATATTGAATGTAGATACAATGGCGGACATCCATGGTATCGCTTCAAAATTCTACAGTGTTTATATCCTTTAATGTAGCCATTATATTTGATACAAAATAGACATCACTAAATCTCTAATTTTCGAAATGTCAAGGTCAATTTGAAGGTCAAGGGGTCACCAAAATCCTGGAACCAGCTTACTGGTTGATGTGGACCACATACCCATCCAACCCTGAAAGTTTCATGCTTTAATCCAAAAGTGAATGATTTTGAGTTCAGCTACTCCACTGTGGCCATTATATGGGAGTGACTGTTCAGCGCGAACGTTCACCGACAAGAACTGTCCTGTCAAGCAAATAATCTCTTAAATCGGGAATACAGTAATGCCCTAAGTAATCGACTAAGTAACTTTTCAGGATTTAGTCGGAAATATGGCTTGTTGCCATTCATTGGAAAGCTCTCGGGGAGAGCTTTCTGATGAATGGCAACAAGCCATATTTCCATCTAAATCCTGAAAAGTTACCCATAATTCTGCTGTATTTATTTGTAGTCGATTACTTAGGGCATACCTGTAGGTTGGTCATTTATGGCTATTTCGGGGTATGCTTACCACCCGCAAATCAAATATACGGATATAACTATGCAAATTAACCTTAACTGACCATTTAACCATTTCATGGCGGGAGCTGCGCTGGTCAGCATTAGATACCATGTGCCAGTGCATTCTCTTATACATGCGAGTCCTCATGCAGGGAGCCTCGCATTTATATAAGAGAATGCACTGGCTTACACGGTCAAGGTAAACTTTGTTAGGCCAATACATGTACATTCTCTTGTATATATGCGAGGCTCACTGTATGGAAGACTGTCATACATGTATATATGAGAATGCATTGGCGTAGGGTTTTTGCAAAATTTCAGGAAGCTCCAACAACAACATTTCTCGAAATGCCGCTTCAGTTATATCAGAAACGATTAATTGCCAAAAGATAATGCTAACCTCTGTCAACTACTCAACTATAGTATAAAATTGCCCAAAAAGTGTTATATATCAACATTTTGTTCAACGCAATTTGGTATCGAGAGTATCTCGGTCGGCATTCGTCAAATATTTGCCAGGTCGCCAAATATTCAATGGGATGAAAAATAACAGATTTCAAAAATCAATATCTGATAACTCTGAGCTTTGATGGGTGGGTTCCTCGAATGAGTCCAAATTTCCCCCTCCCCCCCCCCGAAGCCAAAGATGTGATTTAGGAGCATTAATTCTTATTATGCATCTTTAAGCACTGGGTATTATTGTGAAATAATAGTAGCATTGTAGTACTGGGCGGCGGGAGCCAGTCTAACAAGGGAATATTGGGTAACGGGAGCCAGTCTATAATATTGGAGTACTGTCGATGTGTTCACTCTGAAATATCTCCGGTCCAATAGCACAGTTGTCCTTTTTCCTTGCAGGTACCTCTAGTTGTCTCCGGGGAGTACCAATGCCAACTGTGTGCCAGGTCTTATCAGAGCAAAGACTCGTTTTTGGCCCACTTAGCTCGTTACCACGAAGTTCACAAATATCGGTGCAAGCATTGCCCACGAACATTTCCCCGCCGTTATGACTTCGAAAACCATCAGTCAAAACACAGAGGCCAGAAAAGATATGTGTGCAATATTTGTGGCCTTGCTTATTTTGCTAGCCACAATTTGCTGCGTCATATTCGTGTGAAACATTCATCTGAGTCTGTTTGATATTGATATTAGCCATGATCAATTATTAACGCCACCGGTGTATACTGTTGGGCAAATTTTAGAAATCTGTGGACCTATGGGGATTTTATAAATAGATAATTGTTTTTTTCGGTTATTTTGGGACGCGTTAAAGTTGTACTGCGACCCCGAGTCCAGTAAAAGCTGTAGTTGGAATGTCCAAGTTCGTGAAAGTTCTATTGACTATGCCGATGATTTGAGAAGCTTTATTGTTTTAGGATATTGTAGAAAGGCTACGGTAATCTGGCCGTGTCACATTGAGCTATAGCGATGGGATATCTTGCAGGACAACACATTTCGGTTTTTCGTGGGGTGTGTATTCGATGGATGTCTTATAGTTGCAGTATGTAACTATTATGACCGCGTTAATTGCATTCGATGTTTAGGTATGAACAATGGCTGGGCCATGCACACTTGAAGATTTTATGGCGGGAACCCAATTTTTTATCCGCATTTAGAAGCTTTCTGGTTTGGTGAATGAAAAACCTGCAGTAATAAGCCGTAGTTTTTTTTAATAATTTGAAGGATTAGTTGTTTTAACGGAATTCTGAGGCGGTGCATTCATGTAACCAATATATTTTATATTATAATTTATATTTATGGCTAATAGTATGATCTTGGTGGCGTTATCATTTCTGACTATGGTTTTCTTGTACAGATATGTGTGCTGTGTGTACAATGTATTGCTGGTTATGCATCTTGCAGGAAAAGTCACAGTTCTGGGCAAACCTGACTCGGAATAGCGACCCAATACTTGGTCTGGAGAAAACGCCTATGTCTCCTAGCTATTACCAAATAGCTCTGTGTCAATATACATGTAACTAACTTCTCATGCGACCCTTGCATTATGACACCACAGCACATATATACATAGCTTTACCAATGACAGATATCGCCTGTATAATTATTATCGGATGCTTTAACCCTTTACCCAACAGAAGGGCCCTGTGCCAATGCATTCTCTTATATATGCGAGTCGACCACATTAAAAATTATAAAATTGTTAAAGAATGTAAGAAAAAATGGTAAAAAGTGTTAAAAACAGATTTTTTTTAGGCCAATGCATTCTCTTATATATGCGAGGCGACCTATGGTCGACTCGCATATATAAGAGAATGCATTGGCACAGGGCATAACTGTAACTATATTTTATTTTTAAAAAATCAACGAAATATCATATATAATGTTCACTTATTGATAATATTATAGGCATTACTTAGTCTATAAAGCATGCACTCTTGCATTACGACAGGGACCTACGCGAACTGAGGGCCTACGCAAATCTAGGGATCTACTGCATAACGCAGTACCCTATATACATTAAGTTAGACTGCGTTATTATAACGCAGTCTCTTTGACAAGCGACAGTGATCATATCCGATTTGCGTCTCTTGATCTCTCATATATATATTTCTTTTATGTATTGATGTAATTCCATCCATTACCATTTGGTTATTACTCAGACTGGGCCAAGCCTTGAAATAGTGTGTCTGTCGTTTGCAGAATGAGGTCCCCAGAGAGTGAATTTAGAGATGCTAGCCCGCTATGCGGGGTAGCATCACTAAATTCACCCTCTGTGGACCTCATTCTGCAAATGACAGACACCCTATTTCAAGGCTTGGACTGGGCGCAATTTCATTGGTTAGTGACGTAACTGCGGAATCCTATCTCTATAAAAAAGCCGGTAACAATTACAAACAATGGTTCGCGGTTGGTTAATATTTAAATTGCGATATTGGAGGCCAATGACATGTTGACAATTTTCACATGCATAGCGAAACACAACAAAGTTTATAATACAGAATACAGGCGACATATTCATAATTCGTTATACTCATCGCAACTTTGAAGTTTTATCTTCCAACGATATTTATTTCTGATTATTCTTTCGCATCTTGTCGTGTTTAGCTCACCTGGGATGAAGTCTCCGGTGGAGCTATAGTCATCACTCCTCGTTCCTCGTCTAGCATCCGTCCATCCATCCATCCATCCACAGGTCTGTCAATAATCATCTTCTCCAGAACCATGAGACGGAATGAGTTCATATTTGGTGTGGATGTTCCCTTGGTGACTCACATTCAGACTTGTTCAAATGAGGTGATCAGGTCAATTAGTTGTGAATCCAGGGCCATAACTCTTTTTAAAAAAGTGTTTAGATTGAACTCCTTGCTCACTTTAAAGGTACTCAACCCGTAAAGAGGGTCCCCATCTCAACAGATTCCAACAACAACAATCCGATCAGAGGGTCCTATATTACTATTTCTTTGGCTTTGGGGGTAAAAAATATTTGATTCGAGTCGAGGAACCCATCAAACAAAGCTCAGAGTTATTAGATATTGATTTTTGAAAATTCTTATGTTCTCGAGATGAGTACTTATAACTGCCGTCAATTTGGTAACATGCTCGAGATTTTACGCCAAAATTCTATTCAAACAGACAAGGATGGATAACTCTATAATCAAGTGGTAATAATTGACTACGTACTGGGCCAGTAAGAATTCCCGATAATGAAAAATAATAGATTTCTAAAATCGATATCTAACAAATCTGAGCTTTGATGGGTGACTTCCTCGACTCGAATCAAATTTGTTTGACTCCCGAAGCCATTGAAATAGTAATTGAGAGGAGTTTTATCGGGTTGAGTACCTTTAACAAAATAAAAAATAATTAAAAAAAATTAATAATAAAAAAGTTTTTTTTATTTTGTTTATATTTAGTTGAGACTAAACTCGTTGCTCTATTAACCCTTTACCCAACAGAACGGCCATGTGCCAATGCATTCTCTTATATATGCGAGTCGACCATAGGTCGCCTCGCATATATAAGAGAATGCATTGGCTTAACACATTAATAATTATAAAATTGTTAAAGAATGTAAGAAAAAATGGTAAAAAGTGTTAAAAAAAGATTTTGTTTAGGCCAATGCATTCTCTTATATATGCGAGGCGACCTATGGTCGACTCGCATATATAAGAGAATGCATTGGCACAGGGCATAACTGTAACTATCACAATGTGGTCAAGGAGCCGGTTCCAATGATATCCATATTTGTATGGTTCTATTGAGACAGACCGAAGATATTTTAGGCTGTTGAAGCTTTATTTGGCCGGTTTTGGCCGGTTTGTTGGGTAAAAGGGTTAAATATATTTATTTTTAGACTTATTAAAAAACAATTTAAGTCACTGTCACATCTGCTGAGTTTTGAAACTTAAAAGTTATGAAATTTTTAATGAAATCACTGAGACTCATTAAACTTTCCCTTTCCTGCACCCCCAACATAGACCCCCCATGCCCCCTCCCCAACACACCTCTCCCACCAGAAGGTGCAGCCAATGATATCATCTTTGGCCAGCTATTGTTAATTGTACACATGTCATTAATTGAGATTTAATCTCATTATTTTGTTAATCCCCCACTTCAGTGAACTCATTATATCCTGATTTTGCAAAGAGAAATGGGGGGGGGGTGTACATTTGATTTAATTTGTCTGTTGGTGTGTCCTTCTGTCGGTCCATCTGTCAGGGTGTCATACTGTCCATCCATTAACAAATATCGTCTTCTCCAGATCCATAAGACCGATTGGGTCATATCTGGTGTGGATGTTTCCTAGGTGTCTCATATTCAAATTTGTTCAAATGAGGTCACCCGGTCAAGAAGGTGTTAAGCTTAGAAGGTCATAATTCTTTCCTTCCATAGTAGTCCAGAACCGCAAGACCGAATGGGTCATATTTGGTGGGGATAATAGCTAGGTGGGGCCACCAACTGAAATATGGGTAGGGCCTGGAACATAAATCTTTCCCACGATAGCAATTCTGAAAACAATTTTTTCACAAGATACATTTAGATTTAGCTTATATTTGCTATGGAGGTTACTTGTGTGACTGGGATTAAATTTGTTCAAATTGGGTCACCAGATCAATTATGGGCGGAGCCAGGGATATAAATCTTTCCCGCAATAGTAATTCTTTAAACAACTTCTTCCCAGACCATTGATCAAAAGATGTTTAGGATATACAATTTTGAACATTTAACCATTTTCCTTAGAATTTTTTTTTTCTTCAAATTATATATATTTTTTAAATTGAAATTTTTGAATGTTATCAGATTTAACTCCTTGCTCTCTAGCTATGTCCCTGGTTAAAAGTACTTGTTTTATGTGATTTTGACAAGCACCGACTGTTGTAGTCTTCAGAATCCCAGTCTTCTCAGTCTTTGCAGTCAGGTGAGCGACTCCATAGTCATTGATTGTCTTGTTATATCTAAACTACTAATCAATGCGATTACCACAAACGTAACTGTGCCAGGCATGCACTGCAAATCTGATAAGATTAACGTCGGGTTTTCAAAGAGACTACATGCGTATATAACGTTGGAACAATATATCAAACATAGAAGTAAATTACATGTATGATCAAGTCGTTAACAAATATTACAACATGGGTAAACGGGCCACGTAATGTCCACATTCATTTATATAGTGACATCGGAAATAGTAATTGTGTCGAATAGAACTGGATTCTGTGTGGTATATTATAACAAATAAGCCTTCTGCCGTATGTCGATTTGAACGTTTAAAGGTACTCAATCCGATTAAACACCCCTAAATTACTATTTCTTTGGCGTCTGGGTTAAACAAATATTTGATTCGAGTCGAGAACCCACCCGTCAAAGCTCAGAGTGATCAGATATCGATTTCTGAAGTTTGTTATTTCTGTTGAACAAAATGTTGATAAATAACACGTTTTGGGAAATTTGGTACCATAGTTGACAGTGGTTAGCATTATTTTGTTGCAATTAATTGATTCTGATAACTGATAACTGTGCTGCTTACGACATGTTTTTGCCATTTATTCTCTTTTCAACACTGATATTGTATATGTTGTTTTACATATATATGTGTGTGTAACTTTATATTGTCAGTACTTCTCAGTCCATAATAATCATTGACTTTGTGTGTATATACATGTATTATGTGTTATGTCTTCAATTCCATCTTCTTTTTGGTAATACAATTTTTAAAAGTCTTTGTAGTTTGCCATTGATGTCCATGAATGGTGGGACAGTACTATTGCATAATTCTATAATAATTCCATACACATCTGTTTTATTATACTAATATGAAGAATATTGGAGGCTAGCTAAGGTCCAATTTGTTTGTTTAAACATTTTGATATTTAAAATATATATCTATATATATTTTTATTTTTAATTTCATGATTGAATTTTCTTTTCTTTTCTTTTTTTGGATTGAACTCTGCTCAGTTTAACAAATCATAAATTATTGTATATGTTTTTTTAAATTAAATTAATATGTTTTTAAATAAATTTAATCGAAAATCTAATGCCGTTATAACATCCGACAGGGTACCCCGAGTCGCCACGCAATTTGGTGGAAATCGGTCCTGGGGTCTAGGAGAAAAATCGCGAATAAACAAGCAGATAGCAGACAGACAGACAGATCCATCTCTTATATATATCGATACAACTTGAGACTTGTTATAATAATTCAATTCCACAAGCTTTCGGTCATCCTGGTCATATCACTTGATAAAGGCAACGAGAATGGCCGAATGCTTGCGATTAAATTAGTACACACCGTAACGAAAGAAATAAACTTGTCCATCCGTCCGTCTGTCCGTCGGTTTACTCGCGTCAACTTGGAGCTTCTATTATTATTTTTTCAGTATTTTTTTTTTTTTAAACTTGGCACAGGTAGTTAGTACCATGGGAACATGTGCACCTGCGATTATGATGAAACATGCATTATTTTGCTCAGTTTGTATGTTACATATAATTGATTTGAAATACATTTACCACCATGCGAACCTATTATGGGTTCGATCCGACTTTTTCTAGTGGAGTTATTCCCCTTTTTCAACTTAGAAATATTTCAGAATCATTGAACACAGTTATCCCCCCTTTTCGACAGTTGTGTGTTTTTTGGAAAACAAACATGTGAATATGGCTACCCTTAAAAGGACCCAGGGCACTTGAAGTTGGTAAATGTGCACAAAATGTTTAAGTCTGAAAAACATCACAACTAAGAGGAACACGGAGGAACATAGAGCCTGTGTTCTTATATTCATTATTGATAGGTCTTCAGTAACGAAAGTTCGCTTGTTGAGTTCATTGTTATATATTTACATACACCTGATATCTCTTCCGATTTCCCCATAGCGTTACGGTAGACACACCCCTTATTCAATGCGTTCATAAACCTATGAACGTAACGTGACGTCACTTCCAGTGTCGTTCATAGGTTTATGAACACATTGGTCCCGGAAATCACCGGGGATTGTCGGAAATTACCGACTGCTTGAGTATCTACTAGGTCCGGATTTGGCAAGCAATTTGTTTCGGTCTACAATCAGTGTTGTTGCTCGGTGTTATTGAGCGTTGATGTTTAAAAAAACGCGCTACTCAATAGAGTTTTATCATTTTCCTTGCCGCTACAAATATTCCCCCGAACCTCACAAATATATCATTATGGTAGAACGGCGTGTTGTCGATTTCTTATCCGCAGCCGAAACTTAATTGTTAGTTTCAGATATTAATCATTCTTGAAATCAACACGTCTACATTAGTTACTAGCTAAACAAGACATTTTGTCATATGTGTATACTTTACTGTGAAATTGCGTTTCTTCCGTTCTCCATGAACAGATTCTCAAAATGTTTGGTTTTCCAAAAAACAAGGATTCGAACTGTCTGAACTGAATTCCATGCGTTCGTTTAAATAGATGAATAAATAGTGGGAAAGACATACAATCCCAGTTCATAATGAATTTAAGTATATAAATATAAATAATAAACGGCGGATTCAACGTGGTCATGGGTTTTGACCGCGTTAAAAAAATCAGCAAACTGCAGTTTGCTGATTTTTTCTCGCGGTCAAAACCCCATGACCGCATTGAAACCGCCGTTCATTTCTTATGTAAACAGAAATGTTACAGTGATTTGTCAACACACATTGCTAAACTATTTAGTGTGAATATGATTTCCAGATTATTATTCAATACTTTTTATATTTTCCAATGTTTACCGCCAAGTTTTTATTAAACTTTGGCATATTATTGGTCTAATATCGATAATTCCACTGTATTAAACAGTATAGTTTACATAATAATGGTTTTGACATGCGAAATCTCAATATTGGAGAGTTATTACTAATGAAAATAAGAAAGAAGTCAATTTATATGTTCGTGGTCTTGTTGATGATAGTTGTGTTAAAGACTCCTATGTTATTCCTCATACAGTAATGCCCTAAATATTCAACTCCTTAACCACCACAGAATTATGGGTAACTTTTCAGGATTTAGTCGGAATTATGGCTTGTTGCCATTCATCGGAAAGCTCTCACTGAGAGTTTTCCGATGAATGGCAACAAGCCATATTTCCGACTAAATCCTAAAAAGTTACCCATAATTCTCCTGTGATTAAGGAGTCGATTATTTAGGGCATTACTGTATCTCCGTGCCTTTATTAAAGGAATGATAAATTAATTGAATTGAAGGCATTGAGTCCCTTTGAAGGTACTCAATCCGATCAGACGCTCCTAAATTACTATTTCCTTGGTGTAACAATTATTTGATTCGAGTCGAGGAACCCACCCATCAAAGCTCAGAGTGATCAGATATCGATTTTTGAAGATTGTTATTTCTCGAGATGTGTAATAATATGTGGCCCAGAAACACGTTGTCAAACGGAGGGTCTCGGACAAAATTGAAGATGGATAACTCTAAAATCAAGTGGTAATACGGTAAAATTTTGTGATACTTTAGTGATAATACAGCCATATTTTGTTGAACAAAATATTGATAAATAACAAGTTTTGGGAAATTTGATACCATAGTTGACAGTGGTTAGCATTATTTTGTTGCAATAAATCGATTCTGGTAACTAAACCGTATTTTGAAGAATTTTTGTTGTTGTTGTATCTTGGTTGTATGCATGGGGACCGTCTGATCAGATTGAGTATCTTTAGGGGGGGGGGAGATATCATTATGCCCATTGGGACAGTCTCACATCTAGTATTATAACAAGTCTCAATGTGTTTATCATACTAGTATTTCTAATGAAGAAACTTGAGTGGAAATCGATTTTATCACATAATTAGCCTGTAAATCCGGCTCATATTTTTAGTAAGACACACTTGTATTATCGGCACTCGCAGTAGCTTAAGAGTTTAGTGGAATTGATATACATGTCAATGTCTGAATTTAATTATTATCTTAACTAGAATATAATTATGATATTCAATTTATGTTGGGTTATTTAGTGTTGACTGTGAGATAAACATGGGTGATGTAAGACTGATTGAACAATTTTGTCAACACGAAAAGACACATTTAAAATGGAACGATATTTTTTCTTGAATATATCTTTACTTCCTCTTTGGTTGTGATGAGGAAATCAATATTAACGTTTTTCACATCGGCCGTTTCGAGATCATTTTTCCTTGCTAAAATATGATGATAAAATGGATCTCTAATTCATCGCAATTCTTTTCAAAATGAATTAATATCATCCACTAAATTATTCAAGTCTCGCTAAAGCTCGGCTCGAATCTATACGATAATAACACATTATTTTCACAAATTGTCAAACACGAGACCATTAACAGATCCAAATGTTTCGAAACTACGCCATTGTCTGTAAACTCGGTATGGAACATTCAAGAACATACATGCCGTATTTTAACCCTATCAATACTAAACACTCATACTTCGGGTACGTCAATTGATATACAGTGGTTTTCTTGACCACATCACAACAGTTTTCAGTCGCAGTCCGAAATGCAAACGAAGCGAGCGTTGTGTATTTTCCCGATTGCTGTCGAACCAATATTTAAAATACATTTTCAATATGGTTAAAATTTACTAATTATATTACTTATAGTAAATTCAGAACGTGAATTAATTAAAGCTGCACATAGTGATTTATTTGCATAAACACCAATAAAGGCAGTATGCTAACAATACAATTCATAATAAAACAATAATTAATTAACAATTACAAGTGAACATGGCATGTCTAGCTACATGTATTTTATTGTGTGATGGCAAGCATAATATTCATTCATTGAGAACGCTCATCACAGAATTGCTGGACCACGTTGCTGATTTTGCTGCTTATTTCAGGGTTATCATTTTTCATTAATACATTAAATTTCTGATCGTTTGACATACTTGTAAAATTACTGTGATATCTACCAACAATTTGGAAAAGATCATTTCTGACAGTCTCTTCCCTTCCTTAATTATAGGCTGATGATGTCTGCCTTTCTCAATAGCGAGTTTGTGATCACTAATAAGGAGTTTTGTATAACTAATCCTATCTTTTAAAGATGTTGTGTTTGTTAAGTAAGTCTATAAGATGAATAATATACTATTCCAGTATATCATTGGTATAATTGATTGAAGAATCCATTCAGTGCAGAAAGTGTTTAAGAGGGAGGTCAAGTGAACAATTTTGAATGGGGTTTCCATGCAAATCTGCGGAGCAAAAGTTACAGAGTTGCACATACTTCTGAGTGTGACTTGATGTGGTATTGGAAACAATTTTTTTGCAATAAATATATTTTTGAGAATTTTTTTCTGGAATTACCTCACTTGACCTACATTTGAAAAATCAATATAAAATTCAAAAATAAATACACCAACATTATAATGGAACAAGTTCCAAGCGGACCCGCCAGATAAATACCTGATGTGTCAATACCACATCAAGTCACACTCAGAAGTATGTGCAACTCTGTAACTTTTGTTCCGCAGATTTGGAAAATCCCCATTCAAAATTGGTCACTTGACCTCCCTCTTAAAGGTTAACAATTGTTGCATTGGTTGATGCAAAATGAAGGGAAGATTCATATTGATTTGAGTCGGTTTTTTTTTAATTTGTGCTGTCAAAGATCGAGTGTCTTGGGATATATTTAAGTATTGTAAAGGGACATCAGGCACTCGCAGTTGGTAAATTTGAAAAATCATAAAAGTTTGTACAACTATCGTCATTAATAAGATGACAAAATAGATAGATGGATTTTTTCTTCGTTTTATTATTGATACACATGCATGTATGTCTTCAATGGCGATACATTGCGTTAAAACCTTTGTTATGTAAACAAACCATTACTGCAGTGCCAGCAATTTGATCGACAAACAATTGAGTAAATTCTGATAAAATAATGAAGGTTTGCATTACAAAACACCAGAGCAATGATAAATATTCCAGAAAACACATATTTTCAACTAAAACTTTTCATTTGCAAAAATGCATTTGGCTTGATATGTTCGATATTTGTTGATAACATGACTTTCAATGTAACAGTAATGTTTACATAACAGTGGTTTCGTCGTGCGAAATCTCTTTCCCGGGGAGTTATCAACAATAATATTAACCTTTTCATGACTGGAGCTTCCTGAATTTTTTCGAAAACCCTGTGCCAATGCATTTTCTTTTAGAATGCATTGGCCTAACAATATTTACCTTGACCTTGTAAGCCAGTGTATTCTCCTATATTATGATATAGCCTCCCTATGCATGGGAGACTCGCATATATAAGAGAATGCACTAGTACATGGTATTTAATGCTGCACCAGCGCAGCTCCCGTCATGAAAAGGTTAAGAACAAAGTCTATCTGTGTCCATGCATATCATGGTCACGTATTTCTCAATTCAGACTCCTCTAATACTTCCAAAACTACAATTTAATAAAGTGATTATGGTACTTTTCTCAACAACATCATTCTGTTCGACCAACATCATAATGTGACTAATTCAGCGCCGGACCCGGAAAAATACCCATAGCATTGCGGTAACACTATTTGGCCATGCTGGTTATTATAGTGACGAACATCCAACTTCATGGATCATACGTTCTTATAAGGCTTAGTCGTTGACCCTTCCATGACGGGAGCTGCGCTGGTGCAGCATTAAATATCATGTGCCAGTGCATTATCTTATACTGATGTGTGAGTCTCCCTATATAAGTATGCACTGGCTTACAAGATCAAGGTAAATATTGTTAGGCCAATGCATTCTCTTATATATGCGAGGCGCCCTATATAAGAGAATGCATCGATACAGGGTTTTCGCAAAAAAAAAATCAGGAAGCACCAGCCATAAAAGGGTTAATATTTAATGTATATTGCATTTAAGTTTTACGTACCGTGACATTATACGCTAGTTCCATTTTAATTATTTTAATTATTTTCTTTTCTTTATTTTGTATTATATTGGATACACGTGTTGAATGCATGCAGATAGTAGCCATTCCACAGCCGCTTTTACAGAATAATTCTTCTGTAATTACAGACGGAAGATGGGCGGTTGTCATGCGAACTCTGCTGGCGGACGTATTCGAGCAAGCAAGCGTACCAAGCCCACATGAAGAGATTCCACGAAGCGCATCAGTTTTCATGTCAAGTATGTTCCAAAACGTTCGCCACAGTACATGAACTCAAATGGCACGAGAACAGACATAACGAGCATAAGCCGCATCAATGTCATGTATGCGGCTGCAGTTATTCAGCAAAACATTCCCTGACATCACATATCCGATCGAAACATGGTGAATCTGCGGCGCCCATAAATGTTGACTCGCCCACCAACCCAGAGTCGGCGGCCGAGCAACAGTCACAGGAAACAACACAATCACGCCAAGGCCATGCATCAACTCCTCCACAACAAGCACCCAGCATAAATCAACAACAGCCAATGATCTCAATCAAAATCGAAATGCAAGAATCCGCCCAACCACTGCAAAGAGATGAATCTGCGGCTTCCAAGCAATCTTCCGGTGGTGTCAATCTGCAGCAAATGTTAAGCCCAAATCAAATGCAGGAGACTGTCCACTCTCGCCAAAGATCTGTCAATCAGCAACAAAGGGCGGGTCCAATTCCTAATCAAATGCAAGGTGGCATTCAACAAAGAGGAGTTCCCACAATGCAAAGCAGTGGGCAGTCATACCAAGGAATACCACAACAAATGTCAGGACCCGCCCATTTATCAGGACAAATGGCGACAGCCAATCAAATGCATTTGTCAAATCAGCAGCGTCATATGTCGAACCAACAGATACAAATAACGAACCAACAAATGCAGATGGAAAATCAGCAAATGCTTAGCAACCAGCACCATATGCAGATGGCTGGCCAACAAATGCAAGGTCAAGTTGGACACAGTGGAGGACACACTCAACAAATGGCCGAATCGGACCAGTATGAGCAGCAGCAAAATCCTGATGATTTGGATTTCATGTTTCCGATATCGAGTTTGGGTATATATGATAATCAAACCTAAATGTCCGAAGGTAATAAAACTTGACACATTTACAAAGTAATGCCCCCTCCCCTTGCTACCGTATATCGAACTTGGGTAAAAATGGTAATCAGTCTGAAGGTTTAATTCCATTACAATCACGCACTCTTGTCGATTCCGCATTTTACATCACCACTCATATTTATTATTACATCATATAGGTAGACACATTTAAAGGTACTCAACCCGATAAAACTCCTCTCAATTACTATTTCAATGGCTTCGGGGGTCAAAAATATTTGATTCGAGTCGAGGAAGTCACCCATCAAAGCTCAGATTTGTTAGATATCGATTTTAGAAATCTATTATTTTTCATTATCGGGAATACTATCTGGCCCAGAACTCAGTCAAAATTACGTTAAAATTACCACTTGATTTTAGAGTTATTCATCCTTGTCTGTTTGAATAGATTTGGAGTACACATCCAGAGCAGATTACGGCAGTTATTGGTACTCATCTCGAGAACATAACAAATTTGAAAAATCAATATCTAATAACTCTGAGCTTTGTTTGATGGGTTCCTCGACTCGAATCAAATATTTTTTACCCCCAAAGCCAAAGAAATAGTAATATAGGACCCTCTGATCGGATTGTTGTTGTTGGAATCTGTTGAGATGGGGACCCTCTTTACGGGTTGAGTACCTTTAACTCCGACTCCGGTTCCATATTTATAATTAGTCTACTCATTTGACGTCATATGAGGATTTGCGACGCCGACACCGGGTCGGGGTATTATTTATTTATTTCTCGGCTTATTTATTACGCGATTGTTATGGGACTTGGGTCATTGTGATCATAATAGGGGTGGCTTTCCGATAGTGTGTTTTTGTATTCATCAGGATAGCAATCCTTTAAAGATATACTGTATACAGGTATGTACTTATTTATGTGAATATAATTAGCAAGTAAGTACCCTGGCGCTTTGCCCATGGAAAAATTACGCATTCAACCTGATTCAACTATATTATACCGCAAATTCCAGCCTCACCGATCATCCCATGTGAGAAAACACAACGTCGGAACTATACGCAGATTGTAAAGGTTGATTTCTTAATTCTGGACGAATTATTGTCGGTCAACAAAAAGCAGAGATTGGTCCAACGTGAGTCGCTCTATATAATTCATATGTATGAATGTTGCTCTATATAATTCAAATATATGATTGTCGCTCTATATAATTCATACCAATGAATGTCGTTTGCTCACAATTTGGACATACATTTTTTTTAAATAATTACTTTATTCTCTATTTAATTACCATTCAATAATGCCATCGGAGTGTTCCACATCACTTTAACAAATTTATTTACAATGTCGCAATCCCCCCCCCCCCCCCCCCTCGCTACCTTTGTGTGAATAGTATCGCCACATAAAATGTAAAAAAAAAAAACCTTGCATTTTGCGCTGTTGACATCAACTGTTTCTGCATTTTTGAGACAAGATGTCCACTGTTGCTCGAATATTGATCAGAAATCGAGATGGTAGTTATATATTGCCCAATACATAATGCGCAAATAATACGCCCCAACAGATTTACTATTTACGGAGTGTGTGCGGTGTGATATCTGATATTTATCCATTTAGATTGATCTGATATATAGAAAGGACGAGAAACCGGAAGATATCTATTATGTTCTCACCCGAATCATTGCCTTCAAAATAGAACGCCCGAATAGCCCTGAGAGAATGACAGCGTCCATTCCGAGCACTGTAGATTGCACTATGCGCAGTGTTTCCCTATCATGGTTACTTGGAAGTAATTAGGGAACTATCGACATGGGAGTCTGACCCCAGTGGTGACCCAAAACTATCAATAACTTTTTTATCTGAAATGTTTGAAAATCTTAAAAGAGTTGCAATGAAAACTGTTCAAGTCATTGGAGAAGGGAGGCAAATTGTAATTTTAACAGTTGGAAATCTGTTGCCCCTATCTGGGTTTTTGTGGCACATGCTTGTAGATCTTTGCACCCGATAGGTGTCGCGGGGCGCATGTCATCCATCAATACTTGTGTTGTAACTGATGTTGGCGTCGCTGGCGTAATAAGTATCAAATGAACTCTTTCTTTTGCTCCCCCATTGTGGCAATTTGTTGCGCGTATCTAGTACTTAATATTGTCAGCGTTTAGACTGCATTGCAATCTGTATATTTGTTTCATTTCTTTATATTTAAATCTTTTTACTAATAGAGACTATTATACTACCATTAACGTGAAGCAGGCATGTATATAGAAGCGGCGTATATGGGCAGCGCAAAAGGGGGGCGCGGACAGCGGAGCGCGTTACAGGCCCCTGTGACCACACTTAACTCATATATCTGCTTGCATATTTGCGTTCGGTTTCACTGTTTTCGTCGGGCCATGAGCGTCATATAACATGCTTAATTTGAGACTTAAATATATGTCGCATCAAAGTACATGTACATCGAAGTTAATTGGTCTTATACTTGATGCCATACCATGCACTGATGAAACAGATACCATTTTGAATATTTCATCTCATGCTATATGTTCATTTGATAAATCTTAAACATCGCTCGTCAACCACCCTTATCACCCATGTTCATGTCACAGTCAACACTAAATAACCCAACACAAATCAAATAACATAATTATATTCTAATTAACATAATAAGAAAGCCCCGACATTCGCATTGACATTATTGCGCTAAGATCTTGCGTCACTGCGCAATAATACACGTGTATCTTACTAAACAAAATATGAGGCCTGATTTAGGGGCTAATTATGTGATAAATTGCTTTATCACATAATTATCCCCTGAACCCGGCCTCATATTTTTTAGTGGACGAGGCTAATTTCGTGTATAATTGCGATGAAGTTGAGATCCATTTTATCACATTATCACGTCCATGCATATTAAAAACATCAAATTCTGTAGCAAATGGTTTAACTGCGATTTTCTGTTACAGAATTCCAGATTTTGTGATCCATAAATTATATGTGATATGTCTCCATTTTAAAGTGCCTCAAGGCATTCGATGTACGTCCAGCTGAAAACTGACACAGAGTTTGTTAAATGTACTCAATCCAATTAAGCGCCCCTCAATTACTATTTATTTGGCTTCGGGGTTAAAAAATATTTGATTCGAGTCGAGGAACCCATTCATCAAAGCTCAATCTATTATTTTTCACCTCCTGGAATATTTAGTGGCCCAGTAAAAGTCGATGAGAAGATTGTCTCGGACCAAATTGCGGATGAAGATGGATAACACTAAAATCAATCCGATTCGATGGTCCCCATATCATCAGATTCCAACAACAATTTTTTTAAATGCCGCTTCAGTTATCAGAATCGATTAACTGCCCAAAAACAATGCTAACCACAGTCCACTATAGTATAAAATTGCCCAAAACCTGTTATTTATCAACATTTTGTACAATGAAATTTTGCCGGTTTGTCAAATATCTGACACAAAAAGTCACTTGATTTTAGAGTTATCCAACTTCATCCGCTATTTGTTCTCGTCGACTTTTACTGGGCCACTAATTGTTCCAGGTGGTGAAAAATAATAGATTTAAAAAATCGATATTTGATCACTCTTTGATGAATGGGTTCCTCGACTCGAATCAAATATTTTTTTACCCCCGAAGCCAAATAAATAGTAATTGAATGGTGCCTAATCCGATTGAGTACCTTTAATGTAATTTTTGCTAATCTGACAACAATTCAAAACATGTTAAAACTTCTAATTTTAAAATTCAATATTTGGCCATCACAACCTCATATTAATATGCTCATGCATGTGTCTGATCTGATTATTTTCTGGTATAGATAACATACATATGATGGCTTTATATTGTCAGATCTGACAGAGCGTAATTAAATAATCCAAGAATTTATCGGCTAGTATTTATATAGGGTAAGGCTTTGTTATATGTTTAGCTTCAAATATATGCAGTCGAATTCTACACTTTAGTATATAGTATTTAGTGGCAATGAACTGGACAAACGTGTATATATTTTATTTTTTTTACAAATTCGTTTCACACACAAGTTTAAATATGTTTAATCTTACTCAAATGTAGTTATTTTTACGAATAATAATCCAAATTGACAACACACCCCGTCATTCTTACATATTAATTAAATGCAGTGACTCTCGATGGCTAAACACTAAATCATTGGTGTTAGTTTATCGCAGATAGTTGCGTCCAGAATCGAGATGTAAATATTTACAATTGAGCATACATGTAGTTCAGACAATGTTTTCTATGGAGTGGTATGGTCGATTTCTTTGAAATTTTCGGCGATGTTAGGAGAATGCTATATTGCCCAGGTTGGCATAGCGCCTGAGTACTAACTTATTAATTTCACTCTCGAAAAAGTCTATAATATGTCTTTAAGGCACCCATGTGATGTGTTATAAAATTAAACTTGTGTGTTGAACGAATTTGTAAAAATAAAGCTATATATTACACGTCTGTCTAGTTCATTGGCACTAAATAATGTATACTAAAGTGTAGAATTCGACTGCATATATTTGTAGCTAAACATACAAAAATAAAGTAAAGCCTTACTCTATACAAATGCTACCGTTTGGATCAACGAGATTAATTAAAGATGCCCAGTCCAATTTGACACCATAAAACCACCATCTGTTCGTTTTTATACCATAACATAATCAGATCACACATTATGAGCTTCTGATGGCCAAAGATGGAATTTTAAGATAGGAAGTTTTAAAGGTACTCAATCCGATTAAACACCCCTAAACTACTATTTCTTTGGCTTCGGGTGTAAAAAATATTTGATTCGAGTCGAGGAACCTACCCATAAAAGCTCAGAGTGATCAGATATAAATTTTTGAAGTATGTTAGTTCAATTGTTTGTGGCCGTAGAAACACGCCGTCAAAAGGATGGTCTCAGTCAAATTGCGTGAAGATGGATAACTCTAAAAACAAGTGGTAATACGGCCAAATTTAGTGAATACTCAAGTAATTCATTGAACAAAATGTTGATAAATAACACGTTTTTGGGAAATTTGATACCATAGTTGATAGTGGTTAGCATTATTTTGTTGCAATTAATCGATTCTGATAACTAGAGCGTACTTTGAAGAAATGTTGTTGTATCTTGACGATATGGGCACCCTCTGATCGGATTGAGTACCTTTAACACGTTTTGAATTTTTGTCAGCCTATAACAAATCAAATGGTCACCTTAGAAACCTCCCTTAATGACTCGGTAAGACCGCTGCTACCGGCGACATTTTACCCATATTTGTTGGACTTCCGCGAATTAAGATACATGTATATACTAAGCGAGCCCCCCCCCCCCCAACATGCTGCCATTGTTATACACACAAAATATCCATTAAAGTTTGTGTATTTTCGAACATTAAATTTGGAAAGTCCCACTAGAAGCAAAGAACTATATTGCGAAATGGTGTGATTTGGTTCTCCGATTATTTTATCAACACAAAAGTATAAACGCACATGGACGACAATGTCACCACAACACGTATGGCAAGTCAAACACAAGAGTTTTAATTTGCTGCAATTTTGACGAGTAGCTTGCGAAAATCGTCAACAAAACTACCCTTCTGTTCCTCCATTCTGTCATTAAATGTTTAGTGCGGGAATTGTTCTCAAAGCACATAGGAAATTTGACTTTCGGGCGACCGGTTTTCGCCATTTTTGCTCGAAAACCCCGCGCTACATATAGAAACCACAGACTAGTACCCAGCCGGTGACAGAGTCAGAAAGGAAGTTTGACTGGTGCGCTTTCGTAGAGAGTGGTCACCTCTTATAAAGAGCGTCACATGTTCCTGTCGTCCAAAAGCTGTAGATAACCCAGTCTGGGTGAACGTCGACTCTATATTTGCAATGTTGTAATGAATATTTAGGTATGAGTTTACTCAGACTGTAGATAACCAAGAGCTTTATCAATTATGAGCTTTTCTACTAAGTTTTCAACGTAAAACTGAATGATGCTTTTATGTATTTATTGATGTGTCTGCCTTGCGAATGATAACGGTTGCAAGAATTTCACATTTTTGCTTTTGCCTGGTGATATTTACTTCGGATATTTGATAAAGTTTGGTGTCAAATCACACAGAGCATCTTTAAATAGAAGCTATTGTGCAGATTTAACTTACTTTTGTTTTTAGTGTGTTGTGAACTTTGATGGGGGAACAATGATTCCATCTGTAAAGTAGTTGTTAACCCTTTACCCAACAGAACGGCCCTGTGCCAATGCATTCTCTTATATATGCGAGTCGACCATAGGTCGCCTCGCATATATAAGAGAATGCATTGGCTTAACACATTAAAAATTATAAAATTGTTAAAGAATGTAAGAAAAAATGGTAAAAAGTGTTAAAAACAGATTTTTTTTAGGCCAATGCATTCTCTTATATATGCGAGGCGACCTATGGTCGACTCGCATATATAAGAGAATGCATTGGCACAGGGCATAACTGTAACTATCACAATGTGGTCAAGGAGCCGGTTCCAATGATATCCATATTTGTATGGTTCTATTGAGACATACCGAAGATATTTTAGGCTGTTGAAGCTTTATTTGGCCGGTTCTGGCCGGTTTGTTGGGTAAAGGGTTAAAGACCCACTTAATTTTCTAATCAACCAGATCACATTATATACAACATATGCCATATGATATACCATTTGAAACAGGAAGCTCCAAAACAGTGTATTATCAACTGATCCCGTCGATTAAACTGGGAACATGTTGTTTTTGTCGAAGTACCGAGGTCTGTTCTGTACTTAATTTTGATCCAAACTGTACTGTAAAGTCTATTATTCTCAATGGAAGGGGAATAACTCTATCTCTTAGTCTGAATGCTGATGCATTCTGCATTGACAACCGAGGAAGTCTTTGAGTGAATCTGAGAATCTCCATCGCTTTGTGGAAAATCCTAGGTCACAGCTGTTCCGTATTCTGGTGGAATATATATATTTTTGGTTCCACTTCCAAATGGTAAATAATATGGAATATGTTGTGTATAATGTTATCTGGACATTCGAATCAAGTGGGCCTTTTAAGTTTTGTGGCGAGCATTAGGACAGTATGATGCATGTATCCTGTGATCCGAACATGGACTATATAAGAGAATGCACTGGCACATGATATTTAATTCTGCACCAGCGTATTTTCCGTCGTGAGAGGGTTAAATACTGTATACGATATTCCGATTAAAAAATTACAAAATGTTCCATTGATCTGATTCTTCATTTTATACATGTGCTTTGTCTATTTATTCCACCGTTACATGACGTATAATATTATATACATTATTGTCAATTTCTATTTTCATATCATACAAATTATTTGCACGTTTTTTATCATCGACAGATGACCATTTTCTACATTCATTCCACTTATGTTGTGATATATAAAGCAGGATTTTCAATGCCTGAACCTACAAAAAAAAACATACATTATAAAATGTTATTTTCATTGCACTCGGACAGCCATTTAATGGAGCAATTCATTGGGGGATGATTTTCGCAATAATGACATGTTCATTGGGAATGCGAACCAATGCATATCACACCCCCGGTCAAGCGGTCCTGCTAATTTCCAAAGATGCTGTGGGTCCGGCTGATTTGTTATGATGTGTGTAGAAAACATTCAAGTGATGCGAAACACTCCAGTATTTTGATCAAATAGAAATGTAGAATATTCTTGCTCAAATTAGTTATGTTTACACATATATCATATCCAAATTGACACACTGTCATTATTATATATATTAATTGAATGCAGTGACTTTCGGTGGCAAAATCGTTTTCTTTACTTTATCGCCGATAGTTGCGTCCCGAATCGAAGTAAATATTTACATGTACGCGTAGTTCAGACGATGTTTTCTATGGAGTGGGATGGTCATTTTGTTTGAGATTTTCGAAATGTTAGTAGAATGCTACATTCCTCCAATTGGCTTAGCGCCTGAATACTAACTTATCAGTTTCATACGCCTGTGAAAAGTCCATAATATGTCTTTAAGTGTACTATGTTGGCCTACCAGCATTATAGCAATTCAGCAGGACCCACCAACATCACGTTAGCAGGACCATTTAACCATGGGTTTATCACAAGCTTTTTGTTGTGTATCTCTTCTTTTAACCCTTTCTATACAAAATAGAGCCTCCCTTAACCCTTTCAGTGCCAGGGGCCCATCTCATCGGCCCTAATTAACATTTCTTTCTTTTTTTTAGATTTTTTTGGGTTGAATTGTTTTGGGGGTATGCTTAAGCATACTATAGCAAATTTAAAAACAAACTGGATAAAACCTTAGGGCGTGTTATAACTCAAAACTATCACCAAATATTCATAGTAATAATTTTGATGCCCATGAAAACTGTAAGATTCCCTGGCACTAAACCTACAAAATAAGTCTGTTAAAGAATATAAGAAAAAATTATTAAAATTGTAAAAAAAAATAACAAATAATGAAAAATTGTTAGGCCAATGCATTCTCTTTTATATGCGAGGCGACTCGCATATATAAGAGAATGCATTGGCACAGGGTATATGGGTTGATACAAAAATCGGACCTGGCACTGAAAGGTTTAAACAGCGTACATAGGTGTATTATTGATTTGGAGGGATGTTCAGGTAATATAAGCAGACGATACAGAAGGAGTCCTACTGATTGAGGGAAATATGTTTGGTCGTTTATTGAACTTATTATCTGAACATTTCCTATGAGATAACTACTACCCGTTGATGATGCTTTAGTTTAGAAAGGGTTAAACTTAGTATCTGAACATTTCCTATGAGATAACTACTCATCAATGACGCTTTAGTATAGAAAGGGTTAAACTTATTATCTGAACATTTCCTATGAGATAACTACTCATCAATGACGCTTTAGTATAGAAAGGGTTAAACTTATTATCTGAACATTTCCTATGAGATAACTACTCATCAATGACGCTTTAGTATAGAAAGGGTTAAACTTATTATCTGAACATTTCCTATGAGATAACTACTACCCGTTGATGATGCTTTGTATAGAAAGGGTTAAACTTATTATCTGAACATTTCCTATGAGATAACTACTACCCGTTGATGATGCTTTGTATAGAAAGGGTTAAACTTATTATCTGAACATTTCCTATGAGATAACTACTACCCGTTGATGATGCTTTGTATAGAAAGGGTTAAACTTATTATCTGAACATTTCCTATGAGATAACTACTACCCGTTGATGATGCTTTAGTTTAGAAAGGGTTAAACTTATTATCTGAACATTTCCTATGAGATAACTACTACCCGTTGATGATGCTTTAGTTTAGAAAGGGTTAAACTTATTATCTGAACATTTCCTATGAGATAACTACTACCCGTTGATGATGCTTTAGTTTAGAAAGGGTTAAACTTATTATCTGAACATTTCCTATGAGATAACTACTACCCGTTGATGATGCTTTAGTTTAGAAAGGGTTAAACTTATTATCTGAACATTTCCTATGAGATAACTACTACCCGTTGATGATGCTTTAGTTTAGAAAGGGATAAACTTATTATCTGAACATTTCCTATGAGATAACTACTACCCGTTGATGATGCTTTAGTTTAGAAAGGGTTAAACTTATTATCTGAACATTTCCTATGAGATAACTACTACCCGTTGACGATGCTTTGTATAGAAAGGGGTAACTTCCTTTATTAAAGGTACTCAATCCGATTAAGCACCCCTCAAATACTATTTATTTGGCTTCCGGGGGGGGGTAAAATATTTGATTCGAGTCGAAGAACCCACCCATCAATGCTCAGAGTGATCAGATATCAATTTTTTAAATCTATTATTTAACGATTAGAACAAATAGCTGATGAAGATGGATAACTCTAAAATCAAGTGGCCTTTTTGTGTCAGATATTTGACAAACCGGCAAAATTTCATTGAACAAAATGTTGATAAATAACAGGTTTTGGGCAATTTAAACTATAGTTGAATGTGGTTAGTATTATTTTTGGGCAATTAATCGATTCGGATAACTGAAGCGGCATTTCAAAAATAATTGTTGTTGTTGGAATCTGATGATATGGGGACCATCGAATCGGTTTGAGTACCTTTAACTCTAAGGTATAAATTACAAATTATTAACTCTAAGGTATAAATTACTATTTATTAACTATAATTATAGAGATAGCAATCAACATGAGCTTCAAGAAATAGTTTTTTACGAGAACTTGGACTGGAAATGCTGGAAATGTTTATATTTTGTGTTCGAACGTTACAATATTTTTTATCTTTTAAAACAATTTTAATCATCTTTAAATCATTATACACAGAATTCCTGCAACACCAATACATATCAATGATTACCTGAATGAAGCTCGTTGACGATTCCCTGTCAGATTTAACACCGCAGTTTCAGGGTGAAAAGCTTTAAGCCGTGAAATAGTGTGTCTGACATTTGCATAATGAGGCCCCCCAGCGAGTGAATTTAGTGATGCTACCCTGCACAGACACTGTTTTTTTTTCTCAAACCATGCATATATGTCCACAATAATAACAATTTGACAAAAACTAATAATACTCTATCAAATAAAGAGCGTTTGTTTCACTTTTGTGCAAATAAAATTAAAACAGCTGGAAAATGGCTGTACCCATGGAAAGTAATTTTTAGATAATATGAAACTGGATTTAACTGCATGGTATACCAATATTCCGTGTATTTACCAACGTATCATAATTATACCTCATTCAAAATTATGTACAAGCCTTGAAATAGTGTGTCTGTCATTTGCAGAATGAGGTCCCCAGAGGGTGAATTTAGTGATGCTATCCCGCATAGTGGGCTAGCATCACTAAACTCACCCTCTGGGGACCTCATTCTGCAAATGACAGACACCCTATTTCAAGGCTGGATTACGTAGACAATATTTGGAAGCTCGAATGAGTCATGTCTGTTTAATACGGGGGTAAATAAATCCTGAAAACAGAATAACAGCGCGGTATAAATCCCGAATTGAAAGGGGGTGACCCCACGTATGCTTGTAGGGCATGCCATGAATCTCTAGTCTGGCTAACACCCGTAGAGATCATATTCCACCAGTACAAAACCTGGTAACTTTTTGATGTTTTGACAGGGAACCTTATAAAGTCAAAACAAAAACACGGGGAATATATTTCTTAATGACTATCTGTTCCTAAATATAGTATTCTTCACTATGTGTGAAGGTCCCAACTCGAAATTGCATGCTTTTCTGTGATTTTTGAGAGCCGATCTCGCAATAAACATTCAATTAATTACCCAGGAAAAAATCCATAATTGTAAGAAACTCAAAGAAAAATCGCTCACAAAGTCACTTAAATCGTGAAATTTCGAGTTGGGACCTTCACCTAAAAAGTGAAGTACATTATTATGAAGAGATATATTCCCTGTGTTATTTTTTTTGGATTTTATAAGGTTCCCTGTCAAAACTTCAAAAAGTTCCCAGGTTTTGATAGGGTGGAATATGATCTCTACGTCGTTAGCCATAATAAAAGTAGAAATTCATGTCATGATCTAGTCCTCTTGAAGAATGTTCACTAAACTTCTATTCCCGAAAACTCATCGATTGTGCCATCCTTTAACTCAGGATATCGGAACTAACTGACTTTGCACATAGGTCCTATTTTTGGCAGGGTTGCTCTTGTAAGAACGGTAGTGAAATATCAAATGTAGAATGCTCTTTTATTTTATACTGAATAGCAATGTTTATGCATTCAATTTTTTTAGTGAAATTTATTAACTTTTTTGTTTTTGAGCTGTTAAATTATATACATTTTTTGCATTGAACAAATTTCTCGCTATACATATCATTTTGTCATAATAAATTATGTATGTAATGTTCAGTATCATTATAGTGTATCTGCATTTGCTTTTTAGTGAATGATCTGTTAACGAGTCGCTTATAAACCTGTTAATAAAACTGCTTATCAATGTTTCCGCTTTCTGAACATCAATTTACATCTCGGAGGGGGTGGTGAGAGATGCAGGTGTTTCAACCCCATGGTATTAGCAATTCCATGCATGGTCGAAAAAACCAACGACGAGAGCTTTCCAATGAATGGCAACAAACCATATTTCCGACTATATCCTGACAAATTACCCATAATTCAGCTGTGGTTAAGTGGTCAATTACTTTGGGCATTACTGTACCAAAATCAATTTAGATTGTTCCAATATGAAAGTACTACCAATATTTTGAGCTTAATCATTTGGTTTTGAACACGAAGTAAACTTCTTTTTACTGTTGATCGAATTTTAGATTTAAATGGGTTGAGCTGAAAAACTACCGCATCACGCTATCTATCGTTGGATACGGAACGGTAAATAGAGGTCAGGTGGTGGAAAGCAGCTTTCGGTAGGTATAGTGGAGTTAAAATTTCAAGGCAATTGTTCAAATTGTAACTAAAGCATAACATTTTGCACATATGTAGACATTGACATGCAAGTTTATTGATATTAGATATGGATCCATGCTGAAATTTTACTTTAACCACTCTTTTGAGGGGTATTCCGAATTTAAAGAGCGTTTCGTGATTATATAAATTATTAAATGTCGCAATTAATCTTACCATGACATATGTGATTAAAATTAGTCATATACAGTAAGTGACTCTGAGATATATAATGCCACATTTTTAGGATAAATTTGGAACTCCCCGTCCAAGATGGCCGTCAAAATGGCAACTGAAAGAGGAAATTTTACCTTTTTTTTTCACTAATATCTTCTAGATCAGGTTCTGCTGTATGGAACTGGTTCGGAAATGTGAATTTATTTTGTATTGTACGTGGCTCCATATCTAAATCAATTGGTATGTGAATATGTATATATGTGCAAAATGTCATGCTTTAGTCACGAAGTGAACAATTCTTTTACTAATCTACTCCGCTAAGACTGGATAGATACTAGTTGACCAATTCTGTGGCAATTTTACTAAGTTCCTGGCGTCAACCACAACCAAGCTTTATGTACAATAGAGGGGATATATGTGACCCGCCATATCAAATCCAGTCGTAAGTCGGGATTTTGTTACCCTGTGCCAATGCATTCTCTTATATATGCGAGGCGACCTATGGTATATAAGAGAATGCATTGGCCTAACAATTTTTTATCATTTTTTTTAAATAAATGTTATATGGTATATAAGAGAATGCATTGGCCTAACAATTTTTTATCATTTTTTTTAAATAAATGTTTCTTAGAATTTTTAGGACATAAAATAAAAAACATCCATTACCCTGCAGGGAGCCCCACACATATATAGAAGCATATATAAGAGTGTCGTCTGCTCATGTTTGTCTGGGGCTGTGTATGGGTGAAATTATAAAATTGTTAAAGAATACAAGAAAAAATTATTAAAATTGTAAAAAATTGTTAGGCCAATGCATTCTCTTATATATGCGAGGCGACCTATGGTCGACTCGCATATATAAGAGAATGCATTGGCACAGGGTAAAAATTTCCCGACTTACGACTGGATTTGATATGGCGGGTCACATATATAGAAAACTAAGTAATTTGAGTCGAAGATGTATTCTGTAAACGTTCAGATTAATAGATTATCTTAAAATCAAAGTTAATAATTTGATACAAATTTAATTTATGACTGGATTCATAAATTAAAACACGAATTTCCGTGTACATGTACAAGACGTAAGCAAAATAATTCACAGATAGTGGATTGGAGCAATGGTCGCACTCGTGATCATGTAAAAAAATATGTTGATAAGGGGCGTTAACTCAAGCCACTCACTGACTAGTGACTATACATTGATTCAATGAGTAGGCCTATGTAGGACTAGTATGCATATAAGAAAACATCTATTTGATACAGTTGCTTAAAAACTCTCCAAATATTGCTCTGCAACGACAATTGGTATTTTCACATTCCGGCCAATCTGCCATCGGTAACATTACTTCGTACTCAACAGACTTTCAAATAATGGAAAGCTGGTTACCTTATTCTACATCTCAGAGACTAAAGAAACCAGCAACATTTGGGTACAGTATCCCTTTAAAAATATATATATAACTATAATAGTTGAAAACAGGATTTTTCAGCTCTGATCACAACATACATTATACATGTACATTAACAGTTGGCATGCGAGGTGTATTCACATCCGATTCCATTTATGAAAATCAATGTTTCTGTTACAGGTCTACCAGTGCCTCGAATGTGGAAAGATATACTTCAAGAGAATTAACCTGAATCGCCACTTCTATCGGAATCACAGACCTCGGACGCATGAATGCGAGACTTGCGGCAGGGCATTCAGTGTGAACTCTGAACTCACAAGGCATCTACGAACAAATTGTCGTGCACCAGAGGTCATTTACTGTGATTTGATAAATAAAAAAGCTGGGAAATAACCGAAATGAAACAAAATTGAACACATGAGAAATCGCGGGGATATGCGACATGCAGAGTTCACCGAATTCATACTGGACAGCTAAATTGCGGAATAGTCAGGAAGAGTACCCAAAATGAAACAGACGCGAGCTCAAGCAACATTCACGAACAGAAAACATGCATTAGCGTGCTCAGTTTATGCGACTTGAACAGCGACATCACACTAAAGCGACATCCGCGACGATATATAGTGCCCGGGCGACATGAACAGCGACATCACACTAAAGCGACATCCACGATGATATATAGCGCCCGGACGACATGAACAGCGATATCACACTAAAGCGAAGATATATAGCGCCCGGACGACATGAACAGCGATATCACACTGAAGCGACGATATATAGTGCCCGGACGACATGAACAGCGACATCACACTAAAGCGACATCCACGATGATATATATCGCCCGGATGACATGAACAGCGATATCACACTGAAGCGACATCCACGACGATGTATAGCGCCCGGACGACATGAACAGCGATATCACACTGAAGCGACGATATATAGTGCCCGGGCGACATGAACAGCGATATCACACTGAAGCGACGATATATAGTGCCCAGGCGACATGAACAGCGATATCACACTAAAGCGACATCCACGATGATATATAGCGCCCGGACGACATGAACAGCGATATCACACTGAAGCGACGATATATAGTGCCCGGTCGACATGAACAGCGATATCACACTGAAGCGACGATATATAGTGCCCGGGCGACATGAACAGCGATATCACACTGAAGCGACGATATATAGTGCCCGGGCGACATGAACAGCGATATCACACTAAAGCGACATCCGCGACGATATATAGCGCCCAGACGACATGAAGAGCGATATCACACTGGGCAACTAAAATGCGGAATCATATACAGAGCTCAGATGAGTGGGTGACATCCGCGAACAGATCACAGTATACATTCTTAGAACACTGCATGTGTATAATTTCTGCACAATACACTATCTGTTAATTAATTTGTCTTGAACGCGGAAATTTATGGTTCCAGTCATAAATTGAGTTATATCAATTTATTAACTTTGATTTTAAGATAACCTATTAACCTGATCGTTTACAGAATACATCGTCGACTCAAATTACTTATTTTTCTATATAATATTGATATATTCCAACAACAACAACATTTTTTTAAATGCCGCTTCATTTATCAGAATCGATTAATTGCCCAAAAATAATGCTAACCACTGTCAACCTAAGTATAAAGTTGCCCAACAATTGTGATTTATCAACATGTTGTTCAACGAAATTTTGCTGGTTTGTCAAATATCTGACACAAAACATCCACTTGATTTTACAGTTATCCATCTTCATCCGCAATTTGGTCCGATATCGTTTTCTCGACGACTTTTACTGGGCCATTAAAAATTATTGGCGGTGAAAATAACAGAATTAAAAAATCGATAACTGATCACCCTGAACTGCTGATGGTGGGTTCATCGACTAAATCAAATATTGTTTACCACCAATCCAAGGAAATAGTAATTTACGCGCGCTAATTCGGATTATGCATCTTTAATAAACTGTTTTGATGGCCAGATATCAATTTTTAAATGTGGACGTTTTAACGTTTTAAATAATTTTTTGAGCAAAACAAAAAAAGACAATAATCGCCTCTTATAAAGTGTGTCCATGCTTCTGCATGCCGCCCAAAAGAGGTATATCATGAAGAGCGTTCTCAATTATGAGCTCTATAAGTGGTCGTTTTCACCGTATTACTAATGGGTGATTTTCACCATCCCTGTGTGATGCAAAATGGTGGTGCTGTACAATGTTGGGACATGGAATCAATATAGATACCATTAAATTACTAGATTACAGTCAGGCTTAAATTATTATTTAGAATCGACCATGAGTACATATTGACGTAATGATTGTGGTATCTCCACCTGATTCAACGATATAGGGGTGTCCTTTCCGAGATATCGTCTTAAGAACATCCGCACAGTCGAGAGCAAGCTCCTTGGATTCCGTATCAAGTTAGTCAATACTACAATTGTTTCTTTATCTTCGGTAGGAAAGCGTAATAACAAATCGTGCAACCGCTTCTCGTTCATATTGGTCAGAGAACAACCAGCTTCAACCAGCAGGAAAATAATGTCCACATTGCCCTCAATTGCAGCATATTCGAACAGTGATCTTGGGCCAGGATCCAAATAATCGTTATTCCATGGAATGTGGTCTATACGGGCGTATAATCCGGAGTAGATATTAATGCCAGGGACAATCAACAAGTTCCCAGGTGTTGTACCAGTGGGATATGATCGCTACGTACGTAAGCCGGGGTAACGATTCATGGCATGGTCTATGGTAGAACACGCAAACGTCCCTTGCTTTTTACTGGTATAATATGACATACACGAGAATAAGCCGGAGTAAAGATTCATGGCATGGTCTATGGTAGAACACGAAAACGTCCCTTGCTTTTTACTGGTGGAATATGACATAAATATACGAGAATAAGCCGGAATAGAGATCCATGGCATGGTCTATATGGTAGAACATGAAACCGTCCCCTGGTTTTTTACTGGTTGAATATGATCTATACGAGCGTTAGAGCGGAGTAGATATCCATGGCATGGTATATGGTAGAACATGAAAACGTCCCCTGGTTTTGTACTGGTTGAATATGATCTCTACGGGCGTTAGAGCGGAGTAGATATCCATGTCATGGTCTATGGTAGAACATGAAAACGTCCCCTGGTTTTTACTGGTGGAATATGATATCTACGGGCGTAAGCGCGGAGTAGATATCCATGGCATGGTCTATGGTAGAACATGAACACGTCCCCTGGTTTTTACTGGTTGAATATGATCTCTACGGCCGGAGTAGATATCCATGGCATGGTCTATGGTAGAACATGAACACGTCCCCTGGTTTTTCCTGGTTGAATATGATATCTATACGGGCGTTAAAGCGGAGTTGGGACCCATGGCATGGTCTATGGTAGAACATGAACACGTCCCCTGGTTTTTACTGGTTGAATATGATCTCTACGGCCGGAGTAGATATCCATGGCATGGTCTATGGTAGAACATGAACACGTCCCCTGGTTTTTACTGGTGGAATATGATATCTACGGGCGTAAGCGCGGAGTAGATATCCATGGCATGGTCTATGGTAGAACATGAACACGTCCCCTGGTTTTTACTGCATGGTTGAATATGATCTCTACGGGCGGAGTAGAGATTCATGGCATGGTCTATGGTAGAACATTAAAACGTCCCCTGGTTTTGTACTGGTTGAATATGATCTCTACGGGCGTAAGCGCGGAGTAGATATCCATGGCATGGTCTATGGTAGAACATGAACACGTCCCCTGGGTTTTTACTGGTTGAATATGATCTCTACGGGCGGAGTAGATATCCATGGCATGGTCCGTTAAAGCGGAGTTGGGATCCATGGCATGGTCTATGGTATAGAACATGAAAACGCACCCTGTTTTTTACTGGTTGAATATGATATCTACGGGCGTTAGAGCGGAGTTGGGATCCATGGCATGATCTATGGTAGAACATGAAAACGCACCCTGTTTTTTACTGGTTGAATATGATCTATACGGCCGGAGTAGATATCCATGGCATGGTCTATGGTAGAACATAAACACGTCCCCTGGTTTTTCCTGGTTGAATATGATATCTACGGGCGTTAGAGCGGAGTTGGGATCCATGGCATGGTCTATGGTAGAACATGAACACGTCCCCTGGTTTTTCCTGGTTGAATATGATATCTACGGGCGTTAGAGCGGAGTAGATATCCATGGTATGGTCTATGGTAGAACATGAACACGTCCCCTGGTTTTTCCTGGTTTAATATGATATTTACGGGCGTTAAAGCGGAATAGAGATCCATGGCATGGTCTATGGTCGAACATGAAAACGCACCCTGTTTTTTACTGGTTGAATATGATATCTACGGGCGTTAGAGCGGAGTTGGGATCCATGGCATGATCTATGGTATAGAACATGAAAACGCACCCTGTTTTTCACTGGTTGAATATGATATCTACGGGCGTAAGCGCGGAGTAGATATCCATGGCACGGTCTATGGTAGAACGTGAAAACGTCCCCTGGTTTTGTACTGGTTGAATATGATCTCTATATATATACGGGCGTAAGCGCGGAGTAGATATCCATGGCATGGTCTATGGTAGAACATGAAAACGTCCCTTGGTTTATAATGGTGGAATATGATCTATACGGGCATTAGAGCGGAGTTGATATCCATGGCATGATCTATGGTATAGAACATGAAAACGTCTCCTGGTTTTTACTGGTTGAATATGATCTATACGGGCATTAGAGCGGAGTTGATATCCATGGCATGATCTATGGTATAGAACATGAAAACGTCTCCTGGTTTTTACTGGTTGAATATGATCTATACGGGCATTAGAGCGGAGTTGATATCCATTGCATGATCTATGGTATAGAACATGAAAACGTCTCCTGGTTTTTACTGGTTGAATATGATCTATACGGGCATTAGAGCGGAGTTGATATCCATGGCATGATCTATGGTATAGAACATGAAAACGTCCCCTGGTGTTTTACTAGTTGAATATGATATCTACGGGCGTTAGAGCGGAGTTGGGATCCATGGCATGATCTATGGTGGAACATGAAAACGTCTCCTGGTTTTTACTGGTTGAATATGGTCTATACGGGCGTTAGAGCGGAGTTGGGATCCATGGCATGGTCTATGGTAGAACATGAAAACGTCCCCTGATTTGTTACTGGTTGAATATTATCTCTATATATATACGGGCGTAAGCGCGGAGTAGATATCCATGGCAAGGTCTATGGTAGAACATGAAAACGTCCCCTGGTTTTTACTGGTTGAATATGATCTATACGGGCGTTAGAGCGTAGTAGATATCCATGACATGGTCTATGGTAGAACATGAAAACGTCCCCTGGTTTTTACTGGTTGAATATGATCTATACGGGCGTTAGAGCGTAGTAGATATCCATGGCATGGTCTATGGTAGAACATGAAAACGTCCCGAGTTTTTTACTGGTTGAATATGATATCTACGGGCGTTAGAGCGGAGTTGGGATCCATGGCATGATCTATGGTAGAACATGAAAACGTCCCCTGATTTTTTACTGGTTGAATATGATCTCTACGGGCGTAAGCGCGGAGTAGATATCCATGGCATGGTCTATGGTAGAACATGAAATCGTCCCCTGGTTTTTACTGGTTGAATATGATCTATACGGGCGTTAGAGCGTAGTAGATATTCATGGCATGGTCTATGGTAGAACATGAAAACGTCCCCGAGTTTTTTACTGGTTGAATATGATATCTACGGGCGTTAGAGCGGAGTTGGGATCCATGGCATGGTCTATGGTAGAACATGAAAACGTCCCCTGATTTTTTACTGGTTGAATATGATCTCTACGGGCGTAAGCGCGGAGTAGATATCCATGGCATGGTCTATGGTAGAACATGAAAACGTCCCCTGGTTTTGTACTGGTTGAATATGACATCTATACGTGCGTTAGAGCGGAGTTGGGATCACGCATGGCATGGTCGGTGGTAGAACACGAAAACGTACCCTGTTTTTTACTTGTTGAATATGATCAATACGGGCGTAAGCGCGGAGTAGAGATTCATGGCAAGGTCTATGGTATAGAACATGAAAACGTTCTCTGGTTTTGTACTGGTGGAATATGATTCATGGCATGATCTAGGTGGCGGCTAAACTGACTATAGCCTTAAAATAAAAACAAACAAACAAACACACATATCTATCTATCTATAGGTTTCTCCTAACCTTCATTATGCTGAAGTTTTAAAGGAGGCGCATGAGGTGTAACTATACAATTTTTGTGCAATATTTTTGGTGAATTTTTGGATTATATTTAAAAACATGATAAAACTCAGATTTGGTACAGGTTGGTTATGGGTGTTTAAAGTGGTCGCTATAGAGAGTAGATTTGAATTTGTCCAGGTCTGTGAGGGTAGCAAAAGAAGGGTCGAGAGAATTCCATGCAAGGATAGTGCGATGGTAGAATGAGGTGCGGATGTATTTGGGTCCAGTATAAAAGAACACGAATATATGACCTCTCGATGTTTGACACATACCGCTTAAAGGTACTCAACCCGATAAAACTCCTCTCAATTACTATTTCAATGGTTTCGGGGGTCAAAAATATTTGATTCGAGTCGAGGAAGTCACCCATCAAAGCTCAGATTTGTTAGATATCGATTTTAGAAATCTATTATTTTTCATTATCGGGAATACTATCTGGCCCAGAACTCAGTCAAAATTGCGTTAAAATTACCACTTGATTTTAGAGTTATTCATCCTTGTCTGTTTGAATAGATTTGGAGTACACATCCAGAGCAGATTACGGCAGTTATTAGTACTCATCTCGAGAACATAACAAATTTGAAAAATCAATATCTAATAACTCTGAGCTTTGTTTGATGGGTTCCTCGACTCGAATAAAATATTTTTTACCCCCAAAGCCAAAGAAATAGTAATATAGGACCCTCTGATCGGATTGTTGTTGTTGGAATCTGTTGAGATGGGGACCCTCTTTACGGGTTGAGTACCTTTAACATTGCTTGGAAAAACAAATCCTCGCTAAGTGATCTCGGCATGTTGATCGTCAAGTGGAAGCTGAGCCCTGTTCTGGAACATTACTGTCCTTGGCATGTCATATCAGGTAGGGGGCTATAACCAGTTCACAATGTTTTTTGCAATAGCTACCATACATCCGGGTTAAGCACGTAAACAAAACTTGCGCTATTTTCATCGCTCACTCAGAACAAACCATTTATCGAGAATAAAAATAGAATGAAATCGATCGGTCTATTGTAATATAGAGTAACGGCCCGTTGACGGCAATCTGAAAAAAGCAATATATAAATAAAATATTAATTTGTATTGTTCCGGCGACCTTATTAATACAGAGATTTCCTCATCAACTGCTTGTAAACATAGTACATCAACAGGTACGCTCCACCCTTTGATTAACAGCTAATCAAATCGCGGGGAACATGACCTTGCATGCTCCAGGCAGAATGAACAACAAGACAAACCCACTGCACCATATTAAATATCGTGAGTTCAAACATCTTCCATACTTTACATCTCTATAATACTAAACATACGCTTGTTGCATGCACGCTTCTTTTTGCTGCATGTATGCGTCTCTGAGCTGGTACGCTTATATGCTATACGTGTACGATTCTATATGCTACGTGTACGCTTCTATATGCTACATGTACGCTTCTATATGCTACGTGTACGCTTCTATATGCTACGTGTACGCTTCTATATGCTACGTGTACGCTTCTATATGCTATACATGTACTCTTCTATATGATGTACATTTACTCTTCTATGTACCACACATGAACTCTTATATATGCTACAATACATATGCTGCAATACATGTACGCTTCTTTATGCTATTATACATGTACGCTTATATATGTTATACATGTACGCTTCTGTATGATATATATGTACGCTACTATATGCTATACATGTACGCGTCTGTATGTTATACGTGTAATCTTCTTTCTGCTATACATATACTCTTCTATATGCTATACATGTACGCTTATCCATGCGCTTCTCGGTATGCTACATATTATATAGATGTACTCTTCTATATATTATATAGATATACTCTTCTACATACTATACATGTACTCTTATCTATGCTAAATGTACCCTTCTCTAAATGCTACATTACGCAACTAATGGCAGATTGTAGATATCAGCGTGACCTGTGTGCATGCCTGAGTTTAGTGTGCCTGTCATTTGCAAAAGGAGGTCCACAGAGGGTGAATTTACTGACGCTCTTCCACATAACGGGCTAACAACACTAAATCAACCCTCTGTGGACCTCATTCTGCTTAGGCCTAATCTTCTCTGGAAAGTTCTTTATTATTAAATTTCCAACTGCACCCCCTTGAATCAGAATCAGAACGAACACAAGTTTTGCATAACTCGTTTCTATGGTTTCTATGGAGTAATACATAATATACACCAACCTACCAGTGACATCCATGATCGCACGGAATTTGCCTTCGATATTTCTTGGACTGAGTATCTATCTATTTTCCGCGTACTGTTAACCTCACAGATATTTGGTCAGTTGGAATGTCTTATTACATAACATTAATTAGCCTTCTTCTGACCCATGTGTTGTCCATCTGAGGCTGGCATGTGAACCTTCCTCTGACCTCATCTTTGTCCATCGCAGTCTGGTATGTTAACGAGTTTCAGCGAAGCAATCGAATGGTGATATAAAACGATTGGGGAATTGGGAAAGAGGGGAGTCCTGAGAACGAGATATTAGAATATGTATGACGAACATGACATTTGGAACTTATTCCCTATTCCTTATTTTTTTAAATGTCGCTTTCGACCGATTTGACAGCATGGGTGTGTGGCCGGCCCCAAATACCACCTAGAAACACCCCGACCCATCACCCCCGGGGGGTGCCACCCCGAGGGGGTGAAAATGGGGTATGGACCATTTTCGAGAACGGTAAGTTCCAAATGTCATGTTCGTATATATGTATGGCTGTAATCGCTCTTCGGAGTTTCACAGGGTTTTCCCCATGCGAGTTCCATGTTCACACATTTCTTATCTGTATTCACCTATACATCCATACATATGTTTATATACTGTTGTTGCTGTCACCATTGATGCTTGGTACATGTGTTTCCACATCAATATAAAAGTTATCTATTGAAGATCTATCCACTCGTCCTTACCACTGGACCATCACATCTGTCCAGGTTGTTGTCTTACCCCGTAATGTAACAGGAGGAACCCCATTGTTGCGCTGTTGGTCGTCTTGTTGATATGTGCAGTCCATTTCATATCACTCAGTATCGTTATTACTATAGCTGCTGCAGGGGGTGGGCATTGAATGAGTAGGTATATGATGACTTTGGTTTGATGGACATGATATAACATTTATCTGCATGTAATGAATCGCATGTCCAATTGTGTTGCCCATATTTCGAAGTTGTTAAGGTCTTGTTGTAATGCGACGTGATAGTCCATGGTAGTGATTTTCCTATAGCAGGCAGTCGTCTGCAAACATTCGTATTCAAGGTGAGCTATACGATTGGTGTGCCGTATATCGGTGAGCCCAGAGAACGAGACAAGTATAGACAGCGCAGGGAAGGCATTGAACTAAGTAAAATAACTTTTCAACATCATGTTTTCTGCCAGCATCATAGCAATTCAAGGTACTTACTCCGATCAGAGGGTCCCCATATCATCAAGATACAACAACATTTCTTCAAAATACGCTTTAGTTATCAGAATCGATTAATTGCAACAAAATAATACTAACCATTGTCAGCTATTGTATATATCAAATTTCCCAAAATGTGTTATTTATCAACATTTTGTTCAACGAAATATGGCCGTATTATCACTTGAGTGTTCACGAAACTTGGCCGTATTACCACTTGTTTTTTATAGTTATCCATCTTCTTCCGCAATTTTGACCGAGACCACCCTTTTGACGGCGTGTTTCTGAGCCACAAACATTTGAAATAACAAACTTCAAAAATCGATATCTGATCACTTTGAGCTTTGATGGGTAGGTTCCTTGACTCGGATTAAATATTTGTGTTACCCCTGAAACCAAATAATTAGTAGTTTAGGGGTGTTTAATCGGATTGAGTACTTTTAAGGAGGACCAACCAACATCATATAAATGAACATGACCACTTAACCATGTGTGATTATATTTTAATCAGCAGGACCGATCAGTATCTTGCATTATAACAGGAACTACGCGTTATTTGTTAGTGGAAATCAGTGAAATCGGCAATTACGTGAAATCCCCGACGTTTCAGTAAATTCGTGAAATCACTGATCTGACTAGGAATTTCATGAAATCACTGAAAAAATCAGGGATTTCATGTATTTTAGGCGTCATTGATTTCATGAAATTACTTGAACAATTTTTATTACGAACAAGGTTTGGACCATTATTGATATTATAAACACAATCAACTGTGATACCGTTAGATGTCTAATACTGTGTATATATTCTACTTGGTTTTTTTTACATGTTAGCACTGTGTAGGAACTATTACATCGGAAGTCGTTCTATCGCCGGTATTGTGATGGTTGTTGACTGATTTGTTACGGTTCCTTACGATTAAAAATTATCATTTTCGGGACAAAATTACGCATAATTATATATATCTTAAATACATTAAACTTCCTTGAACGAACAGAGGCTGCATATATAAGTGCCGTTTTACCGAAACCTGAACTTTAGATCACAATTAACTCGAGTTAACGTGTAATTATCAACATGTAATCACTGAAAATCAAGCCATGTAAACGTAATTTCTTTGTTTTCGGTGGCATACCGACTGTGAAACGCATTCTGAAGACGAACTGAGTATAAATTGTACCTGTGTTATTCTTCTGTAAAATAGCTGAGGAAATATCCCGATGTGTGTCGGTAATTTGGAGCATTAGCCTCCTAATCACAACTTATGAGTGTTACGGTTCTATTTCAAGGTAATCACGGCTGTGACTGTTCTTTACATGATATTTAATCGAACGATTTCTGCACATTGGGATCATTTAGTTGTGTGTAACAAACATTTTAAACCCGACAATGGTTACAGCGGATGTTACCTACATAAACCAACAACTGTATTAAGAAATAAGAGTATAGCTATCTATTATAACAGAAGATTAAGTGGCACTTCGAGTGGAAGATACAAGTATAGAACATATTGAAAGTCATGTTGGGTATAGGATCATATATAATCGTGCACGCCCGCATAATTGACTCAATGACATCTACTGTCATGATATTCTGTTAATTTAATAGGGCATGGCTCATTCGAGCTTCCAAATTTTGTCTAAGTAATTTCTAAGAATGTATAAGATTGGTTTCAAATACAAGAAATGTTGATAAGTATATATACCGGCCTCATGTGCTCTGAGAAATACATACTGTGGTCAGAGCCATTTTCCAGCTGTTTACAATTTTTCGCACATAAGTGATACAAAGGCTCTTTATTTCTACAAGAATAGACCAACACGGAACGCTCTTTTCTGTCCCATGTCGTGCAAATGGCTGTTTTCGTTTGGAACCCAAACATCGGGTTCAAAGTTGTATTTTTCATGACTCCAATGTGCCTTTCTGTGACATTATTATACTGCTAGTAGAAATGCGTTTCAAGTGTTTATCGAGCTATTTCTTTATCGGGAAAACTTAAAATTTTGGAGCGCAAGCCACCAAGTGACTTTAATTGATAAATGAAGGTCTGTTGTTGAAAGTTCCATGTGGGATATGTGTTCAATTCTAGCTAGGGTTGGGGCGATTACATGCCAACGTAATCGATTACGATTACAATTACTTTTGATTTACATGATTACGATTATTGATTATATTTTTTTCAAATGTAATTGATTACGATTACAATTACTTTAGTAAAATGTAACTGATTGCTTTTCGATTACATCTGATTACAATTTTTAGTTTCCAACCATTTTGATCCCATAGGAATAAATAATCAAATTAATCAAATTAAAATATAAAATGTTATTTAATAAAAAAAAAATATATATAATACGTAAACAAGGAACGATCGTAACATGCATTACACATGTACCACGCAGTTGGCATGCAAGGTATATTCACATCAGATTCCATTTATCTAAATCAATATTTCTGTTACAGATCTACCAGTGTCTCGAATGTGGAAAGATATACTTCAAGAGAATTAACCTGAATCGCCACTTCTATCGGAATCACAGACCTCGGACGCATGAATGTGGGACATGCGGCAGGGCATTCAGTGTGAACTCTGAACTCACAAGGCATCTACGAACAAATTGTCGTGCACCAGAGGACATTTACTGTAATTTGATAACTAAAAAAGCGGGTAAATAACCGAAATGAAACGGAATTGAGCGGATGAGAAATCGCGGCGATATGCGACATGCAGAGTACACCGAATTCATACTGGACAGCTAAATTGCGGAATAGTACCGAAACGAAACAGACGCGAGCCCAAGCAGCATTCGCGAACAGAAAACATGCATTAGCGCGCTCAGGTTATGCGACAAGAACAGCGATATCACACCGAAGCGACATCCGCGAAGATATGTAAGCGCCCGAACGACATGAAGAGCGATATCACAATGAAGCGACATCCACGACGATATATAGCGCCCGGGCGACATGAAGAGCGATATCACAATGAAGCGACATCCACGACGATATATAGCGCCCGGACGACATGAAGAGCGATATCACAATGAATCGACATCCACGACGATGTATAGCGCCCGGACGACATGAAGAGCGATATCACACTGAAGCGACATCCGCGAAGATATGTAAGCGCCCGGGCGACATGAACAGCGATATCACAATGAAGCGACATCCGCGACGATATATATAGCGCCCGGGCGACATGAACAGCGATATCACAATGAAGCGACATCCGCGACGATGTATAGCGCCCGGACGACACGAAGAGCTTTAACACAATGAAGCGACATCCACGACGATATATAGCGCCCGGACGACATGAAGAGCGATATCACAATGAAGCGACATCCACGACGATATATAGCGCCCGGGCGACATGAACAGCGATATCACAATGAAGCGACATCCGCGACGATGTATAGCGCCCGGACGACACGAAGAGCTTTAACACAATGAAGCGACATCCACGACGATATATAGCGCCCGGACGACATGAAGAGCGATATCACACTGAAGCGACATCCACGACGATGTATATCGCCCGGACGACATGAAGAGCGATATCACAATGAAGCGACGATATATAACGCCCAGACGACATGAAGAGCGATATCACAATGAAGCGACATCCACGACGATGTATAGCGCCCGGACGACATGAAGAGCGATATCACAATGAAGCGACATCCACGACGATATATAGCGCCCGGACGACATGAAGAGCGATATCACACTGAAGCGACGATATATAGTGCCCGGGCGACATGAACAGCGATATCACAATGAAGCGACATCCACGACGATGTATAGCGCCCGGACGACATGAAGAGCGATATCACACTGAAGCGACATCCACGACGATGTATAGCGCCCGGACGACATGAAGAGCGATATCACAATGAAGCGACGATATGTAAGCGCCCGGACGACATGAAGAGCGATATCACAATGAAGCGACGATATATAACGCCCAGACGACATGAAGAGCGATATCACAATGAAGCGACATCCACGACGATGTATAGCGTCCGGACGACATGAAGAGCGATATCACACTGAAGCGACATCCACGACGATGTATATCGCCCGGACGACATGAAGAGCGATATCACACTGAAGCGACGATATATAACGCCCAGACGACATGAAGAGCGATATCACAATGAAGCGACATCCACGACGATATATAGCGCCCGGACGACATGAAGAGCGATATCACAATGAAGCGACATCCGCTGACTCTAGTTTCCCTACACAAATGCCAACGGGCATAATTTCAATTATTTAGTTGCTTATGATCAAAAGTCAGCACATGCAGACAAATGGACATACCAACTGATAACCACGCGAGCTATGAATATTCATTTTTTTTACCCTGTGCCAATGCATTCTCTTATATATGCGAGTCGACCATAGGTCGCCTCGCATATATAAGAGAATGCATTGGCCTAACCATTTTTTATCATTTTTTTTAAATAAATGTTTCTTACAATTTTTAGGACATAAAATAAAAAAAAATCCATTACCCTGCAGGGAGCCCCACACATATATAGAAGCATATAGAAGAGTGTCGTCTGCTCATGTTTGTCTGGGGCTCTGTATGGGTGAAATTATAAAATTGTTAAAGAATACAAGAAAAAATTATTAAAATTGTAAACAATTGTTAGGCCAATGCATTCTCTTATATATGCGAGGCGACCTATGGTCGACTCGCATATATAAGAGCATGCATTGGCACAGGATAAAAAAGCATAGCTCGCGGATATAATTACATAATATATATTTAAACTACACAATCATGCACTTCAATAAAATTCATCGCGACTACATATGGTCTTAGTTTCTTTCGCGATCGCACAATTGTACGAAATGACCATCGACCCCATGCATCAAGTAACTGAGAATTCCGCCAAGATACACAAATCAGATTACCCTTCACTCATAATTTATGTCAATAACAAATCCCCACTGGTTGGGAATGCAACTTCTCAAATGCAATAATTATTTAGGCTATAGTATTAGATATATTTTGTTTGTGGAAAGAAAAACATTTGTTTTTCCTACGATACATAGGACGCCGACGAAAGGCTCTTCACTAGAATCACTCTCAGTGCATGCATCAGGATTAAATTTTGTCCTGGGGAGGACCCCCGGGCCCCTACCAGCTGTGAGGTGGCCATCCTTCCCCCGCGGGCCACCCAATCCCGCACACATGGCACCCACGATCGGTGCTACTTTAATTTAATTGAGTCAATGAAGTTGATTCTAAGAGGACAACATGGGAAATTTCCATACATAGGTGTAACAGGAAGCAGATTCCTGTCTGATCGCCCGGTTCCCGGCAGAGTTCAAATGACAACCAGCAGTCACAAATGCATACTTTATTTAAATAGCAAAGGCATGCATCACAGGTCCATTGTGGAGTTAGCTGGTATGTTTGGTAGAATACAGCTTGCCACTTTAAGAAAAAGCATAGGCAACCAAATACCAGTAAATTTGATTTACTTTAGTATTTGGCTCCTGGAAGCCGGTGTGGCTTTAACCTGGACAATATTACAACCAAATAACAGCAAAACCATTACTACCTCTATACTGGACCAGGTATGCACCAACTGAGGTGTTTTAGAATTAGGTGATTTTATAATGAGGAGCATAGATGATAGAGTTGTCCTTCTTGTAATGTTCATTAGAATAGAGCAGTTAATAAAGACATCCACTTGTATGAACATTACAGTAGGGGCAAATCTGCATCCGCTGCATAGGTATGGCAAAGATATGGAATTTTGTCAGGGGAAGGTCAAGGAAAATTTCCGGAAAATCTTGAACAAGTTTTGGAAAAGTCAAGGATTTTTTTCATATTGAGATGAATGAATCCTGAATTCGGAGATTTATCAGACTTATATGTTAGGAGAGTTATCGGCATCTTTCATATCAAAATGTTTGTGCTTAAACCATAATTTTCTCCCAAGATTTTGCTTCTTCAATTTGTTTTCAATTGTTTTGAAACTTGGCAAGGATTTTAAAGGTTTTAAATAATGACCTGTAATTGTAAAGTATTTCGGAGTTATTTCAAAGGGACATTGTCCTTTTTTGACTTAGAAATATCATCATATGGCTACCCGTTATATATACTAAGTTCACTAACTGTGGGGGGGGGGGCTATCTTTCACTGCATGAGCTAACCTTAGACCCATAAGGCTATATTTCACTATGTGGATGGGGCTATCTTTCACTGCAGGGGCTAACCTTTGACACATAAGGCTATATTTCACTATGTGGGTGTGGCTATCTTTCATTGTAGGGGCTAACCTTAGACCAATGAGGCTATCTTTCACTATGTAGATGGGGTTATCTTTCACTGTGGGGGGGGGGGCTAACCTTAGACCCATGAGGCTATATTTCACTATGGGTGTTATCTTTCATTGTGGTGGGCTAACCTTAGACCCATGAGGCTATATTTCACTATGGGTGTTATCTTTCACTGTGGGTGGGCTAACCTTAGACCCATGAGGCTATCTTTCACTATGGGTGTTATCTTTCACTGTGGGTGGGCTAACCTTAGACCCATGAGGCTATATTTCACTATGGGTGTTATCTTTCACTGTGGGTGGGCTAACCTTAGACCCATGAGGCTATATTTCACTATGGGGGTTATCTTTCAAACCGGGGGCTATCTTTCACTGTGGGGGGGGGGGCTATAACCATAGACATATAATGCTATATTCCACTGTGTGGATGGGGGCTATCTTTCACTGCATGGGCTAACCTTTGACACATAAGGCTATATTTCACTATGTGGATGGGGCTATCTTTCATTGCAGGGGCTAACCTTAGACCCTTGAGGCTATCTTTCACTATGGGGGTTATCTTTCACTCCGGTGGGGGCTATCTTTCACTGTGTGGGCTAACCTTAGACACATAAGGCTATATTTCACTGTGTGGGTGGGGGCTATATTTCATTGCAGGGGCTAACCTGAGACCCATGAGGCTATCTTCCACTGTGGGGTCTATATTTCACTGCAGGGGGGCTAACATTAGACCCACGAGAAAAGTCAGACCTCTAATTATGAGATGGATATTGTGATATACAAATGTATCTAACAACAAAAATGTAAGTTGTATTTCAATCATTTTAATTTGTATAATGAGATATTTCTGCACCTAACAATGGTGTGTAATCATCCAGCTCTAATTCTGATGAGTCATCGCTTTGAAGTAAAGCCTTCATTATCACAGTACTAATAGGTCGAGAAATATATAAACATAGTAAAACATGTATTCACTAAAAGGGGTACTGTACACTAAATCCGGTCATTAATATGACCATCTCCTTTTATACTCAACAGAATATATGCAACAAATGAATGTATTTGATCCCCTGAATTAGTGCAAAATACACGTGTGTGTTCTATGAACGACGCAAACAACATGGTAATTATAATGACTGGAGTCATAAATTCCATTTTTATTATAATTACCATGTTGTTTGCATCGTTCATAGAGCGCATGAGTGTATTTTTGCACCAATCCATGGCTCAAATTCATTTATTTGTTGTATATATTCTGTTGAGTATAAAATGAGATGGTCCCATAAATGACCGGATTTAGTGTACAGTACCCCTTTAATGTTAAGAAAACTAAATTCTCTTTAATAAATCCCTGATATCACTTTGAATGTTTATCGTCTGGTAGTTACGGCTGTATCTTTTATAAGGTTTTCCATCTGGGGCTATCAAAAATTTCTCAAAGTTCCACGAAATATCCGTTCTCGTCACGGGTTCCCAAATAATTTTCCTACAGTCCGACATCAGAGACACAGCATCGTCACTTGGAAACGGAAGCCGCTCTCGGAGAAATATGAATATCGGATGTGAATCCTTCCCATTAGCGTCACATTTCTGGAGAATCGAGAACTTTGGTGTAAATCCCTTTCCAGGTCTGACAAATTTCAATGAGTTGAGAATTTCGTCCGCGTTACCATTTTCCTGAAAAAAATAACTTCATGTTTACTACATATATACAAGCCTGATTATAGCGTGCCTGTCATTTGCAGAATGAGGTCCCCAGAGGGTGAATTTAGTGACGTTATCCCTCATAGCGGGCTAGCATCACTAAATTCATCCTCTGGGGACCTCATTCTGCGTGGCCTCATCTGCAATGGGAGACAGAGACTCAGATTGAAGTTTCCAAATGGTGAATATTGTGATGTGGACCCATTGGGAACCTCGATTATACAATGTTTGGTCTGCCAATTTGGGGATAAAGAAAAACTAATCTAAAAAAGAAATAGAATCTACGTGATGAAGTTTCTATAGAAATTTGATTATAAAGAAACTTTCCAGAGAAGATGAGGCCTATACGCAGAATGAGGTCCCCAGAGGGTGAATTTAGTGATGCTAGCTCGCTATGCGGGACAGCGTCACTAAATATACATAGTGCACACAATTTCAAAATTTTAACTTTATGTTCACCTCGAAACATTAAGTGCTTCAGTGAAAATCATCTGAACTCAAAAATATTATTGGCGGTTCGAAACCAGGAACTATAGTCGCTATTGTTCATCCTGAAATTATGGTCGCTATTGTCACATCCTGGACTGGTTTAGGTATCAAAATACAGTAATGTCCTAAATAATCGACCCCTAAACGACAGCAGAATTATGGAAACAAAATTCAGGATTTAGTCGGAAATATGGCTTTCTACCATTCTTCGCAAAGCTCTCGGTGAGAGCTTTCCGATGAATGGCAACAAGCCATATTTCCGACTAAATCCTGAAAAATTTCCCATAATTCTGCTGTGGTTAAAGGGTAATATACTTCTGGCATTACTGTAGGTTGATAAATACGTGATATACTTTTTAATGGACTTTATGCGCAGAAATACATATTCAATTCAAAACAATTAGGAAATCGAGTCTCGACTTTTCTTCAGCATGGAAAAATAAGGGGAGTTTCTTGTTAGTGTATCCCTGATATGGTAAAAATTACTATCTCTTTGGCTTCGGGGGTAAACAAAAATTTGATTCGAGTAGAGTAGCCCCCCCCCCCCCCCCCCCCCCCCCAATCAAAGAGCTCAGAGTGGTCAGATATCGATTTTTGAAATTTGTTATATCTCGAGATATGTAATTTTGTGCGCCTGGCAAAAATTCGTCATAGGCAACGGTCTCGGACTAAATTGCTGATGAAGATGGATAACTCTAAAATTAAGTGGCTTTATTTGTATATATTTGACAATCCGGCCATATTTTGTTGAACAAAATGTTGATAAATAACACGTTTCGGACAATTTTATACTAGAGTTGACTGTGGTTAGCATTATTTTTGGGCAATTAATCGATTCTGATAACTGAAGCGGCATTTCGAAAAATGTTGTTGCTGTTGGAATCTTATGATATGTGACCCGCCATATCAAATCCAGTCGTAAGTCCGGATTTTTTTACCCTGTGCCAATGCATTCTCTTATATATGCGAGTCGACCATAGGTCGCCTCGCATATATAAGAGAATGCATTGGCCTAACATTTTTTTACAAATTTAATAATGTTTTCTTGTATTCTTTAACAATTTTATAATTTCACCCATACAGAGCCACAGACAAACATGAGCAGACGACACTCTTCTATATGCTTCTATATATGTGTGGGGCTCCCTGCAGGGTAATGGATGTTTTTTTATTTTATGTCCTAAAAATGGTAATAACATTTATTAAAAAAAATTGTTAGGCCAAAGCATTCTCTTATATATGCGAGGCGACCTATGGGCGACTCGCATGTATAAGAGAATGCATTGGCACAGGGTAAAAAAAATCCCGACTTACGACTGGATTTGATATGGCGGGTCACATATATGGGGCATCGAATCGGATTGAGACCTTAAAGGGATACTGTACTCAAATGTTGTTGGTTTCTATAATCCCCGAGTCGTATAGAATAAGGTACCCATATTTCGATTATTTTAAGGTCTGTTGAGTACGAAGTAATGTTACGAATGGCAGATTAGTCCGAATGCGAAAATACAAATTGTCGTTGTCGAGTAATTTGTGTACAGTTTTTTCAAGCAAATGTATCAAATAAATGTTATATTATATGCATACTAGTCCCATATACTCATTTTAAGTTATTGTGCAGTCACAAGTCAGTGAGTTGCTTCAGTTTACGTCCCGTATCAACATAATTTGTTTTGCACGATCATGTGTGCCACGCGTTGCCCAATCCACTAACCGTGAATTAATTTGATTACGTCCTGTACACGGAAATTCGTAATTTAATTTATAGCCATAAATTAAATTTATATCAAATTATTAACTTTGATTTTAAGATAACCTATAAATCTGAACGTTTACAGAATACATCTTCGACTCAAGTTACTTATTTTTCTATATATTATCGATATTATATCGTTGTTATTACCGGGGAACTTATTGAAAATGGCTTAGGCCAATAAAAATAAATTGCTAGATTTACGTCCAACTTTTTCAGAAAAATGGGGTGGGAGGGCGAATTTTATTTTTTATATTTTATTCTTCCTAACATAAATGGTCATGGAGAGTAATAGACGGGAGCTTCCTGTGCCAATGCATTCTCTTATATATGCGAGTCGTCCATATGGCGCCTCGCATATATAAGAGAATGCATTGGCCTAACAATATTTACCTTGATCTTGTAAGCCAGTGCATTCTCTTATATATTCGAGGCTCCCTTTGGGAGACTCGCATATATAAGAGAATGCACTGGCACAGGGTATGTAATGCTGCACCAGCACAGCTCCCATCATGAAAGAGTTAAGGCATGAGAACAAAATTTGCATAAAAGATATGCAAATAAAAAAAAATTGAGGAGGGGACTAAAAATAGGGTCGGGAGGGGATGTAAATCAAGCAATATTTTTATATTGGCCTTACTGTACATCTTTAAGGCTTTTTCCGAGCTCGGAAGAGTGTGGGCAAACAATTAAATATTAATGTTGGCCTGGGTAATCCACCATGGGTGGTTCTGCATAAATTGTCTCAGTATTAAATTAGGAGATTAATTCGTATGCACGGACGAAGCGAATATATAAAGAAACTTAACAAGCTAAATGAAAGGCATTTTCATCCATACTAATACAAATATGATTGTGCGTGGTCTCATAAGGTCTGATTCACGTATTGCCAAATTTATTTAATACTTCATAGCAATTATAACTTTTATAAAAATAACATAAATTTTGTGAAATCAAGGCTTTTTCTTAGCTGGGTAGTGAGCAGGCAAACAAACACATTTGAACGTTGGCCTGGCCCGGGTTGTAAATACTTTTCATATATTATAATGTATATCATTTGTATTTCTATTATGTAAGTCATGTACATAAAATGTATTATATGTTATCTTAATACCTATGTATTATGGGTCAAAAAGATTAAACGAATTGAATTGAATTGATAATCCACCATGGTTGGTTCTGCATAAAATGTCTGTGTTTAATCGGGAGTGTAATTCATATGCCTGGCCAACGCGAATATATAAAGAAACTTAACAAGCTTAAATGAAAGGCACATTCGTCCATATATATACTAAGCCAGATATGCAAAACATTTCCATGACTAGCCTATATATATCCCAGGATGTGGAGAGTTTAGATGTACCTACAAAGAAAGCTACTTAATTGTTACTAGCTAGTGTACCACCTGAAGGAATACATGCTATCTGAAGATCACATCATGCATATTATATAACAATAACAATATCAAATAGATTCTTTTATCATTTTTTTTTAAGGAAAGTTTTGGGAGGAGTGTTTTCAACTAGAATACAAATTGATTGCAATTAGATAACAGTACTGTCACCAATAGTTCATGGTCCGAACAAGCGAAAGGCTTGAATGACTATTTAACCCTTTACCCAACAGAAGGGCCATGTGCCAATGCATTCTCTTATATATGCGAGTCGACCATAGGTCGCCTCGCATATATAAGAGAATGCATTGGCTTAACACATTAAAAATTATAAAATTGTTAAAGAATGTAAGAAAAAATGGTAAAAAGTGTTAAAAAAAGATTTTTTTTTTAGGCCAATGCATGCTCTTATATATGCGAGGCGACCTATGGTCGACTCGCATATATAAGAGAATGCTTTGGCACAGGGCATAACTGTAACTATCACAATGTGGTCAAGGAGCCGGTTCCAATGATATCCATATTTGTATGGTTCTATTGAGACAGACCGAAGATATTTTAGGCTGTTGAAGCTTTATTTGGCCGGTTTTGGCCGTTTTGTTGGGTAAAGGGTTAATTGAGAGCAACACTGCTTCGAGAATGTTAACACAATGTTATTTGTTTGCTGGAAATTTTTTAAACAGCCACATAAGTAAGTAGTTTTCTGTGTAGGTCCATCTAAACTTTCCACATCCCGAGATAGGCTATGCCACAATATCAACAATTTGTCAGCCAGACTATACAGATATATTGTGTCAATGAGTTGCGTATCTTTAAAGATACCCCCAAGGCATTCATATTGGGTAAATGTGCAATAAATATAAAAGTCTGTAAAAACATGACCACTAAGAAGAACATGGAGAAATAGATCAACTTTATTCTTATACTAATTATCGATAGTTCAGCAATAACGAAAATTCGTGCGTTGAAACCATTGTTATGTAAACACAACTGTTTAACCCTTTACCCAACAGAACGGCCCTGTGCCAATGCATTCTCTTATATATGCGAGTCGACCATAGGTCGCCTCGCATATATAAGAGAATGCATTGGCTTAACACATTAATAATTATAAATTGTTAAAGAATGTAAGAAAAATGGTAAAAAGTGTTTAAAATTGTTTTTTTAGGCCAATGCATTCTCTTATATATGCGAGGCGACCTATGGTCGACTCGCATATATAAGAGAATGCATTGGCACAGGGCATAACTGTAACTATCACAATGTGGTCGAGGAGCCGGTTCCAATGATATCCATATTTGTATGGTTCTATTGAGACAGACAGAAGATATTTTAGGCTGTTGAAGCTTTATTTGGCCGGTTTTGGCCGGTTTGTTGGGTAAAGGGTTCAATATACTAAATCCGATCAGACGGTCCCCATACCATCAAGATACAATAACAACATTTCTTCAAAATACGCTTTAGTTATCAGAATCGATTTATTGCAACAAAATAATCAACTATGGTATCAAATTTCCCAAAACTTGTTATTTATCAACATTTTGTTCAACAAAATATGGCCGTAATATCACTAAAGTATCACGAAATTTGACCGTATTTTAGAGTTATCCATCTCCATCCGCAATTTTGTCGAGACCTTCCTTTTGACGTTTCTGGGACACATATTATTACACATCTCGAGAAATAACAAACTTTAAAAAGCGATATCTGATCCCTCTGAGCTTTAATGGGTGGGTTCCCCGACTCGAATCAAATATTTTTTACCCCCAATGCCAAAGAAATAGTAATTTAGGAGCGTCTGATCTAATTGAATTCCTTTAAATGAGTAGTCAGTTCAAATATGTTAAGCCTGAATGTGATTTTCAGAATATTTTGCAAAGCTTTGACAATTTCTAATGTTTACTGTCAAGTTTTGATTAAACTTTTGATATTGTATTGGACTTTGTGTTATAATTGGACTTAATTCCACTGTAACAGTAATTTATTTGTTTGTGGCAGAGTCGTGTCCGTTGCGTTATCGGTACCACAATTCCAGGTTCGTGACATTCCATTTGCACCTTCTCGGTTTTGGAACGTCCCAACTATTGGAACCCCACCCCTATCCGCCCCTCCCTCTATATATATATAAAATTGGAAAAATGCTGACTAAATAAATAAATGGCAATATGAGACCATGATTTTGACCAAAAGTAAAAAAAATATCTACTAGTATATGCCACAGTCTCTGAAAAACAACAAACTTCTCACTAATTGCTGGTCGGCAATCAAATATTGAGAACAATTTCAACCCATATATAATGTTGTGTAAGTTGGTTGGAGTGCGTGATGAGATCCCCCCCCCCACCCCTTGTCACCTCGTCCCTGATCGAGGTCGGCTTTGTGCAGTATATATACTGGTCACATGATCTATATTAGTACCAACGAGAAAAAACTATACAACCTATATAATGTTGGAGTGAGACCCCCCCCCCCCCCCCCCCGCTTGTCGCTACGTCCCTGTTCGAGGTCGGTTTCGTGCATTATTATAGTACCAACGAAAGTGACATTAGTCAACGTCACGGTAGTCAATTAATAGCAGAACTCAGTGTAAATAAAATGATCAAATGAAGGCCGTTGATGAATCGTGGCGGGAGTATCGGTGGTGAATGGTTGCTCCCGGATACGATCTATGTATACAACTCGACATATTTGCTAATTTGGGTTACTTTAGTGCATGCGTCGGTGGTTTATATTTGAGATTGCGGTGTACATATGACGTATAATACGACTGATGTGACTGTGTCATCATGGTCAATGATATAGCATTTTTTGTTATTTGTTCAATAAATACTGTTATCAATAACTGACCATAGAGCGGCTTAACCCTTTACCCAACAGAACGGCCCTATGCCAATGCATTCTCTTATATATGCGAGTCGACCATAGGTCGCCTCGCATATCTAAGAGAATGCATTGGCTTAACACATATTAAAAATGATAAAATTGTCAAAGAATTATGTAGAAAAATATTATAAAAATAGTTTTTTTAGGCCAATGCATTCTCTTATATATGCGAGGCGACCTATGGTCGACTCGCATAATTATATAAGAGATTGCATTGGCACAGGGCATAACTGTAACCATCACAATGTGGTCAATGAACCGGTTCCAATGATATCCATATTTGTATGGTGTTATTGAGACAGACCGAATATATTTTAGGCTGTTGAAGCTTTATTTGGGCGTTTTTGGCCGTTTTGTTGGGTAAAGGGTTAAAGGTTTGCGAACTTGTGACTTGACCCCGCGACTTGTGACTTGACCCCGCGACTTGTGACTTGGCCCCGCTCTGGCGTAGAACGAGTTGAGACCGATTTATAATTCTAATCAGAATTAAATTATAGAGTGACGATTAGACACATGAAAACGACCATCTATAATAGGAGAACTCAGTGTAAATAAAATGATTAAAGGGGTACTGTACGCCAAATGTTGTTGTTGGTTTATATAGTCTCCGAGTCGGAGAATAAGGTAACAATTTTTTCATTATTTGAAAGTCTGTTGAGTACGAAGTAGTGTTACGGATGACAAATTTACCGGAATGCAAAAATACAAATTGTCGTTGTCGAGTAATTTTTTTACAGTTTTCAACCAAATGAATCAAATAAAGTTATATTATAGGCATACTAGTCCCATATAATCATTTAAGTTATTGTATCGTCGCTAGTCAGTGGGTGGCTTGAGTGTTCTCCCCGTATCATCATAATATTTTAAGCGATCGTGTGTGCGATCGGTTTAACAATCCAGTATCCCTCAATTAATTTATTTGATTACGGAAATTCGTAATTTAATTGACGCCATTTTATGGCTCCAGTCATAAATTCAATTTATATCAAATTATTAACTTTTAAATTATTAAATTTAAGATAGCCTATTAACCTGAGCGTTTACAGAATACATCTTCGACTCAAATTACTTATGTTTCTATATATTATTGATATTAGATCGTTGTTGTCACCGGAAATTTAATGAAAATGGCGTACAGTACCCCTTTAAACGAATGCGTTTTGATGAATCGTGACGAGGGCTAGTATCGGTGGTCAATGACAAAGCAATTTTTTTTATTTGTACAATAAATACTATAATCATAATAACTGATAATAGAGAGGACTATACTGTATAATAGGTCGACCAGTGTGACGTGACCCCGCGCTGGCGTAGAACAAGTTGACACCGATTTATATTTCTTATCAGAATCACATTCCACACACGAAAATCAAAATCTATTATAAATTTTCGACGTGCCAACATTTTGAGGGGCATTTTTGGTAGAAAAACTGGTCGAAAACACGTTATCATAATATTTTTTAATAATTGTAATCTAAATTTGTCTGAGGCTGTCCTATTTAAGCCTAATGTATCCCTTGTGTATTGCCCCAACCAAATATGAAGAAATAAATCGCAGTTTATTGGACTCATGCTGCACGCTGACCATATATACATGTAGCCACCATTCAGTCAGATCAAACGTTTCCCCAGGAACTGCACTTTATCTTGATATACGACAATGTTGGGAATATATCTCGAATATCCTGTTAACGAGACTGATCTCACCAACTAGACCGAACATGTGATCCAAGTGCATAGTGCTATACCGGCTATTTATTATCTGTTAAAAAGAAATGTTGCTATATATCAGCTACATATGCCCGACACAGAGCGAGATTTTAAGTTGTTTATGTCAGGCTATGAGTTTGTTCTAACAAAGGAAAGAACTCTATTTGACAGATGTATCCTAACATCCTGAAAAGTCATGTGCAACTGACTGCATGTGTTTTCTTTTATCTCAGTATAACTATATTATAACTGCACACTGTGACCAATATTTTTAACAGGCCATCTATACATTTCCATCTCACTTGACAATTTGTATCATTTTTTTTTTCTGGAAAATATCTTGAATGGGACACACTCAATTGTGTTATAATACATGAGCCATTCTAACATGCCATACCCTCTGACGGTTCAATGTCCCTCCTTTTTCAAGAATACATGTAACTCTTAAATATAAAATGATAAATACACTTTTAATGCGTTCTTCTATATATTTGTTTTTGCTAGCCGACTATATGAATGCCCTGATTTTGTCTCCATATACATATGAAGGTTGAGAAGATATAATTGATCAAGTGATTTAGTTCGGTCTCCATTTGTCGAGGTTGTGAAATTTGAATGCCAAAAACTCCTTGGAGCGAATTATGGAGATCGATGACTATATACCACCTTGGTGGATATCTGCGACTAAAAATTTCTTATCAACGATAGCGTCCCTCCTCTCTCCATCACTGACACAAACGACACCAAATGTGGCGACTTTAACCCACTTTATTTGATTCCTTGTATCATTGGAGAAGAACGTGTGTGAATTTGGTGGAAATTATAGTGCTAAACATAGTGTATTAGCTTTGGTGGCCCTCCCCTCCCCATTCATGACTCGAACGACGCCACTTTTTGCATATTTAAATCACGTCCATTAGACGCCTGATATCATGGAGATGATTATGTATAAGTTTGGTGGTAATCGGCAACTAAACAAATTCTTATCAAACTGAGTGCCCCCCCCCCCCCCATCTCCCATGCATCCAAACGGCACCAATCTGGCGTCTTTGAATCACACGATAAGAATCCTCGTGTAATGGAGAATATGTATCGTGGTGGAAATCGGCGCTAAATTTTTTTTTTATCAATTTGTGTGCCCTTCACCCCCTCCATGGACCCTTGACTCGAACGGCGCCATATCATGGAGATGATTATGTATAAGTTATGTGGAAATCGGTGACAAAAATATTTCATAATTTTTGCTGCCCCTCCCCCTTTTCTGGCCCTGACACCAACAGCGTCACTTCAGAAAAATTTAACCTGCACCATTATCTTTCTCGTAAAAGGTACCCCTGTTAGACGCCTTTTGTGCCATCTTTTGGTCCCCGTCAAGTTATATAGAACACATACAGACAGACATTCGCAAATATAGACACCAAATGTGGCGTCTTTATAATTAACCCACACGGGTTGGTTCCTCGTATCATTGCAAGTGGAAATTGGCGCTAAACATATTTTTATCAGTTTTGGTGACCCTCCCCTCCCTATCCCGGAATCAAGCGGCGCCACTTTTGACATCTTTATCCACACAATTAGACTCATTGTGAAGATGAAATATATGTAAAATATGTGGAATTTGGCGACTAAACAAATTCTTATCAAATTTAGTGCTCTCTCGTCCAGACGGCACCAATGGGGCGTCTTTAAATCAAGGATTAGATTCCTCGTATCATGGAGAAGAATGTGTATACATTTGGTGGAAATCGTTGCTAAAATATTTATATCAATTTTGGTGACCCTCTCCCCTTCAGTGCACACCTGACTCGAATGACGCCACTGTTGACAGCTTTAAGCCACACCATTAGACTCCTGATATCATGGAGATTATTATTTATAAGTTTGGTGGTAATCGGCGATTAAATTTTTTTTTATCAAATTTAGTGCCCATGCACCCCTCCCCCCCCCAATCTCATCGAAACGGCACCAATTTGGCGTCTTTAAATTACACGATTCCTCGTATCATGGAGAAGAATGTGTATCAATTTGGTGGAAATCTGAGCTAAAATGTTTTTGTTTTTTTTATCAATTTCGGTGCCCCTCTCCCCTTCAGTTCACCACTGACTCGATTGAGGCCACTATTGACAGCTTTAAACCGCACCATTAGAGTTCTGATATCATGGAGATCATTATGTATAAGTTTGGTGGTAATCGGCGACTAAACAAATTCATATCAAAGTTAGTGCTTCCCCTCCATCTCTCACCCAAACGTCACCAATTTGGTGTCTTTATATCACACGATTAGATTCCTTGTATCATGGAGAAGAATGGGTATCAATTTCGTGGAATTCGGCGCTAATTTTTTTTTATCAATTTTGGTACCGCTCTCCAATGCAGTCACCCCTCACTCAAACGGCGCCAATTTTGACATTTTTAAACCACACCATTATATTCCTAATCTCATGGAGATGATTGTGTATAAGATTGGAGGAATTAATTAATTTGAGCAAGGAGTTTAATCTAAAAAATTGAGAGAAAAAAATAGTTAAATTTTAAATATTGTTTTTTATATAAATAAAAATGATTAAACGATCAAAATGTTTCAGCTATAGTTGTGTATAATTAAGTATATGAGAATTAAATTTACCTGATGTCCGAACTGGTTGGTCGGGATTCCCAGGATAACGAGTTTGTCGCCGAATTTCTCCACAAGCTCGTTCATCTGGGTGAAGTCCCGACCAGTCGTTCCTCATAGAGAGGCTACATTCTCGACCAGCACCACCTTTCCTTTAAATTTACTAAAGTCCACTTGTTTCCCGAGGCAATCGGACGCCGAAAACTCAAAGAAATTCTGGATTTTCACGGGACTTTTCACCTTGGAAGCCATATTCAAAATAGAACCTCTTTACCTCCGGCTATACGTATACTGTGACACGGCAAATAATCAGAACGGCGGATATACGATATATCCTGGTGCATCTAATTCAATCTGCTTTGAGTCTTGTCTTATATAGGAGCTGCGTGTGTTTGTCGCGTGCAATCCAGCCATTCAAAGGCGACTATTCAGAAACTCGCTCGCAGTTGGATAAGCACTCACGATGGAAATGCAATGTGTGCCGTTGTCGCATGCATTATTCACATTCATTGATGTGTAGCTGCCCCAATCCCATTCGCATTAAAGCAAATAAAACATGTTTCAAGACAATTGCACTGCCATGACTTGTATATATAGCTGGCGCATTCCTGGAGGGCCATTAATAAACCATGACGCCGACAATATCGTGTTGTTACTATATATTACATATTGTATTACCACTCCGTCCTCGCACACCAAATATGCATGCATGATCACACTAAATATCAGGGTGGCAGATCTGCCCCTTTTGAGGGCAAATTTTATGGGGCGCCGTTCTTCTATTTATTACCTATTTAGTGATATCACTAATTCATTTTATGATCTCACTAATTCGATTATATGATATCACTAATTCAGTTTGTGATATCACAAATTATTTTGTGATATCACTAAATATTTTAAGATATCACAAATTCGAATTCTTGATATCACAAATTGATTTTATGATATCATAAAATCGAATATGTGATATCACAAAATAGTAGCATTTAGTGATATCACTAATTCTATTTTGTGATATCACATATTCATTTTGTGTGATATCATAAAATTGAATATGTGATATCACTAATTCGTTTTGTGATATCAATAAATAGGAAATGGCATAGTTTGCCGCGCCATTCTACTATTTATGTAACATTTGGTGATATCATAAAATCGAATTATTGATATCACTAAATGCTTACTATTTTGTGATATCACATATTCATTTTGTGATATCACAAATTATCGTATGGGGCGCCGTTCTTCTATCTATTACCTATTTAGTGATATCATAAAATCATTTTGTGATATCACTAATTCGAATTTGTGATATCACTACATGATTTTATGATATCACAAAATCGAATATGTGATATCACAAAATAGTAGCATTTAGTGATATCACAAAATCAAATTTGTGATATCATAAATTCATTTACACGATTTAGTGATATCACAAAATATTTCATGATATCACAAAATAATATTAGTGATGTAACTAAATAGTCATGTTGTCAGAATTAGTTATATCACAAAATGAATATGTGATATCACAAAATCGAATTTGTGATATCACTAATTCATTTTATGATATCACAAAATCGATTTTGTGATATCACAAAATAATAAGCATTTAGTGATATCACAAAATCGATTTTTGATATCATAAAATGAATTAGTGATATCACTAAATAGGTAATAAATAGAAGAACGGCGCCCCATAAAATCTGCCCCCCCCCCGCCCATTACGGAGTTGCTATTACTCTTTCCTCATGGAGGAGCAGACTGCCCCTCCCGATGACAGCAATGAACTTTTAACCCCTACACAAAGAGGTAGATAAAATTGCCAATTTTTTTTCTGAGAAATTTTAATCAATAGTTAACATTTAACATTTAAACCTGTAATCAACTTCACCTCAATGTTATGGAATCTTATATACCCTGCGGAAAAAATACAGCTACAACAGAACGCCCTCCAAAGTTGTATTAAATATAAACGCTTAAAGGGGTACTGTACGCCAAATGTTGTTGTTGGTTTCTATAGTCTCCGAGTCGGAGAATAAGGTAACAATTTTTCCATTATTTGAAAGTCTGTTGAGTACGAAGTCATGTTACGGATGACAAATTTACCGGAATGCAAAAATACAAATTGTCGTTGTCGATTAATTTTTGTAAAGTTTTCAACCAAATGAATCAAATAAAAGTTATATTATATGCATACTAGTCCCATATAATCATTTAAGTTATTGTATCGTCGCTAGTCAGTGAGTGGCTTGAGTGTTCTCCCCGTATCATCATAATATTCTAAGCGATCGTGTGTGCGATCGGTTTAACAATCCAGTATCCCTCAATTACTGTTTTTGATTACGGTAATTCGTAATTTAATTGACGCCATTTTATGGCTCCAGTCATAAATTCAATTTATATCAAATTATTAACTTTTAAATTATTAAATTTTAAGATAGCCTATATTAACCTGAGATTTTACAGAACACATCTTCGACTCAAATTACTTATGTTTCTATATATTATCGATATTAGATCGTTGTTGTCACCGGAAATTTAATGAAAATGGCGTACAGTACCCCTTTAATGAATTAATTGGTATACGGTTAAAAATAATTCATTTACGCTTTAAAAGATTTCTCTTTAATGAACAAATTATAGGAGTTAGAAATCTGGAAAATTGAAATTTCCCACGAATCCCACGATGTCAATATTTGTACAAAAACAAAATATCCCTGCATGCATGCATGCATGGGTATGGCCGGATCCGAGAATAATATTTGGCAAATTTCTCGGTCACTTTGAAAATTCAATGTATCAATTTGCCTTGCGTTTGGGGTAAACGTCGCGGTGGGTGTTGGCAAAATTAATGGGGTTTTTTTGTTTGTAATTTGACCAAAACCACTCAATATTTATACAAATAGTTTAGTATGCAACTTACTTCACCCAAAGTACATCGGAAACTGTATTCACAGGAGCTTGGAATTTGGTCAAAACCCCTCTTTTATTGGCAGAACCACCACCCGGGACCATAGGGTGCCTATGGTCCCGGTGGTGGTTCTGCCAATAAAAGAGGGGTTTTGACCAAATTCCAAGCGTCCCGGGTGGTGGTTCTGCCAATAAAAGAGGGGTTTTGACCAAATTCCAAGCTCCTGTGCTGTATTTGACTAATGTTTAAAATATCCGTTGCATATGGCATGCATGAGGGCGCGTCACGACACATCATGTTGACATTAATTAATGGGTGCAGCGTGCACATCGAGAATCTTCTGGATTTGAAACAAAGACAGCTAATCTATGCTTCGACCGATCGCCATGGAAATAAGTTGGAAGAAAGTTTTTCTCTCCATAATACGCACTCGACGTCATTTAGGACGAGTATTGGTCCGTGATGCACGTTCGGTCAATCTTTCTCAACTTAAGAAAACTGTGTCGCGGTGCATGTGGACATGCATGTTTGGGTATAGCATTTTTCCCCATTACCGGGAGCCATATAGTTCAGTCTTTCAACGAAATATAATTCATTCACATCCATGGATTTCAGTGTTGTCTGTCGGTTTAAAGTGGTCTCCCACAAATTTAACCTCCAAACGTTGGTTAATTTGTAGGAGACCATTTTAAAGATACGGGCGGCGTTGGCGGTGGATATGCTGTTAAAATTTTCACCTCCATCAAAAACCGCCATAAACAGAAAGAATAGTAAAATATAGACAGACATTGTTCTTATGCCAATCAGAAATATGACATAAACAGTATGTTATTGTCAATTGATTTTCCTTGTTATGTATACAAAAGCAATAACGTTATACTTTGCCTGCAATTATATAATGGCTTTTGTTTAGATCCGGATATGGTAAACATAAAGAGCGTTATTTGTTAGTGTTTTCCTGATATGGAAATAATAAAGAGCGTTTATATCATTTTTGTGTGATTAACCAATAGAATTGCGCCGTGTTATGTAAACAGAAGCACAACTTCTGTAACACGAGCAGGCTCTTGTTTATGTACACCATATAGTACGTCTGGACGACAATATACTATTTACGCGCTGATTATGTTTGACATATGAACAAAACTATATTTATTTTAATATTCCTTCTGTTGATGGCGATTTGAACAAATATTAATATTTCTGCAACGAACGCCGCCCGTGCCTTTAAACTTCGTGTGAATGAGATATATTTCGTTGTTTAAATGTGTGGTATCACATATAAGACGACTCAGATGAGATATGGACATTTTTCACTGGGGATCTTGAGATACTAGATTTTGGTGGAAATACGCCATCCCGACTTATAACATATATTAATCCTATACCGGTATACATATAAGAAAACATCACAGTTCGGTAAATTCACTTATTTCTTATTTCAACACATATATGCTTCTATATAAATAACACCATATGTGTGTGGTTCGTTGTTGGTCTAAGAACTTTCATTGTTCTGGCTGAACGTACATGGTTGGTCTATTTCATTTCTTGAGAAAATTGATATATTCTCTTATATATCAATTATTTGCACAGTCTGAACTATATCTGTCTCGTCAGAACCCTACATATAACATATGTATACTTAAAGGTACTCAATCCGATCAGAGGGTCCCCATCTCAACAGATTCCAACAACAACAAAATTTTATCAAAAGTCACTTTAGTTATCAGAATCGATTAATTATACAAAAATAATGCTAACGACTGTAAACTATCGTATAGGATTGCCCAAAATGTGCTGTATAGCAACATTTTGTTCAATGTAATTTAGTATCGAGAGTATGTCGGTCGGCTTTTCGGTAAACTTCTGGGACAGAAAGTATTCCCGATAATGAAAAATAATAGATATCTAAAAGAGAAGATAGAGAAGTAGAGGAGAAATATACATATAAATATATATTCGATTTTTTCTCCCAGGTCAAATTACGTCAGAGTTATGACAAAAATAGATCGACCTACATTTTCTCCATCATAACTCTACTTCAAAGAGTCTATAGACTCCTTCGGGACCTACATAGACTCCTTCATTTGGGTATTTTTACTTATAATTGGGAATTTTATCATTTTTGGTTCGTGCGAAGACCTCTTTTTATCGTGCAGGAAAAGAGAGACATCCAAAACGCGATTTCGTAATTCGACGCAATAGGCTGAATAGCCTAACCTTCAGCCGAGTTCCGGGTCAAATACGACGAATGACGTAACACAAAACAAAACGCATTTGTTGACACAAACACCGTTTGAAGAGTTTATAATTACATAAAATGATCGTTATTGATTAATTATTGATTAATTATTGATATTTATTGTTGCATATTGGCTGCTATCAATATTTACACAAATAGTATTAATTATTTCTTATAATTGCTCCTTTGGTCAACTTTGACTTTGTCGGAAAATGAAAATGAAAATATGCCGCTGAAAAAAATGTAATCGATATTAAAGTCTCATCCTTTCGGCAACATGGAATTGGTTTTAATTACTTAAATGGTTAATATAGTAATTTGCCTTTTATCTTTGATGAAATGAGAAATGGTAATTGTCTTTTTTTGCTAGCATTAAATTAAATTAAATAAATTAAGTAAAATACAGTGAAATTATTTTTTAAATTATTGTTTATTACATTTTTGCGCACGTTGGCATCTCTCTGAGTGCATTCTAGTTCACTATGTGGATGGGGCTATCTTTCACTATGTGGATGAGGCTATCTTTCACTATGGGGTTATATTTCACTCCGGGGGGGCTATCTTTCACTTTGGGGGCTAACCTTAGACCCATAAGGCTATATTTCAATGTGTGGATGGGGCTATCTTTCACTGCATGGGCTAACCTTAGACCCATGAGGCTATCTTCCACTGTGGGGTCTATATTTCACTGCAGGGGGCAAACATTAGACCCACGAGAACAGTCAGACCTCTAATTATGAGATGGATATTGCGATATACAAATTTAATGTATCCAACAACAAAAATGTAAGTTGTATTTCAATCATTTTAATCTTATAATGATATATTTCTCCACCTAACAATGGTGTGTAATCATCCAGCTCTAATTCTGATGAGTCATCGCTTTGAAGTAAAGCCTTCATTATCACAGTACTAATAGGTCGAGAAATATATAAACATAGTAAAACATGTATTCACTAAAAGGGGTACTGTACACTAAATCCGGTCATTTATAGGACCATCTCCTTTTATACTCAACAGAATATTTGCAACAAATGAAAGCATTTGAGCCCCTGGATTAGTGCAAAATACACGTGTGTGTTCTATGACCGATGCAAACAACATGGTAATTATAATGACTGGAATCATAAATTCCATTTTTATTATAATTACCATATTGTTTGCATCGTTCATAGAGCGCATGAGTGTATTTTTGCACCAATCCATGGCTCAAATTCATTTATTTGTTGTATATATTCTGTTGAGTATAAAATGAGATGGTCCCATAAATGACCGGATTTAGTGTACAGTACCCCTTTAATGTGAAGAAAACTAAATTCTCTTTAATAAATCCCTGATATCACTTTGAATGTTTATCGTCTGGTAGTTACGGCTGTATCTTTTATAAGGTTTTCCATCTGGGGCTATCAAAAATTTCTCAAAGTTCCACGAAATATCCGTTCTCGTCACGGGTTCCCAAATAATTTTCCTACAGTCCGACATCAGAGACACAGCATCGTCACTTGGAAACGGAAGCCGCTCTCGGAGAAATATGAATATCGCTCTTTAAAATTGGATTTTCCGTAAGTCACATGTGGGTTGCAACCCACAAGTCAATCAAACAAAAGATCGCACCTCACAAGTATACTCACGTCGGTCCGCCCGTCCACCCGTCCGTCTGTCTGTCTGTCCGTCCATTAACATTTTTGGTTTCCGATCGATAACTCCAGTTTGGATTATTTTATCTGAACCAAAGTTGGTATGTGTATTTCCCAGCTAACAATACAGGCTAAGTTCGAATATGGGTTCCGTCCAGTTATTTTTACATGAGTTACGGCCATTTTTCGACTTAGAATTTGACCAATTTCATAACATTAACTGTTTCCGATCGTTAACTCCAGTTTTGACTATTTGATATGAATCAAAGCTGGTATGTGTATTTCCCAGCTAAAACTACAGGCCAAGTTCGAATATAGGTTCTGTCTAGTTGTTTTACATGAGTTACGGCCATTTTTCGACTTAGAATTTGACCGCATTTGGCATTGAAATTAGGGGTATATCAGATTTTCTTCAAATGTAAGCTCAAAGTATTATTTTCTTATGCGGTAGTACAATTAGAAATGGCTAAATGGCGTATTTTGCCACGCCCTAGCGATGCTCTTGTTTGACTTAGAAATATCATCATATGGCTACCCATTATATACATGTATACTAAGTTCACTAACTGCGGGGTGGGGCTATCTTTCACTGCATGGGCTGACCTTAGACCCATAAGGCTATATTTCACAATGTGGATGGGGCTATATTTCACAGCAGGGGCTAACCTTAGACACATGAGGCTGTCTTTCACTATCGGGGTTATCTTTCACACCGGGGGCTATCTTTCACTGTGTGTGGCTAACCTTAGACCCATAAGGCTATATTTAACTTTGTGGATGGAGCTATATTTCACTGCAGGGGCTAACCTTAGACCCATAAGGCTATATTTCACTTTGTGGATGGGGCTATATTTCACTGCAGGGGCTAACCTTAGACTCATAAGGCTATATTTCACTATGTGGATGTGGCTATCTTTCACTGCATGGGCTAACCTTAGACCCATGAGGCCATCTTCCACTGTGGGGTCTATCTTTCACTGCAGGGGGCTAACATTAGACCCACGAGAACAGTCAGACCTCTAATTATGAGATAGATATTGCGATATACAAATGTATCTAACAACAAAAATGTAAGTTGTATTTCAATCATTTTAATTTGTATAATGAGATATTTCTCCACCTAACAATGGTGTGTAATCATCCAGCTCTAATTCTGATGAGTCATCGCTTTGAAGTAAAGCCTTCATTACCACAGTACTAATAGGTCGAGAAATATATAAACATAGTAAAACATGTATTCACTAAAATGGGTACTATACACTAAATCCGGCCATTTATAGGACCATCTCCTTTTATACTCAACAGAATATATGCAACAAATGAATGCATTTGATCCCCTGAATTAGTGCAAAATACACGTGTGTGTTCTATGACCGATGCAAACAACATGGTAATTATAATGACTGGAGTCATAAATTCCATGTTCATTATAATTACCATGTTGTTTGCATCATTCATAGAGCACATGAGGGTATTTTTGCACCAATCCATGGCTCAAATTAATTTATTTGTTGTATATATTCTGTTGAGTATAAAATGAGATGGTCCCATAAATGACCGGATTTAGTGTACAGATTTAATGTTAAGAAAACTAAATTCTCTTTAATAAATCCCTGATATTACTTTGAATGTTTATCGTCTGGTAGTTACGGCTGTATCTTTTATAAGGTTTTCCATCTGGGGCTGTCAAAAATTTCTCAAAGTTCCACGAAATATCCGTTCTCGTCACGGGTTCCCAAATAATTTTCCTACAGTCCGACATCAGAGACACAGCATCGTCACTTGGAAATGGAAGCCGCTCTCGGAGAAATATGAATATCGGATGTGAATCCTTCCCATTAGCGTCACATTTCTGGAGAATCGAGAACTTTGGTGTAAATCCCTTTCCAGGTCTGACAAATTTCAATGAGTTGAGGATTTCGTCCGCGTTACCATTTTCCTGAAAAAAATAACTTCATGTTTACTACATTTATACAAGCCTGATTATAGCGTGCCTGTCATTTGCAGAATGAGGTCCCCAGAGGGAGAATTTAGTGACGTTATCCCTCATAGCGGGCTAGCATCACTAAATTCATCCTCTGGGGACCTCAGTCTGCGAGGCCTCATCTGCAATGGGAGACAGAGACTCAGATTGAAGTTTTCAAATGGTGAATATTGTGATGTGCGCCCATTGGGAACCTCGATTATGCAATGTTTGGTCTGCCAATTTGGGGATAAAGAAAAACTAATCTAAAAAAGAAATAGAATCTACGTGATGAAGTTTCTATAGAAATTTGATTATAAAGAAACTTTCCAGAGAAGATGAGGCCTATAAGCAGAATGAGGTCCACAGAGGGTGAATTTAGTGATGCTAGCTCGCTATGCGGGATAGCGTCACTAAATATACATAGTGCACACAATTTCAAAATTTTAACTTTATGTTCACCTCGAAACATTAAGTGCTTCACTGAAATTCATCTGAAAAATATTATTGGCGGTTCGAAACCATAAACTATAGTCGCTTTTGTTCATCCTGAAATTAAGGTCGCTATTGTCACATCCTGGACTGGTTTAGGTATCAAAATACAGTAATGTCCTAAATAATCGACCCCTAAACCACAGCAGAATTATGGGAATTTTTTCATGATTTAGTCGGAAACATGGCTTGTTGCCATTCATCGGAAAGCTCTCGGTTAAAGGGTAATATACTTCTGGCATTACTGTAGGTTGATAAATACGTGATATACTTTTTAATGGACTTTATGCGCAGAAATACATATTCAATTCAAAACAATTAGGAAATCGAGTCCCGACTTTTCTTCAGCATGGAACAATAAGGGGAGTTTCTTGTTAGTTTATCCCTGATACGGTAAAATATAAAGATGCATAATCCGAATTAATGCTCACAAACTACTATCTCTTTGGCTTCGGGGGTAAAAAATATTTGATTCGAGTGGAGTAGCGCCCCCCCCCCCCCCCCCCCCCCCGCCGTCAAGGGTGACGGTCTCCGATTAAATTGCTGATGAAGATGGATAACACTACAATCAAGTGGCTCTGTTTGTATATATTTGACAATCCGGCCATATTTCGTTGAACAAAATCGATTCTGATAACTGAAGCGGCATTTCGAAAAATGTTGTTGCTGTTGGAATCTGATGATATGTGCCCGCCATATCAAATCCAGTCGTAAGTCGGGATTTTTTTACCCTGTGCCAATGCATTCTCTTATATATGCGAGTCGACAATAGGTCGCCTCGCATATATAAGAGAATGCATTGGCCTAACAATTTTTTACAATTTTAATAATTTTTTCTTGTATTCTTTAACAATTTTATAATTTCACCCATACAGAGCCCCAGACAAACATGAGCAGACGACACTCTTCTTTATGCTTCTATATATGTGTGGGGCTCCCTGCAGGGTAATGGATGTTTTTTATTTTATGTCCTAAAAATTGTAAGAAACATTTATTTAAAAAAAATGAGAAATAATTGTTAGGCCAATGCATTCTCTTATATATGCGAGGCGACCTATGGTCGACTCGCATATATAAGATAATGCATTGGCACAGGGTAAAAAAAATCCCGACTTACGACTGGATTTGATATGGCGGGTCACATATTTGGAGCATCGAATCGGATTGAGACCTTAAAGGGATACTGTACTCAAATGTTGTTGGTTTCTATAATCCCCGAGTCGTATAGAATAAGGTACCCATATTTCGATTATTTGAAGGTCTGTTGAGTACGAAGTAATGTTACGAATGGCAGATTAGTCCGAATGCGAAAATACAAATTGTCGTTGTCTAGTAATTTGTTAGTCCAAGTCTTCTCGTACTAAAACTAGCTAAGATTTTGGGATGGAGATGCTAGTATTTAGTCCGAGTTCCAGGCCCATGCATTCCTATGACACGAGTTACGTTCGGCATTGTCCGGTGTTTGTTTTGACCGAGACGAATTTCGATACAAACAAAATGGCGGCCCCCATGATATTCTAATGCTCATTGTGTTTACACTGTTTTAAACTGTGAGATGGTTGTAATTCCCGTAATTTATTTAATGTATTACATTTATATCTTCAATATGTATTTAATCTATGTATTTATTTATTTATTGTCACGTATAATTACGATTACAATGGAGAATTCATCGTGCGTGGTTGATTGAAAATCTACGGAATATTTTCACCGGAAAATGCCGAACGCAGTTCGCAAGGTCAACTGAGTTCGCATACTTTAAAAAATATGTAAACACTGCGGCAAATGTTTCTTTTCACATTAAATTACCGCTTTCAATTCACAACCGATGTGGGTTTCAGATCAAATAGCATGCATGTCTTCTGCGGAAACTATCCGTTTATTGTCGCAATTGTGATATTTTATTTCATATAATTGTGGTTTTATTTGAGCGGGTCACTAACGCTTAACTCGTGTCATAGGAATGCATGGGCCTGGAACTCGGACTAAATACTAGCATCTCCATCCCAAAATCTTAGCTAGTTTTAGTACGAGAAGACTTGGACTAGTAATTTGTGTACAGTTTTCAAGCAAATGTATCAAATAAATGTTATATTATATGCATACTAGTCCCATATACTCATTTTTAGTTATTGTGCAGTCACAAGTCAGTGAGTTGCTTGAGTTTACGACCCGTATCAACATAATTTGTTTTGCACGATCATGTGTGCCACGCGTTGCCCAATCCACTACCCGTGAATTAATTTGATTACGTCCTGTACACGGAAATTCGTAATTTAATTTATAGCCATAAATTAAATTTATATCAAATTATTAACTTTGATTTTAAGATAACCTATAAATCTGAACGTTTACAGAATACATCTTCGACTCAAGTTACTTATTTTTCTATATATTTTCGATATTATATCGTTGTTATTATCGGAGAACTTATTGAAAATGGCTTAGGCCAATACAAATAAATTGCTAGATTTACGTCCAACTTTTTCAGAAAAATGGGGTGGGAGGGCGAATTTTATTTTTTATATTTTATTCTTCCTAACATAAATGGTCATGGAGAGTAATAGACGGGAGCTTCCTGATTCCTGATTATCGCTTTTTAAAGTTTGTTATTTCTCGAGATGTGTAATAATAGGTGTCCCAGAAACATCAAAAGGAAGGTCTCGACAAAATTGCCGATGGAGATGGATAACTCTAAAATACGGTCAAATTTCATGATACTTTAGTGATATTACGGCCATATTTTGTTGAACAAAATGTTGATAAATAACAAGTTTTGGGAAATTTGATACCATAGTTGATTATTTTGTTGCAATAAATCGATTCTGATAACTAAAGCGTATTTTGAAGAAATGTTGTTATTGTATCTTGATGGTATGGGGACCATCTGATCGGATTTAGTATCTTTAACCCTTTACCCAACAAACCGGCCAAAACCGGCCAAATAAAGCTTCAACAGCCTAAAATATCTTCGGTCTGTCTCAATAGAACCATACAAATATGGATATCATTGGAACCGGCTCCTTGACCACATTGTGATAGTTACAGTTATGCCCTGTGCCAATGCATTCTCTTATATATGCGAGTCGTCCATAGGGCGCCTCGCATATATAAGAGAATGCATTGGCCTAACAATATTTACCTTGATCTTGTAAGCCAGTGCATTCTCTTATATATTCGAGGCTCCCTTTGGGAGACTCGCATATATAAGAGAATGCACTGGCACAGGGTATGTAATGCTGCACCAGCACAGCTCCCATCATGAAAGAGTTAAGGCATGAGAACAAAATTTGCATAAAAGATATGCAAATAAAAAAAAATTGAGGAGGGGACTAAAAATAGGGCGGGAGGGGATGTAAATCAAGCAATATTTTTATATTGGCCTTACTGTACATCTTTAAGGCTTTTTCCTAGCTCGGAAGAGAGTGGGAAAACAATTAAATATTAATGTTGGCCTGGGTAATCCACAATGGGTGGTTCTGCATAAATTGTCTCAGTATTAAATTAGGAGATTAATTCGTATGCACGGACGAAGCGAATATATAAAGAAACTTAACAACCTAAATGAAAGGCATTTTCATCCATACTAATACAAATATGATTGTGCGTGGTCTCATAAAGGGTCTGATTCACGTATTGCCAAATTTATTTAATACTTCATAGCAATTATAACTTTTATAAAAATAACATACATTTTGTGAAATCAAGGCTTTTTCTTAGCTGGGTAGTGAGCAGGCAAACAAACACATTTGAACGTTGGCCTGGCCCGGGTAATCCACCATGGTTGGTTCTGCATAAAATGTCTGTGTTTAATCAGGAGTGTAATTCATATGCCTGGCCAACGCGAATATATAAAGAAACTTAACAAGCTTAAATGAAAGGCACATTCGTCCATATATATACTAAGCCAGATATGCAATACATTTCCATGACAAGCCTATATATCTCAGGATGTGGAGAGTTTAGATGTACCTACTTAATTGTTACTAGCTCGTGTACCACCTGAAGGAATACATGCTATCTGAAGATCACATCATGCATATTATATAACAATAACAATATCAAATAGATTCTTTGATCATTTCTTTTGTAAGGAAAATTTTGGGAGGAGTGTTTTCAACTAGATAACAGTACTGCCACAAATAGTTCATGATCCGAACGAGCGAAAGGCCTGAATGACTATTTAATTGAGAGCAACACTGCTTCGAGAATGTTAACATAATGTTATTTGTTTCCTGGAAAAATTTTAAACAGCCATATAAGTAAGTAGTTTTCTGTGTAGGTCCATCTAAACTTTCCACATCCCGAGATAGGCTATGCGACAATATCAACAATTTGTCAGCCAGACTCCACCAATGCAGATATATTGTGTCAATGAGTTGCGTATCTTTAAAGATACCCCCAAGGCGTTCACATTGAGTAAATGTGCAATAAATATAAAAGTCTGTAAAAACATGACCACTAAGAAGAACATGGAGATATAGATCAACTTTATTCTTATACTAATTATCGATAGTTCAGCAATAACGAAAATTCGTGTGTTGAAACCATTGTTATGTAAACAAAACTGTTAAAGGTACTAAATCCGATCAGACGGTCCCCATACCATCAAGATACAATAACAACATTTCTTCAAAATACGCTTTAGTTATCAGAATCGATTTATTGCAACAAAATAATCAACTATGGTATCAAATTTCCCAAAACTTTTTATTTATCAACATTTTGTTCAACAAAATATGGCCGTAATATCACTAAATTATCACGAAATTTGACCGTATTACCACTTGATTTTAGAGTTATCCATCTTCATCCGCAAATTTGTCGTGACCTTCAAATTTGACGTTTCTGGGACACATATTATTACACATCTCGAGAAATAACAAACTTTAAAAAGCGATATCTGATCCCTCTGAGCTTTAATGGGTGGTGGGTTCCCCGACTCGAATCAAATATTTGTTACCCCCAATGCCAAAGAAATAGTAATTTAGGAGCGTCTGATCTAATTGAATTCCTTTAAATGAGTAGTCAGTTCAAATATGTTAAGCCTGAATGTGATTTTCAGAATATTATGCAAAGCTTTGACAATTTCTAATGTTTACTGTCAAGTTTCGATTAAACTTTTGATATCGTATTGGACTTTGTGTTATAATTGGACTTAATTCCACTGTAACAGTAATTTATTTGTTTGTGGCAGAGTCGTGTCCGTTGCGTTATCGGAACCACAATCCCAGGTTCGTGACATTCCATTTGCACCTTCTCGGGTTTGGAACGTTCCAACTATTGGAACCCCACCCCTATCCGCCCCTCCCTCTATATAAAATTGGAAAAATGCCGACTAAATAAATAAATGGCAATATGAGACCATGATTTTGACCAAAAGTAAAAAAAATATATACTAGTATATGCCACAGTCTCTGAAAAACAACAAACTTCTCACTAATTGCTGGTCGGCAATCAAATATTGAGAACAATTTCAACCCATATATAATGTTGTGTAAGTTGGTTGGAGTGCATGATGAGACCCCCCCCCCCCCTTGTCACCTCGTCCCTGGTCGAGGTCGGCCTCGTGCAGTATATATACTGGTCACATGATCTATATTAGTACCAACGAGAAAAACTATACAACCTATATAATGTTGGAGTGAGACCCCCCCCCCCCCCCGACCCCCCCCCCCCCCCCCGCTTGTCGCTACGTCCCTGGTCGAGGTCGGTTTCGTGCATTATTTTGGTCACAAGATCTATAGTACCAACGAAAGTGACATTAGTCAACGTCACGGTAGTCAATTAATAGGAGAACTCAGTGTAAATAAAATGATCAAATGAAGGCCTGTTGATGAATCGTGGCGGGAGTATCGGTGGTGAATGGTTGCTCCCGGATACGATCTATGTATACAACTCGACATATTTGCTAATTTGGGTTACTTTAGTGCATGCGTCGGTGGTTTATATTTGAGATTGCGGTGTACATATGACGTATAATACGACTGATGTGACTGTGTCATCATGGTCAATGATATAGCATTTTTTGTTATTTGTTCAATAAATACTGTTATCAATAACTGACCATAGAGCGGCTTAACCCTTTACCCAACAGAACGGCCCTGTGCCAATGCATTCCCTTATATATGCGAGTCGACCATAGGTCGCCTCGCATATCTAAGAGAATGCATTGGCTTAACACATATTAAAAATGATAAAATTGTCAAAGAATGTAGAAAAATATTATAAAAATAGTTTTGTTAGGCCAATGCATTCTCTTATATATGCGAGGCGACCTATGGTCGACTCGCATATATAAGAGAATGCATTGGCACAGGGCATAACTGTAACCATCACAATGTGGTCAATGAACCGGTTCCAATGATATCCATATTTGTATGGTGTTATTGAGACAGACCGAATATATTTTAGGCTGTTGAATTTAAGCTTTATTTGGGCGTTTTTGGCCGTTTTGTTGGGTAAAGGGTTAAAGGTTTGCGAACTTGTGACTTGACCCCGCGACTTGTGACTTGATCCCGCGACTTGTGACTTGAACCCGCGACTTGTGACTTGGCCCCGCTCTGGCGTAGAACGAGTTGAGACCGATTTATAATTCTAATCAGAATTAAATTATAGAGTGACGATTAGACACATGAAATTGACCATCTATAATAGGAGAACTCAGTGTAAATAAAATGATTAAACGAATGCGTTTTGATGAATCGTGACGAGGGCTAGTATCGGTGGTCAATGACAAAGCAATTTTTTTTATTTGTACAATAAATACTATAATCATAATAACTGATAATAGAGAGGACTACGGTATAATAGGTCGACCAGTGTGACGTGACCCCGCGCTGGCGTAGAACAAGTTGACACCGATTTATATTTCTTATCAGAATCACATTCCACACACGAAAATCAAAATCTATTATAAATTTTCGACGGCATTTTTGGTAGAAAAACTGGTCAAAAACACGTTATCATAATATTGTTTAATAATTGTAATCTAAATTTGTCTGAGACTGTCCTATTTAAGCCTAATGTATCCCTTATGTATTGCCCCAACCAAATATGAAGAAATAAATCGCAGTTTATTGGACTCACGCTGACCATATATACATGTAGCCACCATTCAGTCACATCAAACGTTTCCCCAGGAACTGCACTTTATCTTGATATACGACAATGTTGGGAACATATCTCGAATATCCTGTTAACGAGACTGATCTCACCAACTAGACCCAACATGTGATCCAAGTGCATAGTGCTATACCGGCTAATTATTATCTGTTAAAAAGAAATGTTGCCATATATCAGCTACATGTGCCCGACACAGAGCGAGATTTAAGTTGTTTATGTCAGGCTATGAGTTTGTTCTAACAAAGGAAAGAACTCTATTTGACAGATGTACCATAACATCCCGAAAAGTCATGTGCAACTGACTGCATGTGTTTTCTTTTATCTCAGTATAACTATATTTGACTGCACACTGTGACCACTATTTTTAACAGGCCTTCTATACATTTCCATCTCACTTGACAAATTGTATCATTTTTTTGTGTGGAAAATATCTTGAATGGGACACACTCAATTGTGTTATAATACATGAGCCATTCTAACATGCCATACCCCCTGACGGTTCAATGTCCCTCCTTTTTCAAGAATACATGTAACTCTTAAATATAAAATGATAAATACACTTTTAATGCGTTCTTCTATATATTTGTTTTTGCTAGCCGACTATATGAATGCCCTGATTTTGTCCCCATATAAATATGAAGGTTGAGAAGATATAATTGATCAAGTGATTTAATTCGGTCTCCATTTGTCGAGGTTGTGAAATTTGAATGCCAAAAACTCCTTGGAGCGAATTATGGAGATCGATGACTATATACCACCTTGGTGGATATCTGCGACTAAAAATTTCTTATCAACGATAGTGTCCCTCCTCCCTCCATCACTGACACAAACGACACCAAATGTGGCGACTTTAACCACTTTATTTGATTCCTTGTATTATTGGAGAAGAACGTGTGTGAATTTGGTGGAAATTATAGTGCTAAACATATCTGTATTAGCTTTGGTGGCCCTCCCCTCCCCATTCATGACTCGAACGACGCTACTTTTTGCATATTTAAATCACGTCCATTAGACGCCTGATATCATGGAGATGATTATGTATAAGTTTGGTGGTAATCGGCAACTAAACAAATTCTTATCAATCTGAGTGCCCCCCCCCATCTCCCATGCATCCAAACGGCACCAATCTGGCGTCTTTGAATCACACGATAAGAATCCTTGTGTAATGGAGAATATGTATCGTGGTGGAAATCGGCGCTAAATGTGTGTGCCCTTCACCCCCTCCATGCACCCTTGACTCGAACGGCGCCATATCATGGAGATGATTATGAATAAGTTTGGTGGAAATCGGCGACAAAAATATTTCATAATTTTTGCTGCACCTCCCCCTTTTCTGGCCCTGGCACCAACAGCGTCACTTCAGAAAATTTTAACCTGCACCATTATCTTTCTCGTAAAAGGTACCACTGTTAGACGCCTTTTGTGCCATCTTTTGGTCCCCGTCAAGTTATATAGAACACATACAGACATTCGCAAATATAGACACCAAATGTGGCGTCTTTATAATTAACCCACACGGGTTGGTTCCTCGTATCATTGCAAGTGGAAATTGGCGCTAAACATATTTTTATCAGTTTTTGGTAACCCTCCCCTCCCTATCCCAGAATCAAGCGGCGCTACTTTGACATCTTTATCCACACAATTAGACTCATTATGAAGATGAAATATATGTAAAATATGTGGAATTTGGCGACTAAACAAATTCTTATCAAATTTAGTGCTCTCTCGTCCAGACGGCACCAATGGGGCGTCTTTAACTCAAGGATTAGATTCCTCGTATCATGGAGAAGAATGTATATACATTTGGTGGAAATCGTTGCTAAAATATTTATATCAATTTTGGTGACCCTCTCCCCTTCAGTGCACACCTGACTCGAATGACGCCACTGTTGACAGCTTTAAGCCACACCATTAGACTCCTGATATCATGGAGATTATTATTTATAAGTTTGGTGGTAATCGGCGATTAATTTTTTTTTATCAAATTTAGTGCCCATGCACCCCTCCCCCCCCCCCAAATTTGGCGTCTTTATATCACACGATTAGATTCCTTGTATCATGGAGAAGAATGGGTATCAATTTCGTGGAATTCGGTGCTAAATTTTTTTTTTTTATTATCAATTTTGGTACCGCTCTCCAATGCAGTCACCCCTGACTCAAACGGCGCCAATTTTGACATTTTTAAACCACACCATTATATTCCTAATCTCATGGAGATGATTGTGTATAAGATTGGAGGAAATCGACGACAAAAATGTTTGCTGCCCCTCCCCTTTTTCTGCCCCTGACAACAACGGCGTCACTTTAGAAATTATAATCCGCACCATTATCTTCCTCGTAAAAAGTTACCACTGATAGACCCCTTTGGTACCATCTAGATGGTCCCCCGTGATTTTCTCAAGAACACAGACAGACAGACATTCGCAAATATAGATATAGATAAGTAACATAATATATTTTTTACCGGATATATCCGAACTGCTTGATTGAATCATTAATCCATAAAAGAGTATAGGATATGTCTGTCTGTCTATGATCAAACTGTCTGTCCGTCCGTCTGTTCGCTATTTTTCTCCCAGACTCCTGGACCGATTTCAACCAAGTTTGGTGTGGTGACTCGGGGTACCCCGGCGGATCTTGTAACGACATTAGTTTTCCATTTTGTTTATTGAAAAATAAAATACATTTAATTTAAACAAAAGTAATTTGAGCAAGGAGTTTAATCTAAAAAATTGAGAGAAAAAAATTGTTAAATTTTAAATATTGTTTTTTATATAAATAAAAATGATTAAACGATCAAAATGTTTCAGCAATAGTTGTGTATAATTAAGTATATGAGAATTAAATTTACCTGATGTCCGAACTGGTTGGTCGGGATTCCCAGGATAACGAGTTTGTCGCCGAATTTCTCCACAAGCTCGTTCATCTGGGTGAAGTCCCGACCAGTCGTTCCTCATAGAGAGGCTACATTCTCGACCAGCACCACCTTTCCTTTAAATTTACTAAAGTCCAGTTGTTTCCCGAGGCAATCGGACGCCGAAAACTCAAAGAAATTCTGGATTTTCACGGGACTTTTCACCTTGGAAGCCATATTCAAAATAGAACCTCTTTACCTCCGGCTATACGTATACTGTGACACGGCAAATAATCAGAACGGCGGATATACGATATATCCTGGTGCATCTAATTCAATCTGCTTTGAGTCTTGTCTTATATAGGAGCTGCGTGTGTTTGTCGCGTGCAATCCAGCCATTCAAAGGCGACTATTCAGAAACTCGCTCGCAGTTGGACAAGAAAACCATAGTCAGAAATGGTAACGCCACCAAGATCGTATTATTAGCCATAAATATAAATCATAATATAAAATATATTGGTTACATGAATGGACCGCCTCAGAATTCCGTTAAGATAAGTAATTCTTCAAATTATTACAATGAACTACGGCTTACAAATTACTGCAGGTTTCTCATTCGCCACACCAGAATGCTTCTAAATGCGGATCAAAGCTAAGAGTGCGTGGCACAGCCATTGTTCATAGACATTTTACAGATAGCGAGAATGATGCATGCTGGGAACGAAAGCATCCACAGCAAAGCCATGTGCTTACGGGGGCATGCGTTTATTATAGGGGATTTATGGTGGGCCTATAAAACTAATTATAACTTTGTTATCTGTCATAGTTTATGCGTGAAATTTTAAACATATATACCTGGACATCTACCCCTTCCAGAATGTTGAAAAACATTTTCAGTTGCTCATCGTATTTTTATAGACGAAATAGTCCGAAATTCCAGAAAATTGCGCTAACTGCTCAATGTTTTAATGTGTTACAAAACGTCTGATAAAAATAGTTCTATCGGGAATATTCACACCATTTTTTTTCAGAGAACATAGTGTAAATATAGTCCTATCGGGATATCGTAAAGGAGATTAATTAAACCCCTCAGACTGCCGAAACTGACGACATTAAATTCGCTTTTTCGTGTCCCGCGGAAATGAAACTTGTCTGTCCATTGATGACGTTATTTATTTGACATAGTATTTTTTTCTTCTGTTGTATTTGAACACTTGTTGCACGCGCAGGCTGCACGATCATAATAACTTCAACCGATAAGCGCCGACTGATACCCGCGCAACAGTTTGTCTCAAATAAATTGTTATCAAAACGCAGGTTTATGGCCGCGGACATAAGCCGATTAAGTGTAATGTAATTTATCCATGAACTTGACTGAAAAATTGTGATTCTATCACCATTAGCCACGAAAATGGGACCTCTAAACAGGCAAGTTTGATTTTCGGCGGACACGAACAAGCGAATTTATTGTCGGCAGTTTCGGCAGTCTGAGGGTTAATTAATCCCGAATTAAACGGAACTACTTTACGATAGTCCGATAGGACTATGTTTACTCTATGCATGTTCTCTGAAAAAATAGTGTGAATATTCCCGATAGAACTCTTTTTATCATACGTTGTGTAACACCTTAAAACATTGAGCAGTTATAGCGCAAACCGAAATGTGTTGTCTTGCAAGATATCCCACCGCTTTAGCTAAATTTACCTTCCTACAATATCCATAAAGAGGATCATATATTATATACCCACGGTTTTAATTATAGAATATAAAATATATTGGTTTCGCGAATGACCAACTCAGAATTCCGTTAAAATAACAATAACAACCAGCACCTATAACGAACCGTTTTACTGGACTTGGCCTACTGGTCGCGTAGTTCCGACTTTTAAATAAACGGAATTTCCAACTCTATAAATAAAAGCCCCACAATGCATTCGCCCTGTCCACCACGCAATATCAAAATCTCAGCAGCTAGATACACCACAGGTGGCGTAATAAATGCTCTTTATTATTTCCATATCAGGAATACAGTAACAAACAAGACAGCAGTAAAATAAATGGGGACAAAAAGTTAGTGTAATCATGTATGAAATTTCCAACTGTTAAAATTCTTTATAACAGTTGTGACTCCCACCTCCTCAAAATACCTCCATCATTCGATCCCCGTCCCCATCATAATGGGGACAATAATTACTAGTTGGGATACCAGGCAATGGTAACCATGTATTTTAACCTTTATGTTGTAGTGTAATAATGTATGAAATTTCCAACTACATGTGCATTAACTTTTTTTTACAAAAGTTGTGAATCATACACACTCAAAATCTAACTTCCACCCCCACCCCACTACACTGTCCCTTCCACTTAAAAACATTCTGGAGATCAAGTTGGCCACAGGTGTTCAGTTATTTTATACCATGACTCCCTATTGTACTGTGTACAAACATGCTATATAATATATTTGTGCTGTACACCCTACTGTGTGTGAACAGGAGTCCGACCGTGGGTAACACGTTTCTACTGTGGGTAACACGTTTTAATGGCATTTCAATGGTTAAAGTTTATACCCATAGTAGAACTACATCCGAGTTGACCTTTCATTAACCTTCCATGACCTCGATCAAAATCACTCTATTTTTAAAATGTAGCGCCTCGCGATGAAAACAATTTGATACTTTCGATTCAATTGAATATTATACTCACTAATGCGATAAAAACGAACAGTTATTTCCGTGGAAATCACATCCAGATCAACAAATTGAACATATATTTCAAGAAATAGACGTAAAAAACTCGAACAACAAACGGTGGATTTCAAAATGACTTTCGTGGTTTCCTGTTCACTGTACGGCGGAGAAAAAAAAGTTCCCGCAATGTGTTATATTTATATTCATTAAATTCGTATTCCCATATATATATTCATGTTGTTTATTTATGGCGGTTTCATCATGATTACAGTTTATTGTGAATTGGCTACAATGATACCATATTCGTACAATTGAATGTTGACCTAATTCAATGTATCAATACGCCTGATCAGCTGTGATAGTGTACGTCGATGTACGGCCAAGTGTGGGGAACACAACGGGGATGATTGTGAATGGTGCGACAGAATCATCTTAATTTAAGTGGGTTTATTTCGATTTCATAGCAGTTGTTGCTCCTGTACCGGTCATGGTATAAACAAAATACACACGTAGTGTTTCTGAATACCAAATTTACACCACTCGTGGGATTGATGATTTACCACACTCGCTAAAGCTCGTGTGGTAAACCATCAATCCCACTCGTGGTGTAAATTTGGTATTCAGAAACACTACGTGTGTATTCTATATATACCCCACGTGTCTTGGACTGTTGCCAAATTCACAGTGCTCCATTAGAGAGCCTGCTTGGACTGTTGCCAAATTCACAATGTTAACTGCAGAGAGGTTGTATGTTATTGGAGACGTTCTAATATGACAATAGGCTGGCCTAATTAACGAACCATGCACAGCTAAATACACACAAGCAACTTTTAATCTTCAAATAGATACAATTGTCGGCCTCCAAAATTCAATATACTTTCTTATATACAAACAAACATTGAACTCATACCATTGTTTCACTTAACCAAAATAGCGAATTTCCCCAAAAGAACGCATATAGACTGCGCATGCAGAAAATAAAAGATGGCCGTTACTACAAAAAAAACAGACATGCGCACTCCAATTAAAATTACCCATAATTCAGTTCACTACACCAGGGGCTCCCAACAGGTTATACAATGTTTTCAGGCTATCAGATTATTTATATTTTCGACTTTAAGTTTACAATTTGAGCCTGTCCTCACTCTATCGATACGATTTATCATAAACATATTATACACCAGTGGCGTTAACTTTACAACTTCGGCATCTACATGATTATATCGGTACGATTCAGTAAGGTACAAACAATCTCCATAAAATACAGCAGGGGCTCCCAATAGGTTATTCCCATTTATTATGGGCTCCCAATAGGTTATACAATATTTTCAGGCTATCAGATTATTTATATTTTCAACAACATATATTACACCGGTGACTTTAAGTTTACAATTTGAGCCTGTCCTGACTCTATCGATAGGATTTATCATATTTTCATAAACGTATTATACAATTTCGGCATCTACGTGATTATATCGGTACGATTGAGTAAGGTACAAACAATCTCCAAGAATACATTCGCCCTGTACTCCATGCGATATAAAAAAAACAAATGCTAGTAACACCACACTAGGTGGCGTAATAAGCACTCACGATGGAATGCAATGTGTGCCGTTGTCGCATGCATTATTCACATTCATTGATGTGTAGCTGCCCCAATCCCATTCGCATTAAAGCAAACAAGAAAACCATAGTCAGAAATGGTAACGCCACCAAGATTATAGTATTACATATAAATAGAAATTATAAAAAATACATAAAATATTTTGATAACAATTGCGTTTAAACAAGTAATCCTTCAAATTATTACTAACAAAGCAAGTAAATGACTGTGGGGTCACTCAACAGATTATAAAGACTTGGACTTAGTATACTGTAAATACTGGGACTGTATATTTTTAAATTTTAGTCTAAAATTTAAATGAAATAATTAAAAGATAAAATTTAGCAAGTAGTAAAAGTTAATTTTATCATTTCATTTTTTTTTTTGGTTAAATAAAGGAATAATTTAAATGTAAAATTTGGTTTAAAAAAAAATGATTGACCGTGGCTCTTCCAATAATTGCGCGACTGACCTGGTCAATTGTTCTTAAGAAGTTGTTTTGAGAATTACTATGGAGGGACATAGTTATGGCTGTGGCTTCGCGAGTAATTGACTTGGTGACGTGATGTTAACAATCTGAACTCCAGTAAACCAAGGACGCTCCATACCAAATATAAGGTAAATAAATAATTCTTTATAAGTTGTTTTAATATTTACTATGGAGGGAAAGAATTGTGGTGCTGGCTTCGCAACTATTTGACCCCATTGTAACAAATATAAATATTAGTCACTCAGGCAATAGATGTATCTATTCTGTATATTAAGTTATTGGGTCTTACGTGTCTTGAGATGTCTAAATATGTTTTGATGGACAGATCGCGCAAGCGCAAGGGACCCCGCCAATCTTATTTGTTGTGCTTCGAATTGTTGACTTATTAAATATGCACATATACTTAAGAAACAGTCGTGTGCGAAGCGCGCTCCCGTAGGTCGGTTTTTGGATGCCAGTTAATGAAAATATCATTGAAATAATCGGTTTCCCCCCAATAAACATCCATATATTCAATATACATGTTTTTGGAGCAGAATTAGGTAGACCATATTGAACGCCATAATTCTGCTGTGGTTAAGTGGTCAATTACTTTGGACATTACTGTATGTAGATGGAGTTATCATTAGACCTCACATCCTTATATGGGATACAGTAATGCCCAAAGTAATTGACCACTTAACCACAGCAGAATTATGGGTAATTTTTCAGGATTTAAAATCCGGAAAAATTACCCACAATCTGCTGTGCTTAAGTGGTCAATTACTTTGGACATTACTGTAAGTGGATGGAGTTATCATTAGACCTCACATCCTTATATGGGCTACAGTAATGCCTAAAGTAATTGACCAATTAACCACAGCAGAATTAAGGGTAATTTTTCAGGATTTAAAATCTTGAAAAATTACCCATAATTCTGCTGTGGTTAAGTGATCAATTACTTTGGACATTACTGTATGTAGATGGAGTTAAACCTCACATCAGTTTGTTGGGGATTTGGACCTTGACTTGGGACCTTTTTTTTTTTAACGCAACAAATGCGAGTACACCTTATACACAAATTTCTGATGTAGCCAGAGTTTTTATTGGATAATATTAGTTTGAAGCCTGCTTACATTTCAATATGTTGTCAGTTTTGTATTCTCTGCAGCAGCTAGAACTCGGCGCGTTGAAGCAAAAGTTATAAAAGAAAAATGTGTACGTAACGAGACTATAATACAAATGAAAAAATAAATTGAGGGAGGGGTGGGCATTACAGGGAACTAAGGGTTGAACCGATATAAATCTGTAGAGCGATAACGACCAATGTTGACATATTATGCATCTCAACTCTACTGTTGCAACAAGGTTATAAAATAGGGGGGGGGTGTCAGAATTTTAGTCATCTCTATATAGTGCCAGAATAGTAATTTATGGACTTCTATAGTGGTACAATACAAATTAGAATCAAATGATAAAAAATATGTATGTAACACAACTATACCGATGAAAGTAAAAATAATAATTTAGGCCGGGATAAGATGTTGGTTTGGTTATATGGACTCGGAGAAAAAGGGGTTCGTACCGATGAACTGACATAAATTAGTGGAGCGATGTTGCCATGTAATGCATCGCGACTGTACTAAAGCAGCAATGATATAAAATTGGGGGGGCCCGGGGGGGTCGGAAATTATCTCTATCTCTATAGATGGCACCAGAATTATATAGAAAGGAATAGCAATTGATATACGTATACGGTATACTATAGTAATACCATAGACATATAAGTACAAGTATCACTCAATAAAATATTTCGTAACGTGACTATAGCGATGAAAAAAATAAATAAATTGGACTGGGATTAGAGATTGGGTTGGTTATATGTGGATAATTGGATATGGAATTCATACCGATGAAATGATACAAATTAGTGGAGCGATAAAGACCAATGTTGACACTTAGTCAGGCTACGCGGGGGAAATAGGGGTTGATACGATAGACCGAAATAAATTTGTCGAGTGATAATGACCAATGTTGACGTATAAAGTAACGCGACTGTACTGTTGCACAATTATCATGTAGAACCAGTCAAATATGGACTCTGGTGCCAATATGGAACAGCTCAGAAAACATTTGAAGGGCCCTAAAATTTATGGGATCTGCCATACAAATCGATTTATGTTGATAAATCTCTTATTTTTCAAAATTTTAAGCTGAGACTTGGTGTGTTTGAGTGGGATACGTATATATTCCTAAAATGATAGGATACAGCACATAATTATGTTTTAGGTGGAAGAAATGAATTTTTTTCGATGATAAAATTTAACAATAAGTTAAATTTTAATAACATGGGATTTGCAAATAAAATCGATTTATGTTGACAAAACTGTCATTTTTCAAAATTTTGAGTTGAGAATTCGTGTGTCTGTGTGTAATACTTATATATTCTTAAAATGACAGAGTCCAGCGCGTAATTATCTTTTAGATGGAAGAAATTGAATTTGTTTTCGATAACCATCTACGGCCGTACTACGGCCGGGTTTATCGAGTACGCTATTTTATAAACAAACTTTTGTCAATAGCCGTTTTGGTCAAACTAAACCTTTTTCGACCGGGAAAGCAGATCCGAATAGTAGCTAAGATGTATTTAGATAGAATTATCAAAAGAATTTGACCGATTAGGGTGCATTTTAAAAGAATCGAGTGGAGAAATCTTGGTGACATTTTCATAAAACACGCCGATAATTCCAAAGATAAAAGATGGCGGTTACTACAAAAAAACCAGACATGCGCACTCCAATTAAAATTACCCATAATTCAGTTCACTACACCAGGGGCTCCCAACAGGTTATACAATATTTTCAGGCTATCAGATTATTTATATTTTCGACTTTAAGTTTACAATTTGAGCCTGTCCTCACTCTATCGATACGATTTATCATAAACATATTATACACCAGTGGCGTTAACTTTACAACTTCGGCATCTACGTGATTATATCGGTACGATTCAGTAAGGTACAAACAATCTCCATAAAAGACCCACAATTCAGTTCACTACATGCAGGGGCTCCCAATAGGTTATTCCCATTTATTATGGGCTCCCAATAGGTTATACAATATTTTCAGGCTATCAGATTATTTATATTTTCAACAAGATATTATTACACCGGTGACTTTAAGTTTACAATTTGAGCCTGTCCTGACTCTATCGATAGGATTTATCATATTTTCATAAACGTATTATACACCGCTGGCGTTAACTTTACAATTTCGGCATCTACGTGATTATATCGGTACGATTGAGTAAGGTACAAACAATCTCCAAGAATACATTCGCCCTGTACTCCATGCGATATAAAAAAACCAAATGCTAGAAACACCACACTAGGTGGCGTAATAAAACATGTTTCAAGACAATTGCACTGCCATGACTTGTATATATAGCTGGCGCATTCCTGGAGGGCCGTTAATAAACCATGACGCCGACAAAATCATGTTATTACTATATATTACATATTGTATTACCACTCCGTCCTCGCACACCAAATATGCATGCATGATCACACTAAATATCAGGGTGGCAGATCTGCCCCTTTTGAGGGCAAATCTGCCCCCATTACGGAGTTGCTATTACTCTTTCCTCATTATAGGAGGCAGACTGCCCCTCCCGATGACAGCAATTAACTTAACCCCTACACAAAGAGGTAGATAAAATTGCCATTTTTTTTTCTGAGAAATTTTAATCAATAGTTAACATTTAACAATTTAATAAACTTCAACTCAATGTTATGGAATCTTTACACCTTTGTCAGAATAATATTTGTGAATAAACGCACTACCATATTTCCCTTTAGCTGCAGGTAATTTGTCAACAAGGTCGGCAGCCACATTAGTAAAATAATTATTAAATTCATTTCCGACCAATTTCTTATCTGAAATAATATCATCCCAAATTTTAAGTGATACATTTCCTGAACTACCACGGTTACGTAGCGTTTTTCCGAAGACCCATAACTCCGATGTCCCGATTCTCCGAAAGCCCATAACTCCTAAGGCCTATAACTCCGAACGCCCATAACTCCGAAAGTCTATAACTCCGAAGGGCCGATTCTCCGAAGGTCCGATTCTCCGAAGGTCCGATTCTCCGAAGATCATGTTTTATCGTTTATTAAATAGTGTACAGTCCAGTGGCGGGGTCAATGGGGCCCTAGGGAAGACCGCCCCCAAAAAACGTGTCAAATGTCATGTAAACGTCAGGAAATCCCTCCTAGGCATTCAAATATTCACAGTGTTCCTGCCCAGGGGAGCCCTCGGACCAACGATTGGGGGCGACCCCTCCCATGTATGCGCTCCCCAAATCAGGCCTTCGTGATATGCTTTCGGCATATCATATGCATGATATATCCCCCACATATGCTAATTAATGTGCACCCCTAAATGGGAACCCTGGCTCCGCCACTGGTGTGCACCGGGTATATTATATATATATATATCTTCCCCGTTCACCCCTGTACATTTTACTCTGGAATCTCATGGGCCAACGTAACGTTACAGTATCTGGTGTATAGTCAGTGGCGGGCCAGGATTCCCATTTAGGTGGGGGCAGTAGGAAAGTTTGAATATTTATATGCCCCATGAACGATTTCCGGGCGATTACATGACATTGGACATGTTTTGGTAGGGGCCCATATTGTCTTAACTAGCAAGTAGAGGTTTAATGGGGGCAGTGGGAATTTTGGGACCCCTTGGCTTCGCCACTGGACTGTACACTATTTAGTAAACGATAATACCCCGATAAAACAAAATCTTCGGAGAATCGGACCTTCGGAGAATCGGACCTTCGGAGTTATGGGCCGTCGGAGAATCGGGCCTTCGGAGTTATAGGTCTTCGGAGTTATAGGTCTTCGGAGAATCGGCCCTTCGGAGTTATGGGCTTTCGGAGAATCGGATCTTCGGAGTTATGGGCCGTCGGAGAATCGGGTCTTCGGAGTTATGGGCCGTCGGAGAATCGGGTCTTCGGAATTGTGGGCCGTCGGAGAATCGGGTCTTCGGAGTTGTGGGCCTTCGTAGTAATATAGGTCTTCGGAAAACCGGTCTGACACCACTACCACGGCCCTTCTTTGATGGGGCACCAAGATCTTTCAGAGACTTCCATAGAGCTTTAGAATTATGTTTGTTCATCTTTAATTTATAAGTAAAATATGTGGCTTTAACTTTCCTTATTTGGTACTGGATCTTGTTTCTCAAAAATTTATAAGTTTCATATAGAAAATACCATTTTGAGTCCGACGGAAATTTTGAAGAGCTTTATCCCTAACTCGGATATTCTGCAAAATATCTCCATCCATGGATTCCATCCATGGCTCAGTTCGGGCCTTAGCTCTTACCTCAGCATAGGGATCAGGGAGCTACAATATCAATAGCAGAAATAAACAAACTTCTGAAAAACAGCCATGCCTTCTCCACATTGTCACAGCAGATTACATTAGTCCAGTCCAACTTATTTAAAGTTTCAAGAAAAGCTTCGAAAGAATAATTCTTCATAGATCTAAATCTCATTTCATTATGTTTACCAACTTGCTGTTTTAACTTTTTTACGAACAGCATATGTTACTTTATGGTCGCTAATTCCTGTGCCATGAACTCCTGAATGAGCATATTTACCTTGAGCAGCGGCCATCTTTGATTTCAAAATTCAATCCATTAGCACGGGCCACATATCGTACTGTTCCTCTGATCATCGTGAAATTTGTCATGGATGTTAATATTTACATGTAGATGGGAACGAGTAATTTTGGGGGTCATTCGGCCCAAAAACATGGCCGCCAGCAGCCATCTTGGATTTTACTCTTTGCGTGACTAAATCCTTTGACGTGGGCTACAGGTTTTACCTTTGGTCTGATCATCATGAAATTTTTCATGGATGTTAATATTGACATGTAGATGGGAACGAGTAATTTTGGGGTCATTCGGCACAAAAACATGGCCGCCAGCAGCCATCATGGATTTTACTCTTTGTATAACTAAATCTTTAGCACGGGCTACATGTCGTACTTTTAGTCTGATCATCATAAAATTGGTAATGGATGTTAACAATGGCATGTAGATGGGATCGAGTCATTTTGGGGTCATTCGGCCGAAAAAAACATGGCCACCAGCAGCCATCTTGGATTTTACTCTTTGTATGACTAAATCATTTAGCACGGGCTATAGTTCGTACCTTTAGTCTGATCATCATAAAATTTGTCATGGATGTTGAAATTGGAATGTAGATGGGAAAGAGTCATTTTGGGGTCATTCGGATAAAAAACATGGCCGCCAGCGGCCATCTTTGATTTCAAAATTCAATGCATTATCACGGGCTACAGGTCTGACTGTTCGTCTGATCATCATGAAATTTGTCGTGGATGTTAATATTGACATGTAGATGGGAACGAGTCATTTTGAGGTCATTCGGCCAAAAAACCTGACCGCCAGCAGCCATCTTGGATTTTGCTCTTTGTATGTCTAAATCCTTTAGCACGGGCTATTGGTCGTAGCCTTAGTTTGATCATCATAAATTTTGTCATGGATGTTAATAATGACATGTAGATGGGAACGAATCATTTTGGGCTCATTCGGCCAAAAAACATGGCCGCCAGTAACCATCTTGGGTTTTACTCTTTGTATGACTAAATCCTTTACTGCTAATTTTTTACACTCTTTTTTAATCTCTCTATTCATTGCTCATCACAAAAAATTACCTTCTTTACAAAGATGAGCTACAGTGTCATTGACACTTTCATTTGTTTGTTACATAGCATCGACAAAAAAGGGAATAACTTCTCTTGAGAAGAATCAAATGTGACTATTACTTTAATTAACAAAAATCAATTTCTCTTAAGAAGAATAAATTACCATTTCAACCTCTTCTTCTTCTTCTGATAAGGTACATTTACCGCAATTTTGCGTATTATCGCACCGTACTCGGAGTCGGAAGTGCACATATTTACAGTGAAGTAGTTATTTACATGTTGTTTTGGTCTCTATGCTTTCGGATGTTTCATTTTTGGAGTGGAGCAGAATGAGAGCATGGTCTTGGAGAGCTTCTCGTCTCTGGTGTTGCGTTGCTCCACTTCCACAGCATTCTAAAACTTTATTGTCCGAGGGAAGTATGAAAATTTGTAGGCATCTACCCCCGCAAACGTTAGATGGTACTTTTGCTGGTGGCCTCTCGTGTTGGCTGTTGTCTTTCTGATGTAATTGTCTGCTGGAATATCAACGGAGCCATACACTGCTCGATGGAACATCACCATGTCTGCTATGTATCTGCGACTTTCCAGTGATTCCCATCTCAGCTTCTTCTTTATGGCGTGGATGTCACTCTTCCAGTTGTAGTCATTTGCCACCCACATAGCTGCATGCCCTGTTTTTAACTTTCTCCAGATCGTCGATGTTTGCTTTTGTATGTGGGGCCACACGCTTGCTGCATAATCAGTCAATGGTCGTACCATGGCCTTGTAGCATTTGTTTTTCACTTCTGATTTGCAGTTGCCGATGTTACGCCGTAGAAAAGCACAGGTGTTGTTTGCTTTCTTTACCGTTTGGCTGATGTGCGTATTCCATTTTAAGTTGTTGCTGATGGTCACTCCGAGATATTTTGCCGATTCAACTGTTTCAAGCTTGTGGTTTAATATGGATGGTGTAGATTGATTGAAGTGGCTTTCTTTTTGTAGTGACCTGTAGAACTTGGCACTTTGTGGGGTGGAATTCCATTTGCCATTTATGTTCCCAGGTTTCTAGTGTTTCAAGATCTTCTTGTAGCTGTACCTGGTCTGCTGCTGATTCCATTTTTCTGTACAACAGACAGTCGTCCGCAAAGAGCTTTGCGTTTGATGTTACACTGTTTGGTAGATCGTTAATGAAGACCAAGAACAGTAGAGGTCCCATGATTTTACCTTGTGGAACGCCGAATATTAGTGGTGCAGATGGTGATGTGCATCCTTCGAGGACAACTTGTTGTGATCGGTTTCGCAGAAAATCTTCGATCCAGATGATGAGCCCTTCGTTGATACCAAGGTGTCTGAGCTTGAGAAGTAGGCGTTGGTGAGGGACTTTGTCGAACGCCTTGGCAAAGTCCAGGAACACACAGTCGATCTGTTCGCCATTGGCTAGGCCTTTAGCCAAGTCGTCCACTGCTGTGATAAGTTGTGTCACACATGACCTCTTCTTGCGGAAGCCATGTTGGTAATCAGTTAGCAATCGTCCAAGGTCCCAATCGTCTGGATACCGTTCAAGATGTTTACACATAATTGAAGTGAGCGATACGGGACGATAGTTTGCTGAACTGAACTGAACTGAAGTGATTTTTATTTGATAAATTAAATTATGCATATTATACACAATAACAACGGGGCTCTGTAGAAGGCATGGCTTATGGGCCAGAGCCCTATAATAGCATGATAAATACAATAATGAATATAAACTGAGTGCAGGTAGGTGCAAGGATTGGGGAGAGTTGGGGCTGGTGGGGGGGGGGGGGCGCAAGATTACATGGTGTGCATAATATGTTGGGCGATGCTCATAAAGTATATATATTAAGTCAACTCAAAGAACAAATTAAAATGTTTTATGTGAATATCAAGGATGTGGCTGTACAATCAGTGGACCTCATTTAGGTTTGAGATATGTGGTAGTTTAGTTTATACTTTCAGATTTAAGTTTAGAATTGGCCATTGATACGGCTGAATTATTGTACTCGTTTTCTTATAAAGTAATCTTTTAAATATTTAATGTATCCTGGGCTACTAATTTTAATGCGTAGTGTGCAGTCTGCAGGGAGGCTATTCCATAATTCTCGCGCTTTGTTTGAGATTGCACTTTTTGAGTTTTTAGTCCTTTTGAATTCATGATAAAGATTACCTTTTGTTTTTGCGCGGGTATTATAGCTATGGATATCTTCAATATGTGTGAGTAATTTTGATAACGAATCCGGTAGTGCATGCATATGATAATCATGTAGTATTCTAATGAGCTGCATGTTACCAATATCATCAAATATTAGTAGTTTGTTTAGTTTACAATAAGTCATAATATCACTTGTATCATTTGAGATAATTTTAAGGGCATTCTTCTGTAGTTTTCTGATTTTGGTTAGGTTCTTTTTGGTAGTCGAGCTCCATATTGCGTTACAATAGGTCAAGTAGGGGATAATTAGTGATAAGTATAAGGTTTTCAAAGTTTTTGCAGAAACAAATTCACTGACTTTCCTCAGGATTCCAACATTACTGGCAAGTTTAGAGCATAATGAATTTATGTGTTTGTCCCAGGATAAGTTGTCTTCAATAGTGATGCCTAAAAAATTGGTATTTGCCACTCTATTAACATTTTTATTGTTTATAGTTAGGACTGGTAATACCTCAGGTAGTGAACAATTAGTGAAAAGCATGTAATTTGTTTTATCAATGTTCAATGACAGTTTATTAGCAGCAAACCACTGATTCATATAATCCAGTTCAGTGTTAACTCTGTTAAATAATTTGTGGATATCTCTATCAGAACAAAATGCATTTGTGTCATCTGCAAAAAGTATCAATTTAGCATCCTTGCATATACTTGGTAAGTCATTCATATAGATTAAAAATAAGAGATCATATTGAACGCATTGTTTTCTATGAGTAAGATAATCCTTGAACCAGTTCAGTGCAACCCCTCGACATCCATAGTGCTCTAGTTTTTGAAGCATTATTCTATGATTTATTGTATCAAATGCCTTAGATAGGTCGAGGAACACTCCAATTGTGTGTTCATGATTGTCTAAGGCACCAGTTATTTTCTCTATAAGGTCAGTCAGAGCTAGAATTGTGGAATGATTCTTCCTAAAGCCATACTGGCTGCTGTATAAAATCTTGTGTTTTTCTAAGTATTTATTTAATCTATTATACAGGAGTTTTTCAAGTACTTTTGAAAAGATAGGTAGCACAGATACAGGTCTGTAGTTACTGACTATACTTGCATCTTTAGCTTTGAAGATTGGGGATACTTTAGCAAATTTCATTCGTTCTGGGAATACACCTGTGGAAAGAGATAGGTTACAGATATGTGTCAATGGTAAGATAAAGGAATCTGCACATTGTTTTAAGATGCCACATTTAAGTTCATCTAGGCCAGCTGCTTTTTTTGAGTCTATACTTTTCAGTATGTATATTATTTCTAATTCTCCAGCAGGTTCAACAAATAATGAAGATGGGTTGGGAAGGGGAAGAAATTCCTTTGGGTCATTGGTTGAATTTATCTTTTTTGCTAGATTAGGACCTATATTTGTAAAAAATTCGTTGAATTTTTCTGCAATTTTGTTTTTACCACTTATATACTTATTTTCATGTTGAAATTGTGTCACATTAGTTTTGTTTTTATTTCGATTAAGTATTTTTTTCAGAACAGTCCATGTTGATTTCATGTCACCTTGGTAGCGTTCAAATTGTTTGTGATAGTAATGTTTTTTGGCCATTCTTATTATGGATATTAATCTGTTTTTATATGACTTGTACCTTTCATTGTTAATTTTAGATTTGTTTTCTATAAAATTTTGATATAGTTTGTTTTTTCTTTTAATTGAGTTAATTATTCCTGTTGTTATCCAGGGATTGTTATTCTGAGTTCTGAGTGCTGGTTGTGTCCTCTCCCCTTTCTTGAACAGCGGTGTTATGAGTGCTGATCTCCAACCGTCAGGGATTTTGCCTTGATGAACTGATGCCTGGAATAACAGTGTTACTGCTGGTGCTATTGAAAATGATGTGGTTTTTAAGAACTGTGCTGGTATGCCGTCAGGTCCGGTAGCTTTGTGTGGGTTGCTGTTCCGCAGGAGCTTCAGGACGCCTTATTCCACTCCGATTGTCAGATCTTTGTTGGAAGCTTCTGGTGTTGCTGGTGTTTCAAGATCTGGGATGTTTGATGTATCTTCTACTGTGAAGACCGATGAAAACTGGGTGTTTCATATTTCAGCCCTTAATTTGGGATCGGTGTATGTTATCCCGTCTTTCTTTAATGGAGCCACGCCGGTGTTGTCATTCTTCTTGCTCTTGATAAATGACCATAGCTTCCGTGGGTTTGCTGAGTCCGATACCATCTCACTCACATATTTGTTATATCTCTTTTTGCACGATTTTTACCTGAATGTACGTGGGGCGATTCAGTCACTGGCTTTTGGAATTTTAACAGAAGTACTCATTTCATATGTGTATCCAAGTTTCATTTGGTTGTGTTCGAATTCCTTTTGTTCTCATTAATTTCGTCTTATTATCGGTATATGTTATTATATGGAAAAAACTTAACATTGCTACATAGGGGTGGGTAATTCTCTTAGTCATATCGGGTGCCATACTCGGAATGCAGTGCATCACGCAATCATAGAGATTATACAAGGTGTAGCCGTCGATGTTTCATGAATATCAGATGCGATCACTACAGCAAATTAAGACTAGAACACGCACACGGTACGAAGTTAAATAGTACGAAAATTAATTCGGGCACATACTGCTCCGCAGTAAACGGAAGTGCAAATTGCGATTCGATGAAAATGTTATGTTTTATTCATGTTCAACTTTTTATGGCATTTGTGCTCAAAACATTACCAATCGGCACGACAAATCAATAAATACTTAAAAGAGACATCGACTCCTGCCATCGACTTATATTTAGAGACACATTACACTGAAATAATAGCGACAATACAGTCTAATAAGAGAGAAAACTGCTTCAAAGATGACGGTTATGGGAGAACAAAATGTAAGCAAATTCATCTGCTGTTTTAATCAATAAACATTGAGTTTTAAAGACAACAGATTCAAAAGGGCCAAAAATAATATATACTCTTTGTTAATTCCACAGGTAGAGATCATAGAAGGGTGTAGAGTGCCAGTTTTACTGCGAAATGGAGACGGGTGGCGTAAGTTATATATATTTTTATACAAAATATGGAATTGGAGGTGGAGGAACAACAACAACAAAAGGTGGAGGTTTCATTTTAACTTTATAAATAAGATTACTAAATTAAAGGAACAGATATGTTCATCATTATATTATTATACAAAGCTGTTATTTATGATATGCAGAGTGTGCTGTGCACACAGAATTTGGTTCGGGTGCCACGCAGACCTGTTTAGTTTACTTTCAAAATTGGAAATAGGGAGATTTGTCCTCAGAAATAGGGAGATTTAGTGAAAAATAGGGAGATGTTAGTATCATGGAAAAAAACTTCATATTTTTCATTTAAATATCATATAGACTGTTTGTTGCATTTGGTTTGCATCTGCCACAATTAACGCCCTTGATACCGACTCAAGACGTTTTCGATGGAGTGGTACAGTCGATTTGCTTGATATTTTCGGCTATGTTTGCTACATTCATCCAGTTGGCTAGTGATGTAACAATACAGGGGTTATCGGCAGATAGCTGATATTTTCACTAGAATTATCAGCCGATCCGAAACAGATACCGATAAGTCTTGTATGTGAACAAAGTTTGGAAGAAACAGAAAAAATTTCCATATCAATTTGTCTTTTATATTGAAAAGTATTATCGGCAAAGAACTGATTTAATACCTGGTCGCAAAACAGTTTAGTTTACGTTCCCCAAAAACACTGGCAAAATGATTTAATATTTCATTGCATTCAAAAGATTTCCTCAATATTTGTTTGATTCCGTCACTGTGCATGCCTTACGGAATCAGTCCATAACCAATTTGAGTCAATGACTCAATTTCAATTTGCCAAACTCAATCTTTTTCAGAAGTTGAACTTGCGTTTAATAACACCTGTAATATTTCACATAAATTGTTGACATTTTCTTTGCACATGACAGCAGATACAAATCCCGCCCATAGAGCACTCTGATTGGTTCGGATGGTTCCATCAAACAAGTTAGTCACCTCCTTCATCTTCAGTTATCGTATACCAGAAGTCCAGAACGTCAATCAATTTGAATCAAAAGCACTTTAAACACACGCACTTAATTGTTGTTAACACGTGATGTTTCTATATATTGAGGAATAGCGAGTCACGACTGTGGTGACTTTAATGCAAACTGGTCAAGTGTGACTCATCTAGATTTATAAACACTGTGATTTTTAGTTTCTGTGTCATCTGTCAACAGGTGGCTTATTATTAGTGATTCTTACTCGATGACATCAAAAGCATGCAATGAATCATTTTATCTTGCTGCCCGGCGCCCGCCTTGGGCAGATAATAACAATGTGACAACTTACTGTCGCACATGGTGCGGAATCAGTTCCACATCCCCATGAATAAATCATTAAATGGTACATCAGTCTGATTCAGTCATAGGAAGATTCCATTCTCACGCTAATGCCAGGTGTGTGAGTTATTCGCCTTCAACATGTGCTACTCCGCACTCACAAGTAATTTTAATTGTATACAGTTTATGTTTTAACTTTTAAATATTAAACCTGCAGAACTACGGTACCTTTTGAAATGTTTAATTTGGGTCACGAGTGTACCAGCTGTCTCATGACGATGTTGTCATCATGGTATATCACCTATGTGATGGAGAGCTGACACGTGCATAAAACAGTCGCTATTTTTTTTCTGGAAATTCCCGTCATTTATTTAATATTAAAGTAGGAATTGGTGTCACAACGTTCACAAAGGACACAACTTGTATCGGTTGACGATATCGGTCGGGAGACTAAATTTTTTTGATTCCGATATCTTGCCGTTACCACATATATCGGCCCGATCCGATAGCCGATACCGATAATCGATACATCACTACAGTTGGCATAGCGCCTGAATACTAACGTATCAATTTTACGCACCCGAACAAGTCCATAATATATCTTTAATAATCATATAATCGACGAACCATTGTCATTGATAAAGCTGATAATCGATTACCGTGTTTGTTTTTAATGGTTTAATCTACAACCGAGGGGTTAACAACCTTTGATTGCTTATCAAAGAGATTCCGACAATATGAGTTCTACTAAAATGTTATAAACAGTCGGCAGTTTATTTTATGATGTGACATGGTTACTCTTCAGGTCGTATATTCTTCAAATTGGCGACACTGCAGCTTTGAACTTATGGTGACGTCGTAAATTTCTACAAGAAAGGCGGCACTTCGTCTTTGAAATGTGCCGACTGTCATTGTGTTCAATGAACTGAATGCACTTGCCCTTGATTGGAGTGGTGACTGGTGAATGAATCTTACTATTATCAAACACTTAACTTGTTCTGAGTCCTGACATTTGCGGGTGGGAGCCCATCTTTTTTATTGTTTTCGTTGCTCTGGAAGTTTGCTGAAGCTTATCGTTTCCGTACCATTAGATTCCTTTTTAGCTCAACTTTACTTTGTAAAGTTTGAGCTAATGCCATGGGTTGATATCTGTCGTCCGTGTGTGCATCATGACTTGTGTTGAAACGATGGCACCAAAATATGACATATAATCTAGATATTCAGTCATTACATGAGGGATAGCGACCTGTTATAGTATGTTATTTGCGAGAAAAATGGGACCTTTTTTATGTCTCATCGATTAGAACAATCATTGTTCGGCTAAGTCGCAACTGCATATTTACTATGCACGTTCCCATATTCAAAATGCAGCACCTTTGATCTATGATATTCTACGCCCGACCTTGCAAATAGATGTGTTGTTTTGACAACGCGTGACTGATTGATACAAGGTCAAACCAATTCCGATGTGACCAGGTGTTCACTTCACTCCTGACAGGGCGCTGGTATATTTATGTTTATATTGTGCTGGATTATGCCACATTATATCAGTCAGATTTCTAATCAAGTCATTGACTCATTGTCATGCAACCACATACCCTAAAGTAGACCCAAAATTACATGGTATAGCTCGCAGAACATTGCGTAAAATGTTACAGTTGTGATAATATCGGGCGAAAAATTGACTGCGCATGCGCCAGGAAGTTAAGAAGCTTGTTGCATTCAGCTCTTTCGAAGTCTCTCTATATGTAAAGTATTTTATAACCATCACTTTGTCGGGATCGCTCGCGAACATACTTCAACGCTGAAGTTTACCCCAATATTATATGATATGAGTGATGTTCATGATACTTACCAGTCACTATAGGCTGTCAACATCAATAACTATAATGATAAATATGCATGTTTTAATAAATATGATGACAAACAGCTGTGAAATAGGCAGATCTTGAAAATACTTTGATAATCCTGTGTGGGTTTTTGATCATTCTATATATATATATAGTACTATAGTAGATGTCGTCTAGTAGACTAAAAGTCGACTAAGAGCTGCCAATTTCAACACTAGTCATGATGTCCATCAGCATGGGCTACAGGTCGTACCTTTGGTCTGATCATTGTGAAATTTGTCATGGCTGTTGACATTGACATGTAGATGGGAAGGAGTCAGTTTGGGGTCATTCGGCCAAAAAACATGGCTGCATCTTTCGATTTCAAAATTCAATCCATTAGCACGGGTCACAGGCGGGAGTGTTTGTCTGATAGTCATGAAATTTGTCATGGATGTTACATTGACATGTAGATGGGAACCATGCCATAAAACATGGCTGCCGCAGCCATCTTGGATTTTACTCTTTGCATGACTAAATTCTTTGGCACGGGCTACAGGTCCTGCCTTTGGTCGCATCATCATGAAATTTATCATGGATGTTAATGTTGATATGTGGGTGGGAATGAGTCACAATACCAGACCTTTACTGTAATGTTTTGGCTTCTTTGTCATTCCATTCATTGTTCAGCTAAACATAAACTCCTTCCCAAGTTGAGCTACAGTGTAATTGACACTTTAATTTCTTGTTGGTCGTCGTCTATAATCTGCAGATGCTTTCTGTGATGAAGTTGAGTGTCTTTTATGATGTCTTTTCTTCTATTCTGTGATCTGGTCTTTCGTTAGCAATTTTAGTTTCTCTTTATTTAATCTGGAATGTTGATCGTTTTCTTTCCTTGATGTCTGTTTTGTTAAGCAATTGTATTTGAGTTTACTTTTTATTTTTTATTTTCTATTGCCTGTAATTGTCTTCAAGGTACTTCAGTTGTGTCTGTTATCTACATATATTTACTTTTGTGATGCTCTTGTCCATTCTTTTGGTTTGACTCGGAGAACTGCTCCATTTCAAGATCTGTGGGGTTATTGAATTTAGTTTTTATGTCATATGAATAGATGTGTGGTTTGGTGACCAGAAATCTCGATGTCCATGGTTGATAAATCTCAACCCGTCTATCGATGCCTCTCGGAGGGCTGTTCTCGGCAAACTCGAATGAAACTAGAAATATGATTTCATCTAAGATGAAATCTGGTTATTTATATCTCTCTAAAATAACTGCTTGAAGATCTTCCAGGAGTCATCTAATCAGGGTTCGCGCTGCCACTTGCCAAATTTGCCACTGGCAAAAATCATTCACATTTGGCAAAAAATATTTTTATTTGGCAAGTAACTTTTTAATTCCTCAAGAAAATTGAACAATATTGGATGTCAATACCATTAATTACAACATAATTATATTTGTGGTGTTTTATAGGGTTTAGGTTAAGTTAACACCTATTAAGATGCTGTTAATCTCATAGCATTAGTACCAGTGGTTGGAGTGATTACTAGTATTTAATGTGGCGGTGGTGTTTACATAGCTACCCCCCGTAATCATGTGCCCTTCTGATGAAGCAACCCATCTACCATTGTATTGTTTGGTGATTGGTTTATTGGTGTATGATAAACCACAATAGAGATGCGAGTATAATTAACTATTTACTAATTAACTGCTTTTCTAACAATATCAAGTCGTTCAAATAGCGAGTGTCGAAATATAAGACTTAAGGTTGCAGAAAATGATACTATCATGGATGGCATTTGGCAAATGCTAAAATAATTTGGCAAAAAATATTTTCATTTGGTAATAGTAAATTCGGTCCAGCGCGGACCCTGCATCTAATTGATTTCACATCGGGCTGAACACATGTGTGGCATAATTTATGTTAATTTATTCTGGTCATCATTTGACCGCTGCACTCGATGCAGATAAGCTGTTTATCAGTTTACTGTATATTATGCACTCAGACTTTCCCTATATTCCGATCACCAACACGAGCTATATATAATCACTAGGTGACCCGACTTCGTCCGGGCTATTCAAAAACCAAATTTCAAGTCGATTGCTCCACCCGTTTCCTAGATCTGGTCTGCGCATGCGCGAAGCTGGTGTCGCACGTGCTCGGCGACCCGATAAAATTCGTATCCGGGGCAAGATACATTCACATACCAAATTTAAAGTCAATATCTCAACCCGTTTCCGAGATCTCGTCTGCGCATGCGCGAAGCTGGCGTCGCACGTGCTCGGCGACCCGATAAAATTCGTATCCGGGGCAAGATACATTCACATACCAAATTTCAAGTCGATAGCTACACCCGTTTCAGAGATATATAGCCCAATGTCATTTGCGGATACCTCGGCCGGTGATGAGTTAACGCGACACAGTCAAATGCATCGGCAGGGTGAGAGTTAACGTAATCTAACTTTATGACCTCTGACGACGTCATAGAAATTACGCATTGATTTTATCCTGATAAAAGCATCGTACCACTTGTACCTAATAATTGAGGCAGATAACTAAAACGGATACATACATATTATATATCGTTGGAAAGATGAAGCCACACAGATTCTAACCGTGCAAATTATATGACTGGCAATTTATTATTCGCGCTATATCGAATCGATTTGTGAGCACCGAACTGAAATATATTAGCGCAAAAACGGCGTAAAAATAGATTTGACCTCCGCACGTGAAAAGTTGACCTCGCACGGACAAATAAATATGCCTATGTTCGTCTCCGGCCGAAAACACATCCAAATACCAAATTTCATCGAAATTGGCTTAGTCGTTTTCGAGTTTCAAACACACACACACACAAACAAACACACACACACACAGATCTTTCAAAATATATAATAGATAATGGTGTGGTAACATACATGGAATTGGGGTTCATACAAGGTATAACTGTTAAATGGCTATACAGAATAGAAATGGAAATGACCATACAATAAATTGAAATTTTTTTGTGGATATATGATTATCCGACATTCACCTTGATTATGCATTTTATGTAGATACTTCCAGAAGATGAGGCCTAAGTAGAATGAGGTCCCCAGAGGGTGAATTTAGTGACATCACCAATTTCAACTGGGCAACTTCAATCTGATCTTATCTCTCATAACAGTCGAGGCCTAAGCAGAATGAGGTTCCAAGAGGGTGGATTTGGTTATGCTAGCCCGCCGTGCTGGATAGCAGCAGTAAATTCACCCTCTGGGGACCTCATTCTACAAATGACAGGCACACTATTTCAAGGCTTGGTGGGTACACCACCAAGCTACACATTTTACTCTGTTGGTGAGTTCAAATTTCTTTGTATCAATCTTTCTATTATTCAGGGCCTGGAACCTACGTCACCGGAAGGGTAACCCTACATCAAAATAACTGTAAATAAAGTTCGACTCGCTACTTCGACATCGTTTTTTAAATAAATACAATCGACTTCGATGTATTATTATAAGCAAAGGAGCTATGCCACCTGCAAATCTCGACAAATACAGAAACCGAAAATCGGAAAGAATTGCTTATAATGAGAATTTCGCGTTCGCAATTCAAAATCGCGTCCGATTTCCTATTTTCGTGCAGGTGTTAACGCCAACATTTCATGTTCTCCGCACCCTAAACTCATTTAAAAACCGTATACATTGAGTTTCGGGATATTATAAATGCTAAAATTTGAATCAATAACAAAAAATTAACTTTCCCGTGGTTTGTTTGTAAATTTCTTAAGACACAAAGAATTTTTATGAATTTGTCTATTAATGGTAACGCCCACATCGCGTTAACGCTCACATAATATTGGCCTGTTTGCACTCACAATTGAGTCACCATTTGTATAATCCGGTAGATGAACTATTAACGACCGTGTTCACATATACACACTCAGTTAAATGCGTTACTTTTCACAAATGGATGTTATAGAGATGCCAATATACTATTTTATAATACTATATATAAAGACGAGCATAAATTCATGGCATAATCATTGTTTTTACGTTCTCGTTGTATATTCGTTAGTTTAATTAAGTGTATGTCCTGTCATTCGTTCTCTTATTCCATATTCATTGTAGTATTACTTTGTTATTCCATTCTATTTCCGTTGGTTAAATCCATGTTAATTTGTTCATATGTCCAGTTTCGTCTGATAGTTTTCGTTAAAACATTATCATGCAATAAAGATTTCTTTAATTATATTATTTTACTAACATTCATTGTTTACCCATGTTTATTGATACCCCTTTAATCATAATTGGTTTTCATAGCTTTACTACCTTATAAGTATACGTTATAACCCCCTTGGGTATCTGTACAAGAAATATAGACCAAGCCGCGAAGCGGCGCAGTCTATATTTCTTGTACAGATACCCAAGGGGGTTATGACATATTTATAAAACGGTTCACACCCCAAGGCAAACACAATTGAGCCACATTCTATTCGACGATTACCTATCAATTACCATTCAATTAAAAGTTAATTGAATGGATTGTGGTGTTACATACTCCTGTTGAATAATTAGTCAAATGTTCGATGACAATTAATCGGCTCACTTGGGTCTGCATTATATATCAGCATTGATAAATCATTTTGTGTCCGAATTTGAGAACGTTTATACTGACAACGTGTTTCTTGATAAAACAGATTCTTCGTTGTGACAATAAACTGTTTCAGCTGTTTAAGTTATTTTTCGCCTTGTTGTCATTATGGAATTATCGTTCAGAACACAGGAGACAATGTGCCGCTAGTGTTCGGACTAGGAAGTGAAACTATTCCACATTAATTGCATGAAGTTTGTTTGATGAAATATCACCGGCATTCGTAACAAAAGACGTAAGCAAACCTGTGTTTAGTGTCTGTATTTTCGGCGCATGCACATGCATGTATATGAGAACAGTTTGTGAAATTTTCTCAATGTATCATTCTGAAGATCATTATGTGATTATTGTGGATTATACATTCGAAACAGGTTTGGATCTCGTTAAGTTTACGTCCAATCGCCGCCCCTCTCGATAGACAAAAACATATTCAACCAAAAGTGTTGGGTCCCAACCCATGCAGACCACCCCTATATGTCCGCTAATAATGGAATGATCCGTGTTTTAACTTCCCAAGTGACTGGTGCGATCATTATCATGGCGCATTGTTAGAATTTCACACCTACCGGTCCGATCTTCTTTCAGCTTACTATCCAATTAATGTCAATTTCTGTGTGATATTTAGCTCAAGTCTGTATTTTGGCCCCGTTGAAATACAGATTCATACAAGAAATATTGTTCATGAATTGGAGCAATTTGATTGGCCGAGTGGTGTGAACCGGTTTATAAATAAAGGTATTGTCTAAGGTAAATATATCGCGACCTGATTTCCAGGTTCTCCTAAGTCCATTTTTTTTATTTTAAGTTTGAATCTCCGATGCGGGTCAACTATTAAGACTATGGATATACTTCTAACAATATCCGATTGGAAAATCATTCCTTTAATAGAATAAATCGGCATCACAAATCGTAAATTTAATGTAATCATGTTCTTGTGAAGAATACTGCAGGTTGGGTGCATATTTTGGTACTATTGAACACTATTGAACTGAGATTTATTAGAATGGCCACCTTGTTCTATGTGGCGGAAATATTAGGATAATTATTACTTACAACAAACAAATGACATATAACTGTTCTATGTTGGCTAACCCAAATGATATTCTATGATGCAATTTTTCATTTCAAATAATGTATTGTCTAACTTTGGTATGTGTGTCGGAATTTGGTCAACTAGAGCATTGACATGACACCACATCACCCCCTCCCATATAAACCTGAAACCGACTAACTTGATACTAGCTATGAAATGGAGGCCACAATAATAGTCTAGTCATTTAGACTTGATTTTGAAGCGAACCTAGAACAAATAGGTAATAAGCTGGTTTTGAAAGCACTTTGGGGAAATTTTTCCTCAGCTCTTTGAACTAGGGGCATCATATTTATGGCTTTAAATAAAATTGGAATCTTGTTAGTAAACAAATCTGCAGACTACAAAAGCTGCTTCGAGTTCCCTGATTGCTAAATATGATCACACAATAATATATCCTAAATTTTTATGCGTTTCATGTCGGGAAAGTCGTTATATTTAGGTAAACAAATGCAAAAACAAAACATGCGAGAAAATTATGAAAATTGGAATTTTAGTCCGGGAACAAGGTCGGTCAACGTGCATTCCCCAGGATTACATTTGATCCATATTTGTTTTGTTCGTTATGATGTTTGCTCAAACTATATCAAATTTAAATGGTTTCCGTATATAACAGGTAATATGGTGGCAAAGCTAGAGAGCAGTGTTTGCACTGTCGGTGGCCAAATTGGCCAACGGCCAATCTTTTTTCAAAATTGGCTAATAAAAATTTCATTTGGTCAAACTTTTTTTCACCCCAAATGGAGACGGAAAGCATGGAGACGGAAAGCTAATTCAAAAGATCTGAATAGATTGACAGTCCCAACGATGTTAGGTGACGAAAGGATTTCTTACTTCGGAAATATCGTACCATGAAAACATAATTTATTTTGTAACGGGAGCGTTGATTGAATGGTGACGATGAACAGACCAGTCATTTCAAATAATATTTGGTTTAAAACACTAATCATCAAAACGCTTAAAGGGGTAGGCCCTACTCTACGCCATTTTCAATAAATTTCCGGTGACAACGATCTATTATCGATAATATATAGAAACATAAGTAATTTGAGTCGAAGATGTATTCTGTAAACGCTCAGATTAATAGGCTATCTTAAAATTTTATAATTTAAAAGTTAATAATTTAAAATAAATTGAATTTGTGGCTGGAGCCATAAAATGGCTTAAATTAAAATACGAATTTCCTTGTACAAGACGTAATCAAATTATAATTGAGGGATACTGGATTAGTAAACCCATTGCACACACGGTCGTTTGAAACATTATGCTGATACGGGGAGAAAACTCAAGCCACTCACTGACTAGTGACGATACAATAACATAAATGAGTACATGGGACTAGTATGCATATATAATATAACTTTTATTTGATACATTTGGTTGAAAACTGTACAAAAATTACTCGACAACAACAATTTGTATTTTTGCATTCCGGTAAATTTGCCATCCGTAACACTACTTCGTACTCAACAGACTTTCAAATAATGGGAAATTTGTTACCTTATTCTCCTACCCAAAGACTATAGAAACCAACAACAACATTTGTGTACAGCATCCCTTTAATCTGTACACTGGTAATGTAATATTTTGTTGATCAGGCAGGCTGTAAGATAACATTCCTAAATGCATTGTCCGATAATTGTATGTACAGACTAGCAGTACTTAACTCAATGGTTACGTAATGTGTCATAAATTGCCTCTCGTCTAACAACAACCTGGCTTCACATCAAAACGGTGTGAATACAATAGATATTCAACTACTGTACATGAGAGTGCGACTTTGCGAGCTTGTGATTTTAATTAATATCTTTTAATTAAAAGTTTTTTCTTTTATTAATTTCAGAAACATTGGAATTTGAAACAAAAATTTAATAATAGAACTTAAAGCTCCTTCCTGGTTCAACTCAAGCAGTGGCGATATTGCGATTTATTCATTTATCAAACGTTGGTTTATTTTAGCCTATAATTATATATGATCCATCAACCAGAATGACATTTTTTCTTATTCCCTATAATAATATTGATATATAAAGGTCATATAATTACTTATTATTTTATTCATTTATGTCTTGTGATAGTAATTCCGTGAAAAACGTATTAATTAGCCTGCCACAAGTGAAGCAGTCTACTTTTGAGCCGATGTATACCGATTCGCCTCGGCAATATTCGGGGGATCTTAGCAAGCGAAGAATTATACTCTTGCGCTTCCATAAGTTCCATTAACTATGAAAGCATACACTACTCACTCGTCCTAAAACTAATTGTGATATTCGGCAAGTGAAAGAAAGAATTCAGCCAAATTGCCGATTTTGGAATCAAATGTTGATTATATGTTGGCGTTACCATTTATGTCACAATTCCAGTTTTACAGCCAATGTAGGCGTTACCATTTCAAAACTCGGAAACATGCCTCGAAAATTGGTGACGGAAACCACCTGAACGCGATAATCTTTACAACCGTTACATATATATCTCGGTATAGATGACTGTGAGCTAGCAAACAATGTTTTACAGCTCATAAGCAATGATTTTTTTAGTGGTTTATGTACATAGTTTGCAAAAACGATAAATACTCACTTCGAGTTGCACCGAGCAGCCGCCATTTTTCGGTGAAAAACTTTGTTTTATGACGTAGGTTCCAGGCCCTGTTATTATGTCCCACTCATTGATGTTACTTTCGGCATGTACAGTAATGCCCTAATTAATCGACTCCCTAACGACAGCAGAATTATGGGTAACTTTTCAGGATTTAGTCGGAAATATGGCTTGTTGCCATTCATCGGAAAGCTCTCCCCAAGAGCTTTCCGATGAATGACAACAAGCCATATTTCCGACTAAATCCTGAAAAGTTACCCATAATTCTGCTGTCGTTAGGGAGTCGATTAATTAGGGCATTACTGTAGTCGTTCTGAGAGTTGAAACTTGAGCTTGCAAAATCCAGACCAGGTTATCTGGCTCCAATGTTTTAACATTCAATATTTTTTTTTTGCTTTCAGACCTAGCTGAAGTTTTGAGTAAAAAGGAGGTGAATGGGAAGCCGCTATACTACATTCATTATGAAGACTGTGAGTTTAATTTTCATGTATTGTAAAAGTGCTGCTAATCGTGTCTATATTGATTACATACAACATGATGGCGAGAGAACCTAAGATAGGAGAACGCGATTTATCGGGTTGTAGGGGTCTGAAAAATAAGTACATTTGTATCTGGGGAATGACAGCCAGTGTAACCTGTGTTAAATGTGACATTACTGGTCTGAAGGTTTAATTATGTTCTAACTCGCTTGCAGCTCGAACAAACAAAATATTTATGGAATAACTACAATGAATGCATGATTTTAAATGTAAACTTTAATGGACAAACGTGTAGCGATAGATATCGTTCGCAGACGATCAGTCATATAACAAATAAGACATGAAATGACGAATATTATAGTGTTACAACTGTTATAAGCATCTCCCAATCATGGGGTGGGTTGGGGGCATACAACGCGGAGCTTCAAGAGTAGAGTGAAGCTTGACCACTGTGTCAAGCGAGTTAAACCAATGCAAAATCAGTCGTGTGAATAAGCTCACACGAGCTTATCGTTACGATTGCCTTGAACATCGTTCAGATGGCGCAGTATTGACCCAGTTTGAATGACCAAAACAATCTGGACAACTTTGTTAACCAGTTACCGGCCATGCACACTTTGGTGAACATCAATAAATATATTTATTTTACAAAACTGGGAATGTTCACAAAAAAAGTGAAAAATTTGGATACATAATTTGTTTTCGTATTCATTGGAGACCAACTCCGTGTGTTTGGTTATAGGATAATAGCACAATTTCTGTCCCCTGAATTCTGTCATTTGCGCTTGCAAATTTTTGTTTGAAATTGTTATGATAATTTTTTTTTTATTTAAAATATTTCTCAGCTCTAACATAGCTCTATCTGGTGAAAGAACCTTATTTAGTGAGATTTGCTCTGTCATGATCTGTTTTTTGTGTTGAATCTGATAAATATGAGTAAAAAATGTGTAAAATTAAACGTTTTGTGTGCAAACCAAGGGGCATAAGTCTTGGCAAATTTTACGAAGAAGCTAAAGTACAGACATTTACTTACACCAAACGTTTCTGTCAAAAATAAAACATGCTTGATGAGACCTATGTCAAAGATAATGGCTCAGCATAGATCTGAAGTACAGTACCTACTCCCAGGTTGGCCAAAATTACTTGAAATTATGTATTTCTGCCTATACTAGAGATCACATTGATCTTTACAAGCATGTCATGAGGGACAGCTCTTGGTTATAAATCAGCTGTAAATTTGACAGAAAAGACCATTTCTAAAATATTCGAACGGAAAGAGTTGATCTAGTAATACACTGATTTCCTACAATTTTTCTTCATTTTCATTCATTTCAGTTAACAAACGACTCGATGAGTGGGTGCCAGAGGAGCGGATGGACTTATCAAAAATTGAACCTCCCCAGGAAAGAGAACAAAACACCAAAAAAAGAACCAAAATCATGTAATGGCTCACGGCCCGGATCTCCGGAAAGGGAGGCAATGGTACGTCTTCATATTGTATCGTCAATGGGATAGTCATTTGTTGTATGGTCAATGGGCTAGTCGTTTATTGTTATGGTCAATGGGCTAGTCATTTGTTGTATGGTCAATGGGCTAGTCGTTTATAGTATGGTCAATGGGCTAGTCCGTTTATTTCCTGAATGATGTTTTAGTGATTATTTAGGCAACAAGAGGAGCTGAAGATGGTCCTCATTCCCAATGGGAAATAGTCAGGTTTATTTATAGTTAAATATCTTACCTTGAAATTCCCTATTTACAGAAAGTCTCTTGTTTTCTGAACAAAATATAGGACTCCCCGATTCATTTTATGATGATTCCACCCCCCCCCCCCCAACCCAAACCCCAACTCAATCAATTTGTTATTGTATAAATTTAATTTCTCGCCATTTCCTGACTATATAAAGCAAAATAAGCAATAAAATTATAAGCTGATTTTTTTGTCATATGTAGCTGCTGGGTGGGGAGTGGAGGATAATTAGGCCTGGGTATCCCCCCCCCCCCCCCCCAATCTCTGTCTCAATCAACTTTTTATCTGATAAAGTCTGATAAAGTTGGATAAACGTTAATTTCTCGCCATTTCATGACTATTTAAAGCAAAATAAGCAATAAAATAATAAGGGGTTGACAAGTCAGACTGAAAATACTAAAAAATAAAATGCAATGTCATTTCATACCATAATAATATAAATTAAGTAAAAAAAAAGCCAGGATAGCCAGGGCGGGGTATCAGGGCAGGAAGATACCCAGGAGGGGAAGATATCGTGGTAGACGGCATTGCATTAACAGTAGAACCATGTTGATGTTCATTAGTTCAACGCGGTCACACTGCGGTTCCAACACGGTGGAGGGAGACACTTATTTTGAGAATATGTGTAGGGCTAGTGAAATGGTTAAATCGTAGCAGTCAAGGTGATAAGTCTGCACATTGCACAGTGTGTAATATTCATTTCAACATTCAAGATGGTAAGAATGACGCTACATGACATGGCAAAACAAACAACACCAGAAGTTGACAAAAGTTGTTGGTACCACAAAGCAAATGTCATCATTGCTCAAAAAGAACACTCTGTGTGCTACTGAACAACAAACTATCCATTCGGAAATTATATTTAGCAATTTCGTAGCTGAACACAATTTACTGTTCAGCATTCCCGATCATTTCACCAAACTTTCTAAAAAGATGTTCCCAGACAGTGAGATTGCAAAGAAGTTTGCCTGTGGCCAATTCAAGACAACAATGATCACAAAATGTGCCATAATATTCATGCTTATAATGTAAAATAAAAATATTTTTATTGTAAAGATACAAGTGGAATACATGTAGAAATCAATTAATATTTGCATTTTCATTATTTCTTCATTCCAAATTTATTTCCCATGAAGAAAAGTAATGAAATTGTATGTTTTGGTTTGGATTTCAAAATCTCCATGACAAGTCGTCAAATCTCCCTGACAGATGGAGTGTATCTCCCCGACAACATTTTTAGCATTATACAGGTCTGGTAGGCAGAAAGTCTGATTGTAAGTTTCCAAAAGGTTTATTTAGAAAACAGACAGTCCTGACAAACTGACTATTACTTTTCTTCGTTTCTTCTTACTTTCATCATAACATCCCACTGGCATATCCCTGACAAATCCACTGCAGCAGTCAATTCATTTCTTCTTCTTACTTTCAGCATAATGGAGCTGCCTCAATGCCGCTGGCGATATCCCTGACTAAATCACTGCAGCGATCACTCACAAAGAAGAAGCGTCCAGCTGAAGAAGAGCTAAGTGCGCTGCATGAGTCCCATTCATCTCCGTCATTAATTTCTATGGTAACTTCATTATTTAGCAACCTAACGTATATGGGAAGTAGTGAGGTTTTTAAATTTAATTTTGTTTTGGTTATGGATAATGACTATATGCGTAGAGCAGATGGCAACATATTTGACATAATATTTCCAGCCATTTTCCAGTCAGTTCCATAGTCTATGTTGCAATATGTGCCATTATCGCTCATATGATGCCCAAATGTTTAAAATTGAAACTTCTACTAGCAATGGTGGCAAATAGCAGCTGACAAAAGCGCGCGCTAACCACACGTCTTGTAAAAGCAACATTCAGCGACAGCGGTGTTGGTTAATTGAAACAGGAAGAATAGGTTTTGTAGAATATATCGGTTGTGGTTTGGTTTTGAAATAAAACTGAAAAAAAAACCAAGAAAACTTAAAACCGCACATCACTAATGGAAAGCCATATTTCCATTTATTAGACAGTTACACATAAGCAAAACTACATTAAATTATTATATTTATAAAGCTTTTTCCTTATTAATTTCTGTAAACTCAGCTGAATTATTTTCTGCTGAAATCTGTCTGCAGTTTGTACATTATACCATGTATCATATGGATTATCAATCAATTAGTCTATGGCCACACACCCAATTATACTGTCTATCACATTTTGTCACCTAGTTCAACATGATGTAATGTCGGTTTGTGTTATGGTTTGTTTTATTGGGATATAAAATACATGACCCAATTGGCAGTTGACCAATCACCGGACATGATTTAGTGTAACAAACATGGACTTTGTAAATATTCAAGCATGATTAATAATAGAATTTAATAGAATTACACTTTTGCATGATTGAATTACGCTGAAATGTAATTGTCTGAAATATATTTATAGTTAAATTAATTACACTTAAAGGGATACTGTACTCAAATGTTGTTGTTGGTTTCTATAGTCTCTTGAGTCATAGAATAAAGTAACCAGATTTCCATTGTTTGAAAGTCTGTTGAGTATGAAGTAATATTAAGGATTGCCGATTAGCCGGAATGCGAAAATACCAATTGTCGTTGTAAAGTAACTTTTGGACAGTTTTCAAGCAAATGTATCAAATAAATGTTATATTATATCAGGGTTTCCGCCAGAGGTGAATTAATTAGTCCGTATTGGGGAAACACATAACACGACGGGACGACCATGGTTCATCCCATCGGGTGAAAATTTTGTTATTTGACACTGAAAAGAAGCCATTTCCTTGCACCTGAGTGTCCCACAAAGCAATCCAAAGCTACGTATATTATGCAAGTCGATCATTTCCGTGGGTGCATTAATTCTGTCGATGGTATCCAAATAGTTAGTCATTTAATTACGTACGTATAAGACTGCCGTCTGATTGAAGACTATATAAATGAATGAGCTACGAGTTTAATACAGTGTTTACAAATTTATAACTTACAATAAGATTCCCACAGGTATAATGAATCTAAACACTAAAAAGCATCTACGCATTGACCAATAATACATAGCAAGGAGAATTGAATAAAGTATTTCTTAGAATTTCAAGTAGCGTCAGTGAAAATGAAACTGACAGGATTATATATTCTGTCAATCGTAAAACTATTTGTGCGCGGTGACGTCATACTGCAGGGTTTGTCTGCAGGAGATATTTATAGCGGCGAAATACGAATGGTAGCGAAATCTTTCACCCGGAACGCGTAGCTTGTTCAATAGTCTGTATTAGTCCAACAACTGATGACCGCAGCTATAGAACAGAGTTTTAGCCAACGTGTTATAAAATATAATTGAGTTTTTGGCGGGAAATGCGAACATGTGCGTCGTTGATTATTGTGCTTGGGGACCCAGGCGGGACAACGAAACTATTATTGACCGTACTTTGACTTTATCTCCATATTGGGGGGGGGGGGGGGGTTTGTGTTCGTGTTATCCTCCATGCATGTAATATGGCTCAAATGAATGGTGTTCTCACTATGAATTCCCGCTATAAAGACTGATTTGGGACAGGTTCTGTATTATTGTGAAATAAATCACTTTGGGATTTTGTTAAGTATGCATGGCAATATACGCATAATAATCAACACGCGTAGAGAATCACATGTATTTTTCAGTCAGGAACTTCACTTACCAGTACATCAAACTCAAAACAAATGATAATACAGCAATAAGATAAATGATCAACATTGGGTAGTTTCATCCATACACGAAAATCCTGTGAATAAAAATATCCCCGACTCAGCGATTGGGTGTTCTTTGATCCAATTATGTAATCATACGATAGCACGGGGTCTTCGAGCGTGAGTAGTTTCATCCATGGAATTCCGTGCACAAAAATATCTGCATGATTTTGACTGAGTTATGTCCCTTTTTCGACTTAAGATTTTACCTGATATGCGGTTTCCAGATGATAACTTTAGATTGAATCGAGTGAATTTTTCAAAATACCACACTTGGAGTTATTGTGTTTTATTTTTGTTATCTTAAGTCAAACGTTTCAAACAAATGAATTAAACCTTGCCCCACTCTACCCAGAAACGGGAGTATTATGCCACGCCCCGACGGTGTGCTCTTGTTTACTTTAGATGAATTTGCATCTAAATTGTATCATTTTCTATGGAGTCTGATCTACATGACCTCAAATTCGTGAGTAAACACATAAAAACCTGCCTGCTTGTATTTGGTTGATAAAAGTGGGAATAAAAACCTGCCTTCTGTGAAATTTGTTAGGTAAAATAATAAATATGAAAACTTGCCTGCCCATTTTGAAAAAAAAAGTGGGCCAGAAACAGAAAATAAGCTTTGTGTGGTTTTAGTAGAGCATTTCTACCTAAAACTGACATGAATGAGGTCTCCCAGAGGGTGAATTTAGTGACCCTATCCCGCACGGCGGGGTAGCATCACCAAATTTACCCTCTGGGAACCTCATTCTGCTTAGACCTCAAGTGCTGTGGGAGACCTAGACCTTGATTATGCAATTTATCTTCTGCAAATTAGGGGATATAGAAACTGAACAGAAGGGAAAAAGTGACTAAATTTTTTTTAATTTGAGACTATAGATACTTCCCAGAAGATTAGGCCTAAGCAGAATGATGGCCCCATAGGATTAATTTGGTGGTGCTAGCACACTGTGCTATAGACACAGTATATATCCAAGATTTAGTACAATGGGCTGACATGGGTAGGTAGGGTTAGCAAAAACACTGATAAATTTATATACTGGTATTTGAATATTAAAATTATTAAAGCACATCATTATATATCTGTAATTATACCCCCACTTTCGAAGAAAATGGGGGGTATACTGGATTGACTGTGTCTGTCCATCCGTCCGCCGTTCTGTCACGCTTTCTCCGTACATGTGTCTGTCGTACCGTCCGTCCGTCCGACCTCATAACTCGAACAACTATGAACCGATTTCAATAATTTTTTGTATGCAATCTCCTTGGGACTGCCTCTCCGCATGATGCTAATTGCGGTTCGGTCCGACTTTTTTTTTTAAGTTACGCCTCATTTTCGACTTAGAAAATTCTCTGTCGACTTAATAACTTTAACAAATATCAACCGATACTTCTCACATTACCCTCTCTACATGATGCGGCTAGGGATTGGCTCAGACTATTTTCGTAATATTACACTTCATTTTCGACTTATTTTGACTTAATAACTTTAACAAATATGAACCAATTTGAATAATTGTTTCTGTAAAAGCTTCTTGTGACACCATATCGATATTATTAGTCCAAATTTTTCCTTAAAGTTAAAAATCTTTTTTGTTGGGTTTACGGATAATGCGGGTTGAATTTGCCACTGTGGGGGTATGCTAGCACTCGTTTGTAAATGTGTTTCTTGTCTTATAGGGATCAGTTGCCGATGCAGCAGAACCTCCCACACAGAACATTCCCCGACAGACGGGCAGCATGGTCGCGCATCATGACGACATCGTCACCCGCATGAAGAATATTGAGCTGATTGAGATTGGGAAATTTCGTATACGACCTTGGTACTTCTCACCTTATCCTCAGGTGTGTTGCTATAAATAGACCTACTGCTGAGGCCAGGCCTTGAAATAGTGTGCCTGTCATTTGCAGAATGAGTTTCCCAGAGGGTGAATTTAGTGATGCTACCCCGCATATCGGGGGCTATAGAAATGATCTGTGTCTCTTTGTCTGCCTGCCATCCGTCCGCCTGAACCGTTTCTTGTCCGGATGATAATTTGAATATTATTAGACAGCATTTGATGAAACATGGTATGTGGCCATCATATGAGAAAGTCCTGAACAAGTTCTAATTTGGATCCGGTCTGACTATTTCTGGAAGAGTTATGTCCCTTTTGTTGTCTGGATGATAACTCAAGTTATGATTATGCGATAGCTTTCAAATTAGTAAGTGGATTAATCACATGAAAATATAGTTCGAGTTCAAATTTGGGCTCGGTCCGATCATTTCTGACAGAGTTATACCGCTTTATTGACTTAGAATCTTCTGATTATTATTCTGGTATATGATATAAATAATATAATCATCCACTACATTAATAATCACTGTTATAGTTTATAGCCATTGTTTTGTTTCAATAAATCTAAATCTGAAGTAAGGATATCTATGTGACAAGTTTGATACATTTTTTTGGCACTCTTATTGTATAGTTATATTCGCTATTCAAGAAATAAAGACTAATTCTTATTGTATTTTAATTTGTATACTCAACAGGAATTAACGACAGTGCCTATTGTATATATCTGTGAATACTGTCTCAAATATGTCAAGAGTAACAAATGCTTGGAACGACACCTGGTGAGTATAACTACCCCCCCCCCCCCCCCCCTCCCCACAGCAAAAAATAGTGCTGAGCGGTATTATAACAATAACACAATTTTGGAGGGCACTGCAGCTTATTAGCACCCCGACAGAAATATTTAACCCTTTACCCAACAAAACGGCCAAAACCGGCCAAATAAACCTTCAACAGCCTAAAATATCTTCGGTCTGTCTCAATAGAACCATACAAATATGGATATCATTGGAACCGGCTCCTTGACCACATTGTGATAGTTACAGTTATGCCCTGTGCCAATGCATTCTCTTATATATGCGAGTCGACCATAGGTCGCCCCGCATATATAAGAGAATGCATTGGCCTAAAAAAAATCTTTTTTTAACACTTTTTACCATTTTTTCTTACATTCTTTAACAATTTTATAATTTTTAATGTGTTAAGCCAATGCATTCTCTTATATATGCGAGGCGACCTATGGTCGACTCGCATATATAAGAGAATGCATTGGCACAGGGCCCTTCTGTTGGGTAAAGGGTTAATAGCCCAACAGCCTATTAGAGGAAGGAGACTAAGGGGGTGATTATACATTGCCCGGCGAAGATCTCATTCGCTTTAGCCGGCAGCGATAACAATAGAGTGTTTATACTTCGCCGGATAAGAATTACGGCTATCCGGATACTCAGCTATACGGTTTTCAACTTTTGGATAAAATGATTTAGTACAAGCACCTGATTGTCGTATGGATTCTAATTCGCTCTGCGGTTAAGTTAGATGTTTATCTGGGGTCATGCCGTCATGGGTGATTTCCTTTCAACAATTAACTCGAACAATATTATTGTGCAATCGCTGATAGACCAGCCCGCTTTTCACCTGTGTATATATTGGTCAGTGTGCCAGTTTGATTGTCTCTAATCAGCTGTCAGGTCGGTGGTCACGCACCTTGGTTATAAGCTATTATTATAAATACTTACCGATGATGGTACACGTACTCTGCATGTGCATGGTACATTTGTTGCGCATTCGAGGGAATTAATTCATGTACATGTATGTCCATATATATATATGGAGGAAATGGGATGGCACGTTTCTATGGATTCAAACTTAATGGACAATTAGTTCAATAATCTAAATCTGAGTGTGGGACTGTTCATCTTTGGAATTTATCGACCGACCGTGGTTATGGCCAGGTGTGAGAATTTTTTTTAATCTGAACCCTGAAAATTGCAAAACCCTAGCATCCAGCCTTAAGATTTCCAATTGTTGGACATTTTCCAAACTTGACGCACCTCTAATAAGGTTGGATCATTTCCAACTGATGGTCATTTCAGTCCAACAATTTGGTAAAAAAAATAAGCAAATGTTGCCTAAAGAAATCACCAATAACAAATTGTTGAAAATAAAACTACGAGAACAATTTCAACATATTGCTGACGTCAAATGTCCAACTATTGCCGTGTCAGGTATGAAATTTCCAGCTTTTGAATATTTTGATTAAAGTTGGGATGAGACACCCCATCGCCACGGCCCTATATACATGGACATGGTGAACGCCCGAGTAAAATGAAAAACATATTTTATTGTATAATGTGCAAACGGAAAATGCGTGACATTTGATTCGCGATGTTGAAACTTATCTACATGTACATGTATATAATATAAAATCCAATCCGAATGATTAGACACCAATTTGTAGATGTATGCGACGAAAAGATCTCAAAACTGACAATGGCCATGCTTTTGGTGCGACACTCACTTCACAGGCTGTATATGAATCCAAACAAACCATTAACAATGTTTTTTAAATATCTATAAAATTACCAATAGCAATACCTGAAAGTTTGAGTTAGATATTAATAATTTCAGCATTTCCATTTCTAAAAAGTTTCATTTCACTATACTGCCCAACCATATCTCTAGCGGCTAGATGTTTACAGGTGTACAGCAATATCATATTGCAGTTCAGTGAGAACTAAAACGAAAACTATTAACAAGTAAAGGAGACACATGAATATATGCGTATCTTCGCCGGCGATGTGTAAACACTCTGCCCAACCTTCGCCGGCTAACGGGTTCGCCGGGTAACGGCTTCACCGGCTATGTGTGAACGTCACCTAAGTCGAGAGCCACTAATAGAATGGAGGCATTTTAATCATTTCTGAAGGTCCGGTAGTATAGAGCATGGCGATCCTTCGAGATATGATCCGATTCGTATACTCCCGCTGATTTGATTCTATTTTATATCAGTGGGCCGATTTGGCACAAAACGAATCTCAACTTGTTCAAATATTGTGCGGGAACATCGTTCCATTTTAATGTAGACATCGGAGAAGTCCGGTCGAATGATAACAATAAACTGCGTATCTGTGTTTTTCAAAATCGAATGACTGATTTTTTTTACTGAGTTAACAGTTACAATCTATTATTTATTTAAATTTTTTTTTAACATAGTCAAGCCTTGAAATATTGTGTCTGTCATTTGCAAAATGAGGTTCCCAGAGGGTGAATTATTGATGCTACCCCACATAGCGGGCTAGCATCACCAAATTCACCCTCTGGGAACCTCATTCTGCTGAGGTGTAAGCAGAATGAGGTCCCCAGAGGGTAATTTGGTGATGCTAGCCCGCTATGTGGGGTAGCATCACTAAATTCACCCTCTGGGGACCTCATTCTGCAAATGACAGGCACACTATTTCAAGGCTTGTTCAGTAATGAATCAGAAATCTCAACTGGGAAATGTACCTATTAAAACTTTTCCAGAACATGAATACAAATGTTGCATGCTCGGGGCACCAGACCTTGTATGCGGGCCGTGAAATAGATTTTTTTGGCCTCATGAGCTACCGGTAATTCTTATTTTAAATGGCTGAGTGTGCTTGACATTATTTTTTTCAGGCTAAATGCCTATGGAAACACCCTCCAGGCAATGAAATATACAGGAAAGGAAAACACTCATTCTTTGAAATAGATGGTAGAAAACATAAGGTATGTTAGTATAACTAGATCCACTTCAATTTTTATAGCACCTATAGTCTGTTTTGTAAAAAGTCACTGTGTTTTACCCTTCCATGACGGGAGCTTCCTGAAATTTTGCGAAAACCCTGTGCTAACACATGCTCTTGTATATGCGAGTCTCCCATAGGGAGCCTCACACATATAAGAGAATACATTGGCCTATCATTATTTCCATTGACCTTGTAAGCCAGTGCATTCTCTTATATATGTGAGGCTCCCTATGGTAGACTCCCATATATAAGAGAATGCCTTGCACATACATTTTTGTCCAAGTTTGTATTCCTAAATTTTTCCAGTCACTTTTTTGTTAAAACTTGGCGCAGATATTTATCACCATGGGAACCAGATATTTATCACCTGCGACATTTTTTAGTGGAGTTATCTATCTTATTCAACTAAAAAAGTTTTCACAACATGATTACTTTTGTCCGAGTTTGTATTCCTAAATTTTCCGGTCCCTTTTTAGCTCAACTTACTTTGTAAGTTTGAGCTATTGCCATGGTTTGGCGTCCGTCGTCCGTGTGTCCGTCAACAATTTCCTTTGGCGCGGGCTACAGGTCATACCTTTGGTCTGATCTTTATGAGATTTGTCATGAATGTTGACATTGACATGTAGATGGGAACGAGTCATTTTGGTGTCATTCGGCCAAAAAACATGGCCGCTGGAGGCCATCTTGGATTTCAAAATTCAATCCATTGGCGCGGGCTACAGGTCGTACTGTTCGCCTGATCATCATGAAATTTGTCATGGATGTTAATATTGACATGTAGATGGGAACGAGTGATTTTGGGGTCGTTCGGCCAAAAAACATGGCTGCCAGCAGCCATCTTGGATTTTACATTTTGCATGACTAAATCCTTTGGCACGGGCTACAGGTTGTAGCTTTGGTCGGAACTTCATGAAATTTGTCATGGATGTTAACAATGACATGTAGATGGGAACGAGTCATTTTGGGGTCATTCGGCTGAAAAACATGGCTGCCAGCAGCCATCTTGGATTTTACTCTTTGCATGACTATATCCTTTGGCGCGGGCTACAGGTCGTAGCTTTGGTCAGATCTTCATGAAATTTGTCATGGATGTTAACAATGACACGTAGATGGGAACGAGTCCTTTTGGGGTCAATTGGCCAAAAAAACATGGCCGCCAGCAGCCATCTTGGATTTTACTCTTTGCATGACTAAATCCTTTGGCACATGTTAGACATTTCAATTAGCACCTTTCCTATTCCTCCATTTACTGTCAACCATTAAATTATTCCCCTACCTAAGTTGAGCTACAGTGTCATTGACACTTTCATTTTAAAACTTCACGCAGATATTTAGTACCATGGGAACCTGTGCACCTGCGATATTTTTGAGTGGAGTTATCTATCTTATTCGACTAAGAAAGTTTTCACAATATGATTACTTCTGTCCGAGCTTTTATTCCTTGTGTGTTTTTTTCCAATTTAGTTCAATGCCAGTCATGAGGCCAGTTTTCATGTCATCATCAATGCGGTAATTTAAATTATTCCCACAATAACGCAGTCAAAATGTTTTTTCTCAAATATATTATTTGCTATTAATTGTCGCATTAACTGAAAGGAGCGGGGGGGGGGTATATAATTTTAATATTTATTTAACTCTCTCCACAATCTACAATCACATCTATAACCGCAGACAAAGAATTCGCTGTTACAGTAAATTCAACAACCACCTTTTGTTATTTTCCTGTTATAGTATGGATTCAGAAAAAGATAACTATTCCTTAGATAGCACATTTCAAGTAGTATTAAACCTCAATATGTCATGAACATTGTTTTCCATTCTCATAAGTGTTGACACGAATCATATTAGTATTCTTTTTATGGGGTTGGCTCATTTTATAATATCTGCAGACCAGTGAGGTTTTGGTAGAGTTTTGTAACAAACTTGACGTATGGTTTGATAAATGACCATGGGCATCTGATTGTCAACCCCTGTCTTGATGTCTGATAAATTTAACAATGTAATCCGATTTTGACCAGATAATATAACGATAGAAGCTAGGAATCCTCTAAATTGGTGGTACATGTTTAGACGGTCTAAATATAATTAGTCCGTGTTTCATTTCAATCAACTTACCGTACTGACCCGGTTCAAAGCCCATGCCCGTGTTTAAGCCCACCCATATATTTTGGCAAAATTCCATGCACACGGGTATATTCGTGTTTAAGCCCACCCCAAATTTTGTTCAATTTCAGCGGTGGTAAGTAAGTATTTGCTAATGATACTTCCCAAATAAATAATTCCATTATAACGGGAAGTATATTCACAAACGATCGGTGACAGCGATAATGTCACGAAAAATGGAAAGTTATACTTTGTAGGCAAGTGATAATAATAAATAAAATGAAATAAAGTGAATCTTAAAATCTCATTTGTTTATTCAATTATACTTTCTGGGGGAAACCAATCGTCAACAGACGTCAAATACAAAAGAATGCAATCGCTAACGGCGTATATCTGAGAACGCGGTAAACATCAGTCAATTCAAAGAGTCACATGCGTGCATCGCGCACATGTCAACAACAGTACTGTAAAAACATATTCTTTGTATGTCGGTATGTTCCTACATGTGGCCAAACACAAAAAGAACTCATTCCCTGGTTATGTAAACACACGGTGGGTATAATAATGGGGACTTGTCATCCACAACACCCCAACAGCAAAAGATGTCTTCAAAAAAAGAGATACCGATGTCGTATTGGTACCCGGTGGTTAGTATATAATAATCATTAATTAAAAATTTTAAACTGCTATTTTTCACATTTTACGGTATAGACTATAGTATAAACATTAATCTGGGAGCGATAACTCTAAACATTCAAACACGTGGTTTTTTTGTATACGTATTTACATCGTCATTTCGTTAATTAACTAAACTCACTGGCTTTGTTAAATTGGTCACTATTGTTTTGTAACTCTGTGTAGACAACGGGCCATGAATAGAGCACTGGGTTCATTGTTATCCTAATCGGATTAAGTCACTCTCTTTACTCTTATATGTTGCACAATATTTCCCTGTACAATTTTCAGACATTTTTTAGTTATTATCTTTGGCTTCGATGAAGACGGCAAAGTTGTGTTTTAATTATATTGTTTGAACATTGATATAAACTATAGATAGTGGATTTACCCAGCTGTCTGAAATGGCAGAAATCCGATGACCCATGATGCTTACAAACTGTCATTTATGGGAATTTTGGGCTATAAAACAAGACAAGAAGTAATATTTTAATATACACATCAAAATGAAAAAAATACTTTCTCAAAGTAACTTATACTTAACTTTATTTAATCTGGAAGTCGTGTATATTTCCCCGAAACTCTGTGTTGGATCGACTTTATTTTATGGATCTATTTCTTCAGTTTTACTGTCCCGATTTCTTGGGATTTTTGGTTTGCAAAGGGTCATATCCGAGTTTAAGCCCACTTGGATTTTTGAGCTCAAATAAAACAAAGGCCCCCTGGGCCTAAACGCGGGTCAGTACGGTACTGTATGAAGACTCTCATGGTGAAAATTATTTCAAATGAGAGAAATCGAGCCAATGTGCCGCGAACGATGCATTGCTTGACCAATGAAAAGCTTCCTACAAATTCAATTAATATTCACTTATTCATACAAGCCACACCCGCTGTATTTGACTGCAATCTCATGAAAGGAATAAACTACAAGTTAGTGTCACGTATCTTAACTGAACAAACTTTGTATGTTAAAAATCAAATTTAACGTATGTTTATTCATAATTGGGGAATGATGAGATAGAAGAAATATACATAATAGAATTGTATTTGCGAAGATATTAAAAAAAATAGTATTTTCTCCTATCCAATGGATATCACGTCATGTGCCAAATAAGGATCATTACAACTTTAAGTAATCATATAGTAAATGTCAAGCACTTATTCTAAATAAGGATATGATGCAACATGACTGCGGCACAGTTCAATAATATAAATATAGCGTGCTTATCGCTATATTTTCATTTCATTGTTCTTTATTATATAACATCTGAATTATGAAACTTGTATTCTGCATGTATAGTGAAGCAAACCTTGAAACAAGCATTTTATTGCACGGAAATTGGTTAGAGGAAGAGTGACTATTGCATGTTTACTCTTGCACGTGTGTAGATCTATGTGTGTATCGCAATGATAAACATTGCCTTATGAATATTAATGAGTTTTCACAAAAAATGGATTTCCCCCTTCATCTCTGAAATCAGATAGAATGCCAGTGTCGTCAGACGTAGTTAAAAGTAATGAGACAGAGTCTGAATTTTTATCAGACTGATGTTCAGATAATATCTTATTATCTGAACACAGGGATGTTTTAGCCAATGACAGCTAGGGGCCGGAAATCCCATCTTTTGTTCAGAAAATAAGTACATTAAGTTTGTAGGCCATCTGTATCTTTAATAGCATGTGGAGGTACATATTAATAACATGTGGAGGTACATATTGTTAACATGTGGAGGTCCATATTAATAACATGTGGAGGTCCATATTAATAACATGTGGAGGTACATATTAATAACATGTGGAGGTCCATATTAATAACATGTGGAGGTACATATTAATAACATGTGGAGGTCCATATTAATAACATGTGGAGGTACATATTAATAACATGTGGAGGTCCATATTAATAACATGCGGAGGTACATATTAATAACATGAGGTACATTTCAGTCCTATGCACAGAATCTCTGTCTCTTAGCCAAGCTGTTCCTCGATCATAAGACGTTATACTATGACACAGATCCCTTCCTGTTCTATGTTCTTTGTGAACTCGACATGCGCGGATATCACATTGTCGGATTCTTCTCCAAGGTGAGTTAAAATATATTTATTCCTTTGTCCAGCCAATGTGATATATGGGGTAATACAATAACACAATGTACATTCATTATCCAAATAAAAACAATGACACAATGTACATGCATTATCCAAATAAAAACAATGACACAGTGTACATGCATTATCCAAATAAAAACAATGACACAGTGTACATGCATTATCCAAATAAAAACAATGACACAGTGTACATGCTTTATCCAAATAAAAACAATGACACAGTGTACATGCATTATCCAAATAAAAACAATGACACAGTGTACATGCATTATCCAAATAAAAACAATGACACAGTGTACATGCATTATCCAAATAAAAACAATGACACAGTGTACATGCATTATCCAAATAAAAACAATGACACAGTGTACATGCATTATCCAAATAAAAACAATGAAGTGAAACACTCACCGGAGATCAGGGTTTGTTGAACTTATTATCTAAACATTTCCCTTAATAAATAGGGTTCCTTTTCCACTTTTGTTTATCTTTCGTCTGCTTTTATCACCTTAACATCCCTCATAATGAATAATAGAGTGTTCCAATGTGAACTTTTTAACTGACTGGGAGAATTTATTTTGTATAGAAAGGGTTAAGCTTGACCATTTAGCAGTCACATTTCTAATAATAATAATCTTCTTTTTTTTTTTAGGAAAAAGAGTCCTCAGAAGACTATAACGTGGCATGTATTCTCACACTTCCTCCGTATCAGAGACTCGGATACGGTAAACTTCTCATAGAGTTCAGTAAGTACTTACAGATTCTCACACTTCCACCATTTTAACCCTTTACCCAACAGAACGGCCCTGTGCCAATGCATTCTCTTATATATGCGAGTCGACCATAGGTCGCCTCGCATATATAAGAGAATACATTGGCTTAACACATTAAAAATTATAAAATTGTTAATGAATGTAAGAAAAAATGGTAAAAAGTGTTAAAAAAAGATTTTTTTTAGGCCAGTGCATTCTCTTATATATGCGAGGCGACCTATGGTCGACTCGCATATATAAGAGAATGCATTGGCACAGGGCATAACTGTAACTATCACAATGCGGTTAAGGAGCCGGTTCCAATGATATCCATATTTGTATGGTTCTATTAAGACAGACCGAAGATATTTTAGGCTGTTGAAGCTTTATTTGGCCGGTTTTGGCCGGTTTGTTGGGTAAAGGGCTAATGGAGCAGGCCTATAGGTTTGTGGAATTTGGCCACATGATGAACACTGGACTTAAAAGAATAGTTTGAAAATTACTTAGATCTCATGTGGAGGTTTCTGCATTTTGAGAAACATCTTTTGGTGCAAGCCTTGAAATAGGGTGTCTGTCATTTGCAGAATGAGGTCCCCAGAGGGTGAATTTAGTGATGCTAGCATCACCAAATTCATCCTTTGGGAACCTCATTCTGCTGAGGTGTAAGCAAAATTGGTGATGCTAGCCCGCTATGCGGGGTAGCATCACTAAATTCACCCTCTGGTGACCTCATTCTGCAAATGACAAACACCCTATTTCAAGGCTTGTTTTGGTGTTATAAGGGTGAATTTTAAAGGGTTATATATTTAGCAGTAACTTATTCCTAAATTATTTATGGAATAAGTTATTATAATAAGCCACCTATTAAATATGAAACAATGGAAAATATTATATTATTGGTTCATCCGTCCGTCTATCCATTTGCTTTTTTTCATTAATACCGGATGATAACTTTAGGAAGTCTGAACTGAATGGAATGAAATTTGGTATGTGAACTTACTAGCCCAAAATAGAGAAGGTGTCAAAGTTACATAACAAAATTCTCTATTCTAGGTTATGAATTATCTAAAGTTGAAGGGAAAACAGGATCGCCTGAGAAGCCGCTGTCAGATCTTGGTCTCTTGTCATACAGAAGTTACTGGTCACAAGCTATTCTCGAAATTCTTCTTGATCTGAAACCGAATGAAGCTGGAGAAAGACCTGCTATTACTATAAAGTAAGTCCTCAGGACCAAAGATTTATTACACAACTATTGCTATCAGTCCCCTGCTACGCTGCCCTGACCACTGGCATCACATACACATTGAGGAAATCTCAAATTTTTAGGTCAAGTTTGAGCTATTGCTGTGGGTTTGCGTCCATCAACAATTTCCTATAGCTCACCTAGTCCCAGTCTTCTTGTACTAAAACCAGCTAAGATATTGGGATGGCGATTTGCTGTTTTTAGTCCCAGCCCGCTTGCATACCAATCCTATCACACGAGTTACACCCACGATCTGTGGCGGGAATCTGTGGTGTATTTTACTCGATTTACCTAATGAATCAATACATGACGCTATATACATCGGAAAGAGAGACATATCATGGTCATAATGGTGTATAATAATCTAACTTTCATGTTAAATTACGCATAGAATATTCCGGTTGATTGTCACCAACATCGCTGTTTTTTCTGTTTGTTTACTTAACTGAAAGCCGAACTCAGGTTCCGAAGAACTTCGGCATTGTCCGGTGTTTGTTTTGGCCGAGACGAATTTCGATACAAACAAAATGGCGGCCCCCATGATATTCTAATGGTCATTGTGTTTACACTGTTTTAAACTGTGAGATGGTTATAATTCCCGTAATTAATTTAATGTATTACATTTATATCTTCAATATGTATTTAATCTATGTAATAATTTATTTATTGTCACGTATAATTACGATTACAATGGAGAATTCATCGTGCGTGGTTGATTGAAAATCTACGGAATATTTTCACCGGAAAATGCCGAACGCAGTTCGCAAGGTCAACTGAGTTCGCATACTTTAAAAAATATGTAAACACTGCGGCAAAAGTTTCTTTTCACATTAAATTACCGCTTTCAATTCACAACCGATGTGGGTTTCAGATCAAATAGCATGTCTTCTGCGGAAACTATCCGTTTATTGTAGCAATTGTGATATTTTATTTCATATAATTGTGGTTTTATTTGAGCGGGTCACTAACGATTAACTCGTGTCAAAGGAGACCATGGGCCTGGAACTCGGACTAAAGACCGGCACCTCCATCCCAATATCTTAGCCGGTTTTAGTACGAGAAGACTTGGACTATAGCTCACCCTGCAGCCCGCATTTATTGGAGAAATGTTTTTAAAATTTACAGGCATGTTAAGGATCACCTCTAGATGGGAACTATCGAATTTGAACAATCTTCAATTAAAAACATTGCCACTGGCAGCCATCTTGAATTTTATTCTTTGGCACACCCTACTGATCACATTCATCCTTTGATAGACACCAAACTTCATATGGATCTTCAGGGTGACCTCTAGATGGGAGCCATGGATTATTTCCAAAATTTGTTAAAAAAACATGGCCACCAGCAGCCATCTTGGATTTCAAATTTGAATCCATCGGCACACCCTGCAGCCCGCACATATCAAAACTGGAAAGAGGAAATGGTATGGATTACCAATTTGCCACAATAACTTATCAGGAACAATCGGTATTCCCTGGAGTCGACTCTGTACAAAACAATCCCAGTAGTGATGGATCGGTTTTGGTTTTTATGTTTACCCATACCATAGTATGGTAAACATAGTGTCGTTGCCCGGATTGACCACTCGTCGTTCGTCCGTCTGTCTGTCTGTCTGTCTGTCTGTCCGTCTGTCTGTCCGTAGACACTTTACGAGTAATGCGATAACTCAAACATTTTCTATCCAATCGAAACCCAATATATGGGTTTCTCAGCCCAAAATACAGATCGAGTTCGAATTTGGGTTTGATCCGAGATTTTGTTACAGAGTTATGGCCCTTTTTCAACTTAGAATTCACGCATTCTGCCATAACTCAAACATTTTTTATCTGATTGGAACCAAATTTGGTATGTGAGTTTCACAGCCCAAAATACAGATCGAGTTCGAATATGGGTTTGATCCGAGTGCATTCTCTTATATAAATGCCAGTGACCCATAAATTCCAATAATTTGTGTTATGTACATTTGTCTATAATAGTACATAACAGTATACTCTATAATTCAACACCAAAATTCTCATTTATCCGATCATATTAAATTTTTATCGCCAAGGGATGGGTTAACATCTGCCGATCGTGATCGGCCTCTCGTTGTAGTTCGGTTTCAGTTTTTAAAAAAGACCGAAGAACCGAACCGATCGTAATTGAAAAAACTAGAAAAACGGTTCCCGATTTTAAATCCGGGCAATATGCTTTTTTTCTTCTGTTTGTGGCTTTTTCCTATGGAAAATGGAAGCATCTGCTAACTCGAAAACTAAACCAAATTTGTCAAACTATACTTGACTATATATATACCAGAAGTTTTAAAAATGCTCGTCGGATTTCCCCAACAGTTATATATAGAACATATTTCTCAGAATACAAAATACGAAAAACTCAGAACGGAAATCATTGCGGAACGAAATGCGTGATTGGAATCGTATAACGGACAGTAAATCATTTTATGGAATATAGTGGCACACATACATGTGCCGCATCTGCGTATTATTATTAAAATTATGCTGCGGCTATGCCTGTAATGTACTAGGAAGGCAAACTAAAATAAATTGCGGTCCGTTTAGATGTATGCGTGATGCGACGTTTTGAGATGCAGCACGCCGTCCTTGATCTCGTGAAAATATCGTCTTCGTGTGTATTGAATTCTGTTGCAACTTGGCATAGTTGTTCATAAAGTGGAGTGGATGTGTCCCGCACAATTTTCTTTTCTTCAGGCTTGATCAAAACACTGCCTTGAATAGTGTCTGGTAGCAGATATATCATGCCCCATTGTTATTATTGACTCTAATTACGGTTACTTTGAAAGTATATACTAAAATTGTATGTATTTCAGTATATTTTCACTATCTAGTAAAAAAACCGAAACCGAGGTTTTTTCTCCCAGAAAAACCAAAACCAAAACCAAACCTAAAAAATAAAAACCGCCTGTCACTAAATCCCAGGAAGGAACTTTTAGCTGAAGCAACCCACAAGGAACACTTATACAGTGAAACCCACAAGGAACACTTATACAGTGAAACCCACAAGGAACACTTATACAGTGAAACCCACAAGGAACACTTATACAGTGAAACCCACAAGGAACACTTATACAGTGAAACCCACAAGGAACACTTATATTTTGTTTGAATTTTTTTTTATCAAAATAGCACAAAGCAATGTTATTTTAGTTTAATATTTACCTGTTTACATGTACTTGCATCAGTTATATTCCCTTTTAGAACTTAGATGCACTAAAGCAAAATTATGCGCCGGTATTCAAAATTAGGCACATAATAAACTGTGCGCCTACATTTTCAAAATCGAAGGACTGTTCCAATATATACTGTTATTAATTAGATATCACATTTTTGCCTTGAGGGACCTATTATCGACCTCAGCTGATAACACACTAAACTTGGCTGATAACCCACTAAACACGGCTGATAGCAGCGAAGCATGGAGTTTACACCCAACGTAACAGACATATTCGGGGGATGCAGTCACAGTGATATGCCGATATAACAATTTCATAATGGACTTTAAGTCATGGCGTTCCAAGAAGTGTTTCATGCCATTTCGAATTGTTATTTACTCAGTAATTTCAATGTAAATTGTGAATATCTATTTGGCCATATAACGTGCGTGGTCATGCGCAAATTTACAACTCGTCAATATCTTATTTAGGCCAAAAAAAAAAGTGTTTTGGTTCTCGGGCAATTTTTTTTTTTCAAATCAACGAGGTAGGGAGGGTTTTATTTTTATTTTTTATTTTTTTCTGCGTATAGTAAGCATGGACAAAGATACCTTCCTCCGTCTAGTAATAACCAGAAAGGTAGAGGGAACTGTTATGCATATAAACTCATTTAGTCTTATATAAAAATGACATTGTACTACCAGAGTATGACTGGGATTACCTAACAATATATAATGCCCCTGACATTAACTACTGTTATTGTTGTCTAAAAACTGATACCTCCCCATTCTAATATGTGATCCTGAATTTAGTCCTGTGCCTTTCAATTGTATAAAGTTACAATTAGTGTAAGTTGTTCACAATGACTAATTGTAAGAAGAGCATGAGGATCAGCTAATCATTTTCTTAATTGTAGTCATCTACTTCATGTTGTAAGCCTGCAAGTAACTTTTTAATACTTTACATGTTAGAGCTCAATGCACACTAATATTCAACACATATCTGCTATGGACATGTTGATAAAATATTGTTTTTTTTTTTTCTTTTTTTTTTTCCGTAAGTTTTTTTGTCATAACATCAGGCATTGCAATAAAAAGGCCTAATGCGGCCCTTTTTATTCAATGCGGCGGGGCCTGAGAACCAAAACCTTTTTTTTGTTTGGCCTTAAGTTGCAAATTTAATTATTGTATTTACATTCTACCTGTTGTCCATTCAATCCTATGTTTACACCATTGACATTGGAATTTATATTAATGGTATTGACATATAGTTGATCTAATTAATAACGAGGTTATTACTTGGTTTGTTTTATATCGGCCAAGATATATCAGCCCTCTGTAACTTCATATCAGTCTTCGACCTTTGGTAATAACCTCTAATTATAATTATTAATAAAGAGCTTATATGTTATTTTCAGTGAAATATCTGAGTTAACAAGTGTGAAGAAAGAGGACGTGATATCAACGCTACAACATCTCAACTTAGTCAATTACTACAAAGGACAATATGTGATAAGTATTTCGCACGAGCAAATTGAGGCACACACGCGCTCCATGAAAAAGAGGCTCTTACGCATTGAAGCAAAATGTTTGCACTGGCAACCTAAAGACTGGAGTAAACGAGGGAAATGGTAGTCTCTCATTGTATGCATGATCCATTTAAGTTCAAATTAATGATACATGATCCGATTTAATGCCCCTAAATTACTATTTCTTTGGCCTCGAGTGTAAAAAAATATTAAATTTGATTCAAGGAACCCATCAGAGTTATCAGATTTCGGGTTTTGGAATCTGTTATTTTTCACCACCTCGATTATTTGGTAGCCTGGCAAATATTTGATAAATGCTGACTGATGTACTGTCGATACCAAATTGCTTTAAACAACATGTTGATATATAACACTTTTTGGCCAATTTTATACTATAGTTATACTATAAATGACATAATGTTTTGGCAATTAATCAATTCTGATAACTGAAGCAGCATTTCAAGAAATGTTGTTGTTGTTGTTGTTGGAATCTGATAATATGAGGACCATCAAATCGGATTGTGTACCTTTAAAATTAGACTCTCGATTAGGCGTTATTAAGTGTAAATAATTCCACTATCATTCACATTACCGCTGCTATAAATAGCTATGACATCCCTGCAGTATGACGTCACAGCACACAAATAGTTTTACATTTGACAGATATCTCCTTTCGGTTTTGTTTTTTGTGAATAACAAAACCGGGTGTTAACTCTTGAAATTCTTGGAAATTTAATTCTATTCTACTTGCTAGGTATTATTGGTCAATTTTTGACTCTTCATAGTAGCTTTTAGTGTTTAATTAAAAGTCGTAATCTCTAATTTAGTTAACACTCTTTGAAATTATCAATGTGACAGAAAATTATTGCGCTATTTTTAGCTAAAGGTATGTGGCGAATCAACATGTCGCTGAATAGGAATTCCGACAATCACCATTGGCTTCATCGCTTTACACTTTATCATTAAATGTGATAGTCTGACACTGACATAATGCTTCGTGGAGGGAATGGAATTTCCCTGCTATTTCCTTTAGACTCAGTAACGCGTAGCTTGATCGAGAGTCTTGTTTTAATACGAACTGGATCCATTTGTATAATTGCTGTATAAATGACAATGTTGTGTATTTATAGTTAATTAAAGCCATATTTTCATATTTTTTCTTTGATATGTTACATTTATTTAAGGACTCTAGATACTCAAATTATAGAACGGGAAATAGTAACATGCCTTGAAAACTGGCAACACAAAGTTATTTACTGAAAAAGTCACTTGAACTGTAAATGAACAGTAAAATATTTAATTTTACCATACTTAAAGGGGTACTGTACCCCAATTTCAATAAATTCCCAGTGACAATAGCGATCTAATATGAATATTATATTATAAAATAACTAATTTGAGTCGACGATGTCTACTGAAAACGTTCCGGTTAACAGGCTATCGTAAAAGTAAAATTGAATTATTTAATATAAATGAATTTATGGCTGGAGTCATAAAATGGAGAATTATGCCATTACGAGTTACCGTTCTTGAAATCGCATATGTTGCGTGTCTTTTATCGACGGCCATTCGCGAACATTATTGAGTTGCAAACAAAACATGTTACCTGCAAAAGAAGGCCCGTTATAACCGATTAGAGGAAAAAGGAGAAAGAAACAAGAGTCATAAAGCGTCAAGTATTTTATAGGGAGTGAGATTGTTCGATGGAAGAGATTGAATGCATCAATCGAAGCTGTGAGCAATGAACTTCCGGTTCTTCCTGCAACCTGCTTCTTCTCCGGTGAAGGTCAAAAAAATGGCGCGTAGTTTGAAATCGTAATATTTTTGTTTCCAAGATCAATATTTTCTTCGCTAAATTAGGTTTATACGAATCTCATATAACACGAACACAATCTAACTTGAAAGTTATTTCAATGGGAGTAAATAAAAAAATCGCCTATCTTAGTGTACAGTACCCCTTTAAGTTCATAATAATTGAAGATTTACTGGTAGTTTTGACAAAAAATTCCTCTGGAGACATTTTTTGTTTGTTACATAAAACATTTTCACCTGAGCACATGTTTACCTCAGAGATAGGAAACTTAAAATGGAGATTGCTAATTTGGGCATAATATTTCAGTTTTCTTCAGGAAAATTATCTAAATTTGTATTATTTAGCCAAAGGTCACATATTAGTGATGATTATTTCAATTATTTCTTTACATTGACGTTTTTTCAGTATTTCACAAAAATTGATTATCTTATAGTACTTAAGTTGATTATTTTGTCACCAAAACATGCATTCTGGTTGGTCGATCCACCAGCATCGCCCATTGACAGGTGAACAAATTTGAATTGAGCATGTTGTGATTGACGATGTACGCCAAATTTGTCATCACGCAGCATGGAGTTAATCAAGTTCAACCGGAAAGTTGTTTACTATAGATACGATTAACCCTTTCACAGGGTTCATGATGGGAGCTGTGCTGGTGCAACATTAAAGATCCTGTGTTGTGCTTTATTAGCTCAACTTACTTTGTAAGTTTGAGCTATTGCCATGGTTTGGCGTCCGTCGTCCGTGTGTCCGTCAACAATTCCCTTTGGCGCGGGCTACAGGTCGTACCTTTGGTCTGATCTTTATGAAATTTGTCATGAATGTTGATATTGACATGTAGATGGGAACGAGTCATTTTGGGGTCATTCGGCCAAAAAAACATGGCTGCTGGTGGCCATCTTGGATTTCAAAATTCAATCCATTGGCGCGGGCTACAGGTCGTACTGTTCGTCTGATCATCATGAAATTTGTCATGGATGTTAATATTGACATGTAGATGGGAACGAGTCATTTTGGGGTCGTTCGGCCAAAAACATGGCTGTCAGCAGCCATCTTGGATTTTACTCTTTGCATGACTAAATCCTTTGGCGCGGGCTACATGTCGTAGTTTTGGTCGGAACTTCATGAAATTTGTCTTGGATGTTAACAATGACATGTAGATGGGAACAAGTGATTTTGGGGTCATTCGTCTAAAAAACATGGCCGCCAGCAGCCATCTTGGATTTTACTCTTTGCATGACTAAATCCTTTGGCGTGGGATACAGGTCATACCTTTGATCTGATCTTTATGAAATTTGTCATGAATATTGACATTGACATGTAGATGGGAACGAGTCATTTTGGGGTCATCTGGCCAAAAAACATGGCCGCTGGTGGCCATCTTGGATTTCAAAATTCAATCCATTGGCGCGGGCTACAGGTCGTGCTGTTCCTCTGATCATCATGAAATTTGTCATGGATGTTAATATTGACATGTAGATGGGAACGAGTGATTTTGGGGTCGTTCAGCCAAAAAACATGGCCACCAGCAGCCATCTTGGATTTTACTCTTTGCATGACTAAATTCTTTGGCGCGGGCTACAGGTTGTAGCTTTGGTTAGAACTTCATGAAATTTGTCATGGATGTTAGTAATGACATGTAGATGGGAACGTGTGATTTTGGGGTCGTTCGGCCAAAAAACATGGCCGCCAGCAGCCATCTTGGATTTTACTCTTTGCATGACTAAATCCTTTGGCATGGGCTACAGGTCGTACCTTTGGTCTGATCTTTATGAAATTTGTCATGAATATTGACACGTAGATGGGAACGAATCATTTTGGGGTCATCTGGCCAAAAAACATGGCCGCTGGTGGCCATCTTGGATTTCAAAATTCAATCCATTGGCGCGGGCTACAGGTCGTGCTGTTCGTCTGATCATCATGAAATTTGTCATGGATGTTAATATTGACATGTAGATGGGAACGAGTGATTTTGGGGTCGTTCAGCCAAAAAACATGGCCACCAGCAGCCATCTTGGATTTTACTCTTTGCATGACTAAATTCTTTGGCGCGGGCTACAGGTTGTAGCTTTGGTCAGAACTTCATGAAATTTGTCATGGATGTTAACAATGACATGTAGATGGGAACGAGTGATTTTGGGGTCGTTCGGCCAAAAAACATGGCCGCCAGCAGCCATCTTGGAATTTACTCTTTGCATGACTAAATCCATTGGCACAGGCTACAGGTCGTACCTTTGATCAGATCATTATGAGATTTGTAAAGGCTGTAGATGGGAACAGGTCATTTTGGGGTAATTCGGAAAAAAACATGGCTGCCAGTGGCCATTTTAGAATTTACTCTTTGCATCAATAAATCCTTTGGCACACCATAATCACCACATCCCTGATCCGATCATTATGAAACCTGTCATGAATGTTGATATTGACATGTACATCTAGTCTTACTTAGACATTTCAATTAGCACCTTTCCTATTCCTCCATTTACTGTCAACCATTAAATTATTCCCCTACCTAAGTTGAGCTACAGTGTCATTGACACTTTCATCTTATATATACAAGTCTCCCATAGGGAGCCTCACAATTATAAGAGAATACACTGGCTTACAAGGTCAAGGTAAATATTGTTATGCCAATTTATTCTCTTATATGTGAGGCTCCCTATGGGAGACTCACATGTATACAAGAGAATGCTTTGGCACAGGGTTTTCGCAAAATTTCATGGAAGGGTTAACAGACAGTTCTGAGTAACCCTGTGGAACAAACGTAGAGATTTGATCTCCGGAGATAGTAATATCTCACGTCAGCATATAGTGCCAATAAAAAGTGCTTTAAATGCAATTTTTTTAACTTTTTTGATGGATTGAATAATAATTGAATTATAACGGAGATAAACATATCCTGTTTAGTTGGATATATTCGGGGATCCGAGCATGAAAACAATTTGCCGACTCATTCACATTCCACGAATATCCAACTAAACAAAGTATGTTTATCTCCTAATTAACCCTTTACCCAACAGAACTGCCCTGTACCAATGCATTCTCTTATATATGCGAGTCGACCATAGGTCGCCTCGCATATATAAGAGAATGCATTGGCTTAACACATTAATAATTATAAAATTGTTATAGAATGTAAGAAAAAATGGTAAAAAGTGTTAAAAAAAGATTTTTTTTAGGCCAATGCATTCTCTTATATATGCGAGGCGACCTATGGTCGACTCGCATATATAAGAGAATGCATTGGCACAGTGCATAACTGTAACTATCACAATGTGGTCAAGGAACCGGTTCCAATGATATCCATATTTGTATGGTTCTATTGAGACAGACCGAAGATATTTTAGGCCGTTGAAGCTTTATTTGGCCGGTTTTGGCCGGTTTGTTGGGTAAAGGGTTAACTGTTCTATTGCTTAGTTTTACAGCTGAATGGGAGAATCCATTTAGTATAAGAAAGGGTTAATTGATAGAAGTGTCATCGATTCCTACCTGAGTTGGTGCTGCATTAAAGATCCTGTGCCAGTGCATTCTCTTACAGGGAGCCTCGCATATATAAGTGAATTCACTGGCTTACAATGTCAATGTAAATATTGTTAGGCCAATGCTTTCTCTTATATATGCAAAGTTCCCTATGGGAGACTCGCAATTATAAAAGAATGCATTGGCACAGGGTTTTCACAAAATTTCAACAGAGTATGTTATCTCCTAATTAACCCTTTCTATACTAAACTTATTGACGAGTAGTTCCCTTTGGAAATGTTCAGATAATAAGTTCAACAAAAGACAATAGGTTGTTTGTTGAACTTATTATCTGAACATTTCCCAGAATGAATATGATCCCTTCTACACTTGTTTTGTCTTTTCATCATACTGTCGTCTGTTTATATCCCTGAACACCCCTTCAAACGAATAATAGAATGTTCCAATGTATACTTTTATAACTGGGTGGGAGAATCCATTTAGTATAGAAAGGGTTAATATCAGCTCAATATCAATAGAATATCCATTTCATCATGTGAAGCATTTCTCCATCTACCATCAAATTGCTTCTTTTTTATTTTTCAAGAAAGGCATAAATATGAGGGTTGAGGGAGAGGGCTGTTCAGCCCTTTTGAGCATCCCAGGTTAGCCACCTGAAATACTTCTTCTTATCTGCCATTTCCTACAAAATTCCCTGATACAATTGGCGATAACGAATTGGCGATAAAAACATCTGTATCATTACTGTATCGATACAAGGCGCTCGTGACGTCGTTGACTGTTTCAAAATCATGAAAATCAATCGCGTGAAAAATAAAAACAAAATTCCAATGTATATTCTTGCGTACTATAAACAAATAGTTCCAAGGTTTTAACATTATTTGATTTCCTACCATAATGGGTATTATGGTATAACATATCACAAAGTAACTAATATGTATTTGTTCAGTATTTATTATAAATTATATAAAACATGCAGGTGTAAGAGATTGTGTCCATTGAATACAATTTCCGTTAGGCATATTCGCGTGAACTTGCAGGTTGTGAGAATTTAGCAAAGTGAGCTAATCGCGTGACACAGATACCTTTGCAGGTTGGGAGAATTTACTCAAGAAAGCTAATCGTCGGACACAAATTCAACAGTTTTGGCATTTAAGAAACTCCTAAAATGTAATTTCTGTGGTGGATTCTGTCACACTAATGGTAGATAAATGTGTGATATACACAATGTGTTTGTAACGATTCATGTATCGCGACTCGGGTAATTTTCATGTCCATTGTGGCCACGAAAACTAGCCTCGTCGCGATACATGAATCGATACAAACACATTGTGTATATAACACATATTGATCATGTGAAGATATGTCGGACAATACCGGTATCAGCAGGATGATAAAATTGTAATGATATTGTGGCACATTTAATAAGTCTTTATTATCAATCTGCTCTATGTTGAATGTATAAATGGATGAAATTTTTTCAGAACTTGCTCTAAGAGTGTTGTTTTATGGCTCGGCAAACGTCCGACCATAACTGACATGATACTGGATGAATACAACAACATATCTCTTTCCAAACGGCTTCTGGACAGTCACATAACTTGTTTAGATCGGCTGTTTACATCGGAGCCTGCAACAGAAAAGAGATATTAACCCTTCCAGACTGGAGCTTCCTGAAATTTGGCGAAAACCCTGTGCCAATGCATTCTCTTATATATGCGAGTCTCCCTTGGGGAGCATTTTGCATTAGAAAAGGCATTGGCCTAACAATATTTACCTTGATCTTGTAAGCCAGTGCATTCTCTTATATATGCGAGGTTCCCTATGCGTATATAAGAGAATACATTGGCCTGTCAATATACACCTTGACCTTGTAAGCCAGTACATTCTCTTATATATGCGAGGCTCCCTATGGGAGACTTGCATATATAAGAGATTGCACTGGCACAGGATCTTTATTGCTGCACCAGTGCGGCTCCCATCATTAATCTCAGGGTTAATGTTAAGATAGTGTGTCTGGAAAAGCTGTCTAGCCATCCCGCAGGTCATATTTCATTTCCGATGATAACTTTCATTCTACTAAGCTAAATGGAATGAAATTTGGTATAAGGTTCACTACATGTACCACAAAATAAGGTCAAGTTCAATTTTGCCTCTGTGTTAAAATTTGGGCTCAATTTTTTTTTTGGATGATAACTGTAGCTATGGTTACAACATAATATATGGGTCAAGTTCGATGTTTGGGTCCATCCTCCCATTTTACCCGAGTTCAACTGAGTTACTCACCTTTTTCGAATTAAAAATTGGAGTTTTCATTATTTACTTTGATAACTGCAGTTATAGATTTGGTCGATCACCATCAAACTTGATATGCATCGAAATAGGTTCAGCAGTCCTTTCCAGGAGACGGGACCGATTGCTCTCACGCCCATGTGCACTCGCAAGTTTGAATTCACAGGTGCTGAAATTTGCGCTCATTCCTCTTGTCAAAATGTTTATGGTCACTGTAATCGTTGATTCAATATTGAACCACTTGAAGGTATATTTAGAACCTTTCTTATCTTAGTTAAGTTATGGGCATTTGAAAGTATATCCCACAATGACATTTTGTTCGAGAAAACCTAACTCACGATTATATTACGGGTGCAATTGCATCCGTCTTTTGAATTTCGAGAGCAAATAAGTGACTTCAGGTTTTATAATTTCATTGGTTTTCCGATGATAACTCCAAAGTTATGGAATCTCTCCGAAATTTAATTTGAAACAAGCCAAGGGGCAAATTATGTCACCGTGGCATTGCACTTGTCATGCCTGAGTTTAGTGCCTGTCGTTTGCAGAATGAGGTCCCCAGAGGGTGAATTTAGTGACGCTATCCTGCATAGTGGGCTAGCATCACTAAATTCACCCTCTGGGAACCTCATTCTGCATGGCCTCATCTGCTATGGGAGATATATACTCAGATGGAAGTTTTCAAATGGTAAATATTATGATGTACACCCATTAGGAACGTCAATTATGCAATGTGTCGTCTGCCAAATTGGGGATATAGAGAAACTAAACTAAAAAAGAAATAAAATCTTTGTGAAGAAGTTTCTATAGAAATTTTATAATAAAGAAACTTTCGAGAAAAGATGAGGCCAAAGCAGAATGAGGTCCACACAGGGTGAATTTAGTGATGCTAGTCCGCTATGTGGGATAGCATCACTAAATTCACCCTCTGGGGACCTCATTCTTCAAATGATAGGCACTCTAAACTCAAGCATTGCTCTTGTTAACACCATATAATCAATCTCAGTCATTTTAAGTTTAACTAATGCTACTCACACATGCAAAGCCCTCGTTTTGATATTGTACCTCCTTCCATGACTGATATTGTACCTGTACATTACACATTCTTCTCTGCAAAAAAAAAAACCTTACGTTTTAAGTAACTTGGAACATAAAATACGAATGGTACTGAACTTTTGACAATCTATGCATAAAAGGTGTCTTGGTAAGAAACACATGACTGGTACTGTGTATTGACATCACACCAATTTTTTTACAAAATAATGCAATATTCGGACAATAATTGATTCTATATTCTATAAGGGGGACTGTACACTAAATCCGGACATTTATGGGACTATCTCCATTTATACTCAACAGAATAAATGCAAAAAATAAATGAATTTGAGCCATGGATTAGTGTGTCACTACACATATGGGCTCTCAACGATACAAATAATATGGTAATTATAATGAAAATTAGTTTATGACTCAAATTTATAAACTCATTTTCATCATAATTACCATGTTATTTGTATCGTTCATATAACCTGTTGATGATAGTTGTTTAACAGACTTTAAAATTTTTTTGCATAAACCCGCTTTATGGGCCATGAGTCCCTCTAAAAAGATCTATTCAATACAGTAATGCCCTAAATAATCAACTCCTCAACCACAGTGAGAGCTTTCCGATGAATGGCAACAAGCCATATTTCTGACTAAATCCTGAAAAATTACTCATAATTCTGCTGTGGTTAAGGAGTCATTTATTGTAGTTGACTTAGTGTTTTGAACTCACAGCTCCATTAGGATCAGGAGTACAACCAGTCGCTACCGTCACTTGATGTCCAGATGATTTGAGTGTGGTCGATTTCTGAAAGATCAGGTCCATCTTGTACACCACACCTGCAACAACCTGCCAACACATGAAGACAACTCATTGGAAATAAGAGGATGAAGGTCAAGGACTCATTAATAATAACAATAATTATTTGATTGATGTTTATGTATTAAAATATGTTTAAAGTGATGTGAAACACTCCGGCATGGTGATCAGATAGAAATGGAGTATATTCTTGCTCAAAGTAGTTATTTTTACAAATATTATATCCAAATTGGCAACACACATCGCCATTCTTATATATTAATTAATTGCAGTGATTCTGGAAGGTTAAATCGTTTTCCTTAGTTTATCGCAGATAGTTGCGCCCCGAATCGAGAAGTAAATAAATATTAACAATTGATGGTAGTTCCGACCATGATTTCTATGGAGTGGCACGTTCGATTTGCTTGAAATTTTCGGCGATGTTACTAAAATTCTGCATTCCTCCAGTTGGCATAGGCCTAAATGCTAACCTATCAGCTTCACATACCCGAACAAGTCCATAATGTGTCTTTAATACTTTCTATATGAAATACTCATTGACAATTAGTTCCCATATAAAATGTTCAAATAATAACTTCAACAATTAAACAACAATAGGTCGTTTGTTGAACTTATTATCTGAACATTTCCCACCAATAAATATGAATCCTCAGTTCTGCTCTTGTATTATCTGTTTTCTGTCTGTCATCTGCTTTTAACACCTGAACACCCCTCTAAATGAATAATAGACTGTTCTAATGTATACTTTTATAACTGAATGGGAGAATCAATTTGGTATATAATTTGTTAACCCTTTGAGTGCCAGGGGCCGATCTCATCGGCCCTAAACCTACAAAATAAGTCTGTTACAGAATATAAGAATAAATTATTAAAATTGTAAAAAAAATAAAATATATTGTTAGGCCAATGCATTCTCTTATATATGCGAGGCGACCTATGGTCGACTCGCATATATAAGAGAATGCATTGGCACAGGGTATATGGGGTCGATACAAAAATTGACCTGGCACTCAAAGGGTTAAACCAAGGCAACCCATTGCATGAGAGGATGAAGGTCAAGGTTCAAGAACAAGAATTCCACCAGTACAAAATATGTGATCTTTTTGAAGTTTTGACAGGGAACCCTGTAAAGCTGAAAATATAACATGAGGAATATACTTCTTAGTTATTACGTGTTCCTTAATAATGTACTTCACTAGGTGAAGCTCCAATCTCGAAATTGCATGATTTAAGTGAATCTGAGTGATTTTGCTTTGCGTCGCTGACAATTATGGAATTTCTCCTGGGTAACTAATTCAATGTTTATTGCAATATCGGTCCACAGAAAAGCATGCGATCTTGAGCTGAGACCACCCCCTAATGTGCAGTTGACTATTGAGAAACATGTGTTAACAAAGAAATATATTCCCGGCCTTAACCCTTTACCCAACAGAAGGGCCCTGTGCCAATGCATTCTCTTATATATGCGAGTCGACCATAGGTCGCCTCGCATATATAAGAGAATGCATAGGCTTAACACATTAAAAATTATAAAATTGTTAAAGAATGTAAGAAAAAGTGTTAAAAAAAGATTTTTTTTAGGCCAATGCATTCTCTTATATATGCGAGGCGACCTATGGTCGACTCGCATATATAAGAGAATGCATTGGCACAGGGCATAACTGTAACCATCACAATGTGGTCAATGATATCCATATTTGTATGGTTTTATTGAGACAGACCCAAGATAATTTAGGCTGTTGCAGCTTTATTTGGCCGGTTTGTTGGGTAAAGGGTTAAACAGTTCCTAGGTTTTGTACTGGTGAAATATGATCTATATGGGCGTTAGCCAGAGTAGAGATTCATGGCATGATCTGAGACAGAGCTTACATGTTGAAGATTGTCTAATCTCTACCAGGCTACTAATTACAACACACAAATATTAATTGTTTCGGAAATTTGCATTGGCCCGGGAACATAGTGAAGTCTAAAATTTCAAAAGTTGCAAATTTTAAGGCCAAAACCCAGCTACAAAACCCACAACATTTGGTAATGAAAAGCCTGAAAACACTAGAAATTTATTTCTTTTTCAACTTTTAACCTTTTATATACTAAATGGATTCTCCCATCCAGTTATATAAGTATACATTGGAATGGTCTATTATTCATCTGGAGGGAGTTTTCAGGGAAAATGAGCTGATGACATGATCAAAGTAGAGGCGTCCTATGTTTTGCTATTTATAAGTCCATAGGTCATTTGTTGAACTAATTACTTATTATCTGAACATTTCTTAAGGGAGCTACTTGTCGATGACTATTCAAAGCATTAATGTATCGCAGTCAAAAGACTCAAAACTATGATTTTAGTCTGAATTTCTGAAATAGTCTGAAATCAGTTCTCTTTAACTCTTAAAATCTACCGTTTGAAATTTCTAGATGAATGGATCTCATAGATGGGGATTCACGTTTGTTCAAATAGGGGCAGAGATAAGAGATTTAACTCTCAACCACCCACACTACCTGTATCTATACTGTTTTATACTGGTATAACAATATATATATTCCTATTGATTTCTAAGCTGCCTGGGTGATGGGCAATGAGGCGGAAGTATAGAGGGGTGGGGTTTTGACCCCCTACTTTGATCAAAATTTTAAACAGTTGGAAATTTCATGCCTGATACATTAGTTTTTAGATTTGATTTTTCAACCAGAAACAGTCCATATTTTCCTACTTCGGGTTCGGGTTAAACTGTTAGACCAAAATGGCCACAGATTTTAACTTTATGGGCGATGTCAGGTTGGTAATTTCCAAGTTCGAGAGATTGAAGTGCTGGTACCAGCTGTAAAATTTAATTCTAAGAGGGATGTGCAAAAGGAATTTTGTGAACTTAGAACTGTGGTCTGGTTGTCTTGTTTAAAAAGGGTAAGGGGTTGGAGATTTGTCAGTGGTGTGCTATTGAAAATTTCAAGGTGAAGAGCCTTGCTCATCTGAGAACCTCCAGCTATATCACTGTTTAGAATTACTTGTCTTAAGTGATTTTGACAATTACTGACTGTTGTAGTCTTCAGAGTCTCAGTCTTTACAATCAGGTGAGCGACCCCACAGTCATTGACTGTCTTGTTGTAGGAAATTGTTGGATTGCAATTCTCCAAGTTGAGCTGGGGATCAATGTCCACATTATAAGTTCTAACTGCCAGCCACCCCCTACCCCAAACCAGACCCAAATTCCCAAGTTTGGGAAATTCCATTTGTTTGGTTAGAATTTTTCAAATGATACCTCAATGTTTCCAACTATCACCCGCCCTATGGTTGAACATTTCCAACAGAACTAATTCAGTGAAAATATTTGAATAATTGGAAAATCAATTAATGATCATCACAATGTGTGATTTTGGTTAGATAATGTATTAAGACTTGTTATCCCATATAGAAATATTGTGCTACATTTACATTATGAATTGTTTTTAAATCTTAGGCATTTTCAATTTTTGCGATTTACAAGATGGCATCCAAGATGACCACCAAACGTTTGGCAATTTTTATTATTTTCAGTTGCAGCCTAGTATGGATCACGTACTTCCATGACCAACCATCACGCAGTCAGTTTTCGTCTGTTCGTGATGCTAATTCAAATGACATTACACCAGCAACTCTGAACAAACATGACAGTGATACAATTAGCAACCCACCCACCATCAGAGGTCCGCGTTCCTCTGCATATGATGTCTTTGTTGATAATATAAGACAGGGTTCGGTTGATGACGATATTGCACCATATGTCGAATTAATACTGGACATTGTGCATAACACGCCGAAAACAACATTCATAGAAAGACTATTGGACCACACAAGAGGAGTTGAGGCTACATTGGATCGACTGCGGCATACGATATTCGGAGCGATTAAGGAATTGGGTGTATGTATTCCACCCCCAGTAAATGACTCACAGTTAAAGCGCAGGTGCAATTCGGCGAAAGCTTCTACCTCCTGGAAGTTAGCAGCTGATGTGTATTGTCTCCTTCAGTGTCTCATAGACGAAGACTTCTGCCATCTTGAGGAGATGATTAGTTCTTCGAAAAATGCCAAGAAGTCTAACTATAACTCACTTTCTCATACACCTCAACCTGAAACTCCTTGTTCAGATTCCACCATTGCGAATCAGACTCAAACGCCCATGCTTCCACCATCTCTGATTGATGTTTCAAGCAATGTTACTCTTCTAACGGAGACATGTCATCGCATTGAGAAAGACCTTATAGAGACTCTCCCAGGTATTAATGGTCGCCTAGAGGCAATGGAAGCCACCACGAACATCGCAAGTGATAGAATTCTGGAATTGGAGGAAGTTAGCTCTGTGACAAAACTTACCTGCGAGAGAATTGAAAGTGAGAAGTGTACGGGTGTTACTAGACTAAAAAGTGATATAAAACAAATGCGCCAAGTCTCTGATGATATGGTCGACCTTATGGATGGAGTTCTAAAAAATATTTCGGCACAAGAGGACACTATAAATTCATTAAAAAGGAGGATGAAGTCATTAGAGAAGGATCCCAAATATGTAAAACCACAAAGTGGTACGTGCAAACACAAATGTGAGGTCCGTTGCGAGCACAAATGCGATGACAAATGGAAAGAAGAGATTCTCCAAGTCGCCAGTTACTTCAATACTGAACTCAACAAATTTGCATACAATGTTCTCAGAACTATACACTCACCGGCTTATTTTCAAAACATGGCCAACATGTCGCTTTCGTCGGACCCTGACATGGCATCCTCGCCGAAGATTCCAACACATAACATGTCAGAGACTAACGCTACGATGAAAACTGTCCTCGACGAACTGGACCTCGATGTGAACAGCGACAATCTTCCCAATGTTGAACTTGGTGGGATTGACACCATTATTCTTGGAGCAAGCAACTGTGCAGGGATCGAGCTGGACGATCCCAAAATAAAGAATTGCTCGGTTAGCGGAGCAAAGTTTGCAGAAATTTCAAAACTCCTTACTAGTGTGGTAAATGATGACGCTGGTATTGATCTCAACACAATCAAAACTATTATCATTCACCTCGGGACAAATGACATTACAGCATCTAGGTATGACACAAATCTCATCATTTTGGATATCATGGAAGCCCTACCCAAGATATCGACTATCTTGCCTAACGCACATCTAAAAATTCTCAGTGTTCCGCCACGAAAAGGATCCAGCAAGCAAGCGGAAGAACACAACAAAGCGGTGTATGCAATTAACAATTTTCTCTCTCGCCTCAGTGATAGGAATAGCTTATTCGAATTTGTCAATATCAGCAGCAAATTATCGGATGAATACGGTGTGAAATCACAATTTTTCAACAGGAGCGACCGCAGAGGGATCCACCTTAATATGGAAGGTAGAGACGTGTTGAAGTCGACATTTAGAGCGATCGCCAATGGATCCGCATTAAAGTTAATTTCGAATCAAATGCAACCAAACAGCAACATCTCTATACATTCCAATAATCAGCCGGATCCAGATAACACGCATAGGAGGAGTGTGCCAGATGAACGCGAAACCCTAAATGCTTCCAGAGGAAGTCGCTCGACCAACTCACAACAGGCTGACATCTCTAGCAACGTCGGAAGTGGGAACAGTACGCATCCAAGTCAAGGCAGAAATGCTCACCCTATTAAAACGAAAAGGGTGTTCCTTGGGAATGTTGAAACAGACATCACACTTGAGGACATAAAGGGCCACCTAGACTGCTATGGAATTAGATTTTCTATCGTCAGAATGATGAGAGGTCGTGGTGCTAAAAACTCAGCCAGATTAAATATTCACCAGGATGATGTGCATCTGGTTATCGAGGATCACTTCTGGCCGGATAGAGCATTTTGTAGACTGTGGCTCTCTAAGAGTGTTTTTGCACATGGATTCGGGCGAGCTAATACGTCGAGATTCTCCAACTGGAACGGTGTGCACACTGGAAGACAGAACCGTAGTTCCCCCGTACACATTAACAGCATTGATCTCAGTGGATCTTTCAATGGGCAAGATCGATAACTCTATTAGAAGATATCGACTCATTAAACAAACTTGTTGATTATATTCTCCTGACAACTAGTGTAACTCATCTGTTAGGTTATCTCGCAATTCAAACACTTGTATTTCTTCGTGCATTATTCCAGTTATGGATAACATATGTATCGGCACTTGGAATGCTACAGGTATTTTTGGTAGCAGTGCATACCTCAGTCGGTTACTTCGCGATGAAGCTATAGATATCTTCGGAGTAAGTGAGCACTGGCTCCATAGTCATAACGTTCAATTCTTAGATTCTATTCATCGACGTTACTCATATCACGCGGTGTGCGATGCCTCCCAGCGCCTTCCTCTACAAAGAGGACGATACAAAGGCGGTGTTTGTTTATTTTGGCACAAACGGTATGATACAATAGTCTCCGCTATAGACTACAATGACGATCGTATATGTGGCATTCAAATGCAACTTTCTCGGTGCAACTTCTTATACGTTTTCCAAGTGTATCTCCCATCCACAAATTATTCTGTTGAATTTTACAGAGAGTATATACAGAAAGTCTCAGACCTGATAACCTTATATTCTCCACTTGGCAACGTTGTTGTTCTAGGTGACTTCAATGGAAACCTACGGAAGACCGATGCCAGAAATCGCAGTTTCCAATTAATGCTCAAAGCACAAAATTATGTTTCTGCAAATAGCTCCGAAAAGTGTGATGGTCAACAATTCACATACGTGGCTGTAGACGGAACAGGTGGCACCACCATCGATCACATCATCATACATAAAGATGACCTGGTCAGAACCAAACGTATTGCTGTGCTCGATGATGATGCCTCCAATGTTTCGAATCACAGACCTATACTCATGGATATCTCGTATGGCAATGTACGCGATTGCACGAACACAACACAATCTGCTTGTTGGAATTGGAAAAAATTTATCGCCGATCAGGAATTATTATCATGTTATAGATTAAATGTAATGTCATTGTTACCAGAATGTCATATATATGATGAGACGGATTTGGCAATGTGCTATGATAGAACAGTTTCAGCTATACAAAGCGCTTCAAATATAGCCATTCCAAAGAAATCCTTCAAGCCATATTTGAAACCAATTTGGAACCCCACGTTGAACAATCTACACCGTGAAATGCGCCATTTTCGAAGAATATGGCTGTCAGACGGACGCCCCAGAGGCGATACATTCGAAACGTATGCAAACTACAAAGCCTCGAAACGTATGTTCAGAAAAGAAATGCGTAAATGTAACTCGCAGTTCATGTCCGCTCAGAACGAGGAAATAGACCGCGCCGCCGAAGTTGATCAAGAGTTATTTTTCAAAAAATTTAACGCAGTGCGAGCAAGTAGGAAAGGTGCGTGTAATAGTATATTTGAAGTAAACGGTTCCATGCTTCGAACTCCGATTGAAATCTCAGATGCATGGGCCGATTATTATGAGAACTTATACTCACCTTTGAAATCAGTTAACTTTGACGAATCACACTTTTTAGAAGTCAATAGCAAGGTGACCGATCTCCTCAGTAATTCAAACACCGGGACATATGACAAAATCTTAACCTACCCCGTCACTGATGTAGAACTTATGAACGTTATGAAAACTGTCAATATGGGGAAAGCTGCGGGTCATGATTCCATCTGCTATGAACACATTTTGTATGGCGGTACGCACTTACATAAGCACATTGCCAAGCTTCTATCATCCATGCTCAACTTGTCATATATACCAACCCATGCAAAAATTGGTGTGATAACTTCCCTATATAAAGGAGGTGACAAACAAAAGACAAAGTTCGACAGTTATAGGGCAATAACGCTACTGCCAGTATTATACAAGCTCCTGGAGAAAGTTTTTCTTGCTCGCATTGAACGAAATTGTCCACATTTGATCGTAACACATCCACTGCAACATGGGTTTCAAAAGAACATTAGTTGCCTGATGTCATCTTACATAGTCCAAGAAGGTCTATCATATGCTTTAGAACAAAACTCTCGATTATTCGCATGTTTCCTGGACGTTCACAAAGCGTTCGACACTGTTTGGACTAATGGTCTACTATTCAAACTTTTCGAGCGCGGTTTCACTGGGAAAACCTGGAAACTTTGTCACAACTTTCTAACAGGGGTAACATGCTCTGTTCGACACGAGGGCCGGAACTCTAGAGATATCACCATTAAGCAAGGAGCAAGACAGGGGAGTACCTTATCGCCGATATTTTACGCAATTTACATCGACGAGGTGTTACGCGAGCTACAGCTGTCTAACTTTGGTCTTAAACTTCTTGGAATAAACCTCGCATCCCCAACACAAGCCGACGATATGACACTGTTATCTTTTACTGCATACGGTCTTCAACGCCTATGTGACATATGCAGTGCATACAGTAGCAGGTGGAGATTCCTATATAATGAACAAAAATGTAAGGTTATTGTCTTTGATGAGAAAACAGCAAAGACATCAACCAACCGCTCTTGGCTCATTAATAGTGGTTTGATCACAGAGACTGATACCATTACCCATCTTGGTATTACATTACATAAAACAAATTTCCAAAACGAACTTACCGAGTCGATATGCACGAAAATTCGCTCAACGTACCTCATGCTTAGCAATGCTGGCCTGTACGCCGGTGGGATAACCCCACAAAGTTGCATGACTATGTATCAATCGATTGTTCTTTCTCGGGGCCTGTATGGATCAGAATTTTTATGTAACACCACATGTTCAAATGCGACCAAACTAGAAAGAATACATCGCTTTTGCCTTAAGCGCATACAAGGTCTTTCCATGAGATGCAGAACTGACATTGTACTTGGTCTAGTAGGGAGTTTCCCCTTGGATTCGACAATCGCTATGAGGAAACTCTCCTTATTCGGTGGACTATGTCGCGCCCCTCAATCGAAAGCATGTAAGCAGATTTTTGTTAGACGACTCCACGAATTTAGAGCCAATCAGTCCCAGGATTACTCTTTTATAAGTGAACTGTGCTCTTTATTTGAAAAATATAACATGAATGATGTTTTCGTGGACTATGTCAAATCCTGGATCTCTATTCCAAAATTGGCATGGAAAAAACGCACTAGGGCAGAGGTACACGCCGTAAATGAAACTTCATGGAAATCAAATGTTATGACTGATCCTTCTTTCAGTCGCTTCTGCAGAATCCAGGAATCCCTTCACATGTCTAACTTGTGGCGTTTATGTCGGAAATTTCCCGAAAACAAATCCGCATATTTCACAGTAGCTCGGGTTATTGAATCATCGGCGTCCCTCGAAGCAGGAATTTGCCCGCTATGTGGAAAGTCATACACCGACAAAATTATGCACATCCTTATTGAGTGCAACGCCCTGGTTAACATACGCAATGACATGTTCTATGCATTAATTGACCAATACGGATTGCAGTTATTTATCTCTGTCGAAGAACTGTCTCCTGACGATATGATATCATTACACTTATCCCACGTCCACGATAGCTTGGTAGAAGCAATTGACGGTACTGACTCGTTTATAAACTTTATTGTCACTGTCACTGAACAGTTGTGGCAAACATACAGTTTTATAGCTCAACGAAAACACATTCTAACACAGTTAGAAATCGGCATTAATCTTGCTAACACACCACTAGGCGAGCCTTTAACTAACTTTGAACCACCGTGATTGTTTTCGCGACTAACGCAGATATATCACCAATATGACCATGGCGTGTATCAAATAATAAATAATGAATCGAATGAGCATTGGCACGGCGATATATATGACAGTGCGTGCAAAGAGTGCCATCTACTGAATATCATTTGAAATGATTATGTGAATACGCTACCCGCTTCATTATTATTACTATCATCATCATCATCATCATCACCGTCATCATCACCGTCATCATCATTTATATCGTCATTATCAGCATCATAATCAACGAAATGGAAACCACCTTCGGTGTCAGCATTGTCACACCATCGCTATCATCATAATCATAATAATAATCCTCATCGCCATCATCACTACCATTAACAACATCGCCATCGCTGATAACACACACATCATCAGCATCATTTATCATCAAACTCACCTCCATCGCCATCACCACCAACCTCATCATATTCACCATGTGTACATATATGTAGATATATCCAGTGTCGGATATTGACATCAATTACTATGATTCAGCTTTATTGATTCATATTTCTGTACATATCGATTATTTGTTACATGACTTATAAATCTTCATATACTGGAGGAAATAAAGATATAATAATAATAAAAAAGATCAAATAAAAATTATTGTTGGCTATCTTGAATATAAAATGATGCTGATATTTTACAAGGAATAATTTGAAGTAATATTACAATGTTAGGACTTCAAATTTATCGTTTATAAATTACCTTTCGATGCATGAATTCCTGGGGCAAATTATTATTTACGACTTACGATAGAACAGGAATTCATTCAGGATTGTATAAGTTAAACCCATGACAATCAATTATGAAGCGATGAGCTAACCTATAACATAATGGTCTTGAGTGTTTTGCCGCGTTTTTATTTAATTGGTATTATGGAAGATATATGATATTCATATTTTTTGTGTGCGTACTCTTTAACCCTTTCAGTGCCAGGTCCGATTTTTGTATCAACCCATATACCCTGTGCCAATGCATTCTCTTATACATGCGAGTCGACCATAGGTCGCCTCGCATATATAAGAGAATGCATTGGCCTAACAATTTTTCATCATTTGTTATTATTTTTTACAATTTTAATAATGTTTTCTTATATTCTTTAACAGACTTATTTTGTAGGTTTAGTGCCAGGGAATCTTACGTTTTTCATGGCCATCATAATTATTACTATGAATACTTGGTGATAGTTTTGTGTTATAACATGCCCCTAAGGTGTTATCCAGTTTGTTTTAAAATTCGCTGTAGCATGCTTAAGCATACCCAAAAAAAATTCAACCAAAAAAAATCTATGCTATATTCTAACTGTCATACCAAAACTTGATATACTCTGACTGCAAGGATTAGACATATTTAAAATTAAACAAAATGTATATAGTGGAAAGGTACCGACGGTTATCTTGTTGGTAAATGCATTTCCATGATAGACACACTGCAAAAACTACGAAGACAACACTTTCCGCTATATTTAGTATCACCGACCTGTTGTGATGGGTTTTGAACATCCATCAGACACATGTAGTACATGTCGTTAGATGCAGCGTTTATGTCATCGGCGGCAAAGGAGGCGGCTTTCTGTAATTCTGGGGACATTGTTGATGGAAACACGCCTCCTGGTATTCCACCCTGATGTACTGTGCCGTCTGTGGACATGGTGGGCATTCTTCTGTGCTGCATGTTTGCACATGAGTCGTGCGTGATGGTCATTTTGTGTTCCCATGGTTTCTCGTAGACCGTCACATCGCAAATGGGGACCTGAAATTAATTTTATGGAACAATGAGACCATGCACCACCCCTCCCCTGGTATACATATCGAATCCTACTTTAAGACCCTTTCATGACGGGAGTTGTGCTGGCACAGTATTAAAGATTCTGTGCCAGTGCGTTCCCTTATATATTTGAGTCTCCCATCGGAAGCTTCGCATATATAAGAGAATGCAAGGTAAATATTGTTAGGACAATGTATTCTCTTATACATGCGAGTCCTGCATTAAAATCCTTTCATGATGGGGAGCTGTGCTGGCACAGCATTAAGGATTCTGTACCATGCATTCTAATATATATAAGAGAATGCATTTTGCGAATAAGCCAGTGCATTCACCTATATATGCGAAGTTTCCTATGGGAGAGAATGCACTGGCACATGATCTGTATTGCTGCACCAGCGCAGCTCCCATCATGAAAGGGTTAAGCATTCACCTCCAAAAACACCCAGAATCCAGCGTACGAACAGAGTGGTGGTTGTCTTACATATATGAATGTTGCTAAATTGCGACATTCCTTTACATGTACTTGAAAAACTTCTGGGTCTTCGTTTGGATCTCCCATCCCTCATGCCATAATTTTCGAAATGATAATTTTAACTTTTAATTTATCAAAACTATTACAAAATTTAAATGAATCGATACTGCAAACCAGAATGTTGATAAATATATTCCATAGTTGAAACTTTTTTGACAAGATACCGCAAGTATATCATATCTTTCTGAAATGAACAAAAACAAATACTGCTTCAGGCACCGTTACCATTTGAAAAATTACACCCTTGAGATCTCCCTTGATATTGCAGCCAAAGTGAGGTGCCCAAAGAGTAATATAAAATAGCGGAAATCATAGAAACATTTCCCCGTCTCGCTCTCAGAATGTAACATAATTCAAACTAAGATATAGAGTTATTCCCCTTCCATTGAAAATAATAGACTGCCGAAACTTAAGGACATAAAACATGTCGGTACCTCTACCACAAACAACATGTTCACAGTTTATTACTCTGGATAAGTTGATAATACAATATTTTGGAGCTTCCTCTTTCAAATGGTATATAATATGGCATATATTTTATATAATATGATCTGGGAGTTCTAAAATTAAGTGGGCCTTTAAATGTAATTGTTTGGGGACCCGCTTCCCTATTTAAAGTCATGCACACACAAGAAACTGAAGGGATGTGTTCTCAAAATGAACTAATGATGTGAACAAAAAGATAGCTTTATCGGGAAATAAACAATTGCTATGTATGGGTCGATTCCTAAAAGCATGGTACACATTACAAAAAAGCTGTTGGCAAAAATGAAAGGCGTTTTGTCAATGCTTTGTGGATCCCTATTTAAAGTATTGAGCAGACAGCCAAACACCCAACTAAAGAGCTATGCTATATTAATGTTAAATGGCATTGTGCACAAAATGCAATACTATACGAAAATGTAAAATTTATATTGGGTTGGTTCTCGGATGTCTGGGACACTTTAGAAAAAAAGCGGCTGGCAAATAAGAAAGGAGATTGTTTTTATGCTTTGGGGACCCATCCCTATTTAAATTATTGAGCAGACCGCGAACTGAAGGGCTATGCTCTCAATATTAAATGGAGTTGTGGACAAAAGGCAACACTATCAAGAGTTCCATAAACTTATATGGTTGGGAAGGTTACCAAAAGCTTGTGACACTTTACAAAAAGCGGCTGGCAAATAAGAAAGGCGAATGTTCACTGTTTAAGGGAGTCATGTATGCTATCTGAAGTCTTGAAACATCACATACCGAAGGAATGTGCAGTTAATATTAACTAAGGGTGTGGACAAAAGATAGTTATATTCGTAAGTACACAATTGTTATGAATATTACAGTGATTTAAACACTGCTACGGCTCACAACTAATAAACTTGCCCGACGCAGGTATTTTAGTAAACAAAATTTGTATCAATATTGTCAGAACACAACGCCAGTCTTTCATATATGTGACCCGCCATATCAAATCCAGTCGTAAGTCGGGATTTTTTTTACCCTGTGCCAATGCATTCTCTTATATAAGAGAATGCAGTGGCCTAACAATTTTTTATCATTTTTTTTAAATAAATGTTTCTTACAATTTTTAGGACATAAAATAAAATAAAACATCCATTACCCTGCAGGGAGCCCCACACATATATAGAAGCAATTAGAATAGTGTCGTCTGCTCATGTTTGTCTGGGGCTCTGTATGGGTGGAATTATAAAATTGTTAAAGAATACAAGAAAAAATTATTAAAATTGTTTGGCCAATGCATTCTCTTATATATGCGAGGCGACCTATGGTCGACTCGCATATATAAGAGAATGCATTGGCACAGGGTAAAAACAATCCCGACTTACGACTGGATTTGATATGGCGGGTCATATGTTATATAAAGTGACACTCGTTTGCGTGTCAGTCTCGTTTGTTTATCGGTGATTTGTTCGGGACGAATGGAGAATTATTCTTTGTTCAGCTCTCGTGTTTTACGAAAGTAATTGTTGAATGTTTTGACAATAATGCTTTAATGATGTTTTCTTCACTTGTATGGTGTAGTGACATCAGTTTCAATTGTCAATTGCATAGAGACAAACGACAATACTATCATGCAGCAAATACATAATTGAAGTGACAGGGATACGCCCTCAAAATAACCGAGGGTGTATACAAAAGGTAAGTATATCAAGAAATACACAATATGTATAGATGGGTTGGTTTCCGACAGCATACGATACTTTAACCCTTTGAGTGCCAGGTCCGATTTTTGTATCAACCCATATACCCTGTGCCAATGCATTCTCCATAGGTCGCCTCGCATATATAAGAGAATGCATTGGCCTAACAATTTTTCATCATTTGTTATTATTTTGTACAATGTTTTACAATTTTAATAATTTATTTTAAATCTAAAAAAAAAAAAAAAAGAAGATCGGCCCCTGGCACTGAAAGGGTTAATAAAAGCGGCTGACAAATAAGAAAGACCCCCACCATATTTGAAGTCTCGAGTAGGTAGACCCCGAGTTGAAAGGCAATACTCTTTGTAATGTACCACAGACTGTCGGGAACGAACACATAATGTGTATTTCCTGGTATTAGTGCCATTTGTACACAGCCTAAGTTAATATTGGGAACGTATATCACGCCAGTAGATAGGTTAGAATTGAAACATTAAGTCAGAGTTAAAATGTTTAGTTAAAATTAAAATATTAGAATTTAAATATTGAGTTGGAATTTAAATATTAAGTTAGAGTTAAAATATTAAGTTAGAGTTAAAATATCACGTTAGAATAAAAAAATTAGAATTAAAATATTATGTTAGAGTTAACATAGTAAGTTAGAATTATGGCCCTTTCGGCCCTCCATACGCCAGCACGTGGTGTATTAAATACTTTAAAGGTACTCAATCCGAACAGAGGGTCCCCATCTCAACAGATTCCAACAACAACAATCCGATCAGAGGGTCTTATATTACTATTTCTTTGGCTTTGGGGGTAAAAAATATTTGATTCGAGTCGAGGAACCCATCAAACAAAGCTCAGAGTTATTAGATATTGATTTTTGAAATTTGTTAGTTTCTCGAGATGAGTACTAATAATTGTCGTCAGTTTCGTAACCTGCGCGAGATGTGTACACCAAAACACAATTCAAACAGACAAGGATGGATAACTCTAAAATCAAGAGGTAATAATAACGCAATTTTGACTGTGTTCTGGGCCAGAAAGTATTCCCGATAATGAAAAATAATAGATTTCTAAAATCGATATCTAACAAATCTGAGCTTTGATGGGTGACTTCCTCGACTCGAATCAAATATGTTTGACCCCCAAAGCCATTGAAATAGTAATTGAGAGGAGTTTTATCGGATTGAGTACCTTTAAATATTGTATCGAACTCCCATTTCTTGTTTGTAACCCACTTATTCAGTGCTGGAATGTTCGAGATCTGTATCTGCTGAAAATTGCGTTTTGTTTGATTTTTATACAACATAATACAGAAGCAGTCGGAGATACAATGTCCACGAAATATTCGCGAATAGTTTAAACATCAACTTGTGTATATATGAAACAGATAAAATTCACATTTCATTTTATAATACCTCATTACAAGAAAAAACGGATTTCCATGTCGCCATTGGTTCAACCTTAATCAAATGGTGTCATCACCGGAACTTAATTGGTCAATGACATAGAACACTTGAGCAATAATGGAATTGAGATTTGTGGAATGCACGATTTTGAACGGCTTTTCATTTGAATTTGAATGGTCGAACCAATGTATAATAGTTTTATTAACAAACACGGGATCTCATTTTTGCGCCAAAAATGGACATAGAACATTTCAGCACATGAAGTGACTGATATTTGCGGTTAGAAATTTGAAGGGAATTCTATCTCCGATGGTCTTTTATAACCTGTGATAGTCCTTACGTCGTCTCCGAGCATGACCGCTATCTTCAGTCTGTAATTAACACCAGCAACAATCTGAAGAAAAAAAATACAAAACTTCAGTGCCTTGCTAAAACAAATAATTGTAGACACGAAACGGCCTTCAGTCAGTTGATTTGTGGATTTATGATTTATGAATTCGTTCATCCATGCACCCATTAAATAACTTATTTGTTCGTCCGTCCGTCCATACATTAATGCACCTACATAGTCACTGCAGTCGGTATATGTTTACCCATTCGTGCCATATAACTGCTAGATCATTGTTTCCAAATGATACATATTTGAAGAAAAAAAGCATTTAACTAAAAGAAACGAAGGAGACCACATTTAGATAATTACTCTAGAAATAAAATAAATTTCGCTGCATCATTGGAATAAGAATTTCGCAACAGAAATTTTGTAACAGAATTAATTACACTGCCGAGGAATTAATTTAATTTCGATGAATATAATTTAATTGCACATCAGTAGAATTTAATTACATTACAACGAAATTGAATTGAATTTTTGAATTTGTTTAACAGCTCACTGAATAGCTTGTATAATACTAGTCATTTAACCAAATAATATTAGATGAGAATGGGAAACAGACACGAGTGACAATGAAGAAAGAGTGTATATGTCGGCGAAACGTTTTTAAGAGGTTAGAATTACACTGCAGTGAAATATAATTTTGCTGGAATAGAATCTATTGTTAATGCAGCAGAATTGTGTATATAAATCGGCAAACGAAGTGGGATGTAAATCGATATTTCACTTTAACTGGATCTATGGAGGAAATGTTATAGTACCATATAGTGATAAATAATTTCATTGTGGGATCTTTGCGGTGGAATTTGTTATAATACAGTAGATTTTAATTACACTTACGGCAGTGAAATTATATTCTGTTGCAAGACAACTGATTTTCCATGCAGTGAAAATGCTTTTTCGCTGGACCGTAGTTTTTTCAATTATTTTGCATTTAGCAGCATTCATACTACATTTTCGTGCAGTAAAATGTACCCATAAATGTTAATTTGGTCATAATAAAGATGGTCCATCTCTTCCTGGAAACAATTACAGCAACATATTTGTTTTATAAAACCCGATTTCAAGACTACAAATAACTTTTTCTGTGAATTAAACACCGACAAATTGAACATTTGGTATATTATTTGTCTATAAAGGCACAATAAAGTGGTTTATTCCTGAGCTTGCAGAACAAAATATCTGACATTTTGCCTTTGTGGAAAGTTCTAGCAATATAGAGTTCTCCCGCTTGTTACGCTCCGAACGTTCGCCAGCCTCTCGTAAATGTTATGAGCGTAGCAAACGGGAGAACTCTATCTCTATCTGAAATCGACTGACGTTTCATGGCCAATCAGTTCTAAAAATAGCCCGTAAAACTGTTCCAATTGATTGTATATTTTAAAATCAATATTAATTGATAGAAGCGTTTCCGGACAGGGGTCTTCGATTATATTTATTATTATATATCCAGGATATTATATAATATATACTTGCTATAGGAAGAGATAGACCGTTTTTAATACAAAGAAAAGTAAAGAAAACCATATCTATACGTGTATATTCTAGAAAATAAAATTCATCATATAAGAGAAAATCGGAAGTAGCCATTCGTTTCATAAAATAAAACAATTTATTCCGATGTTGAGATATTGTACATAGTCATGGCACGTAAATATACTAACTTAAACGTACGTTAAATGTTGATGGGGGGGGGGGGAAGAAACATTATATTAAGTACCTGTGCGGTAGCACCAATCAGTTTGAAATTCACTCCCACTTTGAAAACCTGGTTGTATCTGGCACTGTAGTTTTTTGCAACGAACGCTGTGACATCCTGCATTGTTGGACTAAGTAGGCTGTGAATGGGCACCTCTCCCCCGGGAATCACGAGCTGACCCAGAGCCACTGGAAGTAAGATGGCCATCAATAATCCCCACATGATGGTACAGTGTGGAATGAATATTATACGTGTATGTATGTATGCACCCTGCGATCCTTGGTTTAGTGGACGAGTGTGTATATATATATATATATGAGCTGTACTATCCTTTCTTTATCTTTGTTCCCACGATTTAAATATCGAAGAGATAAGCCTACGACGACATACCGCAACAATGTACTGTCACGGTATCACAGAGTTACAAATTTAACTTGTGTTATTTTTTATTTATTCTAAAGGTTCGCTTAGGTTATCATTTCCAGTTTATATTTAAATGACCCCGATATACATATTTTCCTGATAACCTTCGTTGCATACTTCTGCACAATATTTTTAAACCAATCGACCTCGATGTAGGGGTGTGACTCCGGTCGTTTGTGTGGACAGGACTGGTGTCTATCTTAGAATTTCCAACTGCACCCATTCCTATTGTTACCTACATTTCCGTTTGGGAAAACTTCATTTGCACCCCCTTGGGTAGATCATGCCATGAATATCTACTCTGGCTAACGCCCGTAGGGATCATATACCACCAGTATAAAAACATTGCAACCTTTTGAAGTTTTGACAGGGAACCATGCATTTAAAGTCGAAAAAATAACGCGGGGAATATATTTCTTATAGTTATTATCTGTTTCTTAATAATGTACTTCGGTGTAGGTGAATGTCCCAACTTAAAATTGCATGCTTTTCTCTGACTTATGTGAGCCGATATCGCAATAAATATCAATTTATTTACACAGGATAAATTCCATAATTGTAAGCGACGCAAAGCAAAATCGCTCACACATTCACTTAAATCGTGTAAGTTCGAGTTGGGACCTTCACCTACAGTGAAGTTCATTATTAAGAAACAGGTAATAACTAAGAAATGTATTCCCCGCGTAATGTTTTCGCCTTTATAAGGTTCCCTGTGAAAACTTCAAAAAGTTCCAAAGTTTTGTACTAGTGGAATATGATCTCAACGGGCGTTAGCCAGAGTAGATATTCATGGCATGATCTAAGCCTTGAGTCGCATTTTTACAGCTGACACATGAGACTTCCCAAATGGATTGAGCTTTCTAACCTATCACCCCCTATAATGCTGGAAATTTTCCAACTGATAGCCGTTTCAGTCTAATTTTTTCACTGAAAGTGGGAAAATGTTGTAATATTTGCTAAACAAAATGGCATTATTTATACTATAGATCTTGGACGGGATATAAAAATGACGGAACAATCTCAATGGTTTACAGTAAATTAAATTATCATTCAATGTTGATAAGACTAACTTAATGTTATTCAATGATATGCTTATTTAAAAAGTAACATAAATCAAATTTCTTAGTGTCTAATTTGATAAAAAAAAACTTTGTCGCAACCAGCACACAACAGAAGTAACTTTAATAGTTTTAAAAAATACAGGCCCTGCATGGGTTTAACATTGAAAAAAAACGTAGAGAATATCTTCCCAAGGGTATTGTGAAAATCCGGTATTTAAACACTTATCTTGCAGTATAAAGCACATACTGTACTGTTATTTGGAGCAAACGTTAATGACATGACAACATTAATTAATATACAACATCGCTATCTTATAAATTGATCTCATGTATACACAAAGCACCATATTAGGCCTAACAGATGTTCTTTCGACTTACATGAAAAACTTCTCAAACTTTATGACACTGGCAAAATTCAGATGGTTAAAATACTCAAAATTATCATTCTGGTTGTTGCCAGACTCATTTAAATGGGGTATTCACCAATATTTGTAGCATTATATTGTAATAATATCTTATGTTTTCTTTTTCTTGTTCAGTAAATTATGTTCTTTTCAAGGTTCCCTCCGTGATAATTCACAAGCATTTGCATTTCGACAGGCGCCCATTTACATTACTTGTATTATTATGCTATATATATCACCAAATAAAGAATATTGACTTAACTTGACTATTTTCTGAAATTTCAAACTGCCTTTGATTCAAGGATCGAATTTCCACTGTTGGAGAAATGTTAACCATAATTGTGGGGGTGTATTAAACCACTGTCGTCACACCACTGGTCGGTGTAAATAAGCACGCATCTGGCTTACCTAGCTACTTTGAATTATAGGATCATAATGTCATGGAACATTTATTAATTTTCTGTATTCGTACATTTGACATGTATAATTTCAAAATGTTTTACTGTTTGTTTTTGTTTTGTCGATTGAAATTGCGGATAAGACATTAATAATAAAAATAATAAATAAATTAATGCAGTTATTAAATAAAATTTATAAATAGCAACAAATAAAATAAAACAACAATATAGTTATAAACAATACCAATATAGTTATTTATATTGATAACTACGCGACACCCGTTGGCAGTATTGAAAGCAACGGAATATTGACTTTAATTATTCCGTCCATATTTTTAAGGTTTTACTGTAGTTACCCGTTTCTATAAATAGCATCTTTTATCACATGATTAATCAAGATGGCGATATCCAGCAAAGAGATGTTTTCGCGCACCTGTCAAATTAATCAACTCTCTTTGTTCATTTTTCTTCAATTTCTTGCGAAATATATCAGATGTAACGAATAGCTGATAAACAAAATCATGTCATCCGTAAAAGTAGCGGTCCGTGTTAGGCCGTTCAATAACAGGTAAACAAATGACAAGGTGGAACTTTCATTATGTTTGGCAACTTTCGAGTTTTGTTTACTTCCTATTTTTCAGAGTACAGCACCAGATATATTTAATTGGCAACATCTGAGATTACATACGACAGATGATTTGTTGGGCTGACTTTTTGTATAGTATGGGAGGCCAAATTCACATTCAATAGCCAATTACGCTTAAGCGTAATGCATTACGCTATTAAAAGTGTAATGCACGCTATTTAGCGTAATGCCATCATTACGCTTTAAAAGCATAATTGCATTACGCTTAAGTATAATAGCAGTATGCTTAAGTGTAATGGCATTATGATTAAATGTAAATGCATTGCGCTTAAGCGTAATGCAGTATGCTTAAGCATAATCAGCTATTAAATGTGAATTTGGCCTCCCATAGTATAGAGGTAGTGCCATCCGCCTCACCCAAACCCACCCACCCTGAGTTTGTGAAGTTGTGTAAAATATTATATGGTCAGGTCTGGTTTTACTAAATGCTGATGCATTATGCAGTACATGTACTAGTATGTCTCGTCATTTGCGTAGGTCTCTGCATAGATCCCTGCGTAAGTCATTCAATTTGTGTAGGTCTCCATAGTAATGCAAGAGTACCGGTACTTACTTTATTGATGGATAAACATATATCAGCAATAATATCGTTATATATTCTTTAATATGATTATAAACTATATATTCTTTATTGTGATTATAAACTTTATTGGATTCATTCAATCGTCATCAACTATGAAGATTTGTCACTTAAATACTAACACCTTTAACACATCAAAGTTATTGTTGGAACAATTTGTGGATAGGAACCAGATTGATATTCTTTGCCTACAGGAAACTAAGTCCAAAGTTGAAAAACTATATTTCAAAAATTGGAACTGTGTTCTAAAAAACAGGAATTTCAACAATGGTTGTGATGGGGGTGGAGTTGCTACACTGATTCGACCAGGCATAAAGTATGTAACAATGCAACACTTGGATACAAACATTGAGGCAGTCTGGTGTCAAATTTTTCATGAGAATGTGAAGTTTATTCTTGGAAATATATATATTCCACCTGGGAAAATGGATGATTTATGCCAATTGGAAAGAGTAATATCTGGTATCCAATACAACAACCTCCTGATTGTTGGAGACTTCAATGCACGGAATAGGATGTGGGAAAATAACCCAGTATTTACAAAAGAGGCATCAAAGAGTTTCAAAATGGGTTGGAAAATGGTGCAAATGAAGTCCAGATTCAAGCTCACTTTGCACAATGATGGTCAGCATACATGGAGGAGGAATGGCATTTCTTCTGCTCTGGACCTGACATTAACCAGAGGGATACCCACACAAAATATGGAATGGTCTATAAACAATTGTGCCTATCTTCGGACTGACCATTCTCCTATTATTCTTAATATTAAAAAAGTCTTGCCAGATATGCGGTTGGAGAAATGGAAATTTGAAGAGTGTGACTGGATTGCATGGCAAACAACAATACAGCCAAAACTAAAAGAATGGATGGATTCAATTGATGGAGCCGACATAGATAAAACATACAAAGATTTCTGTGAGATTGTAATGGGTACAGCAGAGGAGGTTATACCTCGGAAAACAATAACCAGTCATTCGAAGCATTACTGGAAGGGGGAGATGAGAGAGCTATATAACAATTGCAAAATATTACGAAGACGATGGCAGCAGAGATCAGATCAGAATAATGAACAGAATTATAAAATAGCTCTTGAGAAGTTAGAAAAAATGATTGTGGATAGTAAGGCTGAATACTGGAACAAGAAATGCAAAGAACTAAATAAGTGCTCACAGCAACAATTCTGGAACACGATAAGGAAAATGGGTGATCCGATGGGTAAAAACACAATACAGCCAATCAAATATGGCACGGACAAGTATGCGTCAGAAGACAAAGATATCTCAGATAAACTTGAAGATGTTCATATCCATCGCCTACATGCAAACACTACCAACTTCGATACTGCATGGGAGAAGTCACTCGAGACTCAACTGACAGGGATCATGGCCGAAGCTACAGGGCAAATAGAAGGAGATGATACTGTAAACTCGGATATTACAGAGGAGGAAGTTAAATGTGCTATATCGCAGATGAATAAAAGTTCTGCACCAGGACCTGACAAAATATTACCATTATTTATCACAAGGAGTGGAGAAATTATGGAGCAAGCCTTAACAAAATTTTTCAATTCTTGCTGGAAGACTGGACGAGTACCAGCACAATTCTGCCAGGAAAATAAAGTGTATATACCAAAGCCAGGGAAAGACAATTATAATACAGAGAAAAGTTACAGACCGATCAGCTTGACAAGTATAGTTGGGAAAATCTACGAGCGGGTACTGGTAACTTACAGACTGATCTGGAAGGCGGAAGCTTTTGGTTGGATACATGAGCATCAGTTTGCATATAGGAAACAGCATAGTACTACACAGGCGCTACTGCAAATCATACAAGGAGCTCAGGTCTGTGTAAATGAGAAGATGCATGGGGTGATGACATTCGTGGATTTTGAGGGCGCCTTCGACTCAGTAATGAGACTGGGAATTCTGTACAAACTTCACAATCTAGGACTAGATGGAAGAATTGTACAGTATATCAAGAATTTCTTGTGTAACAGAAAAAGTAGGAGCATGGTCAACTCCTATATAAGCCCGTGGATAAAGACACAGATTGGCCTACCACAAGGGTCTGTCATCAGCCCTATTCTGTTCATTATATACACAAGCGACATGCCAACAATGGGAAATTGTATAACAACTTACTTTTCTGATGATATGACCATTCTTAATGAAGGAAAAGATGTTAAGGAAGTGCAGCTATCAACGAATGGAAGTCTGGAAAAGGTCCAACAATGGTGTAACAGATGGCACATTTGCATAAATGCAGACAAGACTGATTATATCCACTTCTCCCCAGAGGCTACAACAACGGTGCCAAGTATATGCATGGATGGAAAACAACTGAAGAGGGTGTCGTATAAGAAGGTCCTCGGGGTCATAATTGATGAAAAACTGAAGTTCGATGAACAGGTACAGAATGTGAAGATCAAGGCATCAAAGGCTCTGAACATCTTGAGTAGATTTAACAAAGCCAATATGAAGGTGTTTCTACAACTTTACCAGACATTTATCCGGCCATTGTTAGAGTATGCATATCCGGCTTGGATGACAACAAAAGAGACTCATCTTAATTCATTGGAAGATGTTCACCGATCAGCCCTTCTGACTGCAAGCGGAGCTATGGTGTCAACACCAACTGAGACCCTGGAAGTCATCACAGCAACAACACCATTGAGATTTAGGCTTCAGGAATTGGCAGCACGAGAGTTTATACGAGTGAAACAGACAGACGGATCGTTGCTAAGGAGAATGTTGGACGAGTCTGTTGTGAAACAGGGAGGCTCTCAAATGAAGCAAATGTATGCTGCGGCGAGATACATGCTCGGTACGACAGAATTCAATCTGGAGCCACAGCCAAAGTACGAGAAAGACATGTTCCTGTGCAGAGTTGCTGTCATAACTAGTCCAAAGTCTGACATCGAATTGGGTAATGCAGCGACTCGTTCAAAATCTCAGAAGGAAGCAGCCCGAGAAGACATAACCAAATACCTGAATGGAAGTGATCAGAACAACATCATGGTCTTCACTGACGGGTCATCACTAGGAAATCCAGGTCCAACTGGTGCAGCTGCTGTTATATACCTAGATGGCCTCAATTCAGAACCAGTTATACTGAAAGAATCCGTTAGTAAGGATAGTAATAACTACCACGGCGAGATAAGAGGTCTACTACTTGCCATAAACTTCATCGAGAAATGGATCACATCCAGAGGAGTTAGAAACAGCTGCATCATTTGTGATTGCCAATCAGCTATAGATGCAGTGACTGGTAACAGGCTTCCTGAGAAATATTTCCAAACCATAACAGAGTGCCGCAGGAAACTCAACACTATACACAGCAGTGGAGCGGATGTATATATTAAATGGGTTGGAGGCCATATTAATATCAAGGGAAATGATGTAGCAGATGGTGCGGCCAAAGAGGCAGCACATGCATCAGAGATGATAAATTCGGAATTAAAAGAGACTGACAATACAGTGACAGATTTGAAGAAGGCCATGCAGAAAAATATAATGGTGAAATGGCAGTTTCAATGGTCAAATCTGCAAAAGGCACGCCACACCACACTGAAGAGCTATTCCCCAATGTAGTGGAGGCAGTAAAATATGTGAAGAACCATATCAGCGATGACGAACAGATACAACATAAAATGAACAGATTGAGATCCGGACACTCCAGCTTGAAGGGACACATCGGGAAATTCATAAAGGATACCACCACAAGCTGTGTATGCGGTGACAAGGAAACGGTGTGCCATTTCATTCTGGACTGTCCATTGTATGCTGTCGAAAGGGAAGAAATGATAAATGAGATCGAGATGGGGTTCGTTCAGACTGAAGTAGAGGTTGATAAAAGAATGATTAATGCCAGATCACTGATTGGAGATAGCTCTTATTTAAATATGACTATGCAGCAAATTATCCAGAAGGCAGTTCATGGCTTCCTTTCGGTTACATTGAAAAGAATTTGAAAATCCGACCTTTCCGTTATGAAGTAGAGAGTATCAGTAATTGCAGTGTTAATACCTGAGCGAACACAGTACATGGGTTCTTATTCAACGGATAGTGAATAACGGAAGTCAACAACAACAACAACAATGGATTGATAATTGAACAAATTGTAAATAACCCTCATCCATATGTCCGTCCGTCCGGAACTTTGTCTGAGCCTGTATTCTGTCATTTTCTAGTCAATGTTTTAAAACTTGGCACATATATCAACCAGCATGGGAACTGCGCACCTGCGATTTTGAGTTTGGTCGGACTCATTTTGTCAGAGTTATTATATACCCTTTTTCGACATAGAATCGTTATCCTGGGATGCATTTTTTGTCAGAGCCTGTATTCTGACATTTTCCAGTCAATTTTTATTAAAACTTGGCACAGATGTCAACCAGCATGGGAACCTGCAATTTTGAGTTCAGCTGGAGTCATTTTGGTGGAGTTACTGCCCTTTGTCGACATAGAATCATACATCCCGGGACACATCTTTTGCCCGAGCCTGTATTCCGTTTATTTCTAGTAAAAAAAATTTAAACTTAGCACAGATGTCAACCAGCATGCGAACCTGCGCACCTGCGATTATGAGTTCAGTCAGTCATTTTGGTGGAGTTATTGCCATTTTTCAACATAGAATTGTTTTGTGTTTTTTATTTTAGAGTTATTGACCCTTACTTGACACATTGAAGATGTGCAACATATTTACTCAAAATGCACTTTGTGTTATATTGCAATTTGGTGTAATCAATTCCTCCTACAGTTTGTAATATTGGGATCTGAAAACCATAAATACTTCAAACCTGCCACCTTCGTCGTGGGATATTTCGGTCAGCGTCCTTTTATTTTAGATAAAGGTGTCGTCGAACTGTGTAAACGTACCATTAATTTAACTCAGTAATGTGTAGAACCATACTGATCTCTTATCAGTCCTAAATTATAAAACAAAAATAAATAAAATTTGATAAAAATGTTATCTAAGCTAAAAAAAAATTGTTTTCTTAAAAAAAAACAGAGAAATGTCACATATGATGTTTACTTTATTTTGATAATATTTGGCATTACTTTGTCAATAAAGCATGTACACATGTACTCATGCATTACTAAAAGGAACTATGCAAATTGAAGGACCTATGTCAATGACTCCTATGTCAATGACGGGACGTACTGCATAATGCAGTCCCATACTAAACAATGAACATAAATGAACACAAACAAACACAGGTCCAAATAGTGGAATACATGTATAAGGGTCATTGGGTCAAGCTGCAAAACAGTTCAGTCCCCTCGCTATGCTATGCCTGAATGCTGCGGGCATGTGTATTTTCTTAATTAAATCTAACTTTTTTTATTGAAGTCTTTTGTCAGTTACAATTCATTCTGGCTTGATCTAGACAATTTTCAAATGAATATGGACGCTTCAGTTTCTCAGAATAATGCAGAATGAATTGCAATATACAAAACATTACGTGTAGGTGCAGGCAGTGGCAAGTCTTGCGTAGGGGACTGAACTCTGCATGGAGCTTGAAATTTGATTTGTGGATGCACAGAGGCGCATTAAATATTATTTCCACCTTTGATGGCTTACTTTTTTGAATGAACACAAACTATCACAAGATTAGCAGTAGTGCAATGGCTAACACCACAGCCAGGTGTTAAGTTAACTACTGCTTGTACTTCCAGTTCTTAATTACATATCATTGAGTTGTTTTCACACTAAGCTGGGTGATTGTCATTGAAGGTAGTAACAACATGGGAAACATCAAAACCCCCCTCAGTTATTATGCACAAAGAGGAACTAATATCTCTACTTAAAGGCCCACTTAATTTTTGAACCCCCAGATAATTTTATATAACATATATGCCATATTATAAAGAACCAAAGACAGATGCTTTGGGTCGTATATAGACTATATCTGATTTTGTGGCATCACCAATTATTATCTAATACAACACTGCTGTTTTGAATTTTTGCGAGCACTTTTGTCGCACAGTAGATCGGTGGGCTTAAAGCATTAATGTCGTAATCTGAAATAATTTTTTTCGATATATCATTGCGTGCTTGATCAGGGCAACACGTGGGTCAAATGTCGCCTGTGGCAGCAGTCTTATCGAGTCATCAAGGGAGATAAACTTTGCATGGAGTTTGCAGCCAATTGGTCGTAACCTGACCCTTTTTGCACCAATATGAATAGGATATGAAAATTATTTCCTGTAGTGTTGATTTCGATCACATTTTGTTGTAGTTGATCTTCCCTTTGGGTAGCAATGATATATCGAAAAAGCCTTCTCAACCATGTCAATATTCTAATTTATAGATGAGTAACAAATTAAATTAATTAATGTTTGTAGGGGTCTGGGGATGTCCAACTGGAAAATTGGTACCTGTTAAGTCTGAGTTTAGTGTGCCTGTCATTTGCAGAATGAGGTCCCCAGAGGGTGAATTTAGTGACGCTAGCCCATATAGCGGGTGAGCATCACTAAATTCACCCTTTGAGGACCTAATTCTGCATGGCCTCATCTGCTATGGGAGACAAAGACTCAGATTTAAGTTCCCAAATGGTGAATAATGTGATTTACACCCATTGGGAACCTCGATTATGCAATGTGTGCCAATTTAGGGATATAGGAAAACTAAACTAAAAAAGAAATAGAATCTATGTGAAGAAGTTTTTATAGAATTTTGATAATAAAGAAACTTTCCAGAGATGAGGTCTAAGCATAGTGTGCTAGCATCACCAAATTCACGCTCTGGGGACCTCATTCTGCAAATGACAGACACACTAAACTCAGGCTTGGTACCTGTGCAAGGATTTCTACAGTAATGCCCTAATTAATCGACTCCTTAACCACAGCAGAATTATATCAGAAATATGGTTGTTGCCATTCATCGGAAAGCTCTCACTGAGAGCTTTCCGATGAATGGCAACAAGCCATATTTCCGACCAAATCCTGAAAATTATCCATAATTCTGCTGTGGTTAAGGAGTCCATTAATTAGGGCCTTACTGTACTTTATATTTGCCAATTACCCTCATTCATCATTGATATTGTGACATTACAGGGAGAGAAACCTTGAGAGTAAGTTCATAATTGGGATGGATGGCAACAAGACAATGATAACAAACACCAAGGTGAGTTAACCTGCGTTTCATGGAAATTATAAAAAACTATCTTTAAGAAAATGACATGAAAGTGTGTCTGAAATCCATTGAAGACAAGGTATAAAAATGAGATTAACATTATTCACCATAAGGTGTCTGACCTGTTCATGCCCTGTGCTTATTTCGTCCTTATTTGGAACACCCAGTTTTATATTATGTTTTGCCGATGTCGAGCATTGTTCTTATGTGACATGATATGAGTGGTAGCTGCATTTACTGACTAGTTTTGGGTGCATTTGATATATCCCTAATGTGTTGTTGGATTCTTCTTGTAAGAGTTTAGAAAGATTGCTGGGAGGGGTTTATTTTTTTATAAATTATTTATTACCTAAGATGATACTTAATACCAAGCAACTTATGAGAACTCATACCGACAAATGCTATACTATAATAGTTAGACTTCATTTGCTAAACTTTTAAAGGTACTCAATCCGATTAGAGGGACCCCATAACATCAAGATACAACAACAACAACATTTATTTAAAATACGCTTTTGTTATCAGAATCGATTAATTGCAACAAAATAATTCCAACCGCTGTCAACTATGGTATTAAACTTCCCAAAACGTGTTATTTATCAACATTTGATTCCACGAAATATGACCGTATTATCACTTGTTTTTAGAGTGATCCGTCTTCATCTGCAATTTTGACCGAAACATTCGTTTGACGGCATGTTTCTGGGCCACAAACAATTGAAATAACAAATTTCAAAAATCGATATCTGATCACTCTGAACTTTGATGTGTGGGTTCCTCGACTCGAATCAAATATATTTTACCCCCGAAGCCAAAGAAATAGTAATTTAGAGGTGTTGAATCGGATTGAGTACCTTTAATAGCACTCAATATGGATTCCCAATTACTGTTGTTAATGTTTGGTGAAACCTCATTTATAAAATACTCATAGGATCATTGTACGGTTTTAAACTTCCACTTGTAAGACAACCGTCATTATTCATGAAAGACATGAGGAAATATGTGATAAAATTATTCAAAACGTAATGCAAAAGAAAGTGAATTATATGACTATTTGTAAAGTAATGTATTATGTTGTATTACATGTACAGTAATGCCAAAAGGGCCCATTACAAATTACTTCAATACTTGAGAAAAAGTAATGAATTATCATTACACATTACCATTACCCCATCTACAGTAATAGGGTGCATGACATAGAGTAATGCTCTAAGTAATCGACTTCTTAACCACAGCAGAATTATGGGTATCTTTTCAGGATTTAGTCGGAATTATGGCTTTTTGCCATTCATTGGAAAGCTCTCGGGGAAAGCTTTCCGATGAATGGCAACAAGCCATAATTCCGACTAAATCCCTAAAAAGATACCTATAATTCTGCTGTGGTTAAGAAGTCGATTTACTTAGAGCATTACTGTAATACAAATTATTTGCTTTTTTCTAGGTACCAGAAAGCTATTCTGAAGGAGATAGCGGTCGGGAGAGTTTGAGACTGAAAGAATTCACATTTGACAATTCATTTTGGACCGTCGACAAGGAAGAAAGCAAATATGCCTCACAAGAAATGGTACTATTACCTCTTTAACCCTTTCTTTACTAAATGGATTCTCCCACTCGATCATAAAAGTCTTCATTGGAATGGTCTATTATACATTTGAAGGGATGTTAAAGGTGGTCTAGCTCTTCTTATAACAAGTTTTATATAGTTTCCTGGGTATAAAATAATAAATAAGAATAGAAGACCCCTGACCCATGGCCTGATACGCTTCTATCAATTAATTTTTATTTTATTTCAAATTGTCTGGTATAATACATACAATCATTTTGGGACATTTTATGCCTCGCGGAAACGTTTGGAGCATAGCAAGCGGGAGTTGACCTTATTATCTGAACATTTTCTAAGGGAAATACTTGTCAGTGTGTATTTAATTTAGAATGTTGTATTTAGTATGGCCTATAAACATTGTAAATTAGAGGGTGTTCATAGGTATCCATGTGTTGAAACTATACCCCAACTTTTTATACAAGTTCGGGAGGGGGGTGGGGGGTGTACTGGATTGATGATCCATCTGTCCATCCGCGTCTCAGTCATTGAAACTCAGCCAATCTCAAAGAAATTTGGTATGGAGGTTGATCATCAGAGTGGTTTAAAAGAGTGTTCAATGACGTTGTTTGTGTTTTCCGTTCTAGAGTTATCCTTCTTCAGATTGCAGAGTTAATCCTTAGGAAGGATACACACTTAGGTAAATTCAGACCTAGTTGTTCATTCAGTTTGTGACATACCTAATACTTTAAAGAGACCAAAGGCACTCACAGAATGTAAATATGCAAAAACATCACCACTAAGAAGAACATGGATAAATAGATCCTTTTTGTTGAAACCATTGTTATGTAAACAAAACTTATAGAGATTTGTCAACAAATATCGCTATAAATCGTGTAGTAAGTTAAAATATTTTAGTCTGAAAATGATTTTCAGACATTTTTCAATGCTTTGACATTTTCGAAATGATTACCATCAAGTTTTAATTAAACTATGGTACCTTATTGAACTAATTGGACTTTTAGCTCTCTTATTCCACTCTTTACATAGCAATTGTTTTGACATGCAAAATCTGAATATTGGAGACATATTTATAATGAAAATAAGAATAAGTCAATCTATTTTTTAATCTACTTGTTGATGATAGTTGTTATACAGACTTTTATGTCACATGAACCTACTTTGAAGGCCTTGAGTCCCATTAATATTTGTAATTTCTGATTCATTGTTTCCAGGTTTTCAATGCACTGGGCACAGATGTTGTTGAGAATGCATATGTTGGCTATAATAACTGTGTGTTTGCTTACGGTCAGACGGGATCGGGAAAGACTTATACAATGATGGGTGAGCCTGTGAGTATAACATTCATTATTGACCCATTCTTTAATAAATGGATTCTCCCATTCAGTTATAACAGTACACATTGGAATGGTCTTATTATTAATCTGGAGGGGTGTTCAGGAACTAAAAGCAGACGACAGACAGGAAAACAGATAATAAGAGCAGAATGGTTCCATTTCATGGGTGGGAAATGTTTAGATAATAAGTTCAACAAATGGCATATGGTTGTTTGTTGATCTTATTATCTGAACATTTATTTGAGTAAATTTGTGAATGAATCAGCAAATTGTTTTCGTGCTTGAATCAGGGGGGAGTCTGCAAAAAAATTCCGTATATAGGGCCGTGGTGGGTGGGTGGTCCAGAGGCCGAAAAAATCGTGCTTGTAAATTTTTTCCAAAATGGTATTTTTTTCACACAATTTACAAGTACTGACCATGTAATGTTGTTTGTAAGCATGTTAGTACCATGCTTGTTGGTATATGGCTATATATGCAGCTATAGTGACTCTTTAGCCTCAGATTTAGCAACATTCTGGATTTCACAGGATCCCGGCCCACTTCACAGTGGACCACCGTAATAGCGTTCAGGAAACTTAACCCATGGTTGAGTTATAATAATGCAAAACGTGTTTACGGATGTAACAAGGCCATTAACTCTGGTATGCATTGATAGGCGAAACCTGTGATATGCAGTAATATGTGCATACATCCTTCCCCTATATCATTCTGGTCTATCACCATACCAAACCACATCAAAATTCAACAACCGACACTTAACTTATATATTGCAAAAACTTTGTACGGACTGAATTTCATAAAGTCGAACAGGGCCCATAACTCTGGTAGGCATTGATGGTCACAACCCGTGATATTATGCATATTCGTTCCCCATTTCTGATCTGTCACCATGCCATATATGGGGCATCACAATTCAATCGAAAGCACGCATGCCTCTCGTGGTCGCGATTATATGCCAATAGCCATCACATCGTGAACCCCGATATGTTATCTTTTGGTAGTCAAGCTTGTGCGTATTAGGTGAAATATGAAAAACGACTCTTGAGTTATAATGCAAAATGTTTGTACGGACGGACGCACGGACGGCTCGAGACGTCAACTATATACTCACCGACTAATATCGGGGGGTATAATAACCATATACCTAACCAAAAACAATTCCCCACCCCACCCCGGTGGATAAGACTAAAGAGTTCTTTGGTCATGCACAAATAATTGTGGAACGCCTGACCTGTTTACCACTATTTACATGTACACTGGCCAGTGTTCTGTCAGACACAACACACTCGATATATTAAGGCTATAATGGGGTCTAGGGCGATTTGTGACATATAGTGCTTTATTATTGTTGTTAGATACTGAAAACACCAGGAAACCCCTGGAAATACAGTTTATTTTTCGTTTTTCTGATCTGTGTTTACCAATTAAGCATGTTATTGCTTGAGTCTTAATGGTACACAGCAAGAGTTTGCACCAAAAAAGGATAGTGGAATGGGATTGAAAGGCAGTTAACACAGTTATTGAAGAACGGCTAAAAAAAACTCTGAAATTTTGATAAAAACATGAGAAAGGGGGGTGGGTCCCCAAAGTTTTGGAGGATTTTTTTTTTTGTGTGCATAAAATGGGGTGGTGGGTCCCTCGGGGTCGGAAAAAAACTTTTTGGGCCCTATATGTGCAATTTTTTTCCAGACTCCCCCCTGCTTGAATCCCCAAATATATCCAACTAAACAGGATATGTTCATATCCGTTGTAATTCAATCCACCAAAAAAGTTAAAATAAATTGCATGTAAAGCACTTTTTATTGGCATTATATGCTATGAAGTTAGATATTCCTCTCCGGAAATCAAATCTCTACGTTTTTCCACATGGTTACTCAGAACTGTCAGTTAACCCTTCCATGAAATTTTGCGAAAACCATGTGCCAAAGCATTCTCTTATATATGTATACAAGTCTCCCATAGGGAGCCACACATATATAAGAGAATACATTGGCCTAACAAAATTTGTCTTGACCTTGTAAGCTGGTGCATTATCTTAAATATGTGATGCTTCCTACTGGCACAGGGTTTTCGCAAAATTTCAGAAATTTTTAGTACAGAAAGGGTAAAACGGACATGTCTTGTTTGAACCCCTAATTATGTACACATATTAGATTAGGTAATAGGTATCTCAAAAGAAGATTTCTGAACAAGTTCATTGATATAGTGCTGAAATAAGTGTTTTGTTTCTTCTATTTTCCGTAAATTTGAGATTGGTTTGTTTGTGCCAGTTAAAAGTTTTTTTATCAACGGTCTCATAAGTATTGCACCTGTAAACCATGGGAAGAAAATCTAGAGGGTGTCATCACTCGGAAATTTATGGTACTACATAATTTTTATGATTAAAACAAAGAGAAGGCAGTGCATAAAGTTTTTAAATAGAATGATGTTAAGATAATGCAATATACCTTTTCCAAACAGTCTCCCGTTATACTGTTTCTGATTCCAGAATTTTAATTAATACAAATAGCGCAGGGATTGCTCAAGGTCTGATTGTTTTGTTCGAATTTGTATTTTTTATGACTTCAAATTTTTCTGACATATAGTGCTCACAGAAAGGTAGTTATTGACCCATTTGTACACCGGGAAAAATTCTGAAGCAAATATTATTATGTATATATCGGAGTGCAAACCACCATGTTGCATTAAGTCATTATATTTTCCATGCTAGGTTGGTCATAAACTTAAAATACTCGCATGGAAAAATGATAATATCCATTTGCTTTCAGGCTTTTGAACGATATATATATGTTGATAGCCTGGTCATTCCAACATAAATATTGTCGGATATTTGTTGTGTATACAGTTCCTTTGATCTAGACATGAAATTTGCTTCTTTTTTTTACAGAATGATCCAGGTCTTATTCCAAGAATATGCAGGGTGAGTAATCCTTCTGATTCTTTCTATTCTTATAGAAATTGTCCATTCTTCATCATCATCATCCATTTGGGGATTAACCCATTCTATACTAAATGGATTCTCCCATTCAGATACAACAGTATACATTGGAACAGTCTGTTATTAATTTGGAGGGATTATAAGGACATATAAGCAGACATCAGCCAAACGAAAAGATAATACAAGTGCAGAAGAATTCATATTCCTAATAATGGTGGGAAATGTTCACATACCGGTAATAAGTTCAACTTATGGTCGTTTGTTTAATTTATTAAATGAACATTTTGTATGTCCTTGTCAACGAGTATTTAGTATAGAAAGGGTTAAGGCACTATGACTTCTTCCCCTTTACACATAATCATATAGTTTACAATGGTCATACCCCGGTGGACAAAACAAGTGTCCATTGGCACCGCGGTGTATTTGCCGTTCGGCCGCGGTGTCAGAGTTTGTAACTGCAGTTGAGCACCGCGGCCGAACAGCAAGTACACCGTGGCCCAACAGCAAGTACACTGCGACCGAAAGGCAACTACACCGCAGCCGAACGGCATGTACACTGTGGTTAGATTTCTGGTTTGTATCGTCTTTTTTCAGTTTAATGAACGTACACCGCGGCAACTACACCATGGCCGAACGGCAAGTACACCGCGGCCCAACTGTAGTTAGCCGGTGGAGCCGCGGTGTAGTTGCATTTCAGCCGCGGTGGCAACGCTAAGTGCACCGCGGTTAGGTGGACACTTGTTTTGTCAAGCAGGGTACATGCAGATGCATTTAACAGTTAATCGTGAACATATCATCCAAATGCAAAATATTAATTGCTTTCAGTTTCACCATATCAGGATAAGACTAACAAGGAAGCTCTTTATGGTCCCAAGCATAGACTTTTTTATACCCCCCTCCCCCATAACGAGTATAGGAATCAGCTTGTCCGTACGTCTGACAGGGCATCTGACGTAACATCGGTGCGTCCGTCCATTCGTGGACGCAACTTTGTCCAAGCTTGTATTTCTACATATTGCTGTCAATTGTTTAAAACCTTGGTTCAGTTATTTAGTACCATGGTAACCTGTGCACTGCAACTGCAATTATGAGTGTCATCCAACTTTTTTTAGTGGAAATATCCCCCTTTTTCAACTCAGGAAATTTTCGCAAGATTCATAATTTTGTCCAAGTTTTTATTCCTACTCATTTTCCCGCCAAGTTTAAAAAAAATTGGCACAGTATATATACCACTATCCGAACGTCTGCTCCTCTATATATGAGCTGGATCCATTTACTTTTAATGGAGTTCTTCCCCTTTTACTTAGAAAGTTTTCACAACATGCATAATTTTGTTCGAGCTTGTTTTCCTTATGTTTAAAATAAAACATATATGGTGAGATGGCTATCCTTATTGTACCCAATTGCGGACAGTCCCACCTCTAGTATTTCTGTTTGACGCAACACCCATAAGTCTCAGGATGCATATAAAGCCACAGATTTACACCCACCTTTAGTAATTTTCATCTTTATGGTTTTGCAGGCATTGTACGACCAGATGGTTGACGAGAACACAAGCTATCGAACAGAAGTCAGGTACTAAAAAGTTCCAAGCTATGACTATATAAACTATGACTATATATAGTCAGTAATATCTCAATGTCGCACTGAAACATATAGTTGGTAATAATCTCAATATTCTCTCAATCTTCATTTGAAACTAAGACAGAAAGTTCTCATATTTTAGAATATGTGACAAGAACGTAACGTTTCTGGGAAGAGATAAAGCGATATAGTGGTAACTCGTCTGGATTGGCCCACAAACATATAAACAGTTTTTAGCTCACCTGAGACGAAGTCTCCGGTGGAGCTATAGTCATCACTCCTCGTCCGTCGTCCATCCATCCGTGGTTCCGTCGTACCGTCCGTCCATTCGTCAACAATTCTTTAAACATCTTCTTCGTCGGAACCATAAGACCGAATGAGTTCATATTTGGTGTGGATGTTCCTTAGGTGAATCACATTCAGATTTGTTCAAATGAGGTCATCAGGTCAATTAGTTGAGAAAGCAGGGCCACAACTCTATTACTTCATAGTAATTCTTAGAACGACTTCTTTTCCAGAAACATTGGGCCGATTTAGCTTATATTTGGTACGGAGGGACCTTGGGTGACTGGGGTTCAGATTTGTTCAAATTGGGTCACTGGGTCATATAGGGGCAGAGCCAGGGACATAACTCTAAAAACAAAAATTTACATTTTTGCATTTTGACCTTGGATTTTTTTTAGACACATCACAGCTACTCCACCCCACCTCATGTCCCTGCCACACCACGCTGTACTATACTGTATTATCTCTGCCTAGTTCACCCCATTAAAATCCTTGTTTTGATCACAGCTGTAGGAGTAAACAATGCATGGGCATTGCTCTGCAAAGCTGTTTGTGCCCTCATTAAAAACTAATGATCTCAATGTCAACACCAAGACATACTGGTAGCTGAGAGTGGTTTCATGAATGGAATTTAATCCCATGTTTATCTCAGATACAAATTACCTGTTTGACAGATAAAGTTTATTTTACTATTAATATTAACCATTTCATGAACAGAGTTGTGTTGGTGCAGCAATGAAGACCCTGTACTTGTGCATTCTCTTATATATGCGAGTCTCCCATGGGGAGCCTCCCATATAAAAGAGAATGCACTGGCTTTCAAGGTCATGGAAATTTTGTTAAGCCAATGTAGTCAGGTATTCAAATAAATCATGTATGTCATATTCTTGCAGGGATGTCCCCACAGTGTTGGGGGGGGGGGGGTGGGGTGATTTACAGATTTGTTCAATGAAATGTAATTTTTAAGCTCACCTGAGGCGAAGCTATAGTCATCACTTCTCATCTGTCACCTGTTCATCTGTCTGTCCATCCATCCATCTGTCAACAATTCTTTGAACATCTTCTCTAGATCATAAGACTGAATGGGTTCATATTTGGTGTGGATGTTCCCTAGGTGACTCACATTCCGATTTGTTCAAATGAGGTCACTCTGTCAAATGGTTGTGAAGCCAGGGTCATAACTCTTGCCCTCCATATTAATTCTTAAAAACTACTTCTTCTCATGTACCATCAGGTTGAATGGGTTCATATTTGGTATGAAGGGTCCTTGGGTGACTGGAGTTCAGATTTGTTCAAATGGGGTCACTTGTTTTAAATGGGGTCACCTGGTCAAATATGGGCCAATCAAAGGACAGTTTTCCTCTTAATATTCTTCCTTCACATGGATCATCAGGTCTATTTTACTATTATTTAGTATGAAGGGTTCTTTGGTGTCTGGGACTCAAATTTCAAATTCAGATGGGATCACCAGATTAAATAGGGTGGGACCAGGGATATAACTTTATGTCTCTATAGTAATACTTAAAATGTCTTCTCAAGAGAGGTTGGACTATTTTGCTTACATATAGTATGGAGGATCCTTTAGTGACTGAGATTCAGATTTGTTAACATGAGGCAACCTGTTAAGAAATGATGGGGCTATGGGGACTTAACACTTTTGTGTCTAATAAAATCATTAAAATACAAAATTCATTAAAACATCTACCTTGGAACTACCTGACTGATTAATCTGACATATATATATGGTGTTTTGGGTCCATGGATAATTGGGCTTCAAACATGTCTATTGTCTAAATAGTTTTATAAAAAGGCGCTTGTGAGATTGGAAATTTCCAACAATTGAGAAAGTTTGAGATGTCGGTTGTGAAATTCCAACCTAAGACTTGGGAGTCTGGAGCCCGGCCCGGGAGGGGGGGGGGGGGGTGTGATCAGTAGTGTACACTTGGTAATTTAAAGGTAGATATTCACCGATCTACATACATGAAGCTTCTCTAGCCACATATCCTGTTTAGATCTACTTCTTTTAAAGTGATTATGAAAAGTTATGGTCTCCAGAGTCCCAGTCTTATCAGTCTTTGCAGTCTGGTGAGCGACCCCACAGTCTTTGACTGTCTTGTTGTAAAAATGCCCTAAACATTTTGTCTTAGATTATTATTTTATATATATGATTAGTCTGTACGTGTACGTGGATATGAATATGAATAATTCTCACGCTATCTTATTAATTATTTGTATAGTGATATTTGTTTTGAGGGAAGCAGGAAGACGGCCCGGCTGGGCTATGTTCCCCCCAGCAATATACTGCATTATTATCTAGTTATATATTAATTCCATTTTACTATTCATATGTGTATTGTAAATAAAATTATCCTATCCTAGGCCAAAATAAAAAAGACCTGTGTTTCTGGTGACCTGCCCTATTATGGCGCCCCCCGACCGTTTTCATTTTATTGATTTTGCAAAATTTAGTACGCATCAGATTTTATTTTCCATGTTGACTGATGCATTTCCGTGTAAAATGGACACATCGCGTGTACTTTTAAACCGGAAATTATACCAAACTTCAATTATGTGATCACTCAGATCCAAGAGACACTACCCCCACCAGTGACAGCCCTGCCACTACTGCACGGAATATTTAAACGACAACACATGAGTGGGGTATGATCTCAGCTTTAATGCAACATTATAAGCTTGTCCTGCAGATAGCCCATACGCATGGAAAACCAATTAAGCAGAGCCTTCGCTCTGACGAGAAGCCGAAGCAGAGAACGCTGAAGAAATACTGCTGTACAGCGCAGGCATGAGCATGGCCCGACGAGCTAAGGTACGATTCGGAGCCGGCGCCCAAGAATTGCTATGAGGCGCCCTAAGCAATAAGCACACACGGCCAACAGGGAGAAGCCCAACGAGTGCGACGCAGGAATGGCAGTAGAGACCACTGGACAGCCCAACTCCCTATGGCTAAGCACCGTGGTATGGACAGGTAACACCAAAGTTACCCCTGCAGGACGCACCAAGGCTGGATCAATGGCACTGATGACACAGCACCTGAAAGGGAAAACAAACAGCAGCAACGAGATGCAAACACACAGGGCCCTAGGCCCAAAACAAAACAGGCATCACAGAACAATGAATATGGCGTGCCACTCGGGACGTCGAACAAAGCGGGGCATGGAGCTCCAAGGGGGGGAGGGTGGGAGCGTGATGCATATAATTCAAGAGTGAATTGCTTTTTTCAGTTACCGGAAGGAGGCAGCATTCCGGGCGGATGTAAAATGCGGACTTTTAAGTTCGGCCGATACGGAACGGATCGTACCGAAAATCCGGAATGTCTGCCGGATGACAGGATCAAAGAACCACATAAATCACCCCGAACCTTATCGGCCCTGGGTGCATTAGTTCACAGCCAAATCAAACTTTTTTTTTTCATTTTCATGTTTTATTCAATAAAACAATAAATTACACTTATATTCTAATATTATGTACTTAGTTTTACTATTTTATAGTACATTAAAAACAAGGAGAAGCAGTCTGGGGGGTTATTCATATTTATTTTGAGCAAAGTTGAAAAAAAAAAAAAAAATGAAAAGCCACCCGTCCGCCTCTATTTTTTTCTTGCATGTCACCAGAAACAAAGGTATATTTTGTTTTGGCCCTATCCTATCCTGAAACCCTTTCATTCATTAATAGTTAATCAGCAGTTACTCACCTGGGTATGTTAGATAACAATTTATCTGAAATAGCATTTGTTTATTTACTAAATACTCAAGTGTTTTTCAGAAATAAAAATTTAATTATGCCTTCATAAAGAGTTTCATAAAATTTGTCTTTTGCTGTTGCCAGAAAGAGATATAGTATTTTAAAGATTTGCAAAGCGAGCGATCTTATCATAATTTGTAATAAACTTCTCTACATTGCAGCTATTTGGAGATCTATAATGAAAAAGTTAGAGATCTTCTGAAGCATTCCACTTCTTCAAATGTATCCCATAATTTACGTGTGAGAGAACATCCTAAGGATGGACCGTATGTCCAAGGTATGTTGACATGTATGAGAGGGCAGTTAACCCTTTAATTACATGAGCTGCGCTGGTGCAGCATTAAAGACCCTGTGCCAGTGCACAGTGCATTCTCTCATATATGCGAGTCTCCCACAGGGAGGCTTGCATATATAAGAGAATACACTGGCTTACAAGGTCAAGGTCAATATAGTGAGGCCAATGTATTCTCTTATATTTGCGAGGCTCCCCATGGAAGACTCGCATATAATATGATAATATGCAAGGCATATAGAACGACCCCGTCATAATAGTAAGAATTATATTTTATTGAATATGGGTGCTTTAAATAATCATTATGATATAGTTAAATCGTTACCTATGAACACCATTGATATGAAGTGGGAAGAAGTAAACAAAAACATCGTATTGGCTGCTGACTTTATAAAAAAATAAACACTTCGCTGCAGGCCTCATTCTACACCACGAGGATAGGGCGAAGTCACTTCTCCCTCTGGAGATTTTAGGGAGACTTCATGCCCAAGTAGGGAGACTTCATGCCCAAGTATGGAGACTTCATGTCCAAACAAGGAAAAGGTGGAATTGTTGAATGTTTTACACTTGTATTGCATAAACGGCGGGCGGTGACATGTGATTCAGCTAAAATACAAATAGAACATAAATAGCTACGTATACATACAGCCATTAAATAGTACAGCGTACATTAGTTATCACGGTAAAAAGAGCTATCTCAACCTCAATGAGTCTATTAGTTTATGTTAATGTGGCCTTGTGTGATTACAAAGTACATCTGGAGATTTATTGCCGACGGAAAATATGTGAAACGTAAAACGCATGCTATACGTTTTTACAAGCAATATATTAACATAGAGTTGTCCTTCTTCCATTGGCGATTGTAACAGAATGACCCGGATGACCACGTGCTTTCTACATGAAACGTGTGCAAAATGCTTTTTTAAATTAAATTTAGAGTTATCCATCTTCCAATAGTCAATGGTTGATAAATGTACTTAAAAAAAAAAAAAAAAAAAAATTACATTCATTGAGACGAGCGTGATTTGTAGTTTTTGAAGGTTTGTACCTCGAGACTATGATAAGTATTGTCAAGTTTTGCAGCGCGACATACGGAACAATGCCATTTATTATTGTCGTCTTTGACATACCAATCAAAGGCATTTTGAGAAAGTTTTTTACAGAACTTTTTCGACGGTGACCGAGTGTCGGGTTCAACATGCCGTTTTCGTTTAGAAGACGGAGAGTTTGACGACCAAGATATTAGCGACATCTTGTTAGCATAATGAATGCTGTCTTCCATATATATAGTACTATTCTAGACTGCGTCTGCGAAGTATAAACAAACATGAATCAATATACTCGACGCCAAATGCACTCTACAATTAAACCGCTTGCGTAAACCCATTTGTCTTCATAAATGCATTAAGTAACTTCTATTCATCTGTTCTTAATTACCAACAAACTATTCTCACTTCCATTTCTCACCTCATTAACATACCGTCGGCCTAATGACATGCGAGACAGTGTAATAACCCCAAGATCATCGGCGTCTCCGGCCTATACAAACACTGGTATCCCGACAGGCGCTAAAATTACAAAGCGACATAAATTTCGCCTCAGAGCTAAACTAGGGCGACTTCCGCTGGCCTAGGGCGATAACTTCGCCTTTGTCGCCTTGTAAAATGAGCCCTGCTTCGCTGTATGTACATGAAAAACTTGGTGTGATATTATAATTAGCTTGTTAACTGAGTTTCACTCGTGGTTTGTGGATTTGATGACATGTTTTTTCTGCATTCATTCTGGTATATATGTGTGATTCTTACAAGCTATTGCCATATCTTATTTTCCCCGTGGAAATACGGTAAACTTTGAAGTCGTACTATTTTTTGCTCAGTTTTAAATTCGCATACCAATGGGTGTGCGGGTGTGCAGCGAATTTAAATACTAGTAAGGTAGCTAAAATTTCTTACATAGTACTAAATCAAATTGGTATAATATAACTAGTAATTGAAGCGCGTTTATATATCCAGTATGGTCGTGATATATACAGCGGCTAAAACGACGTTAAACTCTCAATCAATAAATCAATCAATAGATGTCTAGTCTATAGTGAGGTGAAATCAGTTGTCCGCGAAGACGACATGACGCGTTAAGTTATGTCTGGATTTTGGTCCGCAGAGACAAATGACGCTTTGACGTCATGACGCCGTAACTGCCTTCATTTAGCTAACAAATGAAACTGATCTAATATGAACATATGCAGGACATATTCATAACAACTTACTGTTTATAAATAAATAAGTACTTCAGTTGTCACATATCAGAAGTTTTGAAGTAGCAAATTCGTTTCATTGTTGATTCCACGATTTTGTGAAACCACTGCCGGTTGTCTCGCTAAACAAATTCACCCACACGGTATATACTGTAAATTATGTGTGACGTCACAAGTACGTATACACGCCCGTTACCTATACACGACCCGAGCTCGACGCTAGCGCGCCGAGCGGGGTCGTTATTAGTGAATGCATTGGCACAGAGTTTTTGCAAAATTGCAGGAAGCTCCAGTCATGGAAGTGTTAAAGGCCCACTTAATTTTCGAACCCCCAGATCATTTTATATAAAATATATGCCATATTATATACCATGAACCCCCAGATCATTTTATATAAAATATATGCCATATTATATACCATGAACCCCCAGATCATTTTATATAAAATATATGCCATATTATATACCATGAACCCCCAGATCATTTTATATAAAATATATGCCATATTATATACCATGAACCCCCAGATCATTTTATATAAAATATATGCCATATTATATACCATGAACCCCCAGATCATTTTATATAAAATATATGCCATATTATATACCATGAACCCCCAGATCATTTTATATAAAATATATGCCATATTATATACCATGAACCCCCAGATCATTTTATATAAAATATATGCCATATTATATACCATGAACCCCCAGATCATTTTATATAAAATATATGCCATATTATATACCATGAACCCCCAGATCATTTTATATAAAATATATGCCATATTATATACCATGAACCCCCAGATCATTTTATATAAAATATATGCCATATTATATACCATGAACCCCCAGATCATTTTATATAAAATATATGCCATATTATATACCATGAACCCCCAGATCATTTTATATAAAATATATGCCATATTATATACCATGAACCCCCAGATCATTTTATATAAAATATATGCCATATTATATACCATGAACCCCCAGATCATTTTATATAAAATATATGCCATATTATATACCAAGAACCCCCAGATCATTTTATATAAAATATATGCCATATTATATACCATGAACCCCCAGATCATTTTATATAAAATATATGCCATATTATATACCATGAACCCCCAGATCATTTTATATAAAATATATGCCATATTATATACCATGAACCCCCAGATCATTTTATATAAAATATATGCCATATTATATACCATGAACCCCCAGATCATTTTATATAAAATATATGCCATATTATATACCATGAACCCCCAGATCATTTTATATAAAATATATGCCATATTATATACCATTTGAAAGAGGAAGCTCCAAAATTTGTAAATTATCAACTTATTCAGTGTAATAAATTGTGAACATGCTGTTTTTTTGAGATACAGACGTGCATAATCTTCATTATTTTCAATGGAAGGGGAATAACTCTATATCTTAAGATATAGAGTTATTCCCCTTCCATTGAAAATAGATTTTTAGTTTTAATTTTGTTGCATTCTGGGAGCCATAACAGGGGAAATCTTTCTATGATTTCAGCTGTTTTCTATTTCTCTATGGGCATCTTCTGAGACAGACGTTTCAAATGTTGATGAATTATAGTATTTTAATCATATTTTATGGCACAGAATGTTATTAAAACCGTATATCAAGGCACTATAAAAAAATAATCGGTGACTCGAAATTAAATGCTAAAAATGTTTTTGTGATTTCCACTTAACGTCGAGACAATCTATTAAAATATGTTAAATGTTCATGTATGTCCTAAAACTGTCAGTCAGCAGTCTCCCGAAAATAAATATAGCATACTGCACAAATATAAATATAACAGCCGGCATTTTGACAATTGTAAATGCAGTTCATTCTACTTGCATACATTATGTGGTGCCAGAACTATAAACTAAAAGAGATAGGGATAGCAGTTGGGATTCATTTATTTGCCTTTCGTATCAACTTGGCACTGTCTATGCAATTTTGAAAAAGAATAATACATGTAGCATTTCTAATATCTGACTCCCCAAGTTTTGTATGGTCATGATGCGGGCATAGTTGTCTAAAATAACAACAGAAGTCTTTGAAATAGCAATTGTCAATGCTTAAGATTCCAAATTTTCATAAACCCTTCAATTTCTGTTCAAAGGCAACTTTCAGGATAATTTGGCAAAATGTTTCGTTTGGCAAAAAATTAATTTTTGGCCAGAACGGACCTGGATATACTGTGCAAGCCTTGAAATAGTGTGTCTGTCATTTGCAGAATGAGGTCCCCAGAGGGTGAATTTAGTGATGCTACCCCGCATAGAGGGCTAGCATCACCAAATTCACCCTCTGGGAACCTCATTCTGCTGAGATGTAAGCAGAATGAGGTCCCCAGAGGGTGAATTTGGTGATGCTAGGCAGGGTAGCATCACTAAATTCACCCTCTGGGGACCTCATTCTGCAAATGACAGACACACTATGTCAAGGCTTGATACTGTGTTGATGGTAACGATATTGTGATGATGTTAACTGATTTCAGATTTATCCAAACACAACGTGAGAAGATACGAAGATATTGAAGATATAATGAAAAGAGGAAATCATAACAGGTTAGGCCAGACCAATTTAATAACATTAATTACGAGTGTGGGGCATAAATAGAGAGGAAATCATAACAGGTTAGGCCAGACTAATTTAATAACTTTAATTACGAGCGTGGGGCATAAATGGAAATCATAACAGGTTAGGCCAGATCAATTTAATAACTTTAATTATGAGTGTTTGGGAAGAAAATATTTTAGATGCAAGTGAAACAAATAATTTGCAGCCATGTGTATGTAATTCCGCAGTTGGGTTGCAATAAAAGTGGACAATTATTAATATCGTAGCACATAACTTTAGATCTGAATGATTGACAGTAATACCAATAATAATAGTACTGTTTCAAAGTAAAACATTTCCATTTTAACTGTCTTTAGTCCTTTCTATGCTAAATACTCATTGATGAGTAGTTACCTCTTAGGAAATGTTCAGATCATAAGTTCACTTTAGCTGAACTTATTAATTGAACATTTCCCTCCAATAAATTGGAGTCCTTCTGCACTTTTATTTACTGTTGTCTGCTTATTTTTCCTGAAAATCCTCCAGATGAACAATAGACCATTCCAATGTATACTTTTATAACTGAATGGGAGATGGGAGAATCCAGTTGTGAACACTCATTTGTAGCTTTAGAATACTAATTTTGTAGATTCGCATGATTTAAAATCACACTGGCTATGCAGAAATATACTCATACAAGAAATATAGGGGGATTATTGGCGCTCATGAAGGACTCTAGTACTATTTCTAGAAATATTTCATTGTTGAATCTGCTTGCTGATTGACTATAATATTAGGGTCCTGCGAATGTTAGATTTTATGTAGAACCAATCCTGAAACCGAATCAGCATCTTAGTTACGAAACCCAAAATTTACTGCGTAGTCATGATAGTGGACAATAGAACATAGTTTTTTAATAGTAAACTTAGTGGACATATAGTAAATTTAACATATTATTTACATGGATATTTCCATCATGGAACACTTCAGGGAATACTATGGAAAGATGATGGTAACATTTTAAATTATATATAACCGACCATTTTATAATGTATGTGCAGTAGACATCTGCATTTAGTGAAATTTAATTGCCCGTTTGTGTTTGTTCTGCTCATTTTGCTGAACCAAGTCAAAGGTTTGATACTTGCTTGTAACCTGAATCTTGGTCATAGGTTTCAAATATAGTTGAATCAATGTGGCAGTTTTGAATCGAACTTCGAATGGTTCGCAGGGCCCTATATCATATATAATTTTATTTTGCAGAACGACCGCATCAACAAACATGAATGATGTTAGCAGCAGATCTCACGCCATTTTCACTATCCTCTTTACTCAGGTATGTACAGGCCTAGTCAGAACTTTTCTCATTTTAATGTGGAACCGGGTGGTCCAGTGGTTAGAGGGTTCAGCCTGTCATCACTGTAAACTCATTGATATGAGTTTTACGCCTGCCACTAGGCTGCCAGGTTTCCTATAGCCTATAGCAGTGGTTAAGTTTTGAATTAAGTGGGTGTGACTAGAGTTATACACTTTCAAATCTCGCACCAAGTTGCGGCCTTTAAGTAAGACCAAATGTCAAGGGTCGAAGCATTCGGAATGGCATCTTATATATCAAGCCTGAGTTTAGTGTGCAGAATGAGGTCCCCAGAGGGTGAATTTAGTGACGCTATCCCACATAGGGGGCTAGCATCACTAAATTCACCCTGTTAAGACCTCATTCTGCTTAGGCCTCATCTTCTCTGGAAAGTTTCTTTATAATCAAATTTCTAGAGAAACTTCTTCACAATAGATTCTATTTCTTTTTTAGTTTCTCTATATCCCCAAATTGCCAGAGGGCACATTGCATAATCAAGGTTCCCAATGGGTGCACATAACAATAATCACCATCTGGGAACTTGAGTCTATGTCTCCCATAGCAGATGAGGCCATGCAGAATGAGGTTCCCAGAGGGTGAATTTGGTGATGCTAGCCCAGTCTGGGGACCTCATTTTGCAAACTCAATCGTGTTTTACATGTATATGGTTCGAACATAATTGCTCAACATTTTGCTTTAAAGACATATTATGGACTTGTTCGGGTGCGTGAAACTGATGAGTTAGTACTCAGACGTTATGCCAACCTGGGGAATGTAGCATTCTACTAACATCGCCAAAATTTTCAAAGAAATCGACCATACCACTCCATAGAAAACATCGTCTGAACTACGCTGATTTGTAAATATTTACATCTTGATTCAGGATAACTATTGATGATAAACACACATAAATGATTTCGTCATTGCATTTAATATATCAGCATGACGGTGTGTGTTGTTAATTTGGATTAATATTCATAAAAATAACTACAAGATTTTTCTCCATTTCTCTTTGATCACCCTACTGGAGTGTTTCACATCACTTTAATTAAAATAGTTACTCATTCATAAACAATGTCAAGAAGTTGTTTCTCTTCTGATTCTCTCTATGTAATCTCTCTTTTGCAGGCTAACTTCAGTCAGAATCTCCCGCGAGAAGTTCACAGTAAAATTCACTTGGTTGATTTGGCTGGCAGGTGAGTTTAGATCTGATCTTGGTACATACCATGGTCACACAGCATAGAACCCAAAGTTTAGAGCCCGAAGCCGACATCGCACGCTGCCGCCAGCCATATTGGCCACAAGCCGCCAGCCATATTATCTCTATGCCAGCCACATAACAAAATCTCCGCCGCCGGAATTGTCAAATGGCTGAGCCGCAGGCATGGGCTTATATGTCAAGCACAACTTCACTGTGAATTGCAAAGAACTAAACCACATTGCCCATATTGGTATATATATTCGCAAGGACTCGGCATGGTTGTTATATTATCAGAACACACGGGCCTCTCAATGTGGAATAGACTATTCCAATGAATGCTTGCATATAACTGAATGGGAGAATCCGTTCAGTATTGAAAGGGTTAAAGTATAAATTGTTTATTTCGACATGACTCAGTCTCAGACATCGCTGGAATTTGTCAATATATGCACAAAAACCTGTAGAAGAGAATAGAAAATAGTTTGAAATATTATATCATTAGGGCCAACTATCGGATTCATCATTCAATGATGCATGCATATATCGCCAGATGCCAGTGATGATATAGCAGTCTGAAGTCGACAAAACTGCCAATGTAACTTATACCGATTAGATGGGAAACTACATAGTACATCCATTCCAGTCCTTCATGTATTTTTGCCATATTGGAAAAGCCCAACACCAAAAAGAGCACATGTGGTCTGGGATTCTAAGGGTTCACTACAAACGCTAAAACAAACGGGGTCTATAACCGGGGATTAGGAAATTTTCGTAAACGAATATACGCTGATTTATAACGTCTCAGCCGGCTGAGCCGCCATATTTCATCAGCCACGAACGTCACGACTGAGCTGTCTTAGCTAGCTAACCAGCCACGAAATTGGTTGAGCCAGCCGCGAAAACTATTTGTCGTGGTTTCGGGGTCTACCAAAGTTATTACACCAAGTATTATTCTATCCACATTTAATTCCATGTAGCCTGTACCAGATAATATGTATTTTCAAAGCTAATTAAAATTCTAATTTAAGTTGAACATTTGTCACTAAAACCTGCATTCTGATTTGTTGACAATAAGTGAGATCACTTGGTCGCAGCCGTATTAGATTCATCCAGCTCCGTTCCGTGGTTTCAGAGATTCTTCCATTCCTGATTCCGTGGTTTTAGCTCCACATGTCAAAGTTTTGAAGTAGCATTTCCATATATGGCACTTTTGAATTATTCATGACTTCAATATATGGAATGCTACTCCAGAACTTTGACCTGTAGACTAAATCCACGGAACAGGACCTGGTGGATCCAATATGGCTGCGAGTTAGTGACAGGGCGTATTACTCAGTTTAAGTTTTCGATTTACCGACTTTGGCCTCTGATGGGTAAACAAAATTTGAATATAGCCAAGCCTGGATATAGTGTGTCTGACATTTGCAGAATGAGGTCCTCAGAGGGAGAATTAAGTGACACAATCCCACATGTTGGGCTAGCATCACCAAATTCACCCTCTGGGAACCTCATTTTGCTTAGACCTCAACTGCTATGGGGGACTTAGGATCAGCTTGAAGTTCCCCAGTTGAAATTGGTGATGTTTTAAAATATAATAAACACAACAGTCAACTGTTCTGAGTAGCGTACATGTTTTCTCCTCTCGGCTAGCACCTCGTAAAAATAATCCTCCGCATCTCACTCAAGGAGAAAAACTGTACGCTAATCAGAACAGTTAAGTATTGTCTATATATAATCAGTTGTATATCTTCCCGCTACATATACGCAATATATACATCAGACCAAAATTAAACTTTCTTGAAGAGGACAACATATAATTTGGGTAAGTGCCTTTTGAGGCAAGTACAGTAATGCCCTAAATAATTTTTCAGGATTTAGTTGGAAATATGGATTGTTGCCATTCATCGGAAAGCTCTCAGTGATGATGAATGACAACAAGCCATATTTCCAACTAAATCCTGAAAAATTACCCATAATTCTGCTGTGGTTAAGGAGTTGATTATTTAGGGCATTACTGTAGGTCGGATGACTGCAAACAAACCATAATTTTGTTATGGCCTTGTCTAAATGTTTTTTTCTTTTTTTTCTGATAATAGCGAGAGAGCTGATTCATCCGGGGCTACAGGTATTAGGCTAAAAGAAGGAGCAAGCATCAATAAATCTCTCGTCACCCTCGGCAACGTTATCTCAGTTCTAGGTCAGTATAAATAAAAAAATAAAAAATCTCTCATCACCTGGAATGTTTTAAGAATATTAGATTGTGCTGGAGAGCTGATTCATCCGCGGCCACAGGTATCAGTTCTAGGTCAGTATAAATTAAAAAATGAAATGGGAAGTCAGCATCAACAAACATCGCTTCACCCTCGGCAACGTCATATCAGCTTTAGGGCAGTATAAATTAAAAACTAAAATGGGAGGTCAGAATCAACAAATCTCTCATCACCTAGAATGTTTTAAGAATATTAGATTGTGCTGGAAAATTGTAAGTAAATCTTTGGGCTGAGCTGAGCTTTAGGTCATAGGTCCAAAGTCAAATCCCCAACTTGCCAGCTATCTCTAGCACTGTGTCCTATTTACAGCTGATTGCTCCCTGTCTGAGTAAATGACCTGCATACCAATATTTGTATTAATTGGGCTGGTTCTTCAAGGTAACAGTGCTTACAAAATCGATGCTTACCATTTTCCAGCATAAACTACCATTCTTTTAAATTGAGGCGTATGAATTTATTGTTTAATATTTCCTCTTAAATTGAGGAGTATGAATTTATTGCTTAATATTTCCTTTTAAATTGAGAAGTATGAATTTATTGTTTAATATTTCCTTTTAAATTGAGGAGTATGAATTTATTGCTTAATATTTCCTTTTAAATTGAGAAGTATGAATTTATTGTTTAATATTTCCTTTTAAATTGAGGAGTATGAATTTATTGTTTAATATTTCCTCTTAAATTGAGAAGTATGAATTTATTGCTTAATATTTCCTCTTAAATTGAGAAGTATGAATTTATTGCTTAATATTTCCTTTTAAATTGAGAAGTATGAATTTATTGTTTAATATTTCCTCTTAAATTGAGAAGTATGAATTTATTGCTTAATATTTCCTTTTAAATTGAGAAGTATGAATTTATTGTTTAATATTTCCTCTTAACTTTAGGAGTATGAATTTATTGCTTAATATTTCCTCTTAAATTGAGAAGTATGAATTTATTGCTTAATATTTCCTCTTAAATTGAGGAGTATGAATTTATTGCTTAATATTTCCTCTTAAATTGAGAAGTATGAATTTATTGCTTTATATTTCCTTTTAAATTGAGGAGTATGAATTTATTGCTTAATATTTCCTCTTGAATTCAGGAGTATGAATTTATTGCTTAATATTTCCTCTTAAATTGAGGAGTATGAATTTATTGCTTAATATTTCCTCTTGAATTGAGAAGTATGAATTTATTGCTTAATATTTCCTTTTAAATTGAGGAGTATGAATTTATTGCTTAATATTTCCTTTTAAATTGAGGAGTATGAATTTATTGCTTAATATTTCCTCTTGAATTCAGGAGTATGAATTTATTGCTTAATATTTCCTTTTAAATTGAGGAGTATGAATTTATTGCTTAATATTTCCTCTTAAATTGAGAAGTATGAATTTATTGCTTAATATTTCCTCTTAACTTTAGGAGTATGAATTTATTGCTTAATATTTCCTCTTAAATTGAGAAGTATGAATTTATTGCTTAATATTTCCTCTTAAATTGAGAAGTATGAATTTATTGCTTAATATTTCCTCTTAAATTGAGGAGTATGAATTTATTGCTTAATATTTCCTCTTAAATTGAGGAGTATGAATTTATTGCTTTATATTTCCTCTTAAATTGAGGAGTATGAATTTATTGCTTAATATTTCCTCTTAAATTGAGGAGTATGAATTTATTGTTTAATATTTCCTCTTAAATTGAGTATGAATTTATTGCTTAATATTTCCTCTTAAATTGAGGAGTATGAATTTATTGCTTAATATTTCCTCTTGAATTCAGGAGTATGAATTTATTGCTTAATATTTCCTCTTAAATTGAGGAGTATGAATTTATTGCTTAATATTTCCTCTTGAATTGAGAAGTATGAATTTATTGCTTAATATTTCCTTTTAAATTGAGGAGTATGAATTTATTGCTTAATATTTCCTCTTGAATTCAGGAGTATGAATTTATTGCTTAATATTTCCTTTTAAATTGAGGAGTATGAATTTATTGCTTTATATTTCCTTTTAAATTGAGGAGTATGAATTTATTGCTTAATATTTCCTCTTGAATTCAGGAGTATGAATTTATTGCTTAATATTTCCTCTTAAATTGAGGAGTATGAATTTATTGCTTAATATTTCCTCTTGAATTGAGAAGTATGAATTTATTGCTTAATATTTCCTTTTAAATTGAGGAGTATGAATTTATTGCTTAATATTTCCTCTTGAATTCAGGAGTATGAATTTATTGCTTAATATTTCCTCTTAAATTGAGAAGTATGAATTTATTGTTTAATATTTCCTCTTAAATTGAGAAGTATGAATTTATTACTTAATATTTCCTCTTAAATTGAGGAGTATGAATTTATTGCTTAATATTTCCTTTTAAATTGAGGAGTATGAATTTATTGCTTGATATTTCAGCTGAGATGTCAGACAAGTCGACGAAGGGGAAGTTTTTCATTCCATACAGAGATTCCGTCCTCACCTGGCTCCTCAAGGACAGCCTCGGTGGAAATGCTAAAACTGTGATGATCGCAAGTGAGTTCTTAAATATCTGCCCCATCATGGTCACTCAGCCTTTGGAATTGATTAAAAGATGCCTTGGAAATGTTTTTTTCCTTGATGGAAGAAATCGGCTAAGACAAAAACTTATTCAAGACCCAACACATATATATATATATATACAAGTGGTTTTTGAAAAAAAGTTCAGCATTTATTTCAGTAAAAATAGTACAATTCCGGGTATGGAATGTTCACAACGGCAGTGACTTCGAGGCACAAATAAATGTTCAAATATACGTTTATGTCTTTGATGCCGATTGTGTAAGCATGGTTAATGCCACCGGCCAATAAAAGAAATGAAAATTCTTGCGGTGAAGTTGGTGAAAGAAACAAATTGACACTTCTAATGTTAGGATAGAAATTTAACAGAGGTCTACCTTTTTTGTGTGAGAGTTTTCTAATAACAACACGTCATATACACTCCATTTCTATTGATAATGATATGACTGAATATCTGGCCTAATTAAAATAATAGAATTACTTTGAGATATGCTCCCATTTTGTGTTGAAATTCGGTAACATTAATATAATGCACACTGAGAGCTTAGCTTTTTGTGACTTACTCAATAAGCAGAATCCGGGAGATTTCTTTGCCTTTCCGGGAGTGTGGGAGACCGCGCTCCAATCTAGGAGTCTCCCGGAAAATCCATGATGTTTACCCTTTGATGATGGGAGCAGCGCTGGTGCAGCATTAAATATCCTGTGCCAGTGCATTCTCTTATATATGCGACTCGCATATTATATGTGACTCGCATATATAAGAGAATTAATTGGCACAGGGTTTTAGCAAAAAAATTCAGGAGCTCCAGTCATGGAAGAGTTAACAGGTCATCTGCTGTATTTAGAGTGAAATATATTATGTGAATTTCAGCCATATCCCCAGCAGATGTGAACTATGCAGAGACTTTGAGCACTTTACGCTATGCAAACAGAGCCAAGAACATCATCAACAAACCTACGATTAATGAGGTGAGGATAATATAATTACATGAATCTAAACATCATCAACAAACCTACGATTAATGAGGTGAGGATAATATAATTACATGAATCTAAACATCATCAACAAACCTACGATTAATGAGGTGAGGATATTAATATAATTACATGAATCTAAACATCATCAACAAACCTACGATTAATGAGGTGAGGATATTAATATAATTACATGAGGCTAAATGGAGAGGCTAAATGGAAGACTCTCACGGTTAGAGCTTTACAATGTTTAGAGTTGTGTCCCTTTAACAAAGCCACTCCTACTGCGACTACTTCTTCATACTAAGACTTGAAATAGGGATCTGGCTTTTTGGGTAATCCACTCTAGTGACGGACGCGCCTGTAAAATTGCTGCAGGCGTTAGAGACTCAGCATTGCTCAACAACTGGGGTATTAATGTGAAGTGCTTATGGTCCCTCATAGGGAGGTATCTGAGATAAGCTGTGTATAACCATATACGGCCAAATAGAAATATTTTAAAGTAGTCAAGTTACTTCCTCGCTGATCTTCGGATGTTTTGTTGATCTTTGTTTTATTAGTGATGGATATTCCATCATCGCATCGGTGCTATAATGTTCTATATCCATTTTTTTTTTGTGGGAAATTTGATTTGAAAATTTTACCATCTGGTTTTCTTATATGTCTGCTTTATTTTCACTTTATGTTGTTTTCATTTTATCCTTCGAAAGGAAAAACTAATATGTTTAAATAGTGTTGCTTTAAATGTCAGTAGTCAGTATTGTTCATGTAATTCATTGACATGTGTTTGGAGATAGAACACTTTGTTGAACAAATTGTTTTTTTTGTGAGTGCTAAAGTGGTTTTTAGGTTTCTAAATCATTCCAAAGTACAAAACTCGCTCATGTTGTCATTTTCTGTGCTATTTTAACCATAGAATTCAGCTAGAATTAAGATTTTCAGAAATAAGAGTACGAACGCACTATTTCCAGGAATATTAGTTCCCATTACTTACCATTGTCGGTTCGAGAACATGATAGCACTGAAATTTATGTGATCACATGTTACAAAATAAATCAATTCAATGGTCCACAGTGGAGATAGAACAATACAGCACTGACATAAAACTAATTTGTGAGATAGAACATATTTCCATAGCCTCTCATTCATATCTGGTATATACTATACTCAATATCTTGTGTTTTTCGGACAGATAATACCATGCCGATTCGCACTTACTGTTATCTCATTTTCCCACCAAAATGGATATAGAACATTTTTAGCACCGAGACGACATCATGTAACCTGAAAACAACCTGGTCATTTCTATATTATTTGAGAAATAACTAAGTTTAAAGACAATTCTGTAATGCGTGTTATCTTCAAACCTTTTGGTCATAACTCATAAATTCAATTGAAACAAGAATTATTTGTTATAATTTAATTCCACTATTTGTCAGAATGTCTAGCTTCCCCAATATATTTCCACAAAAGTACTGTGATTTCATGATTTGTGGTTTCTTATACAAAGGCAATCTCATGTGGATGTGAATTTGTGTGGGGCTGTTATCCAGAAACTAGTTCGCCCACCTGTGCTTTCTGGAAAATTGACCTACATCATCATTAGATCGCAACAAAGTTTACATTAAGTGACAGCCAATTGTTTTATAAATACATTATACTGTGAAGCTTATTTATTAAGTTATTAATATATTAACTTTCTCACCTAGGATGTAAATGTTCGACTGATACGTGAACTGAGACTAGAAATTGCCAGACTGAAGGCTCTACTCGGCGGCGATATTGTGAGTATACATGCACATCATAGTAGATACTGTATAAAACCTTAGTAAGGCCATGCAAATTTCCCATTTCTCAGGTCTGCGCGCATGGTCCAAAAACAATGCCAGCGCAAACCTTTTAATTGCATTCAGTCTGTTGTGGGGTCACATATGCATTTAAATGAGATCTGACAAACCTTTTTCCCCATTTAAATTTACCATTCATTACTTTAATTTGTGGCAATGTTTACACAGGTGTTAAACACATGATGTTTTGCATTTGCAAAGTAAGTAAAAGTGTGTCAATGATACATTATTGGGTGATTTTTAATATATAAATCACATGTAATCTATCAACTTCTATAGACATCTGTTCAGTTAAAAATGGCCACAGGCAATTTAAATTAAACACAGAGCCAGCTGATGCATAGTTGGAGTGCTTTGTTCGAGTGTGCCCCAGAAATAAAAAAGTAACTATAAAAATCGTGCATGATTTTCCAAAAAATTTGGCCTGAAACTCTTTTCTTTATCTGATTTTTTCCTCCAAATTACAGCAGATTTTATTAAATAGTTATTACATATACTTCATTTTTCATAATAATAGTTTGCTCATAGGTTTATAAAAAAGCTAATTTGTTTAAATAAAATAATACCCTCAAGGTGGGATTAAATGTTGGTTCTAGGAATTTCGTCATGACAACATGTTCCATCGCAGCATTGCCCAATACTAACTTTGATGAATGTGAAAGTATCGATATTTTCAATGTATAACTCTCTATTCAAGTACTACTAGTGTATCCTCAATGCATTTTATAATAATATAGGTCTGACAACTACTGTATACACCCATCAGTAAGCCCTGGGTGTTCGTGAATTATTTTACACAAAAACATTGGACTGGGCTTCCTTTCGAGGACCCCCACATGCAAAATCTCAGTTTGCATTCATAGTGCTAATCTAATGTCGTGTTTTATATGAATCATGATGTATATTATTTTATGGGTGTATACGGTATAGGTCACTGTAACTACTATAGTAATCTAGGTTGTGCTGTACCTTATATAAATTATTAATATCTCTGAAAATCGTGCATACAATTCATAATTAAATTTACTTAGAATGGTTGTGAGTTTGTTCATAGTATTCCGTTTTTGTATTGCTATTTTCATCTGTGTTATGAAATGAAGAAGCATGTTATTTTGAATTCAGTTTAATGTCATTGAGGTGTTCATAATGGTTCTGAAGGTAAAAGATTTCTAATAACTAAAAGAAGAAATTCATTTATTTTTATTTCAGTTATAAATATTGCTCCTTATTTTGAGGTACTGTAATTTGTTTAATTTTTTCAACAAATACTAAACAAATATTTATTTCCACACGGAAATGAAAATATGGGAACACTCTACAACTTATATCATTGTTTTACCAGCAACAAAGGCTTGTTCTCATTTAATTGATTAATTAATCTTGTAACAGATGAAAAGCTGTTATTCTGAAATAGATTTGAAATTATAAAAGTCATGCAAGTTTGCCGCACAACAACCAGTGATGATTACTGGAAGTTTTAGGGATTTTTTTTGCACAAAGTACAGTTTGTGACTAATATATTTTAAATACCAAATTGTATTATATTCTTAAAGAAATAATAAGAATTTCTACATTACATTTGTTACTTCAGACCCCATTATGAACACTGGAATTTCATAATCAGATATCTTATTCTGTTTGCATTTTGAGATTTAAGTTTTGTTTTGAACCTGATAATTCATTGTTACATGTTGGCAAATTATTTTCAGTTTTTCCTCCAGGTAAAACCTTTAGGTTTATATGCATTAGATCATTAAGGCATGCTTCACTGGGTTCTCTCAAAACTATCTGGTTTCGCTAGTTTTTTAAATTTTTGTATTCTTTGTGTTACACGAAATGTTCACGAAGATGGTCTTTCCAGTAATTTCTAAAATTTATTCTTTGCTAATCAAGCCTGATTATAATGTGCCTGTCTTTTGAAGAATGAGGTCCCCAGAGGGTGAATTTAGAGACGCTATCCGCATAGTGGGCTAGCATCACCAAATTCACCCTCTGGGGACCTCATTCTGCATGGTATCATCTGCTATTGGAGACATATACTCAGATTGAAGTTCCCAAATGGTGAACATTGTGATGTGCACCCATTGGGAACCTCAATTATGCAATGTGTCGTCTGCCAATTTGGGGATATAGAGAAACTAAAAAAGAAATAAAATCTATGTGAAGAAGTTTCTATAGAAATTTGATAATAAAGAAACTTTCCAGAGAATATGAGGCCTATGCAGAATGAGGTCCTCAAGAGTGTGAATCTAGTGATGCTAGTCCACTATGCGGGATAACGTCACTAAATTCACCCTCTGGGGACCTCATTCTGCAAATGACAGGCACACTAAACTGAGGCTTGTTGCGAATCAGAATATTTTATTGATGCACTTATTCCTGCATGTTATATAATGCACTGTCAATCACACGGACCAGCTTAGAAGACGACGGGAGACACTTTATCCCTAAACTGTGCCAGTATGCATATGTCCCAACCAGAGCTGTTAAGTTTCACGGATTGTCTGTGAGACTCCAGGATTGCCATGGCAATTCCACAAATACACATAACCCCAAATTTCTCCCGGATTCACAAAACCCGGCATTCAAAATCCCCAAAAAAGATGTTAATTTATTTTTCGAATATTCATGCATTTGCAGGGGTTTTCCTATTTCCGGTACCATAAATACCCACACATTAACATTCACAGAATGTACCATTGGAAACTTTTGATTGAAGACTGATCAGTGGTGAACTGTGACTGATGTTAATTTATTTTCAACTCTGGTGAAGCCACATGTATGAAGGATGTTGTTATAGTATATAGGGCTGGGCGATATTTCAATATATTGACTATAGTCGGTTTGGAAAAGAAAAACCGTATTGAAACCGTGTGTAAAATAAAAATTCAATATATTGCAACCGCAATTTTATCACCTCAAAAGACGGTTTCAAATTACAATCCAATACTGAGTTGAATACTTTAGCGGACCGCTGATTGAAAGCAGCCTTTATCGGTCGCTCCCAATTTAAGTCTCCATTGTATTTTATTGTAACCAATGACGCAACGGCTGTATTTTGGGCTAAAGTACAGCGATGGAGTATCTTCTTCCGAATCCAACCTGGTAGCGGTGTAAAGTATCGAGCGATACTTCATCCAAACTTTCTGACTCATGACTCGGCGGTATTTGTCGTTCAATTATATCTTAAAACTTGACACAGGAAAGGAACATGTCTCTATCCTTCTAGAGTTGACACGTTAGTGTTTCTTGCCAAGAATTTGGACAAATAAACACACGAACTGCAATATTGTTCAATGATTAATTATGATTATCTTTCCCGTGTTCAAAAGTTAATTAAAAATGTTCCGTAACTCATACCGGTAGACGCGGTAGTGTATGATAAACTGCAGACAACCCAGAATCTACCATCTTAGCCCAATTCTACTAGGTCCTCTATCAACCTATGAGCACGTGCTTAGCTATGACGTAACGGGAATGTGCATCGCGTGCTGATATGTAGTAGGAGTAGGCCTAATCAGGATAACTTGAGCCTGTAATTCACTCAATGTTGTTGCGTATTCCAGAAGGCGGGAACTTTATAGAATGGGCACATGCCATTCTGAGAATAGTTTATCATTTACTGCCTGGTGATAGTGTGTACAATTTTACATCCCTTATAACGAAAACCCGGAGTGTTATATCTCTCATGTAAAATTTTATTTTACGTGGTATTTTTCAATAGTAAAATAATATTCAATAAAACCGTATATCGTGGTGTTATTATGGAAAAATCGCGGTTTTTAAAAACGTCAATACCGCCCAACCCTATTAGTATACAATATGTGTAATTACAAGTGTGCAGCTGTATTGTAAGCCCAAGAACTCCCAACAGAATATTTATAATTATATATACTGATTATAATGGTGTTCTTACTCTATAATGGTTTTATAAATGGGCTCTTGTGTTGCAATATACATATTGGGTCATAGAAGGGTAATGTTGGGTGTGTAAATGGAACTTCGGACTTTATGACTTCTCTGTAATAACAGTCTACTTCTCCTTAATACACAGGGAGAAGTGACTTCTAGGCTGGTCCATCATCATGCAGATGGTATCAAGAGTGGCGTGTCAACTGTGATTTCTGAGCCTGACACTTAAAGTCATATTATGTACTTGTGTAGTAGAGCTGTTTTCCGGGTTGTAGATTTTCAAGAAGACAAATCATAGTCGGGGAATTAGTCATTTTAATGTCACATGTATCAACAGATTTAACAGCAGCAACAATATATATATATACATACATATACCATCCGTCTAGCATAACAATCGTCTACCAGTATCTAAATGGAGACCCCGCCGGACCGCATAACATGCAGCCCAACGGGTAAATGTGTCAGACAAATTTGAATTCTCCCTATTGAAAATTACTGTAGCTTTTTATCCGTGTGTGTTTGAGAGTTTCCAAGTTACAAACAATACTAGAGGCATGATTGAACTCGATTTGCGTGATTAGCATAACTATATACACGGTAGAATTGAATAGGACTGTAATTAATGTCGCAACATTAAACCATGCAGATATATTTGACAATGGTGTTTGTTATTAATGATCTGCCCATTGTACCTGGATTACTTCGACATGTATTGGGAAAGTCTGGTTTATAGCGGATAAGTTTGTTCAATTAAATAATTTGCCCACTGAAAATACGATATACAAATAGTGAGAAATATCACAATATCATACTTGTTCGGGTGCGTGAAACTGATAAGTTAGTAATCAGGTGCTATGCAAACTGGAGGAATGTTACATTCTACTTACATCACCGAAAATATGAAACAAATCGACTGTACCACTCCATGGAAAACATCGTCTGAACTACACTCAATTGTAAATATTTACAACTCAATTTGGGACGCATATATCGGTGATAAACTAAAGAAAACGATTTCACCATCGAGAGTCACTGCATTGAATTAATATATAAGAATGATGGTGTGTGTTTTCAATTTGGTTTTAATATTTTTTTAAATAACTCCTTTGAACAAGATTATTCTCTGTTTCTATTTTATCACCCTACTGGAGTGTTTCACATCACTTTAATTAGAACAAACATACTGTTTACGATTACGGATAGTGACGGAGAGGCCAGAAATGGAACGCACCTCTCAAAGGGATCACTATACTGAAGCCTTGAAATAGTGTGTCTGACATTTGAAGATTGAGGTCCCCAGAGGGTGAATTTGGTGACGCTATCCCGCACAGCCTGCTAGCATCACCAAAATCACCCTCGGGGGACCTAATTTGCTTTGGCCTCATCTTCTGGAAAGTATAAATAGTCTGAAATTAACATTGTTTTAGTTACTTTTTCCCATCTGGGAAGTTTCTATATCCCCTAATTTGCCGAAGATAAAATGCATAATTGAGGTCACTAATGTGAACATCACCAACTTCAACTGCGGAAATTTAATTTGATCCTAGGTCTGCCATAGCAGTTGAGTCCTAAGCAGAATGAGGTTTCCAGGGGGGGGGGGGTGAATTTGGTGATGCTAGCACTATATTCACCCTCTGGGGACCCCATTCTGCAAATGTCAGACACCATACTACCAGACTTGACTATGGGTTAAGTGAAATGTTTTATATTGTAGATGAATTTCCAGTAATTCTTTATTGGTGAATCTCCCGAACTTTCTTGTATGGGATTTGACCACAATAGTAATTTTCATTTTCAAAACCGGTCATCCATCAAATTTTTATTAAATTGTTTATAATTGAATGTGTTCAATCTGTGTTTGATAACCTGCACATAAATACCAGCAGAAAGAATGACTCAGGTGTGTCAATGTGTTAAATATTATCCCATGAGATTATGGTGCAATGTTACATTGAGAGGTCAAATTGTAACATGTACAGTAATGCCCTAAATAATCGACTCACTGAGAGCTTTCCAATGAATGGCAACAATCCATATTTCCGACTAAATCCTGAAAAATTACCCATAATTCTGCTGTGGTTAAGGAGTCGATTATTTAGGGCATTACTGTACCATAAAAAACGAATGTGATAAAGTTCAGTCATGTTTGATTCTGTATTTATTACACACCAACACACAATATTTTTTGGCATCAAGTCAGATCAAGTGATTGTTTTGTTAGTTCCAATTTTTATTGATGCACATAATCCTGCATGTGTTCCTGTCACTCGTCACATAATAGACAGGTTCGTGTAAAGGAGTGTTCAGACGAATCTGTTGCGCTGGTGCATTGCTACTCCAGATCTTTGACCTGTAGCACTGAATGCGCGGAACGGGGCTGGATGGATCCAATATGGTAGCGACTCAGTGATCTTCCTTATTGAGCACACATGTTTTACATCAATGGTTAGAACATTATAGTCTTTGAATTTATTTGTGTAAAATCAAAGACCCTTCGATCTAAACATTATATTTAACTCTAAACCAGTGTTTTGTCATTCAGAAATTATAACATGTAGATTACTTTTTTATTTCATTATAATTTCAGCCAAACGAGGTAACTGAATTGTCTATTTTCTTCAGGGATCTTAAGTGCAATGCCTTGTTGTGTTATTAACTTAATCCCGCCCAACTTTGGGGATCTTTGTGTCTTCTAATGGATAGATAACATTTTCTGAAGTCTAAATTTGTGTTACTTAATATTCCCACTGATTCTTTTGTAAGGATGTTCAACTAATAAGTTCAACAAACTGTGTGAACTGATTGATATAGGTTACTGCACTAATACAAGAGAAAGGGATTACCATTGGCCAAGCCTTGAAATAGTGTGCCTGTCATTTGCAGAATGAGGTCCCCAGAGGGTGAATTTAGTGATGCTACCCCACATAGCGGGCTAGCATACCAAATTACCCTCTGGGGACCTCATTCTGCTTACACCTCAGCAGAATGAGGTTCCCATAGGGTGAATTTGGTGATGCTAGCTCACTATGTGGGGTAGCATCACTAAATTCACCCTCTGGGGACCTCATTCTGCAAATGACAGGCACACTATTTCAAGGCTTGCCATTGGCAAAGTCATGTGAACCATGCAAAATGTAAGGGATATGATAATAAGATATGTTCCGATATGTTGGCAATTAAGTGAATCATTGATCTTGATTTAAATAAGTAAATGGGTGATTTTACCCGAAAATTTACATAAATGGCTATAACACCCTGCAAATTGGACTTTTACCCTCAACTTTTCTCTCAGAATCAATCACTCCCTAAATTTTCGTATCTAAAGAACTTGTTAACATGCACACACTGTTACACATTTAGCTATCAAAATGGTACAGTCATTGCCTGACTAAGTTAGTATTGACTGTTCACATGATACGCTGATACACTTTCTTGTACGTTTCCACTTGAGTAGGACCCTTTACCCAACAAACCGGCCAAAACCGGCCAAATAAAGCTTCAACAGCCTAAAATATCTTGGGTCTGTCTCAATAGAACCATACACATATGGATATCATTGGAATCGGCTCCTTGACCACGTTGTGATAGTTACAGTTATGCCCTGTGCCAATGCATTCTCTTATATATGCGAGTCGACCATAGGTCGCCTCGCATATATAACAGAATGCATTTTTTCTTACATTCTTTAACAATTTTATAATTTTTAATGTGTTAAGCCAATGCATTCTTTTATATATGCGAGGCGACCTATGGTCGACTCGCATATATAAGAGAATGCATTGGCACAGGGCCGTTCTGTTGGGTAAAGGGTTAACCTGATTAACCCATTATTATATCAGCGACTTTCATAGAATTATCATTATTTAAAAAAATGATATGATCAGGAATCTAAAGATCCAAGCCTACAAATAGTGTGTCTGTCATTTGCAGAATGAGGTCCCCACAGTGGGCTAGCATCACTAAATTCACCCTCTGGGGACCTCTTTCTGCAAATGACAGACACACTATTTTGAAGGCTTGTAAATATTGTTTTGCTACGATGGTCGGATCATTCAAAGTTTAACCCAGGACTGTGTGAAGTCTATACTGTTATATCTACATGATACAGCATATTTGATCGTATAAGGGTTACTGTGGGAAAAGTACCTAAGGAACTCAAAATTTCCATCATCAAATGCCTATATAACCCTAAGGCCTAAAAAAAAAAGACATTTGTTTCCGCTAACCCGACCGACCCTATTTTAAACCCCCGACCCTAAACTTTTTATTGCCATTGCAAAAAAAAAAAAAAATGGACCAAAAAACAAAATTTAGGTCCCAATTCATATCATAACAAGATGCAAAACATTTATATATATTGACATAAGAAATTTAAGTTTAAAAAAAGATTTAAGTTTGACAGTTGGAATTATACTGTAAAGTATGTTTGGCTTTATCTAGCTGTCATCTGTGAAAACTTCAAATAGTTTCAGTTCAGGTTTGTTATCATTCAGCCTTCAGACTTCAGTATTTCAATCAAATACAGTACAGGAATATTAACAATTTGATCGAATCAACCTGGTTATCAGGTGGGATCTCATAATACCAAATGTAAGATTAATATAGAGATTAGTACTATAAATAGTAATTACTAACTTAATAGACATTGTTTCTGTACTACATGTAGTATATTATGTATGTGTCTCACTTGAATTTTATAAAATAGCATATTATATGAATTAGAGTGATAATGGTAAGTCTCATTTCAAGCAGGATAAGCATAATCCATTGAACCAAAAGATATCTGACAATAACTTATAAGCATTTTGATCCATACATGCTAGTATATAAAAATTTGAAAGTTATGCTTGAGAAACTTGATCAAATTGACCTCTCAGTAAAATTCAAAATACTGACTCAAAGTGCCCTAGATTAGGTCTAAATGCAATGGATTTTCAAACATTTTCCAGGGGGAGAACCCCCACCATCAGCAGGGGTCACCCCTCCGAAACCTTCCTCCGCTCAGGCCTTCAGGTTATGACTTTGGCATATCATTGCCCGAAAGCAGGTGTCGCCAAAAAATACCTAGATCATTCACTGAATGCAGAGGAGAAGGTAGTGTTATGAAGCCATCATTAAGAGATCGGTACAAGACGGTCACTCCAATATGTGAACAGTGCAGTGGTGCTGGACTGACTCCAGTGGTCGCCAGACCATATGGGAAATATTAGGATTCTCAAAGACTATATTAGTTTATAGACTAGTATATATGTAAATATTAAAGCATATGTAAGATTGAATTGGAGTTTCTAGTTCCTCTGTCATCTGGGTTAACAAGATTGGGGTTAAGAAGTGCATAGTTTGGGTTATTGACAAGTATTATACAGTTATTTTTAAAGATACTGAGAAAAAAAAAAGTTAACCAAAAAAATAAAGTTAAGCCTACCTACCTACCCTAATTTTTTTCAGCTCGTTAGCGGAAACAAATGTATTTTTTTTTAGGCCTAAGGTATTGAACTCTTAGCCCTTTCTTTGCTAAATGGATTCTTCTACCCAGGTACAATTGTATACATAGACAGAACACAACGCGCATCTTAATCGAGAATCTTATATCGATTGTCGAATGAGTTGCGGATGGCGCAAGGCTATATTTTGCAAGAGCGTAGCTCGAGCGAAATATAACTTTGCACCATCCGCAACGAGTTCGATAAAAGATTCGAGATTATGATGCAAGTTGTGTTCTGTATTTATTCTATACCGTTCAGTCAAATAAGTTCAATCCATGAATGTCACCTCCATTGTTACTATAGCTACCTTTATTGTTATTTAAGTCTGACAAATAACCAGTAATTATGGGGGGATCACCGGAAGCGGATGATCGACGTAATGTATGTCATCTTTCTTGGCGACAACGTCAACAAGAATAATTCCAGCTTGTATTCCACTAGAGGTATACACTAATATGTATTCAATGGCTGGGATTCCGTTGAATACATGTGCCTCACGTCAATGGGTGTGGAATAAAATGAAATGGTCTATTATTCATTTTGAGGATGATCAGGAAAAAATGAGGAGACGACAGAAAGGCAAAAAGATAATTCAGAAGGATTCATATTCATCGAAGGGAAATATTTAGATAATAAGTTTAACAAATGACCTATTGTCGTTTGTTGAACTTATTATCTAAACATTTCCTAAGTGAACTACTCGTCAATATGTATTTAGTAAAGAAAGAGTTAAGAACTTTGATAGTACTAATGGCTTCTCAAATTAAAGCACCATTTTGGAATTGACATATTGTTATTTCATCACCAATTGTAAAACACTCATTGGGCGTCCGTCCGTTAACCTGTTGTCCGGATGATAACATTAGTTAGAGTGAACCAAAATTAGTAAAATTTGGTATGTGGGTTTATTAGCCGAAAAGTAAGTTCAAGTTCGAATTTGGGTTCCGCCCGCCAATTTTCACCGGAGTTATGCCCCTTATTTAACGTTTTTTGACTTAGAAAATCCTTGAAATTTGTTGTCCGGATGATAACTTTAGTATAGTTTATCGGAATGAATCCAAATTTGGTATATTACTTTCGCCCACCAAAACACAGGTCAAGTTCGAACATGGGTTCTGTCCGACCATTTTTGGCAGAGTTATGCCCCTTTTTCGACTCAGAAAATTCAGTTTTTCTTATGTTTTTTGGTTTCTGGATGATAACTCGATTTTGGAATGTTTATACGCAAAACCCGTTTTTTTGTGATTACATATATCGAAATACAGCTCAAGTCCGAATTTCGTTTTAATCCGATATTTTTTGCGAGAGTTATGGCCCCTTTTTTGACGTAATTTGACTTAGAAAATCCCTGAAATTTGTTGTCCGGATGATAACTTTAGTTAGAGTGAACCGATTTCAATCAAATTTGGTATGTGGGTTTATTAGGAGAAAAGACAGCTCAAGTTCGAATTTGGGTTCCGTCCGCCAATTTTCACCGGAGTTATGCCCCTTATTTGACGTAATTTGACTTTGAAAATCCCTGAAATTTGTTGTCCGCATGATAACTTTACTAGAGCTTATCGGATTCAATGATAATTTGGTATATTACTTTCTCCCACCAAAACACAGGTCAAGTTTAAATTTGAGTTCCGTCCGCCAATTTTTACCAGAGTTATGCCCCTTTTTGATCAGTTTCCGCCGACCCAAGAGAGGGCGTATATTGCACGCCCAGCGTAGCTCTTGTTACTTATAAAAGCTGTATTTGTGAAGCAGGGTGCAACTTCAGCAAAGATTACTAAATGGGAAAACTGATCACAAAGATTACCAATGGGGAAACTGATCACAAGATTACTAGGGATATTTTTTAGTATGTTCTAGATCATGTCATGAATCTCTAATATCTAATCTGGCTATGCCCGTACTCTCAGGTGCCTAATAATCGTGATGGCCCAATAATAGTGATTGGTGGGGATTTAGGCTGAAATTAATAATAGTTATGGCAATTTAACTCTATGATTCAATGTGAAACACATGTAATAGTGATCGTCCCTCAAGATTACATGATTTATGTGACTTTGTTGACTCTATTTTTATTTATATCGTTTACAATCATGGAATTTCTCCCAGGAAATAATTCAATGTTTATTGTGATATCGACTCACAAAAGTAAAAACAATCAATCAATCTTGAGCTGGGACCACCGCCCCCAACTCTGAATTAGATTATTAACCCTTCCCCAACTTGAGCTTCATGAAATTTTTGCAAGAACCCTGTGCCAATGCATTCTCTTGTTTATGCGAGTCTTGCATAGGGAGCCTCGCATATATAAGGGAATGCATTGGCCTAACAATATTTACCTTGACCTTGTAAGCCATTGCATTCTCTTAAATATGGGAGACTCGTATATATAAGAGAATGCACTGGCACAGGTGTTAGTGCTGCACTAGCACAGCTGCCGTCATGAAATGGTTAAGGAACAAGTATTTACAAAGAAATATATTTCCTGCGTTGTTTATTATAAAGTTCCCTGTCAGAGCAGGTCAGAACATCAAACAGATCCCATGTTTTGAATTCGTGGAATATTGATTTCTACAGGCAGAGCCAGAGTACAGACTCATGACATGATCTAATTGGGCTCCAGACAGCAAATCGCCAAAACATGACGCAATATTGCAATATTTAATACAACTAGAGAACTATGAATAAATATAATTTTGAGTGGGGGCAGAGAAAACCATGCCAATTTCATGCCCAGTTTTTTGTCTACTGAAGAGGCAACCTGCTCCTCAAAATCGGCCAAATAATATTAGTTTTGCTTTATGGTTTACAATATTGTAGCTCACTTCTCTTTCTGTCTTTATCACAAGTTAGTTTACGCATGCCGGAATTAGTTTCTGTTGCATGATTTGAAATATTTTACTAGTTTTGTTACACTTTGTACTATCACGGCAGGGAATCACGTGATTCCCCACCGTGACTATTGAATTCTCTCAATCTCAGACATGTTTGTGATATATGATTTGATCATGTGATTTACGTCCCTGTGCCCAGCTATATATTAAAGTCATGTTATACAATTACTATAGTGTCGTAAACTGATACTTCTATCCTGTACCAAGATTATATACAATGTACGTACCTAAAGAATATAGTATTTGATTAATATCAATGAACATTTGAACCACATTCCTTGTACCACTTTAGAAAACACGATGCCTGACCTCTTGACCTGATCTATGTATGAATCAAAATTTTTAATATTATTACTTCATTTTATATGTTTTCCTTGCTTCGGCTAATTAATATTTATCAAAAGCTAAGGTTGAGCAGAACAACAGCTTGGAGCATTTAATATTGTAGAATGAAATCTCAATCAAATGCAATCATTTCCTAAAAGATTAGACATGGTTACATTGACTTTGACTGAGCATTAAAGGGACTCAAGGCCTTTGAAGCGGGTTCATGCGAAATAACATGAATTTTTATAAAAGTCTGTAAAACAAATATCATCAACAAGTATATTTAAAGATGCATAACCCGATTAAATGCCCCTCAATTACTATTTATTTGGATTCGGGGGTAAAAAATATTTGATTCGAGTCGAGGAACACGCTTATCAAAGCTCAGAGTTATTAGATATCAATTTTTGAAATCAATTATTTTGCGGATGAAGATGGATAACTCTAAAATCAAGAGGCTTTCTGTTGATATTAAGGCCAAATTCCTTCGAACAACATGTTGATAAATAACACGTTTCAGGCAATTTTATACTATAGTTGACAGTGGTTAGCATTATTTTTTGGCAATTAATCAATTCTGATAAATGAAACGGCATTTATAAAAATGTTGTTGTTGGAATCTGATTATATGGGGACCATCGAATCGGATTTTGTACCTTTAAAAATAGATCCAATTTGTTTTTATTTTTATTATTAATAACTCTCCAATATCGTGATTTTGCATATTGAAACCATTGTTATGTAAATATTACTGTTGCAGAGTGGCATTAATGATCAAAGTCCAATTAGATACCAAAGATTAATCAAAACTTGACGGTAAACATTGGAAAAGGTCAAAGCATTGAAAAATATTCTGAAAATCATATTACTACATGATTAGTGGTGCTTGTTGATCAATCACTGTAACAGATTTATTTACACAAAAATAGTTTCAACACAAAACAAAGCATTGAAAATATTCTGAAAATCATATTTATAGACTAAGATATTTCAACTTACTATGCGATTAGCGATGTTTGTTGATCAATCACTGTAACAGATTTGTTTACATAAAACCTTTTGTTATTGGAGAGCTATCAATAGTTAATATAAGAAGAAATTAATCTATTTCTACATGTTCTTCTCAGTGTTGATCTTTTTTACAGACATTTATAATTTTTTGCTCATTTACCCACTGTGAGTGCCTTGAGTCCCTTTAAAATTACATGTGATTTTATACCATTTATTTATATTTTGATTGTTTGCTAAATTTACACATCACGTTCCATGGATTTTTCTACCCATTGTTGCAGAGGGTCCAAGACCCCATTGCATAAATTTGCGTCAGAGGCTTATAATTAGTAATATATAGGGTATATAAGAACAAGATTTTTTTCATTGTGAAACTCAATGTAATCAAAGAGTTTAAAATGTCTTTCTCAGATTTTTAATCCTATTTTATGCATGGAGCGATAGCACATGAAAATCCTCATAAAATGAATTGGAATTGTTATCATTTGTTCAGAAAACAGAGACCTTTGTGAATTGGGAATTTTCATGGTCAGACATTGGGAATATAAGCCTCACTCTGTAGCTCAGTTTCAACCCATGTCGTTCCAAATAGTATAACGTCACAAAACACCAGGCCGCTGGGTTGATTAATGAGAGGCTTATTAGCGGCCCTTGATGAATAGGCCCTTAGGCTTTTAATTCCTTTTGGGCCAATATGCTATTTTTATATTAAAACATCAACAAACTGTATTTTTACAATGAACACTTGAGTACACTGCGTGGTTCATGCTGTGCTTATAATGATATTATTTTATCTGATATATGTAATTCTAATTATAATACTGTGGTTTATTATAATTAGTACATGACACTTTTTCCTTTTTTCTAGGATAACATTACGACTCCAAAAGTCCAAGAGCGCATCCATGAAAGTGAAGCAAGGGTGAGTTAAATATGATCTGAGTGATGTCCCGCTAATGTTACAGAATTATGTTCACCCCCTTCCTTGCCACATCCCTGGCACATACTCTTGCACAAGAACCCAAGGTGCACTATATTGCAAGAGGAACATAGCATGGGTGGTGTGATCACGCGATGTTGTTTATCTGACAAATTATATAACTCTCAGAGTGTTTCACCATATCAAGAAAAATATGGGCGGGTCAATTTTCATGTGCGACCGTGTACTTGACCTTGCTCATATTCACTCATATAGGCATGTTCCTGGCAAAGAAATCCCTAAATAGCCCGGACGAAGTCGGGCACATCAGCTAGTTACAAGTAATAATTTTTATATATAACAGTAATATCAGTAAGGTTGTGATCAATTTCCAACAGTTGGAGATCTTGAATTACCAGTTGTAATTTAGTTTGGTCCAGTTTGGAGGTAATGGGAAATGATCTAATGGTGTCGGGGTCGGGGTGTGCAGTTAGAAATTTAAAGGTGGACACCCCATATCTCCTTCCATCATTCAGTGAAGGCCCTCTACCTGTGTCCCTGTTTGGAACTACTGGTTTTAATGTGATTTGACAAGTACTGACTATTGTAGTCTTCCAAGTCCCAGTCTACTCCGTCTTTACAGTCTGGTGAGCGATCCCCCAGTCAATGACTGTCTTGTTATGAATTAATGACAAATTATGTTGATTTGTAGGTTAAAGTGAGCGACCCCACAGTCAATGACTGTCTTGTTATGAATTTATGACAAATTATGTTGATTTGCAGGTTAAAGTACTCACAGAAGAGTGGGCAGGTAAATGGAAGGAGTCCGCAGATATCCTACAGGTGAGTCAAATTAATTATCAATCACATGATACTATCATATCATAAGGCCAAAAAAAAAAGATAGTATGTTTCCGCTAATAGTGTGAAAAAATTAGGGTAGGTAGGTAGGGAATTGTTTTTTTTGTTTTTTTTGTTTTTTATTGAAAGTGTTAACCCTTCCATGTTGTGAAAACTCTGTGCCAATGTTTATACCGGTATATGTATGTCCATAGGGAGCTTCAAATATATAAGAGAATGCATTGACCTAAAAATATTTACCTTGACATTGTAAACAAGTGCATTCTCTTAATATGCAATGCTCCCTAAGGGAGACTCGCATATGCAAGAGAAAGCATTGGCACAGGGTCTATAATGCTGCATCCGCGCAGCTCCAGTCATGAAAGTGTTAAAAGTACAGTAATGCTCTAATTAATCGACTCCCCGAGAGCTTTCCAATGAATGGCAACAAGCCATATTTCCGACTAAATCCTGAAAAGTTACCCATAATTCTGCTGTGGTTAAGGAGTCGATTAATTAGAGCATTACTGTACTTCTAACACTTTCATGACTGGAGCTGCACTGATGCAGCATTAAAGACCCTGCGCCAGTGCTTATTAGAGCATTACTGTATAAACCAACATTTTTGACACATCCCTGTGAGATTCCTGCTGTTGTTTGCTGAATCAATTATTGAGTTTTAATATTATTCAGTCAAGGTGGCTGACCAGTTCATGCCCTCTGGATATATTGTCCTTAGTAGGAATATCCAGTTATATTCTATGATTTGTGGATGTTGAGTGTTGGTGAGTGAGATGTCTGGGTCATTATGTAAGACATGTATGACCGGTATGAGAGGTCACCTATGTTGTGGTCTCCTTCATTTCGTTTGGCCTTATATAAAGGTAATTTGTCTTGGGGGATATTGACCTTCACATGTGGAAGTTTTTCCTGATTGGGCGAGATCTCACTTCACAGGACACTGTTATCTGCCAGCGAATCGTTCTGTAACTTACAATATTTACCCCTACCACAATGTTCATTATACCCTCTTTAAAAAAAAGGGGGGGTAAAAACTGTTTTGCACCTGTCCGTCCGTCCGTGTGTGCATCCGTCCGTCTGTGCGTCGTGCCATCCGTACGTATGTCTGATGTCTGTTCATTTCATAACTTGAACAGTAGTTCTCGGATCTCAATGATATTTTGTACGGATGTTTACTACTATGAGGACATTAAATAGAGGGTTCCATCGTTTTGTTCGGATTTTCCATTCTAGAGTTATTCATCTTTGTTTATCAGGAAATGTTGGATTTTTTGTCCCTCTGGTGTCTGTTCATGTCATAACTTGAACAGTAGTGCTCGGATATCAATGAAATTTGGTATGGATGTTCACTACTATGAGGACATTAAATAGAGGGTTCCATCGTTTTGTTCGGATTTTCCATTCTAGAGTTATTCATCTTTGTTTATCAGGAAATGTTGGATTTTTGGTCCCTCTGGTGTCTGTTCATGTCATAACTTGAACAGTAGAGCTCGGATCTCAATGATATTTGGTACGGATGTTTACTACTATGAGGACATTTAATAGAGGGTTCCATCGTTTTGTTCGGATTTTCCATTCTAGTTTCTTCTGGAACAAGATAGGCTAAGAACCAACATCATTTATATTTTCTTTCTGATTATTTACTTTTCCCATTGCTTTAACCCTTTGAACCCTGGCTCCCTACAGAGAGTTGTACCCTGACCCGGGGCCCCCCCGGGGGTATTTTGACCTATTGTAGACACGTGTTTATGAGCATGCTGTTGGTTATGTTCACGTAGCTCCACGGCTCTGAAACTTTATGTGTATGTTCTCCATGGACCACTGAGTATTTTAAAATCGGGATACTTTGCCACATGATCACTCCCTGGTAACGGTTGCTAGGCAACTACCCGGAATTGAAGGTTAAATGCAATTATAGCTTTTATCGTCGTAAATAAGAGCTAGGAAATGGTGTTTTCGATTCAGTGAGCGCCTTATTGTGAAATGTTAGACATATTTAGCCAGAAGAGTGAATCTAGTGCACATACTTTGTGTGTAATTATATGGAGTTTCTTCTCCGTCGTTTCAAGTACTCAAACGCAACCTAATATACGTTAAACCAGGCCTCAGCCTAGGGGTTCAGAACAGGGAGACTTGAAGTCTCCCTCCAGGAAATTTAGGGAGACTTCAGGAAATTTAGGGAGACTTCAGGGAGAAGTGGAGACTACCGAAAATTGACAATTTTCAACTCGCTTTATTTTATAACATCAATAAAAAATTTAAAAACATAAAATAAGAAATAAAACTAAAAAAATTTGACTTTATCTGAAATTAGCCTAATTGTTATTTTACATTTAAATTTTTTGGAAATGTTTTGTGTAGCTATCATTTAAGCAAGACAATTATCAAGTTACAGTAGTTATTTTTTTAACTAAATGGAAGAAGTATTATTTCCTAGACTGCAGCCTGGAAGATACGTTTGTAGTATTGACTATTGTCAGATTGTAGGCCTACAGAATACTACAGTCTGAATCATGATGCATGTAAATTGTAAGTTGTAACTTTGAAAGTTTAATTTGGTCACGGCTGTAATGTGGGTGTCCGCTAAAATAAACAATAAGGATTAACTAACAAAGGAGTTGCAAAAGCTTTTAGTTTTATTGCTAAAGCTTTTATTAATTAATGGCCTCCCTTAATTAATGCCAACATCACTGGTATAATCCGATTAAAGCAATAAACTTGACATTTATTTATTTACGGAAGCGGTCTCTTCCGTCAAAAAGTGTGACGCGGTCTCTTCAAAAAGTGCAACGCGTTACCGAAACGAACTTCCGAAGCGCCTGGTACATACTGTAATAATGTTGTATTTGTTTTATATCTGAAATGCGGGACAGCGGTCTTTTAAGTTAATTAAAACATTATTTGTGACACTCACGATGGTCAATAACAACACAGATGCTAAGTTGCTAACATCTCATCGTGTTTTCAGCGTGTCAAAACATTCGTGATTAACATTCATTGCCGCAAAGGGAACAACGGCGTACTGAATAACAACACAAAATAATAGGTCATATTTTATTTTAAACACTTGGGACTTTGTCTCTGCATCGTCCGTTTCTTTTTGGGATGGCCGCCACAATTCATCTATATACGGACATGACTGGGAAAAAAAAAATTAAAAAAATTAAGAAAAAAAAAAAAAAAAAAAAAATTAAGAAAAATTGAAGGCGACTTAGATTTCGCCTTAGAGCGACGATAGGGCGAAGTCAGCGACAATAAGGCGAAAATCTCGCCTGAGTCGCCTTGTGAGCTGAGGCCTGCGTTAAACGCATGTGCTCATATATAGGCTCATATATACAGCGCATATATATGGACCATATATAGTTAAGTACCGGACCGGTATGTCACATCTGCGCATGTGCTACCTGTACTATAGCGTGTTGTGAAACGTGTCACATATTATTTCAGCGACACAGTCTATTCTAGTCCCAATATACATGTACATTATATTATTATATATCGTGGCTCCACGTGGTCACGTTATTTATAGAGAAATGCTTCTCCTTTGAGGATAAAAAAACGTTTTTCAAAATCCGTCTCTGCGCATGTGCGAAACAACAGACTTTAGCTGCTAAAGTCATGGTAACGAAATTGTGACTTATTACAAGCAAAAATATATTTAATGTGTGCTTTGTTTGCAATATTTCTAACGAAATTGATCTCCTTAGCCGATAATAAAAAACAACTTTTTAATTTGAATATGCCTCTGCGCATGTGCGAAGAAACAGACCCTCTGTAGCCAGTTCGACAGCTAAAGTCACGGTGGTAAACCGGGGACTCGTGTGTGCAAAGTAGAAGTACAATTCTTATGGATATGTGCGTTTATTATGCTGTTTTTCCATGTCAAAAATCGTATGGTTTCCGGACCGGTATTCCGGTCTCCCGGGATATAGGAAAATAAGGATCGGATAGGTATTCCAGTCTCCCGGGTTGAAAGGGTTAAGAGAACTTGTGCCTCAATTGATGTGATCATACACTGATAATCGCACCAGTGAATTATGGTCATTAGCGTTATTACGCCCTATACTATCTTTACTGCCATGCTGATCTGGCCGCTGCCAATGGGGTGATGGGGATATCTGGGAGGACAACATATTTCGGGTTTGACGCGATGCAAGTTATTTTAAGAAATTGTAGTAAGGCTGATCTGGCCATGTCAATGGAGCTATAGCAGGACAACACATTTCTTGTTTTTAGCGGATGTATCTTCGCGGATGTCTCATTGTTGCAGTATGTAACTTTTATGACCATGTTAATTGCTTTCGATGTTTAGGTATGAACAATAGCTGGGCCTCTTGAAGATTTTATTGCTGGAGTACAATGCATAAGATGATGTACGTCTCAGTTGCAATGTAGAATTAAGGTCACATTGTGAAGTATCGGGCATCTATTTAATCCAATTAGTAGATTTTTGGTCCACATTTAGAGGCTTTCACTGTGGTGATTGAGAAACCTGCCGTAATAAGCCATAGTTTTTGTAACAATTAGTTGTTTTAATGGAATTCTGAGGTGGTGCATTCATGAAACCAATATATTTTATATTATAATTTATATATATGCCTAATAATATGATCTTGAGGGCCTTACCATTTCTGACTAGGGTTTTCTTGTTAACAATGCTAAACAAACAGCATGAGAATAGCTATCAAATGTCTGTAACCAAATAACACAAGTTCTAGAATTTAATAATGTGATGCAAACCTTACTTGTTTTTGCAGCAAGAAAAGAATCTGGCCCTGAGGAAGGAAGGCCTGGGTGTGGTCTTAGACTCTGCCCTCCCCCATCTGATCGGCATTGACGACAACATTCTCAGCACAGGCATTATGCTCTTCCATCTTAAGGTAATACTGCTTTTCATTTCCTTTGCATTTGAGGTCATTCTGATTTTTCCACTAAAGGAAGCCCTCAAACTGAACTATACAGTAATGCCCTAATTAATCGACTTCTTAACCACAGCTGAATTATGGGTAACTTTTCAGGATTTAGTCGGAAATATAGCTTGTTGCCATTCATCGGAAAGCTCTCGACAAGAGCTTTCCGATGAATGGCACCAAGCCATATTTCCGACTAAATCCTGAAAAGTTACCCATAATTCTGCTGTGGTTAAGAGGTCGATTAATTAGAGCATTACTGTATGGATTATTTCTCCAGCTTTGTAACCACAGGAGGAAAGGGTTAACTTTTGGTCGCCTACTGCCTGACAAGCACCTGCCTAGATTAGCCAGTGGTTTCTTTAAGGAAAACTTAATTATACTTAATTATACTTAATTATAATTTAATAAACGCTCTTCATCTGTCATCTTTCAACAATTCATTAAAAAAAATCTTCTTATCCAGAACCTCAAGGGTAAATGAGCTTATACTTGGACTGGATGGTCCTTTAGGGGACAGTGTTTCATATTTGTTGAAGTGCAGAATCTCAGTCAAAAAGGTGCAGATCCAGGGTTGGCTAAACTTTCCAATGGCAAAAATAATTCACATTTTGGGAAATTTTATTTTCATTTGGCTAGGCACTTTTTAATTCATCAAGAACAAATATTGGTCAATCAAAAACCATTAATTTCAGGAAACTCTCACAATATATTTATATTAGTGGTGTTTTATAAGGTGTTTTATATAAAAATGGAGTTAATCTGATATCATTACTATCGACGAGTGGAGGGATTACTAGTTTGTATATATGTGGTGTTTTGGTAATTCTCTTTGTTTAATGTGCCCTTCTGAAGAAGAAACCTTTGACAATTAAATTTTTGGGCGATTGATATTGTTCCATGATAAACCACCGTAGAGAGGCGAGAATTATTAATAATTATCTGTTTTCTTATCGATATCAAAAGTCGTTCAAAGAGCGATTGTCGAAATATAGGACCCAATGTTTCAGGAACTGATAGCATTTGGCAAATTCTAAAAGAATTTGGAAAAAAATATTTTTATTTGGCAAAATATTTGGAAAAAGTAAAATTTTGGTCTTGCGCAGTCCCTGCATGCATTGTAATGAAAACAGCCCTCCATCAATGTGTAGAATCTTATTTAACCCTTTATAAACCAACTAAATATTCATTGACGATTATCCCTTTGGAAATGTTCAGATATTAAGTACTTGTTGCATGTTTGATAGGTAACCATTTTAATCAAACTGGCATTATACAGTTTTCCTCATGGTGTGAATAAGCACTACTCGCCTAGGTCTGTATTTCTTATACATATTATACAGATTCACAAGCAGGCTATAACCTACCATGTACTAATAAATTATGCCTAATTTCAGGAAGGTAAAACATCTGTTGGCATACATGACACAGACGAACCTCCAGATATTGGTAAGGAAATTTATTATTACCGAACCTTATATCATTGGTATACATGTAACTGTTCAATTAGATACAAAATAATAGCAGTCAGAAAAAATATATCAAGACAACTTTCTAGATATTGCTTTTTTCATGTTTTTAAGAAATAAATACATGGCACACAATTGTGTATTGTCAAATTTGAATGTTCAGTTCTTTTGTGATTCAATTTTCTTCAAGTTTGGATACAGAAAATTAGCCCAAATCAATGTTTTTTCCTTGATTATATCTTACTAGCCGATGAGCCCGACGTTGTCCGGGCTATTTAAAAACCAAATTTCAAGTCGATAGCTCTACCCAGCCCGACGTTGTCCGGGCTATTCAAAAACCAAATTTCAAGTCGATAGCTCTACCCGTTTCCGAGATCTGGTCTGTGCATGCGCGAAGCTGGCGTCGCACGGGCTCGGCGACCCGATAAAATTTGTATCCGGGGCAAGATACATTCACATACCAAATTTCAAGTCGATAGCTCCACCTGTTTCCGAGATCTCGTCTGCGCATGCGCGAAGCTGGCGTCGCACGGGCTCGGCGACCCGATAAAATTCGTATCCGGGGCAAGATACATTCACATAGCAAATTTCAAGTCGATAGCTCCACCCGTTTCCGAGATCTCGTCTGCGCATGCGCGAAGCGGGCGCCGCACAGGCTCGCCAATACGACAACGTCCACCACCTGGTCAAACCACAAACACGTACCAAGTTTCGTCCCGATCGGTAGAGAATCGTAGATTTGTATAAATGACAGACAAACAGACAAACAGACAGACAGACAGAGGTCTTCAAAATATATATGAGATATATGGGGTTATTTCCCGTAGTTGCACCAAAGGAAAATAGTGCACCTCGATTAAAAAATAGATATACATTTAAATTTGTGCATCGATTTTCAAGTTCGAAGTACTGTTTTTTCATATATTGACATGAGAATTGGAGATAACTCTATTTCTAATATATTTTTCAGTTTTGGCAGGCATTGATGTAGCAGATAACCACTGTTTGTTTGAAAACAATAAAGGAATGGTCACTCTGTTTCCAAGTGATAATGCCCCATGTACTGTTAACGGCGCAATGGTCGATAGCCCGACAAAACTAACCCAAGGTGAGTTTGATCATTATTTCTGGTGGAGCAGAAAAGGCTTTATAATTATATGTAATAGGAATAAGTCATATAAAAATTTAAATCTTGGAAAAATTACCAAGAAAATGAGATTTAGTTACTTTCCTTACATATTTAAATTTGCAAAAAAATATTTATGTCTGTAAACACCTCACTACTGAAGGGACCTGAAGCACTAACAGTTTGTACATGTGCAAAAAAATGTTTAAGTCGGTAAAAACATCACCATTGAAGGGCCACTAAAGGCACAGTGGGTGTATTTGCATAAAGTATAATTAGAGTGTAAAACAAACTTCTGAGAAGGACATGGAGTTATAGATAAACTTTGTTCTTATATTCACTATTGATAATTTTCCAATAACTAAATTTTGCATGTTGAAACCATTGTGATTTAATCAAATATGTTAGTGATTTGTCAACAAGCATCGCTAATCATGTAGTAATATGATCTTCAGAATATTTTTCAATGCTTTGACCTTTTCCATTGATTACCGTAAAATTTTGATAAAACTTTGGTATCTGATTTATCAGTATTGCCACTTTAATAGTTATGTTTACAGAACAATGGGTTTGACATGCAAAATTTCATTATTTGCGAGTTATTAACCCTTCCATGAGTGGAGCTTCCTGTAATTTTGCAAAATCCTGTGCCAATGCATTCTCTTCTGTTAAGTTCATGATATAATATAAGAGAATACATTGGCCTAACAATATATACATTGAACTTGTAAGCCAGTGCATTCTCTTATATATGCGAGGCTCCCTATTGGACACTCGCATATATAAGAGAATGCACTGACACAGGATCTTTAATGATGCACCAGCGCAGCTCACGTCATGAAAGGGTTAATGATGAAAATAAGAATAGTTGATAGTTGTTTTACATAACTTTATGTTATTTTGAATGAACCCACTATGAATGCCTTGAGTGCCTTCGAATCTATTTTCATTTTCCTTTAGGTGCTGTGATTGTCCTTGGGAGGACTAACATGTTCCGGTTCAATAACCCAGCTGAGGCAGCCAAACTAAAGAAACAGTTCAAAAGAGTATGTTATTTAATAGCGTTAATATCAAATCATTCTCAGTCCATTCATTTGGGAAGTGCAATTGGCTTTAATTTCATCAAAATTAATTTATGTTGTTCGTCATGAATATATTATTTGTGGTGACATGAATTTGGTGGCTGAATAATTTTGTCAACCTCATGATATCATAAAAATCAGTGTTTGATGGTTAGTCCAGTGAATTTATGGTTTTACCCCAGGAACTAATTGCAACAGAATCTGTTTTTGCTGGAATAGGTATATAAACCCTCCAAAAAGAACAAACGGAAATAAACAAAGGGGAAATTGGTGAATTTTGTGAAATAAATTTGGTAAAATTTTATAAAATCATCAATTTATGGATTTTCAGGGATGTATAAACAAATTTACATTCACAAATCCTTCCTATTTTTGTCTCTTTGACCTCACTTTCCTGATTCCAGAATAGAACATCATTCCCAGATTCATTAGTATTTTTTCAAGCCTTAAAAATCAGTAGTTTACCTGATTTCGGAGCCTCAATTTCTCAGAATGAGCCAAATAATGTATTTGATGGTCAATTAGTTAAAAAAAACTAGAATAAAATGAAGGGCTTTTTCACTGTTTTAGTAATTTCCTCACTAGATTATACACTGATTTTATTACATGGGAATCCCTCCAAATGAACAATAGACCATTCCAATCGATACTATTATATTATTATTGTATAGAAATGGTTAACAAAGATTGTCCATTGTTCATAATTTCAGAATAGTTTATCGAAGACGTCTCTTTTGAGTCAGTCTATGAACGATATCTACAAATCTTCAGAGAATCTATCTTTTCTCGGAATGGGGTGCCAAGGGTGAGTACTACTCAGTATGTCTGTATGACTCTTGAGTGTATGATTATACAGACTGGACATGATCAAATTAATATGACCATACGTAAACGTAATAAAGCCCACGTAGATTAAATCAGGCAGTTTGCTATACGAAATACATTTATAATAATTACCGTTTTTGAATTACACCGGTATCGAAATTAGTCGACGAAATTGATGCGACAAAGATAAAGGGAAATAATGACATTTCTTCCTGTGCTCAACTAGAACTTTCGAAGAGGTGTTCTTTTGTGCGACACTGTTCACATTTTCACAACATTTTTACTCGATGCGTTTACTGGTAACACCGAAGATCTGGTCTGCTTGACAGCGTGGAAATATAATAAAATTACATTACAAAATGCTCCAAGTTGTGTGTTGAAATTCTGCACTTCATGTGGAGTCATTACAGGGTGTGCTGTATAGCTCATGGTGTGTTGCTACACAGCTAAGTCATGTGGTCCGAAAATATCCAACGTCTATTCAAATCTGAGATAGAAATGCTTATTTGCATAAGTTGGAGGGAATTGTGTGAGCACACGGTGACGTCATACAGTATAGTACAGTTCACAATCCGAAGAAACAAGTCCTGTTACAGTCATGTCGCAAGCATATGGGTGCTCGTCCCATATCCCAACTAAAGAACACAGGTGTGACATTAAGAACTAACCGGCACGATTGAACATAGTATTAGTGACATTAACGGATTGACAGACCCATGTCACAGAATATATCGCAAGCATATGAACGCATGCATTTGACACTATATCAATATGTGGGATACATACACAAAACCGCACGCGTATGTTACTGGTATCAGTATATATCGAACGATTGCAACCCTAAGTGTCATCCTTACGCGACGCAGGCATGCATATAATTCCCAAAGTTCAGTCATACCAGAGTCCAGAATATTGTACCCAAATACAGGTTATGTCACACCGTTATATAATCGTTATTTGTTTGTGTGTAAAGCGTTCCTACATCAATAATTTGTACACTGCTACTACGTCATTAAAGCAATTTTCAGTCAATTTATACAAGAATATGTTGATCAACTGCGGAACGCAATGTGAAATTAAGAAGTATCCACGATTAAATACAATGGCCCACTACCGGTTAGACAGATTACTGCCATAACTAGTGTATGTCGCAAGCATGTGGATGCACTTATGACAAGATATCAATGTCGCATGCTTGGTATGGAATATATACACAAAACTACGCGTGTGTGTTACTGTTGTCAGTATATCGGACGAGTTCAATGGCGTCGGATAGCATAATCTGCCAAAAAACATTATTGTTCTCATTAAAAGACGCATGCGTGCATGATTATCATACACTATCGGCCAGTAACAAACATGCAACTGCGTCTGTTTACCACACGCTCGATCGATATATTCTAACTGACTCTTCCCCACCGATGTCCCTATATTCCTTCAAGATAGATGTTGCCTAACACTGTTTCTTGAGTGAAAGTGCTCAATTTCAGGTAGAACAAAACGCATAGATTTAACCATAAAACCTGCATTTTAGTAACTTCATTTGTATTTGTCTTGCGATAATTGTCATATCTGCTTCAAAATAATACGGACACCAAACCCCATCAGCACCAACATTCAGTCATACACGTAGTCGAGAATACTGTACCCAATTACTGGTTGTGTAAACATTTTAAGGCTTTATGTTTTGCACACTTCGCTACTACGTCAATAAAGCAATGTTCAGTCCATATGCCAGGATCCATTAATCGATGTCGCAACCATGTGAGCGCCCCTTCCGGAATATCGACGTATCCCAACTCTAGAACGCATGCAATGTGAAATTAAGAATTAACCACAATTGAACATAGTATACCACTAACGGATTGTCAAACTATTGTCATATACTGTATGTCGCACGCATATGGACGCACTTGACACGACATCAATATCGCACGCTTGGTACGGAATATATACACAAAATCGCACGCGCGAGTTACTGTTGTCGCATATCGGACGAGTGCAGTGGCGTAATGATCGCACGATCAGTCAAATACAAACTGTTATCCTTACGCGACGTACATGTATGCAAGTATGTCATATATCAGGGGGAACTATACACAAATATATGCAGCTGTTAATCACACATTGGAACGGCATATTCTAACTGACCCTTCCCCACAAGTGTCTCTACATCCCTGCATTATGGATGTTAATTGCTCAACGCGGTTTCTTCCATGAAAGTGCCAAATACATATAACGATTTAAACTCATAGATTTAATCACACAACCTGGAAATTTTAAGTATTTTAGTGACTGTTCGTATTTTTCCTGCAATATTTGTTTATCCTTTTAATGCTGGGAACTGCACTGTTGTGGTATTAAAGACCATGTTCCAGTGCTTTCTCTTATATGGGAAGCCTCGTGTATGTAAGAGAATGCGTTGGCACAGGGTTTTTCGTAATATTTCCGGAAACTCAAGTCATGAAATTGTTAAATTTAATAGACACCATGCACTATCAGCATCAAAACTCTAATAGCAGGTAGCGTTGAGAACACTGTACACAATCACTGGTTATGTCACAAGTCTAAGGCCGTATTATATATTTTAATGCGCTCTCACATCACACATTTTCACACTGCGCTGGTACACCAATAAAGGATTTTCAGTCTATATTCTAGTATGAGTTGATCAATGTCGCAACCATATGGGCGTCCCTTCTGGAATATCGACATACCCAACTATGGAAAGCGTTGTGAAATTAAGTAATAGCCACCATTGAACTTCCTACCACTAATGGGTAGACAGACTATTTCCATATTGTATATCGCAAGCATATGAAAGCACTTGCCACCATATCAATATCACTCGCTTGGTATGAAATATGTTATACAAAACCGCATGTGTGTGCTCGTGTTGTCAGTTTATCTGAAAAGTGCAATGACGTAATGATAGCTTGACCTGTCAAATACACTTCCACGATCGCACAGAATATCATAAACATTCCGGAAGTCCACGCCGCATCTTAACATCTTTGCAATGTGTCTGTTCCTGCATGTGCAATGAAATCGTGAAATTGCCAGTTTGAAACTTTTAATGCAATTGCTTGTAGCTACCGGTACCTGCTTAAATATAACTGACACCACAAACCGTCAATATCAAATCACAATCATACCAAGTACGGTAGAGCTGAGAACACTGCTACCAATTACTGCTATACCACGATGCCAGTCTTATTAAAACTAGACCTAACTTTCATTACTTTCAACTTACGTTGATAGTTGACTGTAAGGAAACCTTGGTCTAGTTATTACTAGACTGCCACGATGCTAAAGCTGTAGTTTTATTTTGGTTATACTGAGTAAATACGTCAATCATTTTCCACAGCACTACTGCATCAATAAAGGATCTTTCAGTCCATATGCCAGGACGTGTTCATCAACGTCACACCCGTATGGACACACCTCCCAAAATATTGAAACATCACGAGTCTGGAACACATTGTTAAGAATAGAAATAACCAAATTAGCAGACTCTTGCCATCGTGTATATCGCAAACATATGGACGCATGTGCCACTACCGGTATATCAATATGAAACGTTGGTATGCAATATATACACACAACTGATTATGTGTGTTCCTGTCGTCAGTTTACCATATGAGTGCAAATGCGCAAATATAGCACAATTTTCTGCACGAACAGTGAAATACCACATGCGTTATTGTTATGGGATCGCAGTAGTTTCATAAACTTGGGGCCATAGCACCGATGTATGTTCTTTCTTTGAATGTCTAATTGAACATAATAATTGCTGTTTGCAGTCATGTTTCACGAACTAAAATAGCTACAGTAGTACATGTACCCCGATGTACATTGTATGTAAGGCAAAATTATAGTAAATATTTGTATGTAGAGGATCGCACATGAGTTTATATTGTGTACGGGATCTATCAATCGAGATAACTAAATTCGATTTGAGCCGAGGTTCACCGAGACTCAAATAGAATTTAGTGGATGAGGTTGATAAATTACGTATAAAGTAGAATGAGTTTGATATACCTTTTATCTCATGATCAAATAAACGCGAAGTATTCATCGAAGAAAACTATCATAAACGTCAGCAATCGCAAGTCATTCAAATAATGGCGTGACGTCATCGCACGTGCTAATAGTACACGTGTGTCTTACCAATAATTATTAACCTGGGTTTGTGAGTTAATTATGTTATATATACACCATTAAATACATCAAAGTGTCCTGATTTATCTGGGACTATTGTTTACACGCCCAAACAATGCACAGTTACATGAAAAGTCATCTGATGTCTTATAGAAGCCGATGTTAGTTTAGCGTCCCATTTGTTGATTTAAGTAGGTTTTGTCGAGGCTTTGGATCATGTAATAAATATAATCTATAACTCGTCGAGTATAGGCTATAGCGGAATTTACAAAACCCGTCCACTACATTAGGTCAGGACCTCAACAAAGGCTGGTCCAGTTCTAATTTTCTGGACTCGTTTTGTAAATTCCGCTACAAACTGGGGACTCATTGTAGATCCTCTCTTTATTGCACACCCTGATCCCTGGAACATGACAAATGTGGCAAGAATGAATAAATTCCAACCGGTATGATGGCAGTATCTCATTCTACTAAAAATATATTGCTTATTGGTGAATTTGGATTTAGTTCAAAATAATATGATCATCCTTTTGGCGCAATATTTTATTAATCAGAAGGCAATCACATCACCCAGGAGTCTTCATGTCTGTTCATTACACTTTCTGTTAGACATATATGTACAGCCACCTTCAAGTGTAAATTATGACACTTTCCGAATGTAATAGAACAAGATTTACATTCTCCAGAATTGAAGCAGTGTATATTTTCCTTAGAACAAGTGGATCAATACCCTGTACTTTCATAAGATGTTTTGCACTGAATAAATAAATACACATCAGCTTCCTGGAGTGAATTCCTTGTTACCTCAGGTCAAGAATCACTATACCGTGTGCACATATTACACATGTATGCCTCCACCCCAAAAGTATCCATTGCACACATGACTACCTCCAATATAATTTAGAATAGATGATGTATTTTCTGTTATCCTGTTTTCTCATCATTTCCTTTTCTAGTAGTATTATAAGGAAGCTGAAGTTGCAAGTTATTACAAGTTTGCGTCCTTGGTGTTGATATTGTCTTTGTGTTTGAATAACATTCCAAGAAGAGAGTTAACAGAAAATAGTGGATTTGACATTTGAGTCATCAGTCAGGATACAACAGTTCCATTTAATCTCTGATTGTGAATTTTAATTTTACACCTGTCCAAAAAAATTGTCTGATGCCTTTTCAAAATGTATTAAGAACCAGTAATTGTCAGATCACAGAGTTGAACTTCTGATAGTTGATATAGTTATATGTGTGATAAGCAGGATGTAGATCCAAAATATCCCTGAAAATAGAAAATAAAACACTTTAAGTATACAATAATACATACCGGTACACAATACAGACATGATTTTAAAAAGTGTGGTTGCACAACTAATCAATTGATCAAGTGTATGCTGCATTGTAAGTACTATGGCTTCTTTTCATGGAGTTTGAACTGTTAAATAAAAGGAACGACCAACAGTCCTTTTTATGCCAAGCAGTTTGATCTATCGAGTACAACCATGTAAATATTTGCTGACATCTAAAAGCATTGTTGTCAACATTAAAAATAAACAGTAGTAACTACTACTGTAGCTGGGATACCAGGAGTTTGCTTTAATGAGGGTTAAATAATTATTGTGCCTACAAGTCATCCAAGCTATTTAAATTATTAGTGTCTCTTTGATTTGCCGCACCTATTCCATGAGACACCTGAGACAGTTCGCCCTACATATATTCTAAGCTGATGACAAACACTCTTTATTGCTAATTATTAGTGCCACTTTAAAACATCTGAGAAACACAGCACCTATCCCACGACAATCCATGGGTCACGTTACAGTACCCCTGTGTATTAATTTTCCTACATACCCGGTATATTATCTTCTAAGCTGATACTACTTCTTAGCTCATCAATGCTATTTATTAACCCTTTCCTAACTGGAGCTTCCTGAAATTTTGCAAAAACCCTGTGCCAATGCTTTCTCTTATATATGCGAGTCGCCAATATGGCACCTCACCTACAATGTACTAGTATAAAAGAGAATGCATTGGCCAAGTCTTTCCCAGGAAAAGGGAGCAATTGCTCCCACACCTATAATTACTGGCAATATTTTATTCGCAGGTGCCAAAATTTGCACTTGTAAAAATGTTCACGGTTACTGTAATAGTTGATTAAGGTATATAAGTTGATCGAAGGTATATTTATAACCTTTCCCATCAGTTAAGTTATGGGAATGTGAAAAGTTTAACTGGACATATGTCTATCCCACAATTCCACAGGTATTTTTTTTTTGCCTAATATGTTTGAGGATTATCAGCATTGGCCATGTGTTCTGTGATGGGAACCATTACTTAAACAGTTGCTACTATGATGCTAATAAGACATATATCTTTCAAGCTAAGTTTGCAGCGGTACAAGTAACTTAAAATGGTTGAGTTTTAACATGTGCGTTTCCATGGTACCAATAACTGCGATGAACAGTGGCTTGTCACTGGGGATCAGTGTCCACTGAGCCACTGACCAAGCACATGAGAAGATAAATTTACTTTGAGAAAAGTTCTACTTGTGTCAGCTTGTGTGAAACGAAAGGAGAAAAATGTAATTGTACTTGCTCTCACTGATCGTTAGCTGACTAAACAATAAAAGAATTGAAAGACAGACCAATTGGGTTTTAACATTATAACCACAAATCATGTATGGTAGCAATTTTGCATTCAGTAAGTTAATCCATTTTTATATCTCAGCTCACACATGGATAGGCCTACATGTACATGGGGAAACCGCGAAAGCTTGCATGATAGTTGTTTCGGTTTAATGTATAGTGTTTTCACAATGGAGTTGTGTTAGAAATTTGTTTTGTATTTATAACAGGAAGAGGCAAAAGTGTGTAACGGTAAAGTTTGGCAACACAATTATCGCTGTCGAGGGAAAAAAATTAGGTTTGAGGTCCTGAACATGGATTTTGGTTAGTCGAAACATCGAAATTTTTTGGACCTTTTTTTAATTTTATATGTACCGGTACTGGTGCATGCAGTACATTTACATGTATGTTGTGCATGGCGGTTCTCAAATATATATTCAACATCGATTAAAGTGATGTGAAACGTAAATTGAACCTCACAATTGAGTTCCCTGCGTTATTCTGTGGAAAGACTGAATAAAATAACCCCCATACACGAAATGCCCCAACCAGATATCAGTTTGTACTAATTATACGGCCACGTAACTAACTATTTACTTTCCCTCAATCGGGACGAATAATTCCACTGTAAACGCCAAATAAATACACTAACGAGTTGTCGTGTGCAGTCGCGGAAACACCCGAACACTTCCGACTTGGTCGGGATTGAGTCGGCTTTCGTTCTCAGAAAATAGCTTCCGTGGAGGGAGGCCGTTTGCTGGAATAGCGTAACATCAGCTTAATAAAACGAAAAACAAGCGGTATAGTCAATTCGAATGGGAGGGATATAAAAGGAATTATTGTCTGAAATCACCAACGGAAGAACATTGACCGAGTTATGAAAGAATTATAATCAAAGTGGTCATGATCGAGCAATGAACAACGGTAACAGTTGAAAATGTTACTATTTATAGAAATTTGTAATCGTTGCAGATCGTTGACCGATTTTATGATCGAACTACAGCAGGTACAGTCTCGTGCAGAAAGAGTTGTCTTACATGTGTATTTCAAACTGTTTAATTACCTGTGCAATGCTACATGTGTGCCATATTGCTATTCACTATTCTAGTACAGACCGTATTTGTTTGGGACAGCGATGGTGATATAGATATCCATATGGAATTATGTTTTCTTCAATTTTTGAGTTTATATAGGCCCAAATAAATATACCATAAGATGGACTCAATCATTGACAGTTAAAATTGGATGGAAGTAAAGAAGTGTTGTGTATTTGCACTAAGTAGCGCAATTGCGTTATGCTTAAGCGTAAATATTTGTATGCAAATAAATAATAAATGTAAAAAAGACTCCCATGTGATTTGCTCTAAACTCAAATTAACTCAGGCCATAAAACATTACTCAAACATAGGTGAGGACTCCACCCAGATCCCATACTAAGATGGATATTCAGACTGAGGAAACCAGTTGGAGATAGGTACATGTATTTGCTTAAGCATAATTCATTTCAATTACGCTTAAGTGTAAATGAAATCCACTTAAGCGTAAATGAGTTGCGCTTAACCGTAATTCATATACACTCCCATTGAACTCCACATACTCAAGCTGAAATGGATGCAACCACATTACTAATGCCAGTAAGTTAACATCCATCAGATTATACAAATATACATATAAGGTAAGACAGCCGATGAAATTATTGCTCTTAATATAATTCCAATGTATTATGATAACGCATAAGTCAATTATGCTTAAGCGTAAATGATTACATTAAGCGTAACTGATTTATGCTTAAGCGTAAATTATTTACGCTTAAATGCAATTAGTTAATATAAAATGTGAAAATGAATCATTTGCCCTTAAGCGCAAGTATATGTCTATCAATATATTTGCGCTTAAGCGCAAATACCTAACACTCCCTTACTTCCCTCTGATTGTGAATGATAGAGTCCATCTCATAGTATATTATCATGGACCCATAGTAGTAGCCCCATATAATACTGAAACATTGAAGAAAAAATATTTCCATATGCATATATCAGCATCTCTGTCCCTGGTGTCCCAAGAATTGGTGCCTCACTCCCAGAGCTCTAGTATATTTTATTAAAGGGACATCTCCTACACAGATATATACCATTTCCATGGCCATAAATATGGAATTCGGGGTTACTGGGGACTTGCTTCCCTCATATGGTGTACTTATTGACTTGAAATTGGGGAAAACCCCAATTTTCATATTATCAGCATACCTGTCCCCAAGAATTTGTGTCTCCATCCCAGAGATCTAGTATATTTTGTAAAAGAGATATATCCTGCACATATCTCAGTCTACCATTTCCATGGTCATAAAAGAGATATTGGGGTTACTGGGGCTTCCCTCATATGGTGGGTCTGTGCCATTTAAAATTAATTCAGGGGGGTGATATCAATGCATATTAATTTTTATTTAATTAATGATTTACACTGAAGCGCAAATGATAGATGTTATTTTGCGAAATATTTGCGCTTGATCGTAAATGAATAATAAATGTGAAATGGGTATCCCATACATGAAATGCCGTATCTATATGCTATAGCGCGTATATCCTACAGGTCTGGGTGAACCACCGATCAATCAATAACAGCCCTATCGGGCTAAAGTAGACCGATCAGGCTAAAATAGACCGATCGTTCTTTCACAGCCAGCTTGAATCTTGGATAAAGGGAGTAGGCCTACTCTAAATTGTTCTTTCAAGTGAAATAGGCCTCCCATACATAAAACGCCTTATGTATATCCTATAGTGCGCATATCCTACAGGTCTGGGTGAACCACCGATCAATCAATAATAGCCCGATCGGGCTAAAATATACCGATCGGGCTAAAATAATCCAATCGGTCTTTCACAGCCAGCATGAATCTTGGATAAAGGGAGTAGGCCTACTCTAAATTGTTCTTTCAAGTTACAACCATTTTTTTGTAAAAAAATTATTCTGATTCATTTTGAAACTAATGAGACAATTTTGAAACTAATGAAAGACAATGTATAATTTTTTGCTGGTATATTCATCATAAATTTGAACAAATCTTCAAGCAAAAAAAATTTCAATATTCAAGAAATCTCTTACAACAGTGTCAGGAAGACCAATCGATCTAGCTCAGCACGATTGGTCTATCATAGTGTGATGTCAAATATTATTGAAATATTGCTTATAATTTACATTTACAGAAGTCAATAATTCGCATGCAGATAACTTCACCTTGTATTCGGCCAAATATGTTGACGTTAGATTAGAAGGCAGAATTCCCAGATTTGTTTATTATTGGTGAACCTGGATAATTTCGGAGGTGTGCCAATCGTCTTTTGCACCACAGTTACTGGACATAAAGTCCCAAAAATAAGGTTTTAATCGAGTTCAGAAATCGGTATCTTATATAAGACGACGTCTTATATAAGATACCGATTTCTGAACTCGATTAAAACCTTATTTTTGGGACTTTATGTCCAGTAACTGTGTTTGCACACTGTGAATACGTACTCATTCTCTCCTAAATTTGCAAAAATTCCATATATATATAAATATATATACAGAGTGTGAAAACTTTGTTAGTTGCCAAATAATTGTCGACATTTTACTTAGAAAACTTGAATGCAAAAACTATGATAGGCCCCCTATTATTTTTTTTTTTTTCTTCTCTTTTTGTTGAATCTACTTTCGTTATCGACATGCCGGCCTTTGTTTTGGCTGTTCTCCCAGTCGTGCGTGCCAGCCGATCGTCGTTATTTCGGGTGGTTCCGATTTCCTCCGAATATAATTCCATGAGACCCCGCGCGCTGATTCGCTCCGAAAATGTGTTGGTATCTGAGAAGATTTCTTACTCTGATCGCAGTTTTCAACAATTTAATACAGGCCTAGTACCGCACTAATAATATGCCACATTGGGGTTTTCTTTCTAGTTTTTTATGACCTTTCTTGTGGTATATCGGGCACAGTTCTGTCTGACATCAAATATATGCCCACCGGGAGTGAAGCTAATGACTTTAAGAACTGTATCTGTAGCTGCGTAAATTTAAAACTGAGCGAAAAATAATAATGTTCATGCCTGCGTGTCAAATATTACAAATATTAGGATGAAAGTTTAAAAAAATAATAGCTGGATCCAAGACAATTCCCGCTACGTACCGTATTTCCTTGAAATCATGATTAACTTGAAGATGAAGTGTATAAACATACTAGTTAGTAGTGTGAAGGTGAGGCCATTTGGTATTGCAGAATGATTAATAATAATACCAGTTTACTCTGACAAGTTTCAAAACTGAAAACAAACTGTTATATTAATAAACGGTACTGTACTGTAGTAAGTGTTGTGTACTTTCTCATCAGGATTATCACCATGAAAATCATTTTACCATCGCCGTGTGTCAGTGTTCTGTCATTCGACAAGTCAACAATGCGAGAATTCGATCGCTTCCGTTCTGTCTAAATAATTTCTGGTCGCAGGTAATGCCACCTTTGACAAAACTGTGTTCATAAATTAATTTTGTCGCTGTGTAGCCTGCAGGTATCTAAATAGTACTCGCAAGTATAATCACAAATGAAGTAGATGCTTGATTCGTTCAAATTGTAATTTCTAAATTTGTTGCAAGAATGAATCGGGGAATTATGACTTTGAACCCGAGTCACTAAACTTGGAGTCAACAGGTCATGCGTCAGTCTGTCATACCCTGGAAATTGGCTGGAATTGGTGAATTTGTTACATTCGCGGCCAAACAAGGCGTACAATGGTACATCCTACATTCGATACTGATCATATACATGTACTCACCTTGTATATCATAATGTAACCAGTTTTTTTCTCGCCCAAAGCGTGTGTTGTAATTGGCAATTCGTGGAAATAATAATCCGAGGTGGCGATTTTCGACTTTGTTTGAATAGCATCACTTGCCTAACAACCGTCTGCGAGCAGCGTTGATTTTGATTGGTTAAGACAAACGCGATTATCCAATCGCTGCATATGTGGCTCGGGAAGATGAGTTCAAAGTTCAAAGAGCGTTTCAAAGGTCAATTTATTTTTGGAAAGATATTTTTTCGTTTAACAGTATTGCAGATTCTATGCTCTCCCAGCGTCGAGTGTGTATACGCAGTACTCACTTAAGCCCACGGCTAGCCGCTTCGCGGCTAGCCTACGTGGGCTTATAATATTGTTAACTATTTATAAGCCCATGCATGTTACTATAATAAGTATGACAATATTTCTCAAAGATAGGTCCCATCTTGCTGCTGATTTTAAGGGATTTCATTCTTGATTTGAAACAATTCCATTAAACTTGCATTATGTGCTTATGTAGCATGCAATCAATTAATTCAAACATAACAATAGCTTATTTTAAATAATCTACTCATAATATGATGTTGTAAGGGGAATGCGTGAGACTGCCATTAGATATACGGATATATACAAGAATAATCAATTTTTTTAGTAAGGTTATGAACAGTAACACTACAAGCTAGCATTCAATGTTCGATATTAACGACTACAGATTTTATTTGCTGCATAAAGTTTATGACCTGTTAGAAAACAAAGAACAATTACATCTTTGGCATATGGAAAGTATACCAGATGGCAACCAACACATCTCATACATGAAATGTAGTAATATACCAGTTTAGAAATTCATGGGAAGCGGGTTTAAACAACTCAAGCCGCGGTCACATATAACATACAATTGTCCAGTGGTTAGCACATTGGACTTGTCTTTACTGAACACAGCGAGATGAGTTTGCAGCCCACCGCTAGTCTAACATGAGTTTCACACAGCAGTGACCAGACCTGTTAACCTCACAAAATATTTTCCGGGAGATTGGTCACGATTTTCCATGAGATTGTGGTCATCATCCGGGAGATTTAAAAAAAATTTATTCCTTCAGATTCCTTTTGCATTTTCATAATTTGGACAACAAAAATAAAAAAAATATGATCAGCTATCACACAGAAACATGCAAGTTTGATGGCAAATTAACATGTATTCTTAAGAAAAACATTTACTGTGTAGTTTTTACTTTTATTGTCTCATTTATAGAAAAAATATCGTAAGCTACCGGAGTACGCATATCAATATTAAACTGTAAACTACTTTCGATTTCATTTAGATCTCGCGAGATTTCAAATGTCACATTAAAAAGTACAACTCAGGAACGGATTCTGAAAGTTTAAAGCCAGAACATGTGCTTCTTTTGAATTTCATCAGACCAATAAATAGTTTCATATAACCTCAGGGCTAATCTCTAGTGGGTTGTTAATTGAGTTAATTGAGAACAGGTCACCTTGTTCAGTCTGGTGATCCCGTTCAATAGAACTTAGAAGGTGTTTGTTGTTTTATTGTCCGGTGCCCCTGCTGTTCGAACACTGTTGATTTTATGACCCCAGATTTTTCATGGGTGTTAATTGTCAAAATGATGTCGCAGTCCGTTATCAGGGATGTGTTGATAGCATGTCTACTGGTCAAATAGATCAAATAAAGATTAAAGTTTAGCAAGGGAAGCCTAACTTCTTAGTATAGCATTTGTAGAGTTGAGTCTCGTTAGTTAATTGCTTGTTAAGTATGATAACTTAGGTAATAAGTATTTGGTATACTTCACTATGTTTATAGTTTAGTAGGTTTACTGATTTTGCTTGGGTTAAGCTCTTTAGGTGTTTGTCACGTGACAAACACCTGAAGAGCTTAACCCAAGCGAAATCAGTAAATCCAAACTCGAACAAGGATAATAGGAACGCAAAATGAAGGCGTGTCCTATCACATCCCGCCAGAAGACATGATACACCTCAAAACATGGAAACCAATATCCCCCTTCACAAAAGTCCTTTATACAAGGCCAGGACCCATCACCTATCTTTTTACAACTCTTACAACAAGAATCCAACAACACATTAGGGATATACCAAATGTTCACTAAAGCTAGCCAGTACACACATCTACCACTCACATCATGTCACATGTCTCAAACACTGACTCAGACATCGAGCACAATACTCGACGTCGGCGAAACAATATAAAACTGGATTTTCCAACTCAGGACGAAATATCCAGAGGGCATGAACAGGTCAGACACCTTATGGTGAATAATATTAATCAGATCAAATAAAGAGTTTATTTTTTATGATTTTCTACAGCAACTGAATCAGGGAGATTGTCATGCCTGTCCGGGAGTGCGGGAGATCGTGCTCAAATCCGGGAATCTCCCGCACAATCCAGGAGAGTTAACAGGTCTGGCAGTGACTTGGCCGAATTGATGGACGTGGAATTGTCAGATTGTACGCTGTTCATATTTTTTGCCAAGTTGTGACCCTTGAGCAAGATCGCTTGTAGTGTGTCTGTTTCGCACTACCCATGTTTTGAGAAGGGTACCTGAATATGAGCAGTGAAAGATATTATCAGTATGCTGGCCACATTGTGGCTGTAACTCCCCTTGTCTCCAGGGAGCAGTAGAGGTAACTGATTGTTCAGGCTCATCATGGTAATAATTGTCCCACACATTGGAATGGGGTACCTGTATACATAATTCATGTACTAAATGGATATATTTAATTTTGTATTAATTATTTAAAATTTATTATAATTTTTAATCAGCATTTATCAGTAGTATCTTGTAAAACTCAACAAAGCAAACTGATTCATATTGCGCAGATTTAGAACCAGCAATCATCGACTCCAAATTTAAATATCATTCGAGAAGCTTAGAACAATCTGATCATTTATGCCAACTCTGTAAAGCTGGGAAAATTGAAGACGAGTTCCACTATCTTCTTGTGTGCGAAATTTTATCTGATGCCTGACCTATCGTAGCTTTTTTAACATATTATCTGGACATTCCTAAAGGGATAACTACTCATCAATGAGTATTTAGTATAGAAAGGGTTAAAGTGACGTCATGTGCTTATTTAGCATTCAATTTCTGTATTCCGCTTCTAGCGGCTCAGGGGGGGCCTTGGTGGCTCAGTTCCTTAGGGGTACAACTCCAAGCCATCTCGCCCTCCAGTGCTGGCGATGAGGGTTCAAATCCACATGTTTCAAAATCATAATTTGGTGGGGTTGCCAGTTACTCATCGATGGCCGGTGGTTTGCCGCACATTGTCAACAAGCCTTTGAAATCACTGTTAGATTAGCCGTAAGTGTGCAAATTTCCTCAACCACTAAAACTGGAAATGTCTTGATATGGTTTTAGTTGCTGAAAGTGACATTAACCCCAATCAATCAATCAATCTAACAGCTCAGAAATAAATTAGAAATTAATTTTATATCCTGAAAATGAGCCTAGGGAGTAAACGGAATAATGAAAAAAACAGCCGCCATACTTTGTAACAATATTCTAAGTTTGAACTGGAATTCCCAGTAATTTTCATCTTTTATTCTGAGAATCATAAATGGTAATTTTGGGTTAGTAAACTGGTCAGGGTACCTTTAATAAATTGTAGCTCATTCATTAAAAAAAGATACCCATTGTCGGATAGATAGGGCTCTGCAAATCGAATCGATATGATTCGAACAAGCCTTGAAATAGTGTGTCTGTCATTTGCAGAATGAGGTTCCCAGAGGGTGAATTTAGTGATGCTACCCCACATAGTGGGCTAGCATCACCAAATTCACCCTCTGGGAACCTCATTCTGCTAATGACAGGCACACTATCTCAAGGCTTGGATTTGAGTTTTATCATATCTTTTCCATGAGGTGCATTGACTGCATTCCCATAGTTTCTTTAGCCCTTTCTTTTCTAAACGGATTCTCCCACTCAGTTAAAAGTGTGCATCGGAATGGTCTATTATTTATCTGGAGGGATGTTAAAGTGGTAAAAGCAGTTGACAGATAAATAAAAGTACAGAAGGAGCCTTATTTATTGATGGAAATGTTTAGATAATAAGTTTGTTTGCTGAACTTATTATCTGAACATTTCCTATGGGATGACTACTCATCAATGATACTTTAGTATAGAAAGGGTTTTTATCTGAATGTTTCCTATGGGATGACTACTCATCAATGATACTTTAGTATAGAAAGGGTTTTTATCTGAATGTTTCCTATGGGATGACTTACTCATCAATGATACTTTAGTTTAGAAAGGGTTTTTATCTGAATGTTTCCTATGGGATGACTTACTCATCAATGATACTTTAGTATAGAAAGGGTTTTTATCTGAATGTTTCCTATGGGATAACTACTCATCAATGATACTTTAGTATAGAAAGGGTTTTTATCTGAATGTTTCCTATGGGATGACTTACTCATCAATGATACTTTAGTATAGAAAGGGTTTTTATCTGAAAATTTCCTATGGGATAACTACTCATCAATGATACTTTAGTATAGAAAGGGTTTTTATCTGAATGTTTCCTATGGGATGACTTACTCATCAATGATACTTTAGTATAGAACGGGTTTTTATCTGAACATTTCCTATGGGATAACTACTCATCAATGATACTTTAGTATAGAAAGGGTTTTTATCTGAATGTTTCCTATGGGATGACTACTCATCAATGATACTTTAGTATAGAAAGGGTTTTTATCTGAATGTTTCCTATGGGATGACTACTCATCAATGCTACTTTAGTATAGAAAGGGTTTTTATCTGAATGTTTCCTATGGGATGACTACTCATCAATGATACTTTAGTATAGAAAGGGTTTTTATCTGAATGTTTCCTATGGGATGACTACTCATCAATGATACTTTAGTATAGAAAGGGTTATTATCTGAATGTTTCCTATGGGATGACTACTCATCAATGATACTTTAGTATAGAAAGGGTTATTATCTGAATGTTTCCTATGGGATGACTACTCATCAATGATACTTTAGTATAGAAAGGGTTTTTATCTGAATGTTTCCTATGGGATGACTTACTCATCAATGATACTTTAGTATAGAAAGGGTTTTTATCTGAATGTTTCCTATGGGATGACTTACTCATCAATGATACTTTAGTATAGAAAGGGTTTTTATCTGAATGTTTCCTATGGGATGACTACTCATCAATGATACTTTAGTATTGAAAGGGTTTTTATCTGAATGTTTCCTATGGGATGACTACTCATCAATGATACTTTAGTATAGAAAGGGTTTTTATCTGAATGTTTCCTATGGGATGACTTACTCATCAATGATACTTTAGTATAGAAAGGGTTTTTATCTGAATGTTTCCTATGGGACGACTTACTCATCAATGATACTTTAGTATAGAAAGGGTTTTTATCTGAATGTTTCCTATGGGATGACTTACTCATCAATGATACTTTAGTATAGAAAGGGTTTTTATCTGAATGTTTCCTATGGGATGACTTACTCATCAATGATACTTTAGTATAAAAAGGGTTTTTATCTGAATGTTTCCTATGTGATGACTACTCATCAATGAAACTTTAGTATAGAAAGGGTTATTATCTGAAAATTTCCTATGGGATAACTACTCATCAATGATACTTTAGTATAGAAAGGGTTTTTATCTGAATGTTTCCTATGGGATGACTACTCATCAATGAAACTTTAGTATAGAAAGGGTTTTTATCTGAATGTTTCCTATGGGATGACTTACTCATCAATGATACTTTAGTATAGAAAGGGTTTTTATCTGAATGTTTCCTATGGGATAACTACTCATCAATGATACTTTAGTATAGACAGGGTTTTTATCTGAATGTTTCCTATGGGATGACTACTCATCAATGATACTTTAGTATAGAAAGGGTTTTTATCTGAAAATTTCCTATGGGATAACAACTCATCAATGATACTTTAGTATAGAAAGGGTTTTTATCTGAATGTTTCCTATGGGATGACTACTCATCAATGAAACTTTAGTATAGAAAGGGTTTTTATCTGAATGTTTCCTATGGGATGACTTACTCATCAATGATACTTTAGTATAGAAAGGGTTTTTATCTGAATGTTTCCTATGGGATAACTACTCATCAATGATACTTTAGTATAGACAGGGTTTTTATCTGAATGTTTCCTATGGGATAACTACTCATCAATGATACTTTAGTATAGAAAGGGTTTTTTTATCTGAATGTTTCCTATGGGATGACTTACTCATCAATGATACTTTAGTATAGAAAGGGTTTTTATCTGAATGTTTCATATGGGATGACTTACTCATCAATGATACTTTAGTATAGAAAGGATTTTTATCTGAAAATTTCCTATGGGATAACTACTCATCAATGATACTTTAGTATAGAAAGGGTTTTTATCTGAATGTTTCCTATGGGATGACTACTCATCAATGATACTTTAGTATAGAAAGGGTTTTTATCTGAATGTTTCCTATGTGATGACTACTCATCAATGAAACTTTAGTATAGAAAGGGTTATTATCTGAAAATTTCCTATGGGATAACTACTCATCAATGATACTTTAGTATAGAAAGGGTTTTTATCTGAATGTTTCCTATGGGATGACTACTCATCAATGAAACTTTAGTATAGAAAGGGTTTTTATCTGAATGTTTCCTATGGGATGACTTACTCATCAATGATACTTTAGTATAGAAAGGGTTTTTATCTGAATGTTTCCTATGGGATAACTACTCATCAATGATACTTTAGTATAGACAGGGTTTTTATCTGAATGTTTCCTATGGGATGACTACTCATCAATGATACTTTAGTATAGAAAGGGTTTTTATCTGAATGTTTCCTATGGGATGACTTACTCATCAATGATACTTTAGTATAGAAAGGGTTTTTATCTGAATGTTTCCTATGGGATAACTACTCATCAATGATACTTTAGTATAGACAGGGTTTTTATCTGAATGTTTCCTATGGGATGACTACTCATCAATGATACTTTAGTATAGACAGGGTTTTTATCTGAATGTTTCCTATGGGATGACTACTCATCAATGATACTTTAGTATAGAAAGGGTTTTTATCTGAATGTTTCCTATGTGATGACTTACTCATCAATGATACTTTAGTATAGAAAGGGTTTTTATCTGAATGTTTCCTATGTGATGACTTACTCATCAATGATACTTTATTATAGAAAGGATTTTTATCTGAATGTTTCCTATGGGATGACTTACTCATCAATGATACTTTAGTATAGAAAGGGTTTTTATCTGAATGTTTCCTATGGGATGACTTACTCATCAATGATACTTTAGTTTAGAAAGGGTTTTTATCTGAATGTTTCCTATGGGATGACTTACTCATCAATGATACTTTAGTTTAGAAAGGGTTTTTATCTGAATGTTTCCTATGGGATGACTTACTCATCAATGATACTTTAGTATAGAAAGGGTTTTTATCTGAATGTTTCCTATGGGATGACTACTCATCAATGATACTTTAGTATAGAAAGGGTTTTTATCTGAATGTTTCCTATGGGATGACTACTCATCAATGATACTTTAGTATAGAAAGGGTTTTTATCTGAATGTTTCCTATGGGATGACTTACTCATCAATGATACTTTAGTATAGAAAGGGTTTTTATCTGAATGTTTCCTATGGGATGACTTACTCATCAATGATACTTTAGTTTAGAAAGGGTTTTTATCTGAATGTTTCCTATGGGATGACTTACTCATCAATGATACTTTAGTATAGAAAGGGTTTTTATCTGAATGTTTCCTATGGGATGACTACTCATCAATGATACTTTAGTATAGAAAGGGTTTTTATCTGAATGTTTCCTATGGGATGACTTACTCATCAATGATACTTTAGTATAGAAAGGGTTTTTATCTGAATGTTTCCTATGGGATGACTTACTCATCAATGATACTTTAGTTTAGAAAGGGTTTTTATCTGAATGTTTCCTATGGGATGACTTACTCATCAATGATACTTTAGTATAGAAAGGGTTTTTATCTGAATGTTTCCTATGGGATGACTACTCATCAATGATACTTTAGTATAGAAAGGGTTTTTATCTGAATGTTTCCTATGGGATGACTTACTCATCAATGATACTTTAGTATAGAAAGGGTTTTTATCTGAATGTTTCCTATGGGATGACTTACTCATCAATGATACTTTAGTTTAGAAAGGGTTTTTATCTGAATGTTTCCTATGGGATGACTACTCATCAATGATACTTTAGTATAGAAAGGGTTTTTATCTGAATGTTTCCTATGGGATGACTACTCATCAATGATACTTTAGTATAGAAAGGGTTTTTATCTGAATGTTTCCTATGGGATGACTTACTCATCAATGATACTTTAGTATAGAAAGGGTTTTTATCTGAATGTTTCCTATGGGATGACTTACTCATCAATGATACTTTAGTTTAGAAAGGGTTTTTATCTGAATGTTTCCTATGGGATGACTTACTCATCAATGATACTTTAGTATAGAAAGGGTTTTTATCTGAATGTTTCCTATGGGATGACTTACTCATCAATGATACTTTAGTATAGAAAGGGTTTTTATCTGAATGTTTCCTATGGGATGACTACTCATCAATGATACTTTAGTATAGAAAGGGTTTTTATCTGAATGTTTCCTATGGGATGACTACTCATCAATGATACTTTAGTATAGAAAGGGTTTTTATCTGAATGTTTCCTATGGGATGACTTACTCATCAATGATACTTTAGTATAGAAAGGGTTTTTATCTGAAAATTTCCTATGGGATAACTACTCATCAATGATACTTTAGTATAGAAAGGGTTTTTATCTGAATGTTTCCTATGGGATGACTTACTCATCAATGATACTTTAGTATAGAACGGGTTTTTATCTGAACATTTCCTATGGGATAACTACTCATCAATGATACTTTAGTATAGAAAGGGTTTTTATCTGAATGTTTCCTATGGGATGACTACTCATCAATGATACTTTAGTATAGAAAGGGTTTTTATCTGAATGTTTCCTATGGGATGACTACTCATCAATGCTACTTTAGTATAGAAAGGGTTTTTATCTGAATGTTTCCTATGGGATGACTACTCATCAATGATACTTTAGTATAGAAAGGGTTTTTATCTGAATGTTTCCTATGGGATGACTACTCATCAATGATACTTTAGTATAGAAAGGGTTATTATCTGAATGTTTCCTATGGGATGACTACTCATCAATGATACTTTAGTATAGAAAGGGTTATTATCTGAATGTTTCCTATGGGATGACTACTCATCAATGATACTTTAGTATTGAAAGGGTTTTTATCTGAATGTTTCCTATGGGATGACTACTCATCAATGATACTTTAGTATAGAAAGGGTTTTTATCTGAATGTTTCCTATGGGATGACTTACTCATCAATGATACTTTAGTATAGAAAGGGTTTTTATCTGAATGTTTCCTATGGGACGACTTACTCATCAATGATACTTTAGTATAGAAAGGGTTTTTATCTGAATGTTTCCTATGGGATGACTTACTCATCAATGATACTTTAGTATAGAAAGGGTTTTTATCTGAATGTTTCCTATGGGATGACTTACTCATCAATGATACTTTAGTATAAAAAGGGTTTTTATCTGAATGTTTCCTATGTGATGACTACTCATCAATGAAACTTTAGTATAGAAAGGGTTATTATCTGAAAATTTCCTATGGGATAACTACTCATCAATGATACTTTAGTATAGAAAGGGTTTTTATCTGAATGTTTCCTATGGGATGACTACTCATCAATGAAACTTTAGTATAGAAAGGGTTTTTATCTGAATGTTTCCTATGGGATGACTTACTCATCAATGATACTTTAGTATAGAAAGGGTTTTTATCTGAATGTTTCCTATGGGATAACTACTCATCAATGATACTTTAGTATAGACAGGGTTTTTATCTGAATGTTTCCTATGGGATGACTACTCATCAATGATACTTTAGTATAGAAAGGGTTTTTATCTGAAAATTTCCTATGGGATAACAACTCATCAATGATACTTTAGTATAGAAAGGGTTTTTATCTGAATGTTTCCTATGGGATGACTACTCATCAATGAAACTTTAGTATAGAAAGGGTTTTTATCTGAATGTTTCCTATGGGATGACTTACTCATCAATGATACTTTAGTATAGAAAGGGTTTTTATCTGAATGTTTCCTATGGGATAACTACTCATCAATGATACTTTAGTATAGACAGGGTTTTTATCTGAATGTTTCCTATGGGATAACTACTCATCAATGATACTTTAGTATAGAAAGGGTTTTTTTATCTGAATGTTTCCTATGGGATGACTTACTCATCAATGATACTTTAGTATAGAAAGGGTTTTTATCTGAATGTTTCCTATGGGATGACTTACTCATCAATGATACTTTAGTATAGAAAGGATTTTTATCTGAAAATTTCCTATGGGATAACTACTCATCAATGATACTTTAGTATAGAAAGGGTTTTTATCTGAATGTTTCCTATGGGATGACTACTCATCAATGATACTTTAGTATAGAAAGGGTTTTTATCTGAATGTTTCCTATGTGATGACTACTCATCAATGAAACTTTAGTATAGAAAGGGTTATTATCTGAAAATTTCCTATGGGATAACTACTCATCAATGATACTTTAGTATAGAAAGGGTTTTTATCTGAATGTTTCCTATGGGATGACTACTCATCAATGAAACTTTAGTATAGAAAGGGTTTTTATCTGAATGTTTCCTATGGGATGACTTACTCATCAATGATACTTTAGTATAGAAAGGGTTTTTATCTGAATGTTTCCTATGGGATAACTACTCATCAATGATACTTTAGTATAGACAGGGTTTTTATCTGAATGTTTCCTATGGGATGACTACTCATCAATGATACTTTAGTATAGAAAGGGTTTTTATCTGAAAATTTCCTATGGGATAACAACTCATCAATGATACTTTAGTATAGAAAGGTTTTTTTTTATCTGAATGTTTCCTATGGGATGACTTACTCATCAATGATACTTTAGTATAGAAAGGGTTTTTATCTGAATGTTTCCTATGGGACGACTTACTCATCAATGATACTTTAGTATAGAAAGGGTTTTTATCTGAATGTTTCCTATGGGATGACTTACTCATCAATGATACTTTAGTATAGAAAGGGTTTTTATCTGAATGTTTCCTATGGGATGACTACTCATCAATGATACTTTAGTATAGAAAGGGTTTTTATCTGAATGTTTCCTATGGGATAACTACTCATCAATGATACTTTAGTATAGAAAGGGTTTTTATCTGAATGTTTCCTATGGGATGACTTACTCATCAATGATACTTTAGTATAGAAAGGGTTTTTATCTGAATGTTTCCTATGGGATAACTACTCATCAATGATACTTTAGTATAGAAAGGGTTATTATCTGAACATTTCCTATGGGATAACTACTCATCAATGATACTTTAGTATAGAAAGGGTTTTTATCTGAATGTTTCCTATGGGATAACTACTCATCAATGATACTTTAGTATAGGAAGGGTTTTTATCTGAATGTTTCCTATGGGATGACTACTCATCAATGAAACTTTAGTATAGAAAGGGTTATTATCTGAACATTTCCTATGGGATAACTACTCATCAATGATACTTTAGTATAGAAAGGGTTTTTATCTGAATGTTTCCTATGGGATGACTACTCATCAATGATACTTTAGTATAGAAAGGGTTTTTATCTGAATGTTTCCTATGGGACGACTTACTCATCAATGATACTTTAGTATAGAAAGGGTTTTTATCTGAATGTTTCCTATGGGATGACTTACTCATCAATGATACTTTAGTATAGAAAGGGTTTTTATCTGAATGTTTCCTATGGGATGACTTACTCATCAATGATACTTTAGTATAGAAAGGGTTTTTATCTGAATGTTTCCTATGTGATGACTACTCATCAATGATATTTTAGTATAGAAAGGGTTTTTATCTGAATGTTTCCTATGGGATGACTTACTCATCAATGATACTTTAGTATAGAAAGGGTTTTTATCTGAATGTTTCCTATGGGATGACTACTCATCAATGATACTTTAGTATAGAAAGGGTTTTTATCTGAATGTTTCCTATGGGATGACTTACTCATCAATGATACTTTAGTATAGAAAGGGTTTTTATCTGAATGTTTCCTATGGGATGACTTACTCATCAATGATACTTTAGTATAGAAAGGGTTTTTATCTGAATGTTTCCTATGGGATGACTTACTCATCAATGATACTTTAGTATAGAAAGGGTTTTTATCTGAGTGTTTCCTATGGGATGACTACTCATCAATGATACTTTAGTATAGAAAGGGTTTTTATCTGAATGTTTCCTATGGGATGACTACTCATCAATGATACTTTAGTATAGAAAGGGTTTTTATCTGAATGTTTCCTATGGGATGACTACTCATCAATGATACTTTAGTATAGAAAGGGTTTTTATCTGAATGTTTCCTATGGGATGACTTACTCATCAATGATACTTTATTATAGAAAGGATTTTTATCTGAATGTTTCCTATGGGACGACTTACTCATCAATGATACTTTAGTATAGAAAGGGTTTTTATCTGAATGTTTCCTATGGGATGACTTACTCATCAATGATACTTTAGTATAGAAAGGGTTTTTATCTGAATGTTTCCTATGGGATAACTACTCATCAATGATACTTTAGTATAGAAAGGGTTTTTATCTGAATGTTTCCTATGGGATGACTTACTCATCAATGATACTTTAGTATAGAAAGGGTTTTTATCTGAAAATTTCCTATGGGATAACTACTCATCAATGATACTTTAGTATAGAAAGGGTTTTTATCTGAATGTTTCCTATGGGATGACTTACTCATCAATGATACTTTAGTATAGAACGGGTTTTTATCTGAACATTTCCTATGGGATAACTACTCATCAATGATACTTTAGTATAGAAAGGGTTTTTATCTGAATGTTTCCTATGGGATGACTACTCATCAATGATACTTTAGTATAGAAAGGGTTTTTATCTGAATGTTTCCTATGGGATGACTACTCATCAATGCTACTTTAGTATAGAAAGGGTTTTTATCTGAATGTTTCCTATGGGATGACTACTCATCAATGATACTTTAGTATAGAAAGGGTTTTTATCTGAATGTTTCCTATGGGATGACTACTCATCAATGATACTTTAGTATAGAAAGGGTTATTATCTGAATGTTTCCTATGGGATGACTACTCATCAATGATACTTTAGTATAGAAAGGGTTATTATCTGAATGTTTCCTATGGGATGACTACTCATCAATGATACTTTAGTATAGAAAGGGTTTTTATCTGAATGTTTCCTATGGGATGACTTACTCATCAATGATACTTTAGTATAGAAAGGGTTTTTATCTGAATGTTTCCTATGGGATGACTTACTCATCAATGATACTTTAGTATAGAAAGGGTTTTTATCTGAATGTTTCCTATGGGATGACTACTCATCAATGATACTTTAGTATAGAAAGGGTTTTTATCTGAATGTTTCCTATGGGATGACTACTCATCAATGATACTTTAGTATAGAAAGGGTTTTTATCTGAATGTTTCCTATGGGATGACTTACTCATCAATGATACTTTAGTATAGAAAGGGTTTTTATCTGAATGTTTCCTATGGGACGACTTACTCATCAATGATACTTTAGTATAGAAAGGGTTTTTATCTGAATGTTTCCTATGGGATGACTTACTCATCAATGATACTTTAGTATAGAAAGGGTTTTTATCTGAATGTTTCCTATGGGATGACTTACTCATCAATGATACTTTAGTATAGAAAGGGTTTTTATCTGAATGTTTCCTATGTGATGACTACTCATCAATGAAACTTTAGTATAGAAAGGGTTATTATCTGAAAATTTCCTATGGGATAACTACTCATCAATGATACTTTAGTATAGAAAGGGTTTTTATCTGAATGTTTCCTATGGGATGACTACTCATCAATGAAACTTTAGTATAGAAAGGGTTTTTATCTGAATGTTTCCTATGGGATAATAACTCATCAATGATACTTTAGTATAGAAAGGGTTTTTTTATCTGAATGTTTCCTATGGGATGACTTACTCATCAATGATACTTTAGTATAGAAAGGATTTTTATCTGAAAATTTCCTATGGGATAACTACTCATCAATGATACTTTAGTATAGAAAGGGTTTTTATCTGAATGTTTCCTATGGGATGACTTACTCATCAATGATACTTTAGTATAGAAAGGGTTTTTATCTGAATGTTTCCTATGGGATAACTACTCATCAATGATACTTTAGTATAGAAAGGGTTTTTATCTGAATGTTTCCTATGGGATGACTTACTCATCAATGATACTTTAGTATAGAAAGGGTTATTATCTGAATGTTTCCTATGGGATAACTACTCATCAATGATACTTTAGTATAGAAAGGGTTTTTATCTGAATGTTTCCTATGGGATGACTTACTCATCAATGATACTTTAGTATAGAAAGGGTTTTTATCTGAATGTTTCCTATGGGATGACTACTCATCAATGATACTTTAGTATAGAAAGGGTTTTTATCTGAATGTTTCCTATGGGATGACTTACTCATCAATGATACTTTAGTATAGAAAGGGTTTTTATCTGAAAATTTCCTATGGGATAACTACTCATCAATGATACTTTAGTATAGAAAGGGTTTTTATCTGAATGTTTCCTATGGGATGACTTACTCATCAATGATACTTTAGTATAGAAAGGGTTTTTATCTGAATGTTTCCTATGGGATGACTACTCATCAATGATACTTTAGTATAGAAAGGGTTTTTATCTGAATGTTTCCTATGGGATGACTTACTCATCAATGATACTTTAGTATAGAAAGGGTTATTATCTGAACGGTTCCTATGGGATAGCTACTCATCCTAGATGCTTTAGTATAGAAAGGTTAGACTACAGAGTACAAACAGCGCTACTCTTGCACTAAAAAACTTTGTGATACTAATGAACACATGAGATACCTGCGGTGGGCATGATGTTAAAATAGTCACACCCATTAAAACTGCCATAAACAGAAAGAATATTAAAAAATATATACATATTTTGTTCTTATAGCAACCATAAATATTGCGTAAATAGTATATTATTGTCAAGTTTGTATGCTGTGTTCTGTAAACAAAAGCCAGGTTCTGTAACGTTTTTGTCTTTTGTTTCCATAACAAAGCATACAAACTTGACAATAAATAGACAGAACACAATATTTTATCGAATGAGTTGCGGATGGTGCAAGGATATATTTCTCGAGAGCGTAGCTCGAGCGAAATGTAACTATGCGCTGTCTGCAACGAGTTGTTTACAAGATTCGAGATTATGATTCAAGTTGTGTTCTGTATTTATTCTACACCATTAAATCCATTACTGTCATCTTCATTGATACTATGACTACCTTTATTGTGATTTAACTCTGATGAATAACCAGTAATTTTCGGGGCATCACCCGAATCGGATTGTTGACGTAATATACGTCATCTTTCTTGGCGACAACGTCAACAAGAATAGTTTAAGAACAGATTATGTATATATTTTAATATTCTTTCTATTTATGGCAGTTTTAATGGGTGTGACTATTTTAACAGTATGCCCACTGCGAAGGCCATCCATGCCTTTAAAATGCCAGTACTACAGCACTTCATTACTTACCAATGTTTATCAATAATAGCAATTAACACCAGTATATATGAAGGTTATAAACAGCTGGTGTCCATCTATTCCAGGAAGGTCAATTCTAAATATGTGTGTGACTCAATGTAATTTAGGTGATAGTTATGATTGCTATAAGAACAATGTCTTATTTTAATATTCTTTCTGCTTATGGCAGTTTTAATCAATGTCACTATTTTAACAGCAATTCCCAATGTGAAGGCCATCCATGCCGAGAGCTGTGGCCCACTTCTAACCACACTAACTATGTGGGTATATATGTATTGAGGTTTAAATTCAGGTACATATTACCAATTCATTTATGATATAGATTATCAGCATCATAAATAACAAAAAATGCCAAAGTCAATATTCAATGTTTACACGATATTATATATAGTGTGGACCTTTTTGAGTAAATTCTCTCAGTGCCTATAGAATATTGACCTATGCTGCATCGTGTGGTTTGCAGTTCTTTATCAATAATGATCTGTAGCTTCCTGGTATAATGATAGTGTGGACATTTTTGAGTAAATTTCCCTCTGTGCTTATGATCTAGTCGATTCTCTGTCTGGCTTACTTAAATTTTTGGTGAGTACATAAATATGACATGCATATAGGCGTATAATGCTATAAAGGCTATAGTTGATGACCAGCCAAAGTTTACTCAATCTGTATATAAAAGAGTAGGATCTGTCCATCTGTCTTTTCATGATTTTTCTCCCTGACAGCTGGAACAATTTCAACCAAATTTGGTGTGGTGACTCAGGGTACCCCAGCGGATGTTATAATGGTGTTAGTTTTTCAAAATTTTTATTTAAAAACAAAATAAATTTCATTTAAAACATTTTGGTTGTTTTTAAATTGAGAAAGGAGTTCAATCTAAATAACAAAATTCAAATTTTTTTTAAATCAAAAGTATTAAATAATCAAAAAGTGCACCAAATGTGCTTATGGCTAACCTGAGCTGAAGCATGTGTTTTACTATCCAGTAAATGATTTTCTGTTACTACATATATATGGGTATGACTGATAAAATTCTGCCTCAGTAAACCAATGCTGTAGTTATAAATGATACATTTTTATGTTCTGACCAATACTCATTGTTCAATTTATTTGATATCTGTTAGATAACTCTTTGAACCTACTGGAGGAAAAAGCTTAAGAATTAATTGGCCTGGTTATATCATCAAGGATGTGTCTTGCTTCCATGTTCGCCAATGTTTACTCAATATAAATATCATTGATAGTGTGGACACTTTCGAGTAAACTTCTCTCAGTGTCTATGGCCTGGTGGATACCCTTCGAAGGAATATTTATTAAATCTAGGGTAGACAGCCAATGTTTACACAATCTGATATATAGTGTGAGTAATTTTCAATTAAATTTATCTCAATGTTTATGTCATTGCGGATACCGGCTGACACAACATGGTGAAAATGAAGGAATATTTATAAAAGATAAAGTTGACAGTCAATGTTTACTCTATTATATAAGGTGGTGACATTTTCAAGTAAAATTTTCTTGGTTCTTATGTACTAGTGGATATCCTCCTAAACTGCTTGGTGAAAATGAAGGAATATTTATTAAAGCTGAAGTTGACAGTTGTGTGCCTTTAAATATTTTCTAATTGCATGTCACAGGTAAGAAAGTAGACCAGGGCATGGAAGAGCAAAACTTGTCTATGTCTTGGATTGAGAGCATTAACCCTTTCAGTGCCAGGAGCCGATCTCATCGGCCCTAATTTACGGTCTGTGAAATCGGCCCTAAAAAATTAAAAAAATTAAATATTGTTTTTTCCCTGGCACTAAACATACAAAATAAGTCTGGCAATGAAAGAGTTAAAGAATATAAGAAAAAATTATTAAAATTGTAAAAAATTATAACAAATGATGAAAAATTGTTAGGCCAATGCATTCTCTTATATATGCGAGTCGACCTATCATTGGCACAGGGTATATGGGTTGATACAAAAATCGGACCTGGCACTCATAGGGTTAATCCCACCATTGTTGCTTGACAATAAACTACTACCCACAATCTACCATTCAGCCTTATGACGGACAATGATTTTATTTACTGTTTTATGCATTCACGCTAGTTAAAACTGCAGGCAGATGATCATCCTATAAATTTTATTCTCATGTTGCTCCCGGTTTTTGAATTAGAATACCAATTTTGGGGTAAAAAAAAAGTTTGGCCAAATAACTTTTTTTGGGGCCATTTTCGAGAAATAAAATTGGCCATTGGCCAAGTTGGCCTATGACAGCGCGAACACTGATAATGAGTAATTATCAATGAAAGGGTTAATCCTTATGCCGCAGCAAGCTTGGCTGTTTGAAAACTATAGGAGAGCTACAATAGCTCACATTAAATCAACCAGGAGAGCCATAGTTACAAGGAGGAAAAAGACAATTTATACAACTCCAATTTATACACTTCCTTGAAGATATACAGGCTGATCAATCCTCACACTGCAGGCGGCCTGGCAGCTTAAAACTACAGGGGAGCTACAATGGCTAACCTTAAATTAACACAGGAGATCCATAGCTATGAGAATGACAGAAGACAATTTCTACAACTCCAATTTACACACTTCCTTGAAGGCTGATTAGTCCTTATACTGCAGCAGAATCTCACACTATATATTGAGTAAACATTTCCTGTCAACTTTTTTTATTTTTTATTTTTTATTGAGAAAGAAGAATAACAATGGAGGAAGAGACAAAATACATTCACGCATTAACCCTTTAAGTGCCAGGTCCGATTTTTGTATCAACCCATATACCCTGTGCCAATGCATTCTCTTATATATGCGAGTCAACCATAGGTCGCCTCGCATATATAAGAGAATGCATTGGCCTAACAATTTTTCATCATTTGTTATTATTTTTTACAATTTTGTACAATTTTAATAATTTTTTAAAAATCTAAAAAAAAAAAACAATTTAAAAAAAAAAAATTTTAGGGCCGATTTTACAGACCGTAAATTAGGGCCGTTGAGATCGGCCCCTGGCACTGAAAGGGTTAAAGAAGTCTAGGCACAGTATTTGGCACCGTGGTGACATTGAATAATTTCTCTTGGTTGAGCGGATTTATATTACTATAATTATATAGAATGTTAGATGTGAAATAAAAATAAATTATTCATTAATTGTGAGTCCAGAAAGTGAGGATTTAATTTGGCCCAAGTCTTTTTTAAATTGGCAAAAATAAAACAGAATTGGCAAAAAATTGGCCTAAAGATTTTTCATTATCACCTGGGAAATGTTCACATAACAAGCTCAACAAAGGACCATAGATTGATTGTTGAACTTATTATCTGAACATTTCCCACCAATGAATATGAATCCTTCTGCACTTCTATTATCTTTTGTCTACTTATATTACCTTGACACATCCATCCAAATGAATATAGACATTCCAATGTACACTATGATAAGTGATGGGAGAATCCATCTAGTAAAGAAGAATTAATTAGTGTATCTTCAAGGAAGTGTACGCTCATTGATTGGTTGGGAAGTGTACATGTATGCTCATTGATCATTCTTTCAGAATCGACATCGAGAGAATACGAAAAGAAGAACAAGAGGAATTGGATGAGAAAAGGTAACATTATATTTTATTTCATTCCTACTGTACTGCTGGGAATGCCCTAAGTAAATGACTCATACCGGGGTGGCACCCCAGTAAGACCGAAGCTTAGGCTTTAATCACGGTTGTAAACCACAAGACAATCAGAGGATTGTGTGATTAGAACGCATGAAATCATCAACTGGTATGAAATGTTAACTTCCAGTACATTTGCGTCTCCAACAAATTTATATATGTCATAGTCAGCAGTTAGCAATCTACTGTGTATCGGCAGTCAAGGAATATAACCAGGGTTTCTTTCTACATTTAATCGGGTGCCACAGCCATCACAAAACCATTAAACGTGGTGCAGTTATGGTTTTACCTCATTTATAAATGCATATTAACCCCAGTTACTGGGTTGATTACTTATGGCAGAACAGTATGTGTGATTTACCATGATTTTTTGAGTGATTATAAATGATAATTTTGTGAGTGAATTATGTCACTTTAACTGGTACGTTATGTATTCATACGGGCTATAAATATATGCGACATGGGTATAATGGCGGTATTATTCGGATTTCTGGTAAATCAGATGTTTATAGTAGAATATAATAAACAGAATAATCATTTCATTGAACTGGTGATGTGAAATAATTCAATCAAGACAGGGACTATTTTATACATCGTCCCTGCCTCTCAATTATTTCACGTCACCAGTTAAATCAAATGATTACTCTCTATTGATTATATGCTCGACGGTGGTTTATCAAAAAAATCACAGTTAAATAAATTTGTTTATACCATAATTGCCTATTCTATTGTTTGTATAACACCAATTTTGTAAACTTCATCTTTACACCCTACTGTGTGTTTATAACTTCCTATTGTGCGTATAAATTTATACTGTGGGTGTAAATGTTCAAATGTAATTTCATGTGTTAAACATTTATACCCACAGTAGAACTACATCGTAGTTAGCAAAATAGTTGCTATGTCACATTCATTTAAAATTGGAAGTTGTCATGATATAAATTAGATATGAGGAAAATTGCTTGCATTTCAGTCAAATGTAGCAATGTAGCTTGCTAGTGTTATACGAACTATAAACATATGATACATAATTCCAAGTGACTGATCGCTCAGAAACAGGCTGAAGTCATGAGGTAAATGTATGCATCACTGCGCATGACGCACATACCTTATAGCGTCGTATTTGTGTCTCTCGGTGTGGATAAACATTCAAAGTAAACAGCAGAGTTGTTGAATTCGCAGAAAAAATAAAAAATAATAATTATGGCATAAATAAAATACACCCATAGTAGTCAAGAGTGCAAAATGTTCACCAGTCACCGTATTGTGGTTTTAACAACTCACCGACAGGCTCGTGGTTAAAACCACAATTCCACTCGTGGGTGTATTCTATATATATATCCCCCAGAAGAGGATATAGAAGTTCTCACTTTCATACTAGCTCGTGCATGCGACTGATCAGGGTTCGCGCTGCCACTTGCCAAATTTGCCAATGGCAAAAATAATTTCCATTTGGCAAAAAATATTTTTATTTGGCAAAAGTTTTGGCAAGTCACTTTTCAATTCCTCGAGACAACTGACAAATATTGGTCAATCAATACTAGTCCAGTGCATTTATGAGAATAAATTCCAAACCCGGAACTAATTGCAACAGAATTTTTTTTTGCTTGAACATGTACATAAACCCTCCATAAACAACATACTCAAAATCGGCAAAAATCGGAAAAAGGGAAATTGGTGATTTTCGTGAAATAATTTTTGGGAAATTTTGTCAAATCATCAATTTATGGATTTTCATGGATGTATATAACACAATAAAATTGACAAGTCCTACAAATATCATGCATATTTCGTTGTCCTCACTTTCATGAATCCAGAACTGAAAACCATTTCAAGGTTTATTGAGTATTTTTCAAGTTGTGTGCCTCCAAAAACGGGAATTTACCTTATTTCTGAGCCTAAAATTTGAAGAATGAGCCAAATATCATATTTTATGGTTAATTATTAAAAAAACTAACGCAAAATACAGAGATTTTTCCCTGTTTTTGTAATTTCCTCACTAGATAAAACACAAAAAATGATTAATATGTGCACTTATGATTCAGAAGAATAAAATATTCTCAAACAAAATGTGTGTTCCATTGTATGGACTTAGCCAAATTTGCCACTGACACAGAACTCGTGTGATGAAACGCAATATTTGAGGTCATGTAAATCAATAAATTGATATCCATATGCCCTGCTTTTCTTATTATTACCTTTGTTCATTCAAAAAGGTTTTTGGGCATAAAGAGAAAAAACAAATGGTGTTTTAGTGCGTAAAATTATTTGAACTTTCCTCCCACAACACTTTAGTTTTGAAAAATAAGCCTTACATTGGTTATGCCCTTGTATATCACTTGATTTCTCTCATTTTTCAGTAAACTGACTCCAAATTTGAACATTGGTATAGGGGTAGGGGAAATCATAAAATGCAATATTATCCCCAAATTACAGCCATTTCAGGCACAAAGTTGTTTTCTTCCAGTTTATGTATATTCCTGTTGCGTTATTAAACAGCTTAATATGTTACTGGACGTTTATTTATAATGTTATTGCCATGTTGATTAAAAATAATTCCAAAATGACAATCTGACATTTCACTGCCAAATTGCGACAAAAAGGATTATAGCGCTGTCAATGTATATAAAAAAAAAAAGTTTTAAGTTACGTATGAAAGAACAATACACGTAGAAGCTGATAATATAATGTTGTATGTTTCAAGATGCCTGATTTTGAAGTTTTTGTTGATATGCTTTCCCCTACCCCATGTTTCTGCCATTCAAATTTGGAGTAAATTATCCGAAGTGACGAGAGAAATCCAGTGACATTCATTGGTATAACCTTTGAAATGTTATTTTCTCAACGAAAAACTAAGACTAAGAGTTCATGGAGACATAATTTAATTTTCTTCACAAATGTATTTAGAAATTCCATCACAATTTGTTCTATCTTGTATTCTTAAAAGGTAACGAGAAAGGCAGAGCATATAGATTGTAATTTATTCAGTTACATGACCCCAAATATTGCATTTCATCACACGAGTTCTATGTCAGTGGCAAATTTGGCTAAGTCCATACAATGGAACACACATTTTGTTCGAGAATATTTTATTCTTCTTAAAGGATTACTATCCTCATGAAACAACAAAACTCTATCGGGAAGCCACCCCTATTGTGATCACAATGATCCAAGTCCCATAAAAATCACGTAATAAATAAGCCGAGAAATAAATAAATAATACCACCACCAGTTGTCGGCTATCTCCGTCGCAAAACCTCGCATGACGTCAAGCGAGGTAAACTAATTAAAAACAGGGAATCGGAGTCGGAGTTAATTATGTCTACCTATATGGCGATGGAAAATCCGGAATCGACAACAGTGCATGAGTGTAATGGAATTACTGCGGGGCATATCAATAGCATTGTGTACACATGGTGAATTGTCATCGCGCGGTGAGTTATCTTCACTTGTGATTTGTCTTAAGTGCTGTTTGGAAAGTTACGGTATTGTTTTGACAAAAAATATAGAGGGACGATTGAGCGGGGTAGATAACACTTTCATATAAAGCTTATAAAAACACGAGCCGGCATGTGAACTTTATTCGGGTGCGTGTTCGCGATGTTGTTTTAATTTTCCGTATATATGCCCCGAGTGTCCCGTATTTACAATCATTCATTCATTCTAGTGACTCTCAGTTAGGCATATGCTGTATTCATTTCCAAACGATGTTCGTTTACGTGACATTTGGCAGGATTTCTGTGGGAAACCCGTTGCGCAAAATCAGAAACCGATTACATATACCAAATAAAGAGCGTTTAATTTGACGAGTCAGTCATGGTTACGAATACATACAATTGCAGTTAAAGTGGGGAGTATGTTGATGAATAATTCACGATGACAACTATTCTAAGTCCCCATTTCCTTCACCATGGCTCAATAAAGAGCGTTCCATGTTAAGAGTTTTCATAATATGGTACGAATAAAAAGAGTTTAATAAAGCGGAAATTGCTATGACAATGATGGAAGGATATATAAAGCATGCATATCGCAAGTTCATGTACATGTATTGACCTGTATTGTTGTAATCAGTAAACAATCACTAGAACAACTGTTCTAAGTCGAGTCCCTTTACCTTGACACAATAAAGAGTGTTCACTATTACGATATATTGCGAATAAAGAGCACTTGAATATGTGATTCAATATTAAACCGGATTATTATCCCTCCTTCAAAAAGTGTTATATATGATTGGATGTTTAAACGAACCACGGCGAACATTTATATATTTTATAACCCTATTGTTATGCGTATTTGACACATAGAGGTCGATTTATGACCTGAATATTCAATAGACCGCATCGCTAGAGTGCTAATTTTATAGGCCAATAACCATGCATAGATGCAGTGAATTTCCATCAGTGACAGTCGCCCAGTCGGCTAGATTGTTTTGGGGTGGGGGAAGCAATATTCCGAAATATATATAAACACCATATTGCCCAAATATATACATGATTCATAACCAAGGAAAAATGAACTTATCATATCATATTGGTAATGAATGACTTGATTATAATTGATTAAATCCGACAGCAATAAACCAATTTTGTGTTGTTTTACCGCGTTATGATAAATTAAAACGAAACGCTCTTTATTGACACACGACTAATGGCATCTGGAAATTGGAATGTTTACGAGATGATAATTGCCTAATAACTGTGCAAGTCTTCGCGTATATATGCAATCTTGATATGCATATATAATATAACTTGGACTATTCCGGTAACGAAAAAATATATATAAACACGAGCACGCGTTTATATAGATAAATGCGCGCAAAACTGAATAATATACGGGCATGGCTTTATAGTAACAACACATCGCGATACATATAATAATAGTAATAATAACACGATAAAGACATTTAATTACGAGAAAGGCGATGTTTTCGGCGAAGTTTTGCATTCGCAGTGTGATAACGCGACAATCTTCAAAGGCCGCGATCGACTACATGCAAACTTAATATAAATAATAAAGTGAGTAGATGGACGCGAAGCGACCGGGATGGTCGAAAAGATCGAACTTAAAATACCGCCGACGCGTATATATGCGTGGTCAATGAGTTACCACGTGATCGATCACGTGCTATGCTTCTGTTTACATGTGACAATCACGTGATCGGGCTGATGATCACGTGACTTCGTCTACAACAAAATCTTCGGCTAACTTCGGAATTTTTTTTAATCGTTATAAAAATAACGATTGGCGGCCGAATATTAGATTATATGCGCCCAATGGACATTTTATATATATATTATCGGTATATTGAAAGAAAATAATATTGTTTTTTCAGGACCGTATTCCTTTAACCATAGATGCACATAATAATAATTTTTTGTGCTTTATCTAGTGAGAAAATGGCAAAAACAGTGAAAAAGCCCTGTATTATGGGCTCGTTTTTTAGATAATTAACCGTAAAATATGACATTTGGCCCATTCTGCGAAATTTAGGCTCCCAAATAAGGTAAATTCGCGTTTTTTAAGTCACACAACTCGAAAAATACTCCAAAAATCTGGCAATGGTTCACAGTTCTGTATTCAGGAAAGTGAGGACAACAAAATAGGCATGAAATATGTAGGACTTGTGTATTTGATTTTTTCATATATGCCAAAGAAAATCCATAAATGGATGATTTGACCAATTTTTCCCAAATTTATTTCACGAAAATCACCAATTTTCCTTTTTCCGATTTTTGCTAATTTTTAGTATGTTGTTTATGGAGGGTCTATGTACCTATTCCAGCAAAAAAAAATTCTGTTGCAATTAGTTCTGGGTAAAACAATAAATGCACTGGACTATACCATTCATTTCAGGAAACTCTTACAATATAATTATATCAGTGGTGTTTTATATGGTTTAGGAAAAGTTTACACCTCTATTAAGATGCAGTTAATCTGATAGCTATTATATATAGTATTGATGTGTGGAGGGATTACCAATATTTAGTGTGGTGGTGTTTACATAGCTAATCCTCTTGTGGTGTGCCTTTTTGTTGAAGCAACCCTGCTATCATTTTATTGTTCTGTGATTGGTTTATTGTTGTATGAAAAATAATTATTAACTAACTGCTTTCAAAAATTGTTCAAACTGTGAGTGTTGAAACATAAGACTTAATGTTCCAGAAAATGGTAGCATTTGTCAAATTCTAAAAGAATTTGGCAAAAAATATTTTCATTTGGCAAATTATTTGGCAAAAGTAAATTTCGGGCCAGCGCAGACCCTGCGACTGATTCACTTTCACACTAGCTCGTGCATGCGACTGATTCACTTGCGTTTACCAAAGTGTCACCAGAATATATAAAATCCTTGCAAATCAGTAGAGTTATACTTTACTGTTATTATCATAGTTTAATCAAAATCTATTTTATGTTGAAATCAACACAATTATGAGGGAAATAAAAGGAAGAATACTGAATCTATATTTCTCTATTCTTTGGATGGTGAACAGGCAGCGATCAGCTGTTTGTCTTTGATACATCGATTGAAGGCAATGACATGTGAGAACAGGGTATAGAATTACCTTCGCGGTGGGTATTTTGTTAAAATAGTCACATGTTATTGTCAAGTTTGTATGCTGTGTTATGTGAACAAAATCCAGGTTCTGTAACATTTTTGGCTTTTGTTTACATAACAAAGCATATGACTTGACAATAACATACTATTTATGCGATTTTTATGATTGGTATAAGAACAAAATATGTCAATATTTTAATATGCTTTCTGCTTATGGCGGTTTTAATGGATGTGACTATTTTAACAGCAATACCCACCGTGAAGGCCAGGCGTGCCTTTAATGAAATGGTTTTGTTTTACATTGAATTTTGTATTTATTTATTTCGAAAAATCATGAAAGGGTTAAGTGCATATTAAGTTCTTATTTCACCAGTACGAATCAGCCCCTAAACTCATTTGAATAATGCACCATTCAAATATTATTGTCAAAATATTCAACAATATCAGCTGCAGCTTCAACAGCGTTGTAGTACGGGACATAAGCAAATCAATAAAATTTATCAATTCTTTGGCTGCCTGTGTAAATCTGTGATATTTGCACAATATTTGCTGAACAGCTTGAATAATTACTATGTCAACTATCAACCATGTATTCAGGTGGCACAAAGAAGGCTTAAATAGGTGAGCGTTAATATTAAACCATGTATTCAGGTGGCACAAGGAAGGCTTAAGTAGGTGAGCATTGGTAACCATGGCAAATTTGTCAAAAACTATATCTTCCATAAAAAGGTATATCTTACAAACTAGATATTTCATTGAAAAGCTAGAACTTTTAGTGCAGGCATTGGTATCAGACATGTCCTGGTTTTCAAGACAAAAACAATTTTCCTGCCAAAATGAATATGTCCCACTATTGTCTTCAAGTTTCTCCTCCCTCCCTCTCTTCTTTCTCTATCTCCTGTTTCCCCCGAACACTATCTTCTTCCTTATTCTTCCATGCCTTACTCAGATTATGTTTTATATTTCCAATTCTCAGAAAACCATTATTTCCAATCCTTCCTGTCGACTCCCTCCCTCACTTATTGGGGACGAGGCATGTAGCCAAAGGGGAGAAGACTTCATATAAGCTCTCAAACTTGTTGTCTGATCCCCGTTTCCATATACTATCACTTCTATTTAATTTATGTGTCAATTTTATGTTTAATATGTTATTTGTTTTGAATTGTAAATAAAACTATTTATGCTTCTAGAATCTGATATGCCTGTATACCAGAAGTTAAAGGGGGGCACTCAAGGAATACTTGTTAAATGATAACTTAACACTGGTTCATATTCAAATGGGCTGTTTATTAATATAAACAACCAATACTTAACGTGAACAAAATACTGATTGTCAAGAAGGTGAGGGCAATAACCGCCTCTCCCACCTATGTAACATATATACAACTATGAATCATAAACATCTCTAGCACCAAATAACAAATTATGGATATCATAACAATGATAACAACTATCAATCTATGATGTTGATAGCAAGATCTGAATTATCTTTTTAAAATTAGAGTGAGATGTAGCACATATCTCAAGCTGCTAACAGAAAAATGGGGAGGGAGGGTGGCGAAATTAATTTTGTGATCAAAGTAATTTTGGAATTCATGTTTGCCAAAATTAATTACATAATTGTTTGTACAATAATCAAGATGGCTTGGTCTCTCTATCGCGCATGGATATTATGTGAATCAGAGAAAATAGTTTCGACATTTATCAAACTTAATAAACTATTAAAGATTATATTATCCATGCAATAGGATTAACTTCTCAGTTCTATAAAGTTATGAAAACCGTATAATACGGCATAATTAAAAAAATGCAAAATTCCATAATTAACATAAAAAACCATAGCAACATGGGGGAAGCCCCCAATCTATTTATAGGCGATTGCTTCAAGCATAAAACTGATTATTTGTGTAAACATGATTTTACATTAATATATTTGAACTAATACATGTACATCAGTCAGTGTATACCCTACTCAAGTCTGCAAATAGTATGTCTGTCATTTACTGAATGAGGTCCCCAGCAGGCTAGCATCACTGAATTCACCCTCTGGTGACCTCATTCTGCTTAGGCCTCATATTGTCATTGTTTTTATATGCCCTTTTGAAAAAAAGGTCATATTATGTAATCAGTCCATCCTGCCATCAGTCTGTCAGAGCATCTGTCCATCAGTCTGTCCCTTAACAATTTTGGTTTCCAACCGATAACTCCAGTTTGGATTATTTGATCTGAACCAAAGTTTGTATGTGTATTTCCCAGCTAAAAACAGAGGCCATGTTCGAATATTATTTTCACATAAGTTACGGCCCTTTTTCGACTTAGAATTTGACTGCATTTTGGCATTGAAATTAGTGGCAGAATTTGACTGCATTTTGGTATTGAAATTAGTGGCATATCGATATTCTTTGTAAACTCAAATCGTATTTTATTATTGCGGTAGTACAATTCAAAATGGCTAAAGGGCATATTTTGCTGCACCATAGCGATCTTCTTTTTAGTTTCTTTTTTCCTTCTGTTCAGTTTCTTTATCCCCTAATTTGCAGAAATAAAATGCATAATTGATGTGCTTAATGGGTGATATGACCAAATTTGTATGTTCTTCTGTATTCAACTGTATGTTCTTAGGTCTTCAAATATTTTCATATTGCTTCAAACTTAACTTACAAATTCCCAAATATTCTCGCCAATCCATTTTTACATAATTATTTATTTTTATCCCAGGCCCCAGGCAGGTAATTTGTTGCCTGAGAGCCATCGGTTACACCTATTCAAATACGATATTAATTCTAGCCTGTTATACTCTATTGGTCTGCCACATAAACATTATGCCCCTAAGCTCATTCTGGTAAGTGGCAATCTATTCTGTAAATAACTGTACACTATATAACAAGTATTAGTAAACAGAGACTGGTGAAGAGAAGAAAGATTCAAGTCATATTTCTCATTTTACTTGTTATTCTATTTCGTATGGCTTCCGACATGTGTTAGTACTTCTTTTGTTACAATCACATTCTACTTTGACTACTACCAGTAAATATTAAAGGAACTCAATCCGATTTGATGGTCCCCATATCATCAGATTCCAAGAATTGTTTTTTGAAATTCTGCTTCAGTTAATATCAGAATCAATTATTTGCCCAAAAATAATGTTTACCTCAGTCAACTGTAGTATAAAATTGCCCAAAACATGTTATTTATCAACATTTTGTTCAACGAAATTTGGCCGATTTATCAAATATCTGACAAACAAAAGCCACTTCATTTTATAGTTATCATCTTCATACGCAATTTGGTTCAAGACCGTCTTCTTGTCAACTTTTTACCAGGTCACTAAATGGTGCCGGTAGTGAAAAAATATAATAGATTTCAAAAATCGATATCTGATCACTCTGAGCTTTGATGGGTGGGTTTCTCGACTCGAATAAAATATTTTTATCCCCCGAAACCAAAGAAATAGTAATTTGAAAGCTTTATTTTGGACTATGCATCTTTATATATGTGAACATGCCCAAGTTTTCAATTATTTCGGTTCTACGATACTGAGCTAAATTCCCCGTCAAAGAAGCTGCCCTGTGATAGTGAACATCACCAACTTCAACTGGGGAACTTCAATCTAATCCTAGGTCTCCCATAGCAGTTGAGACCTAAGCAGAATGAGGTTCCCAGAGGGTGAATTTGGTGATGCTAGCCTGCCATGCAGGACCTAATTCTGCAAATGTCAGACACACTATTTCCAGACTTGATCCTAACAATATTGACACAGATATTTATTACCATGGGAACCTGTCTGCGATTATGAGGTCTGACTGACTTTTTTTAGTGGAGTCATTCCCCTTTTTCGACTCAGAAAATTGTTTACAACATGCAAATAAATTTTTTCCGAGTTTGTATTTTTCTGGTAAAATGTTTTTAAACTTGGCACATTTATTTAGTACCATGGGACTTGTACAACTGCGATTATGAGGTCTGTTTGACTTTTTAAAATTTTGCAACATATTTCTAAAAATTCTAAATTAAACTGAACTTATGAACATAAAAAAGCTGAAAGTTGGCCCAGTTATATTAATGGGGTACTCAATGCCAATTTCAATAAATTCCCAGTAATAACAATGACCTAATATCGATAATATATAGAAAAATAAGTAATTTGAGTCGAAGATGTATTCTGTAAATTCTGTCTTAAGCCATAAATTAAATTCGAATTTCCGTGTACATTACGTAGTCAAATTAATTGACTGAAAGTGCATTGGGCAACTCGTGGCACACATGATCATGTAAAAAATTATGCTGATACGAGGCGTAAACTCAAGCCAGTCACTATACAATAACTTAAAAGAGTATGTAGGACTATAGTATGCATATTATTTAACATTTATTTGAAACATTTGCTTGAAAAATACACAAAAATTATTCGATGACAATAGTTCTATTTTCGAATTCTGGCTAATCTGCCATCAGCAACATTACTTCGTACTTCGTACAGGCTTTCAAATAATGGAAATCTGGTTACGTTATTCTATGAAGCAGAGACTATTACACAAACCATCAACAACATTTGAGTACAGTATGTTAATTAATTGCTGAGCAGTAAAATTTACTGTTGGTGTTTTTTAAAAGAGAAAACAAATATATAGATGATACCTATGGCTTTTGACTGAATACGAGAATTATCATTCATGGATACAAGCAAGTACCGATTGAAAATCCATATTTGCTTGTATCCACAAATGATAATTCTTGTGTTCAGTCAAAAGCCATAGGTTTCCTTTTTTAGCTCAACTTTACTTTGTAAAGTTTGAGCTATTGCCATGGCTTGGTATCCGTCGTCCGTGTGTGCGTGTGTGCGTGATGCGTCAACAATTTCCTTTAGCACGGGCTACAGTTCGTACCTTTGGTCCGATTATTATGAAATTTGTCATGGATGTTGACAATGACATGTAGATGGGAACGAGTCATTTTGGGGTCATTCGGAAAAAAAACATGGCCGCCAGTGGCCATCTTGGATTTCAAAATTCAATCCATTAGCACGGGCTACAGGCCGTACCGTTTGTCTTATTGTCATGAAATTTGTCATAGATGTTAATATTGACATGTAGATGGGAACGAGTATTTTTGGGGTCATTTGGCCAAAAAACATGGCCGCCGGCAGCCATCTTAGATTTTACTCTTTGCATGACTAAATCCTTTAGCACGGGCTTCAGGTCGTACCTTTGGTCAGATCATGATAAAATTTGTCATGGATGTTAACAATGACATGTAGATGGGAACGAGTCATTTTGGGGTCATTCGGCCAAAAAACATGGCCGCCAGCAGCCATCTTGGATTTTACTCTTTGTATGACTAAATCCTTTAGCACGGGCTACAGTTCGTACCTTTAGTCTGATCATCATGAAATTTGTCGTGGATGTTAACAATGGCATGTAGATGGGAACGAGTCATTTTGGGGTCATTCCGACAAAAACGATGGCCGCCAGCAGCCATCTTTGATTTCAAAATTTAATTCATTAGCACGGGCCACAGGTCGTACTGTTCGTCTGATCATCATGAAATTTGTCATGGATGTTAATATTGACATGTAGATGGGAACGAGTGATTTTGGGGTCATTTGGCCAAAAAACATGGCCGGCAGCAGCCATCTTGGATTTTACTCTTTGTATGACTAAATTCTTTAGCACGGGCTACAGGTCATACCTTTAGTCTGATCATCATAAAATTTGTCATGAATGTTAACAATGACATGTAGATGGGAAACGAGTCATTTTGGGGTCATTCGGCCGAAAAACATGGCCACCAGCAGTCATCTTGAATTTTACTCTTTGTATCACTAAATTCTTTAGCACGGGCTACAGGTCGTACCTTTAGTCTGATCATCATAAAATTTGTCATGAATGTTAACAATGACATGTAGATGGGAACGAGTCATTTTATGGTCATTTGGCCGAAAAACATGGCCGCCAGTAGCCATCTTGGATTTTACTCTTTGTATGACTAAATCCTTTAGCACGGGCTCCAGTTCGTACCTTTAGTCTGATAATTATAAAATTTGTCATGGATGTTAACAATGGCATGTAGATGGGAACGAGTCATTTTGGGGTCATTCCGACCAAAAACATGGCCGCCAGCAGCCATCTTGGATTTCAAAATTTAATCCATTAGCACGGGCCACAGGTCGTACTGATTGTCTGATAATCATGAAATTTGTCATGGATGATAATATTTGTACTAGTATGACTAAATTCTTTATCACGGGCTGCAGGTCGTACCTTTAGTCTGATCATCATAAAATTTGTCATGAATGTTAATAATGACATGTTGATGGGAACGAGTCATTTTGGGGTCATTCGGCCAAAAAACATGGTCGCCAGCAGCCATCTTGGATACTCTTTGTATGACTAAATCCTTTAGCACGGGCTACAGGTCGTACCTTTAGTCTGATCATCATAAAAATTTTCATGGCTGTTGAAATTGGAATGTAAATGGGAACGAGTCATTTTGGGGTCATTCGGACAAAAAACATGGCCGCCAGCGGCCACCTTGGATTTTACTTTTCTCTTCATGTCTATAAACTAGTATTAGACATTCAACTTTCCACATTCCTAATCGCTCCATTGACTGTAATATATTAAATTATTCCCTTTCCAAGTTGAGCTACAGTGTCATTGACACTTTCATTTAAAAGTGGTTTTGTTATTTCAATTTACAATTATTTCTCTCAGGCGATTGTTTTGCCGAATTAAATGTAAACATAATGGAGGCTAATACAAAAAGCAAATAACATTTTGGTATTGGCTCGCTGGGACAAGTGATTGATACGCCTTTTATTTCCCGACCGTTATTTCACTGTAGAGCATATAATAAATTATTAATGTTCACATCACAGGCAGCAGATTGAAGAGATGGAGGACCGATGTAAAGCTCTCGACAGTGAGCACAGCTCCAAATTACGGAGCTTGGAGGAGGAGCTTGTATCAAAACAGACGGAGCTGGAGAAGATGCAGATAGAGCTCTACGAGATGAAATCACGGATCAAGGTCTGTAACATAATTGTTAACAATTTGAACAATCTGGTCACAGCAATTAGTTAGTTTACAAACATCAGGCACAAGTATCTCTAGACGGAGGAGGGGGAAAACAATATATACATGTATGTAAATTAAAAATGAAATCAGGTCATGACATACCATTTATTGATTTTCTACATGATTACACATGGATTCAAAGTTCATATATACACAAGTATGTTAATGGGTTTGTTGATACGACACAAGTGCCAGCGCGGAAGGATAGAACTAGAGGTCCACCCTTGAGTTTTATCCTTTGATGGCGCAGATGCGGTATCGACAAACATCATTAAACTCCAGTCATAGAAGGGGTAATTTCATTTATGTTCCATGCTAATTGAAGACTTTTTTCTCATGGATGAGTTGTTACTACCTGGCCATGGATCCAAAATGAGATGCACAATTAACAGTGAATGTCAATAAGTTCTCAGAGCCTCCGGTATGAGCGCTATATATAGACAGGACACAATGCGCAACTTAATCAAGAATCTTTTATCAAATGAGTTGTGGATGCCGCAAGGACATATGTAACAATGCACCATCCGCATCGAGTTCGATAAAAGATTTGAGATTATGATGAAAGTTGTGTTCTGTATTTATTCAACACCATTGTTATCAGATAGGTTTAATCAGTGACTCACCTTCATTGATACTTTATCTACCTGTATTGTGATTTAAGTTTGATGAATAAGCAGTTGTGATCGGGGCATCAGCCGAAGCAGATCATGGACGTAGTGTACATCATCTTTCTTGCTGACGACGTCAGCAAGAATAATTCCGACTTATATTCCACTGGAGGTATACAGTAATATGTATTCAGTGGCTGGTTGATTAAATGTGCCATATGTCAATTTTGGGATTGAGAACTATCTGTTATTATCAACAGGTTCAGAATCAGAAGTCGCTGGATGAATCGGATGCTGTTTTTGATCCTCTGCCACTGACTGAGATTGAATGTCTCGAGAAAACCATGAAAGCTGTCGAAGAAAGCGTAAGTATCATGAATCAACGCAGATTATCAGGAGCAGGGGGAGCATCAAATTTGAGAGCAATCAATAGGAAATGTCATAGCCAAATGGTGAAATTTGTGTGAGCAAATCTATCTAACACTTAAACTGATTATGTGCCTCCATAAACCTGATATAACTGTACACTAGTACTGGTAATCGTATGGTCACAGATATAACTGTACACTAGTGCTGGTAATCGTATGGTCACAGATATAACTATACACTAGTACTGGTAATCGTATGGTCACAGATACATTTTCGGAGGAAGTGCATACAACTGTTTCATTATAATGGTAGATCCGTTCTTTGTCAATATTATAACCCATGTTCTGACTGATACATTTCCCAACTTTCGGTGAATAGACTTTCTTTTAAGGATCTCCCCATAGCTGAGGTGATTGGGTTGTGAATAAGATCATCAGAGTATTTTTTGCCGAACTCGTGACTTCTTTGTCACAGTAGGCTAGGGATCATTTAACGTGTGCCTCCTGGCTCACGATCTGACAGTGTGCCTAGCGTAGTGTCATTCCTGGCCATGAAAAATCACCCAGCACATATTTTTTCAAATTTGTCTGAGACACTTTTGCTTCTGGCAATGGAATCATTCTCAGAGCACTGATCATACTAGTAGCATCGATGATTGATTCGTGATGCTCACGGTACTAGGAATACAGATGGCGACACAAATTCCGACCGATACCATGTCGGATTCGAACCCTCAACCATATTGTCAGTGTAGCTCAGAGGTCGGCCCACTAACAAACTGACCTATTGACTCCCCATTAATGTCAATGACAAATGTGAAATGTGAATGGTGTGAGCAAGAGGACTCAGCAATATGGAATTTTCTTCTATATTAGATGAATTATATTTTTTTAGTACATTGTTAACCCGTTCATGATGGGAGCTGCGCTGGTGCAGTATAAAAGATCCTCTGCCAGTGCATTCTCTTCTATATTTCTATATGCAAGTCTCCCGCATATATAAGAGAATGCATTGGCACAGGGTTTTTGCAAAATTATAGGAAGCTCTAGCCATGGAAGAGTTAAAGGGGTACATATGTAAAGACTTGATAAAAACCTTCCTGACTCGAATTTGGTCTGTGCACATTATCGCCCTCATACGAACACAAGACGTTTATGTGACTAAACATTCTAATCACGTTAATTACACTCCCAAATTCGAACTTCAAACACTTTCAACTTATATATGCAAGATTTTATAACTCATTAATAACTGTGATATGTATCTAATTAATTATACCCCCTGACTGAAGAAAATGGTGGGTATTATGGATTCCATGCGTCCAATCGTTCATCGGGCTGTCTGTCCAGCCGCCCTTCCATCTGGGCATGTATCTTAACCACCGGTTGTCGGATTTCAATAAAATTTGGATGTTCGCTATTATGAGTACTTTCCATGGAGTGTTCAATTGATTTGTTCAGATTTTCCGTTATAGAGTTATTCATCTGTGTTTATCTGGAAATGTTTTTTTGTTTTTGTCTGAGCAGATATCTCAGCCACAGGTTGTCGGATCTCAATGAAATTTGGTGTGGATGTTCACCGCTATGAGGACCTCCAATGGAGTATTCAAATGTTTTATTCAGGTTTTCCATTCAATATTAATTTTTTTGGGGGGATTTTGATTTCAACAGCAAGAGTTGAATATTCTATAGTTCTTTTTCTTCACACAGGATTTAGAAGAAGGCATTAAAGAAACATTCTTAACAGAATTCTCAAAGCTCATTGAGAAGGAGAAGGCTCACTCAGATCACACAACAAAAGATAAGGACACCCTCGTTAAGGTACGGCACAAGTGTTTGAGAAATATCTCTTGGTTTGATTATGCTGTTTTAACCGAAAAGTTTGAAGACAAATTCTATAACATGCTATGCACGTTATATACTAAATTTGTCTTCAAACTTTCCAGTTCATAACTAAAAAATTTAATAAAAACAAGGGTTATGCCTTATATAGATAGAACCGCATGAGTGTCTGGATTTTGACGAAATTATCGCATGAGATTTGTTGGCGGAGCGATACCTCGAGTGCGGGATGCAGTCCCGCAAGGGAGGTATCGCGTTCCGCCAACAAATCGAGTGCGATAATTCATCAAAATCCAGACACTCATGAGGTTCTATTTTTATTACATATCTCAGTATCATAGTAAGTTGACTCACATTCGTACATCTCCGGTACAGAAAATGTTAATTTAATTAAGTTTTAACGGCATTTTATGGTTAATGCAACAATCAGACAGGGAGCCCGTCTATCCGCGAGTGAACTTGACCCATCTTGACCCGCGCAAAGGTGTTAATTGGGTCTTCCCAGATTTTCCAAAAATTTAACCCAATCAGCGCATTGCGATTTCGACAAGTGGGTTGTCGCCCTTGCGTTGAAAAGTTGAAAAAGTAAAAATAGTAACGGCGAGATCCAGTCTAACAACACTGAATGAAATATTTCCGTCGAAAGATTGCACTAGTGCGATTCTGAGAATTATCACACGACTGGAAACTCGTGCGATCATGCGAATTACATTGATAGATATGTAATAAAATTTAATCTTAGTATTGGTCCACACGATTCCTCCAATGTATTTTCATAAATTTAGATAATTTCTTTAACCCTTCCATGACTGGAGCTTCCTGAAATTTTGCAAAAAAACGTTTGCCAATGCACTCTCTTATATATGCGAGTCTCCCTTAGGGAGCCTCTCATATATAAGAGAATACATTGGCCTAAAAATATTTACCTTGACCTGTTAATTAAGCCAGTGTATTCTCTTTTTTATGTGAGGCTTTCTAGGGGAGACTCGCATGTATAAGAGAAAGCACTGGCACAGGATCTTTAATGCTGCACCAGCACAGCTCCCGTCATGAAAGGGTTAAGAGCAACCAAATTTATGCCTTCAGCTGCAAAGCTGACAGCTTGCCAACACATATGAAGTTGATGTCCTGAAAAATGAGTTCATGCAGCTGAACTGTATGAATGAGTGACCGACATCATTAATCGACCATGATTAAGTTTATCAACTTATTTTAACACGTTGACTGCCACTTCGAGTTAACTCGTAGTAAACGGTTGCATGGGGAATGCTACTACGAGTTAACTCATAGTGGTGTCCATACCACATAAATAACAACAGAAACCGAGAGCAATGTTAGTTTATGCATCAATCCATGCCCAACGATCACATTGGTTGATTGTATATGTATAATTACAATGGCTTGAGATACAATGATTCCCACATCCAGATCAAGGGGTGGGGGTGCAGTTTGAAATCTTGCGATGACACACCTTTTCCGGATATTATAGAGGGCTTCCATTGCATAAATCAACAATCAGTTAGCTCTAGATTGTTCAGGTTTCATTTGAAGCTTTTGGCTATATAGTGATAATACACCCCATTGTTTGAGGGATGGGTGCAGGCCACTGAAAGGTCCACTAAATATCTAAACTTGGCTGTGTAACATGTAAGAGAACAACACATACATGTATGTTGAGATTAGTTAGAAATCAGCGCCCTGCTTGAGTGCGCTAATGTCTAAATTCTAACAAATCTTATTATCGGCTGTAGTTCTATGTTTATTACACATCTCGTACTTATAACTGGATAAATTCTGACAGTAGAAGAATTCGGATATAGTGTCAGAGGCTGCTGGAAACTCGAGCTAGCCCAACATCAAGTGTATGCACAAGCAGATACATGTGGCTTGATTAATCATGCACACAATTAAGTTCATTTCCCTGGCAATGGGTGTACAAGCGTGTAAATGCATTTATCATGTTTTATAGAACTTTAGTCGACATAAATTGGGTTATATGATGTTGAAATGTTTTATAAAGCTACTACGAGATAACTCGTATTTGGCATCTGGGACGGAATTTACCAGTGGTCATCGCTGGTGCCAGCTACGAGTTATCTCGTAGGTACATGTAAATACATATTACGTTTTCGACGTCTTAGGCGACGTAGAGTGTACCGATGATTGTATATAAATTCATTTACCGCGTCTTATACACGATATGCTTGTACCCGTATACCACTCTTCGTCATCTAAGTCGTTGAAAACGTAATTGTATTTACCTACGAGATAACTCGTAGCTGGCACCAGCGATGAAACACTGATAAATTCCTTATGACATGTTTCAGCGTCATATAACCCGATATTGGTCGAACCATCACTCTTACATACGTAATACACCAACTACTATCGGCAAAACATGCAATCCCATGGTGGCATATGGGATGGAATTACCCATTGGGTTTCGGCAGTGAACGTGTTAACAGCAATGACTGGTGATGTTGTAGCTTTATAAGAACATATTAGGTTTAACCGTGTGTTTCATTGTGGTCTGGGTCATAGGATACTGGTATAGAAAATATAATAAACACAAAACAGTCAACTGTTCTGAGTACAGGTTTCTCCTCTCGTGGGATGCAAGGATTATTTTCACTTGGCTAGCGCCTCGTAAAATAATCCTCCGCATCTCACACGAGAAAAAACGTATGCTACTCAGAACAGTTAACTATTGTCTATATATCCTAGCAAAATAGGTTTCCTGAAAATTAGCCTGGAACCGTGAATACATTCTTTGTAATAAGTATGTCGAGTTAATTTGTTTTCAGGTTCCACTAAGAAACTGACCGTTTCTATTTCAAGTAGAACATTTTTAAGACAATTTTATTTGTTCTTTGATTATATAGGAGATAGAATGCCTGAAGAGTGACTTTGAAACAAGGCGGAGGCAGTATGAAAGTGATATCCGGAAATTAGAGACGAGATCGAAGGAGAAAGAAGCCATGATTCAATGTCTGGAGGAGGAGTTACAGAAGAAAACCGAGTCACTAAAGGGCAGGAAGGAAAAGGTAAGAAAACCGAGTCTCTAAAGGGCAGGAATGAAAAGGTAAGAAAACCGAGTCTCTAAAGGGCAGGAATGAAAAGGTAAGAAAACCGAGTCTCTAAAGGGCAGGAATGAAAAGGTAAGAAAACCGAGTCTCTAAAGGGCAGGAATGAAAAGGTAAGAAAACCGAGTCACTAAAGGGCAGGAATGAAAAGGTAAGAAAACCGAGTCTCTAAAGGGCAGGAAGGAAAAGGTAAGAAAACCGAGTCACTAAAGGGCAGGAATGAAAAGGTAAGAAAACCGAGTCACTAAAGGGCAGGAATGAAAAGGTAAGAAAACCGAGTCACTAAAGGGCAGGAAGGAAAAGGTAAGAAAACCGAGTCACTAAAGGGCAGGAATGAAAAGGTAAGAAAACCGAGTCACTAAAGGGCAGGAATGAAAAGGTAAGAAAACCGAGTCACTAAAGGGCAGGAATGAAAAGGTAAGAAAACCGAGTCACTAAAGGGCAGGAAGGAAAAGGTAAGAAAACCGAGTCACTAAAGGGCAGGAATGAAAAGGTAAGAAAACCGAGTCACTAAAGGGCAGGAATGAAAAGGTAAGAAAACCGAGTCACTAAAGGGCAGGAATGAAAAGGTAAGAAAACCGAGTCACTAAAGGGCAGGAAGGAAAAGGTAAGAAAACCGAGTCTCTAAAGGGCAGGAATGAAAAGGTAAGAAAACCGAGTCACTAAAGGGCAGGAAGGAAAAGGTAAGAAAACCGAGTCACTAAAGGGCAGGAATGAAAAGGTAAGAAAACCGAGTCACTAAAGGGCAGGAATGAAAAGGTAAGAAAACCGAGTCTCTAAAGGGCAGGAATGAAAAGGTAAGAAAACCGAGTCTCTAAAGGGCAGGAATGAAAAGGTAAGAAAACCGAGTCTCTAAAGGGCAGGAATGAAAAGGTAAGAAAACCGAGTCACTAAAGGGCAGGAATGAAAAGGTAAGAAAACCGAGTCTCTAAAGGGCAGGAATGAAAAGGTAAGAAAACCGAGTCTCTAAAGGGCAGGAAGGAAAAGGTAAGAAAACCGAGTCTCTAAAGGGCAGGAATGAAAAGGTAAGAAAACCGAGTCACTAAAGGGCAGGAATGAAAAGGTAAGAAAACCGAGTCTCTAAAGGGCAGGAAGGAAAAGGTAAGAAAACCGAGTCTCTAAAGGCAGGAATGAAAAGGTAAGAAAACCGAGTCTCTAAAGGCCAGGAATGAAAAGGTAAGAAAACCGAGTCTCTAAAGGGCAGGAAGGAAAAGGTAAGAAAACCGAGTCACTAAAGGGCAGGAATGAAAAGGTAAGAAAACCGAGTCTCTAAAGGGCAGGAATGAAAAGGTAAGAAAACCGAGTCTCTAAAGGGCAGGAAGGAAAAGGTAAGAAAACCGAGTCTCTAAAGGGCAGGAAGGAAAAGGTAAGAAAACCGAGTCTCTAAAGGGCAGGAAGGAAAAGGTAATCTTACTTGAATAACTGTGATTGTTTAACCCTTTCTATACTGAATAGATTCTCCTACACAGTTATAAAAGTATACATTGGAATGGTCTATTATTCATTTGGAGCAGTGTTTAGGTTATAAAAGTAGACAACAGACAGAAAAACAGATATTACAAGAGCAGAATAATTCATATTCTTTGGTGGGAAATGTTCAGAAGATAAGTTCAACAAAAGGCCTATGTTTAGGTTATAAAAGTAGACGACATGCAGAAAAACAGATAATGCAAGAGCAGAATGATTCATATTCATTTTGTAAAATCTTCAGATAATAAGTTCATATGGTCGTTTGTTGAGCTTATTATCTGAACTTTTCCTAAGGGAACTACTCATTAATGCGTATTTAGTATAGAAAGGGTTAAACTATTTATATATGTCCACTTTTTGAAGGGGATATTATCTTTCACCATCCTGCGAATGATTCATTTGGGCATCGTTGGGGTATAACAGCACCCGTGTTGCAACCTCTTGTTTGATATTGAGGTAAAAATAGAAAGAAAATAATTATTTCACCCATAAAGTTTTATTGACTTAACCCTTTTCTTTACTAAATACTCATTGACGAGTAGTTGTCTTAGGAAATGTTCATATCTAAACATTTCCCACCAATAAATATGAATTCTTCTGCACATGTATTATAATTGTCATGCCATTTTACCCCCCCCCCCCCCCCCTATCATATTGCTGGTATAGCAAATTTATTTCAGGCTTTCCATGTGAATGTTCCATATCAATGTATCACACTTTGTTGCCCTCTCCTTCTTATCTACACTTCTATTGCTTCGATTATTTCTGGCTGTTTTGATTTTCCAATAAACAGCTCTTACCGCAATACAGTTTCTCCCAAATGAACTCCATTACCCTCTGGGGGTGATACTATTCAGTGCCCAGGGCACAACAAAACTTTTAACCCTTTCATGATGAGAGATGCGCTGGCACAACATTAAATACCCTGTGCCAATGCATTCTCTAATATTTTTGCCTCACATATATAAGAGAATTCACTAGACTGACAATTTGTTATCATTTTTTCTTACATTCCTTAACAATTTTTCCAATTTTTTCTTATATTCTTTGAAAACATTTTATCATTTTTTATAACATTCGTTAACAATTTTTTTTTACACTCTTTATCAATTTTTTATAATTTATTTCTTACATTCTTTAATAATTTTTCTAACTTTTTTATCATTATTTCTTACATTCTTTTACAATTTTTTATCATTTTTAAAATTATTTCTTACATTAATATTTAACAATTAATAAAAAATAATATAAAATTTGTTAGGCCAATGGATTTTCTTATATATGTGAGGCGACCTATGGTCGACTCTCATATATAAGACAATGCATTGGCACAGGTTTCGCAAAAATACAGGAAGCTCTAGTCATAAAAGGGTTAAATGAATGGGGAATAGCATCAAACAATTGTGTTTGCAGGACACAATGATGATCAGTAATGACTTGAAAGATCTCCAGAATCTCCAAGAACAAATCGTCGAGCTGAAGAAGAAAACGTCAGGACAAATTGTCGAGGAGGACCAAATAGCGCGGAGAAAGTTTTCTGATTTAAAAAGAATGGAGGTGGAAATGCAGTTACGACATGAGAATATGGATAAAGATAAGAGCCGAGGGTGGAAGAGGTGGGTGGATGAGATAGCGTCAGAGAATAGCAAGATCGAAGTGGCTTGGGCCGATATCAAGGAGCATGAGAGCCGACATCTTAGAAAGCTGCAAGAAAACAGTTTTAAGGTTTGTTTACTGCAGGCCTTTAGTTTATTCCAGCATAGATTTTAGTTTATTCCGGCATACATTATTTTGTATTAGTGGGGCACATCAGGGTGAACCGAGGTCAACCCGAAAGTAGGATTAAATTTTTAAGTTTAGATAAAAAAACAAGTTGAAATCCTAGCATTAAAATTATGAGACTTGTGGATTCTGGGTTGCTGAGAGACAATGTGTTTGTAGAATTAGTTTTACAGCACCTTTTTATATTCTATAATATTCTCCTGCATGAACCAATGAGTGGCAGGAATATTTCAAAATCCCTGTGAATCGCTAAAGTAAACCTTACTTTCATTAACCCTTTGAATGCCAGGTCCGATTTTTGTATCAACCCATATACCCTGTGCCAATACATTCTCTTATATATGCGAGTGGACCATAGGTCGCCTCGCATATATAAGAGAATGCATTGGCCTCCCTTTTTTTTCTTCTTTTTTTTTTACAATTTTTTACAATTTTAATGATTTATTCTTATATTCTTTAACAGACTTATTTTGTAGTTTAGGGCCGATGATATCGGCCCCTGGCACTCAAAGGGTTAATATATATTATGCAATAAAATTGTTTTGAAGGTGTTCATGTGAACATTTATTGTTGTAAATAGTTGATTCATTTGCAAACGCGTATAATGAAAACATAGTCATATGTGACAGACGAATGTTTATGCACTCAAAAACTCTAGATTTCCTTTATTTTCTCAACAGAATGACCATGAGAGAGAGGAATTCGAGAAAGATAAAGATGAGTTGGAATTTCTGAAAAGCGTTATTCGAGAAGAGGAAGCTGAACTTGTCCGCCGAGAGAAAGAAGTGCTGGACATGACGGAGAAAGAAATGAATGACTGGGAACAGGAAAAAGAAGAAGAGAAGCGGAAGCTAAGTGAACAGAAGGAGTCAGTTACTGTAAACAATAAACTATTTCAGGATCATATAAAAGACCTGGAAAAGAAGCTTCAGTTACGGACAAAATCGTTAGAGAATCGACATCGGAGTATAAAAAGTAACGATAGTTTGTTGTCGGAGTTAAATTCTCAGATGAAGGCACAGATTCTTCGACTTATGGAGGAACAGAAGAATTGTAAAGTTGAGAAGGACACGATAAATGATATTTTGAGGTTACAGGACAGGGAAGTTCAGCAGACGATATCGAATTTAAACCGACAAGTTGAGGATCGGGACAGGTCGAGTGATAGAGAGATCTATAGTTTACATGATGATCGGTGTAGGTAGGTATCTGTAAGTCACAAGCCTTGAAATAGTGGGTCTGTAATTTGCAGAATGAGGTCCCCAGAAGGTGAATTTAGTGACGCTACCCTGCACAGTGGGCTATCATCACTAAATTTACCCTCTGGGTACCTCATTCTGCTGAGACCTCATCTTCTGGGAAGTATCTGTAGTCTCAAATTAATGTTTTTGGTTACTTTTTTCCCTTCTGTTCAGTTTCTATATCCCCTAATTTACAGAAGATAAAATGCATAATCGAGGTGACTAATGGGTGAACATCACCAACTTCAACTGGGAAACTTCAATCTGATCCTGGTCTCCCATAGCAGTTGAGGCCTAAGCAGAATGAGGTCCCCAGAGGGTGAATTTGGTGACACTAGCCCACTGTGCGGGATAGCATCACTAAATTCACCATCTGGAGACCTGATTCGGCTAATGTCAGACACACTATTTAGTGATATTAAATTTAATATTTAACCCTTTCATGACGGGAGCTGCGCCGGTGCACCATTAAAGATCCTGTGCCAGTGCATTCTCTTATACATGCGAGTCTCCCATGGGGATCCTCCCATATATGAGAGAATCCACTGTCTCTGTCTGTCCTTCCGGGTATATATCTCAGCCATGGGTTATCAAATCGGAATGAAATTTGGAATGGAGTGCTTTTAAAAGAGGGCCCAATGAAGTTGTTAACATTTTCCATTCCAGAGTTATCCTTCTTGTTTATCTGGAAATTTTGCTGTTGTCAAGACCTTATTTCCACTGTTTTCATTTTCAATTTTGCTGGGCCATGGATCTCTCACCCATGTTAAGGATTTTTAACATGCGCATAATACCTTGGAGCACATTGGGGATATGCATTAACGTTGGCACCTGAATCAGACGGTGACACCTTAGCACCAACCTACCAAGACTAAGTTTAATGTACCTGTCATTTGCAGAACGAGGTCCCAGAGGGTGAATAGGTACGGTATCCCACATAGTGAGCTAGCATCACCAAATTCATCCTCTGGGGACCTCATTCTGCATGGCCTCATCTGCTATGGGTGACATAGACTCAGACTGAAGTTCCCAAATGTTGAATATTGTGATGTACACCCATTGGGAACCTTGATTATGCAATGCGTCTTCTAAAAAAGAAATATAATCTATGTGAAGAAGTTTCAGAAATTTTATAATAAAGAAACTTTTCAGAGAAAATGAGGCCTAAGCAGAATGAGGTCCCCAGAGGGTGAATTTAGTGATGCTAGCCTGCTATGCGGGATAGCGTCACTAAATTCACCTTCTGGGGACCTCATTCTGCAAATGACAGGCACACTAAACTCAGGCATGCAGTGGAGGTATTCCCATATGTTGGGTGGTCTGTCAAGACATAGCGACCAGAGTTTTGCAACTAAAAGAAGATTCAAACTCACACAGAAATTATTGCAGAGAAGTTTCCACTTTACTGTTTCTGCAGTAGTCGGCATCTTGCTTAACCCTTCCATGACTGGAGCTTCCTAAAATCTCACACAAACCCTGTGCTAATGCATTCTCTTATATATCCGAGTCCCACATAGGGAGCCTCACATATATAAGAGAATGAATTGGCCTAACAATAATTACACTGACCTTGTAAGCCAGTGCATTCTCTTATATATGTGAGGCTCCCTATGGAAGACTCGCATATATAAGAGAATGCACTGGCACAGGATCTTTAATGCTGCACCAGCGCAGCTCCGTCTGTCTGTGCTAAAGTGGCTCCTTTAATTATCTTGCAGGCTAGAAAAAGAATTCTTCAAGTTTATTCGGCCTCGAGGAGACTCCGTCGAGACGTCGGACAGCGGTATAGATATTAATAACTCAGAGGACAGCAATCTCAACGAAATGATTTACAAGTCAAAGGTCAGTACTGGTGGTATAGATATAAATAGTTCTGTGATATGTTACCGACATGTTTTTGTGCTTATGTTTCATCTGTTTTCATGTTATAATATTTTACGATGTTATATCTCACGTGACTTTCTCGCATTCTGATTGGCTGCACACTGCTATACTATTTTACGATAGTACCCCAGTAGGATTCCTACATGCCTGCTATTCTTTTTCTATTTATAGTAACAAACTCATTTCGCGAAATCGGGCTGCCGCCTGAAGATACGACCAATCTTAAACTATACCGTGTGCGATATTTATTGAAATATCGGTATATCATTAGATTTATTGATGAATTGCAATGATCTTACAAATTTTGGCATAGTCAACTCCAAGCCATTCGTTATCTATATAATAGTACTCCAGTAGGATTCCTACATGCCTACTATTCTTTTTCTATTTATAGTAAGAAACTCATATCGCGAAATCGAGTTGCCGTCTGAAGATACGGCCAAACTTAAACTATACATTGTACGATTCTTGTTACAATATCGGTATATGATTAGATTTATCGGTGAATTGTAATGATCTTACAAATGTCTGATCATAGCTAGCCAATGTATTTAATAGTTTGTCTGTTGACAAGCGGCCAGTCCAAATTTTGTAATGCCAGTGGACGTTATTTATAACTTCCTTTTGGAACCGTTCTAATCGAAGTTAAGCAAGTTAACTTCTAACATTTCGCCAAAATGTCTTTGCTAATGACGTATTTATAGAAATACATGCATGAATCGTGAAGAGATGCCGTTAGTTGTAACTAATAACATAGTTATGCTCCCCTGCCATCGTCAAAAGATTGCCAAAAATAGTAAAATCAGAGACCAATTTCCAAAATTCACGGTAAATAAAAATGTGACAAAATCAGACACAGAAATTGTGTGAGAATTGGCACCAATGTTCGATATAATATAATAAATAATGAATGTCTTGTCGTTGACAATGCCAAAATAGTGGTCCTCGAGGACCACTATTTTGGCATAGTCAACTCCAAGCCATTCATTATCTATGTAATATTTTATGGCATAGGTTGTTATTAAAACCTTATATCAACGCACTATATAAAAACAATTGGTGACTCGAAAATTAAGTGGGCCTTTAAAGGGACTCAATCCCTCGAAGTGGGTTCATGCGAAACAAAGGTCTGTAACATCAACAAGTACATGAAAAAATAGATTGACTTTGTTCTTATTTTCATTAATAACTCTCCAATAATGAAATTTCACATGTCAAGACTCAAAACCATTGTTATATATTTACATACTAAGTGTGATTATCACTAAATCCAGCATTCTGATTGGTCAGCGCCCACGTGGCTAGTTGCAATTATTTATCGGTGAACGCGCAACAGCTCATAACTGCAGCCTCATAATTACATCGACGCGTCATAGGTTTGGGAAAGACGAACGCGTAATGTTTTGGGCGCATTTGGACTCGCACAGGATTGACTTAATAAATCATCGGGTTTTAATATAAAGAGAAATTGTTCCTGTTAACTTTTGCCAAGGGTGCTATGGGATATTTTGGGCTGGTTTTGTCACGATACACTTAAATACATTTACAAAAGTGGCTTTTTCGCTAAATGTATATAAATATAAGGATTAACTGTTATGTGGACTGTTTTTATGGAGATGTAACTGTGAGGTAAGTGGTCATAAATTGTATGTAAAACCCTTCGGGTTTTACACAATTTATGACCACTTACCTCACGGTTACAATTCCATAAAAACAGTCCACATGACAGTTAATCCTTATATGAACATTACTGTTACATTGGATTACCGATAAAAGTCCAATTAGTCAAATAGGATACCAATGTTCAATAAAAACTGGACAGTAAACATTGAAAAAGTTCAAAGCATTGAAAAATATTCTGAAAATCCTATTCAGATTAAAGTATTTGAATGTTTGTTGGCAAATCATTGTAACAGTTTTGTTTACATAACTGGTTATAAACATGCTAAATTTCATACCCACTGTGAGTGCCTTAGGTCTGGAACCATGAATATATTTAAATTGATAATATTTGTTGACAGGAGGTGGAGGTTTTACAGAGGGAGCTCGATAATTTAAGAAGTGAAACGGACGAGCGAGAACGACGGTATAATGAAGAGAAGGATTCGGAACTGGACAGGATCGATTACGAGAAACTAAAACTTAATGAGATGGAGCGTGCAGATAGGTTCGTATTCAGTTTGTATTATGTTATAATAAGAACCACTCTTGTAAAACTCCGATAAACAATGGTTTACCAGGCTCTACGCAGTTCTGATTAAAATCATACTCAGACACTTCAGGTACTGATTCTGACGACATTGGATTGGGGTTCCATTACTACAAGCAGATATTACATAATTGCCAGCATCTCAACATCATCTGTAAAGCGATGTAAACAATCAGGTGATAGTCGCATGTAATTGGGGATTTCTTTCAGTCAGTGCGATTCCATTAAACCCCACCTAATAGCTAAAAATAGCATAAGAACTTTTCTGCTGCATGGCTAATTTTACAGTGTTTATAAACTCAGAGTTTACGACAACCAATTAAAAACTGAAAAGCATATATAAAGAGTCCAGAATTGACCAATATTACCTAATGTATCCAATATAATTAAATATTATCCAGAAATTCAACATTTAGTACTGAATAATTTAGAAGTCGCGATGTCGTAAATTTATTTAATATTCCATGATGTTGATTTCAAAGCAAAACAAAGAAAATATTATTTTGTTTTGATTCATAAATGCATTAAATGAAGCCATGTTTTTATTTTGCTAAAATTATAGTTGTTCGTGGAAACAAAACCGCAAGCTATTTTTGAGAAAATGTGGGCGGTGTCATCATAGTGCAGGGGTTGCCTGTGGAAGTTATTTATAGCGACGGTAATGAAACAAATAGCGAATTTCATCAGACTCAGTACCTGAAGCATCTGAGTATGATTTTAACTCAGGTGGAGCATGTGTATTGATTGAGTTTATCTATGTAACAGGGGTGGGGCGTTTTACATGCCTAAAGTATTCAAATAAACTACATATCATTTTCAAATACTTTTTACAGTTGATGTATTCAATTACATATACAATACTAAGCTAAATGTAATCAAATACTTCTTGATTACATCTGATTACATCTGATTACTTTCTGATGAAATAACAAAGTCATATATTATTATTTTTGTCATTGTTTGTTTGATCAAAGATGGGGTATATTATTTGTCTATAAAGGCATAATAAAGTGGTTTATTTTGATCATAATTCTCGATAAATCTCTCATATGATCTGCAATTTCCATGATTGAGGCTGCTAACAAAATAGAGTACTCCTTCTTGGTATGCTCCGAGTGTTTTAGCGTGGATTTCTATTATAAAAATAGGTACTAAATTCACCTTCTGCAAATCTCAGCCATTATTTTCAGACTTGTTTCTGCCTTATCAGCCTTCTTATGATTTCTTTGTTGCAATCCCACTTACTGTGTTAACCCTTTCAGTGCCAGGTCCGATTTTTGTAACAACCCATATACGCTGTGCCAATGCATTCTCATATATATGCGAGTCGACCATAGGTCGCCTCGCATATATAAGAGAATGCATTGGCCTAACAATTTTTCATCATTTGTTATTATTTTTTACAATTTTAATAATTTTTTCTTATATTCTTTAACAGACTTATTTTGTAGGTTTAGCGCCAGGGAATCTTACATTTTTCATGGGCATCAAAATTATTACTATGAATACTTGGTGATAGTTTTGAGTTATAACATGCCCCTAAGGTTTTATCCAGTTTGTTTTTAAATTCGCTATAGCATGCTTAAGCATACCCAAAAAAAACACTAAACATTAGGGCCGATGAGATCGGCCCCTGAAAGGGTTAAAGTGATGTGAAACACTCTGGTATGATGAGCAAATAGAAATTGGGAACAATCTGCTAAAAATAGTTATTTGGTACGAATATTAATCAAAATTGACGATACACACCGCCATTCTTATATATTAATTAAAGGCAATGACTCTCGATGGCGAAATCATTTGTGTTAGATTATCGCTGATAATTGCGTCCCGAATCGAGATGTAAATATTTACAATTTGGCGTAGTTCAGATGATGTTTTCTATGGAGTGGTGTGGTCGATTTCTTTGAAATTTTCGCCCATCTTAGTAGAATGCTACATTCCCCAGGTTGGAATAATGCCTGGGTACTAACTTGTCAATTTCACGCACCCGAACAATGCAAGTCCATAATATGTCTTTAAATATTGGTTCTTTTTGTTCCTCTATTATAACCCGATGAAGTCAAGCTCTTAGTAGTCGAAAGCTTATTAACCCTTTCATGATGGGAGCTACACTGGTGCAGCATTAAAGACCCTGTGCCAGTGCATTCTCTTATATATGTGAGTCTCCCATAGGGAGCCTCGCATATATAAGAGAATGCACTGGCTGACAAGGTCAAGGTAAATATTGTTAGGCCAATGCATTCTCTTTTATATGCAAGGTGCCCTATTGGCAACTTGCATATATAAGAGAATGCATTGGCACAAGGTCTTGCAAAATTTCAGGAAGCTCCAGTCATGAAAGGGTTAAATAAAATCTCAAACAATGTTACATCAAATCTATTTATATATATTTATTTGAAACAGTAGTTTATCGTTATGTTTTGGGTTTCTTTTTTTATTAAGGGTCAATTCATTTCAGTAGTTTATCTTTATGTTTTGGGTTTCTTTTTTTATTAAGGGTCAATTCATTGGTGGAAAGTGAGGTGAAGAAAAGACTTTTTGAAGAAAAAGTACAAAGGGAAAAGCTGAGAAGAATTGAGAGAGAGAAAGAAAAAAGAGACAGAGAAGTGGAGATAGATAAAATTAAGAAAGCACATGAAAGAGAAATCAGGATGCTGAAGGCTCGATATGTACAACAGTATGTTATATCACTACACCCCCTTCCAATTCTCATCCAACCCAACCTTGTCCTGTGGGCATGTTAATATGGCTGTTGAAGACTCGATACGAACAACATTACGTTATATCACTATACCCAATTCTCGCCCGACCTCCGACCCTGCCCTGTGGGCATGTAAATATGGCTGTTGAAGGCTTGATACGAACAACAGTACGTTATATCACTGTACCCCCTCCCAATCCTCACCGACCCCCGACTCTGCCCTGTGGGTATGTAAATCTGACTGTTGAAGGCTCAATACGAACAACAGTATGTTATATCACTATACCCCCTCCCAATCCTCATCCAACCCCGACCCTGCCCTGTGGGCATGTAAATCTGACTGTCGAAGGCTCGATACGAACAACAGTATGTTTTAACACTATACCCTCTATGTCCATAAATTGTTGCAACATTTGTTTAATATTTCTTGTTATCGTGTAATCCAAGTTTTCTTTGACGTAAAGCAGCTAGTGAAATTGGTATGGATAGATACTGCCTTATGTTGAAGCATCTTGCCTATAGCTTTCTATAACGCCACGGCCTTTACGCCCATATCCAGGGGTGGGATTTTTCTAACTTTTCATGTTAAATTACACACAGAATGCACCATGTAATCAAGAGTAACCAAATATTGTTTATGTTTACTGCACGACTGTCACTTTCTGAGCTCAAATGAGTTTGTATTATTTGAAATTATGAAAACATTGTTATTTTTTATATTCAATTGCCACTTTAAATTGACAACTCGTGTGGCTTTCAGAACAAATACCATGTCTTCTATGGGATAAACCGATTTACTGTCACAATTGTGACATTTTAACACATTTATTTGTTATTTTAGATGAGCGGGTAATTAACACTTAAACCCCCGGTATAGAAAGGTATAAGCAGGATGATTCGACGTAAAGCAGTATCTATCCCTACAGATATCACAAGCTAGTTCACATCGAAGGAAGCTTTGGACTAGTTATCATGCTGCTCCTATTCCTCATTTTTATACATCCTTTTGAAAATAGGTCGTATAATGTCTGTCTGTCCGTTAACAATTTTGGTTTCCGACCGATAACTTCAGTTTGGATTATTTAATCTGAACCAAAGTTGGTATGTGTATTTCCTAGCTAAAAATACAGGCCAAGTTCAAATATGGGTTGCGTCCAGTTATTTTTACATGAGCTATGGCCCTTTGTTTTACTTAGAATTTGAACGTCCATTAACATTTTTGGTTTCCGACCGATAAATCAAGTTTGGATTATTTGATGTGAACCAAACTTGGTATATGTATTTCCCAGATAAAAATACAGCCCAAGTTCGATTATTGGTTCCGTTCAATTATTATTTTTACATGAGTTACGGCCCTTTTTCGACTTGTAATTTGACTGATTTCATAATATTTCGGTTTCTGACTAAGTTCAAATTCGGTTTTTGTCCAAGGCCAAGTTCGCATGAGTTACGGCCCTTTTTTTACTTAGAATTTGACCCATTTTGGCATTGAAATTATAAGTATATCAGATATTCTTTGTAAGCTCAAATTGTTATTGTATTTATCGGTAGTACAATTCAAAATGACTAAAAGGCCTATTTTGCCACGCCCTGTCATTGCTCTTGTTAAAATTATAATTATGTTGTCTCTTCCATGTAGTGTGAATAGTAAAGAGTAGAACTTTGTAGTCAATGATGTTTAAATGACTTTAATATTTCTGCTTGCAGGAAAGGAGAATCAGACAAGTCCTCTCAACATTCCAAGTCTAATCCGTTCACTTCCTCCATGGTAAGTTTCTAATCAAGCCCTATCTACATTCTAAGTCTAATCCATACACTTTCTCAATGATAAGTTGGTAATCAAGCCCTCTCAACATTCCAAGTCTTATCTATACACTTCCTCAATGGTAAGTCTGTAATCAAGCCATATCTACATTCCAAGTCTTATTCTATCACTTCCTCACTGGTAAGTTTCTAATCATGCCCTCTCAACATAGCATGTCTGATCTGTACACTTCCCTGATGATAAGTTACTGATCAAACCCTCTCAACATTCCACGTCTTATCCGTACATTTCCTCAATGGTAAGTTTGTAATCAAGCCATATCTACATTCCAAGTCTAATCCGTACACTTCCTCAATGGTAAGTTTCTAGTTATGCCTGCTTAATGCTCCAAGTCTAATCCATACACTTCCTCAATGGTAAGTTTCTAGTTATGCCCGCTTAATGCTCCAAGTCTAATCCATACACTTCCTCAATGGTAAGTTTCTAGTTATGCCCGCTTAATGCTCCAAGTCTAATCCATACACTTCCTCAATGGTAAGTTTCTAGTTATGCCCACTTAATGCTCCAAGTCTAATCCATACACTTCCTCAATGGTAAGTTTCTAGTTATGCCCGCTTAATGCTCCAAGTCTAATCCATACACTTCCTCAATGGTAAGTTTCTAGTTATGCCCGCTTAATGCTCCAAGTCTAATCCATACACTTCCTCAATGGTAAGTTTCTAGTTATGCCCGCTTAATGCTCCAAGTCTAATCCATACATTTCCTCAATGGTAAGTTTCTAGTTATGCCCGCTTAATACTCCAAGTCTAATCTGTACACTTCCTCAATGGTAAGTTTCTAGTTATGCCCGCTTAATACTCCAAGTCTAATCCATACACTTCCTCAATGGTAAGTTTGTAGTAAAGTCCTATCTACATTCCAAGTCTAATCCGTACACTTCCTCAATGGTAAGTTTCTAGTTATGCCCGCTTAATACTCCAAGTCTAATCCATACACTTCCTCAATGGTAAGTTTGTAGTAAAGTCCTATCTACATTCCAAGTCTAATCCGTACACTTCCTCAATGGTAAGTTTCTAGTTATGCCCGCTTAATACTCCAAGTCTAATCCATACACTTCCTCAATGGTAAGTTTCTAGTTATGCCCGCTTAATACTCCAAGTCTAATCCATACACTTCCTCAATGGTAAGTTTGTAGTAAAGTCCTATCTACATTCCAAGTCTAATCCGTACACTTCCTCAATGGTAAGTTTCTAGTTATGCCCGCTTAATACTCCAAGTCTAATCCATACACTTCCTCAATGGTAAGTTTCTAGTTATGCCCGCTTAATACTCCCAAGTCTAATCCATACACTTCCTCAATGGTAAGTTTCTAGTTATGCCTGCTTAATACTCCCAAGTCTAATCCATACACTTCCTCAATGGTAAGTTTCTAGTTATGCCCGCTTAATACTCCAAGTCTAATCCGTACACTTCCTCAATGGTAAGTTTCTAGTTATGCCCGCTTAATACTCCAAGTCTAATCCATACACTTCCTCAATGGTAAGTTTCTAGTTATGCCCGCTTAATACTCCAAGTCTAATCCATACACTTCCTCAATGGTAAGTTTGTAGTAAAGTCCTATCTACATTCCAAGTCTAATCCATACACTTCCTCAATGGTAAGTTTCTAGTTATGCCCGCTTAATACTCCAAGTCTAATCCATACACTTCCTCAATGGTAAGTTTCTAGTCATGCTGGTTGATGTATCTCCTTTCCTCGTCTAGAATATTTCAGAAATATGGAAATATTTGTTAGTATTTGACTTTCTAAGCCTAATTTGCACTTGTGATTGGTTGTCTGACATTCATTATTTCCAATAGCTCAATACACACACTATCACCGACTCCAACTAGAATGGACACAACTTAACTCAATTTGTGATGCTCTTGTGTTCTTTTCAGTCGACGGATGATGTTGCTTCCAGTGATGTTCATGCTCGCAGACCTGTAAGTTAATAAACAGACATGGCTTATTCTCATTGTTATTTTGTTTCCGATTCCAGAATTGCAATGAATACAAATGTTGGAATACTTGATTGGGACTCGATGATCATGTTCGAAGTTGTATTTTTAATGATTTCAATACATCTGCTCATAGAAAGGTAATTCAGGTATATATCGACCAATATCGATCCGGGAAAAATTCAAAAGTGAATATTATTAGGTGTTGTTTGGAGTGCAAACTGCCATGTGGCTTTAACTGAATTCATATAAAAATATGAGGTCATTAAAAGTTCAGTGTGTCAAAATAGGTCCGTTTGTGTATCTGCGCTAAATCAAAGCATTGCTGTTTTCGTAGAATACAACCCACTTTTCAGTGTTTTCTCAATTACCATCAGAAATGAATCAGTTGACTTGAAATAACATACTATGTATATGTCCGATATTGAGAATAGAAATAATTATGTCAACTGCCATATTGAGTCTACGGCTTACAGAGGGTCTCCATTGAAATTCTAATAGCCGCCCCCTTGAAAATACCATTTTGTACCCCCCCCCCACTAGTACCCTTAGAAACTTTCCAACTGATAGCCATTTCAGACCAAACTTTGGAATATAGAAAAATATGCTATTTCTGGTCTAAAATTCTAAATACAACAAATTTCCCACTAATTATCAGTTATAAAATCAAACAATGAGAACAATTACAACCTATATGTGTATGTGGTGTAAAATTTCCAAAAAATGTTGTGTGAAGCATGAAACTCTTTATGAAAGTTAGGGTGGGGAGTTAGCCACTCCCCCAAAACGCCACCTCCAAAAATCCCACCCCAATCCCTGTCGCCATGTCCCTGTATCCGGGATTCCGAATCAGAAGTCGGATGTAACTAGTCGTTTCCTCATGCATTTGAGTAAAATGAAGCTGAATCACTAAATCAAATGATAAATCACATATATTTTGAGAAGGCTACATCCATGATTTCATTGTATCGAAGTAAGCCATTTATTCATGACTAAATTCAGTAACCAAACATTATTGAGCATGCTATTTATGTTTCTTCACAGACATTTTCGGATTCTTCAGCGATGGTAGAAGTCAACGTTCCTAGTTTTCGGCTCCTCGGACATGGCATGGACACTCACTATGAGTATGAAGTCAAGGTATGGTGCTGCCCTTCCATGCAGGAATATAAGTCACCATTAGGGTTGACAATTAACTAGACCCAGGGACCAGCATAGAGGGCAACTTGGGAGATATTTTCTCTCTGAATATGTCACTTCTCCCTATTTTGTCTGAGGGAGAAGTAACATCTCTCTCATATACCAGTTTGTATATGACCAAACAGAATACCTACTGATTATAGTGGTGTTCTTACTCACTATAATGGATTTATAAATGGGCTCTTGTTGCATAATACTTATGTGATACAGAACAGAAGAGTGATTTAGGGTGTAAACTGAACCTCACCTATCACATCTTCTTCCTGATAACAGGTAGAATTCTCCCAATTAAGTGACTTCTCCCAATTTGAAACCTCTAGGCTGGTCCCCGACTAGACCATTTCCCATATATGACACCAAATTAGAAGAAATATAAAAGGTCAAAATGAGTGATCGAAAGCACAAATATCAACACATAACACAGTATTTCGCACCAATAACACCCTAATGATCAATTAGCAATATTTTATATGAACTGAACAGAACATGATTGCATTTGCTCCGCATTCAACAATTAGATTGATAGTTCTGTCAAAGCATAAAAAAATAGTTGCAGAAATAATGAGTATATTCAGGGGATATATCGATCTTAAACTTCAGTACTCAAAGTATTCATAAATTAGTTTATTTCTGAACATGAATTGTGAGAAAGACATATCATTTAAACCCAACCCACACGACTATGTTCCAGGAGTGATAACTCTATAATTTTTGACAATCTAATGACTTCGGGGATTTCCGTTTTTTTAAATGGAGGTGAAGGTCGCAACTCACATATGATCATGTATTTATTCGCGTTTTCCGTTCTACAGTTCAGTAATTCATCTTTGTTTATCTGGAAATAATCCAAGCAGATAGTTAACAATAATCCGCGACCGCCGTGTCCAACGTGTAGGGTAAGTTGCCAAATATACTCAATGACAGGTTGTCGGATCTCAATGAAATTTGGTATGGATGTTCACCACTATGAGGACATTCAATGGAATGGTCCATTATTCATTTGGACAGATATCTGGAGTGTAATAATTATGGTTCTAACAGTAGAACATTTTCTAATTGTTATGGTTCTAACAGTAGAACATTTTCTAATCGTTATGGTTCTAACAGTAGAACATTTGCTTGTAGGTCACTATCGGGGCAGATATCTGGAGTGTAATAATTATGGTTCTAACAGTAGAACATTTTCTAATCGTTATGGTTCTAACCATAGAACTTTTACTTGTAGGTCACTATCGGGGAAGATAGCTGTGAATTGACATGTTACGATTAAATAATTTACTAATAATTATGGTACTAACTGTAGAACTTTTACTTGTAGGTCACTATCGGGGAGGAAATATGGAGTGTCTTTCGGAGATATAGTAAATTTCGTGAGTTGCATAACGAGCTACGAATGCAGTATGGCGAGGTAACTATGACATATTTGTACCTGATAAACTTTGATTAACCCTTTCTATACAAAATGGATTCTCCCAGTCAGTTAAAATGTGTACATCGGAATGGTCTTTTATTGATTTTGATGGATGTTAAGGTGATAAAAAGCAGACTACAGATAAATAAAAGTGCAGAAGGAGCCCTATTTATTGAGGGAAATGTTTAGATATTAAGTTCATCAAACAACCTAAGGTTTTTCTTGTGTTTGGGTGAATATTAATGCAAACTGTAAAAATTATTTCATAGGAATTTTGTAGTTGTTATGTGTTGCAGTAAGTAATAGAGCATTTTTAAAGCAAAAAAAGTCCAATAAATTCTGTTTGAATGCATTTGGCAACTTGTAATAAAATTTGGACATGTATTTTCATTTGAAAGAAATGTTGGTAAAAGAACCATTGTTTGTAACAACTGGTACCAAACAATCAATACATGTTTCCTTGTCCACAATTTACTTATTTAAATATGTGCTTATCTTTTAGGTTAATGGATTGAAATTCCCTCCAAAGAAGTTGTTCAGCAAGTCACCGAAGGTTGTTGCTGAGAGGAGGAAATTTCTTGAGGTAAGTGGTTGAGCCAGTAAGATTTCTATATTAGTGGTGGAGCCAGTACGATTTCTATATTAGTGGTGGAGCCAGTACGATTTCTATAGTAGTGGTGGAGCCAGTACGATTTCTATAGCCAACCCTTTCATGACTGGAGCTTCCTGAATTTTGCGAAAACCCTGTGCCAAGCATTCTCTTGTATATGCGAGTCTACCATATATAAGAGAATACACTGGCCTAACAATATTTTTCTTGACCTTGTAAGCTAGTGCATTCTCTTATATATGCCATGGCCCTATGGGAGACTCACATATATAAGAGAATGTACTGGCACATGAAACCCGTAGTCCATTTTCAGGTAATCAGCAGTTGCTCGCCTGTTATATGATTAACAATTTATCTAAAGACACACATGCCTACTTATCAAGACAATGATGATTAAATGCTAGAATGGTGTACTTTCTTAATCAAGTGACAACACATTACTGCTTTGATATACGTTGCCGATTGGACCTATTTCAGCCATCACATATTTCCTTATCTCTCGCTAGTTACATATCACTTAAATTATAATTTTCTATATCTTCACTGCTAGCAGTGGATAACTATTATTATCTGCGAGCGATTTCTTCTATAATCTATTGTTGAGCATATAATAAGATGTTGTTATTTTCTTTGACAGAATTACCTGATTAATGCTCTTGAGATGTGTCAGAAGAATTCGTCCTGTCCACTTCATCAGTCGAAGAACTCACAAATGTCCAAGAAAATTGTATGTGATTTCAACTCCTTCTTCAAGAAGGGCTTGTTTGAGACGTCAAAATATGGAACGTCATAGCAACGGCTGATGCTGAGGTATCGTCAGCATCAACATTTCGGTGCACATCACAAATGGCTTGCCTTAAATATTCCATTCATGCACACATTTATTATCAGATATCTTCACCATAAACCCTTTCATGATGGGAGCTGTGCTGGAGCAGCATTACAGATCCTGTGCCAGTGCATTCTCTTATATATGCGAGTCTCCCATAGAGAGTATCTCATATATAAGAGAATGTACTTTTTTACTAGGTCAAGGCCAATATTGTTAGGCCAATGTATTCTCTTATATATGTGAGGCTCCCTATGGGAGATAGGACCAGGAACCTTCGTCACTAACCGAATATCTAATACTAATCTCTAACCCAAAGCGGATTTGTCTGTGAAAGGTCATTGGATTGGCGATTGAATACTCGAGTAAATACATGTCATCTACTTTGGTCATAATAATCCCAACAACCGTATATCATGACCGATGTTCCTCAAAACCCTGCCATACTTGCCAGTTGATGTGAAAAGGATCTAGGAGTTCATATTGACGATTGACGTCCATATCAATGCTACCTGCAACAATGCGTATAAGATATTGGGCATAATAAACAGAACACTCGCATATTAATGATATGTTTTGGAAACTATACATTAGCATGATCAGGCCCGATCTTGAGTATTGCAATACAGCATGTGAACCTCAATCCTCATATCAGTGCGTGACAATCGAGAGGGTATGCAACGGAAAGCCACAAAACTAATCACGTAGTAGAGAAAGTTGGATTATAAAAACCGACATATAAATCTGAACTTGATGTCTATAAAATACAGACTGTTCAGATAAGACATCCAAGATAATGAAGCATATGTACAATGTCAGCCCTGACAAATTCTTCGAGAGAGGCCTATGTGCAAATACCCATAGTCTGAAATTACACATGCCAAGCTCAGAAAAAAGACATTGGAAAATACTTCTTTGCACAAAGGATGATTTCCACCGTGGAACAGATTGCCGGGCTTCATCTTCGGACTTCAAGACCTTTGGTGAATTCAAAACGTTATTAGATGCATACCACTATGATTTGAAGTACCATTTCTACTTATAAATTGTGATGGACAATGAAAACATTCTAGAATTACATATGTTCAAATTGCATATCGGAACTAAAAGTCGAATGACTTATTCCGGATTATGATGATGATGATTAGTAATAGTTAAAAACTCATATTTATAACTGGAATTTACAAGGAAAATAGGTATCGATTGTACCCACGATTTTTAACATCAAACACACCTCAACCTTAATTGATGTTTCTAAAATGCACATACTAGTAATCTCTTTCACTCGTAAGTGCAATAACTCCTGCGACAATTATCTAGCTCATCCACTGCATGAGTTCCAGATAGCAGCTATCCGAACGTCTGAAGCGACGGTTTAGAGATTACATCATTAGTTACGTTAGCAAGCCTTGAAATAGTGTGTCTGTCATTTGCAGAATGAGGTCCCCAGAGGGTAATTTAGTGATGCTACCCCGCATAGCGGGCTAGCATTACCAAACTCACCCTCTGGGGACCTCATTCTGCTTACACCCCAGAAGAATGAGGTCCCCAGAGGGTGAATTTGGTGATGCTAGCCCGCTATGCGGGGTAGCATCACTAAATTCACCCTCTGGGGACCTCATTCTGCAAATGACAGACACACTATTTCAAGGCTTGTACGTTAGTTCCTGAATGTCTGAAGCGACAGTTTAGAGATTACATTAGTGTCTTAGTTTCCCGATCATCTGAATCGACGGTTTAGAGATTACATTAGTGACGTTAGTTTCTGAATGTCTGAAGCGACGGTTTAGAGATTACATTAGTGATGTAGGTTCTTGGCCCTATAAATAACTCTGTCCTCAGGCACTTACATGTGCATAATTGGACGAGCGAGGGAGACGCAGTAATCAACAGAATCTATCCTCCAATGCAGCATAGCAAATACATCTGCAATAGAAACCAATCTATTCTAATTGTAGATAAATTGGAGATTTAGTTTTGAAATCTTGGAAATCTTTTGTCATATTTGAAATTAAATGGCCCTCTTTGTGTGATATGCATGAGATGTTCCCTGAGAACACAGTATTTTTTATTTATTTGCCCCATAATATATACTCATCGGGTTGTCTTATCTTTGTTGCAAATAATGTATCGACTTTCCATTGTATGACATAATCACCTCATTGAAACAGTTATTTTATGAAATAAAAAAATTGTGACAATGGTCATCTTGGTACAAGTATGGCCGTAATCGTTGTATTCGGTGGTGTTTCGTGAGTAAACTCAGAACTCACATCTGATAGAACTCGGATAAATTAGAAATCGATGCATTCTGCATCAGCCAGCTGCGGGACTAATTTTGGTTGCCTGTCACCAATATTTCCTAAAAGGATGTCAGTAGAAAGCTTTTTGATCTATTTCATGTTATTTATTTCATCCAAAATGACCCAATCAGTTATCACTGATAAGCCATGAAATAGTGTCGGTCATTTGCAGAATGAGGTCTCCAGAGGGTGAATTTAACGACTCGACCCCACACAGCGGGGACCTCATTCTGCTTAGGCCTCATCTTCTGGGAAGTAGCTATGGTCTCAAATTAACATTTTTTTTAGTTACTTTTTCCCTTCCCTTCTCTAGAATTCATGATAACTTTGTTCTAATTTATCTGAGTTCAATGTTATGTTTGAAGTTTTGAGAATTGCCTTTTAACCCTTTCAGTTCCAAGTCTGATTTTTGTATCAACCCATATTTCCTTGATCATTTTTCAAATTTATTGATTATAATAATGTGATACATTGATGGAAAGAGCTCTTAGCTCTTTCCATCAATGTATCACATTATTATAATCAATAAATTTGAAAAATGATCAAGGAAATATGGGTTGATACAAAAATCGGACTTGGCACTGAAAGGGTTAACTCTGTTTATTGGAATCAGGTTGATCAGATTTATACATGATACTCATAGTTAATAATGTGATATAAATATTGTACCATGGCCGTAATTATATGGAATTTCTTTTATCATCATTGTCTCAGATGTTATCTGTGCAGCAAATTGATTTTGACTGGCACCTCTCAGCTCAACAGACTGACATATCAGATGAAGTGTCATTGATGTCTTATATATATCATATATATAGTATGTCCTGGTTGTCCTGTTATTTTTAACTTGCACTATTTTCCATTATTTACCACACTGAATTTAGTCAGGTAGCTCATCATGGAGATGATACTGTTGTAATTCTATGGAGCCATTTGCATGATTTTTAGATATCGAGACCATTACTCATTGGCATTTTGATGACCTTTCAGCTCAATATTTATCACTTCGCGTGTTCTCAAGCAACTCCCTCATCACTGAAAATTTCTTTTAAATACCTTGTCAAAATTTTTTTTCTAAATTTTCTGTTAGAAATATTAGTTTGAACAATGAAAATGAGTTCCTTTTTGTTTCTGGAGTATGATTTCAAGATTTTTAGAACAAATTAAAAATAAATAGCCTCCCTCCCTCATCTCAAAATTGAGATCTAATTGCCTGAGAACATAGATATTTTATTTGAATGGCTTTACTGTGTCATGTTTGTTTTTCACTTGTTAAATTCCACTTATTTATTTATGCAGTCCAACAGATCTGAAACATCCTATATTCAACTCTTAGAGATGTATTCAGTTATAATAGCTGAATATGGACATCGAAAATTAATTTCGGGGGACTATAGAAATCAGCACCGTATTTCCGTCCACACGTGCACCCGTCCCATCCAGTCATAAGCACAACAACTCGAACAAATATTAACCGAATTCAATTATGTTTTGTTTATGAGTTGTTGCCACAATATCTCAGACGAGTTCGAAAACCAGTTGCATCCTATTTTTCTTACATGAGTTATACCCCTTAGTTTGAAGATTTCTTGCCATTTTTTTTGTCGTAAGTGCAATTACTCGAACAAATTTTAACCGATTTCAATAATTTTTTGTTTATGAGTTGGTTGCCACAATATTTTGGAAGAGTTCGAAAACCAGTTTCATCTGATTTTTCTTACCTCAGTTATGCCCCTTAGCTTGACGATTTCTCACATTTTTTTGGTCATAAGCGCAATAAATCCAAAAAATATTAACCGATTTCAATAATTTTTTATGTGGATTAATTAATTTTATTCCTAATACTGCCAATCTTGGAGTTAGCCATCTTGGAGCTAGCCACCGTTTTGGTGGACACTGGTCTGCGAGTTTTTATTTTACATGAAAATTAAGTACCAGCCTAAAGGTTACAAATTAGGAGAAGTCACTTCTCCCTCTTTGATTATTAGGGAGAAGTGGATTGTTATAAGGGAGAAGTCATAATGGCTTAAGTTCAAATTATACCAAAACATCAAAATTCTATGATCAAATAAGTATTATGCTTTACAATAACCAATTTATAAAACCATTATATAATGATTAAGGACAACAACATAATCAGAAAATACAATATAAATATGCTTTAGGGACATATGCATACTGGTATATGGGAGAGAAGTCACTTCTCCCTAGGACAAAATTATAGAGAAGTGACACTATTTAGGTAAAAGATTGGTCCCTGATGAAAATATATGACACATTTGGGGTTTTTTTTTAGAATATTTCACAATTGTGCGTAGAAGATTCCATGACTATTCAATAGGCCCAAAAGTTATTGTGCACGAAGTTTTTGTGCTTCCCCATTAATGTCATTCAGGAAGGCGTATGTCATTAATAAATCAATTAATCTTGCGCAAAATGTTGCAAAGCAAATTTCATCAACAGCCTGGTTGAGTGACAGGATGCGTGATCTCATAGTTTCCACATAAAACAGGAAAAAGGTGGATTGATATCGTCATACTTAAAGATGGTCTATCTCTTTTGGGCAACACAACAACAACATAATTTTTATAAATCCTGATTTCAAGTTTAAAAAGAGCTATATTGTGGATATAATACTGATCAAGCTGAAGATTGGCTATATATATTTTTCTATAAATACATAATAAGGTGGTTTATTTTAATCATAATTCTCAGTAAATATCTTAGCTGATTTGCAATTTTCCTTGATTGAGGATACTAACAAGACATTATTGAAGTATATGCCGTATGAGTCTGTGTCAATAATAAATGGGAATAAAATAAAGTAACACCATTTAAGACTCATTTGAGTTTTTAAAAAACACGAGCTTTCGGCTATCTAGTAGCCTTTATCAAGTATGAAGTGAAAAGTCGTTGACGTTGAAAGTGTCCCTCACGATGACGTGCATAACAAGAGTGACGGAAAGCATCTACGTCGCGGCTGCTCCCGAGTGCCGAATTCCCCGGAAATTATGCAGAACTCTGACCTCGAGTTCTTCCTCTGAATGGCGAGAAGAGTTAAAATGTTCTCCCATGGGCACGAATATATTTTCTGATGTTATGTCATGCCGGTGTCCATTCATGCGGCTACTAACAAGATAGAGTGCTTTCTCTTGGTGCGCTCCAAATGTTTTTGTGTGGATTTCTGTTCTAAAAATAGCCCTTAAAGCTGTCCCAAGAATTCTAAATAAAATTTAAATTAATCGATAGAAGCTTTTTTCGACAGATGTCCTTGATTCATATCTATTACTTTACACCCTGGACTCTATATAACACTTTCTGGGAAGAGAGAGACCATCTTTAACTATAATAGTTGAATTTAGAATATTCCAGATCTGATTGTGTTGACTAATACAGACCAAATTGAGATTGATGAAGGGATTGACTGAGTATTATCTGAACATTCATTGTTTATATTTTGCATTATAATAATATTCCTGTAGTTTCGCTTATGTTATGCTTGCAGCAACAGTTGTTTTTGGTTGTTCCTTGAAATATTTACCATCAGTTTACTCAGGTTGTTATTTTTGTCTTTAAATTTATATACGCAACAAACTATGGATTAAAAGTGGCCATGAGTGTTAATTTCTATACAATTCAGCAAACTCCACATGAACCCCATGCAGTTAGCTGAATTTTTTTGCAGTCAAAATCCCTTGACCATGCACATTCAAACTGCCTTTTATTTCTGTTATTCGATGTCCAAATATGATGGAATCTCGAAAAAGTCTCAAACAGGTATATTTCACTCAAAGCTTAAATACTATCTCGGGGAAACAAGTTCCTGGATCTAGACTCCCATTGGCTAGTTTAGTTGGATGAGTTTGCATCATATTATCCTATAATATAGTTCACACTATTTCTATATTTTTAGAGGTGGGTCATGTTTCTAGTGGATTTTACGCCACTCCTGGGCATAAGTGAACATTTAGACAATCACGATTCAATTGTAAGTGGGAAGTTTTCCGTCGTGGGTAGTAACCTGTAGTTGGATTCCGTATGCTCATGACAAGATCGTGATTATAAAATGAATATCAACCACTGTTTGATTTCAGCTGTGAAATGTTTGATTTCAGCTGTGAAATCATTGTGTATCCTTGGTTACCTCCACTTGCGATGGACTTGCAGTCATGTGTAAGTGAAAAATGTAGGTGGAAAGATCATAGGGTCACTCACTTGGTTAACTATGGCTTACGATATACTCATATGCGACGACATTGCAATCCTGTGAACAGAACTATCCATCATTTTGTTGGGCCCGATTCCTCCACTTATGATTGAATCGTGGTCACCTGAACGTTCACTAACTTGTTGTACTTTCTATTTGAATTCATTGCTGATAAATAAATTCAATGTTGAGGCCGCAAATCAGTTTAAAACTGTGATCTTGCATGGTGCCCAAAGTCAAGACTAACAAATGTTTTCAAGGAATTCTGGTTACATTCATGTAATTTCAGGTTCAAATGAAGACAATTATTACACATGGGGCGGGGGCTCTTTTTATGCATGAATGGTAGATTTGATAAATGATTAGTCCATGTTTTCTTCTAGGTAAACAAACTAGTGAAATCGGTAAGGGATAATACTGGTTTACATCAAAGTAGCTTTGCCATACTCTTCTTTCGCCGACTTTTACGCCCACATCCAGTGGCAGGATTGTTCATCAATTTTAACCATTTCATGACTGGAGCTGCATGGGTGCCACATTAAAGATCCTATGCCAGTGCATTCTCTTATATATGTGAGTCTCTCATAGAAGAGTAAGACTGCTAACGCAGCTGTACTTCGACGTAAATCAGTATTATCCCAACCGATTTCACTAGATGGTTTTCGTTGAAGGAAACTTTGACTAATAAAAGATTTGATATATATGTGTATATTTGTTTGTATGCGTATTTTTATTAACTAGTATATCCTTCATTGCTACGGGTTCATACTCTTTCACATATTTATTCACATTAGTGCAATATGGACTAACTCTTCTACCATTTCACAGCTTTATTGTTCTGTTAATCGTACTGTTCATGATTTCACAAATGGAAAGTGGCTTGTTTGTATACATTTCCTTTCATGTTTTCAAAGGTTGGGCACAATTTGGTTGTTGGAAGTTGGCAAATATTGGTATTATAACAGGGGGGTGGTGGAAAAAAGTTCCAGAACACAGGCGCTATTTTCATTTTAACCTATCTTGGCACCCACCACCCCCTTTTTTTCCAAAAAATGTTTCTGTTGTATTTTCAGAGACCCACCCCTTTTTCAAAGATTTGTGACAAATATCTACATGATAACAGAACCCGACAATGAATCACATATGTTTTCGTTATTGATACTATGCAATGCTTTGTTACACAGTTTGAAACACACTCAATAAAGTGTTTTTATTTTTAAATGTATTTTGTTTATGTTTTATGTGTATCATTTTTATCAACACCATTCTTTTCCTACTGGTCCTGACTGTGAACCAGAAATGTACTGATGTCACAGTCATTGCATATTAAAAATGTTCTTAATGTCCTCAATTGTCTTGCCAAATCGTCAAGTCATTCAAAACACATCCTTTGTATACAATAGAATAAAATGTAACTCTTGGCTAATATACATTTACACAGCCTTTGATATGAACTTGAATGCCCTTGTGTGGCCTCGTTCTCTTCATGGTAAGGAACATCATAAATGAAGATACGGTAGAAGATCACACAAGTTGATAGAATTGAATACATGTCACAGCTGCATGTCAGGCAAAATCTTTTAGTTTCCAGTTTTTATTTTGATTAGCGGAATGGGATATGATGTACCTAGTTTTATGTTTATTGATTTCAATTTTTTTTTTATGATACGCAGCAGGTAGTGCCAGATATTTTTTTCAGGTCACAATCTGGAACAGTGGTGAATTCGATGTATCCAGCTGAGTGGTTGAGTATGGGTTCTGAAGTCATACCCCACTCCTATATAACACTATATGTTAATGGCTCCATTTTAAAGAATTTATATATGATGCACAACATCCTCAAAAGACGTTTCTAATAGACTTTAATCTAAACAAAAATTCACAATAAAATTCTCGGTGGTACAAAATAGGGTTGGTTTGGTTAGCGGAAACACATGACTTTTTTAGCCCAAATATTGATTCATTTAACTATTTTAGTGCCAATTTGTAACTGGATTATTGCTTATTCGTTGTTACTTGCTTCTCATTAATTCATTTATTTGTAGGGAATTTAACTAGTCTAACAAACACCCTAATAATGGACTATTATTCAATTATAGAGACGTTCATATAATATGAGATGACAGGCAGAGATACACCCTATGAACTCCCCCATTCTATCATTTGTATGGTTGTTCAACAAATACCCTAGTCCAAGTTTCCTTTAACCTTTTCATGACGGGATCTGGTGCAGCATTAAAAATCATGTGCCTCGCATATATAATAATATGCAATTGCTTACAGTAAGGTCAGTTTAATATTGTTAGGCCTATGTATTCTCTTATATATGCGAGACTCCCTATGAGAGAATATATTGGCACAGGGTTTTCACAAATTTCAGGAAGCTCCAGTCATGGAAGTGTTAATGTAAACCAGATAGTGAAGTAAATTAATGCCCTAAATAATTGACTTCTTAACCACAGCAGAATTATGGGTAACTTTTCAGGATTTAGTCGGAAATATGGAATGGGGGAATTCATAGGGTTTTTATCTGCCTGTCATCTCATAATCTGAATGTCTCTATAATTGAATAATACATGTAGTCCATTTATTTTAATTATTAATTAATTATATTTAATTTATTAGTATACTTTTAGAACTGAATGGGAGAATCCATTCAGGGTTAACATTTTCATGACGGGAGTTGCGTTGGTGCAGCATTAAAATTACTTTGCCAGCGCATTATCTTATATATGCGAGTCTCCCATATGGACCCTCGCATATATAAGATAATTAAATGCACTGGCTTACAAGGTCAAGGTAAATATTGTAAGGCCAATGTATTCTCTTATATATGCGAGGGTTTTCGCATAATTTTAGGAAGCTCCCGTCATGGAAGGGTTAAATGGTGGTTTTCTTATTATTGGCCAGTAATTGATTTGCTATTAAATATGGCTTGTTGCCATTCATTGGAAAGCCATATTTCCAACTAAATCCTGAAAAGTTACCCATAATTCTGCTTTGGTTAAGAGGTCGATTAATTAGAGCATTACTGTATACAAAGGGTTAAACCACTTTCCAGTAAAAAGCTCATATGAAATTATTGGTTTCCAAAGAATGGAAATACAGTAATACCCTAAATAATTGACTCATAAAGCAGCAGAATTATGGGTAATTTTTCAGGATTTAGTCAGAAATATGGCTTGTTGCCATTCGTCGGAAAACTCTCACTGAGAACTTTCTGATGAATGGCAACAAGCCATATTTCCGACTAAATCCTGAAAAGTTACCCATAATTCTGCTGTGGTTAAGAAGTCGATTATTTAGGGCATTACTGTATATTTCTCTTAGGACAATATAACAATGTTGTTTTATTGATATATGAGGTACATATATTACTTGCAATTCTATGAATTATTAAAGGACACGTTGTGCCCCCATTGGTGGATTTATGGAGGGCTGGATGGTCAATCCCCCCTCCCTCTGGTTCCCCTGATACAACAGTGCTCATCATTATGGTTTAATGAATTGTTTATGATTGTGATTTATGCTTGTTATATTATCATGGAAATTTGCATGAGTTGCTTCTATATTTCAAAATAAAATGCGATTATAATGCATTGTTTGGTTTTGTTTCAATATTCTTTATCCTGCCATTGATGGCCACACCCATTCCTGAAAATATGATGCCAGACTTTTGCAAAATGAGATGAGGAGAGTAGTTGGGCACGAAGCACCCGGGATGGTCGAAAAGATCGAGTGATCTACTCCTTCACCCCACGATTTGTTGTTTTGAGGATATCTGAACATAGAAAATTGTCATGTCCGAACATGGCAAAAGTTGAATCGAATGTTGTATGGGGAAGAGCCCACGAGCTTTAATACGGGGTATGGGGGTGCCCCTTTAATGTTTTGTGTAGTTGCTGTATTGCTGAGCAAGTCATGCGGTGTGCTGAAATGAGGAATGGGGCACGTATTATAGGTTAAAATGGTGTTCGTTATGCCCGAATACCCTACAAACAGGCATTCTGAATATTCTGCAAAATGCAAAATGAGGTCCCCAGAGGGTGAATTTAGTGTCGCTACCATGCATAGCGGGCTAGTGTCACCAATTTCATCCTCTGGGGACCTCCGTCTTAAACACATGTATTCTGGAATCAAATAAAAGGCTGGTATACAACTTTAGTGGTGACAATTTGTGGTATTCGATGGCCAGAATGGACATTTTTAGCTCGACTTTAACCCTTTACCCAACAGAAGTGCCCTGTGCCAATGCATTCTCTTATATATGCGAGTCGACCATAGGTCGCCTCGCATATATAAGAGAATGCATTGGCTTAACATATTAAAAATTATAAAATTGTTAAAGAATGTAAGATTTTTTTTTTTTAGGCCAATGCATTCTCTTATATATGCGAGGCGACCTATGGTCGACTCGCATATATAAGAGAATGCATTGGCACAGGGCATAACTGTAACTATCACAATGTGGTCAAGGAGCCGGTTCCAATGATATCCATATTTGTATGGTTCTATTGAGACAGACCGATGATATTTTAGGCTGTTGAAGCTTTATTTGGCCGGTTTGTTGGGTAAAGGGTTAAAGCTATTGGTTGGCTTCCAACAGTTCTTATGTCCGTCAACAGTTTCATTTAGCACACCCTACAGGTCACATTTGTCATCCGATCGTCACCAAACTTCATATGGATCTTCGTCATTGTTTTTTTTCTTTCAAAAATTCCTTTAAAAAATATGGCCACCAGCAGCCATCTTGGATTTCAAATTTGAAGCAATCAGCAGACCCTGCAGACCACATTTAGTGAAGAATTAATTGTTTTGAAAATTAATAGGCTTGTTTAGGATCACCTGTAGATGGGAACTAACAAATCTGAATGATTTTCAATAAAAAAAACATGGCAGCCATCTTGGATGTTACTCTTTGCATGACTGAATCCTTTGGCACACCCTACAGACCACATACCCCATCCGATCATCACCAAACTATATGCCCTCCTATATATATGCAATAATAGTTGATATATTACAGAACACACAATGAGCATAGCTTTATCAGATATAAATATGTGATGACGGTCATTTGCGATCTATTATAGTTACTTAAGTATCTACCTTATATGCCCATCGAGCCCACCATTATGTTACCTACAACTTAATAATGAGCGTACTTAAGACACAGTACCGAAAGGGTGATAACCCAATAATGCAATGTATTGTCAACGAGATCTCTGAAACAATTTACAACACCACAAATGATCAACTTTGGCCGTATATAAGTCAAATTCAAACTATTGGGTGTGTGAGCTTGGTGAAGTTTCGGGTCATTCTTTAAAGTCACTTATTTGAGTTATAAAGAAAACGCTCTTTAAAAACAAAACACTCTTTAATTGAATTTTTTGGTTTTTCAATACCGAATAGCTCCATTTTTTAGTCAATATCAATTTCTTAGGGGGGGGGACATTCCTTAAAAGAAACGTGTTTTTAATTGATTTTTGTTTTTGTGTAATTTCTGAATATTACCGTTATTTCATCAATATAATCATCATGTTGTGCCCGTAAGTTCATTATTATGTTTTATATAACATCATGGTGTGCTCGATGGGGGTATATGGTGGACAATTAAAGGCCCAAATAATTTTCAATTGACCAGATGGCATTATACACAAAATATTCCATATTGTATAACATTTGAAAGAGGAAGCTCTAAAACATTGTATTATTAAAGGTACTCAACCCGATAAAACTCCTCTCAATTACTATTTCAAAATATTTGATTCGAGTCGAGGAAGTCACCCATCAAAGCTCAGATTTGTTAGATATCGATTTTATAAATCTATTATTTTTCATTATCGGGAATACTATCTGGCCCAGAACTCAGTCAAAATTACGTTAAAATTTGTGCCAAGACAACCACAGGGACATAACTTTCAACCCGGGAAGAAGATAGGAAATCTCTGTCAGAGGGGCGCTCGATTACCACACATATCAGCGTCGCTGTTGACCACATCTAGATCACAAAAGTACTGAGCACCAAATCGAATTAGCGAGCGTCCATGCAATAACATAGGGAAATGATTTGTGGAGTAAACAGAACACGGTCTTGAGGATTATCAAGACCAGATGTATCGCCTAGAAAGCTACTGAAACCAGGAGAGTTAATAGGACCCATGGGGAGATGACGATAACTCAATTACCCTAAGTACGATGAACCGACGCGCCGTGAAAATACACATGGCCGTGATTAGCAGACACTGGGTATTTTAGGAAGAAGAAGCCGACATGATAAGACAGTTCTAACCAGCTACCCGATAGTAACAACAAATTCTCGGACGCCAGAGAAAAGCAGCTAGAAGGATGGATGAAGATACAAGGTAAACATGATGATCTTGTGATCCTAACAACATCTCACTGATGCGCCGGCGGAAGAAGAACATGAGACGACAGGAAGATAAACTCAACCGGAACTCAACCGAGTAGAAGACAAGCAGATACATCCAACCTATGAAGACGGAAGAAGATCCCAACCCAAGCAGACGACAGGAAGAGAAACCCAGATACCCATGATTGAACATTATTGACTTTGTTATATATAAATAATCAAACCGTTCTGATAGCCTTAAGAGTTATATGTACCCGTATTGGCACATATCTCTTAACTGGTGCCTTCGAGCCAGGATCTGAACGCTAATCACAGACACAACGTGAAACCAGAAGAGGAACAGTGTGAACAGAAACAGTGTGGGAAAATTCGCAAAACGTGAGTCTAATTGTTTATTATCATAATGGCTACCCAACAACAACAATCAGCTGGTGTTCTCGCCCCATTAACAGAATCTATCAATTCTCAAATTGCTGCAATGGCCATGACTACGGTGACACAGGTAGTGACGTCATTTGACGGGGACCCCACGAAATACCACGGGTGGGTCAAGTCGATAGAAAAATGCGCGATCCTAACCGGCGCTAACGAAGCAAAGAAGCCCTATATGGCATTTCAGAGCGCGACGGGCCCCGTATCAGATTTTTTACAAAGATATTTGGCCACGAATCCTAACGCCACGTGGCAAGACACAAAAACTGAATTATCTAGTCGATTTGCCGAGATAAATGACATTCAATTCGCCTTTTCGATGCTAAGAAAAATCAAGCAAAAACAAAACGAAAATTTACATGTGCTTGCCGAACGGATTTTGGAGATCGCGATTGTGGCATACCGAGAGCAGCTCGGCGGGATCAACGCGGTTGAAGGCCAACTCGTAGGGTTTTATATTGACGCTTTAAGAAGCGACAGTTTGAAAATGAAGTTGATCAGGGATGCGCCGAAAACACTAAAATTGGCAGCCGACATCGCCATGCGGGAAATGGGGATCCGACGGGTATTCAACCTACGAACGGGCCGCGAAAATTACAACGAAAACGAACCGGAAGCAATGGAAATCGATAGTTTCAGAAACAAACGCGCGAGAACAACCTGCGATATTTGCGCAAGCGATAACCACACGACCCGTGAACACCGATCACGCCCGAGACAGGTGCATGTCGAAGCGGTGGTTAAACCACGAACAGTCGAATGTTGGACGTGTCAAGGTGACCATTTCGCTCGCGACTGCCCCTTTAAGACCGAAAACCGAAGGCACGTATCTTGCTGGGGTTGCAATGGTAATCACTTGGCTAGAAATTGCCCCTCTAAATCCGGAGATTCGAAGCAGAGGCAATGGAACACGCCAGTAACGCCACCTAGGGGAATCCGCCGAGATCAGCCGAACCGATCACGTGACCTATCCCATGATACACCGCGTCACAGCCGGAGATATCCGACATTAAACGAACCACCGCGACTAATGACCCCGCCCACATACGCAAAAAACTAAGGAATCCTCTCATTGAGGCCACATGTGAGAGGAAATTTAGTATCAACATTGTGGGGAATCCCAGCTCGTGTTTAGTCAGAATAGGGAAAAATAAATATCGCTCATTAGTAGATAGTGGAGCGGAAGTATCATTGATTCACAAACGCGTCTATGACGCATTACAGTTCCGACCAAAACTAACTAGGGAACACATCAACCTTAGCTCCGTGAATGGGAAGTCACTGGGCGTACTTGGTAGCGTGGAACTGACCTTCAGAATGGCGAAACTAAAATTAACCCATAAATTTTATGTAGCGAATGATATGACCCGGAATATGATTTTGGGGAGGGATTGGTTGACCTCTCGGGGGGTCAGACTATATTATGATCTGGGATGCCTCAAGGTCAGTGACGTGTACGTCCCATTGGAATCGGACGCGCACATAGCTTCCCTGCTGAGATTGACCAGCAAGGTTAGCTTAAAGCCTCAAACATCAACTTTATGTATGGGAAAATCAAAAAACTTAGCTTCTCTTCACAAGTCGACATTAATAGAGGTTGCCCAAATCAAGAAAGGTTACCTAGCATCAAAACCCGGTTTGGAGGTAAGGAATTCGATTTCGGAACTAGGTAAAAGACATCAAGTCCCATTGCTACTTGTGAACAACACTAATAAAACCGTTTATCTACGGCGCGGCAGTGTAGTTGGAAAATCAGTCACGTATGGACGAAGACGCAATCGTGCTGGGAAAGGTTATTGTCAAATAACATTACAGCAACAGCCTAAATCATTTATGATGGTACACAAACACGTGAAACAGGCGAAACGCCAACAAGCAGCGAAAGTTAACAAAAAGGCCACAGACACCAAATTCGAGATTGGCGAGGCCGTCTATGTGAAGAATCATTTACGAAAAAGCAAACTTGAAAGCAAATGGAAACTTTACTTCCGCATAACCAAGCAAATAACGCCCGTTACTTTCGAGGTAAGGAATCAATTAACTGGGAAAGTCACACAATCCCATGCTGAACACATGCGCAAGGCCAACCTGGAATGGGAAATCCCCAAAACTGACAACAACAAGCGTGCTCAAACGTATGTTGTTCCCCCCGAAGACGAAGATAGCGACGTTCCTGCCCCTAACCCTGTGGGTGGGTCTTCTGGCGATGAAACAGAACCATTACCAGATGATGTAATCGCTCGATATCGGAGACAATGTTCGGACTCCGATGACGAAGATGTCCCTTTAAGCGAGCTTAAGATGCGCTTACAGCGTAGGAAAACGCGACTCGCACGCTCAGAGCCGCTACAAAACCCTGACTCGTCCATGGACGAGAGACCAGAGCCGAGTGCCAAGGCACGACGCGCTCCAGCGCCTCGTCGAAACGGGCGCAAAGTAACAAAGATGTTTACAAGTGATGACAGCTCAGAGGATGAGTTAATGGAAGTGGCCGCCATTGAACAAAACCCTCGTGAATCTAGGCCCGTACCGGCCCCTCGCAAGTGTAAGCAGCTCATGAATGGAGCGAGCATCAACTTAATAGGCAAACCGTCGCTTCAAGCCCTGCTATCAGCAATAATAATAGAGTGCTCGAAACAGTGACCTGGGGTCCATTACAGAAGAAATGCGACCCTACCCTTAACTGGCTTATTGGCAAACCTAACCTGGCTTCGTAAATGTTGAAAATAGTTAGCCCGACGCCCCAGACCGAATCGCGAATAAATAGTCATGTTCGGATCAATGACAGGTCGCGCGCCCCATGAAACCCGGCACGTACGCATGGCGATTTAATAAATAAAGCTTTGAACTTTACAATCACGCGCCGAGAGATAACGAGCACCACGGCGACGTGCACACCGCCACCCTTAGGGTTACTACGTTAAGCGAATCCCGCACAAATCAAGCGCGATCGAAAATATGCTCACGACTGACTTAGTGAACGAAAAAGTATTACCCCAATGAATGGTAGAGATGGCCAGGGTGGTATTTTGCCCTAGTAACGTAGTTACAGTAGTAATTTTCATTATCTTGACCCACCGATTCTGGTGGAAATTTGTTAAACATCAGTTGCCAAGGTTAGCCATTATGTATAGTAAGCAGTTGGACCAGCGACCTGAGGATATCCCGAATGCCGTGTCCAAAGGACCCATCGACGAAGCAATGGAGACGGATGCACCAAAGCCGTCTGCGCTATTCCGGGACAACACTCAGGAACGCCTACATGTATATCCAATTATAGCCGTCAGAGGCTAACCACATCTGTGGCGGATTTGGATTAGTATTAATTATGTATCGCATATTAATGTATTCCGAATTTCCTTCGTAATTATTGTTGCGCGGATATCAGAATCATTTGCATGTATATAGACATTTATGCATTTCATATATTTCAAATATTAATTGTTGCATAACGATGTCCAGGGTATTATAGTTGTATAATCATCAGAATGATTATAGCAAGCGTTGAATAGGGACTATAAATCCCGACATTCGGTCATAAGTTTTGATGATTGAAATCAATCACCCCGACTTATCTTGTGTTTAACTGTTCGTCAACCAATCCATCTATATAATTAGTTGTAAATTCCATTTTCGTATTGGGCCGATCTGACGACCCTCAAGCGATACCGATAAATTGGAAAAGTAACCATTGTGTATACTGACTGTGTCATTTGTTCTCAAACCTCACACAAATATCCGTTTGAGTATTACAGGCTGACCATGACGGTGGAACAAGGGTCGACCAGTTGTCAGAACCTACCCCCATACTCGGACATTGAGGACGAAAATACCTCGACATCCGATGATGACGATATGACACCCAATTCAGATGCACGACCATCCACCAGCAGGCGGCCGCATGAAAGCTACCTCGACATGATGCCGCGCATGCAGTCACCCACATCCTACAACCAGCCATGGGTACAGCCTTACAACGAGCATAGACGATATTACGCGATGCAGTCACCTCCCCCGCCTTACAGCCCGCCCAGAGAATCTGAAGATGCACTCATCGACATCGACCCCGATTGGTACTACTTCACGGACGAACACCGACAGCCGATCCAGACTCGCCAGCGAACCTACGCTAGAGCACGACAGCAGCCGTACCAACGACACCGACGGACATACGAACAACAGAGGCCTCTCATTCACCGATGCCGCTGTTGCGAAACACTTCGACGAATCATCGACCTGCTGCGCAGCGACGAATTGGACTTGCGATTTCAAGATCAACTTTAAATCGAAAAAGTGAAGGAGTAATGTGCCAAGACAACCACAGGGACATAACTTTCAACCCGGGAAGAAGATAGGAAATCTCTGTCAGAGGGGCGCTCGATTACCACACATATCAGCGTCGCTGTTGACCACATCTAGATCACAAAAGTACTGAGCACCAAATCGAATTAGCGAGCGTCCATGCAATAACATAGGGAAATGATTTGTGGAGTAAACAGAACACGGTCTTGAGGATTATCAAGACCAGATGTATCGCCTAGAAAGCTACTGAAACCAGGAGAGTTAATAGGACCCATGGGGAGATGACGATAACTCAATTACCCTAAGTACGATGAACCGACGCGCCGTGAAAATACACATGGCCGTGATTAGCAGACACTGGGTATTTTAGGAAGAAGAAGCCGACATGATAAGACAGTTCTAACCAGCTACCCGATAGTAACAACAAATTCTCGGACGCCAGAGAAAAGCAGCTAGAAGGATGGATGAAGATACAAGGTAAACATGATGATCTTGTGATCCTAACAACATCTCACTGATGCGCCGGCGGAAGAAGAACATGAGACGACAGGAAGATAAACTCAACCGGAACTCAACCGAGTAGAAGACAAGCAGATACATCCAACCTATGAAGACGGAAGAAGATCCCAACCCAAGCAGACGACAGGAAGAGAAACCCAGATACCCATGATTGAACATTATTGACTTTGTTATATATAAATAATCAAACCGTTCTGATAGCCTTAAGAGTTATATGTACCCGTATTGGCACAAATTACCACTTGATTTTAGAGTTATTCATCCTTGTCTGTTTGAATAGATTTGGAGTACACATCCAGAGCAGATTACGGCAGTTATTGGTACTCATCTCGAGAACATAACAAATTTGAAAAATCAATATCTAATAACTCTGAGCTTTGTTTGATGGGTTCCTCGACTCGAATCAAATATTTTTTACCCCCAAAGCCAAAGAAATAGTAATATAGGACCCTCTGATCGGATTGTTGTTGTTGGAATCTGTTGAGATGGGGACCCTCTTTACGGGTTGAGTACCTTTAACTTATCGGGTCAAATAAACTGTAAACATGTTGCTTTGTCAAGGTTCAGTCTTGTGTTCTGTGCTTAATTTCGATCTGGTCTGTACTGCCAGTTTACTATTCTCAATGGATTGGGAATAACTCTATCTCTTGGTTGTGAATTATGATGCATTCTGGAGTAAATGATGGGGAAGCCTTGTGGTGAATCTGAGAATCTCTTTCACTTGGTGGACACTCCCAGGCCACAGCTTTTCCCACAGGTCCCCAGAACAAAAATTGACCCCACCCCAATAGTACTTAATTATATAGGATTAAGTACTATTGGGGTGGGGTAAATTTTTGTTCTGGGGACCTATGGCTTTTCCGCCGGTATTATGTTGGAATACATATCTTTTGGTTCCTTTTCCAAATGGTGTATACTATGGAATATGTTGTGTATAATGTGATATGGGCAATCGAAAATTAAGTGAGCCTTTTAAAGTATCTATATATGGTAAAAATGACCGTCATTACGTATTTAAATCTGATAATGCTATATATGCGGATAGAGTGTACAGAAAGATCAATATCCCGCGAATAACCTTACCTAATCGGCTGTGGTAATTCGTATATACTAATATCACAGAGTAATCAGCTTATTAACCTGCGCACCCATAATATCCCTCCCTATAACAAGAGTTATTTAACATGTAATTACATGTTAGGTTATTGCCAATTAACACTTCCCTCACCGGGGGACAAAGCGACACCACTAACATGCAGGTGTAAATGTATGGGCCTTAGTGCAGATCATACATGTAATGTTAGTCATCAACATCAAATATTCACAGAATCAAGTGAACATCTGATTCCAAACAAGAAACATGTTTTTATTTTCACTTGTAAAACTGGATGTTTTATATGAAACGAGGTCGCGTCATTGACAGAGTTAATATTACATAAAAACAACGATCTGTTATTGTTCTGACTATTTTTGTCCGTGAAGGTTGACTTGCAAGTTTACGTATTGAGTCCATCCAAGGTCTGGCATAACAGCGTCAGACAATGGTATAGAGGAGGAATTTCTTGTTTTCTTCCGGAATATTAACACTGAAAATGTAAGTATGATTTGTGAATAATGTCGGGTATATTATTTAGTTAACCCTTTACCCAACAAACCGGCCAAAACCGGCCAAATAAAGCTTCAACAGCCTAAAATATCTCCGGTCTGTCTCAATAGAACCATACAAATATGGATATCATTGGAACCGGCTCCTTGACCACATTGTGATAGTTACAGTAAGCCCTGTGCCAATGCATTCTCTTATATATGCGAGTCGACCATAGGTCGCCTCGCATATATAAGAGAATGCATTAGCCTAAAAAAAATCTTTTTTTAACACTTTTTACCATTTTTTCTTACATTCTTTAACAATTTTATAATTTTTAATGTGTTAAGCCAATGCATTCTCTTATATATGCGAGGCGACCTATGGTCGACTCGCATATATAAGAGAATGCATTGGCACAGGGCCGTTCTGTTGGGTAAAGGGTTAAATAATGCCGCAGCTTCGTAGTTAAAGATGCTGGCGGCGTTGGCGGTGTGTATGCTGTTAAAATATTTACCTCCGTCAAAAACCGCCATAAACAGGAAGGATAGTAAAATATAGACAGATCTTGTTCTTATACCAATTAGAAATATGGCATAAACAGCATGTTATTGTCATTTTTTTCCCTTTGTTATGTAAACAAAAGCAAAAAACGTTACGTTTCCTGGCTTTTGTTTAGATCCGTATATGGTAAACATAAAGAGCGTTATTTGTTACTGTTTTCCTGATATGGAAAACATAAAGAGCGTTTATATAATTTGTGTGTGATTAACCAATATAATTGCGCTGTGTTATGTAAACAGAAGCACAACTTCTGTGACACAGCATGCTCTTGTTTATGTACACCATCGTACGTCTTGACGACAATATACTATTTACGCGCTGATTATGTTTGGCATATGAACAAAACTATATATATATTTTAATATTCCTTCTGTTGATGGCGATTTGAACAAATATGAATATTTTGCAACGAACTCCGCCCGTCCCTTTAATTCCCAGCCCGAGCAGGCCCGATCAGGCCCGATGCGCGCATCCCTTTAATTCCCAGCCCGAGCAGGCCCGATGCGCGCATCCCTTTAATTCCCAGCCCGAGCAGGCCCGATGCGCGCATCCCTTTAATTCCCAGCCCGAGCAGGCCCGATGCGCGCATCCCTTTAATTCCCAGCCCGAGCAGACCCGATGCGCGCATCCCTTTAATTCCCAGCCCGAGCAGGCCCGATGCGCGCATCCCTTTAATTCCCAGCCCGAGCAGGCCCGATGCGCGCATCCCTTTAATTCCCAGCCCGAGCAGGCCCGATGCGCGCATCCCTTTAATTCCCAGCCCGAGCAGGCCCGATGCGCGCATCCCTTTAATTCCCAGCCCGAGCAGGCCCGATGCAACAATTGCATTTAAAGGCCCACTTAATTAACGTTTAACCGATTTAAGAGTTTATAGTGCCTTGATATACGGTTTTAAGAGTTTATAGTGCCTTGATATACGGTTTTAAGAGTTTATAGTGCCTTGATATACGGTTTTAAGAGTTTTTACTTCGCACGTATTATAAGGCGCTGTAATTTTCTGTGGGTTATTATCAGCGGAAATGGTCGGTCGTATAAGAAAATGTCAAAAGCAGTGTTTTCCTTTGTGATCCAAGTAGGTACCGAATGAACTGCTGAACGGGAATTTGATCTGCTTAACGGGCATCGTGGTCTGTCAAACTGTGTCGCCCATCATCTTCGGGTATTCCCAGTCGAATCCACACCTCACACACAACCTCCAACCTTGGACTAATATAACTTATAAATAATCGATAGTAAATTCTAATTATGCTTTTCTGTCATTTTTTTTATCTTCGTGGCGTAAAATAAAAAAGTCAATTTATCTCTGAGAGACTTCATATTGTCTCACCTGGGACTAGTATATACTAGTCCCAGGTCTCACAGAGGATGCCGATCTGCTAAGAGGAATTTTTTTTAGTTTAGCCGTTGTGACCAGTGGTGTGATAATCGAAAAAAGAATAAAGAAAGAAAGAACTGAGCCTTCAAATTGTTTCATTATATAAACCCCGTTTTATAGTATTTTACATGTACGTTCATACACTGCATGGCAAGTTTGCACGGTATGGTTTGCAGGCATTTCGTGGTAAAAAAAAACGACCCTTTTCAATGGCGAGAGAATGATTACTTATTCTTAGACGTGTAAATGCTGAGCGGTCAGCTAGCGACGCTGTATTTAAGAGATAGGGTTCTAGGACAATATCTCTTTTAAAAAGTCGATATGTTCTTAATTTATTATTACCAGTTTTTGAAACACCATCACGCATACTTGTTCTGAAATTTTCAGTGTGATTTTCTCTGAGCTGGCATTTAAATGACTTTAGAAGCTTGTTATGCATCTGTACCACAGCTAACTCCTACATTTCGTTTCACAATAGAGTTCTCTATCTTATGCTGCATATCATCAGCAAACATAATTATGTTTGAAGATTGACAAAACTGCAGCCTGCACAAGTTGGTGCTGTCTGGTGTTTCATTTGTACAAACTGGTTCTATTATGTTTCTTGTTCTACATCAGTGGTGCAGCACATAGCCCTAAATTCCACACCGTGCATGAGAAGTGTTACTGGCCAAGTTCAAGACAATCACATGCAACAATAAGGCCAGTGCCACTTAAAGGTACTCAATCCGTAAAGAGGGTCCCCATCTCAACAGATTCTAACAACAACCATCCGATCAGAGGGTCCTATATTACTATTTCTTTGACTTTGGGGGTAAAAAATATTTGATTCGAGTCGAGGAACCCATCAAACAAAGCTCAGAGTTATTAGATATTGATTTTTGAAATTTGTTAATTGCTCGAGATGAGTACTAATAACTGCCGTCAATTTGGTAACCTGCTCGAGATTTTACGCCAAAACTCTATTCAAACAGACAAGGATGGATAACTCTATAATCAAGTGGTAATAATAACGAAATTTTGACTGTCTTCTGGGCCAGAAAGAATTCCCGATAATGAAAAATAATAGATTTATAAAAATCGATATCTAACAAATCTGGGCTTTGATGGGTGACTTCCTCGACTCGAATCAAATATTTTTGACCCCCGAAGCCATTGAAATAGTAATTGAGAGGAGTTTTATCGGATTGAGTACCTTTAAACAACACCAATTTGAAAATGGTAAATTATTCAATCAAGCGACGCTCAGAAGCTTGGTTAGAACAAAGTGCTGCCTTTACCATGCTCTCAACTCGTTGATAATTTCAATACGATCGGACGAATAACTTATATTTAGGAGATATAGGGTATTATGCGAGGGGGACTTACTTTTTTTTAAGTGTTTATTTTATTTTCTAACAAGCCTGCAAATAGTGTGTCTGTCATTTTCAGAATGAGGTTCCCCAGTTTGGTGAATTTAGTAACGCTATCCCGCTAGGCGGACTAGCGTCACCAAATTCACCCCCCTGGGAAACTCATACTGTTGAAGCTGAAGATATTGCAACATCATTTTGATAAATCCCGATCCCAGGACATTAAATAGATATTTAAAGAAAATAATGAAACACAGATAAAACTGAAAACTGTTTATTATTATTATTATTATTATTATTTGTTTATAAAGGCATAATAAAGTGGTTTATTTCGATCGCAAGATCATTGTAAATCTATGTTTGAAATACAATTTGTCGTGGTTGACGTTGCTAACAAGATAGAGTTGTCCTTCTTGGTACACTTTTGGTTTGCTCGGAACGTTTTCGCATTGATTTCTGTTCCATAACAATATGAATAACATAATGTGATAAGAAATACTAAATAACATTCATATTAATTAATTGATAGCGCACCTCCGGACAGGTGCATGTATAGATATAACTTTCTGGAAAGAGATAGTCTGATATATCATCTTTAACCTCTACCATGCAATGTTATGCCACCAAAACAAAAGAGCAAAGTTCACTTAAAGGTACTCAACCCGTAAAGAGGGTCCCCATCTCAACAGATTCCAACAACAACAATCCGATCAGAGGGTCCTATATTACTATTTCTTTGGCTTTGGGGGTAAAAAATATTTGATTCGAGTCGAGGAACCCATCAAACAAAGCTCAGAGTTATTAGATATTGATTTTTCAAATTTGTTATGTTCTCGAGATGAGTACCAATAACTGCCGCAATCTGCTCTGGATGTGTACTCCAAATCTATTCAAACAGACAAGGATGAATAACTCTAAAATCAAGCGGTAATTTTAACGCAATTTTGACTGAGTTCTGGGCCAGATAGTATTCCCGATAATGAAAAATAATAGATTTCTAAAATCGATATCTAACAAATCTGAGCTTTGATGGGTGACTTCCTCGACTCGAATCAAATATTTTTGACCCCCGAAGCCATTGAAATAGTAATTGAGAGGAGTTTTATCGGGTTGAGTACCTTTAAGAGAGATTGTTTTCCATGCATGCATGACTTTTCCTTTCTGCATCTTTTAAAGATTTTGATTTGTTAAAAAGGCGTAAAGATCTAGTTTTGTTCATATGGTATACAAGATCTTCAACTCGTTGCGTTGGGATATAAGATTTTATGAAAGTCGTTTGATAAGTTTGATTCAAAACTCGTCTACGACTCGTTGTGAATCAAATTTATCAAACTCGTTTCATAAAATCTTATATATCTTAAATCTATATAGAAAGTTCTCTGATCCGGGTTTTACGCTATACGTCATGTCTCTAACTCGCGGTCATATTGGATCTACCAGGCCCGGTTCCGTGGTTTTAGTGCTACATGTCAAAGTTCTGGAGTAGCATTTCCATAACATGGAAGTCATGAATATTCAAAAGTTGCACATATATATATATATGGAAATGCTACTCCAAAACTTGTAGCACTAAAACCACGGCACCGGGACTGGATGAATCTCTGAAACCACGGAATGGGGCTGGATGAATCCAATACGGCCGCGACTCAGTGATCTCGCTTATTCAGCTGAACGTCATAGCAGACACGTCTTACCAGACATGAATCATGTGCTCTGTAACGTCTTACCAGACATGAATCATGCGCTCTGTAACGTCTTACCAGACATGAATCATGCGCTCTGTAACGTCTTACCAGACATGAATCCTGCGCTCTGTAACGTCTTACCAGACATGAATCCTGCGCCCTGTAACGTCTTACCAGACATGAATCATGCGCTCTGTAGCGTCTTACCAGACATGAATCATGCGCCCTGTAACGTCTTACCAGACATGAATCCTGCGCCCTGTAACGTCTTACCAGACATGAATCCTGCGCTCTGTAACATCTTACCAGACATGAATCCTGCGCTCTGTAACGTCTTACCAGACATGAATCCTGCGCTCTGTAACGTCTTACCAGACATGAATCATGCGCTCTGTAACGTCTTATCAGGCATGAATCCTGCGCTCTGTAACGTTTTACCAGACATGAATACTGGGCTCGGGTTTCCAGACAGATGTTACCGTTTGTGTTATACCTAAAAAGTTCATACAGACATACATCACATTTTCAAATTTGTTTCATTTCTGAATTATAGGCAGTGGTCTGATCCAAGGATTATGCTATCTATAGCTGAACATTTCTACCAGCCATGAAATCAGCACTCGAGTTTCCAGTCATTGAAGGCAGAGATTACCCTCTCCCAAACCCAGCAGACAACAAAAGCAAACAAACAAATACACAACAAGAACAAAAGCAGCAGCAACAACAACAACAACAACAACATACATACATCCAATAACAACGATAGAGGCACCCAAAAGTGACTAATAAAAGAGATTTTCAATCCAAAATCCAGCTACAATCTTCTACCATGAAACCTGCGCTGGGGTTTCCAGTTATCGAGGACAAATGTTATCTACCAAACCCAGCAGACGACGACAATAACAACAACAACAACAACAACAAAAACAACCCAAAAAACAACAACAGAGACAGAGTTTCCCAAAAGGTTTCGTTACAGCTACCAGGCATATTTTCTCATAAATTCAAGAAGGTTGAAGATTTGAGGATGGAGGCTTCTCTGGGTAGCAGGGATTCTTCTGAATACTCAAGCGACAACAGTGCTGTTAGTTCCGCGAAGAAATATGTCGGAAACACGAATTTCAAATCCAGATTCCCATACAATCTTTCAGGCGATAATTTAGCTAAATGTGTTACTAACGCAAATATACGAGCAAAACCTTCCTTCAAGCTACCGCCGATCGAATTCGATCAGAAAGCGACGGAGTTGTGTATGAACAGGAGAAAACAGACCAAGAGGTTGTCGAAGAAAAACAACCACAAACTTGTGGTGCCCGACAGGGAGAAGAGCTCGTCTGATTATTTCCGACCGGAGACTGTCACACTTTCCCACTGAACGATCATGCAACGTTTGGTGAAACCGTGAAGGACATCTCATGTAATCTCGTTCCCGAATCAGTCGCTTCCTTCACTGTTCCATGTATAAATTCAACAAGGGGAGTTGTGCCTTATGGTATAGCACAGTGAACACACATTAAAGGCCCACTTAATTTTCGAATCACCAGACCACATTTATACAAAATATTCCACATTATATACCATTTGAAAGAGGAAGCTTCAAAACATTGATTATCAACTGATCCGGTCGAATGAACTGGTAAATTGTTGTTTTTGTCGAGGTGGCGAGGTGTGTTATGTGCTTAATTTTGATTCGGACTGGACTGTAAAGTTTATTATTATCAATGGAAGGGGAATAGCTCTATCTCTTAGTTTGAATTCTGATGTATTCTTGGTTGACAACGGGGGAAGTCTTGGACTTGGAATGAATCTGTGTATCTATCACTTAGTGGACACTCATAGACCACAGCTGTTCCGTATTCTGGTGGAATATATATATGTTTGGTTCCTCTTTCAATTGGTATATGGTATGGACTATGTTGTGTATAATGTTATCTGGGCAATCGAAAATTAAGTGGGCCTTTAACCCTTTACCCAACAAAACGGCAAAAAACGCCCATACAAAGCTTCAACAGCCTAAAATATCTTCGGTCTGTCTCAATAACACCATACAAATATGGATATCATTGGAACCGGTTCATTGACCACATTGTGATGGTTACAGTTATGCCCTGTGCCAATGCATTCTCTTATATATGCGAGTCGACCATAGGTCGCCTCGCATATATAAGAGAATGCATTGGCCTAAAAAAATTCTTTTTTAACACTTTTTACCATTTTTTCTTATAATATTTTCTACATTCTTTGACAATTTGATCATTTTTAATATGTGTTAAGCCAATGCATTCTCTTATATATGCGAGGCGACCTATGGTCGACTCGCATATATAAGAGAATGCATTGGCACAGGGCCGTTCTGTTGGGTAAAGGGTTAACAGCCACTATAGTGTCTTACTTATATGTGTTCAAATATCGGACCGATAGCTTCGTCTTTCAATCCAAAATGGCTTTCACAGAGGTCAACATACAACAAGTCACACGGCAGGCGTGTGAGATATAAACAATAATTGCGCTTCGCTAAAATGTAATTGACTTCCCTCAACATAATTTGCGCTTCGGTGCAATTGAATTGCTTTTTCTAGTAATTTCGTTACGCTGCAGCACAATTGTATTACGATTCATCGCAAAAAAATTGCTCTGCAGCGCAATTATTAAAATAAATGCGAATTTGGACTCTCGTACGAATAAACGTATTTACAAATAAAAAGTGCGTGCGGAATGGCACATATACGGTTATGATCCGCGGCTCAATCACTACTAGAATCGTTCCTCAGCTCACCAGAAATCCCGTGAGTGGATGGCGACGCAGGGTGAGCTTGGACATGTCATCTCGTAAGTTATCGTTCCCAGGAAAGATAACACTGCAAAACTTACGAAAATGAGACAATTCGCACTGGTATATGTGACTCCAAAGGTGGCGCAACGCTAACCACTATGATTTTGAATGCACGAATCTGGTGTATAGTGATTTAATATATGTGGATACTGAAAATTACTGATTAACCGAAAGCAATGGACGCTAACTCGTTTGTATTGCACCTATTGGAAATATATGCATGTATTCCAGTATTATGAATTATATATGACATTTGAGCCTGGACCTTCTTGTTATCGAACTAGGTGAATATCGCTTCAAATTGCCCTAAACCGAGTAATATCATTTTACGACATCACCAATCCGAGTAACACCATTTTACGACATCAAAAATCCGAGTAATATGGTTTTATGACATGCCATAAAACCATCTCACTGCTAAATAATTTGTAGACATATATTTTTTTGACATCACTCATTTGAAAGAGTTGTCGATATTACACTTTTATTAAGGGTCAGATGTACGTTTGACCAAAATTTCCTGATATTTCTAAATGGATTTTCTTAAAATCTGTCTGGAATTTATTTGTGAAATTTGGTACAAGCGATTATTATGATATAATATTTAAGAACCATCGAACAATTATTGGTTATTATAATCTCATTTACTTCACTTTTATGGCATGGAAAATATTTAAAATTTCACCGTTTTCAGGTACCAAGAACTTCTGTAAATTAGATTTGTTTCAAAAGTGCAGATCATATATCCATGATACCATATCTGAAGATCATGAGAGGAGACTTAATTTTTCTTGATTAATGATCTTTTATTTATTATTTTGACTGAGAAAGATAACTACACACAAATAATTTTCTATATTTGAGAATTTTCATGTCATTCATGTTGTTCAATGAAAAATTGGGCTGAGATAAGTTCTGGGTCATGGCTTCATAGTCAAGTTTAAAGCTGACCACAATTTCTCTTAACACTGTGGCCTAATTTTCTTGATTGTTCCCTGCTTGAGTGGACAACACTGCATATCAACAGTTGGTTTCATTGGGCTGGAATATTTGTGACTGCTTTATTCTTCATTATAATATATGGGGGTATGATGCTATACTGTGCAATTAAAAATCTAACTCCACATAATGATACAAATGAAGCCTCCTCTCATGGAGCCAATACAATAGGCTGTTTGGTTATTGGGGAGCTGCGTGAAATTATTAATTATTCTAGCAGTTCTCGGTACCGAAAGGGACAACAAAGAAACTAATATTTTCAACCTCCCAAATGTATTATAATCCATTGTTTTTGTCACCTCTTAATAATTGCTCAGATTCTGCAAACAATTAAGATGATGATATGTGAAATTCAAGATTTTTTGCCTGATATCCAGAGAAATACTTTGTTGAAAATCTCTTGCCATATTTGGCTGTAATTATGCAAAACGTGCATCTCCATCTTAAGAGGCGATCTAATTAATAAATAGGATATTACTTGGTTGGTTTGATATTGGCCTGCTATCAGCACCTGGTAACCTCATGTGAGCCTTCGGTCTCAGACTGATATGAGGTCCCCCGGGCTGATATAAGGTTACCCCGGGCCGATATGAGGTCACGACGGGCTGATATAAGGTTACGCCGGGCTGATATGAGGTTACCCCGGGCTGATATGAGGTTACTCTGGGCTGATATGAGGTTACCCCAGGTTGATATGAGGTTACCCAAGGTTGATATGAGGTTACCCCGGGCTGATATGAGGTTACTCCGGGCTGATATGAGGTTACCCCAGGCTGATATGAGGTTACCCCGGACTGATATGAGGTTACCCCGGGCTGATATGAGGTTACCCCGGGCTGATATGAGGTTATCCCGGGCTGATATGAGGTTACCCCGGGCTGACATGAGGTTACCCCGGGCGGATATAAGGTTACCCCGGGCTGATATGAGGTTACCCCGGACTGATATGACCCCGGACTGATATGACCCCGTACTGATATGAGGTTAGCCCGGGCTGATATGAGGTTATCTCGGGCTGGTATGAGGTTACCCCGCGCTGATATGAAGTTACCCCGGGCTGGTATACATATGAGGTTACCCCGGGCTGATATGAGGTTACCCCGCGCTGATATGAAGTTACCCTGGGCTGGTATGAGGTTACCCCGGGCTGGTATGAGGTTACCCCGGACTGATATGAGGTTACCCCGGGCTGATATGAGGTTACCCCGGGCTGATATGAGTTTACCCCGGGCTGGTATGAGGTTACCCCGGACTGATATGAGGTTACCCCGGGCTGATATGAGGTTATCCCGGGCATATATGAGGTTACACCGGGCTGGTATGAGGTTACCCCGGGCTGATATGAGGTTACCCCAGGTTGATATGAGGTTACCCCGGGCCGATATGAGGTTACCCCGGGCTGATATGAGGTTACCCCGGGCTGGTATGAGGTTACCCCGGGCTGATATGAGGTTATTCTGGGCTGATATGAGGTTACTCTGGGCTGATATGAGGTTACTCTGGGCTGATATGAGTTTACCCCGGACTGATATGAGGTTACCCAGGGCATATATGAGGTTACCCCGGGCTGATATGAGGTTACCGCGGGCTGATATGAGGTTACCCCGGGCTGATATGAGGTTACCCCGGGCTGATATGAGGTTACCCCGGGCTGATATGAGGTTACCCCGGGCATATATGAGGTTACCCCGAGCTGATATGAGGTTACCCCGGGTTGATATGAGGTTACCCCGGGCTGATATGAGGTTACCCCGGACAGATATGAGGTTATCCCGGGCTGATATGAGGTTACCCCAGGTTGATATGAGGTTACCCCGGGCTGATATGAGGTTACCGCGGGCTGATATGAGTTTACCCCGGACTGATATGAGGTTACCCCGGGCTGATATGAGGTTACCCCGGGCTGATATGAGGTTACCCCGGGCTGATATGAGGTTACCCCGGGCTGATATTAGGTTACCCCGGGCTGATATGAGGTTACCCCGGACAGATATGAGGTTATCCCGGGCTGATATGAGGTTACCCCGGGCTGATATGAGGTTATCCCGGGCTGATATGAGGTTACCCCAGGTTGATATGAGGTTACCCCAGGTTGATATGAGGTTACCCCAGGTTGATATGAGGTTACCCCGGGCTGATATGAGGTTACCCCGGACAGATATGAGGTTATCCCGGGCTGATATGAGGTTACCCCGGACAGATATGAGGTTACCCCGGGCTGATATGAGGTTACCCCAGGTTGATATGAGGTTACCCCGGGCTGATATGAGGTTACCGCGGGCTGATATGAGTTTACCCCGGGCTGATATGAGTTTACCCCGGGCTGATATGAGTTTATCCCGGGTTGATATGAGGTTACCCCGGGCTGATATGAGGTTACCCCGGGCTGATATGAGGTTACCCCGGGCTGATATGAGGTTACCCCGGGCTGATATTAGGTTACCACGGGCTGATATGAGGTTACCCCGGACAGATATGAGGTTATCCCGGGCTGATATGAGGTTACCCCGGGCTGATATGAGGTTACCCCGGGCTGATATGAGGTTACCCCAGGTTGATATGAGGTTACCCCGGGCTGATATGAGGTTACCGCGGACAGATATGAGGTTACCCCGGACAGATATGAGGTTATCCCGGGCTGATATGAGGTTACCCCAGGTTGATATGAGGTTACCCCGGGCTGATATGAGGTTACCGCGGGCTGATATTGGGCCTAAAATCAAACAAACCAAGTAATATCCTTTAAATATAACCTTTATAGTGACAAATCGACATACAATTTTCAGATTAAGTGAATTAACCCAGGCTATTGAACAGCTATATGCGTTCGATAGTCTGAAACAAATCGTTCCAAAAGTATCATGTCAGTGTCAGCCTACCAGAAATCGCGGCAGGACTCACCGCGGCCAAACAGACGAAGCGTGGACGATGACGTCATACTGCGGGGAATTCCCTGTGTGGATATGGCAATGCAAAGGATATCAGACTGCCTCTGCCTTTCGAATCGTGGCTGTTCTATAGTCTGCATGGGTTCACTCAGACTACAATTCGCGGTAAAACTTGGAACTGGAAGTTGGCAAACAAAATTAGTCATCATTTCATTCAAGATAATAATAATAATAATAATAATAATGATGATGATTACATCGGCCTATAGCAATTTCCGGTTACGTAGCGTTTTTCCAAAGACCCATAACTCCGAAGGTCCGATTCTCCGAAGGTCAGATTCTCCGACGCCCCGATTCTCCGAAAGCCCATAACTCCGAAGTCCCGATTCTCCGAAATCCCATAACTCCGAAGACCCATAACTCCGAAAGCCCATAATAGTAGGGCGGCTCCGTGTCAAAAAAAGGGTGAATCGTGCATTTTATGGTAAAAGCAACAAACTTTGTATACAACATCCTGAGGTGATATCTTGTGGATGTAGATATCATGCCAAGCTAGGGAGAGCCCATGGTTGCCATGGTAACCACCGAAAAAAAATGGCCACCAAAAATGCCAAATTGGCTTTTTGCGGAAGTGCGATTTTGGCGCCCCTCTCCCTGCACTGCACCCCTGACAAATAGCGCCACTTTTACCATCTTGAAATCACACGATTAGATTCCTCGTTTCATGGAGAAGAATGTGTACCAACATTGTGGAAATGGCGCTATACACGTTTATCAATTCTTGTGCACCTCTCCCCTTGCGTGCACACCTGACTCAAATGGCGCCACTATTGACATCTGTAAACCACACCATTAGATTCCTCATATCATGGAGATGATTATGTATAAGTTTGGTGGAAATCGGCGACAATTTTGTTTCTGCCCCTCCCCCTTTTGTGCCCCTGACAACAGCGTCACTTTAGAAAATTCTAACCCGCACTATCTTATCCATTATCTTTCTTGTAAACAAAAGTACCAAAATAGACCTCTCTATTGTTATCGAGATGGTCCCTGTAAATTTTTATGGAACACAGACAGACATTGGCAAATATATATATATATATATATATATATATATATAAGAAATGAATAATCCATGGTCTGAACAGATTGTTTAGTCTATAGGCCTTTCGTGCTTCTTGCATTTTTCAATATACATTGATTAACAACGAGTTATTATGACGTCACTTCCGTTGGGGGTTGTACACGTCACTTCCGGCGTTTAGTTTCGACCGGAAACGTTGTTTAAAGAGATCTTCTTGTGCTAGTCTAGCCATAATATTGTCTGTTTTCATTTTGTAGAATGGGAATATCCTGAAGTTGCCATTGTTGCATTCTTCCAAATGCCCACTTAGTGGTATCTGTCGATATTCCTTATGATTTATTTGTTGCCGATGGATGGTCACCCTTTCACGTACAGTGTTTCCTGTTTGGCCTACGTATCCTTCACCGCATCCATCGCAAGTTATGTAGTATATCAGATTTTTTGATTTACAGTCCAAGTCAGTATTTGGGAATATTTCCATTTTGTTTTTTAATGGTAATTTTTTCCCCGGAAACACGTGACGGCATGCTTTACATCGTTTGTCACCACAGCGTTTTACTTGGTATTCAGTTTTGTTTTCTGTGATGAAGCGTGCCTTTGTCAGGATTCGTTTTAAGTTACTTGGTTGGCGCTTACTATCTATAATTTCGTCCTTATTCACCAGCGATCGCATTTTGTCACTCTTTTTCTAGGATAGGAAAAAGGTCCTTTGCACATCGCGAGATGTTGTTGTGGCGAGGATTGTGTGTGGTTACAAATGGTATAGATATTTTTGTTATTTTGTTTTAACTTTTCGGCGCGAAGTTCTTCTAATGTGGTGTTCCGCGCTCCATCTATGCCATTCATTATTAATTGTTCTGGATAATGTTGTTGTTTCAAGAATACGTAGAGTTCTTCCAATCTTTTATCTCGTAATGTTGGTTGGTTCGACAAAAATGGTTCCAACCAAAGTCAGATGCTATGTCAAAAATGTTTTCTATTAAATATGTATGTCAGTGTGCGTTTTAGTCATGGTTCGGACGATGAACCCATTTCTTTGTGATAGATGCCAAGATTAATCAATTAGTTTGCAATTGAGTTAAAGGGAGGTAAAAGCTATTCTGCATCATAAGTTTCAAGATATATCCAAGTAGACCCACGGAGCGTCGATAAACCTAGCGGTATTTTCAATTGGGAGATTCATTTCAACAGAACATACTGTGTGTCATTATCTAAAGAGTGATTTGTAATTACCTCTCCAATTCTGTTCGCTGGAGACTACAAAATGCCACCAGTCTCATAATATTAATATATGGATTTCCAGAATAACAGGTGCGCCTCGGGTGGTAAAAGCCTTTTGTATTTATCACATTGAGTGCTTCTTTCAACGGTTTACATTTAAACATCAGAATCCCCTTCCTGCTGAAAACTTTGACGAGCGACACATGCCAATCGATATAGGTATCGCTGGGCATGTAGTGACAAGGCTGAAATCTAGCTCCAGTCTTATAATTGATGCTACGTACACAGAATGACAATGCTTTCATGAAAGTCCTATCCGATTGATTTAAACCTATTACAATACAAATTGGCATTGTCTTGGAGAATGACTATATACATATATTGCATATTTTGGTTATAAATGTTGAAATCGTTGTCCGACTTAAGTTGGCTGAATATCAGGCACAAATCAATTGCTAGTTTTCCGGGTGACATCTTGTCTGAGTGTAAACAAGAAGTCAAGACAGTCACCGTATAATCAACTTGTTTTATAGTATTAGTGCATACTTAATGCAGATATAAACAAATACAAATACCGTATACATGAAGATGTTGTCCGGGTGGGATGAGGTGTGTTTGACAATTAATTTGGAAATGCCGCGCCGCCTCATACATGTACTATAGGCTATAGTCCCTGGTTTGGCCAATGGGTCGATAGTCGGTGTGACTATACAGAGCGTTTAGGATTTCAAGTGGGGTTCGCTGATCTCTTCGTGGTATACCTGCCAGTATCTTGGGTTCTGGGACTTCTCTTCCCGATATCGTGACGTCGTATCGTTTATACCACTATATGGACATGTAGTGTGGTCGTGGTACGCAAAAAAAAAAAACGGGTTGACCCAGAAGAAATTGGTAAAGAAGCGATCTCGATGTCATTCAACGCGGGAGAATCTCTGCTACAACATATCCAAAATCCCCTAAAATCCGCTTTGGGCAAAATTCAGGATCCAAGATGGCGTCCAACATGGCCGCCTTTAGTCAAAAGAGATTCTGACTGAGATTAATTCGACATAATGAGAACAAATGTTGCCATATTTATACAAATGTAAACATTTTTGCAAAGGTAAAGTATTATGCCACATATCTATAGAAAAAATGGAACCCCTCGCTCCAGATGGCTGCCAAAATGGAGGCCTAAACTCGAACATTTGAAGTTTTTGCCTAATATCTTAAAGATAAATTCATGTTGTTTGATAATGGTTCAGAATGGCGACATTGATTAGTCATATTCATGTTAATTCAGCAATGGAGCAATGAAAGATACCATAAATGGGGTCCCAGACTCATTACACCCTCAAAAATTTGATTTATCAGAACGCGGTATAAAATTCCACAAAAATCGCCATTGGGATTCCAGTCATATATCAACAATAAATGAACAGAACTGTACAATGTAAGTTGGGCATAGCATTATCTATAATTTCTCCAATTCAATGAAACCCAAATTGGCGCTTTGTCTTAAAATGGCTGCCAAAATGGCGGTCAAAATATGGAAAATGGCAGATATTTAGAATGGTCGTCAGAGGGTTAGACCCAAAGGAATTGGTAAAGAAGCGGTTTTGTTGTCATTCGACGCGGGCGAATCTCGTGTATAACATATCCAATATCCGCTAAAATCCGCTTTGGGGAAAATACATAATTCAAGATGGCGTCCAACATGGTCGCCAATAATAATGAAAATGGCAAATATGTAGTTATTCACGAAAACCCACTCGACAAAACGACAATTCGGCACCATCGATTGAAATCAATGTTTTTTGTGGGTATGAGTAGCCAATCACGATTCAAAATGCTAAGATGGCTACCAAAATGGCCACCGAAAATTGTCGAAATTTAAGTTCTGCTCAGAGGAAAGCCGAAACAACACTTCGGTTGTGAGCTAACGATGACAGACCTATTAAACATGTTGACAATAATCTACAACCACAATCAGTTCAGCCCGTAATGTTCAAACTAAGCAGTATCTACTGCAGGATCCAACACGATGTCCACTTATTACGAGGGACTATCTGGAAATTAATTAAAAAGAAATTAAATTGCTATGAATCTGGATTATTTGAAAACACGGTGTCAATATTTCTACTTATAACGACTATTCGGAACATCAAATGTATCGGCATCTATCCGGAAGCATCAGGCTATAATGGGTTTTCCAGTGATGGCGAAAGTGAAAAGGACAGGAGGGAAAAGCGAATAATCTGGGGTTTACTTAATTGGTGGGCAAGTTGGTTATCGGAGCTGGGACGTTTCAAAGTAAAGTTATTTTCTTCAATATCAAGAGGAAAAATGAAAATTCGCACGTATATTGTATACCCTTCACCCTCCGTGTGACAATTCCGTGGATAGAAACATTATAGTAAATATATAGACGCACCGATATCTTCTACACATTTAGTGAATTTCATCAATGATATGTAGACACAATGTGTGCCACGGCTGGGTCTGATCCGTAGGCGGAAAGGTACCAACCATTTAGCTTGATGAACTGGTATTTCAAGGTTGTCATTGGATATAAATGCCACAGCCACAAGAACATGGTGATTAACAACATGTTTGTCTAAGAAATGTGAACAATGAACAATCAAACTGCCACATAAGGCGTTCATCCATGCTCATCGGAGCACGAAATATGTGCAAATTAATGACACGAAAACTATTTCATGCGGACGACGTACTCTAGACCTTCATCCAACGTCATTTCCTATTAACTTTTACTGTTTGTATGGACGGTTTCGAGGTTTGAAAATCCCGCTTGTCCAAGAAAACCTCCACATACTTACGGAGTAAACAATGTATGGGGATAGTTTTTTCATACATATATGTATTTGGCACACGTATTTTCTAGAACATAAGAGATCACCATTTACCGGAGTGTTGATATCTGGGAAGAGATCAGAGTAAAACTACTTTTCTTACATGTCGAAATGGGGAATCCATGGGCTACATTTAGTTCCAGCTTGAAACTTGAAAATGATGGCCGAGCCCGAATAGTTAATATTTCGTCGCATCAGTGCTATAATGTAACCCACATTAACTTTCCGAGAAAATGAAGGTTGAAGTTTTTAGACAACATTTCTCATAATGTTGACAAAGCATGACGTATTGTTGTATTTATCCCAATGAAAACTGACATTAGCTGTTCATTGAACCACATATTGTTTTCTGTTTACTCCCTCGTTTTCTTTTAAAAAGCAATAGCTTGTTTGGAGATATGACATTTTGCGTATGCCAGCGATGATTCGTTTCCGTGCTATAATGAAGTTGTGCTAATAAATGCAGATTAAGCTAAATATGGTGGCATGTGTCTAAGAACTAAAAAGTGCATATTCTACACTATGAAAATTCACCCATGTGCATCATCATACAGAAATGTGTGCAACAGTCACAAAATTTAAATCACCAAATGATTACGTGACTAACATGGAGATACTACCATATAGCACACATTTTATAATTCACAAACACAAAACAGAAGTCACGTGGACAACCTGAAGCGTCCGATTGGCTGCTGTTGGACATACGACCTCATAGCACGAATAATTGTAAAGATCGCTGGAGATACGACATTTGCTTCACTGGTTTGTGCGAATATTTGTCATCCAATGCAAAGACAGTTTGGCCCATCGGATTGAATTTTTTCTCACGATTCGAATGGTATAAAATACTCATTTCCCGCCATAATGGAGTTACGACATTATAGCACTGATGCGTCGAGCTTTTGTCAAACCCGCGGGAAGCCACCAAAATATTGAAAATAAATAGTTTTGATGTATATGAGCCACTTACATGTATATTAGCCAACTATCAACTGTATCCACCACTCACAACTTCCATTATATGATAAGCTGGACAGAGTCTACCATTTTCGTTTTGGAAGCCATATTAGATAAAATTTATTGTTTCTTTTGGTCTATTTGAGATGGAATGTTCACAAATAAAATTATTTTGTAGACAAGGTCTGCTCATCCCTAAATATCAAATGTGACCAGAACCCCAAAGTCGATTTTGGTTAAATTTCATACCGCATTCGTTATAACTTATTAGTGAAGGACCGGAGTAAACTATGATCTAATCGATTAGACATGTCATTGCTGGAATGATCAGTTGACACGGTCATTGAAAGAATATACCCATTGTTTCCCAGTTCAGAGAGCAACAAGTGATAAACAGAAGTGATAGAAAATAGTATTTTTCACATTGGGTGGCCATTTTGGCAGCCATTTTTGGTACTGATTTTTAAGTTTTTACATAGAGCTAGCATAATGGCATCATAAAGAGGTATACATTCTTATTTATTTGATCAATTTTATTCATCAACCACTACTTATAATGGATTGAATGACACTGTGATCAATATCCGCCATTTTCCATATTTTGACCGCCATTTTGACCGCCATTTTGGCAGCCATTTTGTGACAAAGCGCCAATTATAGTTTCATTGATTTGGAGTATTCATATATATTGGTATGCACAACTTACATTGTACAGTGCTGTCCATTTCTTGTTGATATATGACTGTAAACACAATGGCGATTTTTGTGGAATTTTATACCGCGTTCTGTAAAATCGAATTTTTGAGGGTGTAGATGAGTCTGGGACCCCATTTATGGTATCTTTCATTGCTCCAATGCTGAATTAACATGAATAAGCTTAATCAAAGTCGCCAGTCTGAACCATTATCAAACAACAGGAATTGATCTTTAAGATATTAGTCAAAAACTTCAAATGTTCGAGTTTAGGCCGCCATTTTGGCGGCCATCTGGGACTAGGGGTTCCATTTTTCCCATAAACAGGTGGCACAATATTTTACCTTTGCAAAAAATGTATACATTTGTATACATATGACAACATTTGTTCTCACTATAATCGAATTAATCTCAGTCAGAGTATCTTTTGACTAATGGCAGCCATGTTGGACGCCATCTTGGATCCTGAATTTTGCCCAAAGCGGATTTTAGCGGATTTTGGATATGTTATACACGAGATTCTCCCGCGTCGAATGACACCAAAACCGCTTCTTTCCCAATTTCTTCTGGGTCTAACCCTCCGACGACCACACTAATGGCCGAAAATCGTGACCATCTGCTCCTCTGGTATTTAAACAATTAAATTGAAAATATGGATAGAGAAATCCCAGATCCATCAGGACCTAAAACTCATACGTATTTTCAACAACAGACTGGGAGCATAAACATGATTACGTAGCCAGAAGCATGGCGGCTTCCCGGGAATCCTTTCATTGTCATCGGTGCTACTCGGTGGGCGTCCATATGACAGGAACGCAACCACATTACCACTGATCGCGCCAAAAGAGTAGCCGCTATCGTGTCACTTGCAACACTTAGGAAACAGCCGTCCACACCATACTGTGCCATAACCAATACAAAATCGAAGACTGCCACCCTCCAATGTGTTTTTGTTCTTGAGGACACAATTGTCACGGTTATTGACGCTGTTGTGTAGGATTGTAATATATGACAACTTCAGAAATTAGCAGTCTTCCAGGGGACTTAGTATCGAACGTGTTTTCATTTTTTGAAAACAATGAAAACCGGTTCAGCCAGTTACAGAGGTGTTGCCGATTTAAATGCAGACGGGGAACAACAGTGCAGTTATATTTGTCGATAACTTCCTGTTGATCTCTTCGAGACAAAATCCATACATGGGAATGACATGACCACCATCCGATTTTAAATCTTCAAAATACATTTTCAATGTATAAACCTACACACACGGATTGAAATAATTGGATGGGACATGGCATGACATGATATTAATTATTTGATACAATAAAGTGCACTAAGACATAGACGCACGTTTTGCTTAAATCGGGACAGCAATACATTTTCAGTAAATGATTTGTTCTGGATCGTGAGAGATGATCAACATTGAGTTTCACATATCACTATCACTGACTATGAAATGAAAACAGCCAAAGAGAAGACCAACAACAAATATAACTACAGTCCATGCATGTAGGTTAAAGTAGTACATTCCTTGGAGTATAAATAACAATTGATTAACACAATCAAACCACCAAATACATGTACTGTGCTGTCAAAGAAACATCTTTCCGTTCCCGCGCTCTCTCTCCATTTTCCATCTATATCACCCTGTCTTTCACTCTATATTATCTCTCTCCCTCTCTTCGTCTGTTTTATATATAATGTTTGTTTTCTATTGAAATGGTGTTCAACTATCCTTTCCCAGTGTTCAGTCAGTCGAATTTTTCAAAGCATTCAAACAAAAACAAAAGGCCCATTTTTCTATTTAAAAAAAATTAATGTCGCGATATATAACTTGAACAAACGTCGACCAATTTCATGCAGAGTTGATAAACGATGTTTTACCTGAGATATGGATTTTAAATTGTGTACTTGAGCAATCATAGGGCGATAACTTTCAAGCACTTCAACTGAACTGATCCCTGTTCTACAACAATATCTCGAAATAAATCAAAACTTCGATGCTCAACCGTTGTTACATAGTTAAATATTATTATTATTGGCGTACGTGCGTCCTATCACCATACTTTTGGGAATAGCATTTTTGAATCTACCCATATATAAAAGTGTATATGTTCTAACAAGTATATGACCCAATCAAAATAGATGCACAGTGAACAGTTTTTATGAGGTTGCTGGTCATTATCAATACATATACATAATAGATAGAGTATGGCAAATACATGTGTTTTCAACAAAATGGTTGCCATGCCAACGGTGTACATTATTCGGATCATATCCACAATGACTTATAATGGTGTGATATACATGTGTGCCAACTTCGATGCTTTTACCATAAATTTGACGATTGTGTCCTCTTTCCACCTAACTAAAGGTGTGGCCATTGTCTATCGAGAAGAGCAATTTCTAATTTTAACGGTCGGCAATTGGCCCGGTCACATGTTTCGTAAAATCTCTCACACAAGTAATGATCAGCTTATTGATAAGATATGTGGCTCAAAATAAAGGCTATGATCTCCAGAATGCAACAAAATATCAATATGATGCAATAAATTGAGAAAGATTCCTCATAAAGACAAATAATAGGACATGAAGTGATAAAACCACTTGACCTTTCATAGTTACCTTGGCTCTTGAGATCAGTACTGGCGGTTCGTCATGGAGAATATATACATATAAGTATTATTATATAACTATGTCCACCAACAAGTCCACCGTTCTCACTAAAATACTGCATATATGATCGTTTTCCAGAATTCTCAGAAACCACATACTGTTGCTAAGGTAACGCCATTTTTGAGGCAACTGATCGATAGGATGCTTGTCAACAATGGTTTACAGTGTCTCCAGTATGTGGGATTTACGATTAACTACATTGCCCACAATTCCCAATTTTGTTTACGAAACCCATTTATTTTATACAAATGACAGGCTACTATGAATGAAGTTGGAGTGTGACATGGACCGATCTTCCTGAAGCAACCAAAGGTTGCCGAGAACTATTGCGATGTGGTTGCAATAAAGGGTGCACAAACAATTGTAAATTATCGAGTGCATCATTACGCTGTACTGCTCTATGGAGTTGCAATTGCAAATACAGTAATGCCCTAAGTAATCGACCCCTTAACCACATCATAATTATGGGTAACTTTTCAGGATTTAGTCGAAAATAAATATCAATATTTCCGACTAAATCCGGAACAGTTAAATTACCCATAATTCTGCTGTGGTTAAGAGGTAGACTACTTAGGGCATTACTGTAAGTGTTGCATACAGTGTCATGTATGCAAATATTTCCAACTCTTTATGGTGCGTTCACACAACTAGCAGAATTGACTGGCGATTTGTCATGAATTCTTCATACATGACTATCCATTGCATATTCTTGAATGTCACTTATCGCAGAACGAGTGTCTTCGATTGATTTATCCCATATTGGAGGGACGAAATGCCACGAGTTATTGCACGATTGATTCTCATAATATATTAGAATAATTTTGTTAGCACACTTCAGTTGTATAATAACTATATAGGGAATTATATGCATCTCACTACTGCAAATGTAAACAATTCCCATCACACCTTGTCACACATAATTCGCACCTACGCTCGTAATAAAACCATGAAGAATTATAGTTAATATCATAAATATTTAAAACTTGCGGTATTTGTATGTTGAGCATATAAAACCACAATGATTTGCAGCTTGTCAAATTGTGAGTAAGTGTTATTATAGCTGCACAAAGGTAATCGGGTAGCCCCATAGTAACGGTTGCCAAGCAGTTTTGTACCAGACCAATGGCCAATATTGTCCATACACACTCGCTAAAATGATATGATTTAAGAAATAAATACACGGTGTAGGGGTGTGTATGGTCAAGTTGTACCACAAAAAAATGATTGTAGGACGACGCGTAGCGGAGTCCTACAATCAGTTTTTTGTGGTACAACTTGACCATACACACCGATACACCGTGTATTTATTTCTTTTGTAATACGACTGAAAGTTTATGGTCACAATTCGACTGAATAGTCAACGAAATACTGCGCTTTTTCGGTCTCAGGTGAGAAAACATTTCGTGGTGTAATTCGTATTGGGCGAACTCGATTTCTGTGCATGGAGTACTCCGGTAATCTTGTCTTGTTATGAAATTCCCCCGTTGACTATTCGAGGCACCTCTTCTAGAAAATAATCGTTGTGATTGGCTAAAACACAATGTGTTTTCAGCGGCGCCCGTGCCTTTCATTTAAATTGTACAGGAAATACGATTGCGGTCATTTCTGTGTTGAACGTTGTTGGGACAACATGAATATGATCATCGACTATGGACCATTTTCCTTACACAAAGCGATCTAAATGATCTAGTTTACTAAACTAATCTTATCCCCCTTCTGTACTGGTGAACAAACGCTTTCATTTTCAACTTTATTCCGAAATATCGAATATGATCGAGATTCGAATCGACGAATGCACAGCCCGGCCCCATGGATTTATTTTGTCATTTAATATACTTATTAAGTAACTTTCTTTGGTCGTAACATATATCAATATACCATAACATCATTTGGACCATATTCATTGGCAACCAAACTTGTTTCAAGCGACAAATCGCTAGAAAATTCGCAAGATTGTCAAGATGTAGCAAAATTCAAAGGGTTGCGGGTGTACTCCGTTGATGCCCCGTTTGCGCGGAGTTAGAAAAGACGGGAAAAGTCGCGTGCGGCGATCTGAATAAACCGATTTTTTTCGTGGTACAATCGGAAAAAGTAGAATTGTACCACAAAACTGGAACGAGATAGCCATGGTAACTCGGGCCACTGGCCAATCAGAACATGGCTTTTAAGCATAGTTAGGCAGGGTCGTATTACAAATAAAGTTAACGCGGAAGATTCTCATAATCAATTTTCAGACATTTATATCATAGAAATGCTTCTCGTTTCATTGTAACCATCAATTATAGTAATCAAAACAAACAACCCTATGTACATACCATTGTTTTGTTTGTTTGCATTATATTTACGCTATTCCATCATTTTCTAGCCTATAATTTTTGTTTTGCAATCCTTAAAATTGTTATATATACAGAGTGATTTATCAGTTTATATTTTCTTGTCAAAGTACATTTTTATAATAAAAAATGTATACACATCTCAATAAAATGTTGATACACGCAGCCAATAATAGGGACTTTCAAACAAATGGCGGCCATTTTCTACGCCATTTTGAATATACCCAACTATAACGGACACATGAGTCAATCGATATATAGCCTGATACCTTTTCAGCACAAATAGGTACATACAACATTGTTTTTCGATCAAAAACTGAGTCATAATGATGCATACTTGTTAGGATTGTGAGAAAAACAAGATTTTTTGTCAAAACGGTTGCCATGGCAACCATGGACATTTTCCAGCTTGGCATGATATCCAAAATGTCTTATTTTTATATGTAGTACATGCGTGTCAAGTTTGGTGCTTTTACCATAAAATGCACGATTTTGTCATCTATCCGCCCCACTATAACTCCGAAGGCCTATAACTCCGAACGCCCATAACTCCGAAGGTCTATAACTCCGAAGGGCCGATTCTCCGAACGTCCGATTCTCCGAAGGGCCGATTTTATCGCTTATTAAATAGTGTACAGTCCAGTGGCGGGTCAATGGGGCCCTCGGGAAGACCGCCCCCAAAAAACATGTCAAATGTCATGTAAACGTCAGGAAATCCCTCATAGGCATTCAAATATTCACAGTGTTCCTGCCCAGGGGAGCCCCCGGACCAACGATTGGGGGCGACCCCTCCCATGTATGCGCTCCCCAATCAGGCCTTCGTGATATGCTTTCGGCATATCATATGCATGATATATCCCCCACATATGCTAATTAATGTGCACCCCTAAATGGGAACCCTGGCTCCGCCACTGGTGTGCACCGGGTATATTATAACGAAACGCTGCAAGAATCTCAGAGTAGCCTAACATGCACAGGGGCGACAAGTTCTTCCCCGTTCACCCCTGTACATTTTACTCTGGCATCTCATGGGCCAACGTAACGTTATAGTATCTGGTGTATAGTCAGTGGCGGGCCAGGATTCCAATTTAGGTGGGGGCAGTAGGAAAAGTTTGAATATTTTGATGCCCCATGAACGATTTCCGGGCGTTTACATGACATTGGACATGTTTTGGTATAGGGGCCCATATTGTCTGAAATAGCAAGTAGAGGTTTAATGGGGGCTGTGGGAATTTTGGGACCCCTTGGCTTCGCCACTGGACTGTACACTATTTAGTAAACGATAATAGCCCGATAAAACAAAATCTTCGGAGAATCGGACCTTCGGAGGTATGGGCCGTCGGAGAATCGGGCCTTCGGAGTTATAGGTCTTCGGAGTTATAGGTCTTCGGAGAATCGGCCCTTCGGAGTTATGGGCTTTCGGAGAATCGGATCTTCGGAGTTATGGGCCGAAGGAGAATCGGGTCTTCGGAGTTATGGGCCGTCGGTGAATCGGTCTTCGGAGTTGTGGGCCTTCGTAGTAATAGGTCCTCGGAAAACCGGTCTGACACCCAATTTCCAGTATTATGTCGAAAGTTTTGGAATCAGTGATCCTTGCAATAAATTAAGGACAATCTTCACACTTCTGACAATCAATTTGGTTTCAAGACGGCACTCTCAACGGATGGTGGTGTTTTCACATTAAAACACTATAACAAAAAATACTCCTGTATTCGTGTGCTTCCTGGACGCGAGTAAGCATTTGACCGAGTCGATCGAAACAAGCTGTTACTACACTCGAACAACGTGGCATATCTCCTGTACTTATCAGATGTCTCACTGGATGAAAAGACAAACATTCAATGTAAGATGGGGGTCATGTTTCTCGTCTTCTTTCTCCCCTTCCAGAGGAGTTAGGGTCTATTCTCATTGCACACGCGCGTGCGATTAATCGCAGCGTTTTTTAAGGTCGAGCGACTCTATATGTGTGTTCGATTGCATTCCTTCCGCCCACTGCTAAGTGGTCCCCCAATAGGGGTGGAGGTCTGACGAACACATTCACACACAGGGCTAGGGTGGGTTGGAGGCTGATAAAGTACTTTTGGTTGGGGGTGACCACATATATATGCTGATATATTAACTTTAGTTTTCCTCAGTTAGATTTACTCAGGTATAATTTGAGTATAACTAGCCGTGCCATCAAAATGACATAAGTTTTGAGGACACAATTTATATCTAGCTAATTATAATTTAAAATAGAGGGTTCAATTCCATGTAGTTGGGCATAAATATGCATATTTTATTCCAGCTTGTAACGAAAATAACACTATATAGTACGAACACAACACAGATTACAGGAGTTTTGTGTATAGTATTGTTATTATCACTCAATATTATCAAAAGTGTACGATTCAAGTGGTTGAATTAGGTCTGACAAAAATCGTCTTTCTGAATAAAGCTCATTTAAAACAGTTGTACTCAAACATGATATCCAGTAAAAATTATGGGGAAAGAGGGGATGAGACCCCAGGTTGTTGGAGAAAAAACAAATAGATTTGCATGCAGGGAGGATGGTAGACCCATGGTTGGGAGGGATTTTCATGTTAACCCTGTGTATGAACGTTTTTTTCTTCTTCAGACCCCCCCTCCCCCATCATCGAGTGCTTATTTGTATAGCCGCTGGCAACAGTGGCAACGCGGTACTATAATTTATAATTGACGAACCACCATTCAAATGGAATAAGTGATGGGACTCAGAATTCGACCTTAAGAGTCACAAACGCATCGTTTAAGGTCTCATTCTGTCGCCAGGACGCTGTTCGCATGAGCGATTGATTTCAATTTGATCGTCATCATTCGGCGGCTTATCATCAGTGATCGCACATGCTAAACGGCACATTACTATCACTCTATATATATTCACAATGTTGGGTACAGTTTTGCGCGAGACTGACAGGTAATATAATTCGATTGAATTCTACAAAAATCACCACGGATGCTAGCTATACGTAGGAAACTTCTTTCCAAGCCATTTCCTTCCCGTACATTTATTATTTTATCGCCCATCAGTTATGAGAATGACTGTACCCGGATAGTATATGTGACCGAGTGAACCATGCCATTCTCTGTAACGGCTATCTCAATGACGAGGCTGATTGCAATAATGATTGGTCACGAATAGGACGTGGCTGATTGAGCAAGATAATTGATCACGAATCGCACTGCGTTAATATGTTAACACGCACCTTAAAAAACGCTGCGATTAATCGCACGCGCGTGTGCAATGAGAATAGACCCTAAGGGTGGCAAGCATCCTCAGCCCTTTTCTATTCAACATTTATACTGACGAAATCAGTAAGGAACTCAACAAAACTAATGTTGGATGTATCATTGGTGGTCAACTGATAAATAATCTATCATATGCTGACGATATGTGTTTGATAGCACCCGCTGCTTTTGGCATGCAACGTCTTCTGCGTGTTTGCGAGAATGTCACTCAAGAACTCAAAATGGTATATAACACCAACAAAACAATGGCTATGTCTTTCATTCCGAAGACATTGGATATTGTGTCTCTTCCAAAATTACAATTATGTGGAGAAGATCTCAGGTACGTTCCCTCGTGTAAATATCTTGGTCATATTATAATGGAAGATCCCACTGATGATGATGATATCGCACGTCAATTCAGATCTGTATGTGCAAGGGCAAACATGCTGGTTAGGAGGTTTCCGAGATGCTCAATTCATGTAAAAACATTTCTGTTTGAACGATATGTCGCTCCAATGTACTGTTCTCACCTGTGGACTACGTTTTCCCAGTCCAACATAAGGAAACTCATTGTTTGCTATAACAATTCATTCAGACTCTTGATGGGATATGAACGTTCGTGCATCGAAAGTGAGAAGTTTGTCTCGAGGCGGGTGCCAACCTTGCTGATGTTACGAAGAAAAAGTATTTACAGCTTCCGTGGGAGAATGCAACCAAGCTCAAATTCTCTGATTTCTGCCATTTGCAATTCAGATATTCAATATAACTTAGAACTATTTACTATGTGGAACCACATTTTATATTAATTTGAGATATTCTATCTAATCCATATATGGACACATTAGTCCGAAATAAAGAATATATATATTATGATGGTGATCGTTATCATCATCATGTTATGGATCACTAAAGCAGTCCAGCTTAAACTCATATCTGGTTCTTCATACCTCAACTGTTTTTGTTCTGCAGATCTGAAGAACCAAACAAGCAGTAATTGTCGGCTGTCAAGGCTGCGAATAGTGTGTATTTCATTTGAGGTGCCCAGAGGAAGAATTTAGTGTGACGCTATCCCGCACGGCGGGCTAGTTTAATCAAATTCACCCTCTGTGAACCTCATTCTGGTTAGCTAGGCCACAACTGCTATGAGAGATCTAGCTAGGATCAGATTGAAGTTCCCAAGCATTTGTCATATGCAAATTATGGGATATATAAACTTCCCATAAGGGAAAAAAGTAACTAAAACAGATACTTCCCAGAAGATGAGGCCAAATCAGAATGACGTCTTAGGTCCCCAGAGGGTGAATTTGGTGAGACTTGCCCACTGTGTGGGATAGCATCACTCATTCTGCAAATGACATGGTATTTCATTTGGTTCATTGGCCATTTTTCTAATGGTGCATGTATAGTCTATACATGCATAATTATACAGGAAAAAAATGGCCAAAGTACCAACCGAAATACTGTAACAGCATAGAACCAACAAAGTGCAATAATATCCACGTTACTCCAAGTTATCTACGTTTTATCGATGCATTAATATGCTGAATGGTATTTCCTCAGACCCGATAAAACGTGAAGTGGTACTCCGGGTTCATGCAGAAGATGTGTTGATCGTTTGTAGTATACTGTTTTTGGTTATAGGTCGAATCGTATATCTAGAATACTGTTCATCGTTAGCTGTGATTGTTGGTGGCTGAGATATTAACCCTTTACCCAACAAACCGGCCAAAACCTGCCAAATAAAGCTTCAACAGCCTAAACTATCTTCGGTCTGTCTCAATAGAACCATACAAATATGGGTATCATTGGAACCGGCTCCTTGACCACATTGTGATAGTTACAGTTATGCCCTGTGCCAATGCATTCTCTTATATATGCGAGTCGACCATAGGTCGCCTCGCATATATAAGAGAATGCATTGGCCTAAAAAAAATCTTTTTTTAACACTTTTTACCATTTTTTCTTACATTCTTTAACAATTTTATAATTTTTAATGTGTTAAGCCAATGCATTCTCTTATATATGCGAGGCGACCTATGGTCGACTCGCATATATAAGAGAATGCATTGGCACAGGGCCCTTCTGTTGGGTAAAGGGTTAACTGATTGCTGCTTTATTCAAAATATCAAACCCATCTTGGACCACAGTAACTTATACACGGCCGACATATCGCAATTATAACACATTCTTTTGATATATGCGGTCGGCATATCGTCATTATAACACATTCTTTTCATAAACGTCCTTGATGAAAACGATGCATATGTCTGGAGTAATGTTATTCAATGGGCTGCTAATTGCGTTGATAAAAGGAACTCTCTACTGGAATGGGAAGGTCAACATATTTGTGATTACAACATCCGTCTGATGATATGTGCTATCATCAATTTTAATAATGTTAATTCGCCGCTCCGCCGCTAAGGTGATGATGGTGTCGTCTATCAGTAATTTTAATAATTATTATTTCATTGCTCTGAGCAAAGGAGTAGAAAGAAGAAACATAACGAGACCCGCCCAACCCCTAACAACACACGCCCATAATTAGACTAATATCTGCTTTTCACATGTTTGCTAACAAAATTGAGTGGAAGCACAGGTTCGTATAAGATTCTATGCATGGCTCTCCCCTGTCAGCCAATATGCCAAGGATTAGACATAAAACAATATCTAACCGGAGTTCACTAGATAGCGGTTAGTATTCAATCTAAGTAACAAGTGCCATGCGATGTTAGGATTGTATTAAAAAAATGAGTATCTAGATTGTGGTGATTATATGTGACCCGCCATATCAAATCCAGTCGGAAGTCGGGATTTTTTTACCCTGTGCCAATGCATTCTCTTATAAATGTTTCTTACAATTTTTAGGACATAACATAAATAAACATCCATTACCCTGCAGGGAGCCCCACACATATATATAGAAGCAACTAGAAGAGTGTCGTCTGCTCACGTTTGTCTGGGGCTCTGTATTGTTGAAATTATAAAATTGTTAAAGAATACAAGAACAAATTATTAAAATTGTAAAAAATTGTTAGGCCAATGCATTCTCTTATATATGCGAGGCGACCTATGGTCGACTCGCATATGTAAGAGAATGCATTGGCACAGGGTAAAAAAAAATCCCGACTTCCGACTGAATTTGATATGGCGGGTCACATATTGACTAAATGACGGAGGTATTCAGAAATAACAAAAAAACACGTTTTTTAAAGAGCGTTTAAAATATAATTATATAATTTAAAGAGCGTTTAAAATATAATTATATAATTTAAAGAGCGTTTTTTAAAGATCGTTTCTTAACCGAAGAAGTTATTTTAAAGAGCGTTATCTAGTCGAAAGTACTTTCTATATTAGGTTTATTTTAAAAATCTATCAATGTTATATACCTCGTTTCGTAGGTTAGCAAGAGTCCATTGGATTCTTCTATATATATCTACGGACATGTGCGGACGCCAGATTTCGAAAGGTCACGTGAGGTCACGGTTCGTCGGTTGGCAACTATGATTCCATACTTGATAATAATAATTAACTATTGATAATTAATATTTAATATAGCATTGCGAATATGGTTTGGACATTTTGGGTGCGACCCCCCCCCGGTCGGCGCCCTTTGAGTAGTGGCCTACGTTGTGAGTCAAGCAAACACTGAAAGTAGAGAATGTAAAATTTCTAACAAAATATACCCATTACAACTTTGCAACGGAATTGTCTCTGTACCTTTTATCACATTCATAAAGCCCGTACCCATGGTACGTGCACAAACCTAATGTATTCCACTTTTGGGTAGAGAGTGTCCTCTCCTGTCTAATAGATGTGTTAGCTGGCAATCGAAGGGGTCATACTAAAGGACTAAGGGAAATGGAAGGCTCCCCTCCACTTTTTTCCCGACACTTTCACTGCCAAAAAAATATTTTCTAGGTGAGAAAATATTTCTTATTTTGAGATTTATTTTCTCATTTTAAGAAATAATGTTGTTATTCCAGTAAAAATCCATAAAACGTTATCCACCTGGAGCACATTTCCTTATCTTAGAACAAATGTGTATTAATTCTACACAATATGTGTTACAGTTGACATTTAGACCATGCAAATTGTGTAGAAATGACACATGACATACATGTGTCGGTGTAATTTACTCAACGTTGAATATGAGTGAATATGTGAATGTATCATAGTTATAAGATGAGATGTGTTCTATTGGAGACACAAAACTCGTGAAGGCTACCACGGAACAAAAACATTGGCAGCAGCTTTTAAATTTATTATACACGGTGATTATGTCAAATTAAACAGCGCATAAGTGTGTAGTCCTGTCTCTTCGCGATCTTGTCGCACCGTATCATATTATTCCAGTCTAAGATATATTGAACCATCTCCTTACAATATTAACAAAGCTCTTTAATTCGCAATATGGAAACGCTTTCCGTTTAGTTTATAAGGTGAGTACTTGACGGCAAAATGAGAGAATTAGTAAATATTAGCACCCCAATACAATTACAACAAAGGCAATATCATTGTTGGTAGCAGGATCCACACTCATATATAATGCATATTACTTTGAACATTGAAGCAGACATTATGTAATTGACAAGACTGTCTTGGTGTCATTACTATTCTGTCTCATTAATCATGATTCATGTGTAAGTCTTCATGACACTTTGCCCATACTGTATAATTTACGCCCATCATGTATGAACATGACTTCTTATAAATAACTTCTCTCTCAGAAAGTTTCTAGAAATATCTTTCCGATTAAGTTATACTGACAATTAATATTTAGCATTATTACTGAGCCATTTAAACCGCATATTTTGTCAATTACTGTATATATAACCTAACTAGATCGCGTTTTGCGTTTGTAAAATCACATATAGTTACATCAGATTACACATAACAGCCATTTTCTGATTAAAGTCGCATATCATAGTCATTAAAGAGGCATACTCCCAAATTACTATTTCTTTGGCTTTGGGGGTAAAAGATATTTTATTCGAGTCGCAGAACCCACCCATCAAAGCTCAGAGAGATTTGAAAATTGTTATTTCTCGATGTGTATAAATTTTTACCCTTTGGATGTCAGAAATTTGACAATCCGGCCAGATTTCGTTGAACAAAATGTTGATAAATTTCGGGCATTTTACACGATAGTTGACTGTGGTTAGCATTATTTTTGGGCAACTAATCGATTCTGATAACTGAAGCGGCATTTCCAAAAAATGTTGTTGTTGTTGGAATCTGATGATATGGGGACCATCGAATTGGATTGAGTACCTTTAATTAGTTTAACGGTGTCATTATATAATACACCGGAGAACATACATTCTTTTCGCCTTGTCACCGTGAACATTTGGAGCAAATCGAAACATTCTCAGTGTTAAATTCAGATCTCAATTGTACTCAACAAAACTCATCTGACGACACCAACCTGGTCGCTATATGATGTATGTGCCACATTCAACCTTCACAGTCCATTATAAGACTAATTTATATGTTTGTAATTAGTAAACGCTCTTTAAATTATTAAAACCGGCCAAATTTAATATATGTTTCCACCAAGATTTCAGACTGGAAACGGTATATAGTAGATACTGGTGATATAGATATAATTCTTATATAGGGTGCCTTTAACGCTTCAAAATAGCGCGACCACAGTTTTCAACCCAAGAAATGCAACTATATATCACCGTATAGGGTACGTTCATACACTGGCAAGTTTGCCAGGCAATTTTTTGCAGACATTTCGCTATAGAAAGCTATAATGTGCCAGAAACCGAATGTGAAAATGTGACCCGCCATATCAAATTCAGTCGGAAGTCGGGATTTTGTTTTACCCTGTGCCAATGCATTCTCTTATATATGCGCGTCGACCATAGGTCGCCTCGCATATATAAGAGAATGCATTGGCCTAACAATTTTTTACAATTTTAATAATTTAATAATAGACGACACTCTTCTAGGTGCTTCTATATATGTGTGGGGCTCCCTGCAGGGTAATGGATGTTTTTTTATTTTATGTCCTAAAAATTGTAAGAAACATTTATTTTAAAAAAATGATAAAAAATTGATAGGCTAATGCATTCTCTTATATATGCGAGGCGACCTATGGTCGACTCGCATATATAAGAGAATGCATTGGCACATGGTAAAAAAATCCCGACTTCCGACTGGATTTGATATGGCGGGTCACAAATGGTTATAAAATGCACCCATACCACAACGAACTACACGAGAAGTACACAACAATGTAGTTACACTAGTGTCGATGCTATCGAAATTTACCTGTAAAGAGCATTCAATTATCTCTCAAGAATGAATCATACCGGTATTTTAAGGCAATGTGTTATATAGTAGCACCGTTACAAGTGGAACTATCGAAATTGTACTGTTCATGTTGTTAGCTTTGGTAAATATGAGTTGTATATTGCATGTTGTCATTCATATATTGGCACCGTACGATTTTATATGAGAAATTGCCTGATAAATATGCCGTTAAAATTTGCCTGTGTATGAACATACCCTTACGACGTGTATCAGACTCAAAGCCACTTTTTTATGAATCTTTTTTTAAAACTTCTTATTAAGATTCCAGAGTATACAATAACACGTTTGGAATGAGAAGTGATAAATGAAAGACACTATCTTCTTTGATATTGGATTTTCTATTCATTTATTTCATATCGATCAGTATCTATTAGTTGTTTTTGGTGGGACAGCTATAATTATTTTGTTAATTTTTCAATAATACGAATTCAAAGTCAGCTGCCGAAGACTAAATTATTCCGGAAATTACACGCAGCAGCTGAGGGAGAAACTGTTGACGGAATTTTCAAAGCAGACAGTATCTCTTATCGACTCGGATTGTTAATTTGTTAGGTTTTATGGTTTTAATATTTATATTTCAAGCGCCTTGCACCCTCAGTAATAAGCACGCTTGGTAGTTATGGGTGTGTGATATCTCCTTTCCCAATCACATATAAACACCTCGAAATAACTTAAAGTTTCTCATTCAAAACATATACAAGTTAGCCCCCCCCCCGATATTTTCGAGAATATCTTCAGTTATGATAAGCGAAATGCGATTGAACTTTGGTAAGATAAGTAATGGTTACACCCTTCAGCGGAGTTGTGCAGCAAAAGTAACAAGAAAACCATAGTCAGAAATGGTAACGACCTTAGGATCGTATTATAAAGCATAAATAAATTATATTCCAACTAAAATGGACTAATTGTAAAATATGTGGACATAGATAACAACTATGTACTTCATAATATCTAAATTTATGTATGTGTGTATGCAGTGTGCTTGATGATAAAAGTACGGGTTTGTGAAATTTTAAAAAAATGAGAAATCCGAAATAAACATTTGAAATACTGACACACGATACGTCGCGTATAATACATGTTTCATTGATACAGCGACACGCACACATCGATGTCAGAACGAGAGGGCTATAACGATCAGCAAATGTTTAACTACTCTCTTGGCGATAGTAAATTACTATGATCGGAATAATAAAGAGTCATATAAGACTTACAGATTATTTTTTGGCATAGCTTATCACAAACCAAAAATCACATTGTTGATATAACAACTACACCTTTTACCGGACTCGGGTTGCACTACAACTTTTAATGCGTCCCAAAACAACCGTACTCGGGGTCGCACTACAACTTTTAATGCGTCCCAAAAAAAACCCCATATCTATAAATAAAAGCCCCAGCGCCCATAGGAATAAATAATTTCTACATTAGTATACACCCGGATGGCGTTAAAACTAATAACCCGGAACGAGCTATTTGACACTGAGCCTTGTTTCTCTTGGTGCGTAACTCCGACTGAGGGGTGTAACCGACTTACACACTGCTGTTTTACTGATTAACACTATTGGAATGTGCAGAATTGGGACTTATCACAATTTATAGAATCAAAAGTTTCCCTGATTCATAAAGTGTCCCTATTGAAAATTGGCTTCGCCCACTATCATAGCGGGCTAGCATCATCATCTGGGCAGTGGGGACCTCATTATGCATGGCCTCATCTGCGGTGATTACTTACTGCTCTTTGTTTCACGCCACCAGTGTCATAGACGGTCTTTTATATTGTTTGTATTGGATGCAAAAACGCCATGGAGACATTTTGAAACTAGCATTTTTGTTTTTATTTTATGAATTTCAAGAATCGATATCATAAATAAAAGTTCAATATGACCATTTGCCTATCGCAATTTGCACACGTTACTAGCGTAAAGTGAGAGACACATCGGTCGGGTTGGGGTTCAGTGGGAGCGGCATTCCCTGGGGGCGTGACGAGATAAGGTCGGGGTGTACGTCAACAAGTACCTGGCCAGAGGGTCTCCGTTTGGGGGATGTCCACCTTGGAATTTGCATCTGCACCTCCGCCTTGAACCAGACCAAAGTTTCCATTTGCAACCCCTTTACCCATTGGGTTCTGGCTGCTAGCCTATATTCTGAATGGATCAGTAGTCATGTGGTCACTAGCAAGATGGAGGAACATAATCCACTGGGTCGACCATCGTTCTGCCAAGTATATGAGGAAATTTTGAGACCTGAATGGAAAATACTAATATCTAGTCGTCTATAACTGCAGTCAAGTGGAGGGGGGGGGGACACACAGGGTCGTCCATGGTTCGTTGGAAATGTTGGAAATTTCCAGCCCCACACCCACCTTAACATTGGAAAATTCCAATTGATGGCCATTTCAGTCAAATTTGGACCAAAAGTAGGAAAATATGAAAACGTTGGTTTAAAAACAAAACATTTCCTGGCCACTAATAAATTGTTGGAAAATCAAACTATAAGAACAATTTCAACCTATTGTTTGTGTAAAATTTCAAACTATTGTTTTGTTAGGTTTAAAATTTCCAACAATTGAACATTTTGACCAAGTTTGATGTGAGACACCACCCAATTCACCTGTCGACAGGTCCCTGGGTGTCAACACCTTAGGCCCGTTCCAAACGACGGATTTTTGTCGACTCGAATCTAATACCAGACCCACAATTGTATTAAATGCGTCTAAAATGCGACGTTTGAAACAATTAGATCCGTGTCAGACGCATCACAGACGAATCTCCGTCCAATTCAGACGAATCTTCGTCGGTGATGCGTCTGAAATCCGTCTTGGTTTCAAACGACGGATTTTTGTCGACTCGAATCTAATACATGTGACGAGAAGAGCCGAAAGTTGCCGAAGAACGAATGCAAATGATATGATAATGATATGATAATAGTATAATAATGAGGGGGCTCCCCTTATCTGAGGAAATACCCACATGACGTCATTTGTCGCACGCTCTCTTTGTCATAAAGAAAGATATATCTATAAGCATTGCTTAGGTAACATTGTGCAACTTGTAATTATTTTGGTAGTTTGATTCCTCAACGAACATGGCATGTCACTGATTCACATCTTATAATGGATATAGTATCAATGTTTTAGAATAATCCATATATACCGGTATAAGGGGTAGGGGTTGTAGCAAATTATTTATAATAATTCATATAGACCGATATTCCTTATTGTAAGGAATAGGGGTGGTAGTCTCTGATGTATAATAATTAATATATATCGGTATTACTTATTATAAGGGGCAGAGGTGGTACTACTGATTTATAATCATTCATATATACCGATATTACTTATTATGAGGGGTAAAGGGGTGGTAACCTCTTATTTATAATAATTCATATATTCAGGTATTACTTGTTATAAGGGGCAGAGTGGTAGCCTATGATTTATAATACTTTATATATACCGGTATTCCTTATTATAAGGGGTAGGGGTGGTAGCCTCAGATTTATAATAATTCATATAAACCGGTAATACTTATTATGAGAGGTAGGGATGGTAGCCTATGATTTATAATAATTCATAGATACCGGTATTCCTTATTATAAAGGATATATAGGTGGTAGCCTATGATTTATAATATATAATTAATATATTCCGGCATTCCTCATTATAAGGGGTAGGGGTGGTACCACTGATCTTATTTATAATAATTCATATATACCGGCATTACTTATTATGAGGGGTATAGGGGTGGTAACCACTTATTTATAATAATTCATATATTCCGGTGTTCCTTATTATAAGGGTAGGGGTGGTAGTCTCTGATTTATAATAATTATTGTATACCTGTATTTACATGCATGGTATACACATATATGGCAATTGGTTGCACGATCTAACATTTATTTGTAGCGCCTATTACATTATATTATATAACTGTATGTACTATATACATCCTCATATACATATGCACATATATTCGCGCTGCAATCGCGCATATATTTATACATAATTTATACTGTATTTTAGTATATATATATGTATAACATACCGGTATATATAGGCCTCTATATCTACGCGTGACCATTTTGTGAAGGTAACATGGAGTGCACCTTTAAATAAATCGTCCGATGTATTAGATTCGACGCGACAAAGATGCGTCCGTCTGAAACAAAATTGACCGCAGACGCATCACCGACGGATTTAATACAATTAGATTCGAGTCGACAAAAATCCGTCGTTTGGAACGGGCCTAACGTTGGTCAACATTTGCAAACGTTTGTAATTAACACAGCACCAGTTAATTGGTAATGTTCGACCAGAATAGGTTAACATTGATCTGACAGTTTGATTGTTTAACAAGTAGGGTTCAGTGTGAAATAATTTAATTTTTATATTTAAAGTCGAATATTTCCCAACTTCTGATTGGAAAATTTGACATAAATAGCAATCACTTCAAAAATATTTCTAACAATTGTGGTGTCGATCAGGTAAAATAATTTCCAACACTTGGAAATGTCGCAGTACTAAACAATTGGACACGCCGTGCAAGATGAGCACATGTAATTTTCCGGACCCCCCCCCCCCATAATAAGCACACCCCTCAGCCCAGGCAATGAGGCCAATTTAGCAGTCACTTTTTGAGCATGCGCACTCCAACTATCGGTTACTACACACGACGGAATACTTTCCTCGTATGATTCATTCGTGGTCGGCTGAACGTTCACTAACTGGATCCCATTTGCAGCGAAATTAAACAATTCTGTCACATTTCTTCATATTCATCACAATCTGGCTCTGTCCAAGTCGAGTAAATACATAAATATTAATATAACCTCACTATAAAGATCACCGTATTAACTATAGATCATGCCACGAATCTCTACTTTAGCTACGCGGGTGTATAGGTAAAGTAGAAATTCATGGCATGATCTACGAAGTAGCGTAATTCGTTCTCATACAACACATGGTAACCAATTTGGCATGCAATTTGGACCTATATGTTGGATGGCGATCTCGCCAAAAAACCAAAGCGCTCCGTGAATTTTTCTAAATAGTAAGAACAAAACAATTCCAGTTATTGTTATTAACAGCATATTTATTTATTTTCTAAAAACAAATATCATATACTTGTATTCCTTATTGTTATATTCATCAACTTGATTCCATGTCTTTTTTAAAGCCTGATTGCAAGGTGTAGGGAGTGGTAGCCTCAATAATGGAATTTCGGATGCAGGCCCTATACTATATACTGGTATATTCGTTTCCCGCTGGAACATCGATGCATTGTATATAGTGCGCTGCGCAGACGAACCTCGGGCGATGTCTGATTTCACAGACGTCCTTACCAGATCAATGCACTGAAGAGATAAAATAAACACACCCCATTTCGTTTGTTGACGTTACGATGATTTGTTCGTTGTTTTCTTTCGGCTGATGTATCGTTGCGCGTGGCGGGCGGTTTATCGTATCGTTCCGAGCGCGTTCACGATTGAATCACAACGGATTACGTTAGACCCGGACGTAACCCGGATGTAACTCATCGCGCGCAGCCTCAGACGAGAATTTATCTGACATAGACTAGTTCTCATTTAGACCGGTTCTATCTCTCAGGAAGAGATTAAATATCAATCAGAACTACGAGACTTGAGATATCTTCATCAGATCTCACGAGAATTTCACTCAACCAGTATATTTCGCCATGTTTTTTATGTACACGATTCGATTCGATGGTCCCCATATCATACGATTCCAACAACAACAACAACAACAACAACAGCAACATTTATTCAACAACAACAAAAATAAAAAAAACAACAACATCAACATTTCTTCAAAAGACACTTTAGTTATTAGAATCGACTAATGCTAACCGCTGAAAACTCTGTATATATCAACATTTTGTTCAACACAATTTGATATCGAGAGTATGTCCGTCGGCTCGTCGAATATTTGCCAGGCCGCCAAATATTCCAGGTGGTGAAAAATAACAGATTAAAAAAAATTCCGATAACTGATAACTCTGAGCTTTGATGGGTGGGTTCATCGACTCGAATCAAATATTGTTTACCCCCTGAGCCAAATAATTAGTAATAAACGAGCGTTAATTCGGATTATGTATCTTTAATATTGCATGAAACAAACCAATAAGAAACCACTTTGGTAATATATATATAACTAACAGGTGGACCCGACTTCGTCCGGGCTGTTTCCCCTCTGCTTTTCGGCGAATTGCGCGATTTGACATTGAATTGTCCATTTTGAAGGTCAAGGTCAGGTGGGGTAACAATTTGACCCGTCCAAAACACTGCCCGGACAAAAGTACCCGACAAAAGTACCCGACAAAAGTACCCGTCGAAATCATCCGGTTTTTCGTCCGGGCTGTTTCCACTCTGCTGTTAGGCGAATTGCGCGATTTGACCTTGAATTGTCCATTTTGAAGGTCAAGGTCAGGTGTGGTCACGATTTGACCCGTCCAAAACACTGCCCGGACAAAAGCAGGTGGACCCGACTTCGTCCGGGCTGTTTGCCCTCCGCTTTTCAGCGAATTGCGCGATTTGACCTTGAATTGTCCATTTTGAAGGTCAAGGTCAGGTGGGGTCACGATTTGACCCGTCCAAAACACTACCCGGACAAAAGTACCCGACAAAAGTACCCGTCGAAATCCATCCGGTTTTACCCGATTTGACCTCTAATTGAACACTCCCTGGAAAAAATTACCACTAAGTATCAAATTTCGTCAAAATCCGTCTGACAGTTTTCCAACACCAACACCAACACCCCAAAAATGGTGGAAATCGGCCCAGCGGATATCCTATGTATCAAATTTCGTCCGTAAAAATCCGCCAGTTTTACCCGATTTGATTTCCACTCAAGTATATAAACGCGCCTCATATACATTTATAGCTAAATGGATGAGATTCCAGACCATAAAGATGATGATAAATTAGCGAACTTTTACCCGCGGGGTAACTGTACACGACTTGAGCCTATGCGTGGTGTGAATATAAAAAAAATAAATCTATCGACAATAGACCTAAGAATATCAGCTGTAACAAAATTTATATATCAGAAATTGTAAATGATATATTTTGGGATAGATACACGATTCTTAATAGCCTGCAAATTGACAATATATATTGTAAATGTTACAATTTTGGGATAAATACACGATTCGTAATTGCCTGCAAATTGACAAAATCTCTTACGTTTGTCGACGACGTATGGATATAGAGTTATCCTCCCTGCATCGGGTGACAATCACGCTGGAATTTAGCTCTGCGGATCCCGATATATGAGTTTTGAAGGTCAAGGTCACATCGCACGAACAAATTAATATGCCTATGCCACTCTCCGGTCGAAAGTACCCCCACATACCTAGTTTAATCGAAATCGGCTCGGCCGTTTTCGAGTTCATCGCGAACACACACACACACACACACACACACACACACACCCCCACACACACTCCCACACCCGCACACCCACACCCACACACAAACACACACACCCACACTCACCCTCACACCCTCACACACACACACACACACACCGATCTTCCAAAAAATATATAATAGATATACTGACCTGACATCATTGCATATATAGCACATTGAACACATTGCAACACAATGTGCGTTTACAGGGTCGTAGCGATGAGACATGTGGCTTGGGGTGTCTCGATCGATCAGCACCCCAACTTTGACAAAATGTTTTCAACCGAATATCGTCGCATGAGAACCAAAGGGTTCTATGTCCCATTGGCACGTTTTGTGGGAAATCGATGTTGAAGATTCATGATCCGATTCTTCAAACTAAAATAGCTGTAATGTTGTTGTATTTGAGTTAAACGGTTACAATATATCACAACGTGATTCCATGTGAAATATTAATACCTAAAGCCAAAGAGTTTTCGTGAAAAACGTGAAAACGTGTTTGGAGATAGAACTTTTATGCCCAAAACTGCCACTTTGTCTCCGGGCTAAAAAGCACTCGGAGATAGAACGTTATGGCTCACCGGAACTGCATATTTTGGTGCGGACTAAGTGGTCAGTACTGCGGGTTCGTGTTCTTGCATTTGCTTACGATTAATTTAGGTTCGTTGCAAGGTATGTTGTAGCGTGTCTGTTACACACATATTATATATTGTTGATTTCTAGGAAGATGCGGGAAAAAGAATTTCTCCGTTGTATTCGAATGATATTTTAATTCAAGCTAATGACACTCACGAATCCAAAATACACACAGTCTAATATTCTGAACACATCAGGTCAGTGTTAATCGCACGATATTTATCAAACGAGGATTTTATAGTAGAAAACTTAACAACAGGCGAAAATTCTTAAAGCTTTTAAAACGATAGAAATTACTGACGATCGGAAATCCGTACAGATTCCGCCACAAAAATCTAGATAAACCAATCATTTGACAACATCGTTGTCTCAGCACAGTGGGCTGACATGGTCTCAAATCGCGCCCTCGGTCGGATATGAAACCCTCGCACGCGACGTGGGACCCTATCATCCTCACTGGGATGAGACAACTTAAATATGATGGACACAGAAAAACACTTGATTTCCATAGAAAGTAATTTTTGGCAGTGTGTGCAAAATGGTGCATGATCTCCGGGACACGATGCCTTTACGAGTCTGTCACAGTGAACGTGTGCTTGTGTGGATAATAAATATCTTATATTAAGGTATTCCTTCTCACGCAGGGAAATTGTTGAATCGAATAAGACAATAACGATCGTTATAACAGAACGTTTTCTTTTAAATCAAACAATATTGTTTTTCATACACTGTTAAAATTAACTTAAGTGTTACATGCAGTCAACTCGAACCTTGACAAAGTTAACTCGTTGTACACTGCTCTAATTCCACACAATCATTTAATAAACTTGGGAACAAGATTATTTTATTTTAACTCGGTAACGGCCAAACGGCATAATACTATTTAATTTCCTTTTTAAAAACGAGGCCGACATAACACCCATTTCAATTGGTAATATGTTGTCAAGGTACGAGAGCAGCTGCTCACGCCTCCTTCGGGTGAGACCGTGCAACGAAAAATCTTATAAAGCAAACTTCAGCAAATTATGCGCGTCAGAAACAGACACAAATTAAAACAAACTCACTGGGTTTTAAAGTTACACATTTAAAACATGGCAAAACTGACATAAAGGGACACAAGGACTGTAACGTTGGCACATTTTGGCTATGATTAAAATATATACCCATTGAAGATATTATTGAAAACTTATATTCTGAGACACATCTGTGTTAATATCCTAGTGAAAAAGTGTCCAGTTTGGAAAGAACTCAACACATGAGAGTAAATGCAATGACTTCTTGACTTCAATGAACAATTTACATGATATTCGGCAAATAATATTTTCTTAGCAATCCCGAACTAACACCACATCACAATAATAATAATAATATTTTAAACTTAAAGTCACAATGGCTCTCAGGTGTGTTAACTCGCGGCATAGATTTTAATCACTTGGAACAACTCAGTTTTCAGATCTTGTCTGCACTCTTGGTACACTTTAACAAACAATAACATAAATGGGTCCAAAATTACAACATCAGATGAGATAAGATAAATTTTATTTTTAGTCGGATATGCATGTACAACAATATGTGTTTTATATCGTTGTACATTTCCGACTATAAATAACATTGATCTTGTCTTCATGTTCATTTGATAAAAGTTATTTCTACAGGAACAATCATTCGAAAAGAGTAAAGATGCAAATATCACTGTGCTACTGTACTTTTACAATTTTAGAGAGTTATTTGCGAAAAAATTACATCATATAACTCCTTGTCGATTGCGGGCATCCATCGCATCATACTTCGTATGTCCTTGACCTTCTCCGCCGGCAGCTTTTTTTGTCTTAACCGTAGCTAGAACCTGAGGCAGATCATGAGTCTGCTGTCCAAGGTTAAGCTTACCTCAATAAACTTCAACTCCGCAAAGGCCTAACTCACACACGGGTTATTTCTTAATTGAGTCGGATTTCTACAACCTCTTGCAACATGAAAGAGTATAACCATTGGTTGCACTTGGTCTTACCAATGGATGACATGACTTATCTCGTCTACTGTCTACACAATCATGCAAGGCAACATGCAGGTGTGTACTGTTGTAGAAAGTCTATATTTATTGTGTATATGTTGACAAATCATGTAATTCCACGTGAACATTTATTTATTTTGTGTTTTTATTGTCGATTTCGGCAGTCAGGGTTATATCGCGGTCGTAGAGAAGAGAAATTACTGGGATATTTTCACAGACAAACCACCTGCCTTGGGCGAGTGCATGACCAGCAGCTCCCTCGGAAAAGCTGGTCCCAAATTCGCGAAGAACGGGAGTCACGCGTCGTACCTCCAGCGCAGAGAGATCTATTGGCTTGGAGTCATAAACATTACACGTTAGACAACCGAGACCCCTTTCCGTGTGAACTGGGGTGACAAATAGGTTGTCTCTAATTTCCTGAATCCAACTTTTCATACATTTGGTTAATTAAATGACACATTTATAGTTTTTATCTTTTTTTTCTGATGGAATGAATTACAATGGAGATAAACAAACTTCGTTTCGTTCGATTTTTGCTAGAACTCGCCTTTCAGGTTCTTTCTCCAATAGATCTTTCGCCGTCTATTTGACCAATATTGAACTGAATAAGTATGTTTAACTTCTAAATATCAGACGAGTTTATATTTCATACTCAATATCCGATGAGTCTTAAATAGAAGTGGTCCCATTTTTCTGCCTGGTTGAACATTTCTGATTATAACCTAATATGTTATATATGAACGTACATGTGTCATGTGGGTATATTTACACACTAAGTGTTGTCATCACTAAATCCAGCATTCTGATTGGTCGGCGCCCACGTGGCTAGTTGCAGTTATTTCTCGGTGAATGCGCAACGCCTCAATAACACCAAGCTAATAACACCATCGGTACGTCATTAGGTTTGGAAAGACGAAGGCGTAATGTTTTGGGCGCATTTGGACTCGCGCAGGATTGACTTAATACATCATCGGGTTTCAATATGAAGAGAAATTGTTCCTATTAACTTTTGGCAAGGGTGCTATTGGGTATTTTGGGCTGATCTTGTCACGATACACTTTTCGATTTAAATATATTTACAAAAGTGGCTTCTTCGCTAAATGTATATAAATATAAGGATTAACTGTCATGTGGACTATTTTTATGGAGATGTAACGGTGAGGTAAGTGGTCATAACTTGTATGTAAAACCCTTCGGGTTTTACACAAGTTATGTCCACTTACCTCACCGTTACATCTCCATAAAAACAGTCCACATGACAGTTAATCCTTATGTAAAATGCATATCCCGCAAAAATGTGTTACAACCATGACTATTTTATGTTAGCAAATTCGAACAGGAAGACCCAAAACCCCATAAACTAAACATTCCGGCGTCCCTATACATGGCTATGTTTGCGTGCTTCGGGACTTTGCATGAACTTTGAGAATGTTTGTAAAGTATGTTTGGTTCATTCGATAGAAAATTCTCATCCGATTCCAATGATACCCATAACTCATTTTCCCGCCAAAATGGACATAGAACCATTTGGTTCTCATGCGACGCGATGTTCATTCCTGACGTGCTCAAAATAATTTCAGGCGATATAGAGGTTGAGTTTGTTCTGTTAGTTAGGGTTTCCAACAAGCATATATTGTGACATTTGATTTAGACAAATACAGTAAGGGGAGAGCTTTCCGATGAATGGCAACAAGCCATATTTCCGACTAAATCCTGAAAAATTACCCATAATTCTGTTGTGGTCATGGAGTCGATTAATTAGGGCATTACTGTACAATTACTTGTCATTTCGGCTAAAGTTAGTTAATTTGTTGCACATTTTCTGTCGAAAATAGTATAGGATACGGACTGCACAATAGTAGGTAACAGTGGTGGAGTAAGTCGCCCTTTAGTGTCAGTTTCTCAGACGTCGAATCCCGTGCAGACACATCTTAGTGAACGTTCAGACGACCACGATTCAACCGTGCGGTCATGTAAGTGAAGGAATCGATTCAACCGTGCGGTCATGTAAGTGGAGGAATCGATTCAACCGTGCGGTCATGTAAGTGGAGGAATCGGCCAGACGGCCACGATTCAACCGTGCGGTCATGTAAGTGGAGGAATCGGCCGATTCAACCGTGCGGTCATGTAAGTGGATGAATCGGCCGATTCAACCGTGCGGTCATGTAAGTGGAGGAATCGATCAGACGACCACGATTCAACCGTGCGGTCATGTAAGTGGAGGAATCGGCCGATTCAACGTGCGGTCATGTAAGTGGAGGAATCGATTCAACCGTGCGGTCATGTAAGTGGAGGAATCGATTCAACCGTGCGGTCATGTATGTGGAGGAATCGGCCAGACGACCACGATTCAACCGTGCGGTCATGTAAGTGGAGGAATCGATTCAACCGTGCGGTCATGTAAGTGGAGGAATCGGCCAGACGACCACGATTCAACCGTGCGGTCATGTAAGTGGAGGAATCGATTTAACCGTGCGGTCATGTAAGTGGAGGAATCGGCCGACACAACCGTGCAGTCATGTAAGTGGAGGAATCGGCCAGACGACCACGATTCAACCGTGCGGTCATGTAAGTGGAGGAATCGGCCGACACAACCGTGCAGTCATGTAAGTGGAGGAATCGGCCGATACAACGCGTGCAGTCATGTAAGTGGAGGAATCGGCCGATTCAACCGTGCAGTCATGTAAGTTGAGGAATCGGCCAGACGACCACGATTCAACCGTGCGGTCATGTAAGTGGAGGAATCGATTCAACCGTGCGGTCATGTAAGTGGAGGAATCGGCCGATTCAACCGTGCAGTCATGTAAGTGGAGGAATCGGTCAGACGACCACGATTCAACCGTGCGGTCATGTAAGTGGAGGAATCGGCCGACAAAATCGCGGATAGTCGGTTCACACGATTGTGACATCGTCGCATTCGATATGATGCGATTTATTTGCATAACACCCAATAAAATCAGTATGCTAACAATACAATGCATAATAAATCAATAATTAATAAATAATCGCATGTGAACATGGGATGAATAACTACATGTGTTTTAGTGTGTGATGCTATGCATAATACTCATTCAGAACGCTTATCGAAGACACACCGGACCACGTTGCAGATTTTTCTTCTTATATGTCAGGGTTATCATTATTCATTATACAATTAAATTTCGGATCGTTTGACAAACTTGTAATATTATTGTGATAACTACTAACAATTTGGAAAAGTTCATTTCTGAGATCGAAATAGTGTGGACATTAGAACCGGCCCTGCATTTAAAGATCAGGGCGGCGTTGGTGGTGGGTATGCTGTTAAAATATTCACCTCCGTCAAAAACCGCCATAAACAGAAAGAATAGTAAAATATAAACAGACTTTGTTCTTATAGCAATCAAATATGGCATAAACAGTATGTTATTGTCAAATGTTTTTCTTTTGTTATGTAAACAAAAGCAAAAAAAACGTTGCAGAACCTGGCTTTTGTTTAGATCCGGATATGTTAAACATAAAGAGCGTTATTTGTTACTGGTTTCCTGATATGGAAATAATAAAGAGCGTTTATATAATTTGTGGGTGATTAACCAATAGAATTGCGCTGTGTTATGTAAACAGAAGCAAAATTTCTGTAACACGAGCAGGCTCTTGTTTACGTACACCTTGGTGTATACTATTTACGCGCTGATGATGTTTGGCATATGAACAAAACTATATATTTTTAAATATTCCTTCTGTTGATGGCGATTTGAACAAATATTAATATTTCTGCAACGAACGCCGTGCGTGCCACAGCGAGTTCATGATAATACGAGGTTTTGTAAAATTAATCCTGTCTTTTACAGAAAGGGTGTTTGTTAAGTAAGTCTTTAAGACATAATCATTTTAAAGGTCCACTTAATTTTCGAACCCCCAGATCACATATATAAAATATATGCCATATTGTATACCATTTGAAAGAGGAAGCTCCAAGACATTGTATTATCAACGTATCCGGTGTAATCAACTGTGAACATGTTTGTTGAGTTACCAACGTGTTTTTGTGCTTTAAGTTTCATCTGCTTTGTAGTGCAAAGTGTATTATTTTCAATGGAGAGGTAATAACTCTATATCTTAAAGATAGAGTTATTCCCCTTCCATTGAAAATACATTTTAAATTTGAATTCTGTTGCATTCTGGGAACATAACGGGAGAAATCGTCCTATGATTTCAGCTGTTTTCTATTTCTCTATATGGGCATCTTCTGAGACACATACGATTCAAATGGTGATGAATTATAGTATTTTAATCATATTTTATGGCATATACTGTTATTAAAACCGTATATCAAGGCACTATAACAAAATAATAATCGGTGACTCCAAAATTAAGTGGACATTTAAACAATCCATACGTTCTGAGTATATGAGGATATCGCAAGCCATAGCTAACCACGTGATTGACTACGATCTTTCCATCTACGATTTTTTCGTACACACGACTGTGGTAACCAAGGATATACACCACGATTTCACATCTGAAATCAAACATTGCTTGATATTCATTTTATAATCACGGTCTTGTCGCGAGCATGCGCAGTCCAACTATCGTTTACCAACCGCGACGAAAAACTTCCCACTTACGATTGAATCGTGGTCGTCTGCACGTTCACTTAAAGGTACTCAATCCGATTCGATGGTCCCCATAACATCAGATTCCAACAACAACAAGATTTTTGAAAAGCCGCTTCAGTTGTCAGAATCGATTAATTGCTCAAAAATAATGCTAACCGCAGTCAACGATAGCATAACATTGACAAAAACCTGTAATTTATCAACTTTTTGTTCAACGAATATTGCTGGTTTGTCAAATATCTGACACAAAAAAGCCACTTGATTTTAGAGTTATCCATCTTCATCCGCAATTTGGTCAGAGAAAGTATTCTCGTCTGCTGTTTACTGGGCCACGTAAAATTAAAATAATAGATTTAAAAAACCGATATCTGATCACTCTGAGCTTTGATGGGTGTGTTCCTCGACTCGAATCAAATATTTTTTACCTCCGAACTTCCGAAGTCAAGGAAATAGTAATCTTCGAGGGTTAATTCGGATTGAGTACCTTTAAAGGCGACCACAATGGTAAACAAAATAAAACAGCAGGATTCGGACCATAGTTTATATATCTCGTTCACGCAGTACAGTCGGCAGTCAAGGTCAGTTTCATACAACTAACAGTTACTGGCGATTCACACACTTTTGTATAGTGGAAATCGCATCATAGATTTCAATCAGACGACCACGAGCAGACGAGTTCTCTCCTACGGCCGCGTCTTAAAGACCAGTCAATTAGGCAATCTCGCGCTAATGACCCGCGGCGTACATATCTGCAGTACGTATAAGATGAGAAACCGGTCATATGTCTTCTAATCCAGTTCGAATTTCTTTAGGTCGATGGTCGTAATCACCGTCCTTAATTGCCGTGTACTACGCGTGTGGAATTCGGTCGCCTGTCTCCGTAAGACATAGGACTGCGAGTCGTCTGCGAATTGTGGGTTCACAGCGGTTAAAATTGAGAATAAGGTCAGTTTAAAGGGGTACTGTACTCAAATGTTGTTGTTGTTTTATATAGTCTCTGCTTCGTAGAATAAGGTCACCCGATTTCCATGACTTTACTATCTGCTGAGTACGGAGATGACAGATACGCCGGATTGCACAACAAACAAAAAGAAGAAAGAAATCGCTCGAGATATTTTTGTACAGTTGTCAGGCAAATGCATCGAATAAATGTTATATTATATGCTTAATAGTCCAACATATAATTAATTCAATTGTATTGAATAGTCAGCGAGGAGCTTGCACCATGAGTTGACGCCCAATACGGGACAACATTTGATCCTGACTGGTTCTGGACTTTTGGTTCCAAAATATTTTCGGAATATGAATCATTTGATTCTATTTTGGTTCCTATACCAAGAACCAACATTTAGATTTCAAAACCTATTGATTCCGAGCGCGGGCCAAAATGCTGAACCATTTGGTTATTTGTTGGTTACAATTGGCCCTCGCGCCAGAACCATGCTTCTCTAAATTGGTTCCACATACGGGACAAGGCGAAGAACCAATGGAAAACCATATGATTCCAAATATTTCTTAGAGTGTTGCACGTGTGGTTCAAATCTTCGAAGACATACAACAATAAACTTATTATAGGGAAGGTGAACGCAATACCCAGCGGTATAACATATGTTCACATTGATAATGTTCCAAAATAAACATGTAGTTAAATGCATACCCACATTATCTCCGATACTATGTTATCGACGGGAAGACACGTAAGATGTATGGAACATCTGGCCTCGAAATATCAGGCAATTCTTTAAGGATTGGCCATTTATAAATGAACAATCGGAACACAAAAAGGTCATTAATATATGGTCAATCGCAACCACGCGTGGCACGCGTGGTCGATTGTCCATTTAGAAAGAACCATTAACGTTAATCATTTAATTTAATTTGTATTAACTAAATAACGGAGATATTTGAAGAAGTGTTTTTGACGAAATAACGGAGATATTTGAAGAAGTGTTTTCGACGAAATAACGGAAATATTTGAAGAAGTGTTTTTAAAGAGCGTAAAATTTGCTTAATGAGGACCACAGAGGGTGAATTTAGTGAAGCTATCCCACAGAGCGGGCTAGCATAACTAAATTCACCCTCTGAGGACCTCCTTCGCTTAGGCCTTTTCTCCGGAAAGTATCTTAATTTATTATTAAATTAACAAGTTTTTAAGTTCCAAGGTTTTGTACTGGTGGAATATGATCTCTGTGAGCGTTGGGCAGAGTAGAGATTCTTGGCATGCGCTACGAGTACAATTGTGACCCGCCATATCAAATCCAGTCGATTTTTTTTACCCTGTGCCAATGCATTCTCTTATATATGCGAGTCGACCATAGGTCGCCTCGCATATATAAGAGAATGCATTGGCCTAACAATTTTTTTAAATAAATGTTTCTTACAATTGTTAGGACATAAAATAAAAAACATCCATTACCCTGCAGGAGCCCCACACATATATAGAAGCTTATAGAAGAGTGTCGTCTGCTCATGTTTGTCTGGGGCTCTGTATGGGTGAAATTATAAAATTGTTAAAGAATACAAGAAAAAATTATTAAAATTGTAAAAAATTGTTAGGCCAATGCATTCTCTTATATATGCGAGGCGACCTATGGTCGACTCGCATATATAAGAGAATGCATTGGCACAAGGTAAAAAAATCCCGACTTACGACTGGATTTGATATGGCGGGATGGGAGTCATGTTTGGCCAATCTAAAGTACCTGTGTATACCACCTCATCATATCATGCACACCGTAATTATCCATAGTAATTATTACGTAATTATCATATTTCCGCTTTTTATTACGCTGCGTAGTACATATCACTTTATTCTCATTATTAGTATCTCGTACACATCTTCGACACACGTGCCAAGAAATATAGTCACTTAGCCAGATCATATAGATATCCTTTACCATAGTGCCATGACTGCATGGTGACTAGTGTATAACAGACCGGACGAACTCAAAACGCGTACTAGAAGTAGAAGTTTAGTCCATCGGCACCACATACGGGCTAGTGATGCACCATTTTGAAGTTTAGTCCACCGGCACCACATACGGGCTTGTGATGCACCATTTTGAAGTTTAGTCCATCGGCACCACATATATACGGGCTTGTGATGCACCATTTTGAAGTTTAGTCCATCGGCACCACATACGGGCTTGTGATGCACCATTTTGAAGTTTAGTCCATCAGCACCACACACGGGCTTGTGATGCACCATTTTGAAGTTTTGTCCATCGGCACCACATACTGGCTTGTGATACACCATTTTGAAGTTTAGTCTATCGGCACCACATACGGGCTTGTGATGCACCGTTTTGAAGGTTATGACATTGCGCACCGGATAGGAACCGGTTTGAAATATACAAATTATGCGAAAGATGATTTTGAGAGGTTTAAGAGCCCAAACTCGCCGTTTTCTGAAAATGCGGCAAAACGTAAACACATTTTTTTTACGCCAATATATTGTAGTCTACATACATCTAGATATTTAATATGATATTGTCTCGATTTCGTTGATGTGAGCAAGATTTCTCAAATTTATGGAGACAAAAATAGACAAATAGCGCAAAATAGACAAAAAGCGAAATTTTCATTTTTTTTTTGCCCTCTTAATGGGCGATATTGCTTTGACCTGCGATCTTGCAATATATTCTTGAAAACTGCGGAGATATATAGTGCATATAACAATAGGCTGTATATACCAACCTCTTTAATAAGTTCTGTGTTATGTAAGATTATATTACTAAGGGGCTAAGTCTCACTGAGTCAATGCTAGTATACATGTAGCTACTAGCCGACTATACAAATACAAAATCTAACTTCAATCCCCAAAAGTTAAACACATTAAAGTTTTAGTGTTCCCTACCTTTTCAGTAAATCATACTCATTAACATTCCACTTCTCCAAACCAGGCCATAACAGTTAAAACTCTAGTTCCACTAGATATAGATACATTATCCGAATTAACGCTCGTAAGTTACTATTTATTTGGCTTCGGGGGTAAAAATATATTTGTTTCGAGTCGAGGAACCCACCCATCAAAGCTCAGAGTGTTATTTCTCGAGATGTGCAACAATATGTGGCCCAGAAACACGTGGTCAAACGGACGGTCTCGGACAAAATTGAGGATGAAGATGGACAACTTTAAAATCAGGTGGTAATGCGGCCACATTTCGTGATACTCAAGTGATAATACGCCCTTATTTTGTTGAACAAAATGTTGATAAATAACAAGTTTTGGGAAAGTTGGTACCATAGTTGATAGTGGTTAGCATTATTTTGTTGCAATACATCGATTCTGCTAACTAAAGCGTATTTTGAAGAAATGTTATTGTTGTATCTTGATGATATGGGGGCCGTCTGATCGGATTGAGTACTTTAAGCAGCCATGATAACTTTATATGTCTGTATTTGTTCTTTGTATAAATGTTAATCACTTTATACTATATGTTTGTTATAACACATTGTAACCTTTACCCACTTTATTATTGGTAAAATAAATATATTATATTCTAGAAAAAAAAAACATTCTATCAGTTCGAATGGCAAACATCATCAACAGGACGAATTATACGACAACAATTGCAAACATTGCGGGCAATTGTACAATAATAGAGGGTATCTTAAAGGGGGTCATATTAGACCCGCCATATCAAATCCAGTCGTAAATCGGGATTTTGTTTACCCTGTGCCAATGCATTCTCTTATATATGCGAGTCGACCATAGGTCGCCTCGCATATATAAGAGAATGCATTGGCCTAACAATTTTTTACAATTTTAATAATGTTTTCTTGTATTCTTTAACAATTTTATAATTTCACCCATACAGAGCCCCAGACAAACATGAGCAGACGACACTCTTCTATATGCTTCTATATATGTGTGTGGCTCCCTGCAGGGTAATGGATGTTTTTTTATTTTATGTCCTAAATATTGTCAGAAACATTTATTTAAAAAAAATTGTAAGGCCAATACATTCTCTTAATTATGCGAGGCGACATATGGTCGACTCGCATATATAAGAGAATGCATTGGCACAGGGTAAAAAAATCCCGACTTACAACTGGATTTGATATGGCGGGTCACATATGTTCATGCTTCTCTCCGAATTTCACAGATCTAAAATAAAAAAATCTTCGATGTATCTGCGTTACTAATTATTAGTGGCATGTACTGTCGTCACAATATGTATTCAAGATTGTCTCTTTCTTCCAATAACAAGTTTGTATATTTTCCTGGATATAAAATAATAAATACGAATCGAAGACCCCTGTCCGGAAATGATTCTGTCAATTAATATTGATTTTAGTTCAAAGTTTCTGGTATAATACTTACAATCAATTTGAGACATTTTACGGCTCAAGAGAACTCTATCTGAGATCGTCTGAACGATCATAATAACAATGTTTCGCTAATAAACTCTTACGTCATTGCACGTGCCGATAATACGCATATGTCATACTAAAAATATGACGCCGAGTTTACAGGAGGTAATTATGTGATAACAAAAAAATCGATATAAAATAAATATTTAATTGATGGAAGCGTTACCGGACGTGGGTCTTCGACTCATATTTATTATTTTATACCCCGGAAACTATATACAACTTGTTATCGGAACATATAGATCTTTTTAAAGATATTCATTTGGCTGCCATGTGGTCGCTGAGTGTGATGGATTCTCCAACCGTGCATGCACGTTGTAGATTGTTTTTCGATTATATGTATTCTATGCTCCATTTATCGCTCATGGTTGTACCAACACCCGAGTGTAGCGAGAAACTCTGTTGTTTGTTCGGAGAACGTGCTTGTAACGCCATGCTATCCATAATATCGCACTGTATTATTGACTTTCTATAATGTTGTACATGACGTATCCATTGAGTGCAGGAATAAACACATGCGCACAGGCGCCCTTTCATTGTTCAAGCATTGAACTAAATAGTATATCTGTGATTTGCAGGTCCCCACAGGGAGCATTTAGTGACGCTACCCCGCACTGTGTGCTAGCATCGCTAAATTCACCCTATGGGAACCTCATTCTGTTAGGTCTAATCTTTTGGGAAGTATATATAATCACTAATTAACATTGTTTTAAGTTACTTTTCCCCTAATTTTCAGAATATAAAATGCATAATCGAGGTGACTAATGGGTGAACATCAACTGGGGAACTGCAATCTGATCCAGGTCTCCCATAGCAGTTTAGGCCCCGGCAGAATTTGTTGACGCTAGCTCGTCGTACGGGATTGTGTCACTAAATTCACCCTCTGGGGACCTCATTCTGCAAATGACAGACACACTATTTCTAGGCTTCTCAGTGTTATTGCTGATTGTAGAACTCGAACTTTTCAGTTACCGTCTTGTAAATATGACGTGCAGAACTTTTATAACTCGGTATAAGTCTATTAATTCCCATGCATGAACAGTCTCGCCCGCGTGTATCTAGCCGCGGCCACTTTTGATGGTCTGTTCGGGTGACTACGAACAGTCCCACCTGCGTGCTGCTAACCGCGGCTATTTCTGAGGGTCGAGATCTGTACGGGGGAACATCATCGGTCCCGCGCGCATGTACTCAGTCGCGGCCATGTGCACTTCTGAGTCTGTTCGGGGGACAACCATTGGTCCCGCCCGCGAGCTGCTAGTCGCGGCCACTTCTGTTGGTCTGTTCGGGTGACTACGAACAACAGTCCCACCTGCGTGCTGCTAACCGCGGCTATTTCTGAGGGTCGAGATCTGTACGGGGGAACATCATCTGTCCCGCGCGCATGTACTCAGTCGCGACTTCTGAGTCTGTTCGAGGGACAACCATTGGTCCCGCCCGCGAGCTGTTAGTCGCGGCCACTTCTGAGAGTCTGTTAGGGGGACCATCATCGGTCACGCCCACGTGTTGCTAGTCGCAGCCACTTCTGCGAGTCTGTTAGGGGGACCATCATCGGTCCCGCCCGCGTGCTGTTAGTCGCGGCCACTCCTGAGGCTCTGTTCGGGGACCACCAATGGTCCCGCCCGCGTGCTGCTAGTCGCGGCCACTTCTGAGAGTCTGTTCGGGTGACCATCATCGGTCCCGCCCGCGTGCTGCTAGTGGCGGCTAATTTTGAGAGTTTGTTCGGGGGACTATCATCGGTCCCGCCCGCGTGTTGCTAATCGCGGCCACTTCTGAGAGTCTGTTCGGGAGACCGTCATCGGTCCCGCCCGCGTGCTGCTAGTCGCGGCCTCTTCTGAGGCTCTGTTCGGGGGACCATCATCGGTCCCACCCGCGTGTTGCTAATCGCGGCCACTTCTGAGAGTCTGTTCGGGGGACCGTCATCGGTCCCGCCCGCGTGCTGCTAGTCGCGGCCACTTCCGAGGCTCTGTTAGGGGGACCATCATCGGTCCCGCCCGCGTGTTGCTAGTCGCGGCCACTTCTGAGACTGTTCGGGGGACCATCATCGGTCCCGCCCGCGTGCTGCTAGTAGCGGCCACTTCTGAGTCTGTTCGGGATACCATCATCGGGCCCGCCCGCGTGCTGTTAGTCGCGGCCAATCCTGAGGCTCTGTTCGGGGGACCATCATCGGTCCCGCCCCCGTGGTGCTAGTTGCGGCCACTTCTGAGGCTCTGTTCGGGAGACCACCATCGGTCCTGCCCGCGTGCTGCTAGTCGCGGCCACTTCTGAGACTCTGTTCGGGAGACCATCATCGGTCCCGCCCGCGTGTTGCTAGTGGTGGCCACTTCTGAGGCTCTGTTCGGGGGACCACCATTGGTCCCGCCACGTGCTGCTAGTCGCGGCTACTTCTGAGTCTGTTCGGGTGACCATTATTGGTCCCGCCCGCGTGCTGCTAGTAGCGGCCACTTCTGAGTCTGTTCGGGATACCATCATCGGGCCCGCCCACGTGCTGTTAGTCGCGGCCAATCCTGAGGCTCTGTTCGGGGGACCATCATCGGTCCCGCCCGCGTGGTGCTAGTCGCGGCCACTTCTGAGGCTCTGTTCGGGAGACCACCATCGGTCCCGCCCGCGTGCTGCTAGTCGCGGCCACTTCTGAGACTCTGTTCGGGAGACCATCATCGGTCCCGCCCGCGTGTTGCTAGTGGTGGCCACTTCTGAGGCTCTGTTCGGGGGACCACCATTGGTCCCGCCACGTGCTGCTAATCGCGGCTACTTCTGAGTCTGTTCGGGTGACCATTATTCCCCAGTGTTGTTAGTCGCGGCTACTTTTGAGAGTCTGTTCGGGGGACTATCATCGGTCCCGCCCGCGTGCTGGTAGTCGCGGCCACTTCTGAATGTCTGTTCGGGGACTATTATCGGTCCCGCCCGCGTGCCTCAAGTCGCGACCACGTCTGAAGGTCTGTTCGGGGGCCCTTCTACAGTCCCGCCGCGTGCCACTTCTGAGCACGAACCCTGCATTAAATTCTGATTTAAAGGGACTCAAGGCATTCGAAGTATGTTCATGCGAAATTGAATAAAAGTTTGTAAAACAACTATCCTCAACAAGTACATAAAAATAGATTGTGTTTGTTCTTATGTTCATTATTAAGGGTATGTTCATACACTGGCAAGTTTGCACAGTATGGTTTGCAGGTATTTCGTCGTAGAAAACGATATGGTGTCAGCATATGAATGGAAACTACCATATGAAATGCATCTGTACCACACCTAACTGCATGCGAAGTAAAATCCCTATAGTTCCACCTGTAGCCATGCTACCGGAATTTGTCTGTAAATGGCGTGCAATTATCTCGCAAGAATCAATCATACAGGTATTTGAAGGCAAATGTCAGTAGCGCCGTTACAAGTGGAACTAATTTTTTTTACTTCTCTTCTCATGTCATTCGCTTTGGTAAAGATGCATATTATATGCATGTTTACTTTCAAATTATGGCACCTTGCAGAACATACCGTGCAAACTTACCAGCGTATGAACGTACCCTAAGATGCTTTCCAATAATATGATTTTACAAACCATTGTTATGTAAACATTAGTGCTTGAATTACAGTCCAATTAGTCCAATACGATGCCAAAAGTTTAACCCTTTACACAACAGAACGGCCCTGTGCCAATGCATTCTCTTATATATGCGAGTCGATCATAGGTCGCCTCGCATATATAAGAGAATGCATTGGCTTAACACATTAAAAATTGTTAAAGAATGTAAGAAAAAATGGTAAAAAGTTTAAAAAAAAGATTTTTTTTAGGCCAATGCATTCTCTTATATATGCGAGGCGACCTATGGTCGACTCGCATATATAAGAGAATGCATTGGCACAGGGCATAACTGTAACTATCACAATGTGGTCAAGGAGCCGGTTCCAATGAGATCCATATTTGTATGGTTCTATTGAGACAGACCGAAGATATTTTAGGCTGTTGAGGTTTATTTGGCCGGTTTTGGCCGTTTTGTTGGGTAAAGGGTTAAGCAAAACTTGACGGTAAACATTAGAGAACGGTCAAAGCATTGAAAAATATTCATAAAATCATAATCAGACTAAAATAATTGGATCAAAAGTATTTACCATCCCCCATCTTATCTTATTCCATTTCATTGCGAACCTCAATCATGAACGACCTATGACCTCATCTCCTCAAAACATTGCACTGATATATTATACATTCTATGTTATTAGCTGAACGATGGACGAATATTATTACTTGAATGTTTCTTCTTTTCGAAAGAAATGTAAACATTCTATATATATTTTAGTAATTAACACAATTCTATGATTTCTTTATATCCTCCGGTTTTGGTGACAGCAGGAAGACAGCCTTCACATGTTATGCCGTCCCCAATAACTCTTTGTTTGTATACATTAATTAATTATGAATACATAATCATAGTCATAGCCACCTACGACACGATTAGCGATGTTTGTTAAATCACTGCAGCGTTGTTGTTGTTTACATAATAACATAATAATATATTGTCCCCCTCCCCTCTCTATCTTCGTCTGCTGTTTTCCGCTGTCTCCTTCAATCGCCCTGTCTCTCTATGTCCCTGTTCTACATTCTGCCACTCCCACCGACAATGCGTTAACATTGAATCATATTTGATCCACTAACCGTGGTTACTATTCGGTTAGAAGGCTAATGGGCTAATAATATATTGTCCCCCTTCCCTCTCTCTTCGTCTGCTGTTTTCCGCTGTCTCCTTCAATCGCCCTGTCTCTCTATTCCCCTGTTCTACTTTCTCGCACTCCCACTGACAATGCGTTAACATTGAATCATATTTGATCCACTAACCGTGGTTATATACTATTCGGTTAGAAGAGTAATGGGCTAATACTATATTGTCCTCCTCCCCTCTTTCTCTTCGTCTGCCGTTTTCCTCTATCTCCTTCAATCGCTCTGTCTCTCTATTTCCCTGTTCTACATTCTACCACTCCCACTGACAATGCGTTAACATTGAATCATATTTGATCTCAGGCTTATAACCGCGGTACTTACCGCGGTGGAGATCTCGGTTAGAAGGCTAAGGAGTTAATATTATATTTGAGTAGCGTGTCAATTAACGGCTTAAGGGGGAATCGAGAAAATTGCTCACAAGATAAACACTATCGCGGAGCGAAGGGTATTAGGATAAACCGCGAGCCTATATACAAAATGTGTATAATGCTGCGCCCGATGCCGGCGAAGAGCTTTTGGTGAGAAAATTGCTATGTCATTATGCTCTGTCAGTCACCAGGACACACATATCAAGGGATGCTTAAGTGCACATATAGAAGACATGTTAATGAAAATAAGGACTTTCAAAATCAATCAAAATATATCCTCTTGACAATTTAAGCTATCTAAATCAGATTCCAAGAGACACCGTATTTATATTGGCGTATATGTCAAGTCATTAATCTCTTCTCCATATACGCCCATATAGATCATATTCCACCAGTACAAAACCAGCATGGGAACTTTTTGATGTCTTGACCTGTTCTAACTTTGAACAAACAAAGCAGGGAATATATTTCTTTGTTAATACTTGCCCCGTAACAATCTACTTTGAAGTAGGGGTGGTCCTATCTTGAGATTGCATGCTGTTTGTGACTTTTGTGAGCTGATATCGCAATAAACATTGAACTAATTACCAGGGAGAAATTCCACAATTGCAAGCGATACGATACATGCAAAATTTCGAGTTTGGACCTTCACCTTCAGTGAAATACATTATTAAGGAACAGGTATTAACTAAGAAATATATTACCTGCACTGCTTTTTCAATGTTATAAAATTGCCTGCAAAAACTTCCGAAGTTTCGTACTGGTGTTCTCTATGGGTATATTTACATTGCTGTATATCTGTATACAGATATGTGTGAAGTCACGTGTCGCAGATTACTGTGATCACAACATGATTACAGATAATGAACGCGCGCTCATCAGTACTCTGGTAATTGACAATTCACTATGAGTCGTGTCAGTTTAGGCCAGACAAAAAAATTAATCAACTATCAGCAGACCAAAGCAGTTTATTCTTACACCAGTTGATAATGGTTCGAAGAAAGAATGAAAGGCGCATGAGAACAAATAACATATGAATACACAATAAACAACAGTGTACATGTACACACATAGAAATAGGGCTACTTCATCTACCAGTACACAGGTTCTCGCTTACACGGTGTGAAATACATGGGTTGAAATGACAAAGAAAGATTAAATGTGCACATTCGCCAAGCCCGAGTAACAATTAATCAAACCAGATGTGCCTGTCGCAATGCCTCGGTGTTGACCGTGACATATAACGGACACGATTTTTGCTTACAACAATGAATACTGTTTTCTTTCTGTGTGCATTTCTATATCAACCCGTTTACACTATAGTATGCGTGTACAACTGTATACAGATCTACAACAATGTAAACACACCCTATGTGCCTAGCTATAAGAGTACAGATTCATGGCATGATCTAATTGGCGCAGTACAGTATTAAATCTTTCAGTTTGCGAATTTAACTGAACTAAACAAATAACCCACTAGATGAGTTCCGTGAAATCAAAAGGTAAATGATATCACGGTTTTACAAATGTCGTGGAATCCAGGATGCACTGTAGGGATACTATGGAATAGATATACGCTTATTTTGAGGAAAATCAAAATTCGAAATTCACACTTAAAATTTAGTTTTCGAGTCACCGATTATTTTGTTTATAGTGCCTTGATATATGATTTTAATAACAATCTATGACATAAAATATGATTAAAATAATATAATTCATCACCATTTAGAATGTCTATGTCTGAAAAAAGTGCCCATAGAATAATAGAAAATAGCTGATATCATAGAAACATTTCCACCGTCTCGCTCACAGAATATAACAGAAGACAAACTAATATATAGAAGTTATTCCCTTCCATAGAAAATAATATACTTATGAAAACACGTCGGTACCTCAACAAAAACAACATGTTCACAGTTTATTACACCGGATAAGTTGATAATGCAATGTTTGGAGTCTTTCAACTGTTATAGTATGGCATATATTTTATATAATGTGATCTGGAGGGGGGGGGGGGGGTAGGAAATTAAGTGACACTTTAAAGGGTGACTGTACTCAAATTTCCATTATTTGAGGGATTTGTTTAGCCTGAATTAATAACAAGATGTGTACCAATATTCCAAGTGTGAATACCAATGGAAATGGACATCGGTCTGGAATAAAACTTGTTTGTCCAACAAAATCTGCCAACTTTAATGTCTGAGTAAGACCAGACGAGAATAAACATATTTTACGGATGACAGCAAAACCAGAATGCAATGAATAAAACGATCATCGTCGGGATATTCTTGTACAATTTTCAGGTAAATGTATCTGATAACATGTTAATTATATGCATACTTAAATAGTCCCAGAAAGTTATTAATTTTATTCTGTAGTCAGCGGGTGTATTGAATTGACGCCCCCTCTCAACATAGATGTTTACACGATGTCTGCTATATGTAACCCAATCCCCATCCGTTAATTAATTGTTCGTACTCACGTATACTGAAACTTCTCGGAGAACGTAACCTATATAGTAATTGTTCGTACTCACGTATACTGAAACTTCTCAGAGAACGTAACCTATATAGTAATTGTTCGTACTCACGTATACTGAAACTTCTCGGAGAACGTAACCTATATAGTAATTGTTCGTACTCACGTATACTGAAACTTCTCGGAGAACGTAACCTATATATTAATTGTTCGTACTCACGTATACTGAAACTTCTCGGAGAACGTAACCTATATAGTAATTGTTGTAAATGACTGCAGTCAAATACATTTTAGGTATTATACTATTATTTTGTGTGTATATGCCTGTGTATTTACAATACATCCCTCGACTCAAATTAATTTATTTGTTTCACATTTACCTTTGAATATATTTAGAATGCGTCTTATGAATGGTTGGATTTAGGTATTGTCCCCTTTTAATTGAACCAGACAAAATTCCCAAGTTTTGGAAAATCTATTTGCACCCCCACATGTTTGGGTTGGAATTTTCCATGACTGGTATCCTTTTCCCATGCAACTGTTGGAAATTCCAGGCTAACAACCTTGATGTGGTTTAGAAGACTCAATCAACAATCGGTATCCAAATCTTCACTGCTTTCGGGTCGAAATACAAACGAGTCGCCACATTAGGGGACCCTTATACTGCTGTCAGTGGGGCGTGTGGTTATTCTTCCCATACTTTTCTGTAATGTTTTGTTTTCGCGTTTCTTCTCTAATCGCGGCTACTTCTGAGTCTGTTCGGGTGACCATTATTCCCCAGTGTTGTTAGTCGCGGCTACTTTTGAGAGTCTGTTCGGGGGACTATCATCGGTCCCGCCCGCGTGCTGGTAGTCGCGGCCACTTCTGAATGTCTGTTCGGGGACTATCATCGGTCCCGCCCGCGTGCCTCAAGTCGCGACCACGTCTGAAGGTCTGTTCGGGGGCCCTTCTACAGTCCCGCCGCGTGCCACTTCTGAGCACGAACCCTGCATTAAATTCTGATTTAAAGGGACTCAAGGCATTCGAAGTATGTTCATGCGAAATTGAATAAAAGTTTGTAAAACAACTATCCTCAACAAGTACATAAAAATAGATTGTGTTTGTTCTTATGTTCATTATTAAGGGAATGTTCATACACTGGCAAGTTTGCACAGTATGGTTTGCAGGTATTTCGTCGTAGAAAACGATATGGTGTCAGCATATGAATGGAAACTACCATATGAAATGCATCTGTACCACACCTAACTGCATGCGAAGTAAAATCCCTATAGTTCCACCTGTAGCCATGCTACCGGAATTTGTCTGTAAATGGCGTGCAATTATCTCGCAAGAATCAATCATACAGGTATTTGAAGGCAAATGTCAGTAGCGCCGTTACAAGTGGAACTAATTTTTTTTACTTCTCTTCTCATGTCATTCGCTTTGGTAAAGATGCATATTATATGCATGTTTACTTTCAAATTATGGCACCTTGCAGAACATACCGTGCAAACTTACCAGCGTATGAACGTACCCTAAGATGCTTTCCAATAATATGATTTTACAAACCATTGTTATGTAAACATTAGTGCTTGAATTACAGTCCAATTAGTCCAATACGATGCCAAAAGTTTAACCCTTTACACAACAGAACGGCCCTGTGCCAATGCATTCTCTTATATATGCGAGTCGATCATAGGTCGCCTCGCATATATAAGAGAATGCATTGGCTTAACACATTAAAAATTGTTAAAGAATGTAAGAAAAAATGGTAAAAAGTTTAAAAAAAAGATTTTTTTTAGGCCAATACATTCTCTTATATATGCGAGGCGACCTATGGTCGACTCGCATATATAAGAGAATGCATTGGCACAGGGCATAACTGTAACTATCACAATGTGGTCAAGGAGCCGGTTCCAATGAGATCCATATTTGTATGGTTCTATTGAGACAGACCGAAGATATTTTAGGCTGTTGAGGTTTATTTGGCCGGTTTTGGCCGTTTTGTTGGGTAAAGGGTTAAGCAAAACTTGACGGTAAACATTAGAGAACGGTCAAAGCATTGAAAAATATTCATAAAATCATAATCAGACTAAAATAATTGGATCAAAAGTATTTACCATCCCCCATCTTATCTTATTCCATTTCATTGCGAACCTCAATCATGAACGACCTATGACCTCATCTCCTCAAAACATTGCACTGATATATTATACATTCTATGTTATTAGCTGAACGATGGACGAATATTATTACTTGAATGTTTCTTCTTTTCGAAAGAAATGTAAACATTCTATATATATTTTAGTAATTAACACAATTCTATGATTTCTTTATATCCTCCGGTTTTGGTGACAGCAGGAAGACAGCCTTCACATGTTATGCCGTCCCCAATAACTCTTTGTTTGTATACATTAATTAATTATGAATACATAATCATAGTCATAGCCACCTACGACACGATTAGCGATGTTTGTTAAATCACTGCAGCGTTGTTGTTGTTTACATAATAACATAATAATATATTGTCCCCCTCCCCTCTCTATCTTCGTCTGCTGTTTTCCGCTGTCTCCTTCAATCGCCCTGTCTCTCTATGTCCCTGTTCTACATTCTGCCACTCCCACCGACAATGCGTTAACATTGAATCATATTTGATCCACTAACCGTGGTTACTATTCGGTTAGAAGGCTAATGGGCTAATAATATATTGTCCCCCTTCCCTCTCTCTTCGTCTGCTGTTTTCCGCTGTCTCCTTCAATCGCCATGTCTCTCTATTCCCCTGTTCTACTTTCTCGCACTCCCACTGACAATGCGTTAACATTGAATCATATTTGATCCACTAACCGTGGTTATATACTATTCGGTTAGAAGAGTAATGGGCTAATACTATATTGTCCTCCTCCCCTCTTTCTCTTCGTCTGCCGTTTTCCTCTCTCTCCTTCAATCGCTCTGTCTCTCTATTTCCCTGTTCTACATTCTACCACTCCCACTGACAATGCGTTAACATTGAATCATATTTGATCTCAGGCTTATAACCGCGGTACTTACCGCGGTGGAGATCTCGGTTAGAAGGCTAAGGAGTTAATATTATATTTGAGTAGCGTGTCAATTAACGGCTTAAGGGGGAATCGAGAAAATTGCTCACAAGATAAACACTATCGCGGAGCGAAGGGTATTAGGATAAACCGCGAGCCTATATACAAAATGTGTATAATGCTGCGCCCGATGCCGGCGAAGAGCTTTTGGTGAGAAAATTGCTATGTCATTATGCTCTGTCAGTCACCAGGACACACATATCAAGGGATGCTTAAGTGCACATATAGAAGACATGTTAATGAAAATAAGGACTTTCAAAATCAATCAAAATATATCCTCTTGACAATTTAAGCTATCTAAATCAGATTCCAAGAGACACCGTATTTATATTGGCGTATATGTCAAGTCATTAATCTCTTCTCCATCTACGCCCATATAGATCATATTCCACCAGTACAAAACCAGCATGGGAACTTTTTGATGTCTTGACCTGTTCTAACTTTGAACAAACAAAGCAGGGAATATATTTCTTTGTTAATACTTGCCCCGTAACAATCTACTTTGAAGTAGGGGTGGTCCTATCTTGAGATTGCATGCTGTTTGTGACTTTTGTGAGCTGATATCGCAATAAACATTGAACTAATTACCAGGGAGAAATTCCACAATTGCAAGCGATACGATACATGCAAAATTTCGAGTTTGGACCTTCACCTTCAGTGAAATACATTATTAAGGAACAGGTATTAACTAAGAAATATATTACCTGCACTGCTTTTTCAATGTTATAAAATTGCCTGCAAAAACTTCCGAAGTTTCGTACTGGTGTTCTCTATGGGTATATTTACATTGCTGTATATCTGTATACAGATATGTGTGAAGTCACGTGTCGCAGATTACTGTGATCACAACATGATTACAGATAATGAACGCGCGCTCATCAGTACTCTGGTAATTGACAATTCACTATGAGTCGTGTCAGTTTAGGCCAGACAAAAAAATTAATCAACTATCAGCAGACCAAAGCAGTTTATTCTTACACCAGTTGATAATGGTTCGAAGAAAGAATGAAAGGCGCATGAGAACAAATAACATATGAATACACAATAAACAACAGTGTACATGTACACACATAGAAATAGGGCTACTTCATCTACCAGTACACAGGTTCTCGCTTACACAGTGTGAAATACATGGGTTGAAATGACAAAGAAAGATTAAATGTGCACATTCGCCAAGCCCGAGTAACAATTAATCAAACCAGATGTGCCTGTCGCAATGCCTCGGTGTTGACCGTGACATATAACGGACACGATTTTTGCTTACAACAATGAATACTGTTTTCTTTCTGTGTGCATTTCTATATCAACCCGTTTACACTATAGTATGCGTGTACAACTGTATACAGATCTACAACAATGTAAACACACCCTATGTGCCTAGCTATAAGAGTACAGATTCATGGCATGATCTAATTGGCGCAGTACAGTATTAAATCTTTCAGTTTGCGAATTTAACTGAACTAAACAAATAACCCACTAGATGAGTTCCGTGAAATCAAAAGGTAAATCATATCACGGTTTTACAAATGTCGTGGAATCCAGGATGCACTGTAGGGATACTATGGAATAGATATACGCTTATTTTGAGGAAAATCAAAATTCGAAATTCACACTTAAAATTTAGTTTTCGAGTCACCGATTATTTTGTTTATAGTGCCTTGATATATGATTTTAATAACAATCTATGACATAAAATATGATTAAAATAATATAATTCATCACCATTTAGAACGTCTATGTCTGAAAAAAGTGCCCATAGAATAATAGAAAATAGCTGATATCATAGAAACATTTCCACCGTCTCGCCCACAGACTATAACAGAAGACAAATTAATATATAGAGTTATTCCCTTCCATAGAAAATAATATACTTATGAAAACACGTCGGTACCTCAACAAAAACAACATGTGCACAGTAGTTTATTACACCGGATAAGTTGATAATGCAATGTTTGGAGTCTTTCAACTGTTATGTTATAGTATGGTATATATTTTATATAATGTGATCTGGGGGGGGGGGGGGGGTAGGAAATTAAGTGACACTTTAAAGGGTGACTGTACTCAAATTTCCATTATTTGACGGATTTGTTTAGCCTGAATTAATAACAAGATGTGTACCAATATTCCAAGTGTGAATACCAATGGAAATGGACATCAGTCTGGAATAAAACATGTTTGTCGAACAAAATCTGCCAACTTTAATGTCTGAGTAAGACCAGACGAGAATAAACATATTTTGCGGATGACAGCAAAACCAGAATGCAATGAATAAAACGATCATCTTCGGGATATTCTTGTACAATTTTCAGGTAAATGTATCTGATAAAATGTTACTTTATATGCATTCTTAAATAGTCCCAGAAAGTTATTAATTTTATTCTGTAGTCAGCGGGTGTATTGAATTGACGCCCCCTCCCAACATAGATGTTTACACGATGTCTGCTAAATGTAACCCAATCCGCACCCGTTAATTAATTGTTCGTACTCACGTATACTGAAACTTCTCGGAGAACGTAACCTATATAGTAATTGTTCGTACTCACGTATACTGAAACTTCTCGGAGAACGTAACCTATATAGTAATTGTTCGTACTCACGTATACTGAAACTTCTCGGAGAACGTAACCTATATAGTAATTGTTCGTACTCACGTATACTGAAACTTCTCGGAGAACGTAACCTATATAGTAATTGTTCGTACTCACGTATACTGAAACTTCTCGGAGAACGTACCCTATATAGTAATTGTTGTAAATGACTGCAGTCAAATACAATTTAGGTATTATACTATTATTTTGTGTGTATATGCGTGTACATTTACAATACATTCCTCGACTCAAATTAATTTATTTGTTTCATATTTACCTTTGAATATATTTAGAATGCGTCTAATGAATGCTTGGATTTAGGTTTTGTCCCCTTTTAATTTAACCAGACAAAATTCCCAAGTTTTGGAAAATCTATTTGCACCCCACATGACTTGGTTGGAATTTTCCATGACTGGTATCTTTTTCCCATGCAACTGTTGGAAATTCCAGGCTAACAACCTTGTGGCTTAGAAGACTCAATCAACAATCAGTATCCAAATCTTCACTCCTTTCGGTCGCAATACAAACGAGTCGCCATATTAGGGGACCCTTACGGCTGTCAGTGGGCGTTTGGTTATTCTACACATACTTTTCTGTAATGTTTTCTCATAATTTTCATATCACCTCAACCTGTTCTCTTCAACCTGTTCTTTTGAACTCGGCCTCATCAACTCGGCCTCTTCAACTCGGCCTCTTCGACTCGACCTCTTGCCATTCGCTCCTTCTTCATTGTATTCTGTATGATGTTCTTCTCTTATGAGATAACTTAAGATAAACGGTGACCCGTTTGTTAGATGATCTTCACCCTCTTCTAAACTAAATCATGGTGTCATATCTATGTCATAATTTTATATGTTCAGTTGCCTGATGTACGTGTTTAGAGGGTAGACTAAACACTGTTTAAACCAAGCTGTGCTAATTGGGATTTGAACATGCTACGGCATCGCTGGTCGGCTAACGTTGACTTAAAAATACGGATGGCCTTCGTGGTGAGTATTGCTGTTTAAAAAATCATATCCGTTAAAACCGCCATAAAAAGAAAGAATATTAAAATATAGACATATTTTGTTCTTATGCCAATCATAAATATCGCATAAATGACATGTTATTGTCAAGATCGTACGCATTGCTAGTGAACAAAAGCCATATTACAATACATTACAATACGTATAAAGAGAGTATACGTGCGATACCCCATATAACGAACTTTGGTTATAATTGACACCATATTGTTTACAACATACCGATATAGCACTTGGAAATCCTCGCCACTCAAGATTTCGGTGTTGTATGGGTCACCGTGAATCAATCTGCCCAAAAGAATCGCCACAGAGTTGAGTGTTTTACTTATCGCACACTCTTTACGTGCTGCATATAAACATATGTGACCCGCCATATCAAATCCAGTCGTAAGTCGGGATTTTTTTACCCTGTGCCAATGCATTCTCTTATATATGCGAGTCGACCATAGGTCGCCTCGCATATATAAGAGAATGCATTGGCCTGACAATTTTTTATCATTTTTTTAAAATAAATGTTTCTTACAATTTTTAGGACATAAAATAAACAACATCCATTATCCTGCAGGGAGCCCCACACATATATAGAAGCATATAGAAGACTGTCGTCTGCTCATGTTTGTCTGGGGCTCTGTATGGGTGAAATTATAAAATTGTTAAAGAATACAAGAAAAAATTATTAAAATTGTAAAAAATTGTTAGGCCAATGCATTCTCTTATATATGCGAGGCGACCTATGGTCGACTCGCATATATAATAGAATGCATTGGCACAGGGTAAAAAAAATCCCGACTTACGATTGAATTTGATATGGCGGGTCACAAATGCTCGGCTCACAAAAGTGTGTTTTGTGGGCAATATCGCATGCATACTATATCATTAAACTATATATTAGTATATTCATGAGGAAATTCATAGTTTGGTAACTTTTATTTCTAAATAGCCTACAACCAAGGCCATTCATGACTTTAATGCGCCATGCACCGTAACAACTGAGCCCTGAGCACAGGAAGTAATATATCGAATCAAACTGCAAGACATATATAGTTCAGTCCCCAGCTACACTGGTCTGATCACTGCCACCACGTACACAGAATGTGAGGAAATTGCTCATTTTTGTTATTTAAGATTTTTATCGGTTATATTCGGTTATATACAATTCATTCTGCATTATTCTGATAAACCTGATAAAAATTAGCTAGATCAGATTAAATTGTAACTGACAAAGCACTTCAATAAAACATGCTAGATTTATTTACGAAATATATGCATGATTGCAGAGGTCAGACCAGCAGAGCGAGGGGACTGAACTCTGTCTTGCAACTATATCGAATATCTGGAAGGATGACCAAACAAGATAAGTGCGATTCGCGTCAGTCGTTACGAAATGTAATGAGGTCCGCCAGAGGGTGAAATTAGTGACGCTACCCTGCACAGCGGGCTAACATAACTAAATTCACCTTCTGTGGACCTCTATCCCAGGAAATAAAGAGAAGAATGGTGAAATTCCGTCGATAAATATTGAAAGCTTTGCCCTCCTCTGCTCACTGACAACACCACTATTAACCACTGTGAACATAAAGTGCGCATAGCAGTACCGGATGTAAGCCATTACTCCACCATTTCATCGGTGTCGAACTCCGCTAAAGAATGCTGCTATTCATACTCCACTCACCGGAAGTCCCGTTGACTGTACAATATTGATAACCTTTTTCATACATGTCCGGACAATTCAGACAAATTGAATGGCTATGTTCATCAAATTAACGATTGATTAAAGCGAGACATGGAGCCAATAGGTGGCGCTGTGTAAACATATCGTCTGCGCACTGCCAGAGAAGCCGTCCAACATCCCGCCAAACAATCAATGTGATTTTGTCGTCTGCGCCGTGTTCTGCGAATCCTACCGATATCGAGGACGAAGCAAAAGGTCAAAGGGCATTCAATCAAAGCCAGACCAACTCAGTGAATGTTTAGCCGCAATGATCTTCATGTCGATCAAGTTTAATGGCGCGTCCGTCCACATGGCGGGCAAGAAAATATCAGGTATGCCCTATGTGACTTACTTGATCAATGAAAAAAATAATACAGGAACATATCCGATGGAGGCAGTGAACTGGTATGTTATCGCCTGTTGGTGATATGTGTTCACCTTGATTTGTGGTCATCGGTATCCGTTAAAAATCTCTAATGGATACGCTGGTAACCGTTCACGCACTGGAGTTATGATCCATCATTATTATCGCCTGTTTCAAAAACTGACTTCGTAATTCCATTGGAGATGGGTTGAAAGAATTGCTGAAGTATTATATGGATATGTGTGTATGGGGCGTATATCTATAGAGTGTTTCCGTTGACGGAGGATGTCAATGTGGGATTTCCAGCTGCACCATCCTCCCTTGAACCAGGCCAAACTCCCAAGATCACATAATTAAATTTGCACTCATCCCATCGCCTTTGAATTTCCCATCTGGTACCGCCTTGTTTTTTTTAAAACTTTAATTTCGACTGGACACCGGGGAGGGGGAACCTATAGAGGAAATTTCAAACCAATATTTTGACCAAAAGTAGGACGGAATGCAAATGTTGGTCTAAAACAACAAATTCCACATACATTACTGGTTGGAAATTCAGTCTACGAGAACAATGGTTCAGCCCACCGACTCCACGGTAATACATGTCAACAGTTGGAAATGCCATAATGTTATGAATTGCCAATATATGGACTATATGTTGTTTACCGGACGCAATTCACTTGAACCATCACGACTAATACTGTTCAGAATGAGCTCAATCAGTGCCACCAAAACCGCCGCGTTCTCACGGGCTTAATTAATCGTCGCAGCAAGAAAATATCAGGGTACAATTGTCCCTGATATTGTCTTGCAGATATATTCTTTTAGTTACATGTGGACGCGCCACAAATGACATAATATTCTAGCTACACGACGCGTCTCGGATTCGGAACACGAACGTGACTATAAATCGATATAATTATTGAGGTGGTGGACGCTTTAGAATTTCCAACTGCACCAGAATTGTAGTAGACAAAACCAAAGAAATAAACTTCTTTTTTTGCCCCCCCCCCCCCGTCAGTTTGGCCCTTTTCAACACCCCTATATACAATTGGAAACGTTCCAGCTGATGGTCATCTCAGTCTAAAAGTTTGGCCGAGTAGAAAAATATTCAAATCTAGATCTAAAAACGCCATATTTTAAACTAGACATTTGTTTCGTTTTTTAAATTATTAGGACTACTGATGACTGTTGGATATTCACTGATTCACTGGTTTTGATTTTAAATTTATTTAAAGGCCCACTTAATTTTCGAATGCCCAGATCACATTATATACCAGTCTGATAAATATCCAATTCAGATGCTATATACTAAAAACAAGGAAATGAAGATATAGCGACACGCATGCAATCTTAACTAATACAACTCAATTTTGTTTCTTTTTTTGTTCGTTTGTTTGTCCGCTCATATGTGACCAAACCGCTAGACCATCGGAGCTGATTTGTTTTATATATATGGGTAATTTGACCCGGGGAGCGTTATTGGATAGGTCTCGTTCACCTCAAGTGTCTTAAAATGGCACTAACAATTATATTTTCTGGCTAGAGGCAATAAAACGGATGGATGTAGGTGTAATATTACCTGGGGAATCTTAAATTTTATTAGATACGTCCCAAATATCTCATATATCTTAAAAGGACAACCATAATTAATTTAACTACATAATTTGTAACATACCCAAAATGGTTGAAATCCATTGGTGAAAATTGAAACACGGGTATGAATTGACCCGTAGCGTGTCATGAGATAGACGCCGTTGACATCAAGCGACTTAAAGGGTCAATATGAGCCAAAAAGAGCGTCCCTTAGAAGCTTAGAAGGTACGTAGGAACACTGGTAGAGATGGGTCACCTGACCAGGGGATTGCCATGTCATATGCGCCTTTGACTTCAGATGACCTAAAGGGAGACTAATAATTTATATAATCAAAAAAGAGCGTTTATTATCAGCCAGACGAAAATTGTTGCACAAAAGTAAAATGACGCGGGGAATGTCACGGGCCAGGTGCCGTTTATCTCGAGTGACTTAAAGAAGCATTCCTAATTGGCAATAAAGAGCGTATATTATCAACTTAAAAGATAGATGTACCTTTTTTCGGAGAGTCATGCAAGAGTAGGTGCTGTTTACCCTAGATGACTAATAATTATTCAAAATTACTTGATGGGCCACTAATAAATTATGCATTCTTCACCCGAGCAACGCCGGGTACCACAGCGAGTTATACATATTATTAAGCTGTACCGATGTCATGTTGCGTCATTTCTTTATTTAGAATACGCACGTGTCATGTAAACAATCCTTATTTGGAACATGATGTAATTATCCATATGTTAGCTTAGGTTAGGATAAGATACTAACTAGATTTAATCAGTTTCGAATATCATTGCGAATACAACTAGAATGCACTCAGAGAGATGCCAACGTGCGCAAAAATGTAATAAAAAATAATTAAATAAATAATTTCACTATATTTTACTTAATTTATTTAATTTAGTCCCCTAATTACCATCGCTCTTATCGTTAAAAATACTGATAAACATGAAAAATTGTCACCTCAAATAGAAATAAATATGCACAACAATTAGTTTATGCATGTACCTGATGTCTTTTTCAGATGTTTACCACTTACAAATTGCGCTTTTGATTTTACCGCGATCTTGAAGTTGAATTGAAACAATGTGAAATTGTTTACTCAATGCGATGTATTTCACGCCATGTCTGTCGCGATTTCATGTCAAGAAATTTGGTCAAATGATATCGAGACACTGACATTGGTGGGGTATAACGTACAAAAGCCACATCGCTGGCTTGTTTATATAGCAACGAGCTAGTAACGGAAGTCAGTGCCAAGGGCGTCAACTCTATAATCTACTCCGTAACGTCGCCGGTATGTACTGCGTAAGGGTGACGTCTTGGAGTGAAATCGATAGGGTGACACCAACGTACGTACCTACGTACCTAAGAATCTGACTTATCGCCATACTGTTGTGCGAGCGCACGTAATTATATTATGTATACTTGTTCGATTTCTCCAGTATGGAATAATATTAAAGGTTCTGAATCCGATTCGATGGTACTCGTATCATCAGATTCCAACAACCACAACAACGATAACAACAACAAGTATAACATTGCCCAAAACGTGTTATTTACACATGCATCAACATTTTGTTCAACGAAATTTATCAAATAACTAACACAAAAGCCACTTGATTTTAAAGTTAACCACCTTCATCCGCAATTTGGTCCGAGACCTTCGGCTTCAGGAATATTTGCCAGGCCGAAAAAAAATTACATATCTCGGGAAATAACAAATTACAAAAATCGATATCTGATCACTCTGAGCTTTGATGGTGGGTTCCTCGACTCGAATGAAATATTTTTACGCCCCCCCCCCCGAAGTCAAAGAAATAGTAATTTGGAGCGTTAATTTGGTTTATGCAGCTTTAACCATGACAGTACCTAGACTCATCTAGTTAAATTAGACCGTGTTTCATTCCGATCGTATTTGGTCATCCTTCCAGATATTAGACATAACAACGTAAACGACGCCCAAAGCAGAACGGTGGCAATGTTTAAATTCCGGAGACTAGTCAAAGCCAGGAACGAGACTAACTAATGTTGACGCCCTCCCCGCCCCTGTCACAACTTACGGTGACGTCACTGCGAATCCGTTTACCTGAGTAACTTATTGACGTTGTTAATAAACATGAGAGGAGTCAATCGAAAATCCGTTAACCCTTTACCCAACAGAAGGGCCCTGTGCGAATGCATTCTCTTATATATGCGAGTCGACCATAGGTCGCCTCGCATATATAAGAGAATGCATTGGCTTAACACATTAAAAATTATAAAATTGTTAAAGAATGTAAGAAAAAATGGTAAAAAGTGTTAAAAAAGATTTTTTTTAGGCCAATGCATTCTCTTATATATGCGAGGCGACCTATGGTCGACTCGCATATATAAGAGAATGCATTGGCACAGGGCATAACTGTAACTATCACAATGTGGTCAAGGAGCCGGTTCCAATGATATCCATATTTGTATGGTTCTATTGAGACAGACCGAAGATATTTTAGGCTGTTGAAGCTTTATTTGGCCGGTTTTGGCCGGTTTGTTGGGTAAAGGGTTAAAAGGTAGGAACTGCGCTATAATCGATGCTGTTTGTATATTGGCTGTTGACTCTATCTGTTCGAGATTATAATGATCCATATCGTTCATAATATTGGCCGTTTATTGTACTAATATTTACGCCCGTCACTCCCCGGGGCCGGCCACGATCCCGCGCTGACAGAAAACGGTCGAGGAATCCGGCTCGAGGGGAAATTAACAGCAGACTAGGAAAAACGGTCAATTTGTCTCTCTTGTGCGATATGAGCAGACTGAACGAATATACAAGCAGGGACCGGTGTGAGGGGGTGTGTGTGTGGGGGGCGGGGGGGGGGGGCTGGGTGTACTATACCATAAAACTGTCACAAGACTGGGCGCATTATACAAGATAGTGTTCTGTGTCGTCACTACGCCAGTCTGACCTACATGCAGCTATACCACCACGCAAAACTGTAAACATTCCTTGCAATAAGACTGGACGCATGATACAAAATAGTGTTCTGACCCATCGCACGTCGGCCTGACCTATACATGTAGCTATACCACCACGCAAAACTGTAAACATTCCTTGCAATAAGACTGGACGCATAATACAAAATAGTGTTCTGACCCATCGCACGTCGGCCTGACCTATACATGTAGCTATACCACCACGCAAAACTGTAAACATTCCTTGCAATAAGACTGGACGCATTCGTGATACAAAATAGTGTTCTGACCCATCGCACGTCGGCCTGACCTATACATGTAGCTATACCACCACGCAAAACTGTAAACATTCCTTGCAATAAGACTGGACGCATGATACAAAATAGTGTTCTGACCCACCGCACGTCGGCCTGACCTATACATGTAGCTATACCACCACGCAAAACTGTAAACATTCCTTTTTCAATAAGACTGGACGCATGATACAAAATAGTGTTCTGACCCATCGCACGCCGGCCTGACCTATACATGTAGCTATACCACCACGCAAAACTGTAAACATTCCTTGCAATAAGACTGGACGCATGATACAAAATAGTGTTCTGACCCATCGCACGTCCGCCTGACCTATACATGTAGCTATACCACCACGCAAAACTGTAAACATTCCTTGTCACAAGACTAGATGCATTATACAATATAGTGTTCTGTCTCATCACACGTCGGCCTGACCTACATGTAGCTATACCACCACTTAAAACTGTAACGATCCTTTGTCACAAGACTGGATGCATTATATAAGATAGTGTTCTGTCTCATCGCACGTCGGCCTGACATACATGTAGCTATACCACCACGTAAAAATGTAATGATACCTTGTCACAAGACTGGACGCATTATACAATATAGTGTTCTGTCTCATCGCACGTCGGTCTGATCTACATGTAGCTATACCAACACGTAAAATTGTAATGATCCCTTGTCACAAGACTGGACACATTATATAAGATAGTGTGCTGTCTCATCGCACGTCGGCCTGACCTACATGTAGCTATACCACCACGTAACACTGTAATGATCCCTTGTCACAAGACTGAACGCATTATATGAGATAGTGTTCTGACTCATCTCACACGGCCTGACCTACATGTAGACATACCACCACATAACACTGTAACGACCCCTTGCCACATGACGCATTCTATAAGATAGTGTTCTGTCTCATCGCACGTCGGTCTGACCAATACATGTAGCTATATCACCACGTAAAACTATAAACATTCTTTGCCATAAGACTGGCCGCATTAAACAAGATATTGTTCTGACTCATCGCACGCCGGCTTGACCTACATGTAGCTATACCACCACGTAAAACTATAAACATTCTTTGCCACAAGACTGGACGCATTATACAAGATAGTGTTCTGACTCATCGCACGCCGGTCTGACCTACATGTAGCTATACCGCCACGTAAAATTACAGATTTCTCGCCATAAGACGCATTCTACAAGATAGTGTTCTGCCTCATCACACGTCGGACTGACCTCATGTAGCTATACCACCATGTAACACTGTAAATATTCCTTGCCATATAGGATTGGACGCATTATAGAAAATACTGTTCTATTTCATCGCACGCCGGCCGGACTTACATGTAGCTATACCACCATGCAAATCTGTAACGACCCATTGCCATATACGACTGGACGCATTATACAAGATAGTGTTCTGTCTCATCGATATGCCGGCCTGACCTACATGTAGATATACGACCACGTGAAACTATAAACATTCTTTGCCATAAGACTGGACGCATTATACAAGATAGTGTTCTGACTCATCGCACCCGGCCTGACATATACATGTAGCTATACAACCACGCAAAAATGTAATGACCCCTTGTCACAAGAGTGGACGGATTATATGAGATAGTGTTCACTCTCATCGTACGCAGGCCTTACATGCATGTAGCTGTACCACCACGTAACACTGTAACGATCCCTTGTCACAGGAGTGGACGCATTATACAAGATAGTGTTCTGCGTCGTCACTACGTCGGCCTGACCTACATGTAGCTATAACACCACATAAAACTGTATCGACCCCTTGCCTTATATACGACCGGACGCATTATACAAGATAGTGTCCTGTCTCACCCATATGTCGTTCTGACCTACATGTAGATAGTGCATGTTCTGTCTCATCGCACGTCGGCTTGACCTACATGTAGCTATACCACCAAGTAAAACTTTAACGATCCCTTGTCACAAGACTGGGCGCATTCTGTAGGATAGAGTTATGTCCCCTCTCAACGCTGGTCTGATCTATACCATTACGTAAAGATTCCTAACATTTTCACCGCTTGGTCGCCTCGTCCATTTTGAATACGTGATACTCATCACATCGAAACCACGTGATTCCCCACCGTGATTTCGAATAATGAACTACCACTGATAAGAAATATGAAGAGCTTATAGTCTTAAAGTTATCGGACAGTCCAGAAACCTTTTCGCAGAATTGACTACTACGAGTCTGTTTGTGAGAAAATAATGCTGTTTAAAATTCTTGCCACTCACAGTAAGCTGATGTAGTCTGTTTGCCATGATTATTTTATGCTTAATTATGTTGTTATTGAGTCATAGTCAGTGGTGAACTCGATGATTGTATGCAAAGCTCGCGTGCCCATCCTTGGCTTCTAGAAACCGTAATCGTAACTACGTATATGGCAAAAACGACAACTGATAGAAAGAACACAAATACAAGTGACGTGGTACTCTATTCGTAATTATTATCAGTAGTATTTCAAGATGCACAATCCGATTAAACGCCACTAAATTACTATTTCTTTGGCTTTGGGGGTAACAAATATTTGACTCGAGTCGAGGAATCCACCCATCAAAGCTCAGTTATTAGATATCGATTTTTGAAATCTGTTATTTTCACCACTGGTACGTTTGGCGACCTGGCAAAAGTCGACGAATGCCGACCGACATACTCTCGACACCAAATTACTTTTAACAAAATGTCGATATATAACACTTTTTGGGCAATTTTATACTATTGTTGACAGTGGTTAGGGTTATTTTTGGCAATTAATTGATTCTGATAAATGAAGCGGCACTTCACTAAATGTTGTGGTTGTTGGAATGATGACTGATGATATGCGAAAGGTGTCACCTTCGTATATTGATGCATTTCTGGACACGGTTTTGAGGATATGTGGTAATACTATATTTCGGTAGTTAGGAACCCTGTCTTAGATGTATATATATCAGAGTTATGGAAGTACGGACTCAGGATGAGGGTTCATTGCTTCATATGCACTCATTTAACCCTTTACCCAACAGAACGGCCCTGTGCCAATGCATTCTCTTATATATGCGAGTCGACCATAGGTCGCCTCGCATATATAAGAGAATGCATTGGCTTAACACATTAAAAATTATAAAATTGTTAAAGAATGTAAGAAAAAATGGTAAAAAGTGTTAAAAAAAAGATTTTTTTTAGGCCAATGCATTCTCTTATATATGCGAGGCGACCTATGGTCGACTCGCATATATAAGAGAATGAATTGGCACAGGGCATAACTGTAACTATCACAATGTGGTCAAGGAGCCGGTTCCAATGATATCCATATTTGTATGGTTCTATTGAGACAGACCGAAGATATTTTAGGCTGTTGAAGCTTTATTTGGCCGGTTTTGGCCGGTTTTGGCCGGTTTGTTGGGTAAAGGGTTAAATGAGCATGATCAGTGTTATGACGCCATTTTGTGCCAGTGACCTAGCTGTACTGGTTAGAAGCGAAGCCACGATCATGTCAAAGTGGGCCGTTCGTGACAATCCGTTACCGCAAACATCTATAAACAGCGGACAAGGTCCGAGTTGATTTATTGAAGTCTTAAAAGGTTGAGTATGTTGTTCACATCGGGATCGCCTGCGAGTCGGCCTCGCGGAATAATAAGGTGAACAATAGCCATGATATATTAACCCTTTCAGTGCCAAGTCCGATTTTTTTTTTCAAACCATATTTCCTTGATCATTTTTCAAATTTGTTGATTATAATAATGTGATACGTTGATGGAAAGAGCTCTTAGAGCTATTTCCATCAATGTATCACATTATTATAATCAATAAATTTGAAAAATGATCAAGGAAATATGGGTTGATACAAAAATCGGACTTGGCACTGAAAGGGTTAAGATACTGGTTATTTTGAACAGAAGACAATCTGATCCGTCATGAACAGAGATCTTCTAGCCACGTTATTGACGAACTTTGTGCACCTAATACGGATATATACCGCTACCGACCGCACCCGACCGTACCGCCCCAGTGACCCGAGCGAGATGTGTCATGGACCGACCGAACCGACCGTACCGCCCCAGTGGCCCGAGCGAGATGTGTCATGGACTATCGTGCTGAATAAACCTGTGTGTACCAACCCCACAAGTCGATAGCTCGAGTGGAAACAACACTGTTAACCCCTAAATTGCGACCGGTTCCGCCAGGTACGCAAAATAAAAAGGCACCGACCGCACCTCTCCTAGCTGTCTGGCCACGGAAAGGGACATCATATCATGCAGCGGATACCCCTCTGTACCCATGTGCTATCGAGAAAGTTGCTAGCCATAGCTGAAATGAATACTCAAACTCAAACGTTGCGGTTTACTTCGCTATGCTTGTACACAAGACACAGAGAATAACACCCGCCGACCGTACCGCCCTCAGTGTCCGAACGAGTTGGTTCATGTATACACCATCGTGCAAAATAGACCTGTGTACCACAGTTCCAATCCACAAGGCGATAGCTCGGGTGGAAAGGACACTGTTACCCCCGAAAATACGCCGGTTCCGCAGGTACGCAAAATAAAAAACATCGACCGCACCTCTCCTAGCAGAATGACCATGGACAGGGGTATTATACAATGCTGCGAATACCCCTCTACATCCATGACTGATCTGATGAGTTGCTAGCTAAGGCGGAAGTGAATATGTCAACCAATACGCTATGGTAGAATTCGCTATGCACGTATACGAAAAAACCCACAGAATAACACCAGCCAGGGTTGGGGTGATTACATACCAACGTAATCGATTACGATTGAAATTACTATGGATTTACATGATTACGATTACTGATTACATTATTTAAAATGTAATCGATTACGATTACAATTACTTTAGTAATATGTAATCGATTACTTTTTGATTACATCTGATTGCAATTTTTAGTTTCCAACCATTTTGATCCCACACTATCCACAGCAATAAATAATGAAATAAATTAAATTAAAATATAAAATTTTATTGAATAAAAACATCACTGTATAACATATAACATATAACAAGGAACGAATAAAAACAAGCAAACAATAAATACATTCAACATTGAGTTGAAAGGGTCTTAAACTATGCCATTGCACTTGACCATCATGAATGTGCTGTCCTTGAGTCGGCATCTGTCTGGTCTGTACATCTTTCCGGCTACGCTGAAGAGTCCTTCAACTGGGGCTGAAGATGCCCAACCCTGTCACCAACCGAACTGTATATACCAACGTTACCGGGGCATAGTACATGCATGGATGGGATCGACATTTAGAACAGTGTAGGCGGCAGTGAGCCCATCTAGTGATTGGAAATTTAGAGTTTGTTGAACAATATTATTATATTGTGACCCATTAATTCTACAAATGTATTATATACAAGCAACATAAATGTATAAACAGTGCGGATGCGCGGACCCTGGGATCAGAACACAAATTCGGAGTTAATTAACGAGTCACTACTCCAAATCTTTGTAGGGAAAATCCTATATCCCTGTTATATACACATTGGGTCCAAAACTGCGATCTATACACGGAGAGCGTATCTGGCGCCAGCTTTACTTTGAGTCAGCTGAGAAAGAAGGTTATGGCCGAATAATATCCTGAGGCAATGCTCCCATCAAATTCAATGCGGTAATCGTGTGAAATGGCGCTCACAAATTGATCGAGATCATTTCGAAGACGTATCAGATCGATTGCTCAAAGAAAGGGAACATACGCCGTGGTCGGGGATTTACTTTGAAATCCCATATCTATATATCTTCATGGGGAATCACGTGGTTTCGAGTTGATGAGTATATCACGCACTCAAAATGGTCGAGGTGATCGAAAACGCGACCGGAAACGAGGAAGAGTAATAAACTATGATATGACATATCACATAGTATTTTGACAACTACGAGCATATGCTATACTATTTTTCAAACAATCTGATACCTCATTTGTTTCCAAACTCGCAGTTGTTTGCTCTAACATTCTGACCAAAGTTGTCAGTCGAAGAAATCTACTAGATGCATGGACTGGTGTATTCCACGAACCTCCGACTGGCAACTTTGGTCAGAATGTCACAGAAAACTACTCAGTATTTCCGAACAAATAAGATTTCAACTGCTTTTAAAAAATGAACTAGCATGTGCTCGTAACAGTCCAAATGCTGCGTTTTGTGCACCTAATGTGAATAAGATTGTCCATTAATAAATGGACAATCCGTACCTATATTGTCATTTAAAAACACTTCTTCAAATATTTCCGTTATTTCGTCAAAACATTTCTTCAAATATCTCCGTTATTTCGTCAAAAACACTTCTTCTCATACAAATCGCCGTTATTTAGTAAAGGTACATTCTTTATAGGTTATTACCCTTCAGATTAAATATGAAGCTAATATGCAGGATTATCTATATATGTCGTGATTTAGTGGATAATCCCAAGCTCGCGTGCCACGCGTGGTCGATTTGACCATTAATTAATGAACATTTAGGTACGGATTGTCCATTTATAAATGGCAAATCCTTAAAGAATTGCCTGGTTTTGTGTCAGTTCCTCATATATTATGTTTTGTGCCAGTTCCTCATATATTATGTTTTGTGTCAGTTCCTCATTTATTATGTTTGTGCAGTTTTGCGCTCGCCTCGGCCATTTTGAATGCGTGGTACTCACCAACGTCGAAACCACGTGATTCACAACCGTTTCTTTAGAACATAGCACTAAATATAGTAACGGGCACACATGCACACACTGATCGGTTTTTATTTTTTTGCTCAATAATATTTTTCTCGATATTTTCGTTCATCCCAAATATTTCACTGACATGATCGCTATTAATATAACTAACTACATGTAGGCCATTGATATTGCTCAGAACACACACGCAATCGACATATTAAAGGCACACTTACATTTTGAGTCACCGATTTTTTTATAGTGCCTTGATATACGGTTTTAGTAATAATCTATGACATAAAATATTATTAAAATCTATAATTCATCACCACGTGGAACGTTTGTGCCTCAGAAGGTGCACATAAAGAAATAAAAAATAGCTGAAATAATTAAATCATCCCCCCGTTATGACTCCCAGAATGCAACAGAATTCAAACTACAGTTTATTTTCAATGGAAGGGGAAAACTCTATCTCTAGCGGTATTCTTTATCTGTTAGCCCATGATGGTACTACATTAAGAGTTGAAGAGACAAATATGTTCAACAAACAACAAATTTAATTAAACCCCCTTCCGAAAATCAACGAACAATGAGTTTTGTCAACAGTGACTTTTTCCAGAAATTATCGATTTTTGTAAAGCGATCCCTAAGTCCTAACTTAATTGGAACATTGTTGGTGTAACAATTACTAAATCATACCATATCTTTACTTGATAGGAACAACTGTTGGCTACTTTGGATTTTCCTGCCATTCGGAGCCGAATAATTTATTTTTTGCTGAAAAATTCGCTCTTTTTCACAGAAATATTGTATTTCAAACATTAATAATCCAACGGATATTGCAATATAATGCCGAAATATTTAATCCATATGGCGTAGCGGTTATCTGACAAGTATATGTAGAAAGACGTTAACAGAAATTTTTAACGGTTTTAGCTACCCCACCCCAAACACGTTTTTGGTCGAAACATTAATTTATTTTAACAATTTTACAAATGTCCCAATTGATCACAATGGTACCCAATATGAATCGTTTGCTGAAAAAAAAACCCCTTCAAAACAACTCGGTTTCAACTTGTTCTACCATGAATAGGGATACCCGACCACTTTTGGCGTTTGGAAGCTGCACTCAGCATAATTTTATAGTTTAAATCATTAATTTCGTATTCATGCTCAGATTTTGTTTAAATTATTTTCCCCGTTGTAATTGGTATCCGAGAAGACAAACGAACTAGTATACAGACAAAGGTTTCAGGGTTGATAAATGAATGCAGTTTACATTAAATATTGATGATTTCGTCATTCCGCTAGCTAAGTTATGACTTTTTAGACGCGTAATCTATTTGATCGTGAAATTATCATCAATATTTTATCACATAGATATCTTTTCGTGTCATTACATTCCGGAAAATTTAGCGCTATATAACGAACTGTTTATTGAAGCAGGTTGTGTGTACTATTGAACCTCTATCTATCGGATTCTGCTCGATTAAGGTTACTTTCATACACCGCACGTTTGCATGATATGTTTTACAGACATTTCATCACAGAAAACCAATTATTACACGCTTGTTCCAAGAAGTACAGTGTTATTACTGTTCCATATTCACAAATCCGTATTAGTAGAGGCTCTAAGGTCCCAAAAATGGCCAAAGTGTGCAAAATTGGATAAAAGCATGAAACTTGGTATACACATAGTTCATGATATGGGGATCAATATAAGAGCGAGACCCAAGCGTGAAAGTGACCTTGATGACCTTGAGGTCAAGGTCAAAGGTCAAATTTTCAATTTTTAACTGGCGGTATGAGTTATAACATTTTTAAGACAACAAATTACTTATACATATAAAAATTACAGAAATATGACTTCAAATAGGCCATATTAGTCACCTTTATAACAAAATCTACAAAGATCTTGAGAACTTTTCATATTGAAGCTCAAAAAGTCAGTTGTTCATCCGAATAATTGCAAAATTCCATGCTCACTAAATGCCACCACATTCCACATCATTGTATTCTATATATATCAGCGTACATTACAAGAGTGAGACCCAATCATTAAATTCACCCAGATGATCTTGAGGTCAAGGTCAAAGGTCAAAACTCATTTTTATAAAATTGTTAATAGTGTGAGCTGAGCCTGAATTATTCCTCGATATTGGTCCGAAATTACATAAATATATTATAACCAGCCGATGAGCCCGACGTTGACCGGGCTATTCAAAAACCAAATTTCAAGTCGATAGCTCCACCCGTTTCCGAGATCTGGTCTGTGCATGCGCGAAGCTGGCGTCGCGCGGGCTCGGCGACCCGATAAAATTCGTATCCGGGGCAAGAGAAATTTACATAGCAAATTTCAAGTCGATAGCTCCACCCGTTTCCGAGATCTCGTCTGCGCATGCGCGAAGCGGGCGCCGCACGGGCTCGCCAATACGACAACGTCGACCGCCTGGTCAAACTAGACACACGTAACAAGTTTCGTCCCGATCGATCGAGAATCGTAGATTTGTATAAATGACAGACAAACAAACATACATACAGACAAACAAACAGAGGTCTTCAAAATATATATGAGACTAGCCGATGAGCCCGACGTTGTCCGGGCTATTCAAAAACCAAATTTCAAGTCGATAGCTCCACCGTTTCCGAAATCTGGTCTGCGCATGCGCGAAGCTGGCGTCGCACGGACTCGGCGACCCGATAAAATTTGTATCCGGGGCAAGATACATTCACATAGCAAATTTCAAGTCGATAGCTCCACCCGTTTCCGAGATCTCGTCTGCGCATGCGCTGCACGGGCGTCGCACGGGCTCGCCAATACGACAACGACGACCGCCTGGTCAAACTACACACACGTACCAAGTCTCGTCCCGATCGGTCGAGAATCGTAGATTTGTATTAATGACAGACAGACAGACAAACATACAGACAAACAGAGGTCTTCAAAATATATATGAGATACTGAAATCTCAGGAATTCTATCAATTTATGAACATATATTTCAGTAAATGTTGGTAAGGAGATAAAAAAATTCAATATACCTGTAAAGTCAATAAATAAAATGCCAACATGATGCCACCAAGTTATACATTTAGACACATGTGTTCAGTATATGGATAACAGGGGTTTCAGAGAGTTTTGCAAAAAATTATGTTACTTTTATAAAGTAACATTTTGCTCATTTTAGTCACCCAACGCATTGCACAATACATGTATTACCCAAATGTTTGACACATAAGCACTACATGGAAAAAACTTGGCATGATCACATGGTAATCGAGTCTCTGGTCAGGATTAAAGGACAGTAAAATCAGGATTAAAGGACAGTAAAATCACATCTTTGAAAGGTCAGACAGTTATTGTGCTAAAATCACCTCATGTTGGACACTAGCAGACATATACTGTGTCATATAAATTGTAGCAGTGTGGTTGTTGTGTGGTATATCGTCTACTGGCTATCACTCTGGTCGCCGAACTAGAGACTAGCATCGTGATATAGCATACCCTTTGATTCACTAACTCCTCATAACTGTTGGTAAAATTTATTGGTTTTCTTTTGAAAAAAGGGGAAGTTAGTTTTGAAAGAAATGTTCAAACAATGCTATAATAATATCTTTTTCGCAGACAATAAGTCATTGCTTGTTTAGAGTGTCAAAATGCTATGGCATTGAATCCTAAAGGCTGGCTCTCTGGCTCTCTGGTGTTTACATCTCCGATTTGGTAGACAATGTGTGAAATAGTCATCAGCTAGGGGTGGCCAATATACTAGTATATCTATGTATCAATGGGCCGCATACCATGTACAATGACTGGATGTTCACATTAGTGGCAGGTTACTCGTATCTCATTATAGTGTCGGTATTCAGAAAGTTGTTGGTCAGATTGCCAGAACAGAACAACGATGTCGGGGAACTGGATGTCAAAGGTCTCCCCATATTATGTTATCCGGTACCTCAATAGTTCCCAAAGTAGTGGTATATAGGAACTGGGTACATGTCCATCGTGGTGGACGAAAGCAGGGGTCAAATCACTTATTACAGCATTAATTGGTCAGCTAAAGTACCCACCACACATAATAACACATACCCATGCAAACCATACATTTGTTTGGCCTCGGATCATCAGCATCTAAGATAGCCCATGTAGTGGCATAGCGATACATAGGACTGATTAGTCAAAGGGCCACAATTTAGTGGTGACCAGATAAGATACACCGGTATATGACTATTCCTCTAGTTTACCTGTATCGTTGGATTTGGGAGGAATTTGCGAGTCATCTGGGGCAGTGTATTCTACTAGTACGTATCTATCCCGAAATTGGGAAACCAGTGCTCTTGTCTCTATTGATGTCTAGAATATCCATATTATGTATTCGTATTGTGGTGGTCAATTTCAAATCGAAGTCACTGTACTCTAACAGCTGTGAAAAGCGTGACCTACACGTATATCTAGCAATGACAATATATTCTTATCTTGGGACTGGGCTAACCAAATACAAATTCCAGCAGTGGTCGGCCAAGTTAGCCATATCCAGAACATGCATGGCTGCCATTGGCTGACCATAGAGTACTTCTGCAGTGGTGACCAGATTACCTATATCCGATATCCTGGAATTATGGTGCAGATCGAGTGCACCAATATCACCCATGCACATCCTGAAACTAGGCAACCAATGTGCCAGTTTCCAGTGATGAACAGATTGCCTGTATTCCGGAATCATGTGATCATTGTGCACATCTTCACTTATGATCAAATTCCCCATACACCGCTTGACCATGCAGTGTACCCATCTATGAAGGTGGTCCGATATCTCACTCACGGAGACTGAACAATTCTTCAATTCTGTAATTTCAGGACTTTGTCTGGTAGTACAAACTCTTAAGTATAAAACTTTTTTAATTTTGATAATAAAACCACCAAAGTCTCTTCAGTATATCATGAAGAATATAGCAAGGTATAGCCAATGTAACTTGTATTGCCATTGCCAAAGAAAGTAACCTGATTCATGCCAACATTCCGCCTACACTTTCATGGTCAAGCCATTTGGAAGTTTTGTGTCAAATGTGTAGCAGCAAAGTGGAATAATCCAATCTTCTGATAAGATTTTCTATAGTGAGAAACCAACGCTATTCATGCAGTAGGAGAATATAGGAGATTCAAATGTTTCCGTGTGTCTTGATTGAAGTCAATTAAGCATATCGGCGGTTGCATTGTGGACATGTCGCTTACCACCAGATTATGTTTACACATTCTGCTACAAATTGGGCCGATATCTCAAAACGTGTAGCTTTGGCGCCGTAAATCACACGACTTCTCCTGCCAAGTGTGTATCCATAGCAAGTATACCACAGTAGCATATGTTACAAGTTACAAGGTGGCCATTATCACCTCCTTCAATGAAATCAGTAGAAATGGTAATTTATTTATCACAGAGAGGGGTACCATTCTAATGCCTTCTTTCTTCAAATTGGTATTTTGCCCCAACGCTTACTGTGTTATTGGCACTCATGACTGAAAACATCTTTTTTTTTCTCAAAACACATTGATTACAGATCTTGAAACATGCTGTCAGGAGTTGAATATGATTTCGATAAATCGCCGACTTGACTTTATTCAGTTTAATTTTCAAAACAGGTATACATTTTGACTAAGTACTACATGCGACAAGCGTATGGTATGAACTGTATTAGCTTATGACAATACAATATTAATGGGATGAAAATAATAATTCAAAAAAATGCTGTATCTTCGTTGATAAGTGCCGTGTGCTGGTGAGACATGGGTTCCAATTCTGCTCATTGGATCTTTTATTCATCCTAATAAGGTATTTGATAGTGTTAAAATAATCAACACCAGCGAACACCATTCACTTAGTGGTATGTAAGCGCATCATTCCAATTTAAGAAACTAATATTTGTTTGTTTTATTGGGGTTAATGGTCGTTTTAGCTGCTATGTCACATCATGGCATATCAGGTCAGGTTTACAGGTGGAGGAGAGGCTGGGCAGAGGATATATCTCACTGAGAATAAATCACCGAACACAGGAAAGCAATTGACAAACTTTTCCAATTACATGTACATGAATCTCTGTGTGTGCCAGCTGATTCAAATCAGTTTCACCATCACTAATTGGAATGGCTTATGTTTTTCTAATGCAACACATACCTTACCAACTGAGCCACTTTGTGCCCCCACCTATATTGGATATAATTATGATTGTTGCAATATGTTTGAATAAAACATCTAACCTGATACGCCTAAACCATCCCCTCTCCCAAGTGATAATTGACAACATGGCACAATTTTAAGTTCAAGGTCACCAAAAACATTCCAACTCTGATATAAAGCCCCCTAATATTACGATGTTAGTCATATATGTCTCCCCACTGTGAAGTAATGAAAAATATGCACAATGCATAATTTTTAGCTCCCTTAGGGTGGATACACACATGCATGTAATGTCTGTATGTAAAATACATGTATTTTACATGGTCACACCAATCATTGATAGCATTAATCGCCTGCGCGCGATCGTTCCATTTCAACAGGCGAGACCGGTGAGTAGTTATAAGCCAAAATCAAACTAACTGTTATCAAGAGATTTCAGGCCAGTCATAAACATGTCTTTTTTCATGGGTGCCGAAATGAATAAATCCTGTCTGATATATGTTGCTGTTTTTCACGAGTTTTAGTTCATTTCGAAAAGTGGATTTGAGTCTGTCGATTTTATACTTGATTTGTTTCTCGTCATTTCTTGGAAACAGGGTCATCCAAAATAAAAATAAATGTGTAGACTTTTGAAGCTATTTTAGGACGATTGTGATACATGAGTGTTTAATGCCCCACACACTGACTCCCAATTTGATCTCGTCCTGCAGAACCCGAACGGCTTTCTTGCTCCACATTTTGGAAGTGCTATATTAATACACATGGCAATCAACTAACTCATGCATGGTGAATTCCATGTTATAAAGTGATTTAGTCTAATCGGACAACGCCGAATCGAGTCAGGATAAGGATATTTGTTCCTCGACTATGCATGGCCTCAGTTCAAATTTTAACAATCCGATATGGTGCTCTCATGCCTTGAATACAGGCATTGGATCATTAAGACAGACAATACCAGTTTGTTGAGATTGCTCGGATAATTTGAGGGCGAGCTCATGTTATAACTTTCAATTGGGATTTCTTTGCATATATCCATTACAGCGCCAAAAACATTAATGCGGGTACAACGTTGAAAGAAAAAGAGTCACCCCCCCCCCATTTTAACCCAGAATTTACAGAGCAGTATATGTTTCTCAGGCCAAAGGATGAACAAGTTCCTAACTGTCACCATTTTAGCCTGTACAGGCTTGAATTATCACATTTTGGACTATAATCCATGATTGGGGAGGGGGCTGGTTCTCGAAAGTTTCGAATAACTAAGGGATTTAGTTGAATGTATCGGCCGGGATTATCTGGGCAAGAATGTACAACATAATGTTTTACTTAAATATTCCATAGTTGTAAATTGTGTGTATATAACACAAGAGAGGAAAGGTGACGTAGTTGTGGTCTCGTAGCTGGACAACCCTTTTCCCGAATGAAGACACACATGCAGCAACACCACCTTCTGTATACCTTCAAATTTAAAGCTGTAATAATATGTTCATAATTATATGAATAGCATCAATTGCTGCATATGAGATTAATCACTCGTAGCAAACAGGCACGGCAGATATCAGTCTGGGTGAACGTCGACTCTATATTTGAAATCTAGAGTCTGGAGCTAATGTCGCCAAAACCATTTATATTCAGCGAAGAGCTTCCCCAAAAGACGTCACGGATTTTAAAAAAGTACATCGATGATTGACAGGTGTCCCCACGTGTTATCTGTTGTGCTTCGCAATAGCAATGGCCCGTGTCGCGACATAAACTTACAGAAGATAATATTTGTCGTGTGTGCGACTATTCTTTTTCGGGAGATGAACTCGCTGCATCAACCGGAAAGCTGCATCCGAGAGCAAAAAATAAGGTCGTCATCAAAAATGATGCTTTAGAACTATTTAAAAGCATAAAATTAAGTCATTTCCTCGGTGTTTAACTTTCAGATGACTTTTTTACGACAAATAATTTTATTTGCAAACCATGTTACAATAAAGTAAATCAAATACACGGACACGAGTGAGTTCTATTTATATTTATGGGAGGCCAAGTTGATATCATGCGCAGGCATATCTATCAGGTCTAGCACATCCTTCAAATTAATCCGAATCGTACCGAATATATAATTTCGAAGCCATTTTTTCTGTCTCTGTTTTATTTGCAAGCATCGCTTTCGATCGGAGAAATACCGACTCTGTTACTATATTTAGAGTTGACATTATGGGAGTCTCCGCCCACTAACACTTGTTTATTAACCCATGCGGTTTCATTGGACGGAAAATAATTTACGCAATCAATCAGATTACGGAATTCCGAGGACTTGGAAATGAGATAGCAATGTTATCCGTCAGACCTAATATTCAATGTTGTAATGAATATTTAGGTATGAGTTTACTCAGACTGGGCAGATATGACTGTCAACTACAATATTTACAAATCAGGAGTGGCTTCGTGGCTTCAGGGGGGTAGGCCTCATGTTGCTGCATGCCCCCCCCCCCCCCCCCTCCGGTCGATGGAATATGTAATGGTCAGTCCGGTAGCTTCCGGTATAATATAGCCCCTGCATTGTGGAAATCCTGGGACCATCACTGGTATACAACCAAACGAAGACTGACAATGATTTAAACAGAACGTCCAACATTTGGGTTATCGCGCGAACAATTATTTTAAGCGGCCTGACGACTTCGTCCAGTCAACGACACTCTACACGTTCAGAGCGTTACTCACTGTGGTCAAACATAGCCGCAATGATTGGGTTATCAGCAGACACATATTACATGGTCTGTATGATCCATGTAAAACGCCAAATACACGATATTTACAGAGATTACATGCATGTGTGTATCCACCCTTATGCACATTCCAGACAACCTATAGTGAAAATTCATGTTGACGACCTTGACCTTGACCTCAAGGTCATATGAGGGGGTCTGCCAATTTGGGTCTCGCTTCGAACTGAACCCCCATGGTCTACTCTATATGTGTACCAATTTTCATGCTTTTATCCAAATTTGCACACCCCATCAGCATACAGCCCCCACTATATGGAACGTCCGTTCCATGCGCATCTCGTCGACGTAAAATGACGTACACGACGTTCTCCTCAACTATGAAACTGGAACTATTTAAATAAAAGAATCATCACACATGACAAACACGCCCTGCATGAGCCTAAATAAACCCTCTAATCCTGTATTTTTTAATGCCCGCGCGGACTCTATAGGACGCGAAGCGTGTAATAAACACAGAACGACATGATGTGTAAATGGGTTTGTCGATACGGCACTCGTGCTGTCGCGGAAGGATAGAACTCGAGGCGCAAACTCGTATCGACAAACCCATTTACACATCGTGTCGTTCTGTGTATTTATTACATGATCCTACCCTTATTCCGTCCAATTAACCCATTCTATAAATGATGAAATGAAACGTTCATTGCTAAAACATGAAATAGTGTCAGGTTAACTTCCGGTTTGTCCTTTTCCAACAAACTCTAACGAGTGGAAAGCTTGAAAAGATATTTCATTAAATATACGCTATTAATTACGTCAAAGAGTCTCTATTTAGCTGGGACTATTTCTTTACACGGACAAACAATTCATAGTTACGTGAAACATTATCGCATGCCTTATATAGAAGCCGATGTTAGTTTCACGTACTATTTGTTGATTTAAGTATGTTGTATCGAGGTTTTGGATCATGTAATAAATAGATTCTACAACTCGTCCCCGTGCAGTTTATAGCGGAATTACAAAACTCGTCCAGTAAATTAGGTCTGGACCTCGCCAAAGGCTCGGTGCCAGACCTAATTTACTGGACTCGTTTAGCAAATTCCGCTATAAACTCGGGACTCGTTGTAGATCCTCTATTTATCTATGATGCCATGATATGTGAACGGAAATATTCATATAAATACATGTTTACCTTATTGGAGTAACTTATTGGAGTTGCGCATGTAACGGTGTTACTGAAATTTGCCCTCAAATGCATGTATGCTGTATTTTTGCGAGATAATTGAATGCTATTTACAGGCAAATTTCGGTAGCCTCGCCACAGGTGGAACTACAGTTAGCTGTGGTATAGATGCCCTTTATAAGCATGTTTCCGTTCATATTCTGTCATCATATGGTTTCTATGACAAATATTTTTGTCTGAATATGATTTTCAGAATATCTAATCAATGTGTTGGACCTTTTCCAATGTTTACCATAAAGTTTTGATCACAATTTTGCTCTCATTGGACTTTTAACAGTTATTCCACCATAGCAGTAATTTGTAACAATTATGCTTGGTTCAGAAATATTTTCTATCATTTCTTAAATTATTTCTTAACTTAGAAAAATAATCTTGAAACAAGAAAACCAAGAAATATATCTTTCATTCTGTTTCTTTAGTAAGAAAATGGTTTCTCAAATGAAATATTTATTTCTTAATTGTGTCTTTTTTAAAGATTAAATCTATCTTATTTGAGGAAACTATCTCTTGTCTGGTGGGATTTTCTTAAATGTTCTTAACATAGCAAACTTGAGGGGTATATTTCTCAAAATAAGATTTATTTTCTTAATATTTCTTGTTTCAAATAATTGTTTTTCTTGTTTCAAGTAATTATTTTCTTATTAAGAAATTATTTTCTGCAGTGTAACCGTAACGTTTTGCACGGCATATTTTGCAGGCACTTTCTCATTGGAAACCATGTGGTGAAAGAATATGAACGGCATGCGCATGCGTATTAAATGCATATTTACCAAAGATAACGACATGAGAATATAATTTCGGTAGTCCCACACCAAACGGCGCTACTAACTCATTTCCTTAAAATACCTATGTTATTTATTCTTGTGAGATAATTTTCTGGTAAATTTCGATATCATCACTACTATTGGAACTACACAGTTTTGATATATCATGAAGTTAGCTGTTGTATAGATGCATTTTATAAGCATTTTTGCATTCAGTTCCTGGCATATTGTAGGTTCCGAAACCGAAATACCTGAAAAAAATGCCTGGACGTTTTGCGAGTGTTAACGTACCCTTATGTCACTAGAACAGCTTATATATTGAATATTTTTTTCATTGTCTGCTTTTTCAACTAGTAATTAGTGGATAATTTGTTGTTTTTGAGAACAACAGTAGCGCATTTTTCTACTTTTGGTCAAAACTGTGGTCTGAAATGGCCATCAGTTGTAAATTTTCCAAACTTAGGGATTTCAGGTTAAAACTGTCCAACAATGGAAAGGTTGAGGTACCAGTAAGTTTCAGTACAAGGGAGGGGAGTGGTGGTGAAAATTAATTTTCTCGAACCTGGGAGTTTGGTCTGGTTCAAGCGTAAGGGGGCTTCCAGTTGTCCAAATGGGAATTTCAAGATGAATACCTTCAACGAAGACCCCTATAGCCACGTCCCTGAACCTAATGGTAGTTTTCGCAACTGTCACTGTTGTCTTTTATTTTTGCAACATTTGGATCTGTAACTTGCTGAGAGGTACAAAAATACACGACCCCTCCCCTGAATTGTTATGAACCAACTCCAACTGTACATCACACTGTATCACTTCCAATATGTAGTTTTTGTAAAAAATATAGACATGACTTGCGATTGAGATGGTGTACCTGATAAATTAGCCTGTCTAAATTAATCACATAAACACACCATAGGTATATTGACGAGAGCTGCGTAACAAACAAAGTTTTTTGCCTGGGCGATGATGGGAAGACGACCATTAGGTCACATCAACGCCCGGCTTCTGTGTGTACACTGTATTTGTATTCATATTGTTCACCGTTATTTTATAAATAATAGATGTATGTATACATGCCTTATCCAACAAATTATTCACTCACATTAATTTATTCTGATAATAGTTGTTAAGATGTAAAATAAACGCTTTGGTTTTGCTTCGGACCTTGGGTTCAAGATGTGTGTTAGTTCCTTCTAACCTAACGCAATTATAGCTTTCACAAACTGTCATTGTTGTCTTCGTCTTCTTATAGTAGTTGTCGGGATTTATATGGATTCAGTAATTTGTGTCGGGATCCTTCACTGCTCTCAGTTCAGTTTTAACCTGAAATCCTGGACATTATTCGTGATTAGACTCGGCATAAGTACAAGGGACCACTATGGAAACGAGAGGGACTTTTGTCCTTCTTTCAGTGTTATCCCTGGTATATATTTATATTTTAAAGGCTGACCAATATTAAATAATAAAATTATTAATATTAAATATATCCAACAAACCATCTTTTTAAATTTTATTGGTTAACCCTTTACCCAACAGAACGGCCCTGTGCCAATGCATTCTCTTATATATGCGAGTCGACCATAGGTCGCCTCGCATATATAAGAGAATGCATTGGCTTAACACATATTAAAAATGATAAAATTGTCAAAGAATGTAGAAAAATATTATAATTTTTTTTAAACAATGTAAGAAAAAATAATAAAATTGTTAAAGAATGTAAGAAAAAATGGTAAAAAGTGTTAAAAACGATTTGTTTTAGGCCAATGCATTCTCTTATATATGCGAGGCGACCTATGGTCGACTCGCATATATAAGAGAATGCATTGGCACAGGGCATAAATGTAACCATCACAATGTGGTCAATGAACCGGTTCCAATGATATCCATATGTGTATGGTGTTATTGAGACAGACCGAAGATATTTTAGGCTGTTGAAGCTTTATTTGGGCGTTTTTGGCCGCTTTGTTGGGTAAAGGGTTAATTAAGAGATGTATCCCACAGGGAGCCCCACACAGATGGAAGCATGCACTGCAGAGTGTCGTCTGTACCAGTCTATGTGGGGCTCCATAAAGGGTTAAATCCATTTTTTTTATTATAAATCTAAATATTGAGCTCGTTTTATGACCCACTTACAGTTAAATTTAATGTCGACAACAGTTCCACCCATATTCGTTGTTCATTCAATTGTATACATGTGACATCTTTGTATGCATAAAATTGTATAGATATTTGTATCATTGCCAATAAATAATCTAAATCTAAATCTAAATCTCGTCTGTGCCTAGATCATGCCATACATATCTACTCTGGCTAACGCCTGTAGAGATCATATTCCATCAAACCTGGGAACTGGTTTTGACAGGGAACCTTATGAAGTTGAAAAAATAACGCGGGGAATAAATTGCTTAGTTATTATCTGTTCCTTAATAATGTACTGTGCGTGAAGGTCCTAACTCGAAATTTCACGATTTAAGTGACTTTGTTAGGGATTTTGCTTTGCGTTGCTCACAATTATGGACTTTCTTCTGGGTAATTAATTCAATGTTTGTTGCGATATCGGCTCAGAAAAGTCACAGGAAAGCATGCAATTGTGAAGACATTCACCACCAGTGAAGTACATAATTAAGGAACAGATAATTACTAAGCAATATATTCCCCGCGTTATTTTTTCAACTTTATAAAATTCCCTGCTTCAAGGTTTTGTATTGGTTGAATGTGATCTCTACGGGTGTTAGCCAGAGTAGATATTCGTAGCATGATTTAACGATCTCTGAGTTGCCGTGAGCTGATCAGATATTGTTTCATCTCAGTCTTTATTCCATTTAATTTATGACCAGAATTCATTCATTCGTCGTAAAATGGTGAAATAATTGATCAAATTAATAGTTTTGAGATAAAAAATCAATATGACGTGGGCACAGAGGAGTGTCGTTGATGTACCATGACATATGATACCCGGAGGGTGGATGTTTGTAATATGGGATGCATGGTACATCAAGGTTATGACAATTGTTTTTTATTGGGATTGGCCTAATGTTAGCACCAGGTCTATATGTTATATTTTGTACTTAAAACTTAATAATAATAACTACCAATTAATGACGCCACCTTGCAATAATTATTAGAATATTCTTTCAGCCACCATTAAGGGTACTCAATAAATATGTTGATGTGTTCTTCGTCATAAATTGTGTATACACTTGTTCAAATTGGTAGTTGTGAAATCTATAATCAATATGGCGTGGGTATATATGAGTGTTGTTCTTTTGCAATGACAAATGATACCCGGAGGGAGGGTGATCATGACATGGGGGCTGATATACCAATGTTAGGACAATTTGTTTGCGTGGGCGTTGCCTACTATTACTGTTAGCACTGGAGCCTATCCATGCATGTAATATATTTAGTTCCTTTTATATCCAAAATAATGACTTTCGTACTCTTTAACCTTAGTCAATGACAACTTTCACAGCCATACGACTGAGTCATCGTGAGCATACGGTGGAGTTGTCGTGAGCATACTGCTGAATTGTCATGAGCATGCGGCTGAGTCGTCGTGAGCATACGGCGGACTTGTCGTGATCATACGACTGAATGGTCGTGAGCATACGGCTGATTTGTCCTTAACATACGGCGGAGTTGTCATGAGTATATGGCTGAATTGTCGTGAGCATACGGCTGAATTGTCCTTAACATACGGCGGAGTTGTCATGAGCATACGGTTGAATTGTCGTGAGCATACGGCTGATTTGTCCTTAACATACGGCGGAGTTGTCATGAGCATACGGATGAGTTGTCGTGAGCATACGACTGAATTGTCGTGAGCATACGGCTGAATTGTAGTGAGAATACGGCTGAATTGCTCTTAACATACGTCTGAATTGTCGTCAGAATACGACTGAGTTGTCGTGAGCATACGACTGAGTTGTCGTGAACATACGCCTGATGTTGTCGTGAGAATACGGCTGAATTGTCGTGAGCATACGGCTGAGTTGTCGTGAGCATACGGCGGAGTTGTCGTGAGCATACGGCTGAGTCGTCATGAGCATACGGCTGATTTGTCTTGAGAATACGGCTGAGTTGTCTTGAGCACACGACCGAGTTGTCGTGAGAATACGGCTGAATTGTCGTGAGCATACGGCTGAGTTGTCGTGAGCATACGGCTGAGTTGTCATGAGCATACGGCGGAGTTGTCGTGAGCATACGACAGAGTAGTCGTGAGCATACGGCTGAGTTGTCGTGAGAATATGGCGTAGTTGTCTTAAGCATGTCGTTGACATATACGGCTGAGTTGTACTGAGCATACGGTTGAATTTTCGTTAACATATGGCTGAATTGTTAACATACGGAATGAGAACTGCGGATGACATATAGTCAGCGTAAGACATAATTGTCGTGAAAAAACTTTTGCTGAGTTGACGTGAGCATATGGCTGAGTTGTCGTGAGCATACGGCTGGAGTTGTCGTGAACATACGACTGAGTTGTCGTGAGCATACGACTGAGTTGTCTTGAACATACGACTGAGTTGTCGTGAACATACGACTGAGTTGTCGTGAACATACGACTGAGTTGTCATGAGAATACGGCTGAGTTGTGAGAATACGACTGAGTTGTCATGAGAATACGGCTGAGTTGTCGTGAGGATACGGCTGAGTTGACGTGAGCATACGGCTGAGTTGTCATGAGAATACGGCTGAGTTGTCGTGAGCATACGGCTGAGTTGTCGTGAGGATACGGCTGAGTTGTCGTGAGAATACGGCTGAGTTGTCGTGAGCATACGGCTGAGTTGTCGTGAGGATACGGCTGAGTTGTCGTGAGAATACGGTTGAGTTGTCGTGAGAATACGGCTGAGTTGTCGTGAGCATACGGCTGAGTTGTCGTGAGGATACAGCTGAGTTGTCGTGAGAATACGGTTGAGTTGTGGTGAGAATACAGCTGAGTTGACGTGAGCATACGGCTGAGTTGTCTTGAGCATACGGCTGAGTTGTCATGATAATACGGCTGAGTTGTCGTGAGAATACGGCTGAATTGTCGTGAGAATACGGCTGAGTTGTCGTGAGGATACGGCTGAGTTGTCGTGAGAATACGGCTGAGTTGTCGTGAGAATACGGCTGAGTTGTCGTGAGAATACGGCTGAGTTGTCGTGAGAATACGGCTGAGTTGTCGTGAGAATACGGCTGAGTTGTCGTGAGAATATGACTGAGTTGACGTGAGCATACGGCTGAGTTGTCGTGAGGATACGGCTGAGTTGTCGTGAACATATGGCGGAGTTGTCGTGAGCATATGGCGGAGTTGTCTTGAGCATACGACTGAGTTGACGTTAATAAACTTTTGCTGAGTTGACGTGAGCATACGGCTGAGTTGTTGTGAGAATACGACTGAGTTGTCGTGAGCATACGGTTGAGTAGTCGTGATAATACGGCTGAATTGTTGTTAACATACGGCTGAGTTGTACTGAGCATACGGTAGAATTTTCGTGAACATATGGCTGAATTGTCCTTAACATACGGAATGAGAACTGCGGATGAAATATAGTCAGCGTACGACACAATTGTCGTGAATACACTTTTGCTGAGTTGTCGTGAACATACATTTGCTGACCATGCAGGCATATTTTCATCTCAGTCTTTATTCCTGGCATTATGACCGTTTTATTTTGGTCGTCACAGAATTTATGGCAAGCACTGTGTTCATTCATCGTAGATGGACTAGTAACACCGCAATTCAATCTAACAATCATTACGGCATGGGAATATAGAGTGTCGTTGTTGTACCATGACATATGATACCCGGAGTGTTGCTGAAAGCGACCTGGTCTTTGGTACATCTATACGTATATGGCTTTTTTTTTTTGCGTGGGCACGTCATAAAATGTAAGCACTTGGTCCTATATGATGTTGATGATGGTGATGATTGAGATGATTATGATGATGATGGTGATGAAGATGGTGTTGATGCCGATGATGATGATGTTGATGCCGATGATGATGACGATGATGATGACGATCATGCTGATGTTTGTGTCATGGTTGTGATGATGATGATGGTGGTGATGATGATGGTGATTGCGATTGTGATGGTGAAGGTGATGATGATGATGATGATATTATCTTTAGTTCCACCTGTCCTAATAATGGACTTCTAACCTTCCAACCTATAACCTATTATGACAACTTGCACAACTGCCACTGATGTCTTCTTTTAACACTTGGCGGGGTGTGAAATCAACGCCTATGTTTTATTCCTGTCACCGCATGTTTGTGTTTTTCGTGAACGTTCTACAATCGTCTGTCACTATGGCGACTTGTCAGGTTTGTCATGAACATACATTTGCTGTCCAGACATCATTTCATCGCAGTCTTTATTCCTCAATTGATGACCATCTTCTTATTACGCGAAACATTCAGGCGCCAAATAATTTACAGCAAGCACTGCTTCAACCGTTGTAAGCTGGCTATCGCTCCGCAATTCGATCGCAAATATTGCGATATCGGCCGAGCGTTCGGGAATCAGTCACACTTATAGAGATATCAAGCGAGCGTTCAGGGATAAGTCGCAATTATATGGATAGCAGGCGAATGTTTGGGGATCAGTCATCTGTGTCATATTATAATATTTGTCTCGGTGTAAAATCAGGTTTTGGGTTAATATTTGCTCGTTTTTTCATTCTTGACCCATCACTACACTCATGCATGTGCATCACTATACATTCTAAGACATGTGAAGAACTGAAGGCTTTTTCACATGGATTTGTTGTCACCACCTGCAACCAATGCATGTGCCGCTAATAGCACTGGTGGCCTATATGTTATATATTTAGTTCATTAATACCTATACATACAGTGCCCTTCTAACTGCGTAACAAAGTAATAACTTTCACAACCATCACTGGTGTCTTCTTGTAATATGGTAGAGATTTACAACTTATGGATGAACTTTCTGTACTCGCCAGTCACTCTGGCGACTTGTCAGGGTTGTCATGAACATACATTTTCTGTCCAGACATCGTTTTATCGCAGTCTTTATTCCTGAATTTATGACCATAATCTTATTCCACGGAGCATTCAGTCGCCGGTGATTTTACTGCTAGCACTGCGTTCAATCGTTGTAAACGGGCTATCACACCGCAATTCGATCGCAATTATAGGGATATCAGGCGAGCGTTCGGGGATCCAGATAAAACAGATTTATAATCTACATTGATTGGCATGTCTATAATTCTCAAAGAATTAATCAAAGCCACGTTTTACGAGCGTAATTACGTCACAGCTTTGATAGGGAAGACGGGATGTAATGATGGCACATACGGAGAGCTATATCGACAAGGTTCATACAGTAATGCCTTAAGTAATCGACTCCTTAACCACAGCAGAATTATGGGTAACTTTTCAGGATTTAGTCGGAAATATGGCTTATTGCCATTCATCGGAAAGCCCTGGGCTCTGTTTGTTATAAACGTACGAAATCTATTAGGTGCAACCAGGAATGTGGTGAGTGGGAGGGGGGGGGGGGTGTCTCAAAATGGAAATTCCTTGCTGACATAAGTTGGAAATTTCTGACTGAAAATGGATTAAATTATTTCTTGTATTTTAAAGATACGCAATGCCTTCGCAGTGGGTTGTTGTGAGAAATTATTAAACTGTTTTTAATCCTTTATTTTAAAGGCGCTGATGGCATTCATGGTGGGTATTGCTGCTAAAATAGTCACACCCGTTAAAACTGCCATAAACAGAAAAACAATATTAAAATATAGACATATTTTGTGCTTATACCAATCATAAATATTGCGCAAATTATGATTGTTTTAGAAGTTTAGTATCGTATTTGGAATGTGGCAGCAGAATGCAGATAAAATAAAATTGTCCACTATTATTTTAGCATTTTCTGAAATTTTCTCTCAAAATTATAAAATTCTCACAAATTTACGATTTTTTGTCACAAATTGGACAAATTGTGCATGTAATCACGAATCTAGTTTAAAAATGTCGGGGAAATGACGACGAACTTATGACCTGACAGAAAAATATTCTATTACTAATTATAACAATTCTGCTGTCAAGAGCTGAAGTCATAATGAGGGTAAATGTTGTGCACACAAATTGGACCATGCAGGAGACTATTATATAGTAAGATATTACAAAAACGACACCATTTACTTTAGATATTGGTTGGAAACTGAAACTATCGGAACAATTTCAACCTGTTTTCACTTCTAAATCTTCAATTACCGTTGATTCAGGCACCTATATCCAACTGTTGAAATTATTGCAACATTTCGTCGCAGAAATACGCACATAATCGCCCTATTATGAAATAGGTACATAATGTGATTATTTGATTCTGAAACAAACAGATGACAGACTCATTTCCGTTATTTCGTTCTATGGTGCGGACAACAGTGAAAACACATGTTAAAGAGCGTACACATAAAAAGTCGTGAGTTGGCTTTTTTGTCTCATTGTCCGCACATATTCTGCTTAGAATCGCCTCATTGTGAGTCGATAATGAGACTAAAAGTTTTCATTTTCAGCACATTTTCAACTCAAAATGATGCAATTCTAAGCAGATTATCTACCTAAAACAACTTCTATTATAAGCAGATAATGTGCTGATTATTTTGGAGAACAGGCTGAATATTGACAAAGTTTGGGAGTTCGTCACTTCCCTGTGCGTGACTGCGCCACATGTATGGTATACGTTCACACACTGAGAAGTTTGCATGGCATTTTTGCAGGCATTTTCTCATAGAAAATCCTATGTGCAAGAATATGAACGGGGACATCCATATAACATGTATATTTACCAAAGCTTACGATATGAGAAGTAATATTTGGTAGTTCCACGCGTAACTGTGATACTATCACATTGCCTTAAAGACATATTATGAAACTATGGAATGCGTGAAATTGATAAGTTATTACTCAGGTGCTATGCCAAAATGTGGAATGTAGCATTCTACTAACATCGTCGAAAATTCACTCCATATATAGAAAACATCATCTGAACTACGCCCAACTAAATATTTACATCTCGATTCTGGACGCAACTATCGGCGATCATCTAACACAATTGATTTCGGCATCGAGAGTCATTGCATTTAATTAATATATCAGAATGACGGTGTATATCGTCAATTTGGATTAATATTCATAACAAATAACAACTTTGAGCCGTACTATTCTCAATTTATATTTGATAATCCTGCTGGAGTATTAAATCACTTTAATATACGTGCATGATTGATTCTTGCGTGTTAATGGCATGCTATTACGATAAAATTTCGATAGTATCGCTATACTAGTGGAACTACAAAGTGTTCACTTCTCATATAAAGTTAGCTGTTGTACAGATGCATGTTATAATCATTTTTGCATTCGGTTTCCGCCACATTTTAGTTTCCTATACCGAAATGCCTATAAACGATTGCCTGCATGAACAATTTTGGAGTGTATATGAACGTACCCTTAGCTCGGAAAATTCTTCTAGAACACACGCACCCATGGGAATCATCACATGTTCATTTTACAAAGTAAATTGAATATTTTGACAAGTGTAGAAAATGGAACATATTGAAGTTTGAATTATTGACAGGATTAATATCAGATGTGCAACGTTCAGTTTAAAAATAATTATCGACTCATGTGAATTATTGCGCCTCGCAGACACTTTTGACGGGCCAAATCGCAGATGCCTTCACTGACGGACATGTTAGCCAAGTCTGAAAATAGTGTGCCTGTCATTTGCAGAATGAGGTCCCAGATGGTTAATTTAGTGACGCTATCACGCTTAGCGGACTAGAGTAACACACACCCTCTGGGGACCTCATTCTGCTTAGGTATCATCTTCTGGGAAGTATCTATTGTCTCAAATTAGCATTGTTTTTAGTTAGTTACTTTCCCCCTTGTGTTCAGTTTCTATATCCCCTAATTTGAGAAGATAAAATGAGGTGACTAATGGGTAACATCACTAACTTTAACTGCGGAACTTCAATCTGATCATAGGTCTTCGATAGCAGTTGAGGCCTAAGCAGATGAGGTCCCCAGAGGGTGAATTTGGTGACGCTAGATTCACTAAATTCACCATCCGTGGACGTGATTCTGCAAACGATTGATTGGGGTTTAATGTCGCTTTCGGCAACTAATGCCATATCACGTCAGTGTCAGTTTTAGTGGTATAGTAAATCCGCACACTCACGGCTAATTTAACAGTGATTTAAATGGCTGATAAATTCGTCGACCATGTGCGACAAACCACCGGCCATCGGCGAGTAACTAGCAACTCCACCAGATAACGATTTCGAGTTACAAAGTCCACGATGGAAACATGCGGATTTGAACCTCATCGCCAGCGCTGGAGGGCGAGACGTGGTTGTACCCCTAACTGACTGAGCCACCGATGCTCCCCGATTCTACAAATGACCGACACGCTATTTCCAGCCTTGATGTTAGCTGTGACGCATTTAATATTACTGTAAAAACAGAACAGAGAAACACGCGTCAACCTATCCTTTCTTGCCGACAATCTTGGCACATATCAAATCTGCAACTGAAGATGCCGTCTCATTATTGCGCGAAAAACCTGCAGAACACGATTCGGTTTTTCTTATTACAAATTAAAAGTTACATGGCGAGGATTAGACCAAAGAACGTCAAACTTCGGCCGTCAAGTACTAAAGGACTAAAGACGCCATATGACATATCACACGGCCAGATACCGACGTCAACAATCAAGTCTCTAACTAAAAAAACGGTTTTGATTTTAAAGTGACGTGAAACACTCCGATTTTGAATATGAAACGCATCTCAACTATATAGTAGATGTTCATAAAATGCACATAATCACTATCACTCGTACAATAAGTCCTGCAACAAATATCTAGCTCATCCACTGCATGAGTTCCAGAAGCGACGGTTCAGAGATTATATTAGTGAAGTAGGTGCCTGACCCTGAGTGTCTGAAGCGACCGTTCAGAGATTACATTAGTGATGTAGGTTCCTGGCCCTGAACGTACGAAGCGACGGTTTAGAGATTGCATTAGTGACGTAGGTTCTTGGCACTAAATTTCTGAAGCGAAGGTTTAGACATTGCATTAGTGACGTCGGTTCCTGGCACTAAATTTCTGAAGCGAAAGTTTAGAGATTACATTAGTGACATAGGTTCCTGGCCCTGAACGTCCGAAGCGACGGTTTAGAGATTGCATTAGTGACGTTGGTTCTTGTCCCTGAACGCCCGAAGCGACGGTTTACATATTACATTAGTGACGTAGGTTCCTGGATCTCAATGTCTGCAGCGACCGTTCAGAGATAACATTAGTGATGTATGTTACAGGCCATGTGAACTTGTCGCTGAAACAATGAAAAATCCCACAAAACCAACACAAACCCTTCAGTAAATCTTACAATCCAACCAAACATGCCCAAACCCTTCAACAAATCTCACAGAACCTATGCAACATTTCCTCCTCTTCTGTGGTACTTAATTATTGTCGCATGGTTTCGTGCAAAAAGACACACATGATCTCCTAAACGTGCAAAAAGACACCCAACATCTCAAAATCTCATAACAAAATCGATTTTAAATTAGTCGCATGTTAATTATTATTACACTAATTATTTGCTTGTGATTTTAGAGTACAATTTCAAGGGAATTTGAATGGGTATCCCACCCACGTTGAGTTTAATTTTCGCAGAAGAACGACACTTTGAGATCCTGTGTGTCGTTTTGTACGTTTGATAGATCCTACATGGGTGTCTTGTTGCACGTTTGAGAGATCCTACATGGGTGTCTTGTCGCACAATACCATGCGACAACGACAAATTCAGATATAGTTACCACCCAATAATTCGTCCCGAATAAAGAAGTAAATATTTACATTCGTGAGTAGTTCAGATGCTGTTACTCTGAAATGGCACAGCTTCGATTCGAAGATTCAACAATCTTAGTTGATTGATAAATTCTTCCAGTGATGATGTTTGGGTACTAACTTATCAGTTTTATTCAGGGAAATAAGTCCACAATATGTGTTTAACCAACTGAAAACATATATATAGATCTGGCACAGTAGTATATATGATATATATAAGTCTCCGAGACATGCCGAGCGTTGCTCTTTGAACACAAGGCGCACATTTTTAGAAGCGTGATTTTTGTGCTCATATGTTTGTTCGCATATTTTTAGACGCGTGATTTTTGTGCTCTTTGAACACAGGGGTGGGATTCGAACTCATCTACAAAAAACAAAATTCCACCGTTTCAAAAATTACACACAAACTGAAAATAGGCAAATTGGTCGATATGGTACCTTCACAACTGTTTATCTTGTATAGCTACAACTTAGATTTGATTCTGTTTGAGAAGCTAACACGCCAATGTACTTCAGTATTGTACTTAGTCCCCATATAAAATTACAAACTGACAGATCCATTTTAATAATGTTACCATAGTAATATACCAGACACGTGGCATACATCGACTTACACCAACCAACGAATCAATGACATAAACATGGTGAGACGTCGAATGTGAAACCCGATAACACACGAATGGATTTTAACGCCAAAATTTCACGTTTACTTTCTGATTCATAGCAGACGATAAATACGGCCTTGGGACCCCGCGTGTCTGATTGAATTATACACGCATCGCTCTTCCGTTTATGTAAAATTGAATTGATGTTTCTTTAAGAGTACGTCTGTTTAATTCAGGCATGGAGAAATTAGAAGGTTTCTCCGAAGTGTTGATTTAATTATATCATAGAATTCGCAGGTAACTCGCGCCAGGTAGATTTAATTTGAGAGGTTGTTCGATTTATTACCCACAATTCATTTCGTTTGAATGCAAAACGTCGTCTGGTTGCCACATTCCAAAGATATTAGACATTGTTGAATTTGTCAATCCAAACATCTATACTCGGGCGGCGTGCCAGTCGGTCTAGGATTTACACTAATTTGGTAAGATGAGCTGAACGGGGGATCGAAGTACGGTGGCACTTAGACAAAGAGACAAAGGACGCAGCACCCCGACGTGGTCACGTTGTGGTGCAAACTCCAGGCAGAGTTATCTCTCATCGCTCCGCTGAGATACCACTGCCACAAGGACATTTGGAAAGGATTTCTGACATGATTTTAGTTCTTATGTTTTAGGATTAATATTGTCTATGTCTGGCTCAGTTCATATTGTTCTTATCAATACGGAAAGAAGAAGTAGATACACATAAACATCTTGGAGTTATTTGGATTAAAACAGGTAGATGGGGGGGGGGGGGGCCCATATCGAACAAGTGATGAAACCCGTATGGAAACGCATTTCACTCTCGAGAAAATAATGATTCTATCTCGACAGAGCAGTCCTCGAAAAATGTTATTTTACAATGATAAGGTCAATCGTTGAATATTCTTGTGTTGTCTGTGATGGTTGTAGCCATCAAGAATCTGACAACATCGAAGATATAAAACACGAGGCAGCTCGTATTGTGACAGGCGCGACTATAGGTCTGTCAGTAATGTATCTCTTCTTAGAGAAACTAGTTGGGAAACCCTTAAATCACAGCGGAAAAAACATAGACTAAAATTATTTGTTTAAATGGTAAAAGGTCACTCGCCTGGTTCATCCTACTCACGGGCAGATATCACAACGTGAAACTAGACAGTCTGGCAAGCTTATGGTCCCTAGTTTTAACTATGACTATTATACAAAAATTCGTTTCTCCCATCAACAACAATTTTGTGGAACAACCTAGACACAAACAAGGTAACCATGGACTCCCTGGCGACTTTCTCAAATTCTCTGGAACCCTAACGAAAGATTACCCCTAAATGGTTATACCACGCTAACACGTGTGAAGCGCAAATTATGCATGCCCGCCTCAGATTAAACTGTAGCAATCTGAGTTACCACAAATATTATAATTTTGTTTCCGACAAATCCATGTGTACTGTGTGTATGTGCCTCGATATATAACAGATATATAGATAAATGAGAATTACATTCCAGTATTTTCGTATAGCATATACTCATTATACTGTCCGTATCGTATGCTATTATTTTGTGTATTTATCGACATATATAAACGGAACCGGGTCTGACTATGATAGAAGCGACCATTACTATATTTATATATAATGGGGGAGGGGTGTCCAAACTGTCATGGGACTTTGAAATTAAATATAATATGAACAAGTTAGTAATAATTATCGCAGTTGCATTACCACCAGTGGCACGTGTCGTTGTGACCAAATTTTGTGGCGTTATAGCAAAATTTAACTGAATTTCTGACAATGGACTGTGACTATCCGACCAGACCGAATTAAAATGTGGCGTTTCGCGGTTGTGGCGTTATGACTCACGGTGGTTTCGAGATTGGTGAGTACCACGCATTCAAAATGTGTAAACACAAAAAAACATAATATTTGATGAACTGACACAAAACATACCCTTTTTACTTTTACGAGGATAATTATGCTAGTTTATTTTTAAAACAAATTTATACCTTATTTGTTCGGATATACTCTATAGTAGTTTTCCATAATATTCTGTCCAATGTTGCCAATCGGAGATTCGTGCATGGAATACACAAGTCCATACATCTAGGGGAATCCTTCGACTAACAACTTTGGTTAAAATGTTAGAGCAAACAACTGAGTTTGGACAGATGGGATATCAGCTTGTTTGAAAAATAGTATGGCATGATAAAATACTCCTTTCTCCTCGTTTCTGGTCGCGTTTGAAATCGCGTCAGGCATTTTGAATGCGTGATACTCATCAACTCGAAACCACGTGATTTCCTACCGTGTGACTAGTACCCCTATGTATTTAAACTCTATATTTAAATTTTTGTGTGGCATGACCTCTAAATTCAAGATGGCCTACTATTTAAGAGAATTACCCACGATTCATTCCTTTTGTATGCAAAACGTTACCAGGTTCTGGTTTCCGAATTCCAAAGATACTATTAGAGATTGTTGAATTTACCAATCCAAATATCTATATTCAAAATGTCCGAGGCAATTGCAAACGCGAACATAAACGAGAAAATGGAAATAAACTAGGATATGACATATGACATAGTATGGTGGCAGCTACGAGCATAAGCTATACTATTTTCCAAACAAGCTGTTACCTCATTTGTTTCCAAACTCACAATTGTTTGTTCTAACATTCTGACCAAAGTTGTCAGTGGAAGGATTCTCCAAGATGTGTGGACTGGTGTATTCCGAGCACCCCCAACTTTGGTCAGAATGTTATAGAAAACTACTGAGTATTTCGGAACAAACTAGGTATCAACTTGTTTCAAATATAAATTAGCTAATGCCCGTAACAGTCAAAATGCTACAGTTTGTGTCAGTTCTGCAATATTATGTTTTTTTTTGGTACGTTTGCGCTCGCCTCGGCCATTTTGAAGGCGTGGTATTCACCAACCTCGAAACCACGTGACTCCGCACCGTGTTCTCGAGGATGTGGTCATGTTCTCACTGTGGGTAAACAGAAGAAATAATTTGTACGCGTGTTCGTATAACTGTAATTCTAGGCGGAGTGTTTATATTGTTTTTTTTTGTTGTTAAAAAAATTTAAATAACTACCGTACCGCTCTGCCAACTTTGAACCACACCATTGTAATCATGGGGTGCCTACATGTACATTTAATTTTGGTAATAAGCTGGTACGCCACAACATTTAGGCCCACGCCATAATAATCCATCTGTAGCTGATGATGATATATAAGTTTGGTTAAAATCGGCGACGTGCACAATTTTGTCAAGACACCTTTGATACCTCTCTCAGCCCCATAACTGACTCAAATAGGGACACTTTGGTTTCTTTAGGCCACACCATTAGACTCCTCGTATAGCGGATATTACTATACTTAAGTTTGGTGGAAATTTGCGATTAAAACATGAATGTTCGTGCCCCTCCCCTACCCATTCCTGACTCGAGCGGTGACACGTTTGACATCTTTAAACTGCACAATTAGGATGTACATATCACGGAGATGACCATATATAAGTTTACTGGATATGGACGAATAAACACATCCTTATAAATATAGTGCCCCCGTCTACGACCAGACGGCACAATTTGGAGTTTTTAAACCACACAATCAGATCCCCCGTATCATGGAGAAGAATATGTATAAATATGGTGAACATCGGCGATAAAATATTAGTATCAATTTTGGTGCCCATCCCTCACCCAGACTCGATCGGCGTCACTTTTGGCATCTTTAAACCACTCAATAATTAGACTCCTCATATCATGGAGACAATTATGTATAAGTTAGGTAGAATTGGCGACAAAAAACTTCATCGATTTTGCCCCCCCCCCCCTTTTGTTTCTGCCCATAACACCAACAACGTCACTTTAGAACATTTTAATCTGCATCATTATCCTACTCATATAAAGTTATCCATGTTAGATGGACCCCCCGTTAATTCCTATAGAACACAGAAAGACAGACATTTGCAAATATAGATAGATGTTTAAATAGTTCAGTCTAAATATAATTTTCAGAATATTTTTTCAATGCTTTGACTTTTTTCAATGTTTAATGTTAACTTTGGTATCTTATTGGACTAATTGGACATTGATCGGTAATGTTACTGTAACAATAATGTTTACATAACAATGGTTTTGATATGTGAAATTTCGTTACTGGAGAGTCTTTAATAATGAACATTAGACCATAGTCGATATATGTTTAAATGTATGTGTTGATGATAGATGTTTTAATTTATCTTATTTTACATGAACACACAGAACCCTACAGTACTTAGGGTACTCGGTGCCTCGGTGCATGCATACCCCCACGATGCATCGGGTGCTGCTTTACCCCCACGGTGCCTCGAGTGCATGCATACCCCCACGGTACCTCGGGTGCTGGTTTACCCCCACTGTGCTTCGGTTGCATGCATACCGCCACGGTGCTTCGGTGCTGGCATACCCCCACGGTGCATCGGGTACTGGCATACCCCCACGGTGCCTCTGGTGCAAAGTCAATACCCCCAGGTTTCTTTCTCCCAATAAATTTACATATATTCATTGCTGTTATATATGTGGTACCGTCCTCACTTATTCTGATCGTCGTCAGGGAGTCGAATCACTTTTGATTGGAGGTCATTGACGTCCGCGAGGTATTGTAGTCCGATGTGATCTTTACTGTCTATCGAAACATTTGTTTAGACATGTAAACTCTAAATTCAGAAGGTCGCATGTGAAAATGGTGCATTCCTATTGAATCGGACAGGGAATAATACATGATGTATACTCACAGTCAGTTATAACGGAGCACAGATAGACTTATTTGTTGGCACAAGTGCTATGCGATTCAAGAACCACGACGTGCAATGAGACACAATTATCTGATGAATAAAATGACACGAATATAACGTATCTCAGAGTGACTTCGAGATCGGCTGCAGCTAATTGCAGCCGGAGATGGGACATCGAAGTTACCGATGACCAGGATATGTGACGTCACGTTTCCACCAAATCCTGGTTGCGAGTTCCTGTGCTGAACAGATGAAAGAGGCGGACAATGATTGAATGAATGAAAAAAGTTAATGGGCTACATGTAGATTTTTATCTTTGGGTTAGACGGTTGTTTTACGAAAACATTTATCTATCTAAGTTTATGAAACTATTTTGGAAAGGTGGAGTTTATTGTTAATTTTTTTATATACCTAGGCCATATGCCTGTAATAAAATATTGTTTATTGATGCTCTTACAGTTACATATACAGCAGCGTGTCTGATCAACAGGTAACCCAAAATAGTTTATGAGACCAGACCCTCAAATTCGACGATTAAATTACAGGGAATTCATGTTGTTTGTATTGGATACAGAAAGTGGCATCGTTGCAGCCGCGATCGTCGTCATTGGAGATTCGTCGGGTGTGGACATGCGCAGATATCGGCTGTGATAGAAGATGCAGCCGATCTCGAAGTCCCTCTCAGTTTCAGACCATGCTGGACTCGGAAAACTTTTACATAGATGATGCATGGCTTGGAGTTGACTATGCCAGAAATAGTGGTCCTCGAGGAGGAATAGTCCACGAGCCGCATGCGAGTGGACTGTTCCTCCTCGAGGACCACTATTAACACCGCGCTGACTCGAGAATGTGATTGTCCATTTCGCATAGTCAACGACAAGACATGCATTATTTATTATATTATATCGAGCATCTGTGTCAATTCTCACACAATTTCTGTATCTGATTTAGTCACATTTTTATTTACTGTGAATTTTGGAAATCGGTCTCGGATTTCATGTAATTTATGGCAATCTTTTGACGATGGCAGGGCAGCATAACTATGTTATTAGTTACATCTAACAGCATCTCTTTATGATTCATGCATTTATTTCTATAAATACGTCATTAGACATTTTTAGTTCAGACTCTGGAATGCGTAGCATGATTTTAATGAAATTTGGAATTTCCATAAGACAAAAGTTCACCTCGTCACAATACACATTGGTGAGAGTGACTTCGAGAACAGCTACAGCCGGCTGTATCCGGAAATGGCCGGGACCTCGAAGTTACCGATGACCAGGACATGTGACGTCACGGTTACACCAATCCTGAATGAGAGATGTCGTACAATCGATCATTTTCATAATGGCGAATAATGAAAGAAAATGGTGGACAATGTTTGTATTAATATACCAAAGTAGACTAATCGGATAAGAGATATTTTAATATGTGGTTATTACGAGTCATTTATCCTCATATGGAAAGAACAGTCGTAACTGTCAAATTTAAAATAAATTATGTTCCGATAAGTCTACTTTGGTGAATTGAATGATTGAAAAAAGTGAATGTGTGGTTGATAGATTTTCATCTTTGGGTTCGATGGTTGTTTTACGAAAACACTTAAATAATATCATGAAACTATTTTGGAAAGGTGGAATTTATAATTAATTCGATGATTAAATTACAGGGAACATATAATGTTTTCATTGTATACTGAAATTGGCATTCGTTGTGGCTACAGCCGCGGTTATCGTCGTTCGAGATGCCTCGGAAAAAGACATGCGCATACTTATTTTCAAGATCGGCTATAACCAAAGCAGCATGTGATCTTGAAGTCACGCAATGTGTCGGTTGGATCCCGGCTACACCCGACGGGGAAGATCGGCAGAAAACAAAACTTTGAAAAAATATCACAAATTTGAATTCGCTGTCAGAGACAGAGAAGATGGTGAGATACTGTGATCCCGACAGAAAACAAATGAGACAAATTGTCCCCCCAAATCGATTCATATTGTAGAGGAATTGGAGAAGCACTAATTACTCGCAGGTGGCTTCCGATCTTGACAATCTTGACAATATGCCAATTTTTGTTGAAAACAAAAACATTGAATACATGTAGTATTCAATATTTATAATAGTAATTCAATGTTTATAATAGTATTCAATGTTTATAATAGTATTCAATGTCTAAAATAGTATTCAATGTTTATAATAATAGTATTCAATGTTTATCATATTATTCAATGTTTATAATAGTATTCAATGTTTATAATAGTATTCAATGTTTATAATAGTATTCAATGTTTATAATAAAGTATTCAATGTTTATAATATTTTTCAATGTTTATAATAGTATTCAAAGTTTATACTGGTTTGGAAAACCAAACTATCAGAATAATTTCAACCTGCTTTTGGCGTGAAATTTCCAACTGTTGATACATTTTGGCCAAACCTGAGGGAGAGACACCCCAAACGTCAAGAAATACGAAGTCGCTGCCAGAGGCACAACCAGAACGTGGTCACGTGGTCTTCATTGGGGGTGTCAGTCACTGTCAGAATTGTCATCAGCACTCCGTTAAAGTAGACAAAAAAAACATGACAAAATTTCCATACCCGACCGAACAGTTGGAAAATTGCGTCTGCATCGGACTGGGAAGAACTGCAGAAATTTGAATTCGCTGTCAGAGACAGAGAGAAGATGGTGAGATGCTGTGATCCCGACAGAAAACAAATGAGATAAACTGTCTCCCAAATCGATTCCTAACGTGGAGGAATCCGAGAAGCACTAATTAACTCGCAGGTGGGTTCCGATCTCTACCACGAGCAAATTGCTACCGGAAGTCGAGTCATGTTGAGCACACAAAAGCTCCCGCTGGTGTCATCTACCATTTAACCTTGCAACACCGTGGCAAATGGAACAGAACCCGACTTCAGCCAATACAATTTAATTTCGTAGCTATTCTCCCCAAAATGAAACATTCTCGCTATATCCGTTAACCCGTTCTACTAAATGTGACCCGCCATATCAAATCCAGTCGTAAGTCGGGATTTTTTTACCCTGTGCCAATGCATTCTCTTATATATGCGAGTCGACCATAGGTCGCCTCGCATATATAAGAGAATGCATTGGCCTAACAATTTTTTAAAATTATTTTTTAAATAAATGTTTCTTACAATTTTTAGGACATAAAATAAAAAACATCCATTACCCTGCAGGGAGCCCCACACATATATAGAAGCGCTTACGACTGGATTTGATATGGCGGGTCACAAATACTCAGTGACGAGTAGTTGCCCTTGGAAATGTTCAAATAATAAGACCGCTCGTTGAACTTATTATCTGAACATTTCCCACCAATAAATATGAATTCTTCTGCACTGTCTTGTATTAGCATTATGTGTGGTTGTCGTCTGCTCATATACCCATATAGCATCCCGCCAAATTAATAATAGATCATTCCAATGTATTCTTTTGTAATTGAATGGGAGAATTTCATTTAGTATATAAAGGGTTAAATAATGTACCAGGGGTAAACTGGTCCCAAGAGTTGGGACAAGCAAAACACGCGGAATTTAGAGTCTCGGGCGGTTGCATGCGTCCAAATTTAACGGGTAGTATTTTGGATTTTTCTTTTAATTTTAGTAGTTATTTTTGTTTTACTTTTTGCATAATCAAGGAACTTTATCGAAGTTTGGGTTTCATTATTGATATTTTGATATGCTGTACGCGAAAATCTGTTTACTGTGCTTTGAAAACCTCAAATCTCTCATTATTTATTTCAAAAGCAGACTGTTGATTGAAATCAAAATCAAGTTGAATTATTGAGTGTTGTTGTTACGTCTTACGAGAGCATAATCGACATGGCAGCGTCTCGAACCCAGCGTTCAAACGCCAAAATCGATTATAAAAAGTTGAATGATGGAATCAAGTTGTCGGACGTCGAAACCGAAGTAAAAAGTAAGAGGATCTGATCGACGAGTTCGATGAAATTCCAGCCGTTAATGACCTCGAAGATGAAGCACTTACGATGAGGATAACCAGAATTTGCAAATACATATAGAGTTGTCAGAAATTGAAAAAATGACCCCCGGAAAGAAAAGCAGGAAGAACGAAACACTCTTCGCTGAAAGGGGCTGAAAGGTACACAGAACCAAAACAAAAACAGAATCAATCGGTACTGTAAACATCGATGATTTACGAAAATTGGAAAAACTGAGTAAAATGGCAGATTCTCATCTTAGTAAACTTCTTCTGGGGGACTCCGAGGTAGAAAATTCTGATTCATTTGGTGACGATCGCAATAGTGACATTGACAGGGAACGCGAAATGGACAATCACAAATTCGAGTCAGGGCGCTAAGTCTGATAAATCAGGGCGAAATGTCTGTAAATCCCAGTGAAAAGTGGACTCAACATTCACAATATTAAAATTATGCTTGAATTTTATTTTATGAAGTTAAAGAATTTGTAAATTTCATGAATTTGGTTTCCCAATTGGGATTACTAAGACTCAATAAATTGCGAATCAAGCAATATGTAATCATAAAGGAGGTCTGGAGTTCACACAACAGTTCAATCAGTTCATTGTGTCATAAATTGAACATAATTCTATCATTGTGCCTTTCAAATCAGACCCATTTATGCTACCTTTTATTATTAATCCTTTTTATTATACAATTCTAAAGAAATAACCAACGAGAGGCGAGTTATTATGGACGTTAGCTTCCCTAAATGTAATTATGTCAGTAATAGAATCCCAAAAGGATTCTTATCTTGGTGATAATTTAAAACTTCACCATACCTCCGACCGTTGACAGCTCAGTTCAGGTAGTTAAGTTATAGGGAAAATGGTGTAAGCTGATTTTGAAGCCTTTCTTGTGATTAAATAAAAAATACATAGATCCAGGTGACTTTCATTTAGTTTCATTCAAATGGCGCAATAAAATCTAAATCTATTGCGATACAGTTTTAAGTTTGGGATTGAAATCAGCTGCATATATTTGCCATTGACTAACAAATGCGGTTGTTGACACATGTTTACATAGAAATTGTCTGATAAAAATGAATTATGGAAATGGTCAGTGGAACAAAATATGAAAATGAATGAAGTATTTGTAGATAAGGAAATCCTTAGTTTTACGCATGATTGGTAGTCAACAATTTCTAGTGACATAGTCTTCGTTATACAATTTTCTATGCTTTAATGAACTCATTCGTGAGTTAACAGGCATTAGAGTTGACAAACATATTTACACTATTTACATATAATAATGCTGTATGATCATCAGTGTATATATCATCGTCATCATCATCAACATCGTCATCATCATCACCATTATCATCACCATCGTTATCATCATCATCATCATCATCATCATCATCATCAACAACAACAACAATCATTAACATCACCAATAGCAGCACTGGTCATATACATCATATCATAATCGTTATTTCGCATCAACGACTCACTTCTTATTCGATCTTACTCAGTCCTATCTTAATAAAAAAGCCTAAGCCTTTCTGGATTTCTGGATTGTGGGACGCTACTAGTATGTAGAATTTCCATCTAGCAGGTTCCTCGCATGAACCATCGCGGTGTATATTTCTGCCTGGCCCCTATTATGCTTTTGCAAATGGATATGATATGATATTCGTCAATTGCATCTGTCTGCCCACAAAACGTACAGTTTTACCACGCTTGTTTGCTTTTCCCCACCTGCTAGTTTCGACTCATGGTCTATGATTGGCTGTCCAAACTCGGATTCATTTAACCCTTTACCCAACAAACCGGCCAAAACCGGCCAAATAAAGCTTCAACAGCCTAAAATATCTTCGGTCTGTCTCAATAGAACCATACAAATATGGATATCATTGGAACCGGCTCCTTGACCACATTGTGATAGTTACAGTTATGCCCTGTGCCAATGCATTCTCTTATATATGCGAGTCGACCATAGGTCGCCTCGCATATATAAGAGAATGCATTGGCCTAAACAAAATCTTTTTTTAACACTTTTTACCATTTTTTCTTACATTCTTTAACAATTTTATAATTTTTAATGTGTTAAGCCAATGCATTCTCTTATATATGCGAGGCGACCTATGGTCGACTCGCATATATAAGAGAATGCATTGGCACAGGGCCGTTCTGTTGGGTAAAGGGTTAATTGAACCATTAATTGTGATCCATCCCAGCATTAACGTCTTAGTCGGTTATATTCCTTTTAGAGTTTTCTACATATATTTCACAACTTCGAGGAGAAACTAAAGTGTCAGTCTAAAGCCTTTGCTGTTGGTGCACACACGAACCATCTAGTTCGATGGAAATCTTATTTTCTGTTCTGTCTTTACTTGGAATAAAGACTCTTCCTGCTAGTTCAGAAGTCATATTATTGGTCGCTCAATTTCTAGGCAGAAGCTTTAAGATAGCAGTATATGCTATTAAAAACCACATCAATGGAGTTAAGATTTTATATTTAAATCTTTCATTTTCATGCGATTTCTTTGATTCCTATGAATTGTCTTTACTTTATCGAGGTTTAGAGAGAATCAAGCCTCACTGTGTCCGAGAAGTCCATGCATCAATCCTTCAATTCAGGAGAAGATATATATTCACATAGATCAACATAATCCTTATCATGTCATCTTTTGTTGTCTTTTCTTATTGGTCTTCTTTCCTTTTCTTCACAAGTCTAGTTGCAACAACATTTCTTCAAAAGACGTTTCAGTTATCAGAATCGATTAATTACCAAAAAAAAATGCTAATCACTGTCAACTATAGTCTGTCGACTCGTCGAATATTTGCTAGGCAGCCAAATATTCCAGGTGGTGAAAAATAACAGATTTTAAAAATCGATACCTAATAACTCTGAGGTTTGATGGGTGAGTTCCTCGACTAGAATCAAATATTTTTACCACCCAAAGCCAAAGAAATAGTCATTTGGGAGCGTTAATTCGGATTATATATATATATTTACATACACCTGATATCTCTTCCGATTTCCCCATAGCGTTACGGTAGACACGCCCCCTTATTCAATGCGTTCATAAACATATGAACGTAACGTGACGTCACTTTCAATGTCGTTCATAGGTTTATGAACACATTGGTCCCGGAAATCAGCGGGGATTGTCGGACATTACCGACTGCTTGAGTATCTAGTCAGCCAATACGCCAAGGATTTGATAGCAAACAATATGTAATCGAGGTTCACGATTGAATGGCTAGTGGCATCTAATCGCGAGCACGGGTAGCACGAGATGTTCGATTGACTATCAGAATGTTGGTTATAATATAATCCCATATCCCATAATATGTCAAATATAGCGAATTATCGAAATATGAAATACAACGAAAAAGCGAAATATGAAAATACAGCGAAATAGCACGAAAAATCGAAATAGGAAAATACAGCGAAATAGGGCGAAATATAGAAATATGAAATTATTTTTATAAACGAAATAACGGAGATATTTGAAAAAGTGTTTTTGACGAAATAACGGACATATTTGGAAAAGTGTTTTAAAGAGCGTAAGTATATAAATATAAATAATAAACGGCGGTTTCAATGTGGTCATGGGTTTTGACCGCGATAAAAAATCAGCAAACTCCGCATGAACCCCTTCGGGGTTCATGCAGTTTGCTGAATTTTTCTCGTGGTCAAAATCCCATGACCACATTGAAACCGCCGTTCATTTCGTATGTAATACCATAAAAGTTTGTAATACCATCAAAGTTTCACATTGACGACCCGAAGAACCATATGAAGTTTAGTGCCGATCGGGTGAGGGATTTAGCATGTAGGGTATGCTGATGGATTCAAAACTGAAACCAAGATGGCCGCTGGCGGCCATGTTTTTCAACGAAATTCTGAACAATTGTAAGCTCCCATCAGGAGGTCAACATAATATCACTATGAAGTTTGATGACGATCGGCTGAGAGATGTGTCCTGGAGTGTGTGCCAAAGGAACTTGTTGACAGACGCATACATGCACGGCCGACGAACGATCAACACACAGCCCAAACATTACAATACAATAGCTAAACATGTGTCCGACACAAACGAAACGATTTAAAATTTACTGAAAAATATAAGAAACAAACACTTTTTTTGAGCGTTTATATCGACTTGTTTATCCTGCGTAGGCGTGATAGATAGATAGATAGATAGATAGATACTTTATTTTTTTAAATGGCCAATTAACAAAACAACATACACCCTGAAATAATAAAAAAAAATATATATAAATCGCAATACAACCTGAAATGAAAATATAAAACACGTTCATGACAATAACTGCATAACTGCATGTGCATTGTATGTTTTGAGATATACCTCTAACCAAATCATGTTTGTTGACTTATCCTAGTTTTTAACAAGTGTTGTATAATTATGTCAATGTGTTTGTATGTGTTGATGTTATGTTCGAAAATTAAATAATGTTTACACTAAATCATGTATACTTAATTTTGGGGTTCGAATGAGCCATGTACGTTAAAAAAAGGATTGATCGGAAAGGACTGGTTTATTTGCTGGGAAAAATTATGACTTTTTTTCACACGATCACGATAAAAGGACAAATTTTCTGCATTCGATTATTGTGTGGGATGTTAAATTGGTGACAACTGAGAACAGTGCATACCACAAGTATATGTTAGTATTTAAATGGATGAAAACTGAGAACCTTAATGCTGTTATATTCTCCTATCTCTGATAAATAGCTACATTCATTATGTCGCAGACTCGCAGTCAGGAAATGCCATACATATTTTGAGGTGGCATTAGCCCATCACTAATCATTGTTTTTTTTTCACAGAATCTTGTCACTTTATCCTGATTACATTTATATAGAACAACCTTATCAGTTAGTGTATGTTAATTGAGATCGATACAACACACACTGTCATATTAGTAGCTCAGCCAAAAAAAAAATCTCCATGGGTCTAATGACTGTTTTGCACATGCCAAATTAATAACTTATAAAGCTAACCACTTTATGGCGTCATATTCCCGCCCGGTATAACAATAGTAACCACAAGCACTGCTTGTCTTTAACAGAATGAGTCGAGATTTTACCGTACACGGCCACTAAAGCTCAGAGGCATATTGATAGACTCTGCAAACAGTGTCCCACCTTGTATTAAGAAATATAGTGCCCAAGTTCACAGCTGATGCCGACGATACATTCATGTTAAATGGCGCCAACATTTGAACATTTGGATGCCAATTGCTGATAAGAATGACCATCTCTAACAGAGCCCACCAATCATACTCCCTTTCTGACTCTGTCACTGGATGGGTACTAGTCCGTGGTTTCTATATTAGAGCGGGGTTTTCCACCAAAATGGCAAAACAGAACGCACCAAAATCAAATTTCCTATGTGCTTTGGGATAAATTCTCGCACTAAAAACTTAATGACAGAATGGAGAATTAGAGCGATAGTTTTGTTAACGATTTTAGCAAGCTATTCATCCAAATTGCAGCGACCGGTATGCGTGGCCGCCCTGATCCATGTGTAGGTATGTGTACGCAGATGTATGTATGTACACACATGTATATATAAGTATGATTGTGCACCCGCGTAAATATAGTTTATATTTGTGTTGTACGGCCTACTGTATACATGTGTGTATGTAGGGGTGTTTGTGGGCGAGGGTGTGTGTGCATGTATGTATGTATATCATTTTTTATGTATATGTGTAAACATGGATTCGGATGCAAGCTGATGAGATTGTGTGCTTATGCGAGTTTGTTTCGATGAGTGCTTGTGCTTCATGGTGGCGGGAATTATTATCTATTGTCTTCTCTGTATTATTGTTACAATTTTTTATTTTTTTTAAACATACTATCCTAGATGGAGGAAATAAAGATATATATATATAGCATAATTGTCATCGAGGTAATCCCCGCATGGAGTTTGCATCGTGTTATGACCAAGACTGTGAAACGACGATAAGCCACGCAAAACCTTCGGTCACTCTCTCAGAATGGAGAATAAGAGAAGTAGTTTTGTTGACGATTTTCACAAGCCACTAGTCAAAATTGCAGCAAATTAGAACTCTTGGGGTTGCCTATATATCTGTACATCGCGGAATTCGACCAAATGTGGGTACAATGTCGCCGGTAGCATTGTCTTACCTAGTTATCAAGGGAGGTAAACCCTGTATGGAGTTTGAAGAATAACGTTGCCTGGTGTTTGTTGACGAAATACCTTTAAAAAAGTAGTTAGAAAATATCCGCCATTGTTATTTGTGCATGCATGTTAATTTGAATTACATAGTGTGATTTTGTATGAATAATACCAACTGTATTTTGTATGAATAATACCAACTGAAGATGACATTAGGCCTGTTTACCAGCATACATGGTCCCTTATCTCCTATACCTATATATTTGTTTGACTTGCCATACGAGTTGGCGTATGTTAATTGAGACCGATACAACACACACTGTTATTAACGCCCTCGGGTGTATACTGTCCTAGAGATTCTAGACAGCTATGGTTCGCTGGGCGTTTTATTTATAAATAATGGATTTTTCCGGTTGTGACAATTCGCAGTAGGTCTCTATTTGCGGAAGTCTATTTGTGGAGGTCCCCGAATAAGCGGAGGTCCCCTAAAATAGTCGAAATATGTTGATTTTAATGAGGGAACGGGTGCGTATATGTCAATTGATACGTATTTTAAACAAATAACGACACGATCATCATAATAGTGGTTTGATCTATCAATCATATCATCATCATCATTCATCATCATCATCATCATCATCATCATAATACGGAACAAGTCTTGCGACTTTTCGTCCCAATAACATTATTTTCAATGCTTGTTTACAAATATATGTATCGTCATTCGATATTTACCCGTGAGTCACTTGAACATATTACTTGTCGTCGAACTCGTATTTTATATAATAGAAGAATGAGTCTATGTATATTTTTGAATTGATCGAGTGTTGGAGCCTCAACAGCGAAGTCTGATTTGAACATATTTATTGTGACCCACTACATACAATATATATTACACAGATTAAATATAACAATGATGATATGAGTGTTGGCACAGAGGATCGGAGCACAAGTTACCGAACTTATCGGAGCTCCTCTCCCCTGGCATTGAATTGCTAATAAATTCAAATATCGGAGATGGTTTTAATTCAGTTGTATTGTAGAAGTTACTGTTTAAGTGTGGCTGTGGTCTCGCAGAATTTGGGTAAGGAAAACTATAACGAGAGAAATTCTGATAATTATGAGATTAAGAGAAACGGTCTGTAGATGAGATAAATGATTGTACTGTCTCAAACAGGCGCGCATTTAGATTTCCGCTGTAGTGTTGTACACCAAACAGGAGATCTTTTTCGGAGACAATAGTCACGTTAAGTTCATCCATACGAGCCCACATCCGATTTCTCGCTTCTGCGCACAGAGGACAACTGAAGAAACAATGGGTTGCGTCTTCACATGAATTTCCACAAGTACAATTTGGATGAGCTGAGATGTAGTTTTCATATTTATCAAAGTTTAGGTCGCTACAGTTATTTCTAAGTCTACAGTGCAAAATATTTAATCTCCTTTGACCTGTATTGAAATATGGTGGGGGTTTCAAAGTCAGTTCTTTATTACAGAATGTTCTATACATGTTACTTATGATTTCGTCTTTAGTTGGTTCTGATGAGGGTTCATCAACTTTTTTGTTATCGGTAGTAGTTTTACATGATAGATTCCATTCAGCTATCATGGATGGGACGAAACTCGATTTGAAATGAGTCGTGTTCGTAAAGTAGTTTATGTATCGCAAGGGGTTTCTGATGGGGTATCGAGATGCTTCAGCGACAGTAGCTGGTAATAGATTGGTAAGATATGAAGGGACATGATGAGTAATTATTTTGTTCCAGGTAAGCATTTTATGGAGGTTTCGTCTTTCGCTTAATGGGGGCCATCCAAGTTCAAATAAGACTTTTTCATCTGACACCAAACGCGTGAGACCACTTACTATTCTACCAGCGTCTGTATATAGGCGGTCGAGTTTCCGGAGGAGACAATCGGGTGCATTCTCCCAAACAACATCTCCGTACTCCATTATAGGAAGTATGTAAGTTTTGAACATTATCTCGAGGGTTTGTCTATTTACAAGAAATTTTATTCTCCTCAGTTGTGATAGTCTGGTTGACACTCGGCTACAAATTTCACTTATATGGGTGTCCCAATGAAGGTTCGATTGTATAGATACTCCAAGATGTTTATGACAGTCAACTTGCTCTATTTCGTTATCACCAAGTTCGAGATCCAAACAATCTGTCGAGGGAGTAAGTGATAACACCATTGATTTTGTTTTGTCTGTATTGAAAGTAACCAACCATTGTTTCGACAACAAGAAACTCTATCCAGATCTTCAAAAAGTTCGCGTGTACAGTCATCAAGTGATGGTTGGACACTGAAAAAGCAAGTATCATCTGCGTACATTCGAGTAAGGGAATGTATTGTCGTTGCTATGTCGTTTATATACGTCAAAAATAAAAAAGGTCCAAGAATTTATCCCTGGGGGACTCCTGCTGGGATACTACGATAATCCGAGAAAGATTTACCCACTAGGACGCGTTGTGATCTGTTACAGAGATAGCTATTCAACCACCAGTTGACATTTCCGGCTATTCCGAATTGTTCCAGTTTGAATAACAACCCCCTGTTGCAGACTCTCTCAAATGCTTTGGAAATATCGCAAAAAATTGCCGACGTATTTGACTTCTCATCGAGGGCCTGGCACAGGGTGTGGTATATCTCGAGTAACTGGAAAGTTGTGCTATGTCCAGGAACAAACCCTGATATAGTATATCATTATTTGAAAAGTGGACCATTAAGTATTTTAGTACAATTTTCTCTAAGATCTTGCTAAGGCATTGGAGTAAGGATATTGGGCGGTAGTTTTTGCAGCTTGATTTGTCATTTTTCTTGTATATAGGGATAACATTTGCGAGCTTCCATTTTGTTGGGAATGCACAAAGTTGAAGCGATTTTTCAAATAATGCTTTAAGGGGGTGGCGATAGCTGAGCTTGTGTATTGGATCATTTTAACTGTAATTCCATCGTGGCCAGATGCTTTATTAGGTTTCAGGGTCCCAATAGCAGAAATGATATCATCGATAGTGAATTCAATGTCTGTTACTGTGTTGCTACATTTCTGGGTGAATATCGGTAAACTGCACGACGAGTCGTCGAGTTCTGAATTTGAGATCAACGCGCCGTTGAGCATTGTCGCTTTGGTATGGTCATCAATTACTAAGTTTCTTTTGTCATTAGTTAGAGGGGGGTAGCGCCCTTATGCTTAGTTTGCATAATATCCTTTATACAGTGCCAGAAATATTTTGAGGAAGGGTGTTCACGGACATTTTTTTGTAGTGTTTGTTCATAACGGGCTCTGGCATATGTTTTCATGTTATTGACAGTGTATCGAGCTTTTTTGAATTTGGACAAGTCAGTTTCCTTTTTTGATTTCAAAGCAATTTTACGCAGTCTATCTCTTTTCCGAATCATCGTTCTCAATTCTGAAGTGAACCAATGTTTGTTTTTAGGTCTTATTAAAACATTTGATTGTGGAACAGTTTGGTCCATAATTTCGAGAAATTTGGTGGTAAAAATATCAGTCGCCAAGTCTATGTCGGGTGCTGTTTCGATAGCGTGCAACCACTCTGGATCATTAATGAGCTTTATAGCTTCGTTGAATTTGCCTTTGTCATAATTCCTAACTAGTCGGGGGAAGGGGACATTAGAGTCCGAGTCATATTTTAAGTACCCAATGACCGCACAGTGGTCTGATATGGATCTTCCAAAGTCAATCACTTCGGATTGACATGTAACATTGTCATTCGCGATGATGGGATCTAGTAGAGTGGAAGTTGTCGATGTCACTCTGGTTGGTGATTCAATGACGTTTCGCAGACTATACAATGATATGGTTTCTCTGATTTTTGATAAAGGGTCTAGTGCGTTCGAGTTGAAGTCGCCAGTTAGTATCATGGGGATATTAAAGTCGAATGCATTAGATATGGACTGATCCATCAACTCCCAGTACTTATCATTACAAAATTGATCAGAACGGTATGAGACACACAATAGATAGCGGGAGGCCCTGGATGTCAGCTTGAACCACAATATTGAATCATCGAATTCAAGGGAGGGTATACGTTTAAAGACTAGATGATCAGCAAAATAGACTGCGATACCTCCTCCATGGCTCGAACCGTCATATCTCTCAGGATCAGAGAATCCTCGAAGTTGTATATTATGGCTAGGAAATGCTGCATCAATGTGGGTTTCGGTGAAATACAAGATATCGTAATCTTCGATTTCGTCGACCAGTCGCAGTAATTTATGCCTGATACTTCTAATATTTAAGTGACAGATCGAGAGTGTTTGATGTTCGTATTGGGATCGATCAATAGTATTACCATTATTACCAGGGCCAGTCTCGCAGAGAGTTCCAGCTATTTACCACCCTCTGCGAGAAGAAATATTTTCCTATGGCCTTGTTAACAATGGGCATCTGCAGCTTTTTATTATGTCCTCCTGTTCTTCCTGATGAATGTCATTCTAAAAGGTCACAGGCATTGATATTTTAATGACCATTCAACAGTTTATATACCTCGATTAGATTTCCTCTAAATATTCGATATTTTAAAGACATCAGATTGAGTCTTATCATTTGGTCTCGGTAGCATAGAGTTTTGATTTGACGAACTAGTTTCGTTGCTTTTCTTTGTATTTCTCTTAACACAATACTTTGGTATTTGTGATGTGGGCTCCATGCATAGTTACAGTAATCGATGATATAGGTCTGACCATGCTTATGTAGAGCGATTATAAAGGTCGATGTCCAAGTTCGTGAAAGTTCTATTGACTATGCCGATGATTTGAGAAGCTTTATTGTTTTAGGATATTGTATGAAGGCTAATCTGGCCGTGTCAAATTGAGCTATAGCGATGTGATTTCTCGCAGGACAACACAATTCGGGTTTTATTGGGGTGTGTATTCGCTGGATGTCTTATAGTTGCAGTATGTAACTACTATGACAGCGTTAATTGCTTTCGATGTTTAGGTATGAACAATGGCTGGGCCATCGTGCACTCTTGGCGGGAACACAATCCGCATTTAGAAGCTATCTGGTGTGGTGAATGAGAAACCTGCAGTAATAAGCCGTAGGTTTTTGTAATAATTGAAGGATTAGTTGTTTTAATGGAATTCTGAGGCGGTGAATTCATGTAACCAATATATTTTATATTATAATTTATATTTATGGCTAATAATATGATCTTGAGGGCGTTACCATATCTGATTATGGTTTCTTGTATTAGTAGCTCAGCCAAAACAAATCTATATGGGTCTAATGACTGTTTTGTACATTACAAATTAATAACTTATATCGTTAACCCCTTTATGGAGTTCGGTATAACAATAGCAACCACAAGCATTGCCGCAGGCCATATCCTTGGCTTTAACCCTTTACCCAAAAGAAGAGCCCTGTGCCAATGCATTCTCTTATATATGCGAATCGACCATAGGTCGCCTCGCATATATAAGAGAATGCATTGGCTTAACACATTAAAAATTATAAAATTGTTAAAGAATGTAAGAAAAAATGGTAAAAAGTGTTAAAAAAAGATTGTTTTAGGCCAATGCATTCTCTTATATATGCGAGGCGACCTATGGTCGACTCGCATATATAAGAGAATGAATTGGCACAGGGCATAACTGTTACTATCACAATGTGGTCAAGGAGCCGGTTCCAATGATATCCATATTCGTATGGTTCTATTGAGACAGACCGAAGATATTTTAGGCTGTTGAAGCTTTATTTGGCCGGTTTTGGCCGTTTTGTTGGGTAAAGGGTTAACAGCATGAGTCGAGATTTGAACTTATACGGACACTAGCTCAGAGGCATATGATAGACTTTGAAAACAGTGTCCCACCATATACAGTACCAGTCAGAAGAAGTGGTATATTGAGGCTCAATACCAAAAATATGTGGCGCTTATTATTGCGATATTGAGCGCAAAATATTGCGATGTAAAGCGCGCAAAATTTCATACAGACCCGATAGTGTTATATTTATATTAGATACATACTGTGCGTGTAGTGTACACATAGAGTGTACATAATAATAGAATTTACAACTATAATATATACAAATCTAAAGCATTGTTTCTATTTATGCAATAAACAATTTGCTCTAAATGTCGCAATTTTAAGCGCGCGATATTGCAATATTAAGCGCGTAATATTGCGATATTAAGCACAAAATATTGGAATAATATCGCAAGCGGTGCACTGATAAGCGTTTATACTTGCAATAATTATTACTGCGAAATTGGGCGCGAAAATAGTGCGCTTAATATACCACTTCTTTTGACTGGTACTGTATTCAGAAGTGACATATTATAGTGCCCGGGTTCACAGCTGATGCTAACCATACATTCCTGTTAAATGGCGCCAACATTTAGATTCGAATTGATGCTAAGAATAATCAATCTCTACCATAGCGCACCAGTCATACTCCCTTTCTGACTCTGTCACCGGCTGGGTACCAGTCATACTCCCTTTCTGACTCTGTCACCGGCTGTGGTTTTCTATATTTAGCGCGGGTTTTCCAACCAAAATGGCGCGAAAAATATCACACCAAAGTCAAATTTCCTATGTGATTTGAGAACAATTCTCGCAGTAAAACGTGATGACAAAATGGAGAATTAGAGAAGTAGATTTTTTGGCGATTTTCGTAAGCCAATAGTCAAAATTGCAGCAAATTATAACTATTGTGTTTGACTTGCCATAAGTGTTGTCGTGGCAATGTCATCCATGTGCGTTTAGACAAAATTTGATAAAATAACCGAAGATCCAAATCACACCGTTTAGCAATATAGTTCTTTGGTTCTAGTGGGACTTTCCAAACTTAAGGTACGTAATTACAAAACAAATTGTTCGATATGTTATGTGCGCAATAAGAACAACATGTTGATCTGTTCCCTTAGTGTATATCTGTACATCGAGGAATTCGACCAAATGTGGGTACAATTAAATGTCGCCGACAGCAGCGGTCTTATTGAATCATCAAGGGGGGTAAACCCTGCATGGAGTTTGAAGAATAACGTTGCCTAGTGTTTGTTGACGAAATACCTTTAAGGTAGTTAGAAAATATCCGCCATTGCTATTGGTACATGTATGTTAATTCGAATTGCATAGTGTCATTATGTATGAATAATACCAACTGAATATGACATAAGGCCTGTTTACCAGCATACAGGGTCCTTCATCTGCTATACCATTTAGGGGACAGGCTTCTTGGTTATGCTGTTCCCGATAACTCATTATTGTCAAATTATGTTTTCATTGTTGTGTACAAGTTTCGAGTTATACATTCATAGTCACTACTAGTCATATTACAATCAGACAAGTTTAACATTCCGACAATTGAAGTGTACCATTCCTGCGTTGATCGCACTCCGACAATTGAAATGTTATCATCCCCGTCGATAGAAGTCCCCCGTCCCTCGCTGGAACGAAATTTACTTTTGCCAAATAATTTGCCAAATGACTATGTTTTTTTTGCCAAATTGTTTTAGAAATTGCCAAATGCTATCAGTTTCTACAACACTGAGTCTTATATTTCGACAATAGCTATTTGAGCGACTTTTGATATCGATAGGAAAGCAGTTATAGTTATTAATTCTTCTTGTGGTTTGTTTATTATACAAGAGTTATTAATTATGCTCGACTCTCTATTGTGGTTTATTATACAATAACTGAACAATACAATGTTAGAAGTATTGCTTCATCAGAATTAAGGGAACATCAAAAGAGGATTATGTCAATACTAATTCTATCAGATTAACTGAATCTTGATACATGTTTTAACTTTTCCCAAACCTTATATAAAACTTCACCACTAATGCAATTTTATTGTAAGAGTTTCCTTAAATGAATGATATTCATTGACCAATATTTTTCATTTCAACTTTTTAAAGGAATTAACAAGTGACTTGACAAACATTTTGCCAAATGAAAATATGTTTTGCCAAATGTGAATTATTTTTTACCATTGGCAAATTTGGCAAGCGGCAGCGTGGTCACACTCCGATAATTGATGTGTTAATATTTCCTAGTTGATAGCTGCAGTCAGTCGTTGAAGTGTTAACATGCCTGCGATGTTGATTGCCGTTAAATTGGAGAAATCTGATAGACTTTACTACAATCGTGCGATGGCGGCTGAGTAATAATCGAAGCTCACATGCAGTACAGTCTTGTATATTGTCCGCTGATCCCGACCGTACGTTTGCTCGTCGGTGAGGGTATACAAGCCCCTGTTAAGTGGTCCTGCATGCTAAACTGCTATGACGTGACGCCTCTCGACCGCACGTTTGCTCGTCGGTGAGGGTACAAGCCCCTGTTAAGTGGTCATACATGCTATGGTGTTACTCCTATCGCTGATCCATATGTGATAGTAAAAATAAATCAAAAGGTTGATTTCAAATTTATAAATTATAAATACTGATATTTTTAGAGCAGTGATAATCGCATTGCTAATTTGTCTACCTTACTCGTATTTAAATTCCCGCAGTACTTATTTTTCGCGCACCCGTCAGTGCGCGAATTTAAAACTGAGCGAAAAATAGTACGACTCCTGAGTATAAAATAATTAACCACATGCAGGGAAAACAAGACCGGGGTTATGTTGATGACTTACACACATTACGCTATGTCAAGCGACGTGCAAATCTTGGTAAGGTCGACGATGTTGAAATGCTTGTAAGAAATACACATATAATCTAGATTGTATGGGCACGAAAGCACGCCCCTCCCTATTCACCATTCTGGGATGACACCCTGACCATACAGTCTGAATTAGTTTTGTCACCACAATCCGCACCCAAGCCTTCTCGATTGTTGTTTTCTGTGTTCGAGTTCAATTCATTGATGCCCATAACTATTTCAATAACATAATAATTAATTGGAGCATATACACAGCCGTCGTCGCAGTCATGGTACACATGATGTAAATCCGCTGTGATCGTGTTTAATATACACATGTATTTGAAACTGACATCAGATCCACGACTTTTGCGTCAATATTTCTGTCAGTTTTGAATTTGCGCAGCTTGGTGCGCGAATTTAAAGTGCGCGAATTCAAAACTGAGCGAAAAATAGTACTGCGCGCATTTAAATACGAGTAAGGTATATGTCTTGTTTTTTTCTTCCTTTTTCAGTCCACAAATTTGACGTTTACTTCATGCATACCTGTATTCTGGTTCCAAGCAACTCCTCACTCCTCATATTTTGTCTTTCACCTCTCGATCTATAGTTCTATAGTCCAGGAGATCGGGAGGTAGTGTTGCTCATATTGACGGACAAGCTGCGACCATGTTATTTTTAATGTTTTAGGTATGGTAATGAAGAAAAATCATGATAGCAAGAACAAATTTGTAGCCTTCTTTGTTTTTTTTCGATTTTTTGGGCATTTTTCGACATTTTAAGCCCAAAATTTTCATTTTTTTTTTCAATGTGTAAAGTTTCGTTTTAGTATGATTTTGGTGATTCAGTTGAATAGTAATTGTGTTAATAATGTTAAATAACTAATTGTGCTAAAATAAAAAATTGAAGAATTTAAATGTTTTTGTTTCAATTTTTTACCATTTTTTTTTACTTTTTTACGCAAAATCGTCCAAATTGCAACCATTTCATCTTAGTATGATTTTAAGGTTAAAATTCACCATAATTATTTTAATATTGTTAAATAATTTACAACTTGGCTTCTACAATGTTTATAAATGGATTTAAGAAGGTTTCTACTTGTTTTCTAAGTTGAGGGGGGGTCTAATTCAAATCCAATTAAACATTGTACTGTTCAAAATTAGATAAATTTCTTAAGGCATATGGTAGATATACGTAACTAGTTTCCAAAACATATACAAATGCCTTTCTATCCTGTGCGTTATGCACGCGAGTCGGATTTTACAAATTAAATTATGATGAAAAACCCTGAATTTTGGGTGTGGTCACATTTGTGGTCATAATATTCCGATTAGAGAGTGGATGGACATGGGGCATGCGACACTATGCAGTATATATGTATATAACAAGCATGACATGAGACATTAGTATCTTTCTACTGAACTGTGCTTCCAGAGTTATCAGGAATCGAGTATCGGTGTTATTAATTAAGTTAATGCAATGATGGTTTGAAATTAAAATTTAATGTGGTTCAAATCACAGCCCAAAATTATATATTTATAATATAAGTATATACCACACATTACCAGAATTTTCCCACATAGTTTTAGTTTACATGTTATTGTTCAGTGTTGACACTGTTGTTACGTCAGTGTTGATGTTCAATTATTGTCAATATGAATTTTCAAAAATATGGATTAAAAACTTGAAAAAGTAACACAATAAACATGCCATGCATGTACTATGATTATAGCCTACTAGTATATCGGTAAAGTTAAGTACATGTGCAATAGTAGTATTAGTACATGTAATAATCATGTAGCTAGGCTACATGTATATATTAAACTTAAACATTAAATAAAAGTTAAAAATCATATGAATACAAACTTTTTTAAAGATTTATTTGGGAAAATTGGGTAAATTCTCTAAATTAGTCCTTACATGTACTGTATGATATGAATTTCTAGTTTTAATACTCAAATTGTTAGATGAATCTGTCACTTCACCCACCACTCGCAGACGAGTCGCGGAGCAGTAATGGCCGTCAGCCACTTTCAGTTTGACTGTGAGTGACTTGTCAGCAGATTTTACTTGTTTTCGATATGTTTTAAAAGTAGATCAACCGCAGTTGCAAAGAAAATGTACTTACTAAATTGAGAAAGTATCCAAGAATTGAAATATTGCTGTTGTTATCTTGTTGTGGAAATAAACAAACCGACACAAACTCTGATCAACGACTCAATGCCGACATCTTTGTTCCTCTTCATCTTTGAATAACGTGCTGCCAACACGCGCATGCGCCGGAATCAAAATCTGTGGGTCGGTGCTGTGAAATCGCGGAATCGAATTACACCCTAAACGCCAATATATCTGTCAATGGGTCTGTCTGATTAAACACATTGTTTAGCTGGATGTCGTATAACAATTAAAGAAGAATATGGCCGAATAAGGCCATCGTTGTTATCGACATACAATAATGCTGCCACACGCAGGGAATCTTGGGGCTCATATGTCCCGCAGGCTCTATTTGTTGCATATGAAGCGGGAGGGGTAATAAAATGAATAAACATTCGCCGTAATCAACACCCAAATCCTGGTGGGTTTTTTCCCCCGATTTTCTGCAATAATGACATTAATGTGTACACAATCAGCGGGTTCAATTTATGTCTAGACTTGAGCATTGAGAAATTCTACAATCCATGTAGCCAATACAATATATTTGTTGTATAGACTGTATGGTATATGCCCTATATGCTATTGCAACAAGTTAAACACTTTGTCGCTATACACCTACACATAAACACATATAGGTATAATCCATCAAAATATGAAACGTGCCGTTTAGGTTCCAAACATTTTATAAACAGCTAAATGCCTATTAAACGCATATAACGTCAATTAGTATTTACAGTGCAGTACAGTCTTGTATATTGTCCGCTGATCCCGACCGTACGTTTGCTCGTCGGTGAGGGTATACAAGCCCCTGTTAAGTGGTCCTGCATGCTAAACTGCTATGACGTGACGCCTCTCGACCGCACGTTTGCTCGTCGGTGAGGGTACAAGCCCCTGTTAAGTGGTCATACATGCTATGGTGTTACTCCTATCGCTGATCCATATGTGATAGTAAAAATAAATCAAAAGGTTGATTTCAAATTTATAAATTATAAATACTGATATTTTTAGAGCAGTGATAATCGCATTGCTAATTTGTCTACCTTACTCGTATTTAAATTCCCGCAGTACTTATTTTTCGCGCACCCGTCAGTGCGCGAATTTAAAACTGAGCGAAAAATAGTACGACTCCTGAGTATAAAATAATTAACCACATGCAGGGAAAACAAGACCGGGGTTATGTTGATGACTTACACACATTACGCTATGTCAAGCGACGTGCAAATCTTGGTAAGGTCGACGATGTTGAAATGCTTGTAAGAAATACACATATAATCTAGATTGTATGGGCACGAAAGCACGCCCCTCCCTATTCACCATTCTGGGATGACACCCTGACCATACAGTCTGAATTAGTTTTGTCACCACAATCCGCACCCAAGCCTTCTCGATTGTTGTTTTCTGTGTTCGAGTTCAATTCATTGATGCCCATAACTATTTCAATAACATAATAATTAATTGGAGCATATACACAGCCGTCGTCGCAGTCATGGTACACATGATGTAAATCCGCTGTGATCGTGTTTAATATACACATGTATTTGAAACTGACATCAGATCCACGACTTTTGCGTCAATATTTCTGTCAGTTTTGAATTTGCGCAGCTTGGTGCGCGAATTTAAAGTGCGCGAATTCAAAACTGAGCGAAAAATAGTACTGCGCGAATTTAAATACGAGTAAGGTATATGTCTTGTTTTTTTCTTCCTTTTTCAGTCCACAAATTTGACGTTTACTTCATGCATACCTGTATTCTGGTTCCAAGCAACTCCTCACTCCTCATATTTTGTCTTTCACCTCTCGATCTATAGTTCTATAGTCCAGGAGATCGGGAGGTAGTGTTGCTCATATTGACGGACAAGCTGCGACCATGTTATTTTTAATGTTTTAGGTATGGTAATGAAGAAAAATCATGATAGCAAGAACAAATTTGTAGCCTTCTTTGTTTTTTTTTCGATTTTTTGGGCATTTTTCGACATTTTAAGCCCAAAATTTTCATTTTTTTTTTCAATGTGTAAAGTTTCGTTTTAGTATGATTTTGGTGATTCAGTTGAATAGTAATTGTGTTAATAATGTTAAATAACTAATTGTGCTAAAATAAAAAATTGAAGAATTTAAATGTTTTTGTTTCAATTTTTTACCATTTTTTTTACTTTTTTACGCAAAATCGTCCAAATTGCAACCATTTCATCTTAGTATGATTTTAAGGTTAAAATTCACCATAATTATTTTAATATTGTTAAATAATTTACAACTTGGCTTCTACAATGTTTATAAATGGATTTAAGAAGGTTTCTACTTGTTTTCTAAGTTGAGGGGGGTCTAATTCAAATCCAATTAAACATTGTACTGTTCAAAATTAGATAAATTTCTTAAGGCATATGGTAGATATACGTAACTAGTTTCCAAAACATATACATATGCCTTTCTATCCTGTGCGTTATGCACGCGAGTCGGATTTTACAAATTAAATTATGATGAAAAACCCTGAATTTTGGGTGTGGTCACATTTGTGGTCATAATATTCCGATTAGAGAGTGGATGGACATGGGGCATGCGACACTATGCAGTATATATGTATATAACAAGCATGACATGAGACATTAGTATCTTTCTACTGAACTGTGCTTCCAGAGTTATCAGGAATCGAGTATCGGTGTTATTTCTTACCCCCCCCCCCCCACCAAAATGGTCAATTTTAAAACGGGGTATGTGGGTCAAAGGACCACTGGGAGATAATAGGATAACCAATGACTTCTATATTTCTATCGTATCACAGTAAAGCTTTTTTTGTAAAATTGGCGCAGTTTACATAATCAAAGTTCGATTTTCTTTACAATTATATGTTACAGGCAACTAATTATATAGAGTTACGCTTCTTGAAACTCGAGTCAGCATAACAACACAATCTGGCTGCTGATTGGTTGATTATCATTGAGGGAAATATCCCTAATCGGGAACATAAAATCATAGCCTACGTAAATATGGCGATCGTGTATGTTTATATGTCCAGGAAGAGTCTGGTGGTATCTAGAAGTTACGGAAGGGGTCTGGATATGTTTCTGCTGCTGATTTTTGTGCAGTAAATGGGGTAGTTGTGGAAATGCAAGACTATCGTTTGAAAAAAATACCGAAAATGGCGCGTTTGTTGTTACATACTGGTGCAGCGGATGACGTGCTAAGGGAAAATTGACCACTTGAAGTTCAAATAGGCTTAACCCATAGCCGGCGGGACTTTTAGTTAACACTGTCGCCTATGGAAAATAATTAGGTGTTTGTAACCTATAGATACGAAGCTTCGGTACATTAATTATTATTTATATAATACTATATTTAAATCAGATTTATGCATACAGTCGACGTCGAAACAAAACATGAATGTACCGATTATTCGTGACATTCAAGTTAAATGTTCAATAATAGAAAATTATACTGTGACTGGTTCATTCAACATGAAGTTAGTCAAGGTGTATCTTTATTAATAACAGTATACAGTACTATCAAAATCAGAAGAAACATGTGACCCTGGGTACTTATCTCCCAGTGCTGTGGCAAAACAAAAATTGACAATGCATTCTTAAACCCAAACCTGTGGCGGTTTTTTTATACAATGCACCGAAGCTTCGTGCCATGTACCGTGACGTGCCAGAACTCCAGGAATATACCACCATATGACATCATATGGTAACGTTAACAAACGTTAAATGGTCACCAGAAACCCGGATATTAATAATTTCAGATCATAATTAGCATCGCATTATATACTAACCCATCGAGGAATATGTCATAATGACACACTATATTACACCTACTATATAACTGCTCCCTCCCTGACACAGGGCTACATATAAGAAGTTTATCGATGTCTACTTAATGAGATTATACAGTTCCGTCAAAATATGACCGAAAATGTGACCTCGCATCGTTAACCCCAATCTGTGGCGATTTTTCATACAATTTACCGAAGCTTCGTGCCACGTACCGTCAAATGGCATCAAACGTTGAATGGTCACCATAAACTTTGATATCAGTCATTTCAGATTGTAATTATCATGGAATTATATATTAAACCATGGTGTAATTATGTCAAAATGACACACTATATTACATCCACCCTATATAACTGCTTCCTCCCTGACACAGTGCTACACACAAGAAGTGTATCCATGTCTACTTAATGAGAGCATATAGTTCTGTCGAAATCTGGCGAAAAATGTGACCTTGCATCATTAACCCCAAATCTGTGGCGGTTTTTCATCCTATGTACCGAAGCTTCGTGACATGTACCGAAGCTTGGTGACGTGTCAGAACTTCTAAAATATACCCCATCGGGACATCAAATGGTATCAAACGTTGAATAGTCACCAGAAATCAGTCATTTCAGACCATAATAACATAGCATTATATATTAACCCATCGAGAAATATGTCAAAATGATACACTATATTACACCCACCCCTATATAATTGCGTCCTCCCTGACACAGGCTGCATATAAATTATTTATCCATGTCTACTTAATGAGAGTATAGAGTTCTGTCAAAATCGGGCGAACAATTTGGCCTATAAATCCCGTAGTGTGACACATTTAATATAGACCAAAACAATAAACACCTTTCAACCCAAAGATAGTTACATTTTAATTGCAAAAATGGTCTAAACATGAAAAGTTAATTTTTGCCGATATTTAAGCCAAGTTTTTGAGAGAAAAGTCCAATATTTTTGGTGATGTCAGTGGTGACAATAGTAACAATTAACTATGGCACATCAGGCATGTTAGTATTCAATGTATAGAAGGCAGAATAGCCAATTTTGTACATCATCCACAACTTGTAATCGATTGCAGAACACGCTGGGGCAATATTTATCATTTTCCATATTTTGGCAGCCATTTTGGCAGCCATTTTGAGCCAAAGTAAGAATTTTGGTTCCAGTGAGTTGGAATATTCATAGGTATAATCATATGCATCACTTACATTACAAAGTTCTGTTCATTTCTTGTTAAAATATGACTATAATCCCAATTGTGATTTTTTTTTGTGAAATTTTATACTGCGTTCTGTAAATTCGAATGTTTGAGGGAACGGAAGGGGCTAGGAACACAAAAAGTGCATATTTAATTGCCCCAATGATCAGTTACACAAAATACAAAATAAAGTCGCATTACTCAACCAGTTCCAAACAGCATGAATCGATCTAGAAGATATTTGTAAAAAAAAGTCATATTTTCAACTTCCGGTGGCCATATTGGTGGCCATCTTGGATGGTGAGTTTCAATTTTGCCCCAAAAAGTTACATTATGTCTTAGCTTCACGAAAATATATAAATTTGTATACATTTTACAAGATTTTCACCGCTTAATTTGCATAAAACTGACTTGAGGGTCTGGTCTGAAAAACGGCGGCCATGATGGACGCCATTTTGTCTGGAGTCTATACGGCCACTTTTTTTTCTTGCTAACATTGCTTAAAAGTTGAAGGACATAATAAGGAACAAAATGAGTTGGGAGAAATTAAGTTCCAGGGGGTGCAAGGATATCCATATTAGCTCCCGGACTAGTAGTAATATGACGTCGCTGGAAAATTCTTTCATTTTCGGTCATCGGGTAGGTCAATAAAAACACATTTTTCGCCAATTAAGCTACAAATTCACCACTGCTATCATGGATTTTCGTAATCTACATATATTTTACTACAAAATTAGACCGGATAGCACTTGTCCGTCAAAATGAGCAACATTTGTTATTTCTTGGGGTCGATCTCCTGGACTACTATGTTTCCACTATGCAAATACTGTTCTTTTCTGAGGAGATGGCTCCATATAAGCGCCTGGCGATTGAATCATGTCAAATCCTCTTCTCTCTCAGACTCACCATACATATGTACATGTACATCATCTTGTGACTTATTGTATAAATTGGGAGATAAACTAAATAATGTTTACACCAATGTTATGATGCTGGTGGGTTCTGCTCATTTATAACTATGGAATTGGTGGGTCCTGATGATTTGTTATGATCTTGGTTGGTTTATACATTGGTTTATATATTTTGAAGACCTATGTCTGTCTGTATGTCCTTTATAGAATCGAAAACGGGTTGACCGATCGAGACCAAACTTCCTGTCTAAGGTAAAATCCCACGGGAATCGTCGACGTCGCATTTTGGACAAGCTCTGAGCACCGATTCTCCACTCACAATCATCAAAATCACCGCAAACGCCACTTCGGGGGGGGGGGGGGGGGGGGGGTTAAGACATCAACGATCTTTATATTGACCATATTCGGAGGTGTTAAGGATTAACGCTCTTTATTACAATCGATGCTGCTAAACGGCTACCCATGCGTAAAATACGGATGCAAAACGAAACGCGGAATGCAATTATCTCGATTAAAAAGGCAGAATGGGTTGTTGTGTCATATATGTCCTAGGAACAGGGGAATTTTTCATCCGGTCAGTCTTTGAGGGACGGGTACCATGAATTAATTCATGAAAAACAAAAAATGCGTGTTGTGCTGTTGTTCATAGGAAGGGAAATCTACGATTCTCGACCGGTCGGGACGAAACTTGGTACGCGTGTGTAGTTTGACCAGGCGGTCGTCCTTGTCGTATTGGCGAGCCCGTGTGACGCCTGTGCAGCGCATTCAAGGCCTGTTGAAAAACCGTACGCGTTGAGCCTGGTATAGGGGACATAAGAAAAAATAGTGGTGGGCGTCTTCGATTTCGTTTCCACAATCACAGGGTGGGCTAACAGTGGGGGTAGGTTGCATGCCCGGTACGGTTCAAACCGACAATATTCCAAAGTGAGATATAACCCTTTCATGACAGGAGCTGCACTGGAGCAGCATTAAAGATAATGTGCCACTGCATTCTCTTATATATGCGAGGCTCCATATGGGCGTCTTGCATATATAAGAGAATGCACAGGGTTCTCGAAAAAAAATCAGGAAGCTCCAGTTATGAATGGGTTAAGGCTGATTTCATCATGCAAAAAAACATATGACATTTAAACTGGACTTATAAATAAAAAAGAATATCATTTTGTTATTGAGACATTAATATTATAATTGTTGGTGTCCCTCTAAAACATCGTAACTCTATTTATCATGTCACCTGGTTGGATCGACCAATGAGGACCCTCCGTTGGTAGAAGCATATCAGGAGACATGGGGTCGTCATCTTTGTAGCCCGTCCCATATGGAATCCATATGGGACGGGCTAGGTTCCCATATGGGGTCGATGTCCGCCATTTTGTTTTTCATGGAACTCTGCCGCCTCGGGTATATTTTCGGTGTATTTTGGCACAAAGAAAAGGGATATCTGTCGGAAATCAAGTTCTGTTAATTTAAAGACATAGTACCATATACCAAAAGCTGCATGTGATATATTTGAGAAATTCTAAACACTCATAAATTAATTATCAAACTCAAGTTTGTTGTCCTGCTTCTGGTGATTAGCCATTGATTCAATGCGTTGACGTTCAACGCCCATGACGCGTCACTGTGACGTTACACAAGTTACTAGCCATAGACAAAACAATTACTTACTGGCAGGTAATCAACTTCGTATAAGTAATTCAAATTCTCACACGGAAAACATGATATGTGGGTGACATGATAAAATCGTTACAGGGCTCGTTGTTGCCGGCTACGGTGACATATGAGGCTCAGCGAGATTAATATCGGGCTCGGCTAGCGCCTCGCCCGATATTAATCTCACTTCGCCTCATATGACACCGTATCCGGCAACAACTCGCCCTGTAACTTATAATATAAGAGAATGCATTGGCCTAACAATTTTGTATCATTTTTTTTAAATAAATGTTTTTTACAATTTTTAGGACATAAAATAAAAAACATCCATTACCCTGCAGGGAGCCCCACACATATATAGAAGCATATAGAAGAGTGTCGTCTGCTCATGTTTGTCTGGGCAGGGTTCGCGCTGCCGCTTGCCAAATTTGCCAATGGCAAAAAAAAATCTCATTTGGCAAAAAACAATCTCAGTTGGCAAAAATTTTGGCAAGTGGGTTTACAATTCTATGATGTGAAATATCTAGTCCGGAAACATCGAAAGTGGGAATATATCGCCGACTGTACAAAGGGAAACCACATCGCGGACACTACAAATGGAAACCCGGTCGACAACTATTAACCAAGCGATCACAAAGTGAGATGCAATCGTCTTTAGTTTTCACAAGACGGTAACACCTTATTTCATTCATAATCAAACTCACTGATGGGAGTTCATTAATGCTCGCGTGCGGTTGTGTTGTTACAGAAACTGTGTTTATATTAGATTGCGTAAATAGTGACTGCGATACCAAACGCCAAATCATTTCTAAAATGAGTCTCAAACGAAAACGTTCCGAGTGCGACGATACCGTGACGAAAGGTAAAAAACTGACGGACTTCTTTGGACGCAAAACAGTTTTGCCTACGTTACCTACGTCTGACTGTGTATTGACTGACATACAAAAAGACGACGTGCGATCTGCAGATGTAACTGTTGTTGATGATGTGACAGACGAACGTGTGATTGATTTACATAGACGGACAGACATTAGTAATCAGACTCCGACGACGCCTTCGAAATTGACTAGCAGACCGACATTACTGACAAAACAGACCTTCAAAGACGCGTGGACATTAAAACGACCGTGGTTGATTTATGACAAGGTGAAGAAAGCTATGTTTTGTAAAGTGTGCACTGACGCAGGTATAAGCAATTTGTTCGTAACAGGCTGTTTTAATCTGAAGAAAGATTACGTCACTCTGCACGAAACAGCAAAAGGTAATTATTTTACATTTAATCCTCTAATCCCACCCATTGTCTGTCTGGTCACTCACGGGGCTACTGCACAATGCATATTTATGATGACATTGTATTTATGACGGTCAAGGTTTATGAGCACCAAGTGTAAGACAATAGGTTAATCAGCCAAATGTGAATCAGGACATATATTTTATGGCTATTTGTCGTCAATACCGATATAGTCAAAATAATAAGTATGCTTTTATGAGATTGTAACATGATAATGGCGTAACATTATTAAGTTATTAGTTCCCAGATGTCGCTTAGATATTTTTCCAAGGATAAATAGTTAATGTTTAAAACAAAATTAATTAATAATTTTTTTAATAAATGATATATATAAAAATACTTCTAGCTCATCAAAATTATTTTAATTATTGTGTGTATATGTGGATATATTTAATTTTCAGGCATAAATTCTCACAACATTGCCATACAAATGATCAACGAATCAAAAAACATGAAAGAAGTCCACAAAACTGCCGTCGTCAAAGCCGAGAAATCCGTTGTCGCTGCTATGAAAAATGCTTACTCCATAGCAAAGCATCAGCTACCCAACAGCCCATTAGGTGACCTCAACGAACTGTGCATAAACTAGTATTTGACAATTGCTTGTCTAAATGTATTGTGTCTTCTATTAACATTTAATATTGATTTGTTGTCATTTTACCTGTGTCTGTTTACGTTTTATATGAATAAAAATAAAAACTCTAATTTTTCTTATTTTTCCCCAATTTGACCTTCGATTTAATTTGGCAAAAACAAATTTCATTTTTCATTTGGCAAAACAAAAATTCATTTGGCAAAAATTTTGGCAAGAGAAAAGTTTGGTCCAGCGCTAACCCTGTGTCTGGGGCTCTGTATGGGTGAAATTATAAAATTGTTAAAGAATACAAGAACAAATTATTAAAATTGTAAAAAATTGTTAGGCCAATGCATTCTCTTATATATGCGAGGCGACCTATGGTCGACTCGCATATATAAGAGAATGCATTGGCACAGGGTAAAAAAAATCCCGACTTACGACTGGATTTGATATGGTGTGTCACATATATGAAACTAGCTGATGTGCCCGACTTCGTCCAGGTTATTTATGGATTTCTTTGTGATCGCCTTCGTCTGAGCAGAATATACAGCGTCGGTCCAGAAACATGCCTGTATGAGCGTATATGAGCGAGGTCGAGGTCAAGGTCAAGAACACGGTCGCGCGTGGAATTGCACCCACACATGTTGTTCCCCGTAGGCCTACATACAAAATTTGAGCCGGATCGGTCGAGCAGTTTTCGAGTCTATAACACACACAGACAGACATAAGTTCCAAAATATATATAGTAGATAAATGCATATATAATTCAAATCAAACAAAATATAGTAATTCTTGAAGCACTTCTTCCATACATGTTATGTTATAGACTATAATCTAAATAGAGGGGGTACTCATAAGTGAATCAGCACTTGTCCTCCAATCCCATTGTCTGTATAAAAAAATGTATGTGTTATATATCATGTGTTATATAAATTAGACAAATAAATATGTTTAAACTAATAAAAGTACAAGGTACTACTACTACTATACCTACTCTAACTACTGCCGCTAAAGTGGACGGGCATACAATGGAAGTGTTAACACTGTCTTGTTGATCGGCGTTAAATAGAAGAAATCTGGCCCAGCGCTGAGCAATAATCGAAGTTTACAGGCGATTGTATTGTCCGCTCATCTCGGTCGCGCGTTCGTCTGCTAGGATAAGCTGATTACATCGTACTTGATATTAACCCTTTATTTAAGAAATGGAGTCTCACATCAGTTGCAAAAGTACACACTGGAATGATCTATTGTTAATTTGGAGGTACACTCTAAATCGCGTTGGGTAAATTTTACCCAACAAAATGGTGCTTATAGCACCACGCGAACGTTGGGTAAATTTTACCCAATGTTGGACAATGTTTTTGCTCAACGCGGGGAAACAATTTACCCAGTATTAATTTACCTTCGGCGATGGCCGATTTTTTGTACCCATAAATTAATATAGGGTAAATTGTTACCCTGCGTTGAGTAAAAACATTGCCCGAGACTGTGATAAAATTTATCCAACGTTCGCGTGGTGTTATATGCACCATTGTGTTGGGTAAAATTTTACCCAACGTTCGCGGGGTGCTATATATACACCATTGTGTTGGATTGCGTGGTGCTATATGCACCATTGTGTTGGGTCGCGGGGTGCTATATGTACCATTGTGTTGGGTCGCGTGGTGCTATATGCACCATTGTGTTGGGTAAAATTTTACCCAACGCGATTTAGAGTGCATGTTCCGGTAATTATAAGATAATACAAAACAGAATGATTCTAATCCATTGAAAGGAAATGTTAAGATAATATGTTCAACAAACTGGTCCTTTGTTTAACTTTATTTAAACATATTTTATTATCACTCAATAAACAAAATACAGATACAGATAGAAGAATTGATGATGTGGATGAGAGGAGATAAAGGGATCCGAGCACACATTATACAACTTATGGGAGCTCCTATCCCTTATGTGTACGGGGAATATTGATTCATTTCGTTTGGGGCTCAAGATGAGTTGTGTAAACATATTGGTCAAAAATGCTGAAGAAGTTTCATTATTTTTTTAAATATTTTTTATTTATATATAGTATCAGTAAATTAATTCCGAAGGTAGGGGATGTAGTTTTTAAAATGGAGATCTGAGTTGGTTAAGTTAAGTGTGGTTTACTGTCTATAGTCTTCACTCTAAATAAAGATTGACTTTAGTTGAGTAATTAAATTTTAATAGGAGAATTTAACTTATTAACTGAACATTTCCCGAGGGAACTACTCGTCAATGAGTATTTATAATAATACACATTGGAATGGACTAATATTCACCTGGAGCGATGATACAAGCAGACTACATTCAGTTGAACATTTATTTTTATTCATTGGTTTCACATGTTCATATTAAAGGTCCACTTAATTTTCGAACCCCAAGTCACATATCTAAAATATATATATATATATCTTTATTATCCTCCATATATGGAGATTCATATATAAATGTTTATATGATGAGAACAAACACAATTTGGTATACATAACACAGTGTATAAGAAATTTTAGATTGCAAACATATCTACAACACATATCTCAATATGAATGACGAACCAAATGCACATGCATACATACAGACGACAGCCAGACAATCCGACATACGGGACAAACAAACAGATTTCATCTGGATTATAGTTCAAAGTGAATTATTTTCAATGGAGGGGGGGAATAACTCTATATATTAAAGATAGAGTTATTCCCCTTCCGTTAAAAATACATTTTTAGTTGAATTCTGTTGCATTCTGGGACCCATAACGGGGGGATGTTTCTATGATTTCAGCTGTTTTCTATTCCTCTATATATGTGCATCTTCTGAGACACAGACGTTTCAAATGGGTGATGAATTATAGTATTTTAATCATATTTTCTGGCATAGATTGTTATTAAAACCGTATATCAAGGCACTAAAAAAAATAATCAGTGACTCGAAAATTAAGTGGGCCTTTAACAAACTTATCGATTTTCACCAAGGAAGCCCTTACTATGGTAGAAACACTCCGAGGCGATGAATACCAGACTTGATATCATGCTCTAACTCACCCTCCTACTTCACTTACCCCCAATCCCAAAACTGAACCTAAACCCATTACACCCCACCCCTATACACTATTTTCATTTGACAGAGAAGCACACGCTCAGCACCCCTTACTAAGGCTGAAGGGGTCACTCTCACAAAAAAAAAGTGTTGAAGAATACACAGGGTTTGAAAATGTGCTGAAGGGTACACAGGGATTGTGATCGGCACTAAGACCCGTACTTTAACTGTGTTTCTGAAAGTATGGCGCCCATGCATTAGCAGTTTGTTTTCAGTACATTTTAATATTCATTGGAACGTAAACAATTATTCTCTAACAGAAATCATGGCAGATACGAAAACTAAACGTCATTTATAACGAAATTTCAAAACCTGTGTACCCTTCAGCACTTTTTTTGTGTGGTCAGAGTGACTCCTTCAGCGTTACTAAGCGCGCCACCACAAACAGATATGCTGCATGAATATAACACTGCGCATGTGCACCTTTATAATCTGCATGTTACACACAAATGTATGTTGTACCACCACATAATTGTGTCACCTCGACTGATTGAGTCATTGAACTTTCTGAATTCTGATAAAGCATGCATCGATTACACCGGACTGATATTAACGCTTTCAAGATTCGCTGGTGCAGCATTACAATCTTGTCCCAGTGCATTCTTTTATATATATATATGCGAGGCTCCCTATATAAGAGAATGCAATGGTTACAATGGGAGATGGGCGGGTGTAAGTTGTCAAAACTTGTGCCCCGATCCCTCTTGTAATATTATATTACAATAAAAATATGTTTAGACAAAAAGGTCAAGGTATATATTGTTAGGCCAACATATTCTCTTATATATGCGAGGATCGATATGGGAGACTCGCATATATAAGAGAATGCATTGACACAGGGTTTTCGCAAATTTCAAGAAACTCCAGTCATGTAAGGGTTGAGGACGTATTATGTACTTCTTTTGTTGATTCAAACTAATGAGTGCGTATATGTACACATGCAGTTTGCGCACCGACAGATGATAGCATTCAACTATAAGATTATCGAGAATTCCAGTCACACTGATCGATCGTACACTTTCAGAAAACAGAACGTCTGGACTGCGAACAATTGTAAACAAAAACTCCTCAGTACGGGACGAACTTTCTTTGATAAACAAACGCAATGGTTCTTCTGATGAGAGTCGTTGCATAATTATAATTGAATGTAAGAAATTTCTTTAAAGATATATTATGGACTTATTCGGGTTCGCTCTATATATGCCAACTGGTGGAATGTATAATTATACTAACATCATCGAAATCTCAAGCAAATCGACCGTAACACTCCATAGAAAACATCGTCTGAACTACGCTCAATTGTAAATATTTACCTCTCGATTCGGGACGTAACTATACCGGCGATAAACCAACGAAAACGATTTCACCTTCGAGAGTCGCTCTATTTAGTTAATATATATATATATAAGAATGATGGTGTTTCGTGTCAATTTGGATATAATATTTGTATAATATAACTACTTTTAGCAAGATTATTCTCCATTTCTATTTGATCACCCTCCGGAGTGTTTCACATCACTTTAAGATGCATAATCCGATTAAGCTACCCTCAATTACTATTTATTTGGATTCGGGTGGTAAAAAATATTTGCTTCGAGTCGAGGAACCCACCTACCAAAGCTCAGAGTTATTAGAAATAAATTTTTGAAATCTATTATTTTTCATCATCGAGACTTATTAGTGTAATTTTATAAAATATTAGCACAGTGATATAAGAAAAGAAGGCAGTTCAATCCGTTGTGATAGTACAGAGGGGCAAGTTGTGTGATTTGTAACTTGTCCCCAGATCCATATTTATATTATCTTTGTAGATACATTAAATTATTTTTAAAGTAAAGGTAATCATTTAAAATTCCAAGCTGTAGGTCACCCTGTAATACATGCAGTTAGATTTAGATCACATGCATAACAGTTCAGGTATAACATTTCAATGTATAACACATAGCTATTTTCACATGTGTATATAAGCCATACAATATTTAATTATGATTTGTTTTCTAATAAACCTTTATAATTTACACATAAGAAGGAATGCTTACTGCCAATTGGGATATAAAATTTATGAAATTAGATATACCTGGGTATACCAAATGGGTAGTTGGTTCCAAAGAAATGGCCCAGCTACCGAAAATGCTCGATCGCCGCACGTTCTGAGGTCACCGGGGTTCAGTACAAGATTGCACGCATTTCGAGACCTTAGAGGATAGGCCGGTTCATATTGTGCCAACACTGAATTCAGCCAGGTAGGATAGTGCTAGCTTATAGTAGCATTTGTAGACAATTAGTAGCTTTTTAAAATTGATCCGATGCCTGATGGGTTGCCACTGCAATTTTCAAGAACAGGGGAAATGTGATCAAATTTCTTTGTATGGGGATTTTACACACCCATTCGATCACACATAAGAGTGTTCCACATCATTTTAAACAATTGCGTGGAATCTGTTTCGAACGGCTTTGAATTCACAGTAAACGATATGTGAGAACATCGAAGTGTCTATATATCAGAGATAAATTCTATAGGCATCTCCAATCAAGGAACAACCGAGTCAGTCCGTTAATGCATCGAGCGACATCGGTCAGTGATCGGGCGCTCTGCGATAAATTCTTCGTCGGAGTTCTCATGTGTTAATACACGAGTAGTGTCTTTATCATGATTACACACGGGTAGTTTTGTTCAGGAAATTAAATTGGAATAATTAATTACATATATAGGTTTCTTGGATATCGCTGCCTTAAGGTAAGATATTATTTTGGAATCTAGGGGCAATGCTACTCGTGATTAACCCTTTAATTGATGAGTAGTCACCATAAAATTTTAGCTGATATTAAAGTGATGTGAAACACTCCGGTAGGGTGATCCAATAGAAATGGAGAATACTTTTGCTCAAAGTAGTTATTTTTACAAATATTAAATCCAAACTGACAACGCACACCGTCATTATTATATATTAATTAAATTCAGTGACTCTCGATGGCGAAATCGTTTTCGTTACTTTTTCCCCCGATAGTTGCGTCCCGAATCGAGAAGTAAATATTTACAATTGAGCGTAGATCAGATTATGTTTTCTATGGAGTGGTACGGTGGATTTGCTTGAGATTTCGGCGGTGTAGTAGATTGCTACATTCCCCCAGTTGGCATAGTGCCTGAATACCAACTAAACAGTTTAACGCACCCGAACAAGTCCATAATATGTCTTTAAGGTCATATAGTAAGTTCAACAAACGCTTCTTGATCTTATTTTATAATCATTTCCCTCCAATAAACAGGACTCATACTTACGTTTATTATCTATCGTCTGCTTATTCTCCATGAGCACCCCTCCAGATGAATAGTAGACCATTCAAATGTATACTTTTATAACTGAATGGGAGAATCCAAATAGCATAGAAAGGGTAAAACAGAAAACAGCGCATATATGGGCATTTCGGTGGTTTTTGGTGGCAGAAGGTTAGGGGAAAAACTGTGTTTCGTGAATTTAAGTGGTAAATCGCTGATATTTTACTGTCAAAGTTTCATTTTGTCAGCGAGATATAGCGCGTGCACTGGCTCGTAAGGGGGGGGGGTCAAACTCTTCAAATTGACACCAGTAGGGTCTTAACCCATCTTGTATGCATCTCCAATCAATGAAGAACAAAAATTAAGACATTGTGTGGAATCTGTTTAAAGATCCTTTGAAGTAACAATAAACGATATGGGAGAACATCGAAGCATCTATCAGAGATACATTCTACATGCGTCTCCAATGCAATCAACGAACAACCGAGTCAGTCCGTTAACGCATCAACGAACAACCGAGTCAGTCCGTTAATGCGTCTCCAATCAACGGGTAACCGAGTCAGTCCGTTAATGCGTCTCCAAATCAACGAACAACCGAGTCAGTCCGTTAATCCATCACCAATCAACGAACAACCGAGTCAGTCCGTTAATGCGTCTCCAAATCAACGAACAACCGAGTCAGTCCGTTAATCCATCACCAATCAACGAACAACCGAGTCAGTCCGTTAATGCGTCTCCAAATCAACGAACAACCGAGTCAGTCCGTTAATCCATCTCCAATCAACGAACAACCGAGTCAGTCCGTTAATGCGTCTCCCAATCAACGAACAACCGAGTCAGTCCGTTAATCCATCTCCAATCAACGAACAACCGAGTCAGTCCGTTAACGCATCAACGAATAACCGAGTCAGTCCGTTAATCCATCTCCAATCAACGAACAACCGAGTCAGTCCGTTAACGCATCAACGAACAACCGAGTCAGTCCGTTACTGCATCAACAAACAACCGAGTCAGTCCGTTAATGTATCTCAAATCAACGCGAACAACCGAGTCAGTCCGTTACTGCATCAACAAACAACCGAGTCAGTCCGTTAATGTATCTCAAATCAACGCGAACAACCGAGACAGTCCGTTAACGCATAAAAAAACAACCGAGTCAGTCCGTTAATGTATCCCAAATCAACGAACAACCGAGACAGTCCGTTAATGCATCAACGAACAACCGTGTCAGTCCGCTAACGCATCAACAAACAACCGAGTCAGTCCGTTAATGTATCCCAAATCAACGAACAACCGAGACAGTCCGTTAATGCATCAACGAACAACCGAGTCAGTCCGTTAATGTATCTCCAATCAACAAACAACTGAGTCAGTCCGTTAATGTGTCTCAAATCAACGAACAATCGCGTCAGTCCGTTAATGCATATCCAGTCAACGAACAACCGAGTCAGTCTATTAATGCATCTCAAATCAACGAACAACAGAGTCAGTCTGTTAATGCATCAACGAACAACCGAGTCAGTCCGGTAATGCATCTACAATCAACAAACAACAGAGTCAGTTCGTTAGTGCATCAACGAACAACCGAGTCAGTCCGTTGATGCATCTCAAATCAACGAACAACCGAGTCAGTCCGTTAATACATCTCAAATCAACGAACAACCGAGTCAGTCCGTTAATGCATCAACGAACAACCGAGTCAGTCCGTTAATACATCTCAAATCAACGAACAACCGAGTCAGTCCGTTAATACATCTCAAATCAACGAACAACCGAGTCAGTCCGTTAATGCAATCAATCTTCGCAAACAAATACGTAAACGCGATGAGTTGGGACATCAACAGGAAAGCGCGAAATACAACTAATAAAAAAGTTCACAAAAAGTGCATACATGAACAAACTTGATATCAGTTTAACCCTTTACCCAACAGAAGGGCCTGTGCCAATGCATTCTCTTATATATGCGAGTCGACCATAGGTCGCCTCGCATATATAAGAGAATGAATTGGCTTAACACATTAAAAATTATAAAATTGTTAAAGAATGTAAGAAAAAATGGTAAAAAGTGTTAAAAAAAGGTTTTTTTTTAGGCCAATGCATTCTCTTATATATGCGAGGCGACCTATGGTCGACTCGCATATATAAGAGAATGCATTGGCACGGGGCATAACTGTAACTATCACAATGTGGTCAAGGAGCCGGTTCCAATGATATCCATATTTGTATGGTTCTATTGAGACAGACCGAAGATATTTTAGGCTGTTGAAGCTTTATTTGGCCGGTTTTGGCCGGTTTGTTGGGTAAAGGGTTAACACAAAACACTAACCCAAAAAATTTCTGGCTCGTGACAAAACAACTACTGAATAATTTTACTTCGGACGCATCAACTCCTGACCTACTGAACCACAATAGCTCCCAAACTAGCACTGGAGTGATCACTGGTGACTGACAGAAAGCCGAATTTCTAAACACTATTATTTTTGTCAAATTATAGTGAACTTTCCAATGAAACGGACACCATTCCTACCTTTGAATTTCGCACACACAAAAAATAGTATTAATTCTATAAAAACCGACGATGTCGATGTTCTATCAGTCCTAAAAAATCTTATCTACGATAAATTCTTCATCGGAGTTCTCATGTGTTAACACACGGGTAATTACTTTCTCCCGAATACACACGGTTAGTTTTGTTACGGAACTGAATTTGGTAGATTAAGTTGCAATATCGTTCTTGGATATCACTATGCAGCCTTAAGGTGGGTATAATTTATTCGCCGATGTCAATATCGATGTCGAAAAAGTAGCGTGCACAATTTTCCCAATATGGGCATTTTGTTGGGTTTTACATCACCTTCAAATTTAGGAACCTCCAATCAGCGAAGAATGAGTATTTAGTAAGAAAGGGTAAAGATATTATGTGTAATATGTTTAAAATTGCTTTGAATTCACAATAAACGATACGCGAGAACCGTGATGCGTCTATGTCAGAGATAAATTCTATAGGCATCATTCTCCAATCAAGCTAACAACCGAGTCAGTCCGTTAATGCATCGAGCGACATCGGTCAGTGATAGGGCGCTCTGCGATAAATTCTTCGTCGGAGTTCTCATGTGTTAATACATGGGTAGTCTCTTTCTCCTGATTACATACGGGTAGTTTTATTACGGAACTTAAATTGGAATAGTAAATTACAATACTTTTCCTGGATATCGCCATGCCGCCTTAAGGTAAGATATAATTTCTTTGCTGATGGCAATCTCGAAGTTTAAAAAGTAGCATAAACAAACGCACACTGTGGGTGATTTTTCCAATGTGAGCATTCTGTTGTATTTTAGGCATTTCCGATTAGAAATTGCTTTGAATTCACAGTAAACGATATGTAAGAACGTCGAAGCGTCTATCAGATATAAATTATATGACATCTCTAATCCAAGAACAACCGAGTCAGTCCGCTAATGCATCTCCAACGAACGGACAACCGAGTCAGTCCCTTAATGTATCGAGCGACATCGGTCAGCTAGTGATCGGGTGCTCTACGATAAATTCTTTGTCGAAGTTATCACGTGTTGTTAATACACGGGTAGTTTTCTTTCTCCTGATCCGGAACTTAAATTGGAACAATTAATTACACCTTTTCTTGGATGTCACTGTGCATCCGGAAGGTAAGATATGTTACCTGTGTTTAACCTTTCTATGCTAAATACTCATTGACGAGTAGTTCCCTTTCTGAAATATTTACAATCACACATGCATACGCGCTGTGGAACATGAATACAGGACGTTGGTTGGTCGAAGTTACGTCACATGACATATCTTAAATGGATACTGGTTTGCTTGCGTTCCGTAGAATATGGCTGAAAGTTGGGCTGACATTTTGACATACCAATACTCTATGGAGCACAACAAAATAAACATCCATTACTTATATTTACACTCAACCGAGTCAATTGGCAGATTAAAAGAGCATTAAGCAGCCATTCCCAACGTTATTCTGTTAGCACGCTGCAAGTTACGTCTTCACAAAACTGGAAACAAGTAGTGGTCAGCGTGCGACGTCATGTGACGTAATTTCTACCAACCAACATCCTGCATTAATTTTCCACAACGCGAATGCCTGTGGAAGTGTAAATATTAGGAAATGATCATGCAGATATTAAGTTAAGATATCAATGAAGTTGACGAACAACTGAGTCATTCCGTTGATGCATCGAGCGACCAGTGATCGATCAGTGATCGGGCGTTCTATGATAAGTTCTTCGATCTCATGCGCCATTACACGGGTAGTTTCTTTCTCTATTTAAAGGTAATCCATCCGATTCGATGGTCCCCATATCATCAGATTCCAACTACACAATTTTTTTGTTATGCCGCTTCGGTTATCAGAATCGATTAATTGCCCAAAACATATTATATGAATAACGATAACGATATTTTGCCGGTTTGTCAAGTATCTGACCCAAAAAAGCCACTTGATTTTAGAGTTATCCATCTTCAATCGCAATTTGGTCCGCGACAGTCTTCTCATCGAATTTTACTGGGCCACTAAATATTCCAGGTGGTGATAAATAATAGATTTAAAAATCGGTATCTGATCACTCTGAGCTTTTATGTGTGGGTTCCTCGACCCGAATCAAATATTTTTTACCCCCGAAGCCAAAGATCATGCCTTGAATCTCTACTGATATAAACTCTAAAGACATCTGCCAGTTCATGCCATGCATGGATCTCCAATCTGGCTACGCCCGTGGAGATACAGGTAAAACAAAGAACATAATATACAGTATATATACATGATACACAGAATGAATACACTATTTTGCGTTCCTATACCATCATATCAACAGACTAATGTATAAACAAATATATAATGTTACATATAACATTTATAATGTAATAAATACATCGCACTGATGCCAGCCCCTCATTGAGTAGAGTGGAGAATATACGATCTCCCGCGTGTGTCAGGAGACATGGGCAGTACGATGTACGATTGGTCCAATGTTGGGTTCGATTCTGAAGATTCTATATAGAAGTTACATGATTGTACGCGTGGCAGTACGTACATATATGTTACACGTTTAATTAGTTCTAAAATGGTGCTGGAATGGTTAACTCGTTAATAGTGGGGTGTTTATATTGTATGGACATATTGGATTAATCATGTGTCTGATATGATATATAGGCATATCCAATCAAAGAACAAGCAAGTCACTCCATGCACTAATGCACGGTATGCACCCACATGTATTTGGCACAATAGATCCCACCTCTTATATCATGTCTTTGGGGTGGTGGGGTCTAATGTGCAAAATACCTGTGTAATGCACCAAGCGACAACGATTTTGGAGTTCAAGAATACCTTCTTCGTCGTCTCGTTTGTATTGAACATACACAGGTATATATATAGTTCTGGTTCGGAACTTAAAGGGGTACTTTACACTAAATCTGGCCATTTATGGAACCATCTCCTATTATACTCAACAGAATACATGCAACAAATGAATGAATTTGAGCCATGGATTAGTGCAAAATACACTCATGTGTTCTATGAACGATGCAAACAAATGGTAATTCTAATGAAAATTAATTTATGACTGGAGTCATAAATTCATTCTCATTATAATTATCATGTTGTTTTCATTTTCCATAGAGCACACAAGTGTATTTTTGCACTAATCCATGGCTCAAATTCATTCATTAGTTGCATGTATTCTGTTGAGTATAATAGGAGATGGTCCCATAAATGGCCAGATTTAGTGTACAGTCCCCCTTTAAAATTGGAATGATAAATTACAATTGTATTCTTGGATACCGGTATATCATCATGCACCAATGATAGGAGATAAGTTACGATAGCAATTTTTTGTTAATTAATATCGTCGAAATAAATTTCCAAGCCTGCACGATGCTTATTTGTGTCTGCACTCCTGTTTCGGCGCCAGCAAACTAGATTAGGGAGAACAACCCATTATTTATAAGATATAAGATGCTAAACATCTATACAATATCTACAAACAGTGATGTCAGACAAATATGATCAAAGGGTATACAGCATAAAATTTGTAACATTTATATAATAATCAAGGAGTTCTATAACAGTACAAACTTGGACCAGCCTAGATGGCGACTTGGGAGACAGGAACCAGCCTAGATGGCGACTTGGGAGACATTTTCTCCCTAAAATGTGCTGCTTCTCCCTATGTATCCCTCACGGAGAAGTGACTATTCTCTTATATACCAGTGCGCATGTGTCCCAACCATGTCCCAACAGCATATTTACAGTATATTTACTGATTATAATGGTGTTCTTACTCACAATGATGTTAGTATATAATGGCTCTTGTGTTGCATAATACTTATTGGATCATAGAAGGGTGATGATGGGGTGTAAATTGAACTTGAGGCATTATGACTTCTTCCTGATAACAATCCACTTCTCCCTAATACCATAACAGGGAGAAGTCACTTCTCCCATTCGAAACCTCTAGGCTGGTCCATGAGTACCGGTCTAGCGAGAAGTCACTTCTCCATATGTGAAACCTCTATATAGGCTGGTCCTTGAGTACCGGTCTAGTGAGAAGTCACTTCTCCCTATGTGAAACATATAGGCTGGTCCCTGAGTACCGGTCTAGTGAGAAGTCACTCCCCCTGTGTGAAACCTATAGGCTGGTCCATAAGTACCGGTCTAGTGAGAAGTCACTTCTCCCAATATGAAACCTCTAGGCTGGTACCTGAGTACCGGTCTAGTGAGAAGTCACTTCTCCCTATGTGAAACATATAGGCTGGTCCCTGAGTACCGGTCTAGTGAGAAGTCACTTCCACCTGTGTGAAACCTATAGGCTGGTCCATAAGTACCGGTCTAGTGAGAAGTCACTTCTCCCAATTTGAAACCTATAGGCTGGTACCTGAGTACCGGTCTAGTGAGAAGTCACTTCTCCCTATGTGAAACATATAGGCTGGTCCCTGAGTACCGGTCTAGTGAGAAGTCACTTCCACCTGTGTGAAACCTATAGGCTGGTCCATAAGTACCGGTCTAGTTAGAAGTCACTTCTCCCAATTTGAATCATTCAGGCTGGTTCCTGAGTACTGGTCTAGTGACTAGTAGTGAGAAGTCACTTCTCCCTATGTGAAACATATAGGCTGGTCCCCGAGTACATGCTGTTGATTCTTATTTGACCGGCAAAATTTAAATAATTTATATGCACTTTGCGGGTCTTTGAGGCCTTTAAAGGCCCACTTAATTTCCGACAACCGATTATTATTTTATAGTGCCTTGATATGCGGTTTTAATAACAATATATGCCTTGAAATATGATTAAAATACTATAATTCATTTGGAACGTCCATATCTCAGAAGGTGCCCATAGAGTAATAGAAAATAGCTGAAATCATAAAATCATTCCCCCCGTTATGGCTCCCAGAATGCAACAGAATTCAAACTGTAGTCTATTTGCAATGGAAGGGGAATAACCCTATATCTAAATATTTAGAGTTATTCACCTTCCGTTGAAAATAATCGACTTTGTGCAGAAACGTCAACACAGAACAGACGTCGATATCTCAACAAAAACAACATGTTCACAGTTTATTACATCGAATAATTTGAAATACACTGTTTTGGAGCTTCCTCATATGTGGCATATATTTTATATATGTGATCTGGGGGTTCGAAAATTAAGTTGGCCTTTAACTGAATTCCTAATATGTGGTCTAGTTTGGTGCATGGACCGTCCAGTAATGGCGAAGTTGGTTTTAATCACGATAAGTCCGGATCACGCACAGTGAAGGTAACCTGATTCCTGTCTATGGATGGGTATTGTAAATCACACACAATGAAGGTAACCCGATTCCTGTTTATGGATGGGTATTGTGAATCACACACAGTGAATGCAACCAGTGATCAGTGTTTTCTACGTGCAGTATAGAGAGGTTTCCCAGATAGATCAACCATGTGCGCCTACCACAATAAAACTACCAACTTCGTGCTATGGCCCAGTATATGCAGAGATGATAAGCCATACATCACACACCCGCTGCATTCGTTCATATATGTGACCCGCCATATCAAATCCAGTCGTAAGTCGGGATTTTTTTTACCCTTTGCCAATGCCTTTTCTTATATATGCGAGTCGACCATAGGTCGCCTCGCATATATAAGAGAATGCATTGGCCTAAAAAATATTTTATCATTTTTTTTAAATAAATGTTTCTTACAATTTTTAGGACATAAAATAAAAAAAACATCCATTACCCTGCAGGGAGCCCCACACATATATAGAAGCATATAGAAGAGTGTCGTCTGCTCATGTTTGTCTGGGGCTCTGTATGGGTGAAATTATAAAATTGTTAAAGAATACAAGAATTTTTTTTGATTAAAATTGTAAAAAAGTGTTAGGCCAATGCATTCTCTTATATATGCGAGGCGACCTATGGTCGACTCGCATATATAAGAGAATGCATTGGCACAGGGTAAAACAAAATCCCGACTTACGACTGGATTTGATATGGCGGGTCACATATATTAGCTACCGGATATCCGTTTAGCGTTATACTTATCTTGTATTGAGACATAATAGGGCTAAACGATAAGACATGAAACATCCCTTTGTCGTAATCATATTGTCTTGACACACTTTCTCCCTCGAGTAGACATTTATTCGATTAACCTATTGTTATATCAGAGACTTTCATTGGATCATCATTGCTGAAACCGAATCATATGATCGGATATATAGATACCGTATTGCTACAATGCCGGGTCGTTTCATGCAGAACTCGTCTATAATGTGATGACTCTATTGTTTACTCTAAATGATCATGTATGCGTATATGATCTTACTCGGGTTCAGTTTTCACGCTGGGCCGAAAAATCTTTTGGCAAATGTTTTGGCCAATTATGATTTTTATTTAGCCAAATTAAACAACTCTTTGACCAAATTTAATCCTCATTTTCTTGTCTCACAATTAATGATTTTCTTTTTTATTTAACATCTAACATGCTATATAATTATGTCCATACATTCAAATACCATGTCTAGACTTCTTTAAAGGTACTCAACCCGTAAAGAGGGTCCCCATCTCAACAGATTCCAACAACAACAATCCGATCAGAGGGTCCTATATTACTATTTCTTTGGCTTTGGGGGTAAAAAATATTTGATTCGAGTCGAGGAACCCATCAAACAAAGCTCAGAGTTATTAGATATTGATTTTTCAAAGTTGTTATGTTCTCGAGATGAGTACCAATAACTGCCGTAATCTGCTCTGGATGTGTACTCCAAATCTATTCAAACAGACAAGGATGAATAACTCTAAAATCAAGTGGTAATTTTAACGTAATTTTGACTGAGTTCTGGGCCAGATAGTATTCCCGATAATGAAAAATAATAGATTTCTAAAATCGATATCTAACAAATCTGAGCTTTGATGGGTGACTTCCTCGACTCGAATCAAATATTTTTGACCCCCGAAGCCATTGAAATAGTAATTGAGAGGAGTTTTATCGGGTTGAGTACGTTTAATCCCACCATTGTTACTTAACAATATACCACTATCCACCATCTATCATTCAGCGTTATGACATACACAGAAATCATTAGTGTTAATCCTCATTCCTGTTTTATTGCATTTGGTGGCCCATTTTTTGATAGTGCACTGCCATGAGTGGACCCTGTTGTTATCCATTAAGCTGTATCACCTAATCAATTAACAACACTATACATTTGATTCTCATGTCGCTCTCGTTAAAAATTAAATTAGACTTTTGATTTTGGGGCAAACAAAAGTTTGGCCAAATGAATTTTCTTTTAGCCATTTTCGAAAAAAAAGAAGAAGATCATTAGCCAATTTGGCATAGGACCGTGTTAACTCTGATTCGGTTATGTGTGAAGACCACATAAACGTGAACAAATATAGATATGCGTGTACACTCCATCCTCCGCTGTCATTGATGTCTGCATGCGAAGGTGCGGTTACCCCGATAAACACGTGATGATGATGAATAATGTATTGGATAATGCACGCCCATTGTATTAGTCTGTATATTACATATGGGCTTGGACAAACGGACAAATAAAGAATACAACGCACCAGATCCGGACCGTGATGTGACACGGTCGCCGTCTTCCCGGTCCAGGCAGATAACAAATATAACAAAGAATATTACTGGTTTAAACATATGTATTTGCTCATACATACGAGGTACATATTAAAGCAAAGGAGATTGGAGGACAAGTGCCAAACACTTAGAGTTCCCCTCCTCTCACCAATACAAAACACTAGAACAATAATACACATTGATGACAAGCAAACACATATTGAGTAAATATAATACACATATATAGGCATGGTTACAATATATATATAAAAGAACAGAAAGATGAGTGCGTTGAATTCGGAATGAATTCGGGATGTAATGGTGAATTGGTACACATATCGGAGTTCGGTAGTAACGTGGAGTTATTGTTGTGGTATGACAGTCACTGATCCCAAGTAAGAAGACACCATAATTTCAGCAACGAGCAGACTAAAATATTGAAACAATCGAATTGCAATCATTGACTTGCAAACAGGATATAACAGTTAATTTAACAACTAAAGTAATAAATGAGGGGTGCATATTACTATAGACGAACATTATTTTTATCACGCAACAACCCAATTATTGACCCCCTCCCCCCACCACGTAATCATATCACGATTCGATTGTCCTCCTGTCTTCTACTTTCTCACCATCTATATATATATATATCTCTCTCTCTCTCTCTCTCTCTCTCTCTCTCTCTCTCTCTCTCTCTCTCTCTCTCTCTCTCTCTCTCTCTCTCTGCCTCCTGTTATCCCTACACTATCTTCTCCATTTTTTCCATCCCTAACTCAAATTTAGTTATATATATCTCCATTTCTCCTAAAACCTTTATTTCCATCACTTTTCGTCTGATCTATACCCCTCCCTCATTTATTGGGGAAGGGGAATGCCACCAAAGAGGGGAAGACTTCATATAAGCCCTCGGGCTTGTTGCCTGAGCCTCGTTTCCATACATTAACTCTTCTCTGTTGCATATATGCGTCATCTCTATATTATAAAGTTATTATACAATGTTGTGTACAGTATGAGTTTTTCTTATACGAGTCCAGGTTGTGGTGAAAAGTCATATTGGCGAGACACGCTAGTGACGAGTCCAATATGACTTTTCACCACAACTTGGACGAGTACAAGAAAAACTCATACTGTACACAACGTTGTATAATGACATTTTTATTACCCATCTGTATGTTTATCCACAATTTGGGAATAAAACTTGTGTGGTTATTTTTGGTATTTGTCGGCACTTAATTCTCTATAAAAGCCTGTATATTGATCATCAGAAAGCATGATTTGGAAAAGTAAACACGGAAGTGAGAAAAAAAACTCAATGCGGAAGTGAAACGTCTGCTAAAATCCATCAGTGTTGCGCGCGCATCACAATTTCACCGATTCATTTCGCAATGGAGTTATTTCGTGATGTCACGGAGTCCCAATAAAAAAGTGATATTGTACAGTCGGGAGTCCAATGTGACTTTCGGGAGTCCAATATGACTTTTTCCAGAACTATCACGTGGCGGCTTATGCCCAATCGGAAATGGTGTTAGTTAAGGGATGGATAATAATATAAAGTTATTATACAATGTTGTGTACAGTATGTGTTTTTCTTGTACGAGTCCAGGTTGTGGTGAAAAGTCATATTGTACAGTCGGGAGTCCAATATGACTTTCGGGAGTCCAATATGACTTTTTCCAGAACTACCACGTGGCGGCTTTTGCCCAATCGAAAATGGTGTTAGTTAAGGGATGGATAATAATATGTTATATATACAACCATGGTATAATGATACAGGATTACCATATGATATATTGATCAAGTCCGTGTGGAAAATATGAGATTGCAATTATTTATATTGTTAACCCTTTCAGTGCCAGGTCAGATTTTTGTATCAACCCATATACCCTGTGCCAATGCATTCTCTTATATATGCGAGTAGACCATAGGTCGCCTCGCATATATAAGAGAATGCATTGGCCTAACAATTTTTCATCATTTGTTATTATTTTTTACAATTTTTTACAATTTTAATAATTTTTTCTTATATTCTTTAACAGACTTATTTTGTAGGTTTAGTGCCAGGGAATCTTACGTTTTTCATGGGCATCAAAATTATTACTATGAATATTTGGTGATAGTTTTGAGTTATAACATGCCTAAGGTTTTATCCAGTTTGTTTTTAAATTCGATACAGCATGCTTAAGCTTACCAAAAAAAAAATTCAACCCAAAACAAATCTAATAAAAAAAAAAAAAAACATTTATTTTTTATTTTTTATTTTTTTAGGGCCGATTTTACAGACCGTAAATTAGGGCCGATTAGATCGGCCCCTGGCCCTGAAAGGGTTAATGCATAAAGAAGGTAAAATCCCCTTGGTGATATATATAGGATTTAGGTATAAAGATTGTCTTTTCCCAATGTAATTAATTTTTAATGTGTATATTGTTTATATTGCTTACGTTATCTCATTGCCAAGGGCAGCGCACGATGAACAATTATATTTTTTATTGAAACTTCTATTTAAAGGTACTCAATCCGATTCGATGGTTCCCATATAATCATATTCCAACAACAACAACAACAACAGCAACAAAAACAACAACAACATTTTTAGAAATGCCGCTTCAGTTATCAGAATCGATTAATTGCCCAAATGTAATACTCGAAACGTGTTATTTATCAACATGTTGTTCGACGAAATTTGACCTTATTATCAACGCCACAAACCTCTTTATTTTAGAGTTATCCATCTTCATCCGCAATTTGGTACGGGACCGTCGGCTCGTCGACTTTTTACTGGGCCACATTTAAGTCTCGATGGTGAAAAATAACAGATTTCAAAAATCGATATCTAGTAACTCTGAGCTTTGATAGGTGGGTTCCTCGACTCGAATAAAATATTTGTTATCCTCGAATCCAAATAAATAGTAAATGTGGGGCTCTTAATCGGATTATGCATCTTTCAAATATAGCACGAAATTGGATAAAAGAAAATTGGAGTCACTCTCTGAAGCAACCATAATTGAAGCAATGAACACTCATGCGAGTTCGTGCCTCCATGAATCCGATTTATAAATGGTGTACCAAATCCAACAAATGTTTTGTCAGTCATAAAATTTCCAACTGTTGAACATTTTGACTACCCCGTCCCCACGGATCTGTGCATGGTTAGCTGTCACAGTGCTGTTTCTCTCCCCTGACGACAAACGCGTGTTCTATGAAAATTACATAACAGTGCGCCTTTATTATATCTACGCCATCATTATATCTACGCCTTCATTATCTTTGTGTGCGGCATGTGTAAAATAGTTTGCAGGAGCAACCCATCCGATTAACTCTTCAACTTCGCAAACAGTCACGGCTAACAACCGTGAAATTGATTTTAGGGAAACCAGTTATGAATCAATCGAATTGTCTGGACTATATTGGCCCGGCGTATCCCCTACATTAAACTCCGGCTATTTGTGGAACCATTTATGGTACCTTCTCCTATTATACTCAACAGAATATATATGCAACAAATGACTGAATTTGAGCCATGGATTAGTGCAAAATACACTCATGGTAATTATACTGACTCGAGTTTTGTGTTGACGGAAAATGTTTTTTATTTTAGAGTTATTGACCCTTTCTTGACATTTTGAGTGAATATGCACTTGGGTACCTTAACAGTGAAATCAACTTCTCCTATAATTTGTAACCCATGTACCTAAAAGTTCAGGATATTGTGTGCAACATATTTAGTGAATATGCAATTTGTATCATATTGGTGTAATACATTCCCCCCTTTAGACACCTTCGTCTGGGACATTTTCAGGTGTATTCTGAGTTATCGACAGTATTTTATTGAACCACGTGGTCACTCTGTTTGTTGTGCAGAAATTGTATTGCCGATGTGAATCGGAATCAGTTCGATTTTGAATTAATTCCTCGATCAATTTAAGTAAATAGCGCATATAATAAAAAGAAAACCTTCGTGTTTTGAGTGAATACCGGAATTACCTCATTCGTGGTCACAGTGATATACTGGAATCATCACTCGTGCCATAAAGGCCACTCGTGATGATTCCAGTATCTCACTGTGACCACTCATGAGATACTTCCGGTATTCACTCAAAACACGCAGGTATCCTCTGTGTATAATAAGTTAAAAAAAGCCATGATAAACGATGAGAAAAGATGAGAATGGATTTTTTTTCATTGCAATTGGTTTTCTCGGCAAAAACCGGACCCACCCCATGGTTTCAACTGTTAAAGGGAGAAATTGTGGACAAAAAAATATAGAGCCCCCCTTACTTGTATAATGCTATATATAGCATGCACTACTATATGAATCTGATTGTTTCAATTCATTTAAGATTTTGTCTTAGAAATAATTTTGGAAAAAAAATTGCATGACATCAGAAAACATCTGCATTCCGGGCCCGGGGACACACACCCACCCGGTCCCTGTATCCTGTAATTTGTTTTCACCCCCTCCCCTGGTTCTAGTGGTACTAAATTACACACATTATGTCAGATATTTTGTGACCTTAATAAGGACAGAATGTTTCTATGTTCCCTTAGTATAGATCTTAATATCGCGGAAGTGAACCAAATGTGGGTAAAATGTCGCCGGTAGCAGCGGTCTTACCGAGTCTCAAGGGAGGTAAACCCTACATGGAGTTTGGAATGAGATAACTGTTAAATGGGGAGAAGTCGTAAAGCCAAAGTTCGTCTAATAACTCAAATTTACCTTCCATGATGACACTTAGCTTTCCATGAGACATTTTATAATCCTTGGACGAACTACAGATTAATTATTCTAATCACACGGCATGAATTTCAACATATTCAATACGTTACCCATAAACTTCTTATGTAATAATCAGGGAGAAGCACTATTCTAAGTTATACAACTTGTGTTTCAATCCCCTGTGCACCCTTATTCAATATGTCTACATATATGTTAATGTATCACTATGTTGTAATAATTGGGTCACAATAAATATGTTCAATCAATTGATTCTGCCAGTTTTGACAATGTATATGAATATAGCAGAGAAAAGATTCTTGTGAGAAGAGAGAACAGTCCCATTTCAGTGGGAAAACAACTCGCCTCTGTTGTATGCATGCGTGGTAAACTCTTCAACTATACACAAACATGCAGGCATATAGATAACAACCGTGAAATTGATTTCATGGCAATGTAATATTAGCCTAGAGTCTATATACCCTATAACATATTTCACGCTTTTGGAGAAGCGATACCTCTATATTACTAAATGAGTTAGACGTAAACATTTATTGGGGAAATGTCATAAACACCGAAATTCGACTCATATATATTTGAAAATTAGTTGATAACGATGATAATCCTTTTTACAAACTATACAAGTCATGCATTTGCTCTGCTGTTTTGACCATATGTATTGGCCAACCTGTAAATATGTCGCCATCTATATAGGCTGGTATTTGTATGCTTGTATGCTGAAAACTCTTCAGCTACACAAACAGTCATAGCTAACAACCATGAAATTGATTTCATGGCAATCAGAGTTATTATGTGAATATATCGAACTGTCAGCACTATGTAATATTAGCCGAGAGCCTAATTCGTAACAATTATATTTTGTCGAAAGCAATCTCTACCAGAGTGCACCAATCATACTTCCTTTCTGACTCTGATACCGGCTGGATACTCGTCTGTGGTTTCTATATTTAGCGCCGGGTTTTCCAGTCAAAATGGCGAAAGCGATCGCCCCAAAGTAAAATTTCCTATTTCGGTTTAGAACAATTCCCGCAGTAAAAACTTAATGACAGAATGGAAAATCAAAGCGGTAGTTTTTTTTGACGATTTTCGCAAGATACTCGCCAAATTGAAGCAAATTTCACTCTTGTGTTTGACTTGCCATGCGTGTTGTCGTGACACCGTCGTTCATGTGCGTTTAGACGTTTGTGATGATAACATAATCGGAGAACCAAATCACACCGTTTCACAATATAGTTCCTTGGTTCTAGTGGGACTTTCCAAACTTAAGATACGAAATTACACACATTCTGTCCGATAGTTTGTGCGCTTAATAACGGAAGTATATTGCTATGTCCACTCAGTATATATCTTAATAGCTCGGAAGTCCACAAAATGTGGGTAACATGTCGCCGGTAGCAGCGGTCTTACCGAGTCATCAAGGGAGGTAAACCCTGCATGGAGTTTGGTGGGGAAGGTTTCTATTATACGAAAGGTGTCAATGAAACTCGTGTTCGTCCACACGGACCTCCTTTCACGACCAATATACATACGACAATTATCGTGTCATGATAGAACTTAAGAATTTTATGGGGTGTATGCAAATAAGAAATTGCATACTTCAAAACTTATTATTTGTTATCAAGTGTGGAATATATATTGGGGAAATGTTGACATAGTAACATTCAGAGGCAATGGGACATATCTCCATTAACATTAAAATACAATGATCTGTGCACTTATGTTTGATTGCTCATGGTATACGCTGTGAATACTCTGATATTATTGTTTGGAAATATAAACATGTGCTATACATGTGGTCAAACACCCGGAGGCATGAACGCCAGCAGAACACGTCGATTTCGTTGTCAGATACAATCGCGTGGTTATTCAAACTCATTATATCAACCGGGGACGAACTCAATACTCGCAAGGGTAGAATGCTTTCAACGTTCTCTCGGCCACTAAAATCCGTAATAGGGATGTTTCGAAACACACGTGTAGAGTTACGGTTACGTTTAGCGTAATATGTCGACACATTTTGCGCACGTTCTCATCAAAGTATGCACACGTTCTAACTGCAGACGTGATGTCATAATTGTCAAAACGGATAAGATATAAATTTCTCCGTTTTGCACCCAAAAATTCATTTAAAGATACTGACACTCATGCAATTAGTTTTATTGTACCACACAGCGATCGCTTGTCAAGCTATTATATATCATGCATTGGCCGATTGAATAACAGATTATTGAACACACGGTCACCCATGCATTGGCCGATTGCATAACAGATTATTGAACACACGGTCACCCATGCATTGCCATATTTAGTAATCCTATAGTCGTCATTTTTTGCGAAACTAATTATTTTACACTACATGAATTGTATGACTGTATGCATACGAATAGCTGCAGGATCGTAGTCGTTACTCTATCCCCGAGTTGCGAAACCCCACTATTCAGTAAACAATACTAATATAAGAAAACCATAGTCAGAAATGGTGATGCCCTCCAGATCATATTATTAGGCATATATATATAAATTATAATGTAAAATATATTGGTTTCATGAATTCAGTTAAAACAACTATAATCCTTCAAAATATTACAACCACGGCTTATTACTGCAGGTTTCTCATTCACCACACCAGAAACCCTCTAAATGTGGACGAAAGATATACTAATCGGATTAAATACACACCCGATACTTCGCAATACGATCTTCATCCTACATTCCAACTGAGACATACTTTATCAGCAATGTTAGCTGTTATATTATGCATTATGTTCCCGCAATAAAATCTTCAAGAGTGGCCCAGCCATTTGTTCATACCTAAATATCAAAAGCAATTAACGCGGTCATAAAAGTGAGACAATGAGACATCCGCGAATATACATACGCGAAAACCAGAAATGTGTTTCCTGCGAGATATCCGCATCGCTCCATAGCTCCATTGACACGGCCATATCAGCTTTACTACAATTTTCTAAAATAGGGAGAGAGAGAGAGAGAGGAGAGGGAGAGGGAGAGAGAGAGAGGAGAGAGAGAGAGAGAGAGAGAGAGGAGAGAGAGAGAGAGAGAGGAGAGAGAGAGAGAGAGAGAGAGAGAGAGAGATGGAGGGAGGGCTATAACGAAAGAAAAATATGACTAGTGGCACATATATGGGCTCATATATATGTTCTTTTGCCTTTTGCCTTTTGTATATAAGTTATGTTAATCTCCATACGCATCTGTCATGTGAATAAATCATTGCATTGCAAAAATACGGACATAGTGGTATGGTAGTTCCAGATGTCAGAGATACAATGAAATAAATTTGAGCATGGACATGGCCACTTAGAACCAGATTGGGGAACAACGTATTATGGGAATGGAAAATGGAGAGAAAGAGTGAGAGAAAGAGATAGAGAGGGAGCTGGAATGCGGGGCAATATAGAGGCAGATACAGACAAATAGAGGGAGAGCGCTTTGGACTACAAGAGCACCAGGTATACTTTATGTAAAACATAAATACCGATGTAATGTACATGGGTTATTCTATATTGGTGGTATTACTGTATAGTAAACACGGCGGTATAGACTTTATATTGGTTAATCCGGGGGCTTGGGGGAAGGAGTTCCCCCTCCCAGGTGTTATGATAATATTATTAATTTTGGAAGTAAACCTCCCGCACGAATGTACTTGGCTCGCGTAACTCGAGTTCATACAGAGGTTCATAGTGTCCGATATACATCTTAACCCTTTAGTGCATGACGGGAGCTGCGCTGGCGCAACATTAAAGACCATGTGCCAATGCATTCTCTTATATATGCGAGTCGACCATAGGTCGCCTCGCATATATAAGAGAATGCATTGGCATATCAATATTTCTTACATTCTTTAACAATTTTTATCATTTTTTATCATTATTTATAAAAATTTTCTTACATTCTTTAACAAATTTGATCATTTTTATCTTTTTCTTACATTCTATAACATTTTTTATCATTTTTTTTCTTATATTCTTGCACAATTTTATCATTTTTATCATTATTTCTTACATTATTAAACAATTTGTATCATTTTTATAATTTTTTCTTACATTCTATAACATTTTTTTTATCATTTTTTCGTACATTCTTTATCATTTTTTATCAATTTTTCTTACATTCTTTATCAATTTTTATCATATTTTTTACATTCTTTAACAATTGTTATCATTATTTGTTACATTCTTTAACAATTTTTTATCATTTTTTCTTACATTTTTAACAATTATAATTTGTTTTGACCCTTTGACAATGCATTCTCTTATATGGTCGACTCGCATATATAAGAGAATGCATTGTCACATGGTTTTCGCAAAATCTCAGGAAGCTCCAATCACGAAAGGTTTAAAGAGGGACTGTACTCGAAATTTCTCTATTCGAGGGATGATTTGTTTAGCCTGAAGTAATAACAAGAACTTTACCAATATGCCAAGTGTGAGTACCAGTGGATATGGACTTTGCTCTGGAATAAGACATAAAACATACAGTGAATTACATTATTAAGCAACAGATAATATCTAAGAAATATATTCCCCGTGTTATTTTTTCGACTATATAAGGTTCCCTGTCAAACTTGTTCCCAGGTTTTGTACTTGTGGAATATGATTTATACGGGCGTTAGCCATATATAGTAGAGATTCATGGTATGATCTAGCAGTATATTTCTAGTGGTAATTATAGCTGCTGTAGTCAGAGACGTGGCGACAGGGGGTTTGGGGTGGGTGTCACCCCCAACTTTGGTCAAATTTCAACAGTTGGAAATTTCATACCTGCCAAAATATTGTCATTGGAATTGTCATCAGTTGGACATTTTCCAACCTAAGTGGGGGTGTCAGGTTTGAAATGTCCAACTCTAGGAAGGCTTGAGGCCAGTCAGGCCAGATTCTAGGATTTTGCAATTTTCTTGTTCAAATTTCAAAATTTTCGCACACCTGGCCGATCCATGGTCGGCCCAGTGTGTCGTTGTCCCTCCCCCGTGGCCAATACAAAACTGCTAATTAGTTTAACAAAACAATATTTTACTACATTTGGTGAAACTTGTGAACTGAAATGTTCATCAGTTGGAGATTTTTCCAGCCTGAGGGGGATTATGAGGTTTGAAATTCCAACACTATAGGAAAGCTTCAGTTGAGGCCAGTCTAGATGCTAGGATTTGCGATTTTGTTGTATTGTTTTCAAAATTTTCTCACACCGGGCCGAACAACCATGGTCAGCCCAGTGTGTTCTGGTCTCTTGCCTGTAGCCGTGTGCATTTGTCTGGAGTTAGACCACTATAGATGTTAGGATTTATGCAATTTTTCAGGTTAAAATATCTGAATGTTCTCATATCGGGAATAGAGAACCATTATTTATGAATATATAGGATATTAGGCCTGAACACTGGGGTGCATGGATAGGGGGGGGGGGTGCAAATAGAATTATGAAAAACTTGTGTTTGGTTTGATTCTGATTCAAAGGGGATGCAGTAGGAATTTCCCAAGGTGGACCCCCCCCCCCCCACGGAGACCCTCTAGCCACGTTCCTGGATGAAGTATTTTTTTAACAAAACCAAAAGTACGTTGGACATAAGCTCGTGAAAGTTCAAAGGTGAGCAATACTTTTGTTGCTCAGACTGCGAAAGTACAGCTTCACCCATCGGCTAATCTTATTAAATCTGCCAACTGTAAAATACAGGCTTCTACTTGTAAATATATTGAGACCTAAAAGTACTTACGTGGGCATTACAACCTGATTGAAGAGAAACTGTTCAGACTTAATCAATACACTGCAATGCACACGGGGTCACCCTGAAACGCGGGCTATTTACTCGCTGTCAAAAGATGTGAGGAAAATGGACTTCCAGAATAGGTAGCAGAAACACTGACATGTCAGGTTTTCGCAGAATCTTTAGACTACAGTCTGGTGGAGAGGAGATTTATATTAGATATCCGAGACCGAGGAGTCAGAGAATGAATTAAAACAAATCCAGATTAAAATCATATTAACAAATCATTTTTAAAAAGGTGCAATAATGTTGAATAATGTGATATAATAATGTGTTTACATGTATTTGGGACAAAACGTCTGATGATAATTTGTTCCAATACAAATTATATCTATCTATATCTATATAATGACTTTATAATGCTTTGTTCTTGGATTGGTGTTCCATGCATGTGAACATATAGACACTAGTTAATTGTTCTGAGTAGCGTACGGTTTTTCATCTCGAGTGAGATGCGGAGGATTAGTTTCACGAGGCGGTAGCGGAGTGAAAATAAACCTGGCATCTCACGAGAGGCGAAAACCCGTATCCTACTCAGAACAGTTGACTGTTGTGTTTATTATATGTTCTATACCAGTTTGTTAGTTACAACCCAGACCACAATGAAACACACGGTTATATACCTAATATCACCAGCATTTTTTTTTAAATAACGCGCAAGGATACTGAATGACGCAAACATTGACGTCATGACGCAGAGCTGAGAGTAGGATAGCATCTTGAGAGTAGGATAGCATCTTGCGAGTAGGATAACATCTTGAGAGTAGGATAACATCTTGAGGGTTGGATAACATCTTGAGAGTAGGATAGCATCTTGAGAGTAGGATAACATCTTGAGGGTAGGATAACATCTTGAGAGTAGGATAACATCTTGAGGGTAGGATAACATCTTGAGAGTAGGATAGCATCTTGAGAGTAGGATAACATCTTGAGAGTAGGATAACATATTGAGAGTAGGATAACATCTTGAGGGTAGGATAACATCTTGAGAGTAGGATAGCATCTTGAGAGTAGGATAACATCTTGAGAGTAGGATAACATCTTGAGAGTAGGATAACATCTTGAGGGTAGGATAACATCTTGAGAGTAGGATAGCATCTTGAGAGTAGGATAACATCTTGAGAGTAGGATAACATATTGAGAGTAGGATAGCATCTTGAGAGTAGGATAGCATCTTGAGAGTAGATAACATCTTGAGAGTAGGATAACATCTTGAGAGTAGGATAACATCTTGAGAGTAGGATAGCATCTTGAGAGTAGGATAACATCTTGAGAGTGGGATAACATCTTGAGAGTAGGATAACATCTTGAGAGTGGGATAACATCTTGAGAGTAGGATAGCATCTTGAGAGTAAGATAACATCTTGATGGTAGGAGGATAACATCTTGATGGTAGGATAACATCTTGAGAGTAGAATAACATATTGAGAGTAGGATAGCATCTTGAGAGTAGGATAGCATCTTGAGAGTAGGATAACATCTTGAGAGTAGGATAACATCTTGAGAGTGGGATAACATCTTGAGAGTAGGATAGCATCTTGAGAGTAGGATAACATCTTGATGGTAGGATAACATCTTGAGAGTATGATAACATCTTGATAGTAGGATAACATCTTGAGAGTATGATAACATCTTGAGAGAAGGATAACATCTTGAGAGTAGGATAGCATCTTGAGAGTAGGATAACATGTTCAGTCTTCTGGGAGTGGGGATATGATTTATATTTTGACGTAAAAAGTAGATGAAAATATAATACATATATTTTTTTTTTCATCAAGTTTATATCCAGATCTCTCGCGTCTGGATAACTTTGTCATTTGCTGACTGGTGTACTACGTCTAGTGGTAAACGTTTTCATATAATCGTCTGAGTGGTCTCCCTTCCATCTAGATATACAAGCCGATAGTGTCGTGATATTGGTTCTCGCATACACATATTGCTGCTGGTGCCCATTCAAAAACTGCATGGATTCGTCCCGCAAAAAATTATAGATGCATAGTCAGATTAAGCGCCCCTCAATTACTATTTATCTGGATTGGGCGGGGGGGGGGGTACACAAAATATTTTATTCGAGTCGAGGAACCCACACATCAATGCTCAGAGCGATCAGATATAAATGTTTGAAATCTATTATTTTCACCATCGAGACTTAATAGTGGCCCAGTTAAAAGTCGACGAGCCGAAGGTCTCGGACCAAATTACGGGTTAAGATGGATACCTCTAAAATCAAGAGGCTTTGTGTTGATTAAAAGGCCAAATTTCGTCGAACAACATTTTGATAAATAACACGTTTCGGGGGTAGCATTATTTTTGGGCAATTAATCGATTCTGATAACTGAAGCGGAATTTCTAAAAATGTTGTTGTTGGAATCTGGTTATATGGGGACCATCGAATCAGATTGAGTACCTTTAATATCCCGGGCGAAGAAAATCCATTCTTTTGCAAGAAATTGACGGTATATTTAACCCTGCGCTGATGTAGCAGTAAGGCCCACTTAATTTTCGAGTCACCGATTATTTTTTTTATAGTGACTTGATATATGGTTTTAATAACAATCTATGCCATAAAATATGATTAAAATACTATAATTCATCACTATTTGAAACATATGTGTCTCAGAAGATGCACACAGATAAATAGAAAATGCTGAAGACTTCCCCCCTCTGGCACCCAGAATGCAACATAATTCAAACTGTTTCAATGGAATGGAAATAACTCTATCTTTAATATATAGAGTTATTCCCCCCGTTGGAAACTCAACAAAAACAACATGTGCACAGTTTATTACACCGGATAAGTTGACAATGTTTTGGAGCTTCCTCTTTCAAATGGTATATAATATGACATATATTTTATATAATATGGGGGTTCGAAAATTAAGTGGGCCTTTAAACATCATGTGCCAGTGCATTATCTTATATATGCTAGCATATAGGGAGCCTCGAATATATATTAGAGCATGCTCTGACTTACAAGGTCAATGTAAATATCGTAAGGCCGGTGTATTCTCTTATATATGCGAGGCTCCACGTGGTAGTAAAATTACAAGAAGCTCCAGCCATGGAAGGGTTAAACCACTCTGTATAACTTTGGCTAATCAGACCACAATACTATCACGCTACCTGCGTGTCTGGTAATGAGCGTCTCAGATCTTTCATACACATCCTTGTCCTTGACCAAAAGGAGTGGAGAGTTGTTGGACCGAAATCAGCACACTTTATGTTATTATAAGGTAATAACGTCGACGCGTCGCTGCCTGTCTCGTATTACGTTCCTCCGACCTCTCCTCATTCAGACACACCATTGTCCTTGACCAATATCGATATCGAATAGTTTGTTCTCACGGCCCAAGCTGAACAAACATTCAGACAAGACATTGTATTTTACAAAAGGGAGTTGATAGTTGGGACGAAAATGACACATATTTTTTTCTAATATTGATAGCCGCGATTGTTCGTCCACATGGACTAATACGTTTCCCCGACATTTCACTAGGTTTCCATGTATGTGACCCGCCATATCAAATCCAGTCGTAAGTCGGGATTTTTTTTACCCTGTGCCAATGTATTCCCTTATATATGCGAGTCGACCATAGGTCGCCTCGCATATATAAGAGAATGCATTGGCCTAACAATTTTTTTATCATTTTTTTTTTAAATAAATGTTTCGCACAATTTTTAGACCATAAAATAAAAAACATCCATTACCCTGCAGGCAGCCCCACACATATATAGAAGCACATAGAAGAGTGTCGTCTGCTCATGTTTCTCTGGGGCTCTGTGTGGGTGAAATTATAAAATTGTTAAAGAAGACAAGAAAAAATTATTAAAATTGTAAAAAAATATTAGGCCAATGCATTCTCTTATATATGCGAGGCGACCTATGATCGACTCGCATATATAAGAGAATGCATTGGCACAGGGTAAAAAATCCCGACTTACGACTGGATTTGATATGGCGGATCACGTATTATACCAAGTCTTCTCGTTCCACAACAGCTTGGGTTATCGGTTGGGTTGCTGCTGTTTTGGACCGAGTCCCGCCCCGTTATACTCTTCTATAACATAAATAGTGGGCGGGAGTTATCTTGCTTGTATCTCTCCGGATTTGGTCAAATGGACGCTCTGCGTATCTCCACATAGAGGGCAGCCTTTCCCAAGCATGAAAGATTAATCGCGGACATGTCAGATGATTAATCACATTCAGGGGTTCGTGCGAATGCCCGGGCTCCACGTGTAAATGTAGAATGTCTTTCACTGAAAGTCTGTTATAGAAGAGTAACAGGATGGGACTCGATCCAAAACAGCATCAACCCAACCGATGTCCCAAACAATTATGTACAGAGAAGACTTGCCCTTGACCATGCAGGCGGAGTGGATGGTTATGTGAACGAAACTAGTATATATATTTTTTCTAATTTTAATAGCGAATTGTTCGTCCGCGGGGACTAATAAATTTCCTCGACCTTCCACTCGGCTTGTAGACACTACTTGTCATTGACCAAGAGGAGGGGAGAGTTGTTGGAATGAAAACAGTACATTTTTATCATATTGATAGCGAATTTGTCGTCCGAACAAATTGATGAGTTTCCACGACCTATTAATTAAATATTATTAATCAGGTCATTAAGACTACTTGATTATGATGATGATGATGATGATGATGATAATGATGATGATGATTATTATTTCTATTATTTCTATTATTATTATTATGATTATTATATAGCGACGACTACGCTGTTATGATATTGATTATGACGATTATGATCGATGGTTACTACTACGACGATAATGGTGATCACGAGAAGAAGACGAAGATGAAAATATGGTGATGATGATTATGATGATGATGACGATGATGGTCATGCGACGACGATAATAACGATGACAATGGCGATGAAGATGACGTCATGGGGATGAGAATGATGATGGCGATGACAATGTTGAGGAAGATGACGTAATGGGGGTGAGAATGATGATGATGAATATTATTATGATGATGAGAATTGCGATGACGAATTCACCGGGCTGTATGAGAGAAAAAACTGGGGTTTGAGTTGATGTATATATTGTATATTTGTGATGTCTCCCTTTATGTTCTGCCGTCCAACTTTTGTAAAAAAAAAATGCATTTTCGTGTTCTCAATGTCCATATATGATATCTTTGATCAGAGAATAAAGCATATATATCTTTAACTCGGCTTGCATGCATAAACTTATCCGTAACAAAGGGGAGTGGAGAGTTGTTGGAATGAAAACAGTAAATTGTATCTGATATGGATAGTGAATTGTTCGTCCGCACAAACTGATGAGTTTTTCAGACTTTCTCTAGATTGCAGACACATTCTTGTCCTTGACCAAGAGGAGTGGAGAGTTATTGGAATGAAAGTATTTTGTTTTCTGATATTGATAGCGAATATTTCGTTCGCATGAACTAAGCTGATCAATAGAATGGGTCATCATTTAGCTCCATCGCGGCGTACTCAATGTCACATCGGTGATTATCCCGCGAACAAGAAACTCGCAACCAAGGAAGACGATTCGTTTGAAACGAGTTTTTAATGTGCATACGAGTCTTGTCAAGTGTGTAATTAACATCGTAGTGATTGGCGCCTGCAAGATTAAAACCGTTTGATAATGACATATGACCCCATCCACATTATCATGATTGTCGCTATGGAATAGGAGGATGCCGTTTATATAACAAAGTCTGTTGAATCTGTTTTGATATATATGCTGCGATTTGGTGGTCCATGATTTAGCCTGAATCTGAATAGTTGATCTTCAAGAATATTAAAGGTTCTCAGTCCGATTCGATGACACATATCATCAGATTCCAACAACAACAACGAGATGTTTTGAAATGCTGCTTCAGTTATCAGAAACGATTAATTGTCCAAAAAGTAATGCTAACCACAGTCAACTATAGTATAAAATTGCCCAAAACATGTTATCTATCAACATTTTGTTCAACGAAATCTGGCAGAATTGTCAAATATCTAACTCCCGAAGCCACTTGGTTTTCGAGTTTTCCATCTTCATCCGCAATTTGGTCCGAGACCGTCGGCTTGACGAATATGTGCCAGGCCGCCAAAAAGACATATCTCGGGAAATAACAAATTTCAAAGATCGATATCTGATCACTTTGAGATTTGATGGGTGGGTTCTTCGACTCGAATCAAATATTTGTTACCACCGAAGCCAAAGAAATAGTAATTTGAGAGCGTTAATTCTGATTATGCATCTTTAAGAACTAAATTTTTTAAAATTTGAGAGGCGGAACATGTTAGACACTCGACCAATATGACTACGCGTCTCGTCCAATATGACTTTTCACCATAACCTGGACTCATACAAGAAAAACACATACTGTACACAACATTATATAATAACTCTATAGTAAAGCGTAACTATGACTCAATATCTGGTCCAACCGATGAAATAAATAAATATAGAATTGCCTTGAATAATTATGATTTTGTTTTGGAATTCGACTGCGTAAAAATGAGAACGAAGGCGGACGTGTACTTACCGCAAACCGGATTTTTGACCGAACTGCATTAAAGCGATGAACACGGATAGTACATGTATGTTGCGATAGTGAGAGAGGTCTGTTTATTGGTCAGCTCTATTTGTTTGACTGACAATGCTATTAAGATCTAGCATTTTAAAAGATTTTAACCAAAGAATTTCTTTATAAGTAAACAGTAAAACCGTTGAGTATAAACGATGAAAAGTAAATTTTAAAGAACTTTTCAGAAACAGATGTTAATACATTTGAGAGGTGGAAATACTTTTTTATCACGAAGGGCCCAAGCAACACAAGAACGCATTGTTTTGCAATACGCAAGGGTAATTGTTTTCATCTCTCAAATTGCTCTCCTGATAATTTTTAAACACAGGACATGTCCTCATACCCTCACACACTACAACAAAATATAAATTGGTAACAAAAAATGTATTGTCCTAACAAAAATATAGCCCTTAAGTCTTACATGTGTATGCTCATATGAGTTGAACAGCACTACATAATATAACAATGTGCGTTATGACTGAACCGTAGAATCATATCAGTAATCAAGGGGTTACTTTAGGGAATAATGATCTCGATTACGATAACAGCTCAAACACATCACGATATTCGATCTCGATTACGATAACATGCAAAACAAAACATCGCGATATTACTTGCACTACATGTCGCTCATCCACGGAATCAATTGAATTCTTTGGAGATTGGAGAAATAGAATTCTTTGGATATTGGAGAAATCTAAAGCTGATCTCACTAAGTTGTGAGTGCATGGTCACACCAAAATAAGTCTTCCAAGATGAAACGAATTGATTGAAGCGTGGATGGAATCAACCATAGCTGTAGATAAAACTCGAAGATGATTTATACCATGCACGTGTCGTACAAACCGATTTTAAAGTCGTCTTTTAGCATTCTAGTATTTCCATTATAGTTCTCATAAATGTTACCCTACCCCCTACCGCGAGACCATAGCCACTCCAAACAGCTATAGCATGCAGCATACACTTTAAACACAAATTTTGAACCTATCTCTGATAAGTTCCGCAACTTGTGCTCCGATCATCTGTGCCCACACAACTATCTATGTCTATAATAATATGTGTAATTTGTATATACATTTGTGGGTCACAATAAATATGTTCAATCAGTTGACACTCGGTCGTATTTAACCCTTCCGTGACTTATAGCTTCCTGATTTGTTTGCGAAAATCCTATCTTATATATGCAAGTCTCCCATAGCGATCCTCGCATACATAAGATAATGCACTGGCTTACAGAGTCAATGTAAATATTTATAGGCCAATGTATTCTCTTATATATGCGAGGCTCCGTATATGGGAGACTCGCATATATAAGACAATGTATAATCGGCACTGGGTTTTCGCAAAATGTCAAGAAGCTCCAGTCATGGAAGAGTTGTCAGAACTTGTAGTGCATTTGATTTCAATTTTAGTTCATTGTCGGTACATTTCGATTCAAGAATTTCAACGTAAATTGTAAAACTTATGTCGAGAAATGGCGTAAAATCCACCTGAATTTCCTATATTAGGTACATTTGACTAATATTATGCACGCTATTTTTATTCTTTAGCACAATGCCCTCAGTTGAATATGACATAATATAGGATTGTAACCCCTCTAACTGATAAATGCTAAATTGTTGTATATACTACCTATAATAATTTTATTGCAAAACGTAATGAACAATTGATATATTGATCTATGTTTCGTTAAAGCATATTTGTATGGTTTTATTGAGACAGACCCAAGATAATTTAGGCTGTTGCAGCTTTATTTGGCCGTTTTGGCCGGTTTGTTGGGTAAAGGGTTAATAAAGCCAAATTGCAATGAGAAGCTCGAGTAAAACACCGAGATGCCTCCATTTAACCCGTTCTATACTGAATGGATTCTCCCAGCCAGTCATAACAGTATACACTGGAATGGTTTATTATTCATTTGGAGGGAAGTCCAGGTAATAAAAGCAGACGACAGACAGATTAAAAGCTAACACAAGTGGAAAGGATTCATATCCATTGGTGGGAAATGCTCAGATACTAAGTTCAACAAATGACCTATATGTCGTTTCCTGAACTTATTATCTGAACATTTCCTAAGGGGTAACTACTCATCAGTGATGATTTAGTATAGAAAGGTTTGAACTTATTATCTCAATACTTCCTAAGTGGTAACTACTCATCAATGATGCTTTAGTATAGAAAGGGTTAAACTTATTATCTGAACATTTCCCAAGGGGTAACTAGTCATCAGTGATGCTTTAGTATAGAAAGTTTGAACTTATTATCTAAATATTTCCTAAGTGGTAACTACTCATCAATACTGCTTTAGTATATACAGTTTGAACTTATTATCTGAACATTTCCTAAGGGGTAACTACTCATCAATGATGCTTAAGTAGAAATGGTTAAACTTATTATCTGAACATTTCCTAAGGGGGTAACTACTCATCAATGAGTATTTAGTAAAGCACGGGTTAACTGAGAGGCCTCATATCGGCAGCGTGTGTGAATTGGCGATCTGTTAATCTGAGATATAAGATTAGCTAGCAGGATGCATGGGGGTTGATAAATTTTTCAATAATTTGAAATTTCATGTCTGACAAAACATTAGTTGGAAATTCCACACCAAAAATAGGTTGAAATTGTTACAATACAGTTTGATTTCCCAACAGTAATTAGTGGGTATTTTGTAACGTTTAGACCAACAGTAGCATATATGTGACCCGCCATATCAAATCCAGTCGTAAGTCGGATTTTTTTTACCCTGTGCCAATGCATTCTCTTATATATGCGAGTCGACCATAGGTCGCCTCGCATATATAAGAGAATGCATTGGCCTAACAACTTTTTATCATTTAAAAAAAAAAAAAATGTTTCTTACAATTTTTAGGACATAAAATAAAAAACATCCATTACCCTGCAGGGAGCCCCACACATATATAGAAGCATATAGAAGAGTGTCGTCTGCTCATGTTTGTCTGGGGCTCTGTATGGGGGAAATTATAAAATTGTTAAAGAATACAAGAACAAATTATTAAAATTGTAAAAAATTGTTAGGCCAATGCATTCTCTTATATATGCGAGGCGACCTATGGTGGACTCGCATATATAAGAGCATGCATTGGCACAGGGTAAAAAAAATCCCGACTTACGACTGGATTTGATATGGCGGGTCACATATTTCCTATTTTTGGTAAAAATTGTTGGGCTGAAATGACCGATAATTGGACAATTTCCAGCCTTATATGTCAGGTTGGAACACCGCAAAAATGACAACTTGTAGAACAATTAACGATATAATTTATGTTCTCAACAGCATCGTTGTGCCCCACAAACACCATATCAATTAACACAACACACCAGCATTATTAGCAGGATCACTTAACCAGGGGCGACAACGGGCTGTCGCCAGTCTCCCAATCTCTACCAGAGCGCACCATCACGATTCCTTCAGACTCTGTAACCGACTGGGTAATATAATCTGTGGTGTTCTATATTTATCGCGGGGATTTCCAGCTAAAATGGCAAAATCGATCGCCCCAAAGTCAAAATTTCCGCAATAAAAACCTAATGACATAATGGAGAATTAGAGCGGTAGTGTTGTTGACAATTTTCGCAAGCTACTTTTCAAAATTGCACCAAATTAGAACTCGTGTGTTTTACTTGCATGCGTTTTGTTGGTTACACTGGTGTAAATGTTTTCCATAGGCCTCAGTGCTAACGTTTTAGCGTATAGTGTTGGCAATATAAATGTTGGGTCCAAAACTGTCTTTAAATCTGAAAAATTGACATTTTGGGAAACTTTTTACACAAAAAAATCATCTCTGTCTAGCAGGGAATTCGCCTTTAAATCTTATGTTTTCGTAACTAGTGTCAGAACCGCATGAAAAAATACAGTTATATTTTAGACCACACCAAAAAATTCAAACTTCACTACAAAGGGTTAATTCCTGTGCCAATGGTAATTTTACCTATGGGAAATCATAGGGAAGAGGTGTGATGATTTTTTTATGTGAAAAGCACACAAGGCTATTGACCAATCAGGGCCCAGTGTCTATTTTATTCTCTCCTATATATTCCTCCCGCATCCGCTAGATGTCACTCGGAACCTTATTTACACCAGTGTAACCTGTTGTGACGTCCATGTGCGTTTATATAGACTTTTGTGTTGATAAAATAATCGGGTAACCAAATCACACCGTTTCGCAATATAGTGCATTAAGTTCTAGTGGGACTTTCCAAACTTTTGGTACGAAATTACACACATTTGTTCAACATTTGGTGTGCCTTATACGGGTAACATGTTGCTCTGTTCGCTTATAATACATCTTAATATCACAGAAGTTCACCAAATGTGGGTAAAATGTCGCCGGTTGCAGACTTGCAGCTGTCTTACCGGGTCAACAAGGGGGGTAATCCCTGCATGGATTTTGAACGGACTGTCACCCAGTCTACAGGCTCTTATCTCATGTGGGTTATTCTTTATAGAAAATCATTCACCCAAGTGGGCGTTTCTCTAGTTTGTGACGTCAAGTCGGCGGATTAGTCCGGGGGATTTCATCGGAGTGAAACGAATCCGGAATTCGATTGATATGTGTTGGCGAGGATTACGATATCGACGAATTGTGTTAACTGTCCGACTCATTTAGTCCTATAGACATGAATCTTTTTATAATCGTATAAACCCTTTCATGACGGGATCAGCGTTGGTGCAGCATTAAATATCATGTGCCAGTACATTATATTATATATGCGAGTCTCCCATATAGGGAGCCTTGTATATAAAAGAGAATGTACTGGCTTACAATGTCACACGGCACAATCGATTTGACGATTCTGCGACCAATTACACGATTCTGCGGCTTGACAACCACGGTGTTACGGCAGTTTGCCGATTCTGCGACCTAATTATACGTGATATTTTATGACAAACTTAGATACAGGGGCTTTTTTAATGAATTTGGACGATAAAAGTGGGCTTCTTCTTGTGTTCATTGTGTAGAATAGACTTTGCCGGTCCACCAGGTTGTCTCACGGAACATACATGGATGAGATCTATGAGGTCAAGGGCTTACATGCAGAACTAAGCTGCCAGATCAGTGTCAGATACGTCGTATATATACAAATGAAAATTACCGTTCAACGAGTCGCACAATCGTCGTTGTCATGGTCGAACCCGGGCGTTGCCAAATAGTTGACATTAATTTTTACTGCATTTCTAGGTCGAGTTTCATCGAATATTGCGTCAACATGCAGGGGTAAGAATTTGACAAATCATACATTTATGCTTATCAAAGCTTACGTTGGGTGTTAAATTTCGCACTGTTAATGTCCACTTGTAGCCCAAGAAATGACTTTTGGGATCGGTTCGCGGTTTGATCTGATGGTCCCGATTTGACCGAGCCGATTGTGACTCATTTTATGTATAGATCTCATCCCCGTATGTATTCCGTGAGTCAATCTGGTGGACCTGCAAAATCTACTCTACACAATGAACACAAGAAGTAGCCTATTTTTATCGTCCAAATTCTGTAAAAAGCCCCTTTATCTAAGTTTGTCAAAAATAACACGTATAATAAGGTCGAAGAATCGTTAAACTGCCGTAGCACCGTGGTTGTCAAGCCGCAGAATCGTGAAATTGGTCGCGGAATCGTCAAAATTGTGCCGTGTGAAGGTCAAGGTAAATAGTGCTAGGCCAATGTATTAATTCGCTGATACATGCGAGGCTCCCTATTGGTTACACAGGTGTAAATGTTTTCCATAGGCCTCAGTGCTAACATTTTAGCGTATAGTGTTGGCAATATAAATGTTGGGTCCAAAATTTTCTTTAAATCTGAAAAATTGACATTTTGGGAAACTTTTGACACCAAAAAATCATGTGTGTCTAGCAGGGAATTCGCCTTTAAATCTTATGTTTTCGTAACTAGTGTCAGAACAGCATAAAAAATACTGTCATATTTTAGACCACACCAAACAATTCAAACTTCACTACAAAGGGTTAATTCCTGTGCCAATGGTTATTTTACCTATGGGAAATCATAGGGAAGAGGTGTGATGATTTTTTTATGTGAAAAGCACACAAGGCTGGCTATTGACCAATCAGGGCCCAGTGTCTATTTTATTCACTCCGAACCCTATTTACACCAGTGTAACATATTGTCGATAAATAAGAGTATATATGCATTAGCACATGGTTTTCTGAAAAGTTCAGTAAGCTCCGTTCATGTAACGGTTAATGAACTAATATCGCAGCTAGATGTCTTATATCGATAATAATAGGAGCATCGATCCACCCTACAGGTGAATCTCATTCAAAGACGATGTCTAGGTCAGCACGTTCGCTGGATTACTGACTCACTGGAGACAATAACACCGGATGTAGTATCTTATTTTCGCGCGTCTCGAAACCAGGCACACTATAAAAGTGTAAGCCGAGGCCAAGGTCGAATGCAAGCGTGAAGTCGGAAGTCGGGATTTTCTCCTTCGTTTTTCAATGAATATGTAAGAAATTTGGAGTATAATTCCGCTTAAATGATAACATTTGAATGAACATTTTAAAAATTATTAATTTTTGTTGATTTTATTGATTGTTTCTTTTCTGAAGCACACTAAAAAGTGTAAGCGGCGTTTGTATATACACATATACTTTGGTTAAGTAAGTTAAGAATTCATCCGACGCAGTTGACTCAATTATAGCTTAATTATATAAAAAATATGCCATATATGATATACCATTTGAAAGAGGAAGCTCTAATACATTGTATTATCAATTTTTATCCGGTGTAAAAGAAACTGTGGACATGTTGATTTTGTTGAGATAAAGTGTCGTGTGCTCAAGTTTATGCACGAAGTATATTACTTTCGATGGAAGGGGAATAACTATATATTTAGATATAGAGTTATTCCTCTTTCATTGAAAATAAACTGTTGTTTGAATTCTGTTGCATTGTGGGAGTCATAACGGGGGAAATGATTTTATGATTTCAGCTATTTTCTATTACTCTGAGACACAGACGTTCCACCTGGTGATAAATTATAGCATTTCAATCATATTTTATGGCATAGATATTTATTAAAACCGTATATCAAGGCACTATAAAAAAAATAATCGGTAACTCGAAAATTAAGTGGGCCTTTAACTCTTCCATGACTAGAGCTTGCTGAAATATTGCGAAAACCATGTTCCAATGTATTCTCTTATATAATCGAGTCACCCTTCATGAAAGGGTTAACTGTCGTCGAGCATTATATCATATCTTCCATCGATAGTGCATGGTAAACAAGTTAGATGTAACTAACGGCTTTTTGTCACGACATGCTCTTATATATGCGAATCTCCCATAGGGAGCCTCGCATATATAAGAGAATACATTGGTCTAACAATGTTTACCTTGACCTTGTATGCAGTGCATTCTCTTATATATGCGAGGCTCCCTAGTTATCTAATATTAATGACATGTATGCTCCACCAATTATGCTCGGTGTGAATTGTTCTTGTACATTAGTAGAGACCTTTCGCAAAATCACTATTACGACTACGGATAGGATATATTGTCCTATAGTAAGGTGGACACCATCGCAATTTACCTATGGTGGTTAATTGGTGAGACGGCATATATGCCCCACTATATATATTCATTTACACATATATTTGATGGAAAAAGTAATGTATGTCTCTTTCAGATCCCACGTTCTTATCCGTGTGTTATACACAACACGGATAATGTTAGAGCGTCCTCAAGCAGGACCGGTGGCACATCCTTGACAATCTGAACACAATTAAACTGATTGGGGTATATTTCGTATCACATAAGAAACCGCGCGCGTTAAGATCTATTTTGGCCGTATACTGGCAGGATATTTTCCATATCCGTAATCGTATTCGTAATTTTGCTAAAGGTCTCTATTATTATTGTCTTATTAATGAACTAAATTGACTAGATGTCCCAGGTCGATAAGAATATGAACATCGATTCACGCAACAGGTGTGGGCATCTCATTCAGACATGGCGAGGTCGATGTTTTGTCACGCGCTAAAGTGCACACGGGAGGTTTTCCCTAGTATCTATGTACTTAAATACGACCTATATTGTTAGGGGTTTATATTAACCCTTCCATGACAGGAGTTTCCTGAAATTTTACGAAAGCCATGTCCCTATGCAGTTTCGTATATAAGCGAGTCTCCCATAGGGAGCCTCGTGTAATGTATATAACAAAGTACACTGCATAGGCCTAACAATGTTTACCTTGAACTTGTAAGCCAGTGCATTCTGTAAAATATGCGAGGCTCCCTATGGGAGACTCGCATATAAAAGAGAATACACTGGCACAGGATCTTTAATGCTGCACCAGCACAGCTCCCGTCATGGAATGGATATAATATTATGTACCTGGGGATAAAATATTTTGTACCTAAATACGACCTAAAAATTGTTTGGGGTTTTATTAAAAGATATATCAATTTGGAACCAACGCAGCAATAATAATTGAATGTATTTAAGGTACAATCCGATTCGATGGCCCCTGTATGATCAAATTCCTACAACAACAACAACAACAACAACAACATTTCTTCAAAAGACACTTTAGTTATCAGAATCGATTAATTTCCAAAAAATAAAGCTAACTCAAGTATAACATTTTTTTTAAAGTTTTATATATTAACATTTTGCTCAACGATATTTGGTTTTAAGAGTATGTCGGTCGGCTCGTCGAATATTTGCTAGGCCGCCAAATATTCCAGGTGGTGAAAAATAACAGATTTAAACAAATCGATATCTGATATCTCTGAGCTTTGATTGGTGGGTTCCTCGACAAGAATATATATTTTTTTACCCCCGATGCCAAAGAGATAGTAATTTAGGAGCGTTAATTCTTATTGTTATCCTTCATCCCATTTCCCTCTCTTCTGATTGACTGAGAGTGCGTCACATGGCGGGCGATAAATCACCATATTACCCTCGAGGGTAACATTGTCTCAGTTATTGACCGCTCAGCTGTTACCAGTAAACATAGAACTACGAAGAACTCACCGCGCAGAGATTCTCTGACAGCTCTCTGATAATTTCGAAACACACTGTTTTTATAAACCCCACTGTTTCATAACAACCGCGAACTGTGGTGTTTGCTAATTTGCATAATTGTGTGTTTTTTTATTTGCAATTAAAGCACGCTATGTATAATGGTGTTATCATAGACACATATCTGTTTAAGGTGTAATAATCATATTGGACCTTTTTATATCAATAATAAAGACCGTGGGACAAATAGATAAACCTTAGTATGTAGTTGGTATGCTGCAGACAATTGCACATACGATGTACATACGTTACAACTACGTTTATGTAATGGTCAAATGGCCACTCTTTGTTGTTTATCAATTGATTATTTCTTTTCTTCAATACATTCATCAGACTTCAGAGAATACCCGTATGTTGCGTAACGATCTGTGACAGATGTCAATTTCTTTTTGCACTACTACAACGTGTTAGTTCCACATTTTAACATTCTGGAAATTAACACGTCTGCCGGCGTCTTCACGCTCATTTGAAACGAAAACGAACATTTCGCTGCATGGCTACTCAACTTCGAAATTGCTTTACTCCTCTTTCCGTGAACCGATTTCCACAATGCAATCAGCAAACTGACCGGGGAATATCTGCGCAAATGACGGGTCTGTTAATTAATCCAGATTATGAATGTTTTATTTTCTAAATAGCGATGATTCCAACATAGAATTAACTTTTCGAACTGGTTTAAATAATATATGCGCGCATTTATGCCTGCTATTAAGGAGGTTCGTGTGTACTCCATTGTCAGATAACAAAACAGTTATCACCCTTGTTTTCGTGAGACACGGGGATTTGTCGCCGCTCTCGACCTGGAATGTCACCCTCGGGCCTGACGGCCCTCGGGTGACATTCCAGGTCTCGAGCGGGCGACAAATCCCCGTGTCTCACTCAATCGCGGGCGATAACTGTATATTATGTATCTTTAAGTTTAGCATAATATAGCCCACATCCGCCGAATACCATTATGCTTGAGCCTCATGATTCACACTTAAAGTGACACAAGACCTTTGACGAGGGTTCATGCAAAATGACATATTTTTATAAAAGCATGTAAATCCATGTAAAACTAGATCAAATTCTTTCTTATTTGCATTATGAATTATTCTCCGATAACGAGGTTTCGCGTTATGAAACAATTGTTAAGTAAATATTACTGTTACAGGGGCATTACTTATCAATTTCCAATTATATACTAAAGTTTAATCAAAACTTGACGTTAAACATTTGGAAAAAGTCGATGCATTGAAACATACTCTGAAAATCACATTTAGACTGACACAATATTTGAACTTACATGCACTACGCGACCAGCGATGTTTGTTGACAAACTGTAACAGTTCTGTTTACATAACAATGGTTTCGGCACGCGAACTTTTGTTATTTCATGGAGAACTATCAGTAACGAATACCAGAACAAAGTTTATCAATTTGTCCCTGTTATTTCAGTGGCGATGTTTTTACAGACGTTTATAGTTTTTGCGTATTTACCCAGTGCGAGTGCTAAATGAGACCCCATCTAGATACGCCCCATTATATAAGTTTATGGCGGTACTAATAAATCATGGTACCAGGTTTCTCGTCTTTAAGTACATGTTCTCTTTGTGTAAGCATCATACACGCATGAGAAACGACATGATTATGCATGAGCCAGAATGCTAGATGTCTAACTAGGATAACTTAATAAAACAAGGGTACACGAGCTGCAATACAGTGCGTAAATAATGTGCGATACGCAAAACACTCAACACCGGGGGACCTCATACGGCCCATATATGAACAAAGCTCACTGTAGGTCACTTGTGTGGAGTGGATTACTATGAATCAACATAAATCCTGGAGACTGACCAGGGCTCACCAAGAATCACTGAGACTCACCGTGAACCCCTGAGAATCACAGAGAACCATTGAGACGCACCGTGAACCACTGGGAATCATCGCGAACCACTGAGAATCACCACGAACCACCGAGACTCACCATGAACCACTGAGAACCACTGAGAACCACTGAGAATCACCACGAACCACCGAGACTCACCATGAACCACTGAGCATCACCACGAACCATTGAAAATCGCCACGAACCAATGAGAATCATAGTGAACTACTGAGAATCACCACGAACCACTAAACATCACAACGCACCAATGAGAATCATAGTGAACTACTGAGAATCACCACGAACCACTGAGACTCACCTTGAACAACTGAGAATCACATCGAACCACTGAGAATCACCACGAACAACTGAGAATCACCACGAACCACTGAGAATCGTCGCAAACCACTGAGAATCACCGTGAATCATTGAGAATCGCCGCGAACCACTGAGAATCACCGTGAACCACTGAGAATCACCACAAACCACTGAGAATAATCGCGAACCACTGAGAATCACCGTGAACCACTGAGAATCACCACAAACCACTGAGAATAATCGCGAACCACTGAGAATCACTGAGAATCACCACAAACCACTGAGAATAATCGCGAACCACTGAGAATCACCGTGAACCACTGATAACCGCCGCAAAACACCGACAAATGTTTAGAATATTTTACATTATTTTATAATTTTGTTTTCTTCAGAAGAACTTTACATTTCCATAATTAAGCAGCTAAAGTGGTCAGTGTTGAGTGTACTCGTTATCGCACACTATTTACGCACCTCACCGTACATAGGACCACAACCCGTGTCGCTAATAGTCGCCACTCAACCTGTCGGTATTGAGTAGATAACCGACAATCACTCCCCCAACACAAAAATACGGTGTTGAGTGTCTTGGTTATCGCACACTCTTTACGCACTGTACACAGGACCACAACCCGTGTCGATCTTCAAACAGTTCAACAACAGCGATCTTAAGATAACGAAACGAGTCTGTAATTATCATTGGTTTACATGAGCCGGAGCATTGCATCTGATTCTCATTTGAAGCGGCGTTTTCTTGCAGATTTATAGCAATTAACTCGTTTGCACATGAAACACGCTATGTTAACATTGTCATTAATCTTTAGATTGCAACTTTCATGAGAAATACCGCAGATTCCACTCGAGCATATACTACCTTCGTTTAATCTTACCGGTGAAGGATCGACATCATTTATAAGTGCATACAATTCGCTACAGGTAGTGGCAGACTTCCGTTAAAGTCATACATACTGTTAGCACACTTGTGACCCGCCATATCAAATCCAATCGTAAGTCGGCATTTTTTTACCCTGTGCCAATGCATTCTCTTATATATGCGAGTCGACCATAGGTCGCCTCGCATATATAAGAGAATGCATTGGCCTAACAATTTTTTATCATTTGTTTTAAATAAATTTTTCTTACAATTTTTAGGACATAAAATAAAAAACATCCATTACCCTGCAGGGAGCCCCACACATATATAGAAGCATATATATATATATATCTTTATTATCCTCCATATATGGAGATTCATATATAAATGTTTATATTATTAGAACAAACACAATTTGGTACATAACACAGTATATAAAATTGTAAAAAAATGTTAGGCCAATGCATTCTCTTATATATGCGAGGCGACCTATGGTCGACTCGCATATATAAGAGAATGCATTGGCACAGGGTAAAAAAATCCCGACTTACGACTGGATTTTATATGGCGGGTCACAATTGTTTAGCCATTGTCATTAATCTTCAGATTGCAATCATGCATGATTCTCATGAGAAATACCGCAGATTCCACTCGAGCAGATAATACATTTGTTTAAAGGGATACTGTACTCCAATGTTGTGGATGGTTTCTATATCCACTGAGCCGTAAGGTAACCAGTTTTCCATTATTTAAACGTCTGCTGAGTACGAAGAAATGTTACGGATGGCAGATTAGCCGGAATGCGAAAATACAAATTGTCGTTGTCGAGTAATTTTAGTACAGTTTTCAAGCAAAAATGTATCAAATAAATGTTATATTATATACTAGTTTAGGTTATTGTATAATCAGTCAAGTCAGCGAGTGGCTTGAGTTTACGCCGCGTATCAACATAATTGTTTACACGTCCACCTGCATGCCACGTGCTGCCCAATCTACTTTCCGTCAATTAATTCGATTACGTCTTATGGCTGCAGCCATAAATTAAATTTATATCAAATTCTTAACTTTAATTTTAAGATAACCTATTAACCTGAAGGTTTACAGAATATCTTATGTTTCTATATATTATCGATATTAAGTCGTTGTTAAAAGCGGGAATTTATTGAAAATGGCTTACAGTGCCCCTTTAATCTTACCGGTGTAGGATCTACATCATTTATAAGTGCATACAATTCGCTACCGGCAGTGGCAGCCTTCCATTTAACCCTTTCAGTGCTTGGGCCGTAAAATAGGCCCTAAAATTTATTATAAATTAATTTTTTTTTTGGGTATGCTTAAGCATGCTATAGCGAATTTAAAAACAAACTGGATAAAACCTTAGGGGCATTTTATAATTCAAAACTATCACCCAGTATTCATAGTAATAATTTTGATGCCCATGAAAAACGTAAGATTCCCTGGCACAAAACCTACAAAATAAGTCTGTTAAAGAATATAAGAAAAAATTATTAAAATTGTAAAAAATAATAACAAATGATGAAAAATTGTTAGGCCAATGCATTCTCTTATATATGCGAAGCGACCTATGGTCGACTCGCATATATAAGAGAATGCATGGGCACAGGATATATGGGTTGATACAAAAATCGGACCTGGCACTGAAAGGGTTAAATTCATACATATTGTTCGCAGATTGTTAACTATTATAAACCCTTCCATGAATGGAGCTTCCAGAATTTTTGTGAAAACCCTGTACCAATGCATTCTCTTATATAAGCGAGTCTCCCAGTGGGAGCATCGCATATATAAGAGAATTCATTTGCCCAATATTTACATTAGGGTTGTAAGCCAGTGCATTCTCTTATATATACGAGGCTGCCTATATATGGGAGACTCGCATAAATAAGCGAATGTACTGGCACATGATCTTTAATGCTGCACCATGGCAGCTCCCGTCATGAAAGGGTTAAAGTAGTACATAATGTTCTCACAATTATTAGCCATTATTAATAAGTGCACTTGGTTGATTGCTGTGCCAATGCTTTCCACTCATGCAAATAGACGAAGTAGAAAAGTTTTAAGCAGATTTCTTATGCAAATATTATTCACACTACATTGCAAGAACAAGACAAGAATCGTCATTCAACTAGACAGCGTTCAGTGTTATAGTACCAGATATGGCGAAAATTTATGAGTATGTGACAAAATTAATGATGCATTTATTGGACACCACTATCCCTCAAATGGGATACATTAACCCTTTACCCAACAGAAGGGCCCTGTGCCAATGCATTCTCTTATATATGCGAGTAGACCATAGGTCGCCTCGCATATATAAGAGAATGCATTGGCTTAACACATGCATTGGCTTAACACAAAAACAGATTTTTTTAGGCCAATGCATTCTCTTATATATGCGAGGCGACCTATGGTCGACTCGCATATATAAGAGAATGAATTGGCACAGGGCATAACTGTAACTATCACAATGTGGTCAAGGAGCCGGTTCCAATGATATCCATATTTGTATGGTTTTATTGAGACAGACCCAAGATAATTTAGGCTGTTGAAGCTTTATTTGGCCGGTTTGTTGGGTAAAGGGTTAACCACCAAAGCACTTTTAGATAATTCCTCTCCAAACCACATTATTTTCCGACATTAAATTTTACAATCTCTCAAATGGGATACACGAACCACCAAGGTACTTGTAGATCATTCCTTTCCGACTCGCACAAGAACCACATTATTTTCCGACAATGCAACTATCCCTCGACCGGGATACATGAGCCACCAAGACACTTCCAGGCATTAATAATTAACACAAGCCATGAGGCTGTATCAACCTCTAACGAGAGGTTACGTCGACTATATAGACACTTCGTTAGGCATGACAAGAACTTCCAAGCAATGATGTTGCCTGCCGCAATTATGACTTTGAAACAAACTTCACTCCATCGGCTAACTAGAGCCAAATCCGTAGATCCCAAACACGAAACACATCAGATCGTAACTCAAACATCAGGAGGAATCATCTCAACCTTCTGAACATTATACTCATTCGTCCAAATAGAATGTCTTATAGGTTAACCAATACAGGTAAGTGGGTGCCTGACCAGGTGACACATCTGTCCTGGTCAACGAAATTCACACCTAGCTCTCCGGAATGACAGTAAAAAGTCAGAATGGAGCACTGGCTGACGGACCTTACGGCCTTTCCGTTTGTCAACATAAGTATAGTGAAAGAATTAACGGCTGTCATCCTATCTGTCATATAATTTCCCCACATAATGAAGGTGGTGCACAAATGTATGGATGTCAAAAGAAAGGGGAGGTTGTCTGCTGTAGGCATATTAAAGAAGATTCAAGGCTAAATATGATGATGACCAAGGTCCCAATTTCTCGCAGACAAATTGCTCCTCGTTCTGATGACATGAATTTTGAGGTGGAAGCTGGACCCTGGAGCGGTTTATTAGAATTTTGAAAATAGTTTTAGAACGTACCCCACAAAAACAAGATTCATTTAATGCCAAAGGTAGAATTTCTAGGTTTTTGAAAATTACTCCCAATGAGTTAAAAAGATGCCAAAATGTTTTGATAAGACCATCATCAGTTGCAGTTTGCTGACTATATGTCATGCTAAGCGCATGCCATATCATGTTTCGACTCGTTACCCGCAAACCAAACATCAGGAGGAATCATCTCAACCTTCTGAACATTATACTTATTCGTCCAAATAGAATGACGATTCCGTCGAGGTGAAAGTTCCAACAGGAAACCACTATCATTATAGACAACGAAAATATATAAAATAAAACATATTATTACACGATCCTACCCTTATTCCATTCAATTAACCCATTCTATAAATTGTGAAATTAAACGTTCGTTTAATAACAAAAAATAGTGCCAGGTGACCTTTGACTTCCGGTATGTCGTCTGTTTAGATTCCGTACGATACGTCTCAAAATACTATGGCTTCCAATATTTTTTCAACAAACTATAATGAATGAAGAGTTTGAAAAGTTATGTCATTAAATATGCAATCAACGTCGTTTTCGATGCATCTGTCGGCGCAAAGAAGTGTCTGATGCCGAATTAAATACTGTATAATTATCTGGGACTATTTCTTTACGCGGGCAAACAACGCATAGTCACGTGAAACATCACCGCATGCCTTATAGAAGCCGTTGTTAGTTTCGCAACCAATTTGTTGATTTAAGTATGTTTTGTCGAGGTTTTGTATCATGTAATAAATAGAATCTACAACTCGACCACCGTTTATATCGGAATTTACAAAACTCGTCCAGTAAATTAGGTCTGGAACTCGCCAAAAGCTCGGTCCATGCAGACCTAACTTACTGGACTCGTTTTTTTAAATTCCGCTATAAACTGTGGTCTCGTTGTAGATCATCTTTTTATACAATACATTGAACAATTAATTGTCAAAATGGCTGTCAACCGCGACCATTGGCTGACCAAAGAGGAAGTGCCACATCATTTCGTTTCTTATATATACCGCATCCGACTATCTCCCTTGTTCTTCACTATTTTAGAATTACCTCCCTTGATTTTCAAACTTCCCGAGTTTTGTAACCTTAATGAGCCAATGCATTAATCCATCGCATGGAGAAAATAATTCCCGCTTAATTCAATGACTTCATACGTCGAAAATTATATAGATGCCTTCACCGATGTTCATACCAAGATATTAACCAGTCCGGCAGCGGCAGATTTATGGAGAGGTATTTCCCTGCGAAGCTGAAACGGCCGAGTCGTTGAGAATGCTGCTATTCAATAACAAATAAATAATATAACTAAGTCAACAATATTTGCATAAAGAATTTTGGTCGTTAGTCCTCGAATGATCATCTGCTCTGACATGTCCAACTGCCGTTCATTCAGATATGAATATTCCAACTTTTGATAGTTTGATCAAAGTCAGGTGTGAGACAACTCCCCCACCCACATCAAACCCACCCTCACCCAAGCCACTCTCACCCCAAGCCACCCTCACCAACTCACTCCAAGCACCCTGCCGCACGTTGTTTTGTCTAATCGCGATGAAATATCAATAAAATAAGTCTGACGAACTGATTAAATGGATATGCAATGATGATTATATTCCCCGTCGTATATAAACGCTGCCGATGTGTAGACAAAACGCAATGTCACAAAGCTAGCCAGGCGAATCATTCCGCAACGATTATCATCCCCCGAGTCCAATGTGAACCAGAATGCACGCTTCATGTCAATTAGTTCGTGACTTTATAACCCTTGGAGATACCGGTTACTTGACACACCAGTTGAATTGATTTATCACAATTACTTTCAGTTAATAACTTGGTATGAACATTGGTGAAGGCATCTATATAATTTCCGACGTATGAAGTCATTGAATAAAGCGGGAATTATATCAAAGCAACACACCATCCAAGTTCCGAATTGAAGCAAACATATATTCGGATGCGTTGAACTGATAAGTTTGAACCCAGAAATGGCCGAATAGAAGTTCCTCTCTGGCTCTGTAACCGCGGCTGGATACCAGCTTATTGAAAAGTTCCGCATTCTGTATATAAAGGAATAAGAAATAAGGAATGAAAATCTCCTTCGTAGTGTGGTGTATGTCTATGCCATTTTGCACAGACTATCTGTTTTAGCATTGAATTTTCTATTTCACAGGTGTGACATTACCACTTTTAATTCACCAATAAATCCTTATAAATCACATATGTGTGTAATAAATACGATCATTAATGAAGTTCACGAAATGTGGGAAAAATGTATCAAGAGGCAGTGGTCTTATCGAGCCAACGGGGCGGGGGGAGATAATGCATGCATGGGGTTTGCTCACAGACATGGCTTTAGTTGGATAGACTGTGGGATATAACCCAACACAGAATCTTCTTTGATTGCAGATAGCTTCACAATTGAACCGCATCGATTAAAATGAGGTTCCCTGAACAAGACGCGAATCGTGGCGTGAAATCCGTTTTCTCCGTAGTACGTTATATCTTATTGCTTCGTTCATTCACTAAAGCTCAGTTAGAATTCCAGTCGATTCGATTAATTAACCGAGCGACTCAGAAGATCACACATTAAAGTTAGGATGATTCGATTTATTATTCTACAGAATCGTCAGAACGTAGAAATAGTTTTTGAATGAATGAGTCTATTGCGAGCCGCGAACTGACATGGAACATGCAAACATATATACAAAAGCACCAAAGTCCACCGACGCGTAGTACACACAGAAACATTTGGATCACCAGGAGACCGAAAACTGGTTCACATTTCTGTTCCAATAGGATTGCTTCATATTTTATTGAGTATTCCAAATATACATTTCAAACAAATTTATTTATAACAAACTAATGTAGGATGAACGAATGGGGATTGGAACACAAGTTATAGCAACTTAGGTGGAGCTCCTGGTGGTGCACAGAAGAAAAATTTAAATGGATAAATGTTGAACTCAAAACAAAAATTCTGAAACAAATACAATATGGAATGTTCAAGATTGGTATGGGGTAAGGGAAGATAGTTTTATATCATGTTTAGTGCATGTTGTTCTCGATTTAAGTTAATATACGACTGGTAATGTTCACTAAATGTAATGTATCTGTTCATCGCCAAATCGCAATGAGTTTATAATATATTTTTAGACAGCTGCGAACAATTGGGGGAATTTCCTTCATTGGAAAGTGAGACTGATCCACAAAGTAGATCGGCAACATGTATTTTATATGGTCTGTCATTTGCAGAATGAGGTCCACATAGGGTGAATTTAGTGACGCTATCCCGCATAACGGGCTACAGCACTAAATTCACCCTCCGGGGACCTCATTCTTCTCAGGCCGTCAACTGATATGGTAGACCTAGGATCAGATTGAAGTTCCCCAGTTGAAGTTGGTGATGTTCACCCATTGGGCACCTCAATTATGAATTTTATCTTCTGCAAATTAGGGGATATAGAAACATCCTAGGAGGGAAATGTAACTAAAACAATGTTAATTTGATACTATAGATAATTCCCAGAAAATGAGGCCTAAGCAGAATGAGGTCTCATGAGGGTGAATTTGGTGATGCTAGCCCACACTATTTTTTCTTCGAGGTTGGCCCTTTCTTTTTTATAAAAGGGACAAGTGAAAAAGTAATGATCTAATAGGAGAACCAAACGAAGATCACAACATACATGTTACCGAAATAAAGAACCAATTTTAATGAAGAACCAAGTATACATTGATTTAGTTATTCACGAAGACCCACAATAAGGAAACAAATGAAGAACCCAACATTTTCATGACTTGGTTATTCACGAAGAACAACAATAAAGAATCATACACAGTATAGGCAGTATATGTGTATGTGGTGATACATACACGTACAAGTAATTAGATTCTTAGTAAAAAGAAAACAAACTGGCACGGAGTCCTGAATACATCTTTATAACTTTGACCAAATCCGGGATGTGAACCCCCCCCCCCAATTCACCCCCTATTTCGCCCATTCCTGATGAAAACGCAACACGATAACGCGCGTCGGTGGCTGTTAATACAAAGTCGGGATGGGTCCCCATGCCTCCTCACACCACATGCTGCCACGTCTGGCGGGGAGTGAGAAAATACCTCAGCCTGTCGTCACGTCCCTGACGAAACAGCAACACGATACCGCGCGTCGATGGCTGTTAATGCAAGTCGGGATGGGTCCCCATGTCTCCTTACACCACATGCTGCCACGTCTGGCGGGGAGTGAGAAACTACCTCACCCCTGTCGTCACGTCCCTGATAAAACCGCAACACGATAGTTTGCGTCGGTGGCTGTTAATGCAAAGTTGGGATGGGTCCCCAGGCCTCCTTACACCAAATGCTGCCACGTCTGGCGGGGAGTGGGAAAATACCCCAGCCCTGTCGTCACGTCCCTGATGATAACGCACGTCGGTGGCTGTTAATGCAAAGTCGGGATGGGTCCCCACGCCTCCTCACATATCATGCCGCTACGTCGGGGTGGTGAGAAACTTCATCACCCCTGCCGTAACGCCCCTGGTGACACCGCACACGATAACGCACGTCGGTGGCTGTTAATGCAAAGTCGGGATGGGTCCCCAGGACTCCTTACAGCACATGCTGCCACGTCTGGCGGGGAGTGAGAAACTACCTCACATATGTCGTCACGTCCCTGATGAAACCGCAACACGATAGCTTGCGTCGGTGGCTGTTAATGCAAAGTTGGGATGGGTCCCCAGGCCTCCTCCACACCACATGCTGCCACGTCTGGCGGGGAGTGAGAAAATACCTCAGCCCTGTCGTCACGTCCCTGATGAAACCGCAACACGATAACGCGCGTCGGTGGCTGTTAATGCAAAGTCTGGATGGGTCCCCAGGCCTCCTCACATATCATGCCGCTACGTCGGGGTGGTGAGAAACTACATCACCCCTGCCGTCACGTCCCTGATGACAATGCACACGATAGCGTGCGTCGATGGCTGTTAATGCAAGTCGGGATGGGTCCCAGGCCTCCTCACACCACATGCTGCCACGTCTGGGGGGAGTGAGAAACTACATCAGCCCTGTGGTCACGTCCCTGATGAAACAGCAACACGATAACGCGCGTCGGTGGCTGTTAATGCAAAGTTGGGATGGGTCCCCAGGCCTCCTTACACCAAATGCTGCCACGTCTGGCGGGGAGTGAGAAAATACCCCAGCCCTGTCGTCACGTCCCTGATGAAACCGCACACGATGACGTGCGTCGGTGGTTGTTAATGCAAGTCGGGATGGGTCCCAGGCCTCCTCACACCACATGCTGCCACGTTTGGAGGGGGGTGAGAAACTACATCAGCCCTGTGGTCACGTCCATGATGAAACCGCAACACGATAACGCGCGTCGGTGGCTGTTAATGCAAAGTTGGGATGGGTCCCCAGGCCTCCTTACACCAAATGCTGCCACGTCTGGCGGGGAGTGAGAAAATACCCCAGCCCTGTCGTCACGTCCCTGATGATAACGCGCGTCGGTGGCTGTTAATGCAAAGTCGGGATGGGTCCCCAGGCCTCCTCACATATCATGCCGCTACGTCGGGGTGGTGAGAAACTTCATCACCCCTGCCGTAACGCCCCTGGTGACAACGCACACGATAACGTGCGTCGGTGGCTGTTAATGCAAAGTCGGGATGGGTCCCTAGGCCTCCTCACACCACATGCTGCCACTTCTGGCGGGGAGTGAGAAACTACCCCACCCCTGTCGTCACGTCCCTGATGAAACCGCAACACGATAACGCGCGTCGGTGGTTGTTAATGCAGTAAAGTGGCGATGATGAGTTTGAACGAAGCGTGGATGACACTCGGCGCGGGCCACAAGAGTTGTCGTGTCATCCACGCTACAGCCGACAGACCCAGCAAAGAATCCACAACTAATCGGTCAATATACTTCTATAAGTAGACATTATATGCATACGGTGATATATAATAGAAACGTGGTTATGGGTAGCTCGTGATCGAGTCACCATTGTGATGCGTGACAATCGTCTGCCATTGTTTCTGCGCGTGCAAGAATATCCTGAAATGTAATTATAATTCCGAATGATGTTGTTACGGATCGATGTTGAGCCAAGCAGGGTGCATGTTTACGTTAATTGTCGGCCCGTATACCTGTGCATGAGTTATCTGCTATAGTCTAAAAGATTCACGCTGGAGTGCCTGAATAATTTAACACAACAAACAAAATGCCATAAAGATTTGAACAAGGTGGTGTGGGTTTAGCGGGGAGGGGGTAACCGTACGCGAAGGTCAAAGGTGCTGTATGCACTCCATATATACTGCATGTTTAACACATGCATGGCTATCGGGGCGGCGTTACACGAACCTGAGGATATCGAGTAATGTTAAATAAACTCTGTCGAAATATTTTAGAGGTACATTGTATATTGCATGCATGTGTGTGCGTTGGGGTAAGCATGCATTATGTATTGAATATTACATTGTATAAGCACGGTGGGAAATCACGTGGTTTCGAGGTTGGTGAGTACCACGCTTTCAAAATGGCCGAAGTGAATGCAAACGCACAAAAACATAATATATGAGGAACTGGCAAAAACATATAATTTTGACTGTTACGAGCATGTGCTAGTTTATTTTTAAAACAAGTTGATACCTCATTTGTTCGGAAATATTCAGTAGTTTTCTATAACATTCTGACCAATATTACCAGTCGGAGGTTTGTGAGATACACCAGTCCATATATCTATAGGAATGACAACTGACTTCGACTGACAACTTTGGTTAGAATGTTAGAGCAAACAACTGGGAGTTTGGACACAAGTGAGGGATAAGCTTGTCAGTCATTGTGAATGCGTGGTACTCATCAACTCGAAACTACGTGATTCACCACCGTGATATAACACCTGACAGGCGGAGGCATCATACGCGGATCTGACAGGCGGAGGCACCATACGCGATCTGACAGGCGGAGGCATCATACGCGGATCTGACAGGCGGAGGCATCATATGCGGATCTATGCCTTTGTCATGCCGACATGGCTTATCTGCGATAGTCAATGAGATACACACTAGCTCTGTCAGGGTCGCTATCCTCCGTCTCCGGGATAAGGATTTCGACGCCGTCGAAGCACCAGGTTTTACAAGATTCTTGTAAATTCAGGAAAAACGATCGTGCAATACTATTTTTGACATCATCAAAATGAAATGATCGCATGCAGTAATAGAATCGTGTTTACATGACTGACATGGCCAACTTTTCCAAGGGGGTATGTATGCAAACGGAATTTCCAGGAATTTTAAATTTCGGTATGTTCGAAGAGGGAGGGGCGCAGTTGGGTACTTGGAAATTCCAAGCCTAACAACCTTCAAATGAGACACTCTATGCAGTTCTCTGTCAGAAAGCAACACGACTTTCTTCGTATTGAGAAGTATACGTGTGAGTCTGATGTCTTAACATAGGTTCACGCCGACAAACATGAATGATATAATTATATCTAACCGAGATGATAGCCAACGACAGTGTTCCCACCAGACTCCCCATGCACGCACAGCATGATCCAATTATGCATATAGTGGGATTCGAAGGAAATTAACTGTACTCGCTTTCTTATTAATTAGTGCATACTACTAATATTCGGAATAACTTTATGGCATCTGTTTGATGAAGTCGGCACAGCAAAGGAGTTAATACAAATTCCACCCCTGGTCAAGTGGTACATGTTAACCCATAGCGACCCCCGTATAGCGACGATCAAACGATAATCAGCAGTACATTCTTTTGTTTATTTTGAGGATCCCTATGGAATATATTCACCCCTGGTCAAGTGGTCCTGTTTAACCCATAGCGAGCCCCTTATAGCGACGAACAGACGATACTCAGCAGTACATTCTTCTGATTATTTGGGGATCCATATGGGATATATTCACCCCTGGTCAAGTGGTACTGCTAGTCTGCTATAGTATTGGTGGGTCCTGCTGAATTGTTATGATGCTGGCAAGATGATGCCAGTACTGTTATGCTTTCTAAGGTTGTCATTTTCGTGGTGTTTGGCTAATCCGAGCGATTTGAGAAAAAGCCAGTGTCGGTATGAATCATTCAAGAACATATATACTTTTGAAAAAAAAAAAATGGCTGCGCTGGTATTCGCAAAAGGACGTAAATAGCCATCTTGAGACACAACATCAGTTGGAAATTTCATACCAGAAATAGGCTGAGATTATTCTTATCTGAGTAGGCAACAACGATGGTATATTTAAGCACCATGGCGGAGGGGGGGGGGGGGGGTAATGGAATTGGGCCCCAATATATCATGAAATAAGTGCATTACTAAACCGAGATATGCGCATGGTATCTGTTTTTATCTCGATGCACCATCTGGTATAAGTTTTGTTCCTGCATCATGTATAAGATAGTTATCACGTCATAAGCTGGATATTATTGACGAATATTCGTTCTCAATCACCGCCTAATCCGCCCATTGGATTATATTTGATTAAAGAAATGTCTTATCAAGGTAGAGCCACGCCGCGACATGCGCGAGCGCTGATCGGTGAAAGGCGGAATTCATTAGAGTCGTGCCATAAACGCGGGCGCCATTCCATACTCGAACAATAAACTCGCGGAATTAAAACATAGAGGGATTTACCCCTGCGTCAGAGCGAATCAGGGACGTATAGGACAGGCGGGGGGAGGGTGGTGGAAGGCGGAATTCATTAGAGTCGTGCCATAAATGCGAGCGCCATTCCATACTCGAACAATAAACTCGCGGAATTAAAACATAGAGGGAATTACCCCTGCGTCAGAGCGAATCAGGGACGTATAGGACAGGCGGGGGGAGGGTGGTGGAAGGCGGAATTCATTAGAGTCGTGCCATAAATGCGAGCGCCATTCCATACTCGAACAATAAACTCGCGGAATTAAAACATAGAGGGATTTACCCCTGCGTCAGAGCGAATCAGGGACGTATAGGACAGGCGGGGGAGGGTGGTGGAAGGCGGAATTCTTTAGAGTCGTGCCATAAACGCGAGCGCCATTCCATACTCGAACAATAAACTCGCGGAATTAAAACATAGAGGGATTTACCCCTGCGTCAGAGCGAATCATGGACGTATAGGACAGGCGGGGGAGGGTGGTGGAAGGCGGAATTCATTAGAGTCGTGCCATAAACGCGAGCGCCATTCCATACTCGAACAATAAACTCGCGGAATTAAAACATAGAGGGATTTACCCCTGCGTCAGAGCGAATCAGGGACGTATAGGACAGGCGGGGGAGGGTGGTGGAAGGCGGAATTCATTAGAGTCGTGCCATAAACGCGAGCGCCATTCCATACTCGAACAATAAACTCGCGGAATTAAAACATGGAGGGATTTACCCCTGCGTCAGAGCGAATCAGGGACGTATAGGACAGGCGGGGGAGGGTGGTGGAAGGCGGAATTCATTAGAGTCGTGCCATAAACGCGAGCGCCATTCCATACTCGAACAATAAACTCGCGGAATTAAAACATAGAGGGATTTACCCCTGCGTCAGAGAGAATCAGGGACGTAGGGGCAGGCGGAAGGGGAGGGTGTGGATGACGGAATTCATTGAAGCAGTGTCATAAACGCGAGCGAGATTCCATACTCGAACAATAAACTCCCAGAATTAAAACATAGAGGGATTTACAACTGCGTTGGGGCGAATCAGGGACGTGAAGATATGCCGAGAGGGGGTGATGAAGGGTATATATATGGTAAAGGTGGATTTAAATGGAGCCGTACCTTAAACGCGAGCGCCATTCCATACTCGAACAATTAACTCTCAGAATTAAAACATAGAGGGATTTACAACTGCGTCAGAGCGGACGGGTGGGGTGGTGGAATGCGGAATTCATTAATTCAGTGACAAAAACGCGATCGCGATTCCATAATCGAAGAATAAACTCCCGGAATTAAAACATTTATAACTGAATCAGATCGAATCAGGGACAGGGCGACAGACGGATGGGGAGGGGCGGTGTGGTGGAATTAGACGGAATTCATTAAGGCAATGCCATAAACTCAAGCGCGATTCCATACTCGAACAATTAACTCCCAGAATTAAAACATATATAAAAGGATTTAATATTGCGTCATCACAAACAGAGACGGGGCGACATACGGAGGGGATGGTGTGTATGGGGTTGTTGGAATGCATAATTCATTAGAGCCGTGCCATAAACTCGAGCGCGATTCCATAATCGAACAATAAACTCCAGGATTTAAAAATGGAGGGATTTACTCCTGACTCAGAGCGAACTAGCGATGTGGGGTTCTTGCCATTCCACCCCAATACAGGGCATTAGGTGTATATTATTAAGTTGGTATTGAATCAAACCAGCGTTTTGCCACATTTAGCTTCTAGTTTTCAATATTTGACTCGGTGCAAAAGGATCAGAAGAGGCCAACGACTTCATGTGCAGTTTGAAACGAATCACGGGTACAAAAGAGGCCAACACGATAAGGAACCACATGAATCACTGTCGGAGCAACGCCCTCTGGCGTTGTTCCTGATAGTGGCGCACGAGTTATCGCCGTTCCCGGTGCGGTCTGTCAGCTACCGACGGAGATAAACACTGTTAACAATTACGAATCATCAATCTTCTCTCTTGGAACTTAGATCAATGCTTGCTCTATATCAGCGATTTCGCCCTCGGCTGCGCATTCGAAAGAAGGGAAGTATATTGGAGGTATTATTCGGACACCAAACATGAAGCTATATAAACAATGCACATATCGAGTTAACGTGTGTTAGATCAAACTATTAATCTACTCTTTTTATTATGCAGGTAATAATTCGATTTCTTGGTTAATAGATACACTGTTAGAAAATACCGTAAAAAAGTGGTCTAATTTCTCAAACGCGACCATTACGGTGGAATTTACCGTGATCCGAGAAAAAACCACCACCAAGTAAGCACCACAGACTCGATTCCACTGACGATAGCTCGTACTAAGAAGTTGCTGTTATTTTATATTTGATTGTCTTTTGTTTAGACAAGAGTACAGATACATCCAAGTAATACGCAAATAGTGTTACCCGTTATTTAGTTCCGGTAAATATCCGGGCGTGTCTAACCGGATTTTATATCAACCAATATGTCTGCGCTGGTATCCTACGAAATCTTAAACGTGTTCGATTGTAAACAGTGTCTAAATTATCTCCAATATATCACATTTGGGACAAGGATTAAATGTATCGAAATGGCAAGCATGATACCAGATCGACCATGGTTTGATCCGATTCCTGATACATGTGCTGTTGGCATACGACGGGGAAAATGGTCGCGAGATAAAAACACAGATTATCCATGGATCATAGATGCACTTTGTGACATTGACAAAGGTATATGACATTAAAACTGTTCGACAACGCGAGAACCGATAAAGTTGCTATCAACATACCACAAGCATTGGATTTTCACAAGATGTAAACCACCCCCGTGTACGTGGTATCGCCAAACCCGAGGGTATCACCAAACCCGAGAATTGCGGTTTTGATAAATGAGCATACCTTCCCTCAGATGAAGCTATATATCTCCCAGTTAAATGGTGATATCCACTATTCAAAACATAATTTCGCAAAGCAGAATGTTCCCTCAATGGCATAGCGACCATAGCTTGGTATCACCCCGATAAATTTAATAGAAATTCCGACTCATTTCCGATTTTATCATAAATAGTAGACACTTTTTGACTTTATGTAGTTCGTTTGAAACATAATTATCAGTCATAGATGGCGGATAATGCGCGTATCAATAGAAAAATATATGTTTAATTAACCATAAAATTGTCTAGTCTGCAGAGCGGTTCGCAAATATTCTGTATGCGTCCAAGTGTGGGTACCCACCATAATTTAGGGTATCAACGCCGCAGATCGAGATGTCGCCAAACGCAGATCTGGTATGTCAAAGATGCGAATTATATACTTCACATTTGACCGTTTCTGCTTGAAAATATCCCAATTATCATTCGGTCAGGCCGGCACTTGGATCATCTTTAGGGTGGGGTTGCATGTGCAAGGGTGAAAGCGTTTATGTTTGTTTGTGTTTTATGTTCTAATGTCATATTAATATTGTAGGCTATTCTGTGTTATTCGACAATATAGGCCCAGAACTGTTCAACGGATGGAAAAATGAAATAACTGCAGTTGGAAAATTAAAGTACTACAAAGTGAAATTGCAAGTATGTCAACAAGTATGCCAACAAGTAACAAGTATGCCAACAAGTATGCCAACAAGTATGCCAACAAGTAACAAGTATGCCAACAAGTATGCCAACAAGTAACAAGTATGTCAACAAGTATGCCAACAAGTATGCCAACAAGTAACAAGTATGCCAACAAGTAACAAGTATGCCAACAAGTAACAAGTATGCCAACAAGTATGCCAACAAGTAACAAGTATGCCAACAAGTATGCCAACAAGTATGCCAAGTATGCCAACAAGTATGTCAACAAGTATGTCAACAAGTATGCCAACAAGTATGCCAACAAGTAACAAGTATGCCAACAAGTATGCCAACAAGTAACAAGTATGCCAACAAGTATGCCAACAAGTATGCCAACAAGTAACAAGTATGCCAACAAGTATGCCAACAAGTAACAAGTATGCCAACAAGTATGCCAACAAGTATGCCAACAAGTATGCCAACAAGTATGCCAACAAGTATGCCAACAAGTATGCCAACAAGTAACAAGTATGCCAACAAGTAACAAGTATGCCAACAAGTATGCCAACAAGTATGCCAACAAGTAACAAGTATGCCAACAAGTAACAAGTATGCCAACAAGTATGCCAACAAGTAACAAGTATGCCAACATGTATGCCAACAAGTATGCCAACAAGTAACAAGTATGCCAACAAGTATGCCAACAAGTATGTCAACAAGTATGCCAACAAGTATGCCAACGAGTAACAATTATGCCAACAAGTAACAAGTATGCCAACAAGTATGCCAACAAGTAACAAGTATGCCAACAAGTATGCCAACAAGTAACAAGTATGCCAACAAGTATGCCAACAAGTAACAAGTATGCCAACAAGTAACAAGTGTGCCAACAAGTATGCCAACAAGTAACAAGTATGCCAACAAGTATGCCAACAAGTATGCCAAGTATGCCAACAAGTATGTCAACAAGTATGTCAACAAGTATGCCAACAAGTATGCCAACAAGTAACAAGTATGCCAACAAGTATGCCAACAAGTAACAAGTATGCCAACAAGTATGCCAACAAGTATGCCAACAAGTAACAAGTATGCCAACAAGTATGCCAACAAGTAACAAGTATGCCAACAAGTATGCCAACAAGTATGCCAACAAGTATGCCAACAAGTATGCCAATTCAAATGTTTAACCTTAACATAAATTTGAGTTATAAATGTGATAGCTAAAGTCTTTGTTCCTTTATGACTTAAAAGGGGAGGCTTGGTTCGTTGTGTTTTAGAATGGTCGAAAATTATTGCTCGGAATTGAAAAGCTCACACCATGACATATGAAATAAATGTTTTAGAATCTAAAGGCTGTTAGTAGGTATATACATGTTCAATTGATCATTCAATCACGTATCACAATTATATCTGTGTTTTGATTTATCTTTTATAGATATAATAGTACTCACATGCATTAAATTGATCTCTTAAGAGTTTTTTGGATATTGATTGAAATTGCCCCCTGTACCAGGCTCTGCTATAAGGCGTGCCCCATAATTCAGCATACTGTACCTGTATTGTAGTCTGCTATAAGGTATGCCCCATCATTCAGCATACTGTACCTGTATTGTAGTCTGTTATAAGGTATGCCCCATCATTCAGCATACTGTATCAGTATAATTGTCATATTTCAGTGATCTTATTAATGATGTCTAACTTCAATTTCACCAATGTACAATTGCATGCATAATTTGATTGTCCATCAATTGGGAATTTGTGTCAATTTCTATTTTTCTGTTTATGTCCGACCTGGGGCCTGTACTATAGATTTACAATTGCCGTGTTTGAACACGTGTACAAGGTTATGTGGGGCACACAGAAGGTGTCGATTACCATAGACCTCCACTCTTATTCTTACAGTGAAAAGGCGACTTCTTGTAACGCCTCGTTTATATGCATGGTGACCAATAAAATAATAGGTTTACCACATGTGACTTGATTGACCAATGAAAAAAATATTCCTCGGAGACACTCATTGATATGTTATCGCTAGTGCATGGGTAATCCGTGTTCAATTGTATTAGTGGTAATCGGTATCCTTTAAATAATCGCTCAGTGAGTACGCCGCAACCGTTCGTGCATTGTGTTATATGTCATCAATGGTTATCGTCTGTTCCAACAATTCAAGTTTTAAGATGTATTTCAATTTCTAGTTGGGTTGTCATGCAAAATCGCTGGAGTATTATATTGAATACCGTTCTGATCAAACCCAATCACCCATCGGTAATGAGCACACGGGTATAATCTACTCTATTACAATACAGTGGTCTATTGCACTTCACGCCTCCTGTGTACCTCCCATAACCTTGTACACCTGTTCAAACACGGCAATTGTAAATCTATAGTACAGGCGGGGGGTATGGTATCTATTGGACTCGACTGTGTCTCGCCAAATAGATGCTCAAATTCCCCTCATGGACATAAACAGTTTAATGAATTTTATGAGATAATTAACTTCAACCACGATTATGGGGGGGGGGGGGGGTTGTGATATTTACAGAACATTTACATTTTTAACAGAAATATCGCTATTGTATACGGAAGATTGTGCCGAAATAGACTTACTGGGAAATAATACAATTTACTGTAGGAATTTATGGAATTTACCGTTCAATTATATATATACGGAATTTACCGTAAAGTTTACGGTTGATTAAAACAGTGTCATAGCTGCCGGTACTTTATGCCGAACGTATTACGGGATTATTTGTTGTAGGAATTTGCCGTAAAATTATATATACGGAATTTACCGTAAAGTTTACGGTTGAATCCAGCGGTATCATAACTGCCGGTATACTTTATGCTGTAAACAATTACGGGATTTGTTCACAGTGTGTATATTAATAACGACGCGTCGAAGCGCCGAGTTTGGTCGTGAATAGGTAACATATATGTAGTTATATACGTGTGACGTCGCAGGGTAATTTATAATACGGTATCGTCGAAGTTTTCAAGTGTACACACTTTTTGAAGAAAACTCCACGAGACTTCCTGGTTGCACAAAAGAGCGGAATCAGCAATTGACCAACGCGATGAAAAGAAAATTTGAACCCGAAAGAGGTTGTTATAAAAGTTATTCTGATTGGTTGATAAATTGTGACGTTGACGGTTGGAGTTTATCATCGTCAATTATTGCAGAACAAGTCTTGCGACTTTTGGATCTAATATTAATTGATTATACATTCGTAAGTGAATACTAATCTGCTAAATAAATACTGGTAGATGTCACAAACAGTGCTAATGATCAGTCATATTCGTACTTTTTTTGGTAGAAGAAAGAGTCAATCGTTGTTTTGAAATCAATCAAATATGTTATTTCCACTATCATATCGGGAAGGCTATTCCACGGCCATACTATATACGCTGCGTGAAGAAGTAATTCCCTATATATCTTTGATATGTTCAATCGAGATTATGTTCAATTGACGTCACGCAGGATTGACACAATCATTCGATGTCAAATTAAATTATGATGAAATTCGCTTATAGGAACTATGGTTAGAGGAGCAAAACGAGTCATGTTACTACGAATCGAGCGGCTGGTTCAATTTGAGCAACGACTATGCAGTCTAATGCGGGAAATTCGGCTACACCTGTCTGAGTATCTACTTTATGGGAGTAACTCAGTAAAAGTACATTTTAATAAGAGATTTTCATATCAAAGTTAATATAATTGATCAGTGAATGAATATTTCTATCTATAGCTGTCGCCTGTCATTGTTTGGGCGACTCCCATGTTTATTTGCGCACATTGAACGTCTCTTATTGAATATACTGGTTTCTGATGAAAAACTGTACGAAAATCTGAAAACGTAGTAAAATCTATATTGACCAGATTTGCATTATATAGTGGGCACATCTGGAAATCTAGCTAGCTAGAGAGAGAGAGAGAGAGAGAGAGAGAGAGGGGGGAGAGAGTGTGTGTGGGGTGTGATATGCATGGGGTGTGCAAAACTGCAGCGGATCGTTATGACTAGTAACGCTCTGCTTGGAGAGAGAGAGAGAGAGATGGAGAGAGAAAGAGGGTGAATGATAGCTAGGTATATATATAGAGACAGGGGAGAGAGATGGAGGGAGATAGAGAGTGAATGATAGCTAGATATATAGAGAGGGAGAGAGGAGAGGGAGAGAGAATGAGAGAGATAAAGAGATAGAGAGAGAGAGAGAGGGAGAGAGCGAGAGAGAGAGAGAGAGAGAGAGAGAGAGAGAGAGAGAGAGAGAGAGAGAGGGGGGAGAGACCGGGGTGTGCAAAACTGCCTATCGGCTATATCGGATCATTATGACTAGTTAGATAATTTTCTGGAGTCACTTAATAACCTCCCCAGATAACAGCCGAGATTGATCGTCTTGGTCGAAATAATGTGATTATACTGAACATTGTCGATTTACTAACCACGTTATGTATCGGAGAATTAACCAAGGTCACATGGTATCGACTCCGTAAAACACGCTTTGTAGTTCGTTTATCTGCTCAAACGATTCCAGATCTTTCCATTTCGTTGATCTTTGAATTCCGGAATTGGTTTGGTCACGTGCGAAAGCGATACGAAATCGTAATGCGTTGTACAGGGGCGTGGCGAAACGGAGAGAGGGGGCTTGTGTGTCTACCCCCTCCCAACTTTCCAATAGTTGGTAATGCCATTCCTGGCACAATTTACCCCACATATAGATTGAAATTGTTCTCATTGCTAGTTATTCCAACTAGTATTAGCGAGGATCTTTTTGTTTTAGGGGGTGTCATAGAAAGCTTGACTTATGTATATACCAGTTCGAAAGTTCCAAAATTCAAAGGCGAGGGGGTGTAAACAGATTGGTCTGGAAATTTCAAGGTGTACACCCCAACACGGAGACCCTCTAGCCACGTCCCTGGTGCTGTATTAGCTGTTACGATTTCGGCTGGAGACATTGTGCTGTATTATCTGTCCGGGTACATGGAGTGATTTAGAAATTAAATTTCTGGATTTTTTACCCCATATAGCGTGAACCCTCTTTACCATTTGATAACTAGAGACCATTATCAACAGCTCAACCATTGACCCACATATTCTGCCTCGTATACTCATTATGCCTAGTTTGTCTTTTGAAATGTACAATTGTGGTTTGATTAGTTTCGTGGAATCAATGTTACCAAAAATACCCATTCCGGACTTTGGTTCTGGGAAAGGAACCAACATAATAACCAAGAAACGGGACATTTGCATCCAATACATTTATTGACTCTTTGGTTCATCAAAGGTATTTCAGGATCCTGGTCACTTAAAATAATGGGAAATATCTGGGAAAATATCAGGAATAGTTTATCCCGCCTGGGTATCAACAGGAAATTACCGGGATCCCGGTCGGGACTATTTCGAAATTCCTCCGGGATTCCGGACTTTGGGATGTATACCTGATAACTCACTGAACTACTGGCTATTCCAGTATATTTATACGTCGTATGGTGATATTTTGTTGTTGTGGTTTATTCTGAGCCACCATGGCGACGAGATAGCAGGGCGACGGAAACCAGTCTAACACTATATATATAGTTCACTCAGAAATCATACTTTACTCCCACCCATATTACATGGAGCATGACAAATGAGATAACTATTTACACATACAACATTAATGTTCGCCATAAAACCATAGAAAGGGTAAGCCTACATATATAACCCTTGATATGTGCGTATATATATAGTCGTGCAGGTTTGTGTGTTTTCTTAGTATTATGGGATCATAATCTATAACATCACATCAGTGCATCGCGGTATATCGGGATTCTCGTGTTTTCGGGATTAATCGGGATTGCGGGTACTCTTAGTCCCAATGAGGTGTGGGACTTAACTCCTGCTTATCCACTCAGAATGGGCTTCAGTCAAGTGTTTTCACTCTTCGGCCATTAACTTGTCTAATAGAATCACACGTTTTAACATAATTTTCTTTACATATCATTCTGTATACACTCTTATAACTAATGTGTAGAAACGATTACACATCAAATGTGTAAACCCGGTTAATACACATAGCAATGTGTAGTTTTACATACAAATACATTGACCAGTGACGTTCTACACATAATGGGTATATTTTGTTACACGCAATTGTGTAAGAACGTCGAGCATGCATGCGCATTGCGATGCCTTCAGTGTCATTGTCTGCTACGTGACGGCCATATTGTTTGAGTATATTTTTTGGAATACAATCTACAGCGATCGTAGACAAGGATGTAAGTTCGGAATTCCAATGTGTGGGTATAGTATTAATAGTATATGAGGATTTATTTGTTAAAACTTTCATGGCGATTACTGCGCTTAGACTCTTGTTATGATTGTTGTAATAATACTAATATTATGCAATCACGCCTCGACCCTGGTTTGTTCATTCAAAGCAAAAACTCACAGTACAGAACAAAATACTACATCCCACTATGCGCCATGAAAGTTTGAACATATAAATCTGCATATATCTTCAATACTACACCCACAGGTCGGACTACTGAACCCGCATTTCTTGTCTACGAACTGTGTGTGTAAGAACCTACACAAAATGTGTAAGGGATATGTGTTGATTTTATACACACAGTTGTGTATAAATGTGTAAAAATTTACCCATTTATGTGTAAAAATTGTTACACAATATGTGTACGAATATGAAACTACACATATACTACACAAATATGTTTAAGATCAAAATTGAATAATGATTGTGTAGCAGGGCTACACATTTTGTGTAGAAAACCTACACATTAGTCATAAGAGTGTATTATCTACAATAAGCAAGTTTAAATCTAGAACTTTAACTTTAGGGTCAAAGTTGATTGGTCACCGGACTTTTAACCTCGCCACCGCTTTGCTTTGTGTGACTTGTTAGGGAGGAGCGCGTTACGCTACATTACGATGGCTCCGTAGTTTTCACCTACGATTATGTATGTGCCAGTGACGAGTCGCTTTAACAACTCACTCTTTCGGAAATGACTGGAATCCTGAAATAACGTATGTAATTTATTTGGTAATTCAAGTTGAAAAATGTCTCTGTAAGTACGATTTCTGATTTGTTGAGATCTGCTAACTTCAGTTTTGATTCACCAGACTCTTCCACTAGCCGAAACATGCAGAATATGAAAAGAGCATGCAAGTAAACCACATTAAGCGCTGCCATGTGTTGCGTAATCGAGTTCAACCGGATGGGGGTGTTTACTATAGATTCTATTAAAGTGATGTGAAACACTCCGGTAGGGTGATCAAATAGAATAATCTTGCTCAAAGTAGTAATTTTTACAAATATTATATCCAAATTGACAACAAACACCGCCATTCTTATATATTAATTAATTACAGTGACTCTCGATGGCGAAATCGTTTTCGTTAGCTTATCGCAGATAGTTGCGTCCCGAATTGAGAAGTAAATATTTTCAATTGCGCACAGTTCAGACGATGTTTTCTATGGGGTGGTAAGGTCGATTTGTTTGAAATTTTCGGCGATGTTACTAGAATGCAAAATTCCTCCAGTTGGCATAGTGCCTGGATACCAACTTACTAGTTTCACGCACCCGAATAAGTACATAATATATCTTTAACAGGCAGTTGATCGGGTGATGCTTCTAGAAACTCCATGGAACATACCCGGGTGTTTGATCACCGGAAAAATGATATCTCACTTCATAGCATGTACTGCCAGTAATAACGCTTTTCGTTCATTTAAAAAAATAATGCATGATGATTGGTGGATTGAATTAAATTACAATGGAGATAAACGCACCCTGTTTCCATGGATATTCGGGGATTCCAGCATGAGAAACAAGCCGACTGATTCACAAACTGTTTTCATGCTCCAATGTCTCAACTCATACCTCCAAAATATCAAATAATTGCTTTATTATATGATCCAAATAATAGCATGAATGGATATTGGGAAAACGAAATTATATACAAAAGATGGACAGAATAACGAAAAGTATTTATATACAAAAATACAGTGACCTCCCAAACGTCTTCGTCGTCACCATCAATATTTGCATCATCATCATCACCACCACCACCACCACCACCACCACCATCATCATCATTATCACCACCATAATAGTCGTCATCATCATAATAATCATCATCATCATCATCACCAATATAATCATCATCATCATCATCATCAACATCACCACCACAATCATCATCATCATCATCATAATCATCATCATCACCACCATAATAATCGTAGTTGTCCCCGTCGTCATCATCGTAATCATCATCATCATCATCATCACAACAATGACGATGATGATGATGATGATGATCATCATCATCATCATCAGACATCATCATCATCATCAACATAATAATCATCATCATCATCATCGTCATCATCATCATCATCACCACCACCATAATAGTCGTAGTTGTCCTCGTGACAACACCACTACCACCACCACCACCACCACCACAACCAAAACCATGACGATGGTGATGATGATGATGATGATGATGATAATGATGATGATCATCATCATCAAACATCATGTTCATCATCATCAACATCATCATCATCATCATCATCATCATCGTCATCATCATCATCATCATCATCATCATCATCATCATCATCATCGTCATCATCATCATCAATATCATCACCACCATAATAGTCGTAGTTGTCCTCGTGACACCACCACCACCATCACCACCACCACCACCACCACAACTACCACCACCACAACCATCTTCATCATCGTCATCATCGTCATCATAATAAGCTTCATCATTTCAATACATTGCTATAAACAGCAGTACTTCAAATGGCTCCGGACATCACTCGAAATAAGCATACAAATTTGATATCACACCACTCACTGCACCATGCACTTATGGGAATTTACAAAACGCTGGGGAATTTACAAAACGCTGGGGAATTTACAAAACGCTGAGCAATCGTGTTATTTCTCAGCGATCTTTACCATTAATTTATCTGTCTTTGAGGGGCAGTTTACCACAGTGCGATGTGTAATTTTGGCACTCGTATATAGCTTCGTTATTTATAATCGGTTATAAATCTGTCTCATGTGGATGTATTATGTCGATCAATAGTATCACTATCATTCCCACATACGTGCACCCCTGATTAAAAACATATTATGGACTTGATCGGCTAAGTGAAAGTGATAAGTTAGTATTCAGGCTCTATGCCAATTGAGGGTATGTAACATTCTACTAACATAACCAAAAATCTGAAGCAAATCGACCACACCACTCCATAGAAAACATCGTCCGAACTACGCTCAAATGTAAATATTTACTTCTCGATTCGGGATGCAATTATCGGAGATAAACTTACGAAAATGATTTCGCCGTCGAGAGTCACTGCATTTCATTTATATATAAGAATGGCGGTGCGTGTTGTCGATATAATATTTGTAACATATAACTACTTTGAGGAAGATTATTCACTATTTCTATTTGATCACCGTATTGGAGTGTATCACATCACTTTAACATCCAAATAGTATATAGCACAAACTTCTAATCTAGTCAGTTAGCCTTACCGCGGAAAATTATCAAATTTGGTTGATATCACAGAACAATGCTATCCAAATTAACATGCATGGATCTACGAAGTATGGCCTATTCCTATTTGAAATATCACTTACGCCCCTCATTATTTCAGTTGGATATATATCTACAACAAAACTTAATATTTCTATTCCATGCAGGCGTCAATCTAAGATGCATACGTTCAAATACGTTTAGTCATAATTTCAGCGCCTCATCCGTGATGAAAATTGAATGCGACAAAATCATATCCCTGATCGGGCAACTATTTATGTCGCAATTTTACTTAGATGGTTTACAGTTCATGTCTAGACTATATATATTAGGCTGAATTGGTAAAGTAGGCACATTTCTGTTAATACATGATCTCCAAAATCTAAACCAATAGGCGTTATGTCATATACCCCTAGATTTATATGTCGTCTGCTTCGATACAAAAACAACAAATCGATGTTTCTTATCATTCGTGCCCATTTTGACTAAACGAAAAAGCAGAATTTTGTTTCATCATAAATCTGCTTATATAATTGAAAAATAATATATATTCCAAAAATCTCCGATCTTGATTAACATTGCGTTCAGATTGGGCGAGATTTTAATATCATGGGTCAAAACTTTTATGACGGGAGCTGCGCTGGTGCAGCATTAACGATCCTGTGCCAGTGCATTATCTTATATATGACAGTCTCCCATAGGGAGCCTCGCATATATAAGAGCATGCACTGGCTTACATGGCCAATGTAAATATTGTTATGCCAATGCATTCTCTTATATATGAGAGGCTCCATATAGGAGATTCGCATATATAAGAGAATGCATTGGCACAGAGTTTCCGCAAAATTTCACTAAGCTACAGTCATGAAAGGGTTAATTATAAATTAGACCTGTCTGGAGACCAACGCGAGGAACACACTGGACAAGAGTTAGTGGCCGGAAAGAAAATGACAATCGGTGCCTATACAGTAATGCCCTAAATAATCGACTCCTTAACCGCAGCAGAATTATTGGTAACTTTTCAGGATTTAGTCAGAAATATGGCTTGTTGCCATTCATCGGAAAGCTCTCAGTGAGAGCTAAATCCTGAAAAGTTACTCATAATTATGTTGTGGTTAAGGAGTCGATTATCTAGGGCATTACTGTACGTGACCGTATATACCAACAGTTTCAACATGATATATCGATATGAAAATTGTAAATGACAAGCTTATTCTACGGCGTACTTGTTCCGGAATGTTTCGTTATTATCGTAGAATACTTCCCGGAGAATGATAGACAAGACACTATTTAACTGCTGGTTCGGTTTACTCCCTAATCATAAAAAGGGGGAATGCTGCAAGCATGCATGTTTTTGTTTCCCTGTTCATTGGCAGCTTTGTTACGCCACCTGCCCAAGTCTGAGTTTAGTGAGCCTGGCATTTGCAGAATGAGGTCAGGCCTTGTCTTCTCTGGAAAGTTATTATCAAATTTCTATAGAAACTTAGATTCTATTTCTTTTTTAGTTTTGTTTCTCTATATCCTCAAATTGGCAGTCGACAAAATATACGCATTTTGGGAACTTCAATCTGAGTCTATGTCTCCCACAGAAAATGAGGCCATGCAGACTGAGGTCCCAAGAGGGTGAATTTAGTGATGCTAGCCCTCTATGCTGGATAACGTCACTAAATTCACCATCTGGGGACCTCATTCTGCAAATGGCAGGCACATTAAATCCAGACTTGCACCTGCCTACCTCCATTTCTGTTGGTAGCTTATGTATAACTCTTTCTATACTAAATATGGTTTGTATAGTAGTTATCCCTCAGGAAATATTCAGATAATATGTTCAACAAACGACCATATTGGTTAGTTATATTATATTATCTGAATATTTCCATACAATAAATAGGACTTCTCCTGTACCTGTGTTAGCTGTCGTCTGCTTATTTATAATGTAATGTATCGTGATTTATGTATTGCCACAAATACTATGAAAAGTAGCACTTAGTATGTGATTATTTATAAACTAAATGTTGTTACATTTTGACAGCGATCGTCTTGTATCAAGTGTGTCATATATCAAATTCAACGTGGTGATGGCGCCCTAATTGAACGTGGTGATGGCGCCCTAATTGAACGTGGTGATGGCGCCCTAATTGAACGTGGTGATGGCGCCCTAATTGTGTGCATTATGATGGTGATTGTTTTTATGTTGTTGTAATAGTTTATTCTCAGACACAAATGTGTAACATGAGATATAGAACATATATACAAGGTTGTGTGCACATAATTATACAGTAATACAAATAAACGAAGTCACTACATGAAAGCAAGTACATAAATGCCAGTGTAAACCTGCAAGGAAATGTCAATCGACTTCAAGTATAAATATTAATAAAGCTGTGTTATTTAATTTCATTGATCTTAAGCCCTTTCGTGATGTAAATTGACAGTTTCTTCATTGTATTCTCGTTAGTGTCATTGAGAAGGTCATAAAACGCTTCATGGGAGCCAGTTGTCCAAGGCACTAAGGGTAGCGAATAGTGAGACAATTAATACAAAATAAACCAAACTATGACATTTGTCCGATGACCTTGACCGTAGCAAATGACCTTTACCCTACATATCATAGTGGCCTAGTCAGTTTGGTGCAGTATTGATGGCACTATAAGTTCACACTATTTCTTTAAACACAAGGCTCATTGGTTGCAAACAGTTGGTTTTTTCAACTTTTCTCCAAATATTTGATGCCGTTGGCATGGAAACCTAATTTTATCCCGACACATGACCCCTCACTCGTGCACCCCCTCCAAAAAGTGCCCCTATAACTAAGCAACATATACCTGACGTTTCATCCTTTAGTCACTAAAATTTTCTTTAGTCACTAAAGTCTTAGTGATCCCACTAATATTTCCTGAACACCGGTCCAGATGAATAATAGATCATTCCAATGTATACTTTTATAACTGACTCGGAGAATCCATTTAGTGTAGGAATAAAACTTAAATAGATATAGGTTGGTTTATACATCACATAAATTTTCAGTCAGTCCAAAATGCCATTAAGCGAGCGTTGTATAGTGTCCGATTGCTGCCGAACAAATCGTTACGATGACGATGTCGATTACGATTATGATTACCGTGACGATGATGGTGACAATGGTGATGATGATGGTGGTGGTGATGATGATGATGATCTTGACGATGGAAACAAATGCAGGTACCTCTTCTCCCGCATATATTAGAATCGGGTGTGGAATACACGGGGTACCTAACTCCGCGTTACATGATCTTCAAAATCAAGTTTCTTGGTTTAAAAAAAAAAACAGTTTTGTTAACCCTTTACCCAACAGAACGGCCCTGTGCCAATGCATTCTCTTATATATGCGAGTCGACCATAGGTCGCCTCTCATATATAAGAGAATGCATTGGCTTAACACATTACAAATTATAAAATTGCTAAAGAATGTAAGAAAAAATGGTAAAAAGTGTTAAAAAAAGATTTTGTTTAGGCCAATGCATTCTCTTATATATGCGAGGCGACCTATGGTCGACTCGCATATATAAGAGAATGCATTGGCACAGGGCATAACTGTAACCATCACAATGTGGTCAAGGAGCCGGTTCCAATGATATCCATATTTGTATGGTTCTATTGAGACAGACCGAAGATATTTTAGGCTGTTGAAGCTTTATTTGGCCGGTTTGTTGGGTAAAGGGTTAATACCACAAAAAATTAATGTACTCTAACAAATAACTAGTGGGTATAATACATAATGATATCTTTCAGTTTTTGGAGTTTTCATTGGGATTTCAGCTCAACTTAAATTCTCGCCGCATGAGCAGCCATAATAATTTAATCCCAGTACGTAAACACTTGTACACAAAACAGATACTAAAGAACGCTCTTTATAAGTACCTCGTTTCGGACAACAAAAACTCCAAGATTGAACATTGACCGCAGATTGATTCCCCCATGTTCCTATGCATCCGTCCTGAATTTTTACCAAAACCCTGCCAGGTTTGGAGTTTGGGTTTGGGATGATCCCCCGGGAAGATTTGAAAGGGCTGTAAGCCCTCTCCTACAACCCACGTTTGAATGCCATAGTGCCGCTGAAGAGCGTTTGTTGAGTTGGTTGTGAGTGTTTAATAGTGATTAGATGTTTGCCTGTAGAATATGGTTTACATGCCACCCTAACAGGAAGCAAAGCCCCCCCCGATACCAGAACCCTGTTCCAATGCATTCTCTTATATATGCGAGTCGACCATAGGTCGCCTCGCATATATAAGAGAATGCATTGGCCTAACAATATGTACCTTGATCGTGTATATATGCGAGGCGACCTATATGGTTGACTCGCATATATAAGAGAATGCATTGGCCTAACAATATGTACCTTGATCGTGTATATGCGAGGCGACCTATATGGTTGACTCGCATATATAAGAGAATGCACTGGCCTAACAATATGTACCTTGATCGTGTATATGCGAGGCGACCTATATGGTTGACTCGCATATATAAGAGAATGCACTGGCCTAACAATATGTACCTTGATCGTGTATATGCGAGGAGACCTATATGGTTGACTCGCATATATAAGAGAATGCATTGGCCTAACAATATGTACCTTGATCGTGTATATGCGAGGAGACCTATATGGTTGACTCGCATATATAAGAGAATGCATTGGCCTAACAATATGTACCTTGATCGTGTATATATGCGAGGCGACCTATATGGTTGACTCGCATATATAAGAGAATGCATTGGCCTAACAATATGTACCTTGATCGTGTATATGCGAGGCGACCTATATGGTTGACTCGCATATATAAGAGAATGCATTGGCCTAACAATATGTACCTTGATCGTGTATATGCGAGGCGACCTATATGGTTGACTCGCATATATAATAGAATGCATTGGCCTAACAATATGTACCTTGATCGTGTATATATGCGAGGCGACCTATATGGTTGACTCGCATATATAAGAGAATACATTGGCCTAACAATATGTACCTTGATCGTGTATATGCGAGGCGACCTATATGGTTGACTCGCATATATAAGAGAATACATTGGCCTAACAATATGTACCTTGATCGTGTATATGCGAGGAGACCTATATGGTTGACTCGCATATATAAGAGAATACATTGGCCTAACAATATGTACCTTGATCGTGTATATGCGAGGAGACCTATATGGTTGACTCGCATATATAAGAGAATACATTGGCCTAACAATATGTACCTTGATCGTGTATATGCGAGGCGACCTATATGGTTGACTCGCATATATAAGAGAATGCACTGGCCAGCGCAGCTCCCTTCACGAAGGGGTTAACATTTATAGCTGAAATTACTACAAATAGATTGTTAGTTGATAATTGTTTCTTTCTTTTACATGGGGTGGTGGAAGCTTCGGTAATGCTCTTTATAAGTACCGCGTTTTGTGCAACAAAAACTCCAACGGATGAGCATTGGCAGCAGATTGATTCCCCCTTGTACCTCTTCATCCGCATAGATTATAATCGGGTGTGGAATACCCAACCCCGCGTTACCTGATCGGTATCATCAAAGAAATAAGACTTCATTTAAGTGGGACTAGATAATTATTGGGAAAGGTGTCTTAGAGACACTAGCGCGTGTAGAGCGGTATGTTCTATGTGTGTGTCTTTGTTACTTCTCATCACTTAATGCCTTTCTCCACGGGTATCAATAGACGACATATTCCATAGCAAATGGTGTATGTCGATTTTCTTAATGCTTTCGTGCAGTGATCGGGCGTCGTATTCATTCCGGGTTTTCTGTTTCTTCAGGAAGATCTCCGAAGACGTTATCCGATTGTCACATGTGAGTACAGGACCAGATATTTAAAGTGCAATTCTTCGTTCGGATCCAGTTTAAAACCAGATGATGTGATTTTACGCTTGTGGTAAGTTGTTTATTTTTAATAATAATAATAATAATAATAATGACTAGTTTTATATATCGATTAACCAATTACTCGCTCTAACACCCTTGGTACAATAAGGTTCCGTTTGCTGAAAATATGTATTCAGGGTTCTAGACTAATATTTATGTGACTTATTTTCTTTATATTTACGCCCAAAATAAAGTTTAGTCAAAAGTGTTGGGTTATCCAAAGTTGGGTTGGGTCAAATTCCAGAAGTTGGGTTCAATTGTTGGGGTTATATTAGATTAGTTAAGAGTATTCCCAATTCTCTCATAATCAAAAACACACTCGTTGCAAACGAGCGCACCGTTACCGGACTGGCGACTGGCGTTTATTGGAAACATGAAAACTGCATACCAGTGAGCACATGGCACATTTACATGGAGTACAATTTACCTGGTCTGCGACGACGGTCAGGAAAAACCTCCTTTTATATAGGAGGAAATCTGTTTTCCGAAACCCAATCAAAGTCGCAGCTCAAATGTTAGGAAATTCATCTGTACAAATAATATCCTATGCAATGAGTATAAATACATATTGTTATGACTTTACATGCAGAATCGATAGCCGTGTAACTTTCGTATATTTCATGTTATAACATAATCTATTCATTTACACATATATTTGTACACTGAATTTGAATTATCTATCATCACTGTGATTATAAGTTTACGATCTAAGTCCGGCGAAGGCTAAGGCTAGAATGATACTCCACTATCACCGTGTTACTGACCACAACTCATTTCGCCGAATTTGGGCGTTTATCTGATGGCTGTTTTTCATCTGACGTGTGTGTCGGATAAATGATGTGGAGGATTTATGTAAATGTTAGCCCAAACTACATTTCCAAGTAACGATGGTTTTGTTGTTTATTTTGAGGAATAATACCGCATCAGATGAATTTAGCCCAAATATGTTAACAGTTGTCGTGTAGAACATTTGCAGTAGGTTAGCGTTATTTAGTATTTGTGGATGTCCTTTAACATGGGGAAAATAGACTACTGCGCTTGAACGAGCATGTGAATTTGTCGTTTTTAATGTATAGCAACTTGATAATCAATAACAGAGGCATTCTCTGTCAAATACAGTCGCTCTATTTACGGTATTATTTGCGGAACTTTCTAAAGTAAACTACGCGTAAACGGGGGGATCTACTAAAAGACGGGACGGGACGCTTTTCCGGGACGGGACGGAACGATTTGTCTAAAAGACGGGACGGGACGGAACGAATATTTAAAAGTCATTTTATTCGGAAATGAAAGAGTTTAGAGGCACAAACATGGTCTCAACTTGTTTATTGGTATCTACTCTATACGAATGTGATGTTTTCCCGATAAAATTGAGCGTATGCTGAACGGTGAGCGTTCGAATAACGAAGCGTCGAAATTAGGGAAATTTATCACTTCTGGGACGATAATCTAAACACTAAAAGTCATATTTCGTTTACATTTTCATGTTTGAGTAACGGATTATTGCAGAAAATGTTTGTCTAATATATACTAAATAGTAAAATAGAAGTTTGAACTTGTTTTCTGCTGATAAAAGTAGTGTTTTTATCGACGGGACGATGACATCCGCATTCTTGAAAAATCTCCATTCCGCCGAACGAAAATCTTCGTAAATCTTAACAGAAAAACTAGCATTATGTTCACATTTTCATGTTTGGGTGACGGATTATTGCAGAAAATGCTAGTCTAATATATACTAAATAGTAAAATAGAAGTTTGAACTTGTTTTCTGATGGTAAAAGTAGTGTTTTTATCGACGGGACGATGACACCTCCATTCTTGAAAAATCTGCATTCCGCCGAACGAAAATCTTCGAAAATCTTAACAGAAAAACTAGCATTATGTTCACATTTTCATGTTTGGGTGACGGATTTTTGCAGAAAATGCTAGTCTAATATATACTAAATAGTAAAATAGAAGTTTGAACTTGTTTTCTGATGGTAAAAGTAGTGTTTTTATCGACGGGACGATGACACCTCCATTCTTGAAAAATCTGCATTCCGCCGAACGAAAATCTTCGAAAATCTTAACAGAAAAACTAGCATTATGTTCACATTTTCATGTTTGGGTGACGGATTTTTGCAGTAAATGCTAGTCTAATATATACTAAATAGTAAAATAGAAGTTTGAACTTGTTTTCTGATGGTAAAAGTAGTGTTTTTATCGACGGGACGATGACACCTCCATTCTTGAAAAATCTCCATTCCGCCGAACGAAAATCTTAACAGAAAAACTAGCATTATGTTCACATTTTCATGTTTGGGTGACGGATTTTTGCAGAAAATGCTAGTCTAATATATACTAAATAGTAAAATAGAAGTTTGAACTTGTTTTCTGATGGTAAAAGTAGTGTTTTTATCGACGGGACGATGACACCTCCATTCTTGAAAAATCTGCATTCCGCCGAACGAAAATCTTCGAAAATCTTAACAGAAAAACTAGCATTATGTTCACATTGTCATGTTTGGGTGACGGATTTTTGCAGAAAATGCTAGTCTAATATATACTAAATAGTAAAATAGAAGTTTGAACTTGTTTTCTGATGGTAAAAGTAGTGTTTTTATCGACGGGACGATGACACCTCCATTCTTGAAAAATCTCCATTCCGCCGAACGAAAATCTTCGAAAATCTTAACAGAAAAACTAGCATTATGTTCACATTTTCATGTTTGGGTGACGGATTTTGGCAGAAAATGCTAGTCTAATATATACTAAATAGTAAAATAGAAGTTTGAACTTGTTTTCTGATGGTAAAAGTAGTGTTTTTATCGACGGGACGATGACACCTCCATTCTTGAAAAATCTCCATTCCGCCGAACGAAAATCGTCGAAAATCTTAACAGAAAAACTAGCATTATGTTCACATTTTCATGTTTGGGTGACGGATTTTTGCAGAAAATGCTTGTCTAATATATACTAAATAGTAAAATAGAAGTTTGAACTTGTTTTCTGATGGTAAAAGTAGTGTTTTTATCGACGGGACGATGACACCTCCATTCTTGAAAAATCTCCATTCCGCCGAACGAAAATCTTCGAAAATCTTAACAGAAAAACTAGCATTATGTTCACATTTTCATGTTTGGGTGACGGATTTTTGCAGAAAATGCTAGTCTAATATATACTAAATAGTAAAATAGAAGTTTGAACTTGTTTTCTGATGGTAAAAGTAGTGTTTTTATCGACGGGACGATGACACCTCCATTCTTGAAAAATCTGCATTCCGCCGAACGAAAATCTTCGAAAATCTTAACAGAAAAACTAGCATTATGTTCACATTTTCATGTTTGGGTGACGGATTTTTGCAGAAAATGCTAGTCTAATATATACTAAATAGTAAAATAGAAGTTTGAACTTGTTTTCTGATGGTAAAAGTAGTGTTTTTATCGACGGGACGATGACACCTCCATTCTTGAAAAATCTCCATTCCGCCGAACGAAAATCGTCGAAAATCTTAACAGAAAAACTAGCATTATGTTCACATTTTCATGTTTGGGTGACGGATTTTTGCAGAAAATGCTAGTCTAATATATACTAAATAGTAAAATAGAAGTTTGAACTTGTTTTCTGATGGTAAAAGTAGTGTTTTTATCGACGGGACGATGACACCTCCATTCTTGAAAAATCTGCATTCCGCCGAACGAAAATCGTCGAAAATCTTAACAGAAAAACTAGCATTATGTTCACATTTTCATGTTTGGGTGACGGATTTTTGCAGAAAATGCTAGTCTAATATATACTAAATAGTAAAATAGAAGTTTGAACTTGTTTTCTGATGGTAAAAGTAGTGTTTTTGTCGACGGGACGATGACATCCGCATTCTTGAAAAATCTGCATTCCGCCGAACGAAAATCGTCGAAAATCTTAGGGACATGACAATCTGCGGGATGGGATGGGATATGGGACAAAACGACAATCTGCGGGACAGAATTTCAAATTGCGTGGGACGGCGGATATCTCGAGGAATACAGGGCGTATGGGGCTCATTTTGGTGTCTAACGAAAGGCCCACGTTCGCCCTATCCACACATATTAACCCCGTCACTAACCAAACAGCAGAAGTTGCATTATAAAAGTAGTGTTTTTATCGACGGGACGATGACACCTCCATTCTTGAAAAATGTGCATTCCGCCGAACGAAAATCTTAACAGAAAAACTAGCATTATGTTCACATTTTCATGTTTGGGTGACGGATTTTTGCAGAAAATGCTAGTCTAATATATACTAAATAGTCAAATAGAAGTTTGAACTTGTTTTCTGATGGTAAAAGTAGTGTTTTTATCGACGGGACGATGACACCTCCATTCTTGAAAAATCTCCATTCCGCCGAACGAAAATCTTCGAAAATCTTAACAGAAAAACTAGCATTATGTTCACATTTTCATGTTTGGGTGACGGATTTTGGCAGAAAATGCTAGTCTAATATATACTAAATAGTAAAATAGAAGTTTGAACTTGTTTTCTGATGGTAAAAGTAGTGTTTTTATCGACGGGACGATGACACCTCCATTCTTGAAAAATCTCCATTCCGCCGAACGAAAATCGTCGAAAATCTTAACAGAAAAACTAGCATTATGTTCACATTTTCATGTTTGGGTGACGGATTTTTGCAGAAAATGCTTGTCTAATATATACTAAATAGTAAAATAGAAGTTTGAACTTGTTTTCTGCTGATAAAAGTAGTGTTTTTGTCGACGGGACGATGACATCCGCATTCTTGAAAAATCTGCATTCCGCCGAACGAAAATCTTCGAAAATCTTAACAGAAAAACTAGCATTATGTTCACATTTTCATGTTTGGGTGACGGATTTTTGCAGAAAATGCTAGTCTAATATATACTAAATAGTAAAATAGAAGTTTGAACTTGTTTTCTGATGGTAAAAGTAGTGTTTTTATCGACGGGACGATGACACCTCCATTCTTGAAAAATCTCCATTCCGCCGAACGAAAATCGTCGAAAATCTTAACAGAAAAACTAGCATTATGTTCACATTTTCATGTTTGGGTGACGGATTTTTGCAGAAAATGCTAGTCTAATATATACTAAATAGTAAAATAGAAGTTTGAACTTGTTTTCTGATGGTAAAAGTAGTGTTTTTATCGACGGGACGATGACACCTCCATTCTTGAAAAATCTGCATTCCGCCGAACGAAAATCGTCGAAAATCTTAACAGAAAAACTAGCATTATGTTCACATTTTCATGTTTGGGTGACGGATTTTTGCAGAAAATGCTAGTCTAATATATACTAAATAGTAAAATAGAAGTTTGAACTTGTTTTCTGATGGTAAAAGTAGTGGTTTATCGACGGGACGATGACACCTCCATTCTTGAAATATCTGCATTCCGCCGAACGAAAATCTTCGAAAATCTTAACAGAAAAACTAGCATTATGTTCACATTTTCATGTTTGGGTGACGGATTTTTGCAGAAAATGCTAGTCTAATATATACTAAATAGTAAAATAGAAGTTTGAACTTGTTTTCTGATGGTAAAAGTAGTGTTTTTATCGACGGGACGATGACACCTCCATTCTTGAAAAATCTGCATTCCGCCGAACGAAAATCGTCGAAAATCTTAACAGAAAAACTAGCATTATGTTCACATTTTCATGTTTGGGTGACGGATTTTTGCAGAAAATGCTAGTCTAATATATACTAAATAGTAAAATAGAAGTTTGAACTTGTTTTCTGATGGTAAAAGTAGTGTTTTTATCGACGGGACGATGACATCCGCATTCTTGAAAAATCTCCATTCCGCCGAACGAAAATCGTCGAAAATCTTAACAGAAAACTAGCATTATGTTCACATTTTCATGTTTGGGTGACGGATTTTTGCAGAAAATGCTAGTCTAATATATACTAAATAGTAAAATAGAAGTTTGAACTTGTTTTCTGATTGTACCTGGATAGTTGAATTATAAAAATCATACACCAAGCCTGTTTTATAAGGAAGCGTATTGGTGTCATCTATGTAGGAAAAATAAATCCTAATTAGGACATAATTATCTCCTAATTAGGACTTAGTATCTCCTAATTGGGACATAGTATCGCAGAAACGGTAAAGTTACTATAGTCCGGGAGCTAATAGGGGTAACCTTGCACCCCCCTGGGACTTAACTTCACCCCACTCGTTTTGTTCCTTTTGTCCTTCAACTTTTAAGCAATGTTAACAAGAAAAAAAGTGGCCGTGTAGACTCCAGACAAGATGGCGTCCATCATGGCCGCCGTTTTTCAGCCCAGACCCTAAGTCAGTTTTATGGAAATTATAGCGGGAAAATCTTGTAAAATGTATACAAATGTATATATTTTCGTGAAGCTGAGACATAATGACACATTTTGAGCCAAAATTGAAACTCACCATCCAAGATGGCCGCCAAAATCGCCACCGGAAGTTGCAAATATAACATTTTTTCACAAATATCTTCTAGATCAATTCATGCTGTTTGGAACTGGTTGAGTAATGCAACTTTATTTTGTGTTTTGTATATTAACTGATCATTGGAGCAACGAAATATGCAATTATTGGGATCCTAACCCCTTCCGATCCCTCAAATTCGATTTTACAGAATGCGGTATAAAATTTCACAAAAAATCACAATTGGGATTCTAGTCATTTTTCAACAAGAAATGAACAGAAGTTTGTAATGTAAGTGAGGCATATCATTAACTATATAATATTCCAAATCACTGGAACCAAAATTCTTACATTGGCTCAAAATGGCTGCCAATATGGCCGCCAAAATATGGAAAATGGCAAATATTACACCAGCGTGTCCTCCAATCGCTTACAAGTTGTGGTTGATGTATAAAATTGGCTATTCTGCATTCTATACATTGAATACTAACATGTCTGATGCACCATGGTTAATTGTTACTATTGTCACCCCTGACATCGTCGAAAATATTGGATTTTTCTCTCAAAAACTTGACATAAACATTGGCAAAAATTCACTTTTCAGGTTTGGACCATTTTTTCAGGTAAAATATAACTATCTTTGGATTGAAAGGTGTTTATTGTTTTGGTCTATTTTAAATGTGTCACACTACAGTGTTTATAGACTGAATTGCTCAAGATGGCTTCCAAAATGGCAACCAAATTTGTAGAATGTATTTTTTTTACATATATCCCGAACATTCTCTGCGTTATCCGAAAAGGTAGCATATTGTGACTCACTTGGTTATTATACATGTTAGTTAATTAACTGACAACTACATGTTCTATTCTGGTTGTCTCAGTTCCGTATGTAGTCCAAGTCTTCTTGTACTAAAACAGCTAAGATATTGGGATGGCGATATGCTGTTTTTAGTCCAAGCCCGCTTGTATACCAATCCTTTGACACGACTTACGCCCACGATCTGTGGCGGGAATCTGTGGTGTATTTTACTCGATTTACCGAATGAATCAATACATGATGCTATATACATCGGAAAGAGAGACATCTTATGGTCATAATGGTGTATAATAATCTAACTTTCATGTTAAATTACGCATAGAATATTCCGGTTGATTGTCACCAACATCGCTGTTTTTTATATTTTGTTTACATTACTGAAAGCCGAAGTCAGGTTCCGAAGAACTTCGGCATTGTCCGGTGTTTGTTCTGAGTATTCTACTTTCCGTTTCTATATATAGCGCGGGGTTTTCCGAACAAAATGGAGAAAACCGATCGCCGCAAAGTCCAGTTTCCAATGTGCTTTGAGAACAATTCCCGCACTAAAAACTTAATGACGTAATGGAGGATCAGAAAGGTAGTTTTGTTGACAATTTTCGCAAGCAACTTGTCAAAATTGGAGCAAATTAGAACTCTTGTGTCTGACTTGCCATGCGTGTGATTTTCATCCATGTGCACTTTGACGTTTGTGTTGATAAAATAATCGGAGAACCGAATCACACAGTTACGAAATATAGTTCTTCCGTTTTAGTGGGACTTTTCAAACTTAAGGTTAAAAATTTATACAAATTTTGTTTGATTTTTTGTGTGCTTAACAAGAGCAGTATATTGCTCTGTTCGCTTAGTATATATCTTAATTTCGCTGAAGTCCACCAAATGTGGGAAATGTAGCACCATATTATTTATTCTAATGATCGATGTGTTTACACTGTTTTAAACTTTGAGAGGGTTGTAATTCCCCGTAATTTATTTAATGTATTACATTTATATCTTCAATGTTTAATTAATCTATTTATTTTTTATTTATTGACACACATAATTACGATTACAATGGAGAATTCATCGTAATTTGAGTTGTCAGTCGAAAATCTACGGAATATTTTCAACGGAAAATGACGAACACAGTTCGCGAGGTCAACTGAGTTCGCATACTTTTAAAAATTTGTAAACATTGCGGTAAATGTCTCTTTTCGCATTAAATTACCGCTTTCAATTCACAACTGATGTGGGTTTCAGATAAAATAGCATGTCTTCTGCGGAAAATATCCGTTTATTGTCGCAATTGTGATATTTTATTTCATATAATTGTGGTTTTATTTGAGCGGGTCACTAACGCTTAAGCCGTGTCAAAGGAGACCATGGGCCTGGAACTCGGACTAAAGACCGGCACCTCCATCCCAATATCTTAGCCGGCTTTAGTACGAGAAGACTTGGACTATTCCGTATGGAGCATGACAAATTCATATTAAAGTATGCAATTTTGCTGAGAACCTCTTTTGTAATTTTGGCCACATTTATTGAAAGGAAATGGGCAGAACTTTGATACAGAACTGAGATGGATCACATTCTTTGGCTATTCTGGTCCATTATGATAAAAAAAAATGTCAACATGATACAGTGTGGATGCCAATATCATAGCCAGGGAGTTACTCTATGATCATATGTGAGGTGAATAGGTATACAGGGAGTTATTGTATGTCATGACTGATGTGAGTAGGTATACAATGAGTGAATATATGGTTATTAGTGGGTTGTCCATGGTAAAATGCATGGAATACCTGGAGTAAGCTGGGTGTACATTATCGAGGGTGTGGGTGTACAGGGAGTGCCCGTGTGGTGATGGTGGGATGTATATTTATATATTTCGTGGATGTATTATCATTTGTGGGTGTATAAGGCTTAGCTGTATTATTATGGATGGCGTGTATGATTATGCAGTGAATTGCTGAATTGTCATGTGTGAGGTGTATATGCAAGTATGGAGTGTTTGAGTGGTCGTGTGTGCGGGTTTTTTGTATATCTGGAAGGGCTGAATGGCCATTAGTGAGGTTTACATGTATACCTGGAGTGAATCTATAGTCTAGGGTGAGCTGCATAATTATGTATATCGAGTGGTTATATGACTATATGTGTCAAATAGGTATACACGTAGTGACTGTGTGGTTAATAGTGAGATGAGAACATGTAGGTATACAAGTAGTGACTGTATTGTCACAAATGTAATGAACATATATACAGGGGTGACTAAATGGTCATGTGTCAGGCATATGAGTATACCTGGTGCTCCTGTTTTGTGACTCGTGGTGGCGGTATGGTCATGTGTAGGTTATACCAGTATACACACGTGTTGCTTTATTCATTACGTGTACATCTGCTTTAAACTGCATACCCCGGATTATAGAAGAGAGTCGGGGTCCCAACCTCACTAAATTAATTAAGCCAATATAGCCAGCAAATTACCCATATATCACGTTTTGACATGACTCTTGTAAAAGTAGACATTTGTAAGACTTGCTACATCAGTTGTTTGATGTTCTAAACTTGTTTAAATTGAATTAAATAAAATAAAATAATTTTGTTTAAATCGTATAAAATATATAAATCACATGCATGTTCATTGAATTTCCTCATCGTGTGGTCATATGTTCTGTTTATGAGGTAATCTAACTACCATGCACATTGAGATATTCATTATAAATAGAGAAGTTAAGGTAATAGCGTGTAACGTGAACATCAATGTATGAGAGTAGTCCTGTCTGATGCATCGAAACTTCATGCAGCTTTGTTTGAGGTTGCATATCGATATTCATGTCTATATGATATTCATTATAAATAGAGAGGTTAAGGTAATAACCTGTAACGTGAAGTTACGGAGTTATTTCTGATGTTTGTAAAGGTATTGTTCATTAATTTTTATAGCGTTTCTTCGCCACATATCAACAGGTAAATATACAATTTTCCGAGATGATGTAAGGCACCTGAATGAAGTTTGTAAGTTTGCATTATCCTGACAAAGTTCCTTTACAAAATATCAAGATTAAGCATGACAAATAAACAGCATTCGTTTAAATGCATTGCAGGGTATGGATAAAGAGCGTTTGTCCATTTCATGCACAAGGACTTTAATAGAATATAGCCATCGGACAGGGGAACATTCCCTCTGTATAACTAGATATTTCCCGAGCCCCCCCCCTTCTGTAGAAGTTGTCGATATATTAAGAAACAAAAGACGGACTCTCAACCTCACTAAATTTACAGAGTGCATATGCTATAGATAATATTCGATGAATCTGCCGAATTTATCACTTGAAACACTGGAATATTTCCACGCTGTGGGCAGAAGCTGGGAATTATTTTGATGCCATCGGAAAGGGGAACATTCCCTCTGTGTAACTAGTTATTTCCCGAGCCCCTCCCTTCTGGATAAGTTGCCGATATATTAAGAAACAAAAGTCGGGGTCCCAACCTCACTAAATTTACTGAGTGCATCTGTTACAGAATATGTTTGTTGAATCTGCCGAATTTATTACTTGAAACGCTGAGATATTTCCACGCTGTGGGCAGAACCTGGGAATTAATTTTGATGCCATCGGAAAGGGGAACATTCCGTCTGTGTAACTTGATATTTCCCGAGCCCCTCCCTTCTGGATAAGTTGCCGAAATATTAAGAAACAAAAGTCGGGGTCCCAACTTCACTAAATTTACAGAGTGCATCTGTTATAGATAATATCCGATGAATCTGCTGAATTTATCACTTGAAACGCTGAAATATTTCCACGCTGTGGGAAGAACCTGGGAGTTATTTTGATGTCATCGGAAAGGGGAACATTCCCTCTGTATAACTAGATATTTCTCAAGCCCCTCCCTTCTGGATAAGTTGCCGAAATATTAAGAAACAAAAGTCGGGGTCCCGACCTCACTAAATTTACTGAGTGCATCTGTTACAGAATATGTTTGTTGAATCTGCCGAATTTATTACTTGAAACGCTGAGATATTTCCACGCTGTGGGCAGAACCTGGGAATTAATTTTGATGCCATCGGAAAGGGGAACATTCCGTCTGTGTAACTTGATATTTCCCGAGCCCCTCCCTTCTGGATAAGTTGCCGAAATATTAAGAAACAAAAGTCGGGGTCCCAACCTCACTAAATTTACAGAGTGCATCTGTTATAGATAATATCCGATGAATCTGCTGAATTTATCACTTGAAACGCTGAGATATTTCCACGCTGTGGGAAGAACCTGGGAGTTATTTTGATGTCATCGGAAAGGGGAACATTCCCTCTGTATAACTAGATATTTCTCAAGCCCCTCCCTTCTGGATAAGTTGCCGATATATTAAGAAACAAAAGTTGGGGTCCCAATCTCACTAAATTTACAGAGTGCATCTATTACAGATTATGTTTGTTGAATCTGCCGAATTTATTACTTGAAACGCTGAGATATTTCCACGCTGTGGGCAGAACCTGGGAATTAATTTTGATGCCATCGGAAAGGGGAACATTCCGTCTGTGTAACTTGATATTTCCCGAGCCCCTCCCTTCTGGATAAGTTGCCGAAATATTAAGAAACAAAAGTCGGGGTCCCAACCTCACTAAATTTACAGAGTGCATCTGTTATTATAGATAATATCAGATGAATCTGCTGAATTTATCACTTGAAACGCTGAGATATTTCCACGCTGTGGGAAGAACCTGATGGGAATTAATTTTGATGTCATCGAAAAGGGGAACATTCCCTCTGTGTAAATAGATATTTCCCGGGGCCCTCCCTTCTGGATAAGTTGCTGAAATATTAAGAAACAAAAGTCGGGGTCCCAACCTCACTAAATTACAGAGTGCGTCTGTTACAGATAATATCTGATGAATCTGCCGAATTTATCACTTGAAACGCTGGGATATTTCCACGCTGTGGGAAGAACCTGGGAGTTAATTTTGATGTCATCGGAAAGGGGAACATTCCCTCTGTATAACTACATATTTCCCGAGCCCCTCCCTTCTGGATAAGTTGCCGAAATATTGAGAAACAAAAGTCGGGGTCCCAACCTCACTAAATTTAACATCAGAAATAACTCCGGTGCCCAACCTCATTTCGCAAAATGGTATATTTATCTATTAAATTCTTGATATGCTTGTAAAGAAACGCTAACAAAATTAAGAAACAATTTCTTTACAATGATAGTCAGAAATCACTCGGGTATAACCTTTCACCTCTGTGGCAGACAGCGGCAATTAACATTGCTGGTATGTTTGATTCCCAATACACTCCCGAATACACTGTGTATTAGGGGATTATTGGCGCGGTATGGATGTTTATTGATAGTGTATTGGTAGTCTAGACTGACAGGGGTCATATATGGTCACATGTAGCTAATGACCGCAACATGCATGCATTGTTTATTTGTAGTTTATTGCAACTGAAGTCTATGATACATTGTTGATTATACGACACTTATTGTTGTATATTACATGTATAGCCAATATATATGCTATTTAAAAGCTGTTAACCGTTTGCAAACTGCAATCATCATATCAGCCTAATTAGGCGTAAATGGGAATAAATTTTGATGCCATCGGAAAGGGAAACATTCCCTCTATGTAAATAGATATTTCCCGAGCCCCTCCCTTCTGGATAAGTTGCCGAAATATTAAGAAACAAAAGTCGGGGTCCCAACCTCACTAAATTACAGAGTGCATCTATTATAGATAATATCTGATGAATCTTTCAAGAATGCGGATGTCATCGTCCCGTCGATAAAAACACTACTTTTACCATCAGAAAACAAGTTCAAACTTCTATTTTACTATTTAGTATATATTAGACTAGCATTTTCTGCCAAAATCCGTCACCCAAACATGAAAATGTGAACATAATGCTAGTTTTTCTGTTAAGATTTTCGAAGATTTTCGTTCGACGGAATGCACATTTTTCAAGAATGGAGGTGTCATCGTCCCGTCGATAAAAACACTACTTTTACCATCAGAAAACAAGTTCAAACTTCTATTTTACTATTTAGTATATATTAGACTAGCATTTTCTGCAAAAATCCGTCACCCAAACATGAAAATGTGAACATAATGCTAGTTTTTCTGTTAAGATTTTCGAAGATTTTCGTTCGGCGGAATGGAGATTTTTCAAGAATGGAGGTGTCATCGTCCCGTCGATAAAAACACTACTTTTACCATCAGAAAACAAGTTCAAACTTCTATTTTACTATTTAGTATATATTAGACTAGCATTTTCTGCAAAAATCCGTCACCCAAACATGAAAATGTGAACATAATGCTAGTTTTTCTGTTAAGATTTTCGAAGATTTTCGTTCGGCGGAATGCACATTTTTCAAGAATGGAGGTGTCATCGTCCCGTCGATAAAAACACTACTTTTATAATGCAACTTCTGCTGTTTGGTTAGTGACGGGGTTAATATGTGTGGATAGGGCGAACGTGGGCCTTTCGTTAGACACCAAAATGAGCCCCATACGCCCTGTATTCCTCGAGATATCCGCCGTCCCACGCAATTTGAAATTCTGTCCCGCAGATTGTCGTTTTGTCCCATATCCCATCCCATCCCGCAGATTGTCATGTCCCTAAGATTTTCGACGATTTTCGTTCGGCGGAATGCAGATTTTTCAAGAATGCGGATGTCATCGTCCCGTCGACAAAAACACTACTTTTACCATCAGAAAACAAGTTCAAACTTCTATTTTACTATTTAGTATATATTAGACTAGCATTTTCTGCAAAAATCCGTCACCCAAACATGAAAATGTGAACATAATGCTAGTTTTTCTGTTAAGATTTTCGACGATTTTCGTTCGGCGGAATGGAGATTTTTCAAGAATGGAGGTGTCATCGTCCCGTCGATAAAAACACTACTGTTATCAGCAGAAAACAAGTTCAAACTTCTATTTTACTATTTAGTATATATTAGACTAGCATTTTCTGCAAAAATCCGTCACCCAAACATGAAAATGTGAACATAATGCTAGTTTTTCTGTTAAGATTTTCGACGATTTTCGTTCGGCGGAATGCAGATTTTTCAAGAATGCGGATGTCATCGTCCCGTCGACAAAAACACTACTTTTACCATCAGAAAACAAGTTCAAACTTCTATTTTACTATTTAGTATATATTAGACTAGCATTTTCTGCAAAAATCCGTCACCCAAACATGAAAATGTGAACATAATGCTAGTTTTTCTGTTAAGATTTTCGACGATTTTCGTTCGGCGGAATGCAGATTTTTCAAGAATGGAGGTGTCATCGTCCCGTCGATAAAAACACTACTTTTACCATCAGAAAACAAGTTCAAACTTCTATTTTACTATTTAGTATATATTAGACTAGCATTTTCTGCAAAAATCCGTCACCCAAACATGAAAATGTGAACATAATGCTAGTTTTTCTGTTAAGATTTTCGAAGATTTTCGTTCGGCGGAATGGAGATTTTTCAAGAATGGAGGTGTCATCGTCCCGTCGATAAAAACACTACTTTTACCATCAGAAAACAAGTTCAAACTTCTATTTTACTATTTAGTATATATTAGACTAGCATTTTCTGCAAAAATCCGTCACCCAAACATGAAAATGTGAACATAATGCTAGTTTTTCTGTTAAGATTTTCGAAGATTTTCGTTCGGCGGAATGCAGATTTTTCAAGAATGGAGGTGTCATCGTCCCGTCGATAAAAACACTACTTTTACCATCAGAAAACAAGTTCAAACTTCTATTTTACTATTTAGTATATATTAGACTAGCATTTTCTGCAAAAATACGTCACCCAAACATGAAAATGTGAACATAATGCTAGTTTTTCTGTTAAGATTTTCGAAGATTTTCGTTCGGCGGAATGCACATTTTTCAAGAATGGAGGTGTCATCGTCCCGTCGATAAAAACACTACTTTTACCATCAGAAAACAAGTTCAAACTTCTATTTTACTATTTAGTATATATTAGACTAGCATTTTCTGCAAAAATCCGCCACCCAAACATGAAAATGTGAACATAATGCTAGTTTTTCTGTTAAGATTTTCGACGATTTTCGTTCGGCGGAATGCAGATTTTTCAAGAATGCGGATGTCATCGTCCCGTCGATAAAAACACTACTTTTATCAGCAGAAAACAAGTTCAAACTTCTATTTTACTATTTAGTATATATTAGACTAGCATTTTCTGCAAAAATCCGTCACCCAAACATGAAAATGTGAACATAATGCTAGTTTTTCTGTTAAGATTTTCGACGATTTTCGTTCGGCGGAATGCGGATTTTTCAAGAATGCGGATGTCATCGTCCCGTCGACAAAAACACTACTTTTACCATCAGAAAACAAGTTCAAACTTCTATTTTACTATTTAGTATATATTAGACTAGCATTTTCTGCAAAAATCCGTCACCCAAACATGAAAATGTGAACATAATGCTAGTTTTTCTGTTAATATTTTCGACGATTTTCGTTCGGCGGAATGGAGATTTTTCAAGAATGGAGGTGTCATCGTCCCGTCGATAAAAACACTACTTTTATCAGCAGAAAACAAGTTCAAACTTCTATTTTACTATTTAGTATATATTAGACTAGCATTTTCTGCAAAAATCCGTCACCCAAACATGAAAATGTGAACATAATGCTAGTTTTTCTGTTAAGATTTTCGACGATTTTCGTTCGGCGGAATGCAGATTTTTCAAGAATGCGGATGTCATCGTCCCGTCGACAAAAACACTACTTTTACCATCAGAAAACAAGTTCAAACTTCTATTTTACTATTTAGTATATATTAGACTAGCATTTTCTGCAAAAATCCGTCACCCAAACATGAAAATGTGAACATAATGCTAGTTTTTCTGTTAAGATTTTCGACGATTTTCGTTCGGCGGAATGCATATTTTTCAAGAATGGAGGTGTCATCGTCCCGTCGATAAAAACACTACTTTTACCATCAGAAAACAAGTTCAAACTTCTATTTTACTATTTAGTATATATTAGACTAGCATTTTCTGCAAAAATCCGTCACCCAAACATGAAAATGTGAACATAATGCTAGTTTTTCTGTTAAGATTTTCCACGATTTTCGTTCGGCGGAATGCAGATTTTTCAAGAATGCGGATGTCATCGTCCCGTCGATAAAAACACTACTTTTATCAGCAGAAAACAAGTTCAAACTTCTATTTTACTATTTAGTATATATTAGACTAGCATTTTCTGCAAAAATCCGTCACCCAAACATGAAAATGTGAACATAATGCTAGTTTTTCTGTTAAGATTTTCGAAGATTTTCGTTCGGCGGAATGGAGATTTTTCAAGAATGGAGGTGTCATCGTCCCGTCGATAAAAACACTACTTTTACCATCAGAAAACAAGTTCAAACTTCTATTTTACTATTTAGTATATATTAGACTAGCATTTTCTGCCAAAATCCGTCACCCAAACATGAAAATGTGAACATAATGCTAGTTTTTCTGTTAAGATTTTCGAAGATTTTCGTTCGGCGGAATGGAGATTTTTCAAGAATGGAGGTGTCATCGTCCCGTCGATAAAAACACTACTTTTACCATCAGAAAACAAGTTCAAACTTCTATTTTACTATTTAGTATATATTAGACTAGCATTTTCTGCAAAAATCCGTCACCCAAACATGACAATGTGAACATAATGCTAGTTTTTCTGTTAAGATTTTCGAAGATTTTCGTTCGGCGGAATGCAGATTTTTCAAGAATGGAGGTGTCATCGTCCCGTCGATAAAAACACTACTTTTACCATCAGAAAACAAGTTCAAACTTCTATTTTACTATTTAGTATATATTAGACTAGCATTTTCTGCAAAAATCCGTCACCCAAACATGAAAATGTGAACATAATGCTAGTTTTTCTGTTAAGATTTTCGTTCGGCGGAATGGAGATTTTTCAAGAATGGAGGTGTCATCGTCCCGTCGATAAAAACACTACTTTTACCATCAGAAAACAAGTTCAAACTTCTATTTTACTATTTAGTATATATTAGACTAGCATTTTCTGCAAAAATCCGTCACCCAAACATGAAAATGTGAACATAATGCTAGTTTTTCTGTTAAGATTTTCGAAGATTTTCGTTCGGCGGAATGCACATTTTTCAAGAATGGAGGTGTCATCGTCCCGTCGATAAAAACACTACTTTTACCATCAGAAAACAAGTTCAAACTTCTATTTTACTATTTAGTATATATTAGACTAGCATTTTCTGCAAAAATCCGTCACCCAAACATGAAAATGTGAACATAATGCTAGTTTTTCTGTTAAGATTTTCGAAGATTTTCGTTCGGCGGAATGCACATTTTTCAAGAATGGAGGTGTCATCGTCCCGTCGATAAAAACACTACTTTTACCATCAGAAAACAAGTTCAAACTTCTATTTTACTATTTAGTATATATTAGACTAGCATTTTCTGCAAAAATCCGTCACCCAAACATGAAAATGTGAACATAATGCTAGTTTTTCTGTTAAGATTTTCGAAGATTTTCGTTCGGCGGAATGGAGATTTTTCAAGAATGCGGATGTCATCGTCCCGTCGATAAAAACACTACTTTTATCAGCAGAAAACAAGTTCAAACTTCTATTTTACTATTTAGTATATATTAGACAAACATTTTCTGCAATAATCCGTCACCCAAACATGAAAATGTAAACGAAATATGACTTTTAGTGTTTAGATTATCGTCCCAGAAGTGATAAATTTCCCTAATTTCGACGCTTCGTTATTCGAACGCTCACCGTTCAGCATACGCTCAATTTTATCGGGAAAACATCACATTCGTATAGAGTAGATACCAATAAACAAGTTGAGACCATGTTTGTGCCTCTAAACTCTTTCATTTCCGAATAAAATGACTTTTAAATATTCGTTCCGTCCCGTCCCGTCTTTTAGACAAATCGTTCCGTCCCGTCCCGGAAAAGCGTCCCGTCCCGTCTTTTAGTAGATCCCGTAAACGGGTACATACTGTAAATTATAGAAGGTGTCGGATCGGCCTAATCTCCCCAGGGCCAACTCGCCTCAGTCGACGTGTGCCAATTCGGTACACACTATAAGATGTATCCGAGGCCGAGCACGACTCGGAATAAAAGGTGTAACCGGGGTGTTATATAGCGTTTGGTCCGTTGTTTCTCAATGAATATTATTGAAATTTGGTGTATATGTCCGGGCTGTGACATGGAATACACCGACGACGTTTGTGTTCATTTCCGATTAACGGACGAATGTACGATGTCGTTGTCGGACTCTTCCTAAGTTCTAACACTTTACATTACGTCTCGTCCTATTAATGCGAAATATGCAATCAGCGATCTTAGCAAACGGGCAATAAAGTCATACATTTTCACTCGTGCCACATACAGATGATAAAGAGACAGTTTTTAAATGGTCAGATCTAAATTCGACAAACGTATGCTATATACCAGATGGGAATTTAATACCAAACCTTAGATAGTTACGTTCGGAAATTATGATACCAAAATTAGCGACTTAGGGGCGGCAAGGTTGGGGTGTCGGGCGGTATACGCTGACTCCCATTCATTCAATTTGAATATATCATATATTAAAATGGTTTACGGGCGCGTGAACGGATAGAAAATAGTTTCAATTCAATTGAGAACTGCAAGCGAAAGTCCGCGCATAAGACGGATTGTGCTTTATAAAAATGTGGTCCATGCTGAGAAGTGTTATAACATTATACGACGGACACCACAGTTCTGTTAATTCTCAGGTGTCAAAGTCGAGAATTTGTTTTGTAAAAAATGGGCGTTTTAAAAAAAGTGAAAACAAAACGAACTACTATTCTCAAACTAATGCATTTTGAGCGTTTTTGGACTCAAAATATGTCAATTTTAAGCCGCATCGTGATAAAACTGCAGAATTACGACCGATTGACAAGACAGACAGCCGACATTGTTTTGAGTGATTACCCATTAGCCAATATAACAATTAACGCAGTGCGCCGAACAGGAATGGATGTTGAAATATATCATCAGTGGTCATTGGTGTAATTTGAGCGGACCTTTGTCAAAATTTCCTGGTTTGGTCTTCTGTCTATGTTTAAGACGCTCACATAGACCAAATCCAGCTGTTGCGCTTCGTCTAGGAGAAGATCTGGGCACAAGCACTTTCTACACACGGACTTTATTAGTACATTTTTTTATGTGTTATAACTTGGCCATTTCTCAACCTATTTACAAAATTCTTGCACGAGTAGCATTAGTACGTCATATATATACATTTCAGCAAAAATGGTTGGAATCGGTGCCAAGAAAAAAATTGACAAATTTTGCACCCCTCCCCAGGTCAACAAATTGTTTTCGGACCTTGGTGAAAATTTCCCCGATTCGTACCCTTTCGTTACTTAACAACGTTGCGTAAACCAAATTCAGCTGTTTGGCTTCGTATAAAAGAAGATCTGGGCACAAACTTTTTCTAAATTATTTTTATAAGGGCCATAACTCAGGTAAGCAAGTCAGGACATAAACCTAAATGCTTAATTCAGTTGTAACTTGGCAAGGTGTATATACCTACCAAATTTCAATGCTTTATCTTTTCAACTTTCTGAGAAAACACGGTTACAAAATATATTAAGGAGAATAATAAATAATAATAGTGAAAAATAAAAAATTGAATAACAATATACTTGATTATTAAAATATGGAAGTATAATTATTAAAATTGTAAAAAATTGTTAGGTCAATGCATTCTCTTATATATGCAAGGCGACCTATGGTCGATTCGCATATATAAGAGAATGCATTGGCACAGGTTATCCATTGTTTACATATGAGTTGTGGATCCTCTTATATATGTTATCTTCTGATTATTTATCTATTGATGTAACCATTTGTTCGTGTTTTTCTTTGCCATCAGCAATGCAACATATACCCATGTTTATACATATATAAGAAAAACCGGATCATGTTGTTTATTATATTTATAATCTTTGCATAATCAATTCTTATAATCATTTCAATGTTTTCACTATCGGCCATTTTCGAAAATTCACAATAATTTTCTTCAATAATATACGTAAATTTTGTCGCTTCTTGAGCTCTTGACGCGCGCCAGAAGGGCCATTATGTAGTGGCCCCAACATTATTCCATACGGTTTAGAGGTATATAGAGGCGCGCGAATTTGTGGCTCTGACCTCCCTTCTGTGATAATCAACGTATAGTCCGCACGCACTTTATACATCTGGACTAGAATATATACAGAGCATATTAATATCAGTGGAGAAGTTATGTGTTATAGACGTCGTGGCATGTGAGACAATTTGTCTGAAGATTTAACCATGCAGATATATGCATTACGTTATTTTCTTGAGGCGTTCTCAGATATTTATTATCTTGGCACCCAACCCGCTGGAAATCTACTGAAGTATACAAAACTACAGAACCCACACAACCCATACTTTAAAGATAAACTCTACCCCAATTCCTATAAATTCCCGGTATATTCAAAAATAATTAATGTGAGTCGAAGATGCTTGATGAAAACGTTCCGGTTAACATCATCAAATCAAATTGATTTTTTAAATTTATGGTTTATGGCTCAAGTCATAAATTAAGTTACTAAATGACATGTACGCGAAATAACCACCATTAATTAACGGATTTGGGTCTGGTAACATTTTAACACACAGCGTGCAAAAATCTCACCTAATACGCACACGCTTGACTACCAAAAGATAACTAATTGGCATATAATCGCGACCACATGCAGGAGGCACGCGTGGTTTCGATTGAGTATCATATTTAATCTGAAGGGTAATAACTCTATAAAGAATGTACCTTTACTAAATAACGGCGATTAGGTGGGTGGGCCTCGGCGGAGATTTGGGTTACGCTCTTTAAAACACTTCTTCAAATATCTCCGTTATTTAGTTATTAAAAATAATTTCCTATTTCGCTGCATTTTTTATTCCGCTATTTCGCTGTATTCTCCTATTTCGCTTTTTCGTTGTGTTTCATATTTCGATGACATTGTTCTATTCATTGTATTCCGATTTTGCTGCCATTTTCGTGACATATCTCCCTTTATGACTGGTCGGCCGCGCCTGGAGCTTCCAGAAATTTTGCGAAAACCCTGTGCCAATGCATTCTTTTAGATATTTTAGTCTCCCATTGTATGCCTCTCACATACAAGAGAATCCATTTGGCCTAACAATATTTACCTTGACATTGTATAAGCCAGTGCATTCTCTTATATATATATATATATGTGGGAGAGTCGCGTACACTATATAAGATAATGCAATGCACATGATATTTAATGCTGCACCAGCGCAGCTCCCGACACGAAAGGGGTTTAAGACGGCATCCGATCAGCGGAGTGTTTCACTTCATTCTCTTTAACCCTTTCTATACTGAATGGATTCTCCCACTCAGTTATAAACCTATACATTGGAATGGTCTATTATTCACCCGGGGCTGTCTAGGAAAATAAGCAAATGACAGATAATAAAAGTCTTTTTTTTAATTAGATATGAGTTTTTTGTCCAGAATATCATGTTATCGAACCAGGCTAATATCGATCTTAATGTCGATTTGGGACATCTCCAATCCGAGTAATATATGGATTTGCGACATGACGAAAATCTACTTCACTGCAATACAATAACGTGTAGGTATCCATTTTTTGCGACGTCACTCATATGAAATTTTTGACACAAATGTTACTAAGAGGCGATCTTATTAATAAACAGGATATTACTTTGTTGGTTTGATATGATTGGCCTAATATCAGCCCTCGTGGTAACCTCATATCAGCCTTCGACCTTCGGCCTCAAGTAATATATCCTCTAAATATAGAAGGAGTCATATTTATTGGAGGGAAATTTTCAAGTAAAGAGTTCAAACGGTCGTTTGTTGAACTTATTATCTGAACTGTTCTCAAGGGAACTATACTCATCAATGAATAGTTCCTATAGAAGGGGTTAATGTCCATTGCAACAGACAAACAAATTTATTGGCCAATCAGGTTACTCGCGCCACTAATCAAGTTCCCGCGTTACAACCACAATGCACTGTGCGACGCTTTTAAGAAGACAACAAGAACGAGCGCAGAAGAGTCAACGAGTATGGTTCTACTTTCCGAAGTTTTCGTGTTAAATATTGTCTCGGCCGGGTAAAATCGATTCAATGTGGAGAACCATACGTCAGAGATTACCGTTTCCATGCATTGGTATATAACATACACTGATGCAACTCAATAATGGCTAGATAAAAAAAACTTATTTATGTCCCGCTCTCCCTTGCAGCATTATAAACAACAAGCCGTATTAAACCCCAGGGTGGTGAAACGGACGCGAAATTGCGAAAAGGCAATTCTGTTATTCAAAAATTACTGATACCGAATAGTTTTGTATACATTATATAGCAATACGTGAATAACGATATTATGGATGATTACAAACAAAAATGCATAGTGACAAGATATTGTACCATATAAAATATGTATCATATCTGCACGCAATATGGGTATGTATACACGATCCCATAACTTTTATTTATGTAACATGTTTTATTTGAACCCCTATTTTATGGATATACATAATGGTTTACACACGATGGAATTCAGAAACATATAGTTGGGGCGAAGTACCGAAATGACAGGGATTTAAATTGAGGGGATTTCTAGTAACATGAACGGAGCCAGTAACAGGAACAGCTTCACAGTAACTAGTGACTATTCTGAGCAACATGTTTACATGAACATGAGCAGAGATATAAGCTACATTTTCTGGCGGTTTGCGCAATGAAAGAATACATGTTGTAAATCATTCGGAAGCATAGCATATGACCTTTATGAATATTGCAACATTTAAAGTGATGTGAAACACTCCAACAGGGTGAGCAAATAGAAATGGAGAAAATCTTGCTCAAAGTAGTTATATTTACGAATATTAATCAAATTGACAGCACACGAATCCAAATTGACAACACACACCGTCATTCTTATATATTAATTAAATGCAATGACGCTATATGGCGAAATCGTTTGCGTTAGTTTATCGTCGATTGTTGCGTCCCGACTTGAGATGTAAATATTTACAATAGAGCGTAGTTCAGACGTTGTTTTCATGGAGTGGTATGGTCGATTTCTTTGAAAGTTTCGGTGATGTTAATATAATGTTACACTCCCCAGGTTGGTATAGAGCTTGAGAACTAACTTATAAGTTTATCGCGCTCGAACAAGTCCATAATATGTCTTTAAACACTACTTTTGATAATTAAGCGTATGCTTGGCAATGAGTTCCGAGTGGTGAATAGGAAATTAGCACCAAGAGGACCATTCCGAGTAACAGGAACAGAAACAGAGATATAAACTTAACTTTTTCGCGCTTTACGCAATGAAACAATACATATACTATACAGCTGTGACGCGACAATTAGAATGCACCCGACGAACGTAACATATTCTTCATAGAAAGTCGCCGATTTATCGCAAATTACACAATTTCACTGTCAAATATTTACAGAAATGGGAAGAGTATCCATCACACTATACATTTCTGGCATATAGGATGCTTTTTATTCAACAAATTTCTGAACAACGTTGGACGAAATTTGTCAGGAACAGGAACATATATCTATATATAGGATATATATGGCTCAGCCAATCAGAAAATTCATTGGCTAGTAGGCAGAGAGTTTATGAATGATTAATGCATGAAAAACATGCCTAATATGGATGAAAATAAAATATACGACATATTAATGATATTATGATTACAAATATTAATGTAATTATAAGACGTTTGATGCAATTTTGAACAAACTAATTCGACAAGTAGCGCTTCGCTACAACAAAACATGCCTTTAATTTTCGCCTGGGCGATGTTGGGAAGACGGCCATTAGGTCTCCGGCTCTCCGCATTCTGTATATGTATTGTATTTTTCACTATTATTTTGTCAATCCTATTATAGACGTATGCTTTATCCAATAAATTATTCATTCATTCATTCATCCACTCCATTAACACATAGAATATTAAGTATTCACAAACAACATTACTTAGGACATGCAAGGTCGAATTGAGGTAGCGAGCTGGCGATGTGATTGATTTCGATGCCTTTGTAATGGAACCAGGGGCCTATACTATAGAATACAATTTTTTTAATATCAGCGTTAATCTGTGATTTACTAATTTTGTAATACATATTTTGTGTTCAAAAGTATTCGACTGGATTTCTATCAATGTATTTCTTTCATTGTAGATTGAAACTCAACATAATTATGCTCAAAACTCTTCATATACCAAATATATTGAAATGTAATGGCTTATATGATCTTTTTTGGCGAACCATCTATATACCGGGATTCACTTGACCGGAAAATCTTTGCATTTGGTAGAGAAAAAGGGGGCCTGAAAGTTTCATCTTTTCATGTTTTCATATATAGTACTCGAACGCTGCAGCTTTGTAATATGTAAAAAATCGCAATACGGAATGATAAAGTACTGGCTAAGCGGGTTCTATAGTACAGCAATAATACCATTTTTGTAAAAATTCGTTATTATATTACAACTGTATGGGCTACATTATTGATTTTTCACACCGTGATCACGACGATTCTTCGTGCGGATAATGGCGAGTGCGATTAGCTGGGTACGTGTTCTTTGTAATGCGGTCACCGAATCTCAATTGTTAACCTATTGAGATGGTTTACGCTCAATGGAGTTGAAAGGAGATAGCCATGTCAGCGGCCTAGATTTTATTTATGAATGGAATTAAAGAGTTACAGTAAATTGTCGGGCTTGGGCTCAAAACGTATATACGCGGTGAATCGGGGGTGGTGGCATTTCGTATTGAAACAGTTACTGATAATTTCAGGCTAAGTCGCGTTAAGAATCAGTAGAACCCAAATATTTCCCATGACATTATGTAACCTATTTGAACCGCATGGCATTTGTGTGCTCAAGAAGTTTGCGTTCACCTTGTGGTCTAAACAATTTAATTTGGCCAATAGTGCCACACAGCATGTTCCATGAGTGAATTCTTATAAAAAATCGGGGGTCCCCTGATCCTTAACTTACCAACGTAGTAGTGCGTGTTGGTTGTAAACCAAATGTCATATGTCTACCTAAATTTAGCCGCTTAGTTGGGTATAAGTGGAAGGTACCGACAATTATATATAGTTTAAGTAGATGGTGCTATATTTATGTTTTAAAATCGAGGTCGGATGTCCCCGGATACCTTGGACGAGGGAGTGTTGGTCCACATTGGAATTTCCAAATGAACACCCATCCTTGACACAGGTCGAAAATACCAAGTCCGAGAACAGCCATCGCACCCCCATCATGGGTTGAATTTATCCAGCTGCATGGTACCTCAAACTTTTCAACTATTAAGGTCTAGATGTTCCAACTTCTAATATTTCAGCCGCTGTCCCTGCCCAAAGCTAGCTAGACAAATCAGGTTCCACCCTTGGTAATATTGCTATATATAAAGTTGATGTGGCCATTTGAAAGGCAACCGATATGTGTGTTTGCCGACCTTTTTCGACAAACCGTTAAGAAACATGTAACATAAAACATCTGAAAATGGTAAGTATTCCACATGATATACCGAAAGAATTACTTTTCACCGTGCGCAATTGTGGTCAAAATAACCCAAGTATCGGAAACTAGTCACACATAATGTACCTTTATTCATCATCTAAATCACTCACCAACTGACACAAATGGGCATTGCCATATCATTCGCATATATTATTAGAGTAATTTCCCTTGACAAAATCACGCATGTTTAGATGTGCGTTTAACGAACGGTGGTCGATAGCACTTGATTTGCCGTCTTTTTGTGATTTACAAGAAATCGCGTTCGCTGTTAGATTTCAGTGGTCTACAGTACTCGACACCTTCTGTGCGTCTCAAATAAGCCTGCTATTACAAAAAATGTATTCTATAGTATAGATCCCTGGTCGGTAAAGGCGGGCTCTGGGAATTAAAGTACCGCCGACCTCCGTTGTGAAATCAACTCTTCGTCTGCTAGAATCCCCCTTTAATATCAAAATATCACTGCGGGCGCCCGAATTAATTTGTAATTTTTTAAATGATATTCTTTGGTTTTTATAGGTCTAGTTTATAAGTTGTATTTGGTTTTCAAAATGTTGTTAACAGAACATAGCAGAAACTATGTTGATCTATCATGTTGTTGTTGTAACTGGTAGTTTGGAACACTGCCTGCATCTTTAAATGCACTAACATTTGCATAATGGTAATAACACAAAAATAAAACAACGACGCGACACACATTCTGAGGACACATTTGGATAATATTTTTTATAATTATATGTGTCAGATGACCTATTTGACCGACACAGGTTTTTTTTGCAGGCGTGTCATTTGACCTGGTGTATGCCTATTGATGTGTCAGATGACCTGGATTCTGAGGTCAAATTTATGTGTCAGATGACACAGAAAAAATGATCAGTGCGCGATAAAGTACTGTTGATGTGTAAATTGGACGCTGACAGCGGGAATCTGTTGTCTCTATTTCCTTCCTTTCTCGCGTCTCCTATCCGCCATTGATCTAGATCCCTTTATATTAATGGCTGCGGACACACGTATCACAGTAGCGATGGCATAGTAGGTGTGACAATTTATTATGGTGCAGTTTGGTGACAACTGGTTGCCATAATTAATATGCCATAGCTAGCTATGTCGCCCGCTGCATATTCGCACAATGAACCCTCCAAAGTTCGTTATAATCAGCCTTTTTCTTTGTGTAGTTCGCTTTGTTTATTCCAGATATTTTCTTGCAGCTGCATTTCCTCCAACACAGCTTCATCTGTCCACATGATAATATTAGTGGAATTATGCGTAGAACTAAACGTCGCAAAATAAAAACGTAACAGGGGAACTGTCTTAATACGCATGAAATTGATATAAGTGGATAAACATGAATTGAGATGATATCAACAAAACGTACTGCATGCATGATATGTGAGTGAATGAGGGATTGCCACTGTCAAACACAATTCTGGACGATCGAACGTGCAATTATATATATCGTAGAGAACACAATGTAGCAAAACGTAATGAGTAGAGCTCAACCTTGGTGAAACGCAATGGGTTAATTGGTCAAGTCGACTCATTGTGCGGAAACTCGGCGGGCAACATGGCTATAGCTATGGCACAGAAATATGACGGCCAATTGTCACCAAACTGCACCATGATAAATTGTCACACCTGCTATGCCATCGCTACTGTGGTACGTGTGTCCGCAGCCATTCGTACCGGTCGAGATAGAATATATATCGAATATATTTATTATTATAGTGACATAAATGTATGGTTAACATCCGGCCCATTATAGGACCTTATATATATAAATCACGTTTTCAGTAAATTACATTGTACATAATTTAATGTACATTTGCATTTTTGGAAAGTTGTGATTGTCTCAACGAGTGTCTTTTGAAATAAAACGGGCATATTGTGAAGGAAACTGATGTATACAATGGTTCATACATAGTATCACTAGAAGTGTCACACATGTATGCGGGGCACTGAAGAAAGAAATGTAACTCATTTTCTACTGCGTTCGTCGGACATTTAACACAAATCATTTCTGCTTCATCCTCACCCCCAATAGCATCCGGTCTCTATCACGAGAGGGAGAATCCCGTAAAGAAACTGACCCATTAACGAACGCTCCTTTCGTAAAAAAAATAATTATATATATGGCTCTAGTCTTTTGCTATAGATGGACTGGGTGAATTAAAATACCGTCAATCTCCGTTGTAAAATCAACCCATCGGATAGAACCGTTCCCCTCTATACTGCCACAATGCACTACGCGAAGCTGGAATTAATTTTTCAATAACAAAATGATATTCGTTGCCATTTATATGTCTAGTCTACGAGTTGTATTTGCTTTTCAAACTTTTGTTGACAGAACATATATAGCACAATTCGATGTTTAATTTCTCATATTGTTAACAGTTGTAACTGGATGTTTGGAATCCCGACTATATCTTTAAGTACAGTAGCAGGGGCGCCGGAAGCATCCAAGGGCAGGGGGGGGGCAGAGCCTACAAAAAGGGCACTTTTCCGCAAAAAAGGGCATTTTCTCCGCAAACTCGGGAAAATAACCATAAATTCATTGTGACAAAAATCCCTATTTTAATGGTATTTGTCGGTTTTTATGGCCGTTTTGTGATAAAATTGACAAAAAATTAATATTCCTTGTGAAATTGGTGGTATTTGGACCAAAAAAGTCACATTTTGCTATAAAAACACGAGATTAAACACACAAAAAGCATTTTCTGTCTCCAGAAAAAGGGCAAGTCCTGCCCCCGCTCGCCCCCCACCTTGGTCAAGGGCATGGGGATCAGCTGCCCCCTCTGCCCCCCTCTTCCGGCGCCCCTGAACCGTAGTACACACACACTTGCACGGTGGTAATAATACAATAAAACAAACACCCAATGTACTACAATAAAACAACGACCCAATGTACTACTGTTGCTTGGTAAATTGGAAGCTGATGGTCGTAGTCCGTTGTCTCTAGCTCCTTCCTCTCTCGCGTTATGATTGATTTCGATGCCTTTGTATTGGCACCGGGTCGCTATAGACGGGCTGGGTGAATTAAACTACCGTCGATCGCGTTGTAAAATCACCTCTTCATCACGTTCCTCCATTTCGATTTTTCTCTTTTTATTTACTCTCATTTCAAAGGCTTAACACGTTTTATTCAATGAATTCCGCGACTTGGTGCATGGATTATCCCTGAGAAAATGTTATCGGTAAAATGTGTAAAATATGTGCCACTGTGGCCAATAGATAGCCCAGAACAATGTATATCGGTGTCCATAGAACTCTTTTATATAGTGTGCAGTTAACTGAACATAACGGTTTCCATATGACTATATAGTGTACGGATATATGGCGGATAGCTAGGAAGCTGATAACAATGAACTATTTTAAGTGCGAGAAAGGCAATTTAGATGGCGCTGAGTGGTCCAAGTTTCCTTGGACGTAAATCAGCCGTCAAATCGGTTGGGATAATCATCATCATCATTTACGGACATTGTAAGTCTTACGACCTGGGACGTGGTTATTTTGATAAAAAGTAGGAAAATATGCAAATGTTGGTCTAATAACAACAAAATCCCCTCTAATTATTTGTTGGAGAATCAAATTACAAGAACAATTTCAGCATACTTTTGGTGTGAGATTTCCAACTAATATTGTGTCAGATATATGAAATTTCCAACGGGTTGAAAATTTTGACCAAAGTTGGGGGGGGGGGGGGTTGTGAGACACCCCAACCACCTGTTGCCACTTCCCTGCTTACGACTTGTTGTCCCTTGATACAAATAAGTTTCACAAGTATAATGCACGCGCATAGAGTGTGTGTATAATGGTACGCAAGTCATTTATCGTAGTCGTATCTTATGCCATAAAGTTTTGCATCGAGTCGCTCCTTGAAGTGCTCCATCGTTTCAGCTTCCACAATGAAGTCCGACATAATGCTGGTTTACGTCGGAGTCCCGTGTATAAATCTGTCTTTATTAATTAGATATCACATTGCATGCCTTGAACGACCTATTATCGACCCCCGCTGATATTACTCCAAACTTGGCTGATAACCCACTAAACTCGGCTGATAACCCACTGAACTCATGCCTTTTCAAACTGGCGTTTACTCTGTAATTGCACTGAAAATCGTGAATATCTACTCGGACATACATACATGTACATGTATATAACGTGCGTGGCCATACACAAAGTTACAACTCGTCAATATCTTATTTAAAATGTAAATTTAGTTATTTCGTTTACATTCTATATCGGCTCTCCATTCAATCTTATGGTTACATCGATGAACTGACATTGGAATGGATAATAATGGTATTACCATATAGTTTATCTAAGTATTCCCAATCCTCTCATATATCAAACAAACACTCGTTGCAACTGAGCCACTCTAGCTGTGGTCATATAGACGGCGTTTATTGCGGTAATCTACATTTACAAGTTATATGTGTGCATATATATCTATATACAAGCCAATTGTTGTCTGTCTGTGTATGTGTGTTTATCTGTCACGATTTTGGCGCGTATCAAAATATATCGCCTACGCCCAAATCCGTCATAAATTACGAACAAACTCCGCGCACCCTTTGCCAGCTTTCTTTGTATATCGTTATCAGCGGTGCAGTGGTGGTGATATTTTCCTGCATGTCATCCGTCATATTTTACCTCAGACGACTTAAAGGCGAATATATGGACAAAAAAGAGCGTTCCTTATCAGATTAGAATTTATATATGTAGGAAAATTATTACACATTGGTAAAATGGCCGGGGGGAACAGGCTCCTTTGTGCACATATAGTGTATATATATAGGTTTTGCCTGTTTCACTGTTATCTGACTTTTGTAATAAACCAATCAATCAACCTCAGATAAATTAATGGGGAACTGATAAATTGCTTGATTAATAATGAGCGTTTATTATAAGCTCAGAAAATAGGTGGGGAAATTGGTGCACAGAGGTAATAAGATTCAGGAAACGTCACGGGCTTAGTGCCGTTGTCCTCAAATGATTTAAAGGCACTAATAATTAACAATCAAGAGCGTATATTATGAGCTTGGGGGGGGGGGGGGGGGGTAAATAACTGTTGGGGTGCAGGTAGACGATATAGGTCGTGTTGTTTATTAAGGGGTGTTAATTGGGGGTTACATGTCTTCAAATACGAGTTGTCTCGTTTCTGGACTTTCATTGCATGTTCGCGCGTTCAAATATTGGTTAAACCTGAATATACATAGACTGGGGGATTGGAGGACAAGTTTTTGAAAATTAAATGGACCTCCGCTCCCCACAATGCAGAATAAGTATATAACAATACATAGAAACAGTATTTTAGACAGGATAGGTTTGGTTGATATATATACCGATAACTAAATACGATATATAACTATACTATAAGGTATTACTGCATGGTGTGTGAGAGTGTGGTGGTTGTAGGGGGGCGTAAATAACTGTTGGGGGTGCAAGTGGACGATATAAGTCGTGTTGTTTATAAAGGGGTGATAATGGGGGGTTACATGTGTTCATATATTGAGTACATATATTATTGTTTGATAGGCCGCGTGTTATCGATTCGAGACATATTGCATATATCATTAAATGAAATCTGTTACATATGAGGGAATGCATTTACAAAACAGCACATTCCGAGTTGACCCGGTGCAGAATACTTGATAATGATTGGGAAGTAACGGGTGGCTGCCAAAGGGAGGTAACTCGTACCGACGTTATCGTCTGCGAACATACTCTCTAAACAAATTGCCTTCTGTGCGATTTTGATTGAATCCATGATGATTGTGGGTTGTTCTGGTGTAGATCGAGGCACGATAAATGATTTCGCCACATACTATTACATGATGCTGATAGGAACAAGTTATTACAGTCACCGTTAGACTAATCCTTGCTTCAATTGAACCATACGCCATGTTCGGTAATAAGAATCTTAGTTTGAACTTCACGGAAGGAAAATTACTCAAGAAATGATATGAAAATCAATTTGGGGTCATTCAATTTTGACCGGCAGAGTAATTAAACAAAGTTAACTTTAAAAATTACTTTACTGGTCAAAACTAATGACCCCAAATCGATCTTCAAGTAATTCCTTATAATCATACACCAGTACATTTTATAGAACACTAATAACATGAACAACTTTTCAAAACTACAAAAAACAATTGTAAGTAACATATTGTTTAAACTCCAACACAGTCTCCCAATAACAACAGGTAGCGAGCGCGTGTTTATATGATCGACTTGAAGTGACGCAGTTGGTTCATCGCTTTTTATGAAATGGAGGCGGCAGTTAATGGTTGATGAACCGCGGAAACTTTGGTGTAAGCCAATATGTATATGTATATGTATGGCAATATGTACTGAGTTTTACCGGCAGGCATACAGGCCCACCCTATTCCACCACCTTACATGCCCACCCACGGTAGGGTGGGCAGGCCTGTAGGGTGGGTGGGGTAGGGTGGGTCACCCATACTACCCCATCCACCCTACAGACCTGTCCACCATATCTACAGGCCCGCCATCATACCCCGCCCACACTACAGGCCCACCCATGCACCCTACGGGTGAATTTATCTTATTTACAACCAAATTTGACCACTTGCGGTGTTGTAAACTGTTTCAGACAAATCGCCGTTAATTAGTCAATAATACGTTCTATGAGTTCATAGGTATTAGTCAGAAACACATAACAGTTATTCAACCCTTTCTATACGAGCATTGACGAGTAGTTATCCCATAGGAAATGTTCAGATAATAAGTTCAACCCTTTCTATAGTAAAGCATCATGCATCGACTAGTAGTTATCCCATAGGAAATGTTCAGATAATAAGTTCAACGGTCGTTTGTTGAACTTATTATTTAAACATTTCACTCGATAAATAGCGCTCCTTCTGCACTTTTATTTACTCTCGTCTGCTTTTAACACCTCAGCATCCCTCCAAATTCATAATAGATCACTCCACTGTACACTTTTAACTGACAGGGAGAATACATTTAGTATCGAAAGGGTTAATTGCTGAACTTATTTTCGCGTTTGTTACATCGATCCTGGTCTGTTTCCTATGATAACAATTGGTCGATAAATTAATTTTGTACGGAATCAATGTGTCCAGGGATCGCGCTGGCAAAAATAATTTCATTTGGCAAATTTTTTGACAAGTGTGTTTTAATTGTTTTTGTTCGCGTTCGAATCAAACAATTGACACAAAACAGACATTCAAAAATGCATGGACAGTTAACTGACTGTCGCTAAAATATGACAGTCAGAAAACATGTTGTTCTGTAAATTAAGCGATATTCTGTAATGTGTGCATGTAATGTGTGCATGTAATGATATTCTGTAATGTGTGCATGTAATGTTGTTCTGTAATGTGTGCATTTAGGCTGGCTGCTTTTAGTAATTGGTTTTTAACAGGCTGTTCGTTTCCGAAGAAAGATTACGTCATTTTAAACTAAACAGCAATAGGTAATGGTAAAATTAAGCTCTAAGAGCTTGTTCCATCAATGTATCACATTATTATAATCAATAAATTTGAAAAATGATCAAGGAAATATGGGCTGATACAAAAATCGGACTTGGCACTGAAAGGGTTAAAGAGAAAGCCAGAATACAGTATTGCTCAAACAGTGTTGGTCATTGTTCACTGTGCTCATTGTTCACTATGCTAATTGTTCACTGTGCTATTTGTGATTCAAGACGTATATTATCCAAAGTAATGCATGGTATCCAAAGTAATGCATGGTAATTAACTGAATGCCAAATGGGCATCGAATAAGTCTGATGTTCGCCAATCTCGGAATTGTGTCTGACCTTGTGGTCCGACACTCTATTAATATTCATGCGCATGTGACCCCTATATCACCTTCATTAGGAACGATCACCAAATGTCGTATGTTAGACGCGCAATGACGTCATCGAACTACGCTTGTCGATTGTGGTGCTGGCGAACCTAGCGGCTGTCTATTGTGGTGCTGGCGAACCTAGCGGCTGATTGTGGTGCTGGCGAACCTAGCGGCTGTATTTTGTTCATTTGATACCAGGTCCTGTCCAATATTCAAACTTGAGCTTAGTTTGTAAGTCCATAAAGTAAAATTAAAAGTTAAGAAAAGATTTAATGCAAAATGCACCCAAATAGGGAGTTGCACGTGTAATAAATACAACATATATCAACATATAGAATAATTACAATGAGTAACCACGTACGGTATGCATATAACCTTAAAATGACTTTTTCGTGAATTTACTATCATGAAATCTCATGTATATATACTTGCTAGCTTTTGTTAGATATATTGTCTCGAATGGTGAAGAAAGACCGGACCATGTTGCACATAACGTTAGCTGTTACAATTTGTTCATTCTTCATAATAAATCTGAAATTCTCATAATTTGTCATTTCTGTCAGAAATTTTCTGAGAAATAAGGGACCTTTGCAATTATGATCATTTCTGTATATGCTGTCATTTGCCATTGCTGTTGTGAGTTTCCATTTCCCAAAGGTTTGAATTGCACCTTTAATGATAGCAGAGTCGACGATCGATCGAGATGATCGATTGTAATGACGACCACGACGAGGCCGTTGACGACAACGATGGCGATGATGATAATAACGATGATGACGAAAACGATGACGACGAGGAGGGCGACGAATGTGATTGTTGAGAGTGTGATAACATACATACATGACGATGACGACGATGACGATGAAGACGATAAAAACGACAATGATGATGGTGCTGCTGCTGATGATGATCATGCCAGATGGTGCTGATGATGATGATGATGATGATGATTGTTGAGAGTGTGATAACATACACACAATCATGACGATGGCGACGAAGACAACACAGACGACAATGATTATGGCGGTGGTGATGATGATTACGGTGATTGTTGAGAGTGTGAATCCAACAGATATGCCGGTGACTACGAAGACGACAATGATGGTGGTGGTGGGGCTGCTGTTGCTGATGATGATGATTGTTGTGACGGTGATAACAACATGCACGACGATGACGACAATGATGGTGGTGGTGGTGCTGCTGCTGATGATGATGATTATTGTTGTTGTGACGGTGTTAACAACAGACACGCGACGATGACGACGAAGATCACAAAGGCGATAATGATGATGCATGCATGGTGATGATGATGATGATGATGATGATTGTTGTAACGGTGATAACAACAGAATTGATGATGACTAGGACGACAAAGAGAAATATGATGCTGATGATGCTGATGATGATGATGATCTATAATGATGATGATGATGATGCTGGCGACGATGAGTAGGACGACGACAACCACGAGGGTGATGTTGTTAATCTGATTATGATGATGATGATGATGATTATGACGATGATGATAACGATGGTGATGGTGATGTTATTGATAATGACGGTGATGACGATGATGACGACGACAACGATGACGGAGAGGAGGAGGGTGACGCGTGTGATTACCGTGACAGTGACGCGAACAGACAGTACGACGGTGAACACGACAAAGAAGAACATGATGATGATGTTGGTGACGATGATGAAGTCACTCTTTGTATATACACTGTAAATGTGGTTTGCATAACTCTTTATAACATGATCCGATCCTTATTCCATTCATCAAACCCATTCTATAATAATGATATACAACGGTCATTGTATTACATAACAAGGTGCCAAGTGCACCCAAATGTATTATTGTTGCGCAAACATGACCTTTGAATTCCGGCTGGTGGTTTTCCGTACGCCACGTACGATTAATTGATGTATGTGGCTATTGCTGATTTAGTTTGAACAAATATTTAATTAAGTTTACGCCATTAGATAAGTCAAAGAGTCTTATTTATAAGCGACTATTTTTACGCGGGCAAACAACGCATAGTTGCTTGAAACGTCATCGCAGGCGTTATATATACCGCTGTTAGTTTCACGTCTCATTTATTGATCTATGTATATTTAATGGAGGTTTTGGATAATGTAATAAATAGAATCTACAACGAGCCCCCAGTTTATAGCGAAATGTTCAAAACTAATCCAGTAAATTAGGTATGAACCTCGCGAAAGGTTCGGTTGAGACCTAATTTACTTGACTAGTTTTGTAAATTTCGCTATAAATTGGGGACTCGTTGTAAATCCTCTATATATTTGAATATATACAGATGAACGCGGATTTGAATATATGCACCCAGACAAGGAGTGTTAGAACCATGACAACCCGTGAGCACGGCGTTACAACATCGTATCCGAATCGTCTTGGTAATCCGCCGGAATTTCCAACTTTTATGGGAATAATTATAGGGATGAGATACCCCCCAAATCGTACATGTTGTCACGGCGTTGATTCAACATTTGTCTACGCCGAGTACCATGAATATGATGGGTTGGTCACTTGGCTAGGAAATCTCTCACGAAGGCCCGGTAATGGATGGGGCACGATGCTATAGGTGATTGATGGCGCTATGGCGACCAGGGAATTTGTTGTGGCACTTTCCCACGCATGTCACACACTGACATTTAGTAAACGTTCAGACGATCACGATTCAATCGTAAGTGGAAAGTGTTCCATCGGGGGCAGTAACCGATAGTTAGACTTCGCATGCTCACAGCAAGATCGTGAGTAATAGTACATGTACTATTTGATTTTAGATTCGAAATCGTGTGGTATCATTGGTTACTGTCACGTGCGACGGAATCTCAGTCGTGTGTACGTGAAAATCGTAGATGGAAAGATCGTATATAGGTAGTCAGTCACGTGGTTAACCATGGTTTATACGAACAACCCACGGTATCTTCATCGACGCCATCGCAATCGTGTGAACAAACTATCATCTCAATCGTGTGAACAAACTATCATCTCAATCGTGTGAACAAACTATCTACGATTTTGTCGGGCCCGATTCAACCACTTACGTTTGAATCGTGGTCGTCTGAACGTTCACTTATTCATCAGAAGACGTTTCCTACAATATAGCGACTGATAACGGTATTATCTATACTTATCCGCGTCTACACTGACTGAAATTGGTCTTGTGTTGAAACATCAAGAAATTACAGATTACAACAATAAATTTGAACACATACATGAATCGTCCACGCATCCGTCCGTCGTTTGATTCATGCACGTAGAGTCCCGCGATTGACCCACCCACCCCCGTATGGAAAAGACATTCGGAAGTTCTGACAGTGACGGCTACATGGATAATAATTATCCGACTCCGATCACATGGTATGCGACAGGGGGTGTTATTATGTCTAATAAGTCACAACGACAAATTCTACTCAAATAGGACCATGTGAGCCACAACGATCAATCTAAACGACTCGGACATTTCCGCTTTCGCGCGCGTGGAAATAACATTTGCCGTAGTTATATACATCATATTCGCGCAAGGCTATATATATACAGTACCCGGCCCTTGTAATGAGGCAATGACCATGACTCGTTATTATTATAACTGTGACTCATCGTCATTATCATATAGCGCAAGTTGGAGAACTCAGAGGTTCACAACAGATAAATAAATTAATTCCAATAAATAACAATAAATAGTGATAAATACTTTTTTCGTAATAATTAGTTCAAGTTCAACAGACGAATTTCCCGGTAGTTATGCACATGGTGAAAAACGTGATTGAAATATAGTCCGATATACATGGTGTCTATTTATGAGAGAGGTTATTTCCGGTCCATGTTTGGAATTGGGGGGGGGGGCGTTGCTTCTTGCTGTGGTGGCATCTGGGGTGTCAGATAGTAATCTACTTACAAACTCACAAACCCTACAATCGCTCTTGAGCGGAATTACAGCATCCAAAAGTTGGTTGTAGGAGAGGGCCGACGGCCCTTTCATATCTTCCCGGGTATCATCCCAAAACTCCAAACTTGCTTTGAGAGGTTATTTCCATGCTAACGAGGAAATGACCTGGTCCTTAAGATTGCAACGTGCATGGATCTTATAGCGCAAGGGTCAGGGGTCAGCGGCACAAATCGCACGCACAACAAATATCGCGCGAGAAGAAATATCTTATGCGCATGCGTTCCGCTAATAGATCGATCACGCGGTGTTCAGTGATTGATGGTGCTGTGGTGACTGGTCGACTGGGGAGTTTGTCGTGATACTTTCCCACGCATTTCCCACACTGACTTTTGTTCACGAGACTCCCATCTCGACACTCGAGCGACCGATCTCAGTATGTCCGCTCGACACTCAAGCCACCGATCTCGGTATGTCCGCTCCAATTATCGACACCTCCATATTAGTTCCGAGCGCTTCCGACGTGTCGGAATGACACCATGTGAATGCCAACAAATAGACCACGCGATGAACCTATGAATTTCAACAATCGGGTTCCCATTAAATTCCCGATCAATGTCGCAATAATCTCATTATTTCTCCTCCTAATTAGAGGCATGACAATGGGAGAGTACTCGAAACATCTTGATTTCTTACAGTGCATGAGGTTTTTACTAAGTGACTCGAAATGCTGACGCGAACAATCGCTACCACAGGCCCTGTGGGAAATTGCCAGCTATACCAATATATACTATCAGTGATTTTTGGGGAAAACACACCATCTATCATATTCCCCATAGATTTTCAAAATTGCACTGGCGGAAGATTCTAGGTACCCATATAATAGTAAACGTTTCCAAGATTCTGGACACACAGATCGACGTTTTGACGATCCAAGTTGCTTTACTAGTAACCACTGGAAATATGCGACCTGTGTTGTAATGAGCACACAAAATCCAGCTCTCTATATACTGCATGGCTCATTCGTGTATGTGACCTTGCCTGCTTTGCGAAACATGCATTTGCCGACGGGGTCATTTCGTAGGGTCTCACTGGATATTGTTAATTTTCTTGGTTGAACTGCAGCGTTTCGAGAATTGGCCATATAATTTTACTATGCGTCTACGTACTCCCTATAGCATTAGCTCCACTCGACGGTCGACCTAACCGGGTATCATATGGGACAAAATTAAGAGCATTTCTACAACCCATCTAAAACAGGGACATGGCGACAGGGTTTTTTGGGGGATGTCTCACCCAAACAAATTTGCCCAAAATATTTAACAGTTGGAAATTTCAGACCAAAACAAGTTGAATATGTTTAGATAATTTTATATTCAAACCAAATGTCGAATATTTACCTACCTTCGGTAATTTCTTTTTGTTGAAATGAAAATTAACATGTGGTGTTAGGTTGAACAATTACAACAGTTAATTAATGTTCATATACATGCTTCATACTTGTACCACACGTTTAAGAATTAGTATAACGACTTAAGTCGGTGGTCGAGAGGTAGCGTACTGGTATCTTACTAGCGGACAGGGGATCACAACCTGGTCAGGGTATTATGATAAAAATCAGTTTGTCTGGCTGAAAAGTCCCATTCGAGATCACTGATTAAGATCCGAATTCAAAATGCCGACACCCCCATTACAACATTTGTTCAGGTATGTTGTCGCTTGTACAGTACGCTGTTCTTCGGGCGCGGACATTAATAACCAACTACTAGAGTCAACACAGTGTTATAAAGTTACTCGGCCGTGGTAGCACCTGGACAAGTGAGTCTAACCGGAAGGCTCCTGCACTGACATATTTCCAGATACAGATACTCAGCCGCTGTATTGTCCTGATTTGTTTTCGTTGAACCGTACATGTGGGATGGCGAAAGACCCCATTTCAGAGAGAAGTGAGTGGTTCGGGGGGCTAGCCCGGGATTGTCGGAAGCACCGAATGGTAACTCCCCTTAATCCCTCATGTTGTTGCCTTTATTGATGAAATAAAAAAATTAAAAAAAGGTAAGCATTTTGTGATGGTGATTATTTTTTCTTTTCTTTTTTGGGTGTGCTTTCTCTGTTGATGATTTTGGTGACGGAGGAGATTTCTGTTGATGTTGTCGCATGAGTAGTTCAAATTGTTCTTGTTGGTCTTTCATTTTTCGCTCCGCTCTTTCCCGATTTTTCTCGGAGTCAGCAATAATATCTTCTACAGATCTGGTGGTGTCTGTACTGGGGTTGTTGTTGCTGGTGGAAGAGCTGGGGGACACCGGGATGTGTTGGTAATCCGGTGTCCTAGGTGGAAGGCTATCCAACTCCACGTCGAAGCTGGCGGCAGGAACATCTGGGGTGGAGTCCACGTCCCTGTCTCCGCTCGCCTCGACGGCGACAGCAGGGATCTCCGGCAGATCCACGGAGTCCCTGCTAGCTGGCACGATGTCGTCGGTCTCCATGCAGGTCGGGTCGTCTGGGCGTCTCTCAGACAACTCCGACCTGCCGGCTTGGACGTCGGCTGAACCACAAGGGGAGGGGTGACTGGCAGATCCTTCTTTTTCTCGCAGGCGTCTTTTTCTTGGGCGGCCCCTTCTTCTTCCCACTCAGGTGACAGGAGGCAATCTTGGAGTTAGTGTCCCGGGTCTGTGATTTCTGGATACCAGCATCTTCGGTCCGGAACTCCAGGCAAAGGGTCAGGTATCCTCTGCTAGACTGGAGACTCCAGTTAGCAATATCCAATACCCGACACCTTTGCACTGCGGCCAACACGGCTTCTGGGATTAAATCCATAAGCCTAATCCAAAACCGTCTCACTGGCGTTAAGCACGGGTGCAGCTGCACCCGGAGGCGCGACCACACGACTCACCCGTGCTCAACGCTCCGACAGAAGAGGAACTAATAAGGATCGAAGCAATCACGACCGTTTCGCTCCACTCTCCTGCCAGAGACCCCATTTCATTTACCAGTCGATTAATTATATACTGCCTTGTTTCTGGCTGTCCAGGGTTCGTACATGTATATCATGCTTTGTGTTATCATGCTTTATACTTTTTCCACACATTTAAGCATTAGTATAACGCCATATAAGTCGGTAGCCGATATGTAACGTACTAGTCTCTTGTGCTAGCGGACCTGGGATCGCAACCGAATCAGTTTTCCAGGTAGAAAAGTCTCATTCAAAATTAATGAATAATGATCCGAATTCAAAAGAGTCGTATATCATGCCTTGTGTTATCATGCGGTGTTCGTATATCATGCCTTGTGTCATCAGATGCGACACCCCATTCGCAATGAAGACATACCACATAAAACATAAAGATTACATTTGGGTTACCAGCTGACTCTTTTCTATTGGTTGGTTCCTGTCCGTCCGGGGGGGGGGGGGGTCTTTGTGGTGTTCGTATATCATGCCTTGTGAAAAGTTGTGTTATCAGATGCGACACCCCCTTCGCTATGAAGACATACCACATAAAACATTAAGATTCCATTTGGGTTACCAGTTACCTCTTTTCTATTGGTTTGTTCCTGTCAATCCAGGGAGCCTTTATGACGTTCGTGTATCCTGCCTTGTGTTACAGATCAGATTCGACACCCTCTTTGCAATGATGGCATAAAACATAAAACATTATTTTTTAGAAAATTAGCTCTACTCGTCCAAACCCGAGCACACAAATAAAAGGGCAAAACAGCGGTTATATAACACACCTCAAATTCTAACTTTGTTAACCCTTTACCCAACAGAACGGCCCTGTGCCAATGCATTCTCTTATATATGCGAGTCGACCATAGGTCGCCTCGCATATATAAGAGAATGCATTGGCTTAAAACATTAAAAATTATAAAATTGTTAAAGAATGTTTAGGCCAATGCATTCTCTTATATATGCGAGGCGACCTATGGTCGACTCGCATATATAAGAGAATGCATTGGCACAGGGCATAACTGTAACTATCACAATGTGGTCAAGGAGCCGGTTCCAATGATATCCATATTTGTATGGTTCTATTGAGACAGGACCGAAGATATTTTAGGCTGTTGAAGCTTTATTTGGCCGGTTTTGGCCGTTTTGTTGGGTAAAGGGTTAAGTTATCCTCATTTCATTATCGGGCGTACTTGTGTGTTTTTAGATAGATTTATTGACAAATAATTTAATGGCATCGTCCTTTGCTCGGCAGAAACCATATACCATAAGATCTTAAGTGAGTGCCTTGATCTTCGCCCATCTGATTCAAGGAGTAGTATGCAGTTAGAATAATGTTGTAGCAATCAAAAATGGAATCTTCATCAAATTTAACGGCAAGATACTTTTTTGATGAATATTATGGGCGTAACGACGTAGGATACGTTCATTGATATCTTAAATCTAGTGCGAATGTCTTAAAACGTAACATTCAACGCCGGTTCTGGCTGTTCGCAAATTCTGGGATAGTTCAAAGGGTGCCGTTTTTATTTCTTCGTTTATACTTTACTTTAAACATATTTTATTTGTATATCGATATAATACAAAAGGGATTGGGGACAAGTTACAAAAACTTACTTAGCCCCTCTCCCTGTTTACAATAATTTTATTCATACAAAATGGCGAAAAAAAGAGTCAAAATCAAATATAGGTTAAACATATTTACATTTACAATGAGTGGGTTTGGGGTTTGGGGTGGGAGGTGCCAACACCGATTTCGCGACTAATTTGCTTTTTGTGGCTATTCTGAAATGCGTTTGATCTATCCGACTTCGAATTGTTTTGTCGCTGTTATCTATCGATGGACTATTTTGAAGATAATTTTGTTTCTTCTATTTGATGTATCGGGAATTCCGAAAAGTATATCGTTGATATGTGTAATTTTCAGTCCTTCTTGGTACAGTTTTTGAAACATTTCCATTCTTTCGGTGTGAAATAGGGGACACGCCCAGAGGTATAGTGGTAAGTATATTCGCATGGATTTCCACAATGGCATTGGGGCTGTCAGGGATGTAATTTTGAAACATATCAGAACGTAGGCTACTGCATCTGTTCCGCAACATTTATAAGGACGTGGCGACATGGGGTGGGGGATGCTTCACCCCTATAAAGATGATCAAACGTGTCAACAGTTGGAAAGTTCATATGTTGAATAATACATATATACCACCACATATTTCAACCAAATTTGTTGTGGAGACTCGAGGTGACTCGCGATTATTGGGGAACCCATAAGTGAGTCAGCACTGGTCCTTCAATCCCATTATCTGTAAAAAAAAAAAAGTGTATGTGTTATATATCATATGTTACAAATATTACAAAAATAAATATGTTTAAACTAATCTCTACTTAAATTGCGAACATCCTTGGCCCATGCAATTGCAGCATAAACTTGGTCAATAGTCGAAATCGCCTTGACTCAAGATATCGACGTACAAACTACATACAAAGAATGTTTACGCTGACACAGAGAAAGAGGTTTGTCGTTTCAAGGGTGGTCATCAATTGAATGTTTTGTTAGACGTTCTCGAACATTCAATTGACGTGTAACACAAACCGGCAGCAGATCGATGCAGTGGGGGCCACTTGATTGACAGCCCCCTGTGATCGATACAATGATCTACAGTAATGCTCTAATTAATCGACCCCTTAACCACAGCAGAATTATGGGTAACTTTTCAGGATTTAGTCGGAAATATGGCTTGTTGCCATTCATCTGAAAGCTCTCGGTGAGAGCTTTCCGATGAATGGCAACAAGCCATATTTCCGACTAAATCCTGAAAAGTTACCCATAATTCTGCTGTGGTTAAGGGGTCGATTAATTAGAGAATTACTGTATTTGGACGACCGTATAAGTGTTTAATCGGAAGAGGTGTTCTCCGCACTCTATGGCGATTTATCTCAAAGTAGACGTGTTATTATTTCTTTTTGTTCTATAGTTCCGTACACCTCAAATTTGCAATGTTATTTTACGAGCTGATAATAACGCTGTATCGACCAGCAAATAGTGCACTTGATGAAACGGTGCTGAATCTATAGTAGAAACGTTTCAACGAAGAATCGCGTCATACGCCGAGCGAGCACTGTACCACCACGCCTTTATTATGCCCTATACATGGGGTATACAATTCGAGGCTTTTCATTTCATTATTTAAAATTTGTCGATAAATCCGTATCGACCAGTAAATAGTGAACTTGATATTGTGATATGTGATGCACGCCCTGCTTCGAGTACGCATGCACTACCCCGGGTCAACTAGTTCTATACATTATATACATCACACAATACATTAGTTCATTTACCCCCCCCCCCCCGTGTGGGCCCGGTGTAGAATAGGCCTACTACCCCACTGCGAGGGTTACAACTCCCTTAATGTGGCACCCTGTTTGCCGTGGGTGCATGAGGTGTGATGTGGGAGTCCTGGATCTACTAGGGCGGCCGTATGGCGTGAGGCATCGACCTGCGGATATGACTTAGTTCATGGTCCGCTTTGGTTTTACATCTCTTCAAAACGGGTGGTTGAGTTGACCCGACTCAATCAATCGGCTAGTCACGCCTCTCCACAGTGTTTCAGAATAAATTTGTGTTATATGTCGTATTGCTTGTCTGTTGTTTGAAGTATTGTTTTCTGTTGTTTTTTAAATCTGATGCTCTGCTGCAGTCAACAACTAATGGACAAACACCAGTGTTGGTTACTCCTCACAAGACATTGAATAGTAGCAAAGCTGTGTTGCTCACAAGCGATGTAGCTGATTCTTAAAAATTGGCGGAGTTGGAACCACATGGAGTTACAGAAGTCCGTAGATTTACAAAGACTGTTGTTTCTAAAGTTCCTATGAATAGTTATCTTCTGACTTTCAACCGGTGCGAACATCCACCGACATTGAAGGTTGGGTATAATGACGATGGATTTAATCACATTTGTTCCAAACCAATTTCGATGTTTTAAATGTCAGGGGTATGGCCATGGCCAGGAACATTGTAAAAGTAAAGAAACCATATGTGCACGATCTTCTATTTCTGGTCATGATTATAAGGATTGTACAAATCTTTAAAAAAAATTCAAACTGTCAAGGTTCACATGCTGCAATGGATCGCTCATGTCCCATTTTGGGACTATGAATTCAAGATTCAACTAATAATATATAGATGCTAACAAAAAACAGTTGGTCCTTGACCATCAATTCCACATGTCGCATAGTAAGCAATCGTGTCTACAAACAAGTGTGTTGATGCCAGCACTCAGACAAAGAGTCAAACCAAACTCGTCAGTATATCACTAGCAACACAAGATGGAGCGACTGATATTATTCATGTTTCAGAACCTGAAGCCTAGGTTATGGAAGACATTTCTTCCGAAACCATCTATGCAAGTTGATCCCATATACCCTGTGCCAATGCATTCTCTTATATATGCGAGCCGACCTCACATATATAATAGAATGCATTGGCCTAACAATTTTTCATCATTTGTTATTATTCTTTTTACAATTTTTTATAATTTTAATAATTTTTTCTTATATTCTTTAACAATTTTATAATTTCACCCATACAGAGCCCGAGACAAACATGAGCAGACGACACTCAGTATACATGCTTCTATATATGTGTGGGGCTCCCTGCAGGGTTATGCAAGTTGATCCTATTGATCCAAAAGAAAAATCGCCCGTTGCTTCGAAACAAAGATCGCCAAAAAGTCACTCAAACGTTTCGACTCTCAGAAAGAGGTACATCTTTGAGCTTTCAAATTTGACCACATGATTGATGAGAAACTCACCAAGACAAGAAACAGTATTTGTGGATCGAGGCTGTAGGTTGGTGAAGTATGACATTCTGTCTCACCCACCCGACCATCAGCTTGACGCATTGATAAAGGTTCATCAAATATTATAAATACCTTACCACTGCAAAATCTGATTTTAAAAGTTACATTACATATTTCGATGTTTCTCCTTGGTAATTTCGTGTTATTTATTTGCTGTTTGTTATCTATTCTTGTACTACTTTTATACGTGTTATAGTATGATTGCACACTAGTCAGTTCTTGCATTTAGTTCCTGACTCCAAGTGGAAACATTTATTTGTACATAGCTCATCATTGCATTGTTGTAATCTAATCCACTGTCTGATTTATCTACACAGTTGCTTCGCTGCGAACTTTTTTGATACCTGATTCTGCTCTTGGACGTGATATGGCCTTGCGGCTAAAACGGCGTTAAATCCTCAATCAATCAATCACTCAATCAATCAATCAATAGTTAATTTAAATAAATACCAATTGATGAATAGTTCCCTGAGAAAATGTTCAGATACAGAGTTCAACAAAAACGACGTAAACAAATCCTTCTGCACTTGTATATTCTTTTCAGCATACTCTCGTTAGCTATTTCTTGTTGAACACCCCTCCAAATGAATAATATACCGTTCCAATGTACTGAATGGGGGACCTCAACCTCCTCTACACCAAGGTACACAGCTGACGGCGGAAGCGTTTCGTCCTGGGGATGCACAGTACAACCAGGAACGAGACAAATTTATACTCGTCAACCCACAGACCGTTTAAATTGGTCAATATGTAGGCACCATCAAACAGCGCTGTGTTTCAGAAGAGACATATATAACGATGAAAAACCATCAGGTAAGAACAAACTGAGGGTGTATAGAGAAATAATAAGTTATTACTGATTGGAGCCATATTTGGACATAGTAAAAATTATCGAAGTATGAAAGATCTTCAGCAAATTGCGGATTAGCAATCATACTCTAGAAATTGAAAAAGGGCGCCATAAACAACCGAAGATTCCTGTAGACAAGAGAATATGCAGAAAGTGTGGATTGGTAACGGAAACCGATGAACATTTTATTTTAAAGTGTCCTATTTACAAAAGTATTCGTCTCCGTTTCTTTGAACAAATAAATAAAGTAAATCACAAGTTTACTAATATGACTGATGCACAAAAATTCATTTTCATACTGCGAAATGATAAAACAGAAACGTGCAATATCATCTGTAACATGGTCCGTCTCTTTTTCCACAAAAGGTGTGAAACACCAGATTTTCAACAACAAACATGATACTTTTTCATTTTAATTATGATTACATTTGTGTATAATTATGGTATCATATATATATTTATTGTTATTTATGTTGTGACATCGGCCCCGTGTGGTTGTAATTGTCAATAAACTTATCTTATCTTATCTTATCATATCCCACATGACCATATAATTCTTCCAAACTGAAAGGAAATGAACAGAAGATAGCTGTTCATAGTTCAACAGAATTATACTGACTGCTCCTGACTCAGACTAATTACTTCGTGCATCGGAATCTTCATTAATATAAAGTGGAACCCCTGCAGGCTATGTTGGTAAAGTGCAAGGCGGCCAACATAAGTCATTCAGCGATGGTGAAGCTGATTCAAATCCACGCACAGGCATAGGATAGGATATGTTATATCCAATACAGATACATTACATAATAATAAGATGAAATTTGTGAACAAAGTTTGTCGTATATTGTGGTGGGGATGGCATGCTCGGGCAAGAATGTCTTCCTGTCATCACCTGCATGGTAAATATAATGTAATTATACACTGCAAATCTTGTTGAGTAAAATCTCTACTCAGCACGTTGAGTGTTAATTTTTTGAGCGGTTTGTATTCAACTTTTGAGTAACGAGTACTCAGCGATGACAAACCATATCTGATTCGCGGATTTAATCAACACGTTGATTAAAAGTTACAGGAACAATAACTCTATTTAAACACTGTGCATATATAAGTGTAGTCATTTCGAGATGTTTAATCTACGTTTCAAAATTATTTTTGGATCTATAAATGCAACATCGAGGTGGGAGGAGATGACCAATAGGTATGTCGGAACTTCATTAGTTCATCGCCTCATTAAGGAGTAAACATTTTGAGGCCGGGGTTATAATTTCATGGACACTACAAACAATCCAGAAGTATGAACTACATGATATGATATGATATTTATTAGCATAAAAACACTCATGTGAGCCGTATGCATTACATAATGAGAAGACATATAATTTACATAATTATACATACATTTTTCATATAATAAACTTTCAACCTATTCAAACTACATGTATACAATGTGACCTAATAGACACTCAAAACTATAAGCGTGTAAATAATCTGTATGCTGACCTATGATATCGTGTGGAATAGAACATAATTATTAATTCATACCTTAATCACGGGCTTTTTCTCTCGTTTCAAAGAACTCTTTGATAGCTCGACTGATCACATGACTTGTATGAACTATATGAATCAATATATCACAGAACAATTTAATATCTTCCAACAGACTATTTTCGGATACTATATAATTTGACCATCTCGTAAGGGTGGGTCACCTCTTCCAGTGTGCTCCCGCCGATAAGAGTGGTCCGCAATAGCCCCGGCCAACAAACAAAAACTATATCGGGAATCCACGGTATGGGTTCGCAGCCTGATGAGGACGAGTGGTCCTGACGGACTGACTGACTGACTGACGGACTTCCGCTTCTAGCGGGGACTGACCCCGACAGGCAATTTGACCACCTCGTAAGGGTGGGTCACCTCTTTCGGGGTGCTCCAGCCGATAAGAGTGGTCCGCAATAGCCCCGGGCTTTGGTCGAGCCCATGCGGTGTGATACGTCCCGGATGGTGGTTTTCCCCACCTGAAGGGACTTCCACTGGATGGGTTCGCAGCCTGAGGAGGACGAGTGGTCCCGACTTACTGACTGACTGTCCGCTTCTTGTGGGGACAGACGTCCGACGGGCACTTTGACCATCTCGTAAGGGTGGGCCACCTCTGTCATGGGGTTCTCAGCCGATAAGAGTGGTCCGCAATGGCCCCGGGCAGGTTTTAAAAAATAAAACTATATCGGGAATCTTATAAGTTTCGCGATATTTACAAATCTGATTCGGTCGCTGATCCTGGATATATATCCAGTTCAGTTTCGAGAATTCTAACAACACATATTCCAAGCAAACTCCTTTTCTTAACTGAGAAATCTACGTTTTACAGTCAACTTTTCAATTTTTTTTCTCCAACTCGTTGAGTATAAATAGCTCGCTAGAGGCCATAACTGCGCGGTTATTGAGTATTGTTGAGTAAAGTCTTACTCGACGAAATTTAGAGTGTAGTAGGATGACCTCAAGTGAGCCGTGCACATGTTATGTATGCAATTTATTACCTTTCTATACGAAATAGATTTTCCCAGTCAGTTAAAAGTGTACATCGGAATGGTCTTTTATTCATTTGGAGGAATGCTAAGGTGATAAAAGCAGACGACAGATAAATCAAAGTATATATAGAAGGAGCACTATTTATTGAGGGAAATGATTATATAATATATTCAACAAACGACCTGTTTGTTGAACTTATTATCTGAACATTTCCTATGGGATAACTAATCATCAATGATGTTTTAGTACAGAACAATGTTAATGGCTAAGTTCAACATTGGGCGAAGAGCGATACGACCCTAGGGCTGTTCAATATCACGTAATGCTTCATGTTCGTACACATTACGCATGATCGAGTAGCATTTTTGATGGATGAGGCTGCAGGGACTACACGATCTCGTAATGTTGAAGTTGAATGCGTTATATATAAACTGAATGAGGCATGATTTGGGGGCAGTCTGGGCATCCTCGATTTTTTCTTCATTTCATATCGTTAGAGTATGCACTTATTATTTCCTCTGTGATATGTATTTTTAATACGTTGATTGATTGATTTGGGTTTAATGTCGTTTTCAGCAACTAAGGTCATATTACGACATTGCCAGTTTTAGTGGTGGAGGAAATCCGCACACTTATGGCTAATCTAACCGTGATTTCAATGGCTGATAAACTCGTCGACTATGTGCGGCAACCCACCGGTCATCGGCGAGTAACTGGCAACTCCACCAGAAAATACTTAGAGTTACAAAGTCCACGATCGAAACATGTGGATTTGAACACTTATCGCCAGCGCTGGAGGGCGACACGGCTTGGAGTTGTACCCTTAACCGATTGACCCACGAAGGCCCCCTTCTGAATACGTACCTATTGCTATTCAGTCATATACCCTTATGGTACAATATACCATAAGATTGTTGAGAATGCAATGGCATATGTTTCGAAAAGAAGGTTCTCTCTGTTTTAAAGAATAATGCAAATTGATATTCTCCAACCTTGGGGGTATTAGGTCTGAAATATCTAGCTAATTGAAAAGTGTGAGGTATTAGTTGAAAAATTTAAGAAGTCAAGAAACCTATTTAGACACCCCCTCCCCCACCGCAAACGGAGACAATATAGCCACGTCCCTGTGACCAAACCAAGATGTTATTAAAGAATGTAAGAAATAATGAAAACAATGATACAAAATTGTTAAAGAATATAAGAAATAATGATCAAAATTGTTAAAGAATGCAAGAAAAAATGTTAATAAGTGATAAGAAATGTAAGAAAAAATGATAAAAAATGATGAACAATGGTAAAAATTGTTATAGAATGTAAGAACAAATTATACAAAAAATTAAAAAAATTGTTAAAGAATGTAAGAAACATTGATATAAAATGATAAAAAATTGTTAGGCCAATGCATTCTCTTATATATGCGAGGCGACCTATGGTCGACTCGTATATATATATATATATATATATATATATATATATAAGAGAATGCATTGGCACAGGGTCATTAATGATGCGCCAGCGTAGCTCCCGTCATAAACGCTTAAATTTTCTCAGTAAACATCAAGTATTGTGCGTGGCACCACGTTAGTGCACGGGTCATGAACGGTTGGTGATCCGGGCTTCGTCAATAAATTCTGCACTCCAACTATCAATCAGATTTGAAGTCTTGCACAGATCCCAAGGGAAAATCATTTTAATACGCACATCTAACAGCATCTAACGTGAATCCATCGACAATAGGCGAAATCGATGAAGAAAACGATACGATGTTTATTCTGACAACATTTTCACTCAAGTCATTTGATTATCGTGTGTGAAAACCATTTGTTGTATCGAATATGTCTGAATTTCGTGCATATCATTCGCTAAATTGTAATTGATTTCCATAGATTCTACCTCTGCAGAATTGCCCACGTTTAATGTGACCCATAATGTTCTGGGCCTCGAAATAAAATGACACGAAACACTCCGCCGGGGCGCACAGCGAATAAACTTGCTAAAATCACGTATTTTAAATAATTTTAAACAAAATTGCCAGCACCAACGTCATTCTATCATATAAATATAAAATATAGTGACTCTTGTTAGTAAGGGTACGTCCATACACTGGCAAGTCGTAGAAACCGATATGATGCTAGAATATGAACGGAAACATGCATATAACATGCATCTTTACCAAAGCGAACGACAGTGAGAAGTAACATTTATGTTGTTCCACTTGTGACGGTGCTACTGGTATTTGCCTTCAAATACCTATATGATTTATTCTTGCGAGATAATTGCATGTTATTTACGGGAAAATGCCGGTAGTATTGCTACAGGTGGAACTACATAGATTTTACTTCATATATATTTAGCTGTTTAATAGATTTTATATGCATATATTTACACACTAAGTATTGTCATCACTAAATCCAGCATTCTGATTGGTCGGCGCCCACGTGGCTCGGTGAATGCGCAACGCCCCATAACACCAAGCTCATAACACCATCGATACGTCATTGGGGTTGGAAAGACGAACGCGTAATGTTTTGGGCGCATTTGGACTCGCGCAGGATTGACTTAATACATCATCGGGTTTCAATATGAAGAGAAATTGTTCCTATTAACTTTTGGCAAGGGTGGTATTGGGTATTTTGGGCTGATCTTGTCACGATACACTTTTCGATTTAAATACATTTACAAAAGTGGCTTTTTCGCTAAATGTATATAAATATAAGGATTAACTGTCATGTGGACTATTTTTATGGAGATGTAACCGTGAGGTAAGTGGTCATAACTTGTATGTAAAACCCTTCGGGTTTTACACAAGTTATGTCCACTTACCTCACGGTTACATCTCCATAAAAACTGTCCACATGACAGTTAATCCTTATGTGTCCGTTCATATTCTGGCTTCATATCGGGTTCTACGACGAAATTCATGCAAACCATATACCGTGCAAACTTGCCAGTGTATGAACGTACCATAATGGTACGTTCATACACTAGCAAGATTGCACGGTATGGTTTGCAGGCATTTTGTCGTAGAAAACGATATGGTGCCATAATATGAACTGATACAGGCACATAAAGTGCATCTGAGCCACAGCTAACTACGTGTGAAGTAAAAATCTCTGTGGTTCCACTAGTAGCTATTCTACTGGAATTTGCCTGTAAATATCATGCAATTATATCGCAAGAAAAAATCATACAGGTGTTTGAAGGCAAATTCCAATGGCACTGTTACAAGTGGAATTTGATAAATGTTACTTCTCGTGTCTTTCGCTTTGGTAAAGATGAATGTTATGTGCACGGTTCTATTCATATTCTGTTACCATGTGGTTTTCTATGACGAAATGCCCGCAAAAACATACCGTGCAAACATGCCAGCGTATGAACGTACCCTAACAATCATTCTCATTTGTTTAACCTCGATTTGTTCGGGACGAATGGCGGACTGTTTGTTTACAGTTTTACGCAGTTCAGATGACGTGTTTTACGAAAGGGTATACCCATTGTAGTTTCTTTCTTTTCGACAATAATATAGTTTAAAGTGGCACTGTACACTAAATCCGGTCATTTGTGGGACCATCTCCCTTTATACTCAACCGAATTTCTGCAACAGATGATTCAATTTGAGTCATCAATTAGTGCTAAAAACACTCGAAGAATGAAAATAGGCTCTTTTTTTTTAAATCGCGGTCATGTGACATATTTTCAGGTTGCTAATATCATTATTGTTGCAATTCATGCCAAAATATGATTTTTATGAAATAAAAAGGTAATAAATCAGTTTGAGAATAGGTATAAGTCTATATACTAGACGTAAAGATATATTATGGAGTTGTTCGGATGCGTGGAATTGATAATTTATTACCAATGCAGGCGCTATGCCAACCTGGGGAATGTATACATATAGTATTCTACTAACGTTGCAGAAAATTTCTAAGAAATGGACCATTCCACTCCACAAAAAACATCGTCTGAACAAATAAATATTTACATCTCGATTCGGGACGCAACAATCAGCGATAAACTAACACAAATGATGTCCCCATCGATAGTCATTGACTTTAATTAATATATAAGAATGACTGTGTTTGTTGTCAATTTGGATTAATAATTTATTCGTAAAAAAAATAACTACTTTGAGCAAGATTATTCTCCATCTCTATTTGATCACCCTGCCGGAGTGTTTTACATCACTTTCAGTAAAGTTTTGCTATGGCTGAAGTCAAAACCTGTTTCCTGGCTGATGAATCTCAAATACATGAACACATCACGGTGGGGAATCACGTGGTTTCGAGGTTGGTGAGTACCACGTACTCAAAATGTGTAAACGCATAAAAACATAATATATGAGGAATTGACTGCCTTATTTGTTCGGAAATACTCAGTAGTTTTCTATAACATTCTGACCAAAGTTTCCAGTCGGAGGTTCGTGGAATACACAAGACCAGCATACTTCCAGGAGAATCCTTCGACTGACAACTTTGGTTAAAATGGTAGCGCAAACAACTGTGAGTTTGGACACACATGATGTATCAGCTTGTTTTAAAGACCCACTTAATTTTCGAACCACCAGATCACATTATATACTACATATTCCATATTACATACCATTTGAAAGAGGAAACTCCAAATCATTGTATTATCAACTGATCCGGTCGTCGAATAAACTGGGAACATTGTTTTTGTCGAGGTATTGAGATGTGTTCTGTGATTAATTTTGATCCAGACTGTACTATAAAGTCTATTATTCTCAATGGAAGGGGAATAACTCTATCTATTAGTTTGAATTCTGATGCATTTTGGGTTGACAAGGGGGGGGGGGGGTCTTGGAATGAATCTAAGAATATCTATCAATTGGTGGACACTCCTAGGCCACAGCTGTTCAGTATTCTGCTGGAATATATATATTTTTGGTTCCTCTTCCAAATGGTATATAATATGGGATGGGATATGTTGTGTATAATGTAATCTGGTCATTCGAAAATTAATTACACTTTTCATCGTTTCTGGTCGCATTTGTGTTCCCCTCGGCCATTTTGGATGCGTGGTACTCATCAATTCGAAACCACGTGATTCCCCATGCACCTTGAACATTTCACGGTGGATACTCCCCAACGGAGACCTTCTATCCACGTCCCTGCCGTAAGCGATCTAACGTAGAATACTGCGCGGTCGCCCGATGAGAATCATATCCCTCCCAGAGGACAATAATGGGGGAACTAAGTACAAAAGTAATTCGATCATCGCTGGTTCGATTCAAATTACAAATTTCAAAATCAGCTCCTTCCTGGTTTAATTGAGAAAAAAATCGTCATGTGCCCATGTTTGTTACGGTTCAATTTGTCACGACAATTTCCTGGAATCTCGAGCTGGATTTCCAATCGAGCCCAATTTGTTTTTTCGCGTCACGACATGTCTGTTCCAGGACAAACGATTAAATTAAGACTGTCTATATAATCTATATTTTGAACGACCTTTGAGAGGAACGGGGAGCAAAACGAGATTTATGTGGCCCTATATCTGAGGTACCCGGTGTTGATCGGGTAAGGAAGATTGGAAACAAGAGCGAAGTTGAGTGATTGTCCATGTGTTCAGAGACGTGGCGACAGGTTGGGTGGGTTGTTGGGTGTCTCACCTCCCAACTTTGGTCAAATTTTTCAACAGTTGGAAATTTCATACCTGCCAAAACATTAGTTGGAAATTTCACACCAACAATAGGTTTAAAATATTCTTGTAGTTTGATTTTTAAACAATTTATTGGGGGGGGGGGATTAATTGTTTTTGGACCAATATTTGCATATTTTCCTATTTTTTGTCAAAATTTTGGACTGAAATGGTCATCAGTTGGAAATATTCCAACCTCAGGGGGTGGTGACAGGTCCTGGTCCCTCCCCCGTGGCCAGTCAAAAATGCTAGTTAATTTAAGAAAACAATATTGTCATACATTTGGTCAACATTGTCATTGGAATTGTCATCAGTTGGAAATTTTCCAACCTAAGTGGTGGTGTCAGGTTTGAATTTCCAACTCTGGGAAGGCTTGAGGCTAGTCTAGATGCTAGGATTTTGCGATTTTCTTGTTCAGATTAAAAACTGTTCGCACACCGGCCCCTCCCGCGTGCCCAATACAAAACTGCTAATAAGTTTAACAAAACAATATTTTACTACATTTGGTCAAACGTGTGGACTGAAATGGTCATCAGTTGGAGAATTTTCGAACCTGAGGGGGAGTATGAGGTTTGAAATTTCCAACACTATAGGAAAGCTTCAGTTGTGAGGCCAGTCTAGATGCTAGGATTTGCTATTTTCTTGTATATAGTTTTCAAAATGTCCACAAACCGGGCCGAACAACCATGGTCAGCCCGGCGTGTTCTGGTCTCTTGTCCGTAACCGTGTGCATTTGTCTGGATTTGTGCAATTTTTCAATTTTCATGTTAAAATATCTGAATGTATTCATACCGGGAATATAGAACCATGGTTTATTAATATACAGGAAATTATGCCTGAGCACTGATGTGCAAGGGGGTGCAAAACTTGGTCTGAGTCTGATTCTGATTCAAGGGGGTGCAGTTGGGATATCCCCAGGGTGGACACCCCTACCCATACGTCCCTGTCTGTGTTGAGCCTTATTTATAGTCATTGCAAAGCTGAGTCTAACTGGAAATTAAAGAGGCTGTGTGTGACGTAATAGTGCAGTCTCCGTGTATAGAATAGCGAAAAAGAGCGTTCTCTATTGATCTATTCCTGATATGGTATGCATAAAAAACCCCGAAAACGATTTCGCCATCGAGAGTCACTGCAATTAATTAATATATATATAAGAAATAATGCGTGGGTTGTCAATTTGGATATAATATTTGTAAAAATTACTAGTTTGAACAAGATTATTTCCCATTTATATTTTATCACCCTATAAACCGGAGTGTTTTACGTCACTTTAACGAATTTTTTTTGCGGGGAACCTAGATACGACATTTTAGAACACGAATTGCCCTTTAAAAATGGCATTTATACTTGAAATATTGATAAGTTATTTGTGGAACCCACAGATAACGAAAATGCAATACAAAGTTTTGCGCCAAAAATGGCAGGTACGACCTTTTAGAAGCCCACCGGCGATATGCAACCCAAGCTGCAAAACAGAGTTCAGTCCCCTCGCTACACGATGTCTGAACGCTGCCGGCACGTGTATTTTCTTAATTAATTCTAACATGTTATATTGAAGTGTTTTGCCAGTTATAATCACATTCTGACTTGATCTGGACCACTTTCAAATGAATATGGACAGTTCAGTTTCTCAGAATAATGCAGAATGAATTGTAACCTACAAAAGTCTCAAATAAATAAATGCGACATTTCTTCACATTCCGTGTTGGTGCGAGCAGCGGTAAGTCCTGCGTAGGGGACTGAACTCTGCATGGGAGCTTGTATGCAACCGCCGGATAATCACACAGGAAAGACATTATATTGGAGAACAAACGCTCGTTTAACGAGGACACGGGTCTGTAATTACAAGGTTATATCTCCGCATTAACGAAGGTGCATAAAACTGTCATTTTCTCACGACTAAATGCCATGGCGAGACAGATAACTATCCAATGTGTAAGTGATACAGTTTGCAGGCAGATCAATTCATCCGTGCAATGTGTACACTTTCTATACTAAATACTCATTAACGAGTAGTTATATCTCATGGAAATGTTCAGATAATAAGTTTAATCCTTTCTATAATAAATATACCCATTGACGAGTAGTTATCCAATATGAAATGTTCAGATAAATTTTAATCCTTTCTATGATAAATACTCATTGATGAGTATTTATCCCTTAGTAAATGTTCAGATAATAAGTTTAATCCGTTATATACTAAATACTCATTGAGGAGTAGTTCCTTATTGGAACTGTTCAGATAATATATTCAACAAAGGACCATATTATCTGAACATTTCACACCAGTGAATATAAATTTTATAATAATTTTGTAACGAGGACACGGGTCTATAATTACAAGGTTATATCTCCGCATTAACGAAGGTGCATAAAACTGTCATTTTCTCACGACTAACTGCCATAGCGAGACAGATAACTATCCAATGTGTAAGTGCTACAGTTTGCAGACAGATCAATTCATACGTGCAATGTGTACCCTTTCTGTGCTAAATACTCATTGACGAGTAGTTATCTCATACGAAATGTTCAGATAATAAGTTTAATCCTTTCTATACTAAATACTCAATGACGAATATAGGAAATGGTCAGATAATAAGTTTAATCCTTTCTATACTAAATACTCAATGACGAGTAGTTATCCAATATGAAATGTTCAGATAAATTTTAATCCTTTCTATGATAAATACTCATTGATGATTATTTATCCCTTAGTAAATGTTCAGATAATAAGTTTAATCCGTTCTATTCTAAATACTCATTGAGGAGTAGTTCCTTATTGGAACTGTTCAGATAATATATTCAACAAAGGACCATATTATCTGAACATTTCACACCAGTGAATATAAATTTTATAATAATTTTGTAACGAGGACACGGGTCTATAATTACAAGGTTATATCTCCGCATTAACGAAGGTGCATAAAACTGTCATTTTCTCACGACTAACTGCCATAGCGAGACAGATAACTATCCAATGTGTAAGTGATACAGTTTGCAGACAGATCAATTCATACGTGCAATGTGTACCCTTTCTGTGCTAAATACTCATTGACGAGTAGTTGTCTCATACGAAATGTTCAGATAATAAGTTTAATCCTTTCTATACTAAATACTCAATGACGAATATAGGAAATGGTCAGATAATAAGTTTAATCCTTTCTATAATAAATATACCCATTGACGAGTAGTTATCCAATATGAAATGTTCAGATAAATTTTAATCCTTTCTATGATAAATACTCATTGATGAGTATTTATCCCTTAGTAAATGTTCAGATAATAAGTTTAATCCTTTCTATACTAAATACTCAATGACGAATATAGGAAATGGTCAGATAATAAGTTTAATCCTTTCTATACTAAATACTCAATGACGAATATAGGAAATTTTCAGATAATAAGTTTAATCCTTTCTATACTAAATACTCATTGACGAGTAGTTATCTCATAGGAAATGTTCAGATAATAAGTTCAATCCTTTCTATATTAAATACTCATTGACGAGTAGTTATCTCATAGGAAATGTTCAGATAATAAGTTCAATCCTTTCCATATTAAATACTCATTAACGAGTAGTTATCTCATAGGAAATGTTCACTGGCAAATCATAAGTTTAATAATTTCTATAATAAATATTCATTGATGAGTAGTTATCCCATATGAAATGTTCAGGTAATAAGATTAATCCTTTCTATAATAAATACTCATTGACGAGTAGTTCCTTGTGGGAACGACCATATTATCTTAAAGACATATATTATGGACCTGTTCGGGTGCGTGAAATTGATAAGTTAGTATACTTATGCGCTGTGCCAACCTGGGGAATGTAGCATTCTACTAACATCGCCTAAAATCACTATACCACTCCATAGAACACATCGCCTGAGATCACTATACCACTCCATAGAACACATCGCCTGAGCTACACGTTATTGGAAATATATATCTCGATTCGGGACGCAACTTTTGGCGATAAACTAAACCAATTAATTTCGCCATCGAGAGTCATTGCATTTAAATAATATATTTGAATGACGGTGTGTTTTGTCAATTTGGGTTAAAATTCGTATAAAAAAAAACAAACTAATTTGAGCAGCTTTGAGCAAGATTATTCTCAAGTTCTATTTGACCACCCTACCAGAGTGTTTCACATCACTTTAACATTTCCCAACAGTGAATATGATTCCTACTACACTTAAATGATTTCTTCGTATGTCTGTCGTCTGCCGACTTAGAATATCGAGGACTGTGGACCGAGGGAGGGCTTTGCACGGTTTTTAATGATTCGGCGATGAGACTACTATATTAGAAAACGTCGACTCTCATGAATACAAGTCTGAGTTTAGTGTGCCTGTCTTTGAAACCTGAGTTTAGTGTGCCTGTCTTTTGCAGAATGGGGTCCCCAGAGGGCGAATTTAGTGACGCTATCCCGCATAACGGGCTAGCATCACCAAGTTCACCTTCCGGGGACCTCATTCTGCATGACCTCATCTGCTATGGAAGACAAAGATTCAGATTGATGTTCCCAAATGGTGACATTGTGATCTACACCCATTGAGAACCTCGATTATGCAATGTGTCGTCTGCCAATTTGGGGATAGAGAAACTAAACTAAAAAAAGAAATAGAATCTATCTGAAGAAGTTCTATAGAAATTTTATAATGTCCACAGAGGGTGAATTTGGTGATGCTAGCCCAGCTGTGCGGGATAGCATCACTAAATTCGTCCTCTGAGGACCTCATTCTGCAAATGACAGCACATTAAACTCAGGCTTGATTGGACAACGAAAGATAGTTAATCTGGGTTCACAATTTGATATTAAATCGCAATAACACTTTTTTCGGGGAGCGATAGAAAAATTCGAATGATGAACGCGGAATAAGACATCCTATAATATATATATTAGTATTAGCATTAATTTCCATTCATATTGTATAATTTTGTCATAATATTTGTGTAATGTATGTATATTGTATATGGCGTCAGTCCCGTGCGGGTGTGTTATGTCATTAAACTTATCTATCTAGTATCATGGCACGCGAGGTTAAGACTGAGGCTAGGATTAATGACGAAATAACGGAGATGTTTGAAGAAGCGGTTTTAAAGGCACGGGCGGCGTTCGTTGCAGAAATATTCAAATTTGTTCAAATCGCCATCAAGAGAATGAATATTAAAATATATATAGTTTTGTTCATATGCCAAACATAATCAGCGCGTATAAATAGTATATTGTCGTCAAGACGTACGATGGTGTACGAAACAAGAGCCTGCTCGTGTTACATAAGTTGTGCTTCTGTTTACATAACACAGCGCAATTCTATTGGTTAATCACACATAAATGATATAAACGCTCTTTATTATTTCCATATCAGGAAAACAGTAACAAAAACGCTCTTTATGTTGACCATATCCGGATCTAAACAAAGCCAGGGTCATTGTACGTCGTGTAATGGTATTGTATAAGTGTATATTGCAAAATAAAAGAGCGGAATTTATTGAAGGGTCGGCACATGTCCAGACTGTCTTTGTTGGAGACACTTATAGAAAATTCAAGATTGTAGACTGAGGAAAGACATTATTCAAATTTTTTTAATTTGTTATTTCTCGAAATATGTACATATTTGTGGCCCAGAAAAAAGTCGTCAATCCAACGGTCTCGGACAAAATTGCGTATGAAGATGGATAACTCTAAAAGCATGTGGTAATACGGCCAAATTTCGTGACACAAGTGATAATACGGCCATATTTCGTTATTTGATAAATAACACGTTTATTTTAGATTTTATAGAAGCGGTTAGCATTATTTTGTTGCAATTAATCGATTATGATAACAAAAGCGTATTTTGAAGAAATGTTGTTGTAAGTTGTTGTAACTTGATGATATGGGGACCGTCTGATCGGATTGAGTACCTTTAATCGGGGTTCACGATTAGATAGCGATTGATATTAAATCGCAATAACAGGTGACTAGGATTATTGACGTATAATAACGGACATATTTGACCCGCCATATCAAATCCAGTCGTAAGTCGGGATTTGTTTTACCCTGTGCCAATGCATTCTCTTATATATGCGAGTCGACCATAGGTCGCCTTGCATATATAAGAGAATGCATTGGCCTAACAATTTTTTATCATTTTTTTTAAATAAATGTTTCTTACAATTTTTAGGACATAAAATAAAAAACATCCATTACCCTGCAGGGAGCCCCACACATATATAGAAGCATATAGAAGAGTGTCGTCTGCTCATGTTTGTCTGGGGCTCTGTATGGGTGAAATTATAAAATTGTTACAGAATACAAGAAAAAATTATTAAAATTGTAAAAAATTGTTAGGCCAATGCATTCTCTTATATATGCGAGGCGACCTACGGTCGACTCGCATATATAAGAGAATGCATTGGCACAGGGTAAAAGAATCTCGACTTACGACTGGATTTGATATGGCGGGTCACATATTTGAAGAAGTGTTTTTAAAGAGCGAAGTTAACTGTCTGGGGTTGTCTAGAAACCAAATTTCTTTTTCGCAGGTTTACATGTGCTCAAAATTGTCAGATGCAAATAAAAAAAGCCATACATTCTTGCATGTTTTAAAACTCAACCCTGAAGAAATTTATATAAAAAATGTAACAAAGGTAATATAATCGGCACACTGAGTGTAAAATGTGTCTACCGTACTGCATGCCTATTAATGATTCAACGATTAGACTGATACGAAGAAGCACTTTGTGCGGAACTTACCCTAAACCACCAATAAAATCCTCAATTATTTAAGTAAATTTCGATCTGCCGGCCAGAAAGAATGCGTGATTTAAATCAATTAATTGAACCCGTTGTAATGAATCAATGGTTCTCTGACTGCCTTGAGAAATCTACACCGCGCAATATAACCGCCCTCGGCACACTGCCCCCTTTCATAAATCTTAGTATAGTATACAGTGATTGACCTTGGTATTCGAAGTTCTTTGATGCCACTCTCTATATATTATCGATGTCTCCTATTGCGTTCAGGCAAGGGCGTGGCTACAGGGTCTTTGTTGCATGGTGTGTATCTCACTTAAAAGTTTCAATTGCATCACACTACCTGCACCACGAAACATTGAGAAATCTCACCGCGTTATATGGCCGCAATTGGCACATTGCCCGCATTCATGATGCTTTGAGAAATATCACCTCATATAACATGGCCGCCATCGGCAACTCAGCCACACTACCCACAATCTTGCTGCCTTGAGAAATATCACCGCGTAATATGGCCACCATCGACACATTGCCCGCATTCATGCTGTCTTGAGAACTCTCACCGCGTAATATGGCCGACCTCGACACATTTCCCGCATCCATGCTGCCTTGAGAAATCTCACTTCGTAATATGGCCGACCTCGACACATTGCCCGCATCCATGCTGCCTTGAGAAATCTCAGCGCGTAATATGGCCGCCATCGAAACATTGCACGCATCCATGCTGCCTTGAGAAATCTCAGCGCGTAATATGGCCGCCCTCGACACATTGCCCGCATTCATGCTGCCTTGAGAAATCTCACTTCGTAATATGGCCGCCCTCGACACATTGCCCGCATTCACGCTGCCTTGAAAAATCTCAGCGCGTAATATGGCGCCCTCGACACATTGCCCGCATCCATGCTGCCTTGAGAAATCTCACTTCGTAATATGGCCGCCCTCGACACATTGCCCGCATTCATGCTGCCTCGAGAAATCTCACCGTGTAATATGGCCGCCCTCGACACATTGCCCGCGTTCATGCTGCCTTGAGAAATCTCACAGCGTAATATGGCCGTCTTCGACACAATGCCCGCGTTAAAGTTGCCTTGAGAAATGTCACAGCGTGTTAATATGGCCGCCCTCGACACATTGCCTGTATTCTTGCTGCCTTGAGAAATATCACCGCGTAATATGGCCGTCCCCGACACACTGCCCGCGTTCATGCTGCCTTGAGAAATCTCACCGCGTAATATGGCCGCCTTCGACGCACTGCCCGCATTAATGCTGCCTTGAGAAATCTCACCGCGTAATATGGCCGCCCTCGACAAGCTGCCAGCATTAAAGTTGCCTTGAGAAATATCACCGCGTAATATGGCCGCCTTCGACGCACTGCCCGCATTAATGCTGCCTTGAGAAATCTCACCGCGTAATATGGCCGCCCTCGACAAGCTGCCAGCATTAAAGTTGCCTTGAGAAATATCACCGCGTAATATGGCCGCCCTCGACACATTGCCAGCATTCAAGCTGCCTTTAGAAATGTCACCGCCTTCGTCACATTGCACGCACTGGCATCACGAAGCCTTGGGAAATCTCACTTGATGCATGCTCATCTCCTCTATCATACAGATCTTCCATTGCGTTCAATCACTTCAATATCAGCGGTCAGGGGTGCAGGGACTCCATTTGACCTTGTTTTCACTTGTACACATTCCTGTATTTACATTGAGAAAAATTTCCTTATGAAAGTTGTTGCCATTTGTGGCCTGCAGCAAGAATCAGCCGGTCGTAGCGAAAATCAGCTGGTCGTAGCGAGAATCAGACGGTCTTAGCGAGAATCAGCCGGTCGCAGCGAGAATCAGCCGGTCGCAGCGAGCTACACTCTTAGAACAAATGTGTATAAATTCTACGCATTATGTTTTAATTTTGATCTAAAACAAACTTGTGTAGAAATGACACATGACATATGTGTCTGTGGAATTTTCTCAACATTGAATATGAGTGACTATGTGAGTATATTATAGTTAGTAGATGAGATATGTTCTATTTAAGAGATAAACCTCGCTAAAAAAAAATCTACCATATTAAAAATGTGGCAGTAACTTTAAAACGTTATACTACACACGTATGTGCTGTTCAGTTTTGACACAAACACAGTGTAGCACGATGTTTTAAAGCTGTGCCAGATTTTGAATATGTTAGGTTTTTACGAGGTTTGTGTCTCAAATATAACATATCTCATCTACTAACTAAATTTATATAATATTCACTCATATTCTATCTTTAGAAAATTCCACCGACACATATGTCATGTGTCATTTCTACTTTAAAACTGTATGCTACACACGTATGTGCTGTTCTGTTTTGACACAAACACAGTATAGCACAAAGTTTTAAAGCTGCTGCCAGATTTTGAATATGGTAGCTTCTATGTCATGTGTCATTTCTACACAATTTTGTTTAAGACCAAATTAAAACATAGTGTGCCAAATTTATAAACATTTGTTTTAACCCTTTACCCAACAGAACGGCCCTGTGCCAATGCATTCTCTTATATATGCGAGTCGACCATAGGTCGCCTCGCATATATAAGAGAATGCATTGGCTTAACACATTAAAAATTATAAAATTGTTAAAGAATGTAAGAAAAAATGGTAAAGAGTGTTTTTTTAGGCCAATGCATTCTCTTATATATGCGAGGCGACCTATGGTCGACTCGCATATATAAGAGAATGCATTGGCACAGGGCATAACTATAACCATCACAATGTGGTCAATGAGCCGGTTCCAATGCTATCCATATTTGTATGGTTTTATTGAGACAGACCCAAGATATTTTAGGCTGTTGAAGCTTTATTTGGCCGGTTTTGGCCGGTTTGTTGGGTAAAGGGTTAAGAGTGTATCAGGTCACTCTCTCTTGAATGATTAAAATCAGTAAGTGACCTATATATGAACAGAAATTACAATCATATGAAATTGTATGCGTTTTCGATCCAATTTCGGGACGATCGTGCAATATTTACGCCCACTCGTCGATAAATTCGGTTCTCTTTATGCATGGATTTTCCACACTGAATTGTACTTCTGTCGATCTGTATTCTCAAATGTCTCATTGATACATAACGCATGAAATTATTATCGCAAATCCGATAATTCAACATTACTAGGTTGCCAACAAACTTATTCCAATAGTAACCAACTTCTTGGGTTTGAGTACCCTCGCGTCATTGTCTATGCAATTATTCCCAATTGTTCTTTTTGTGGAATCGGTGGGTTCTGTATATACGGAGTTATATGAATACGATGATTAACAATCGTGTAATCAATGTCGTACTTTTCGTGGTGATAAAATTCAGTTTTTATCGAACCAATCTCGTAAGTGTAGTTATATCGGAATATATGAGAGGAGAATTACAGCCGGAATAGCGCCACCGAATACTGGATTACAACAGCGGATCGGAATAGTGGCATGCGGATGGCACCGGATAGTGGATTAATTACACCAGCCAGAATAGCGGCACCGGGTGGTTTTGGTGTGTGTCACAATCCTTCCCAAACCGTCGGAAATTGTATGCCTTAAATACAACAATCGGAAATTTCAGCATGAAAAAAATATTATAAATGTCATCATCCCCCATTTATACTAACATATGTGGGTCACACAAAGCTTCTATGCCAAAGCATCGTTGACGAGTAGTTATCGCGATCCTATGGGTCGTTTGTTGAACTTATAATCTAAACATTTCCCTCTATAAATAGGACTTCTTCTATACTTTTAATTTTTGTCGTCTGTTTATATACATGTACAACCATGCATATCAATAATGCGCCACTCCGATGTACACTTTGTAACTGATTGGGATAATCCATTTATAATAGAAAGGTGTAATATGCAGATGTACTTGTAAGTGTTCAGAAAGATTTCCAGTTTACTATAAATGGAAGGACATAATAATCAGCATGCATGCAGGGTACACTAGTAATGACGTAAGATTCCTATGAGGGTGGGGAAACTGGTATCAGAGACGCCACGTTAACCATTCCTTGATTGAAACTTCCTGAAATTTTGCGAAAGCCCTGACTAAGACCTGATAAAAACTAAACTAAGTTCAACAAAAATCACGATAGAACCATATCACCTTAATGCGAGTGACAAGAAGTTTGAACGACACTTTATTCTCACAAACGTACTCATAGTTGTCAATTCTGCGGAAAGCTATTCGTAGTTCTTATCAGTAGTAGTTCATTATGCGACTGCTATATATTAGCTATACGTAATTCTTATCAGTAGTAGTTCATTATGCGACTGCTATATATTAGCTATTCGTAATTCTTATCAGTAGTAGTTCATTATGCGACTATTGTTAGCTATTCGTAGTTCTTATCAGTAGTAGTTCATCATGGGACTGCTATATATTAGCTATTCGTAATTCTTATCAGTATTTGTTCATTATGCGACTACTGTTAGCTATACGTAATTCTTGTCAGTAGTAGTTCATTATGCGACTACTATAAGCTATTCGTAGTTCTTATCAGTAGTAGTTCATTATGCGACTGCTATATATTAGCTATTCGTAATTCTTATCAGTAGTAGTTCATCAAGGGACTGCTATATATTAGCTATTCGTAATTATTATCAGTAGTAGTTCATTATGCGACTATTGTTAGCTATTCGTAGTTCTTATCAGTAGTTGTTCATTATGCGACTACTGTTAGCTATTCGTAATTCTTATCAGTAGTAGTTCACTATGCAACTACTATAAGCTATTCGTAATTCTTATCAGTAGTAGTTAATTATGCGACTACTATTGGTTATTAGCAATTCTTATCAGTAGTAGTTAATTATGCGACTACTATTTTTGTTATTAGCAATTCTTATCAGTAGTAGTTCACTATGCGACTACTATTAGTTATTCGAATTTTTTTTATCAGAAGTAGTTCATCATGCGACTACTATTAGCTAATTGTAATCCATATCAGTATTAGTTCTTTATGCGACTACTATTAGCTATTCGTAATTCTTATCAGTAGTAGTTCCTCGTATGGCTACAATAGGCTATTCGTAATTCTTATCAGTAGTAGTTGGTCATGCGACTATTATTAACCATTCGTAAATCTTATCAGTAGTAGTTCCTCGTATGGCTACAATAGGCTATTCGTAATTATTATCAGTAAAATCTTATCAGTAGTAGTTCCTCATGTGACTACTATAGGCTATTCGTAATTATTATCAGTAGTAGTTGGTCATGCGACTATTATTAACCATTCGTAAATCTTATCAGTAGTAGTTCCTCGTATGGCTATAATAGGCTATTCGTAATTATTATCAGTAAAATCTTATCAGTAGTAGTTCCTCATGTGACTACTATAGGCTATTCGCAATTCTAATCAGCAGTAGTTAATCATGCGACTATTATTAGCCATTCGTAAATCTTATTAGTAGTAGTTCCTCGTATGGCTACAATAGGCTATTCGTAATTCTTCTCAGTAGTAGTTAATTATGCGACTACTATTGGTTATTAGCAATTCTTATCAGTAGTAGTTAATTATGCGACTACTATTTTTGTTATTAGCAATTATTATCAGTAGTAGTTCACTATGCGACTACTATTAGTTATTCGATTTTTTTTTATCAGAAGTAGTTCATCATGCGACTACTATTAGCTAATTGTAATCCATATCAGTATTAGTTCTTTATGCGACTACTATTAACCATTCGTAAATCTTATCAGTAGTAGTTCCTCGTATGGCTACAATAGGCTATTCGTAATTATTATCAGTAAAATCTTATCAGTAGTAGTTCCTCATGTGACTACTATAGGCTATTCGTAATTCTTATCAGTAGTAGTTGGTCATGCGACTATTATTAACCATTCGTAAATCTTATCAGTAGTAGTTCCTCGTATGGCTACAATAGGCTATTCGTAATTATTATCAGTAAAATCTTATCAGTAGTAGTTCCTCATGTGACTACTATAGGCTATTCGTAATTCTAATCAGCAGTAGTTAATCATGCGACTATTATTAGCCATTCGTAAATCTTATTAGTAGTAGTTCCTCGTATGGCTACAATAGGCTATTCGTAATTCTTATCAGTAGTAGTTAATTATGCGACTACTATTGGTTATTAGCAATTCTTATCAGTAGTAGTTAATTATGCGACTACTATTTTTGTTATTAGCAATTCTTATCAGTAGTAGATCACTATGCGACTACTATTAGTTATTCGAATTTTTTTTATCAGAAGTAGTTCATCATGCGACTACTATTAGCTAATCGTAATCCATATCAGTATTAGTTCTTTATGCGACTACTATTAGCTATTCGTAATTTTGATCAGTGGTATTTCATTATGCGACTAGTAGTTCAGTATTCGACTACTATAGACTATTCGTAAATCTTATCAGTAGTAGTTCCTCATGTGACTACTATAGGCTATTATTCGTAATTCTTATCAGTAGTAGTTCCTCATGTGACTACTATAGGCTATTATTCGTAATTCTTATCAGAAGTAGTTCCTCATGTGACTACTATAGGCTATTATTCGTAATTATTATCAGTAGTAGTTCCTCGTGTGACTACTATAGGCTATTCGTAATTCTTATCAGTAGTAGTTCCTAATGTGACTACTATAGGCTATTCGTAATTATTATCAGTAGTAGTTCCTCATGTGACTACTATAGGCTATTATTCGTAATTATTATCAGTAGTAGTTCCTCATGTGACTACTATAGGCTATTCGTAATTCTTATCAGTAGTAGTTCCTAATGTGACTACTATAGGCTATTCGTAATTCTTATCAGTAGTAGTTCCTAATGTGACTACTATAGGCTATTCGTAATTCTTATCAGTAGTAGTTCCTCATGTGACTACTATAGGCTATTCGTAATTATTATCAGTAGTAGTTCCTCATGTGACTACTATAGGCTATTCGTAATTATTATCAGTAGTAGTTCCTCATGTAACTACTATAGGCTATTATTCGTAATTATTATCAGTAGTAGTTCCTCATGTGACTATTATAGGCTATTATTCGTAATTCTTATCAGTAGTAGTTCCTCATGTGACTATTATAGGCTATTCGTAATTATTATCAGTAGTAGTTCCTCATGTGACTACTATAGGCTATTATTCGTAATTATTATCAGTAGTAGTTCCTCATGTGACTACTATAGGCTATTATTCGTAATTATTATCAGTACTAGTTCCTCATGTGACTACTATAGGCTATTCGTAATTATTATCAGTAGTAGTTCCTCATGTCACTATTATAGGCTATTATTCGTAATTCTTATCAGTAGTAGTTCCTCATGTGACTACTATAGGCTATTCGTAATTATTATCAGTAGTAGTTCCTCATGTGACTACTATAGGCTATTATTCGTAATTCTTATCAGTAGTAGTTCCCCATGTGACTAATATAGGCTATTATTCGTAATTATTATCAGTAGTAGTTCCCCATGTGACTACTATAGGCTATTATTCGTAATTATTATCAGTACTAGTTCCTCATGTGACTACTATAGGCTATTCGTAATTATTATCAGTAGTAGTTCCTCATGTGACTATTATAGGCTATTATTCGTAATTCTTATCAGTAGTAGTTCCTCATGTGACTACTATAGGCTATTCGTAATTATTATCAGTAGTAGTTCCTCATGTGACTACTATAGGCTATTATTCGTAATTATTATCAGTAGTAGTTCCTCATGTGACTACTATAGGCTATTATTCGTAATTATTATCAGTAGTAGTTCCTCATGTGACTACTATAGGCTATTCGTAATTATTATCAGTAGTAGTTCCTCGTGTGACTACTATAGGCTATTCGTAATTCTTATCAGTAGTAGTTCCTCATGTGACTACTATAGGCTATTCGTAATTCTTATCAGTAGTAGTTCCTCATGTGACTATTATAGGTTATTATTCGTAATTATTATCAGTAGTAGTTCCTCATGTGACTACTATAGGCTATTCGTAATTATTATCAGTAGTAGTTCCTCATGTGACTACTATAGGCTATTCGTAATTATTATCAGTAGTAGTTCCTCATGTGACTACTATAGGCTATTATTCGTAATTATTATCAGTAGTAGTTCCTCATGTGACTACTATAGGCTATTATTCGTAATTATTATCAGTAGTAGTTCCTCATGTGACTACTATAGGCTATTCGTAATTATTATCAGCAGTAGTTCCTCATGTGACTACTATAGGCTATTCGTAATTATTATCAGTAGTAGTTCCTCATGTGACTACTATAGGCTATTCGTAATTATTATCAGTAGTAGTTCCTCATGTGACTACTATAGGCTATTCGTAATTATTATCAGTAGTAGTTCCTCGTATGGCTACTATAGGCTATTCGTAATTATTATCTGTAGTAGTTCCGCATGTGACTACTATATGCTATTATTCGTAATTCTTATCAGAAGTAGTTCCTCATGTGACTACTATAGGCTATTCGTAATTATTATCAGTAGTAGTTCCTCGTGTGACTACTATAGGCTATTCGTAATTATTATCAGTAGTAGTTCCTCATGTGACTACTATAGGCTATTCGTAATTCTTATCAGTAGTAGTTCCTCATGTGACTATTATAGGCTATTCGTAATTCTTATCAGTAGTAGTTCCTCATGTGACTACTATAGGCTATTCGTAATTCTTATCAGTAGTAGTTCCTCATGTGACTATTATAGGCTATTATTAACCATTCGTAATTCTTATCAGTAGTAGTTCCTCATGTGACTACTATAGGCTATTCGTAATTATTATCAGTAGTAGTTCCTCATGTGACTATTATAGGCTATTCGTAATTCTTATCAGTAGTAGTTCCTCATGTGACTACTATAGGCTATTCGTAATTCTTATCAGTAGTAGTTCCTCATGTGACTATTATAGGCTATTATTCGTAATTCTTATCAGTAGTAGTTCCTCATGTGACTACTATAGGCTATTCGTAATTCTTATCAGTAGTAGTTCCTCATGTGACTATTATAGGCTATTATTAACCATTCGTAATTCTTATTAGTAGTAGTTCCTCATGTGACTACTATAGGCTATTCGTAATTATTATCAGTAGTAGTTCCTCATGTGACTATTATAGGCTATTCGTAATTCTTATCAGTAGTAGTTCCTCATGTGACTACTATAGGCTATTCGTAATTCTTATCAGTAGTAGTTCCTCATGTGACTATTATAGGCTATTACTCGTAATTCTTATCAGTAGTAACTGATCATGCGAATATTATTAACTATTCGTAATTCTTATCAGTAGTAGTTCCTCATGTGACTACTATAGGCTATTCGTAATTCTTATCAGTAGTAGTTGGTCATGCGACTATTATTAACCATTCGTAAATCTTATCAGTAGTAGTTCCTCGTATGGCTACAATAGGCTATTCGTAATTATTATCAGTAAAATCTTATCAGTAGTAGTTCCTCATGTGACTACTATAGGCTATTCGTAATTCTAATCAGCAGTAGTTAATCATGCGACTATTATTAGCCATTCGTAAATCTTATTAGTAGTAGTTCCTCGTATGGCTACAATAGGCTATTCGTAATTCTTATCAGTAGTAGTTAATTATGCGACTACTATTGGTTATTAGCAATTCTTATCAGTAGTAGTTAATTATGCGACTACTATTTTTGTTATTAGCAATTCTTATCAGTAGTAGATCACTATGCGACTACTATTAGTTATTCGAATTTTTTTTATCAGAAGTAGTTCATCATGCGACTACTATTAGCTAATCGTAATCCATATCAGTATTAGTTCTTTATGCGACTACTATTAGCTATTCGTAATTTTGATCAGTGGTATTTCATTATGCGACTAGTAGTTCAGTATTCGACTACTATAGACTATTCGTAAATCTTATCAGTAGTAGTTCCTCATGTGACTACTATAGGCTATTATTCGTAATTCTTATCAGTAGTAGTTCCTCATGTGACTACTATAGGCTATTATTCGTAATTCTTATCAGAAGTAGTTCCTCATGTGACTACTATAGGCTATTATTCGTAATTATTATCAGTAGTAGTTCCTCGTGTGACTACTATAGGCTATTCGTAATTCTTATCAGTAGTAGTTCCTAATGTGACTACTATAGGCTATTCGTAATTATTATCAGTAGTAGTTCCTCATGTGACTACTATAGGCTATTATTCGTAATTATTATCAGTAGTAGTTCCTCATGTGACTACTATAGGCTATTCGTAATTCTTATCAGTAGTAGTTCCTAATGTGACTACTATAGGCTATTCGTAATTCTTATCAGTAGTAGTTCCTAATGTGACTACTATAGGCTATTCGTAATTCTTATCAGTAGTAGTTCCTCATGTGACTACTATAGGCTATTCGTAATTATTATCAGTAGTAGTTCCTCATGTGACTACTATAGGCTATTCGTAATTATTATCAGTAGTAGTTCCTCATGTAACTACTATAGGCTATTATTCGTAATTATTATCAGTAGTAGTTCCTCATGTGACTATTATAGGCTATTATTCGTAATTCTTATCAGTAGTAGTTCCTCATGTGACTATTATAGGCTATTCGTAATTATTATCAGTAGTAGTTCCTCATGTGACTACTATAGGCTATTATTCGTAATTATTATCAGTAGTAGTTCCTCATGTGACTACTATAGGCTATTATTCGTAATTATTATCAGTACTAGTTCCTCATGTGACTACTATAGGCTATTCGTAATTATTATCAGTAGTAGTTCCTCATGTCACTATTATAGGCTATTATTCGTAATTCTTATCAGTAGTAGTTCCTCATGTGACTACTATAGGCTATTCGTAATTATTATCAGTAGTAGTTCCTCATGTGACTACTATAGGCTATTATTCGTAATTCTTATCAGTAGTAGTTCCCCATGTGACTAATATAGGCTATTATTCGTAATTATTATCAGTAGTAGTTCCCCATGTGACTACTATAGGCTATTATTCGTAATTATTATCAGTACTAGTTCCTCATGTGACTACTATAGGCTATTCGTAATTATTATCAGTAGTAGTTCCTCATGTGACTATTATAGGCTATTATTCGTAATTCTTATCAGTAGTAGTTCCTCATGTGACTACTATAGGCTATTCGTAATTATTATCAGTAGTAGTTCCTCATGTGACTACTATAGGCTATTATTCGTAATTATTATCAGTAGTAGTTCCTCATGTGACTACTATAGGCTATTATTCGTAATTATTATCAGTAGTAGTTCCTCATGTGACTACTATAGGCTATTCGTAATTATTATCAGTAGTAGTTCCTCGTGTGACTACTATAGGCTATTCGTAATTCTTATCAGTAGTAGTTCCTCATGTGACTACTATAGGCTATTCGTAATTCTTATCAGTAGTAGTTCCTCATGTGACTATTATAGGTTATTATTCGTAATTATTATCAGTAGTAGTTCCTCATGTGACTACTATAGGCTATTCGTAATTATTATCAGTAGTAGTTCCTCATGTGACTACTATAGGCTATTCGTAATTATTATCAGTAGTAGTTCCTCATGTGACTACTATAGGCTATTATTCGTAATTATTATCAGTAGTAGTTCCTCATGTGACTACTATAGGCTATTATTCGTAATTATTATCAGTAGTAGTTCCTCATGTGACTACTATAGGCTATTCGTAATTATTATCAGCAGTAGTTCCTCATGTGACTACTATAGGCTATTCGTAATTATTATCAGTAGTAGTTCCTCATGTGACTACTATAGGCTATTCGTAATTATTATCAGTAGTAGTTCCTCATGTGACTACTATAGGCTATTCGTAATTATTATCAGTAGTAGTTCCTCGTATGGCTACTATAGGCTATTCGTAATTATTATCTGTAGTAGTTCCGCATGTGACTACTATAGGCTATTATTCGTAATTCTTATCAGAAGTAGTTCCTCATGTGACTACTATAGGCTATTCGTAATTATTATCAGTAGTAGTTCCTCGTGTGACTACTATAGGCTATTCGTAATTATTATCAGTAGTAGTTCCTCATGTGACTACTATAGGCTATTCGTAATTCTTATCAGTAGTAGTTCCTCATGTGACTATTATAGGCTATTCGTAATTCTTATCAGTAGTAGTTCCTCATGTGACTACTATAGGCTATTCGTAATTCTTATCAGTAGTAGTTCCTCATGTGACTATTATAGGCTATTATTAACCATTCGTAATTCTTATCAGTAGTAGTTCCTCATGTGACTACTATAGGCTATTCGTAATTATTATCAGTAGTAGTTCCTCATGTGACTATTATAGGCTATTCGTAATTCTTATCAGTAGTAGTTCCTCATGTGACTACTATAGGCTATTCGTAATTCTTATCAGTAGTAGTTCCTCATGTGACTATTATAGGCTATTATTCGTAATTCTTATCAGTAGTAGTTCCTCATGTGACTACTATAGGCTATTCGTAATTCTTATCAGTAGTAGTTCCTCATGTGACTATTATAGGCTATTATTAACCATTCGTAATTCTTATCAGTAGTAGTTCCTCATGTGACTACTATAGGCTATTCGTAATTATTATCAGTAGTAGTTCCTCATGTGACTATTATAGGCTATTCGTAATTCTTATCAGTAGTAGTTCCTCATGTGACTACTATAGGCTATTCGTAATTCTTATCAGTAGTAGTTCCTCATGTGACTATTATAGGCTATTACTCGTAATTCTTATCAGTAGTAACTGATCATGCGAATATTATTAACTATTCGTAATTCTTATCAGTAGTAGTTCCTCATGTGACTACTATAGGCTATTCGTAATTCTTATCAGTAGTAGTTCCTCGTGTGACTACTATAGGCTATTCGTAATTATGATCAGTAGTAGTTCCTCATGTGACTACTATAGGCTATTCGTAATTATTATCAGTAGTAGTTCCTCATGTGACTACTATAGGCTATTCGTAATTCTTATCAGTAGTAGTTCCTCGTATGGCTACTATAGGCTATTCGTAATTCTTATCAGTAGTAGTTGGTCATGCGACTATTATTAACCATTCGTAATTCTTATCAGTAGTAGTTCCTCGTATGGCTACTATAGGCTATTCGTAATTCTTATCAGTAGTAGTTGGTCATGCGACTATTATTAACCATTCGTAATTCTTATCAGTAGTAGTTCCTCGTGTGACTACTATAGGCTATTCGTAATTCTTATCAGTAGTAGTTCCTCGTATGGCTACTATAGGCTATTCGTAATTCTTATCAGTAGTAGTTGGTCATGCGACTATTATTAACCATTCGTAATTCTTATCAGTAGTAGTTCCTCGTGTGACTACTATAGGCTATTCGTAATTCTTATCAGTAGTATTTGGTCATGCGACTATTATTAACCATTCGTAATTCTTATCAGTAGTAGTTCCTCGCATGGCTACTATAAACTATTCGTAATTCTTATTAACCATTCGTAAATCTTATCAGTAGTAGTTCCTCATGTGACTACTATAGACTATTCGTAATTATTATTAACCATTCGTAAATCTTATCAGTAGTAGCTCCTCGCATGGCTACAATAGGCTATTCGTAATTATTATTAACCATTCGTAATTCTTATCAGTAGTAGTTCCTCGTATGGCTACAATAGGCTATTCGTAATTCTTATCAGTAGTAGTTGGCCATGCGACTATTATTAACCATTCGTAATTCTTATCAGTAGTAGTTCCTCGTATGGCTACAATAGGCTATTCGTAATTCTTATCAGTAGTAGTTGGTCATGCGACTATTATTAACCATTCGTAATTCTTATCAGTAGTAGTTCCTCGTATGGCTACAATAGGCTATTCGTAATTCTTATCAGTAGTAGTTGGTCATGTGACTATTATTAACCATTCGTAATTCTTATCAGTAGTAGTTCCTCGTATGGCTACAATAGGCTATTCGTAATTCTTATCAGTAGTAGTTGGTCATGCGACTATTATTAACCATTCGTAATTCTTATCAGTACTAGTTCCTCATGTGACTACTATAGGCTATTCGTAAATCTTATCAGTAGTAGCTCCTCGCATGGCTACAATAGGCTATTCGTAATTATTATTAACCATTCGTAATTCTTATCAGTAGTAGTTCCTCGTATGGCTACAATAGGCTATTCGTAATTATTATCAGTAGTTGTTGGTCATGCGACTATTATTAACCATTCGCAATTCTTATCAGTAGTAGTTCCTCGCATGGCTACAATAGGCTATTCGTAATACTTATCAGTAGTAGTTGGTCATGCGACTATTATTAACCATTCGTAATTCTTATCAGTAGTAGTTCCTCGTATGGCTACAATAGGCTATTCGTAATTCTTATCAGTAGTAGTTGGTCATGCGACTATTATTAACCATTCGTAATTCTTATCAGTAGTAGTTCCTCGTATGGCTACAATAGGCTATTCGTAATTCTTATCAGTAGTAGTTGGTCATGCGACTATTATTAACCATTCGTAATTCTTATCAGTAGTAGTTCCTCGCATGGCTACAATAGGCTATTCGTAATTATTATCAGCAGTAGTTGGTCATGCGACTATTATTAACCATTCGTAATTCTTATCAGTAGTAGTTCCTCGTATGGCTACAATAGGCTATTCGTAATTCTTATCAGTAGTAGTTGGTCATGCGACTATTATTAACCATTCGTAATTCTTATCAGTAGTAGTTCCTCGTATGGCTACAATAGGCTATTCGTAATTCTTATCAGTAGTAGTTGGTCATGCGACTATTATTAACCATTCGTAATTCTTATCAGTAGTAGTTCCTCGTATGGCTACAATAGGCTATTCGTAATTCTTATCAGTAGTAGTTGGTCATGCGACTATTATTAACCATTCGCAATTCTTATCAGTAGTAATTCCTCGTATGGCTACAATAGGCTATTCGTAATTCTTATCAGTAGTAGCTGATCATGCGAATATTATTAACCATTCGTAAATCTTATCAGTAGTAGTTCCTCATGTGACTACTATAGGCTATTCGTAATTCTTATCAGTAGTAGCTGATCATGCGAATATTATTAACCATTCGTAAATCTTATCAGTAGTAGTTCCTCGTATGGCTACAATAGGCTATTCGTAATTCTTATCAGTAGTACCTGGTCATGCGAATATTATTAACCATTCGTAATTCTTATCAGTAGTAGTTCATTATGCGACTATTGTTAGCTATTCGTAGTTCTTATCAGTAGTTGTTCATTATACGACTACTGTTAGCTATTCGTAATTCTTATCAGAAGTAGTTCACTATGCAACTACTATAAGCTATTCGTAATTATTATCAGTAGTAGTTAATTATGCGACTACTATTGGTTATTAGCAATTCTTATCAGTAGTAGTTAATTATGCGACTACTATTTTTGTTATTAGCAATTCTTATCAGTAGTAGTTCACTATGCGACTACTATTAGTTATTCGAATTTGTTTTATCAGAAGTAGTTCATCATGCGACTACTATTAGCTAATCGTAACCCATATCAGTATTAGTTCTTTATGCGACTACTATTAGCTATTCGTAATTTTGATCAGTGGTATTTCATTATGCGACTAGTAGTTCAGTATTCGACTACTATAGACTATTCGTAAATCTTATCAGTAGTAGTTAATCATGTGACTACTATAGGCTATTCGTAATTCTTATCAGTAGTAGCTGATCATGCGAATATTATTAACCATTCGTAATTCTTATCAGTAGTAGTTGATCATGTGACTACTATAGGCTATTCGTAATTCTTATCAGTAGTAGTTGGTCATGCGACTATTATTAACCATTCGTAAATCTTATCAGTAGTTGTTCCTCGTATGGCTACAATAGGCTATTCGTAATTATTATCAGTAAAATCTTATCAGTAGTAGTTCCTCATGTGACTACAATAGGCTATTCGTAATTCTTATCAGTAGTAGTTAATTATGCGACTACTATTGGTTATTAGCAATTCTTATCAGTAGTAGTTAATTATGCGACTACTATTTTTGTTATTAGCAATTCTTATCAGTAGTAGTTCACTATGCGACTACTATTAGTTATTCGAATTTTTTTTATCAGAAGTAGTTCATCGTGCGACTACTATTAGCTAATCGTAACCCATATCAGTATTAGTTCTTTATGCGACTACTATTAGCTATTCGTAATTTTGATCAGTGGTATTTCATTATGCGACTAGTAGTTCAGTATTCGACTACTATAGACTATTCGTAATTCTTATCAGTAGTAGTTAATCATGTGACTACTATAGACTATTCGTAAATCTTATCAGTAGTAGTTCCTCGTGTGACTACTATAGGCTATTCGTAATTCTTATCAGTAGTAGTTGGTCATGCGACTATTATTAACCATTCGTAATTCTTATCAGTAGTAGCTGATCATGCGACTATTATTAACCATTCGTAATTCTTATCAGTAGTAGTTCCTCGTGTGACTACTATAGGCTATTCGTAATTCTTATCAGTAGTAGTTGGTCATGCGACTATTATTAACCATTCGTAATTCTTATCAGTAGTAGTTCCTCGTATGGCTACAATAGGCTATTCGTAATTCTTATCAGTAGTAGTTGGTCATGCGACTATTATTAACCATTCGTAATTCTTATCAGTAGTAGTTCCTCGTATGGCTACAATAGGCTATTCGTAATTCTTATCAGTAGTAGTTGGTCATGCGACTATTATTAACCATTCGTAATTCTTATCAGTAGTAGCTGATCATGCGACTATTATTAACCATTCGTAATTCTTATCAGTAGTAGTTCCTCGTGTGACTACTATAGGCTATTCGTAATTCTTATCAGTAGTAGTTGGTCATGCGACTATTATTAACCATTCGTAATTCTTATCAGTAGTAGTTCCTCGTATGGCTACAATAGGCTATTCGTAATTCTTATCAGTAGTAGTTGGTCATGCGACTATTATTAACCATTCGTAATTCTTATCAGTAGTAGTTCCTCGTATGGCTACAATAGGCTATTCGTAATTCTTATCAGTAAAATCTTATCAGTAGTAGTTCCTCATGTGACTACTATAGGCTATTCGTAATTCTTATCAGCAGTAGTTAATCATGCGACTATTATTAGCCATTCGTAAATCTTATCAGTAGTAGTTCCTCATGTGAATACTATTAGCTATGCGAATGGTGTCTATTGAAGAACATATATATTCTTAAATATATTAATACTAGCTCTTTTTGTTGCAAAACTATCAGGAGAGCCATCTTGTTTATTATCACTTCGCAATAACTAACGCAGCTATTATTCAAATATATTTAACCCTTTCATTGCTGGAGCTGCGCTGGAGCAGCAATAAATGTATAATAAACTCCATGCAGGCGATGAACGATTGACTGAGTGCGTTGACGTTCTATGTCCATGACGAGTGACTGTGACATTATATAATTGAATAGTCATATGCGGAATATAATACAATTCGTACCGGTAATTCAATTTCTCACATGGAAAGCATGACAAAAGCATAACAGTCCTCTTCGTTACCGGCTACGGTGTCATGTGAGACTCAACCGATATTAATCTCACTTCGCCTCACATGACACCGTATCATGCATCTAATCGCCCTGTAACTTATATTCCCCTGGGGCTTTCATCCTGGGTCGGTGTCAATCAATGTGAACCTAATAGCCCCTCATCTCCTTCAGTAGATATCCATTCTCATTGGTCAATAAATATGTATCATGTGCAGACGAAGCTCATGGATAGATCCTTCTATATGTGTGAGGCTCGCTATGGGATTCGTGATATGACCTATAATAATCTACACTGTTAGAAAATACCGTCGCTTTGACGGTACCGGACCGTAGTAATCCAACTGCCATATACCGTTTCATCAGTTATACGGTGAATAACCGTCGTTTTATGTTTTATGAACATTGTTTAAATTATAATTGTGCGTGATTCCAAGTTCATGCCGTCAAAATTGAACAGTATTACTAAATTATATACTGCAATGACTCCATACATTATGACTAAATCTGAAGCATTCAGGCTGAGCTATCCGGCATGTTAATTCAGTACAATTCATATGTAATATACTACGGCCTGACCCGCTGACCGTATATTTAATGTAACGGTCGTAGGACGGCAGCGATGTTGCGCGGTGTGACACAGTTAACTGACGGGCATATTTCTAACAGCGTATAGCCCGCTCACGAGTCCAGGGCGTAAGGGCGACCTCCGGGTGAGCCCACACCGTCCTCGTGCCGCCCTTCGGGCGGGCACGCAAATCCTGTTCCTGCTGCCGTTCACGAGTCTCAAGCGTTCACTATACTGGCTGTATTCAGAGGAGAAACACCATAGGTCTGATTACTCCACTGTCAATGGGTGATTAGCGGAATAAAACCAGCAATTAGCTGCCTTAAAGATCGCAAAAATTAACCTCTCTCGATCGGGATAAAGCGTAATCATGTGTCGAATTCAATGAATTGTTACGGAGCAACCGAGTTCGATAGATGCGCACGGTATAACTCTCGATCGGGGGATTCAGGGGACCGGTGAGGATTCGGTGACCTTCAGCTTATGTGAAATACGTTATTGACCCTTTCATGACGAGAACTGCGCTGGTGCAACATTGGGGATCATGTGCCAGTGCATTCCCTATATATGCGAGTCTCCACATGGAGCCTCGCATATATAAGAGACTGCACTTGCTTACAAGGTCAAGGCAAATGTTGTCGAGCCAATTTATTCTCTTTTATATGCGAGGCTCCATATGTGAGACTCACATATATAAGAAAATGCATTGGCACAGGGTTTTCGCAAAATTTCAGGAAGCTCCAGTCAGGAAGGGTTAAAGATGCACTCGGGGTTTCAAGCCAATTTTTTTTACAAAGCTATATTACTTTTTATTCATTTTCGAGTGTATGACATAACACACATGGAATGATATGTACCACACGAAATGTGTTATCTTGTTTGATTTTGAATTTTCTTTCCATTTATTGACTATATAATTTCAATATTTTAGAGCGACAGCAATTATTATTTTTTAATTGGTTTTATTGTCACGTTTGGTTTTCAAAATGTGTTAGTGGACCAACGGAAAAGAATGACGTGGAATTCGAATTTTATGTTGTTGTTGTTGTAACCGGAAGTTTGAAACCCAGAATCTTCATCAGTATACCTCACAGTCTCATTATTCAGGAATCACTTAACTAAATGGTTTCCCAGACGATAGTGTTAACGTTTCACTGCAATGATGCCTGCGTGTCATTCCAGTGATGTTTAGCCAGCTAGATTGACACCAGTTGATTATGAAAATTCAAGAAAAACCATATAGGTAAAGTGTTTAATTTTTAAAATAAATTCCCAAGTGTACGACAGGGCTATCCCGCAGCAAATTTTACATGGAGAAACCCAGCACTACAGCAGTCAGTTAACCCTTTACCCAACAAACCGGCCAAAACCGGCCAAAACCGGCCAAATAAAGCTTCAACAGCCTAAAATATCTTCGGTGTGTCTCAATAGAACCATACAAATATGGGTATCATTGGAACCGGCTCCTTGACCACATTGTGATAGTTACAGTTATGCCCTGTGCCAATGCATTCTCTTATATATGCGAGTCGACCATAGGTCGCCTCGCATATATAAGAGAATGCATTGGCCTAAAAAAATCTTTTTTTAACACTTTTTACCATTTTTTCTTACATTCTTTAACAATTTTATAATTTTTAATGTGTTAAGCCAATGCATTCTCTTATATATGCGAGGCGACCTATGGTCGACTCGCATATATAAGAGAATGCATTGGCACAGGGCCCTTCTGTTGGGTAAAGGGTTAAATAAATTTCCCAATCACAAAAATCCATTCCCCCACTAATTCACCAGTTTAAATTATTTTGATATGATGTAAAAATCAAATAACAAGATTTCATACTTTAATAACATGTCACATGTATCAGGTGAAGGCCATTCTTCGGTTACCTTCACCTCTATCATTCCACGATGCACTCGCTTCCCAACTCTGGGACTCATTTAACTGCCTGATTCCTTCAGGGGAGAACACCACAGCCATTACATCACCTCTCTGGGTGGATTCGTTCCCAACGCAAAACCTCATCTGCGCTAACACCCCGGCGGAAGCGTTACCTCGCGGAGTTGCACGGGGCAGTGAGCGGAGCAGCTGAGCCAGGAACAAGACTTGTTATAGGCTGTTGGCGTTGTTATATATATTTCTTTATTTCAGACTATAATGTCCATAGATAGATGATGTTATAAATACATATATGACGATTGATATAGCACTATATTAAAGACACATCGTCGAGTTTCATCTACCATATATGTCCTGGTTAGGCGAGCTGTATATCTGAGATATCTTCCGAGATATCATCAAGTATTGCGCTCCTCACTTGTTCGTCGACCACCATTATCCTAAATCCTTAAGTTTTTCACATTAATTTTCATAACATTAACGTTGAATGTATTCACAAATGTGTTCACAAAATTGGTAACTTCCCTGTCTGTCGTATCGGGCGCTATACGTGTTACACATCCCGATACAGGTCGGCTGTATGTGGCAACTTGGACGAAGATGCACTGGTATTTGAAACTATACGTTTTCGTTCCTTTTGACAACTATTGGGTTTTCATTGTAATTTTTTTTTCACACCGGAAACAAATACCTGGGCGAACGAACACCATTCTTTCTCATATGTCTCAGGATGTTCGATGCTTGTAATAAGTCTGTTGATCGACTTGTCGCACATAGATGAACTATCATCACTAAAAGGCACGTAATTGCTGCTTTCTCGTGAATCCGATCTTCCCCACTGCTGTCGTTAGTTATGTAAGTCATCAGGGGGTTCATTATCAGACACATCGCCAGTTTATACCGCAAGTAATTAATTATTCAAGTGAAGCATCAGTCTTCGAGATTCGTCGACAGAAACCATAATTTACCACTGATTGCTGCTTCAGATTTTCGCAGGAATAGGTGTCAAACAGCAGGGAGATAAAAACAGTGGTTTTAAAACCATTAAAAGAAAATCAAAATCACTTATCTACAGGCTCCGTGTAGTAATGGCAGAGATAATGGTTAGATATATAATACTGTAGACTCTACATGGTTCCACATCGTGTAGGTTGCAACATAACTATGTCGACGCGAAATGGGTTCTTGGCGACAATTTGAAGAACCATTGCCTGCCATATACTGTTAATATACAGTTAACGAGTTAATGACACAAACTATCGGAAATCCCCCTTTGATATTTCGCATTTCTTATATAGAGCGCAAGTTAAAAAGATGTAAAACACTCCGGTAGGTGATCAAATTGAAATGGAGAATGATCTTGTTCAAAGTAGTTATTTTTACAAATATTATATCCAAATTGACAAAACACACCATCATACTTATATATTAATTAAATGCAACGACTGTCGATGGCAAAATGGGTTTCGTTACTTTATCGCCGATAGATGCGTGTCGTAAATATTTACATTTGAGCGTAGTTCAGTTGAGTTCAGACGATGTTTTCTATGGAGTGGTACGGCTGATTTGTTTGAGATTTTCGGCGATGTTAGTAGAATGTTACATTCCTCCAGTTGGCATAGCGCCTGAACACTAACTATTAGTTTAACGCACGCGAACAAGTACATAATATGTCTTTAATTATTCAAGTGAAGTATCACTCTCCGATATTCTTCTAGTGGAACCATAAGTTACCAATCATTTATGTTTTTGTAATATAAATTTTTATTCAGACAAACATCAATCAATCACACATGTGCCATAAGAATCATCAATACAAAACACAACCTTTACGATGGTGGAATGGTATGAACAAACAAGCGTAGGCATGGTTGAATTTGAAATATTTGCCGCAGGTATCATGTACAATATTGAATTGTTTCAATGGGGAGGGATGACAGAGGGGGCGGTGATATCAACACGGTATACTTATGGTACATAACTGTTTCAGATTTGACATATAATACAGATCATAGGTCCCCAGAACAAACATTGACCCAACCTCCAATAATACAAAATCCTATAGAAAGGTATCCAACTAGGCCGGGCTCAACCTTATATCACCTTTTCAAAGTCCACAGACTGGTTGAAAATACACAAAACTATTTGGCACATAAATGCCACATATATTGGTATACACTTTACCTTTCTTAAATCCGATTCACTCCGTGCAAAAACCGGTTCATGAGAGCAGGCCTGACGCTGGCTCGTGTGACCTGATGTCCGCCAAACCGGACCAAATAGTCGGACCCCCTCCCACACCGACATGCGCCTCAAAAACACATTCAACGGCAAGTAGAACACATATATTACACATCATAGATGCGGAATTGTTCAGTGACCCACCCACACCAATCTTCAAGTTACCAATCATTAGTGCACCACTGTATTAGACAGCAGGTAGACATAAACCTGTTCAAACCATTACACGGAAACCAAAACCAGTTATCTACAGGTCCGTGCAGTTAAAGTTTATGTATACAATAATATGAACCCCACGTGGTTCTGTGTCGTGTGACGAACCCATGCCGAAACGAAATTAATTCTTGGCGACAATAATTGATTTTTCATAATTTGAAAAATACTCCCGTATTACTGTTTATAGTAGAGAGTTAAATTGGCCAGAAGTGTAGTGATATATGGCTTAGCGGCTGAAACGACGTTAAACGACAATCAATCAATCAATTAACCTGAAAACCATCTGAAAAACCGCTTGATTCTTCACATTTCTTGGAGTCTCTGAGATTCTATGAAAGTAACCACAATTTACCAATGATTAGTGCTTCAGATTTGCAATAGGCATGAATGGTCGTCAAATAGTGCCCAGGCGTATGCAAATATGTATAAACCATTAAGCGCAAACCAGTTATCTATACCGACTCCATGTTGTTAAAGGTGACATGCAACGGTTTCTAGATTGGTCTACGAACCTCATATCAATGTCCCATGATCGGCCCTTATCCCAACCAGAAGGCCGAGATATATAATAATATGAACTCCACATGGTTCAACGGCGTGTGACATAACACTGCCGACACGAAATTGGTTCTTGAAGAAAATATTTGATTCTTCAAATTTTGAAGAATCTTCTGCCCGAATCACTGTTAACACAGAGTTGAATTGGCCAGAAGTGTGGTGATATGTATGGCCTAGTAGCCGAAACGACGTTAAATGACAACCAATAGATCAATTCACCTCAAAACCATTTGGAAAACCCTTGATTCTTCAGATTTCTTCGAGTGCAATTAATTAGTTATTCAAATTAAGCATCACTCTCTGAGATTCTATGAAAATAACCACTATTTACCAATTATTATAGTGCTTAAGATTTGCGCTGGGCATCAATGGGTGTCAAACAGCGGACATATATAAACCTGTCCACACCATTACACGAAAAACAGTTATCTACGGACTCCGTGTAGTTAAAGGTTAGATATAAATAATGTGAACTACACATGGTTCAACTGGACGTGACGTAACCCTGCCGACGCGAAATTGGCGACAATATTTGATTCTTCAAATTTTGAAGAATCCTCTGCCCGAATCACTGTTAACAGAGAGTTAAATTGGCCAGAAGTATCGTGATATGGCATATCGCCTTGGACGACATTACGCCACAATCGATCAATTGACATGAAAATCCATCTGAAAACCCTTTGATAGTTCACATTTCTTAGAATGCAAGTAATTATTTTTTATTTATTTATAATAAAAAAAAAAAAAATTCAGATCTCAGAAGATATTCAATAATGCATGGTACTTGTTTGGTACATATTATAATTATCTAGCGTATAAATTTAAATATATATAAATTTATTAATAAATATATATATAGATTTTGGTCATTTTAAGCATCGCCTGAGTTCAGCACATATGATGCCTGTTAGTGTTTTGAGATATGTGCCTAAACGTTTGAAGGCTGCCGATGGCGCGATGCGACAACCGCGTCATCACCAACCACAAAGGGATAACGGAATTAGCTAATAATTAGTTATTCAAATGAAGCATTACTATCTGAGATTAATGAACCCACGTTAATTAACAGGATATGCGTAAGGTGAGAAAAACCTATACCTCTTACTTCCCATGCACCAGTCTCGAGTCAGTCTCGATGCTGGACATGCGGAAATGGCAATCAGATAGTTATATACATATGTTAAAGGCACGTATGGCGTTCGTTGCAGAAATATTCATATTTGTTCAAATCACCATCAACAGAAGGAATATTAAAATATATATAGTTTTGTTCATATGCCAAACATAATCAGCGCGTAAATAGTATATTGTCGTCAAGACGTACGATGGACGTACGATGGTGTACGTAAACAAGAGCATGCTCGTTTTACATAAGTTGTGCTTCTGTTTACATAACATGGCGCAATTCTATTGGTTAATCACACACAAATGATATAAACGCTCTTTATTACTTCCATGTCAGGAAAACAGTAACAAAGAACGCTCTTTATGTTTACCATATCCGGATCTAAACAAAAGCCAGGTAACGTAATGTTTTTTGCTTTTGTTTACATAACAAAGGATTTTTTTTTACAATAACATACTGTTTATGCCATATTTCTGATTGGTGTAAGGACAAAGACTGTCTATATTTTACTATTCTTTCTGTTTGTGGCGGTTTTTGACGGAGGTGAATATTTTAACAGCATACCCACCGCAAACGCCGCCCGTATCTTTAACCTGTATATCTTTCAGTTACATGCACTACTACTATGGACTGGTCTATTATTCATTTACAGGGGTGTCGATGATAAATTAGCTGAAGACAGTCAGACAAACAAATAATACCGGAGGAATCATATTCATTGGTTGGAAATACTCAGATAATAAGTTCAACAAACGACATAATTATGGTCGTTTTATGAACTTAATAGCTGAACATTCGGAACTACTCATCAATGAGTATTTAGTATATATAAAGAGTTAAAGGTAGTATCTCTTTTCCCAGAATTTTTTTTTTTTTTTTTTACAAATTCGGGGGTTTAAAAACTAATTATGAATCAGGAAACCAGTCAACTGAACCTTCTCTCGCTATAGGAAATTGAATTTTTCTTTGAATATTTTCTTATGAATCGGTAAAGTTTGTGTGGCTACTTTTTCATTTTGAACATTACAAGGTTTTGAGATGTTTCTCATGTGTTTGTTTGGGATCATCATTTATAGGGTGCCTTCAAAACTTGTTTCCTTGAATTTGTGTTCTTGTTGTAGAAAGTGGTGTTAGGAATAGAAACACCATCTTTAACCCTTTCATGTCTGGAGCTTCTTGAAATTTGGCGAAAACCCTGTGTCAATGCATTCTCTTATATATGCTAGGCTCCCTATGGGAAACTTGCATACATAAGACCATGTTCTGACACGGGGTCACCGTGCAGGTCTCGACGTGAAAGGGTTAAAGTAGTTAATATTTAATACATGTATAATATGAATATAATATGAAGCCTGCAAGGTTCAACATCGTGTATTTTAGTTAATAATTTATGCGTTCGTCATTCATCGTATCCACATTGTTCAGTATATTGGAGATTCTCATACTTGTCTAGCCTTTCGAAAGAATTACAAAACAAAAGACACCGTGCAGATTCGGGCAATTTCCGGGTAACCTGAATGGTATTTCAAGGGGAAATTATGGCAAATTACAGCATTTTTCACTATTATGCCCGAATTATACATACTTATGGTTAATTTGAATAAACAACAAATGTGTGACAACCATGAATATGTACAAAAATTCGGGCAACAAATGTCAGCACCCCTAAAAATTTGGGCGCTCGTACGGCTATGGGTAGTGGCAAATGAAATAATTCTGATGTTTCTGGTGTTTTTAAAATTATATATTTAATCGCTACTTAAAGGTATGTATGGCCTTCGTGGTGGGTATCCTGTTAAATTAGTCACACCCGTTAAAACTGTCATAAACCGAATGAATATTAAAATATAGACATATTTTGTTCTTATGCCAATCATAAATGTCGCGTAAATAGTATGTTATTGTCAAGTTCGTATGCTGTGTTATGTAAACAAAAGTCGGGTTCTGTAATATTTCAGTTTAAATAACAAAGCGTAAGAACTTGACAATAACATACTATTTACGCGATATGTATGATTGGTATAAAAACAAGGTGTCTATATTTTAATGTTATTTCTGTTTATGGCGGTTTTTAACGGATGTGACTATTTTAACAAAAATACCTACCGCGAAGGACATTCATGTGTTTGTATAATGTATTACCCCGATTTTTAAATAAAAGTTATCTTATCTTATCCTATATTAACGGTGAGGATGTCATATTAGTTCAAACGGGGGCGCAATTATTCCACAAATATCATAACTAAATCCTAAAACAAACATGGTGTTGTAGCACGTGGTGGTCTTTAGTTTCTGACGTCAGAAGTTACGAGGGAGTGAATCTGAACTATTTCCAAAAAATAATGCCCAGTACATTGTAAATGGTGTCTACCAGCGGTAGTGTCCCAGTATCATTCGGTTTGATCACCCTGAAGCTGAACGCGAATAATAATTGTCCAATCAAAAAAGGGACACGAGTACACCGTCTGTCGTACCGGAAGTACTAACGTAACATTTACAGTATCAGACTTGTGTAATAATGAGTTTTAGCATGAATATTGTATGTGTGTAGTATTGTGCGACATGCGATCGCGGTAGATGACCAGTAATTCTTCTGTTATCGTACATGATCATCTGAGGTTCACCGTGTTAAGAGATTTAACCGGGTGCAACTCCTGTCTCGATGTCAATGATCGAAAGGTCGAGAAGATAATTGAATCGGTTACCAACTCGACGAAAATCAACAACGTTTCCATGCTGTCACGTGTCCGGTCCTTGTGGTAAGGAACAGTGAGCTCAGGCTCGAACCAGAAACAAATTTCATTTGCACTCACCCACGGGCCGTTGTTGCATGGAATCCCTTTGGATTTCCATTTCAGTCCAAACATTTAAAGACATATTACGTACGTGTTCGGGTGCGTGAAACTGAACAGTTAGTATTCAGGTGCTATGCCAGCTGGAGGAATGTAGCATTCTACTAACATCACTGAAAATGCAAATCGACCGTACCTCTCCACAGAAAACATTGTCTGAACTACGCTAAATTGTTAATATTTACTACTCGAATCGGGACGCTTCTGTCGGCGATAAAATAACGATAACGATTTCGCCATCGGCAGTCACTGCTTTAATTAATATATAAGAATGTCGGTGTGTGTTGTCAATTAAGATATAATTTTTTTAGATTTAAAAAATAACTACTTTGAACAAGAATATTCTCCATTTCTATTTGATCACCATGAGTGTTTCACATCACTTTAACTAAACGTAGAACAATATCAGACATTTGGTCTAAAACCAACAACTTTCACACTAAATATCGATTGGAAATTTCCAACTGATGTTTTTCTAACGGTTGAAAATGTTGACCAAAGTAGGGCCGGTGATACTACCCCCCCCCCCCCCCCAATCCCATTTTCAATACTGATTTCCGAAAAAAAAAGTTGCGAGGTTTAGATCGAAGAAGGTCAACTCTACACTTCACTAGTCTAGGCGTCGTCTTTCCGAGTAGATTATGCCGTGAGCCTCTGCTCTGGCTTCACTCGTAGAGTTCATATTCCACCAGTTCAAAACATTGAAACTTTTTTATTTGCTGATGGGGAACTTGGTAACATTGAAAAGATAACGCATGCAATATATTTCCAAGTTAATGTTGCATGGCATTCCGCTTTCAGTCGCATACAATTGTAATACCCCTCCCCATGTAATTAATTCATGTTTATCACGAAATCGGTTCAAATAAGTCTCCTAAACAATGTAATCTGGATCTGGGACCTTTACCTACTGTAAAATACATTGTATGGAAACAAGTATTAACTGAGAAATATATCATCGGCTTTATTTTTTCAATCTGATAAATATCATCGTCAGAACTTCAAAAACTTCCCCGGTTTTGAACTGGTGGAATATGATCTCAACGGGCGTTGCTAGAGTAGAGATTCATGCCATGGTCCATGTCGGAGGCTATCCAACATACAATTTCCAACAAGTTTTGGATATTCAATTCCAGTCTCACCCCACCCTTTGGTAGGAATATTCTAACTTGAAAATGAAATAATAAAATAATAAATAAACTAAACGTATATATATTCCATATTCACTGAAATTTACTGAAATTCTCTTTTAAAAAGCTTCGTCAAACATATTGTTCAATATTTTCTGTTAGAGATATTGGATTAGAACAACGAAAATTTGAACTGGTGGAACGTGATCACTACGGGCGTTGTCAGAGTATATATTCATGATATGATATACTTTCCGAACAACGGAGATCGATGTTGTAAAAGTTTAATTGTTTAAATGTAAACCCCACTCTGTCTAAATTAATTAATATTATTTAATTGTATACCTCAATCTATCTAAATTAATTAATATTATTTTATACCTCATGACTCTATCCAAATTAATTAATATTATTTTATACCTCATGATTCTATCTAAATTAATTAATATTATTTTATACCTCATGACTCTATCTAAATTAATTAATATTATGTTACATTGTATAGTGTATACATCACTCTATCTAAATTAATTAATAATATTTTACAATGTGTACTGTATACATCACTATATCTAAATTAAATAATATTATGTTCCATTGTATAGTATATACATCACTCTATCTAAATTAATTAATATTATGTTACATTGTATGGTGTATACATCACTCTATCTAAATTAATTAATAGTATGTTACATTTCACAGTGTATAAGTCACTCTATCTAAATTGTTAACATTATGTAACATTGTATAGTGTATACATCACTGTATCTAATGTAATTAATATTATTTTACATTTTATAGTGTATACATCACTCTATCTAAATTAATTTATATTATTTTACACTGTATATTATATACATCACTCTATCTAAATTAATAAATGTTATGTTACATTTTATAGTAAATACACCACTCTATCTAAATTAATTAATATAATGTTACATTATATAGTGTATATACATCACTGTATCTAAATTAATTAATATTATGTTACATTGTATAGTGTTTTTTCATCACAAAATCTAAATTAATTAATTTTATGTTACATTGTACAGTGTATAAGTCACTCTATCAAAATTAACTAATATTATGTTACATTGTATAGTATATACATCACTCTATATAAATTAATTAATATGATGTTACATTGTATAGTGTATATACACCACTCTATCTAAATTGATTAAGATTATGTAACATTGTATATACATCACTCTATCTAAATTAATTAATATTATGTTACATTGTATAGTTTATATACATCACTCTATCTAAGTTAATTAATATTATGTTACATTGTACAGTGTATAAGTCACTATATCTAAATTAACTAATATTATGTTACATTGTATAGTATATACATCACTCTATCTAAATTAATTAATATTATGTTACATTGTATATTGTATATACATCACTCTATCTACATTGATTAATATTATGTTGCACTGTATAGTGTATATACATCACTCTATCTAAATTGATTAATGTTATGTTACACTGTATAGTGTATATACATCACTCTATCTAAATTAATAAAAACATTTTTTTTACATTTTTCAGGTGCGAAGATGAGGTTGTGTGATGAAAAGGGACATAACTCGGTATGTGACTGAGAAGATCTCTGGCGGATTAATTGACGTCAGATAGGGGTGTGTTCGATATACGAAATGTGTGCAAAATGGGATCAAATGCCCTTGGAGAGTTTGAACCGAATATTACTCTAGAAGTGAGCTCCGACGCTATCGTCAAGCAACTAGCCCTGTCGTCAATCGACACAACGAGCGGCTACGGGCTCGAGTTGAATTCAACGGAAGTGTACAACACGACGACAATTCATTCGGTGTCTGAAGTAGTTCTCATATCCGTGATTGTTGGGATAATCGCAATTTTTACGACCGTTGGAAATATTCTTGTGATCGTAGCTTTCAGATTGGATAGACAACTGCAGACTGTTAGTAACTATTTTCTTCTCAGTCTCGCGGTTGCGGATTTATCCATTGGAGTGTTTTCCATGCCCCTTTATACCGTTTATTTATTGATGGGTTATTGGCCTCTAGGTCCATACCTATGCGATATTTGGCTGTCCATCGACTACACTATGAGTAACGCGTCTGTGGCAAATCTTCTTATCATAAGTTTCGACAGGTATTTCTCGATAACTCGACCTTTGACATATCGAGCGAGACGGACGCCAAAGAAAGCCGGCTACATGATAGCATTGGCTTGGTTTATTTCCTTCATTCTGTGGACGCCGTGGATATTCGCTTGGCCGTATATCGAGGGCAAGCGGACCGTGCCTGAAACGGATTGTTATATTCAATTTCTCAAAACCAACGAATACATTACGGTTGTTACAGCTATAGCTGCCTTCTTCCTGCCTGTATCGATTATGTCTGGACTTTATCTGAGAATATACAGAGAGACCAGAGTTCGCTACAAAGAGTTCGCTAAACTTCAGGCGACTCGACAATCCAACTGCAGTAAAAAGTCCCTGCCGAGTGATGACGATCTAGTGACAATGAATCGCCGAACCGATTCGTCCCCGGACGGCGATATTGATTACCGCGAACTTAGGCGACAAAACTCCAACATCACGTGGAGCGCGAGACTGGCGGGTTGTTGTAATTGTAAAATAGTCGACAAGGAACCGGACCCCCCGGAGGAGTCTAGTAGCAGTGATCCAAATATATGTCAAGGGGGACAACCGAGCGTAACAGACTCCGATGATTCCACTAATAAATGTTTAGACTATGTCAACGGACGTAAGAACAGAAGCCATATAGCCAACAACCTTATGATTCCGCTATTGCCCATAGACCCTCGACGGGCTTCCCCTAATGTACTTACACCGTGTACTGAAATGACAAATGTTTCTAGTCGCCATAGCAACATAACCGAAGGAGGTCTCGACGGAGATAGTAAAAATTCGAGCCCGGAAAAGAAAGCGGACACGTATACTGTTATGATCCGTTTCCCCAAAGCCGATTCTGCCGAATCGGAAGATGAAAAACCCACAATCAAAATGTTTTCTGACAGTGAAGATGAAGACGATGACGATGTTGTGAAAGCTCCGCCCAAAATGGAATCTGACTCTGATGACGAGCCAATCAAATTTCGGGTAAATAGTCCAGATAAGCCCAAAATAGACCGCGTGCCACCTTTGCCTCCTCTTTCTGGTACCCCGGCATTGGCGCGTCGCACCACTACCACCGACCACGTGCGTGCAGCGATGCAAGCCAAACTTGCTATCAAAGTTGCTAATAAAATGCGGAAGCAAAAAAGACAGGAACGAAAACAGGACCAAAAGGCGGCCAAGACGCTCAGTGCGATTTTGTTGGCTTTCATCGTCACGTGGACTCCTTATAACATGTTCACAGTTGTAGAAGCTTTCTTCCCAGGATCAATCAATTCCACATTATATGCTGTCGGTGAGTATTTAATTAGATTATATTAGACTTTAACCCTTTCTACATACTAAATACTAATTCACAATTAGTTCTCTTAGGAAATGTTCAGCTAATAAGTTACATAATCGACCATGTTCCCAAACGACCTTGTCGTTGATTGAACTTATTATCTGAACAATTCCCACCAAAGAATATTAATCCTTCAGCACTTGTATTATTTTTTTGTCATAATGATGTCTGGTCAATTCTCCTGAACACCCCTCCAAATGCATAATAAACCATTCCAATGTGTGTTTTTATAACTGAGTGGGAGAACCCATTTAGTATATAAATGGTTAATATGTAAAAAATATACAGGTAAAATATTTACAAGTATATAAAACATAGCATGCACAATAAAGCTGACACTTGTTTCCATTATGATGCCCATGTTGGAATAAAAATATTTCACAGATTAATATTATAAACATAATGATCAAGAATTTAACTTAACCCTTTACCCAACAGAAGGGCCCTGTGCCAATGCATTCTCTTATATATGCGAGTCGACCATAGGTCGCGTCGCATATATAAGAGAATGCATTGGCTTAACACATTAAAAATTATAAAATTATTAAAGAATGTAAGAAAAAATGGTAAAAAGTGTTAATTTTTTTTTTTTAGGCCAATGCATTCTCTTATATATGCGAGGCGACCTATCGTCGACTCCCATATATAAGAGAATGCATTGGCACAGGGCATAACTGTAACTATCACAATGTGGTCAAAGAGCCGGTTCCAATGATATCCATATTTGTATGGTTCTATTGAGACAGACCGAAGATATTTTAGGCTGTTGAAGCTTTATTTGGCCGGTTTTGGCCGTTTTGTTGGGTAAAGGGTTAGCAGAACTGCTAAACTCACAATGCACATATTAATAATATCTACAATCATCATAATCCTCATCTTCCATTATTTCAAAATAATGTTTTTAACTATACATGTATATCCAAATATATGCCCAACCTAACATAACAGAGTCCGATGAGTCCAGCAATGAAATTAATATTTAGTCAACGGACGTAAGAACAGAATCCATATATAGCCAACAACCTTATGATTCCGCTATTGCCCATAGACCCTCGACGGGCTCTTCCCCTAATATACTTACACCGTGTACTGAAATGACAAATGTTTCTAGTCGCCATAGCAACATAACTGAAGGAGGTCTCGACGCAGGTGTTGTCCCAGACATTGCATGTTCACTCCTCGTTTCATAGGAGTATTGCAAGTAGATGTTAGTTTTAACGTACATTATACAGAACTGTCTCGCTGAAAATCACTCAGAGCACATTATCACGTGGGTTCGAGGTTGGTGAGTACCACGCATTCAAAATGTGCAAACGCACACAAACATAATTTATGAGGAACTGACACAAAATATTGTAATTTGACTGCTACGAGCATATACTAGTTTATTTTTAAAACAAGTTAAATTTGATGCCTTATTTGTTCGGAAATACCATGTAGTTTGCTATAACATTCTGACCAAAGTTGACAGTCGGAGGTTCGTGGAATAACCAAGTCATACATCTAGGAGTATCTTTCGACTGACAACTTTGGTTAGAATCTTAAAGCAGACAACTGTAAGTTTGGACACAAATGAGGTATCAGCTTGTATTACTATGTAATATATCAATATCCTTTTTTGTTTTACCTTTTTCCTCGTTTCTGGTCGCGTTTTCGATCGCCTCGGCCATTTTGAATGTGTGATACTCATCATGCAACTCGAAACCACGTGATTCCCCACCGTGAGTACACTGTATATATGAAGCCACAATATTAAAAGCCGTAGCAAATATCGCTATGATTCCATCACTCTGTTATATATACACGTTTCGGGTATACCATGCATGAAGGTATATACTAATGCTTTACCGTAAATCCCCCCCCCCCGTTACCTTATATTCACTGGGTGCCGCATGTATATAGCAAACAGTATAATATGCCTCCCACAGGTCAATATATACTCACTTTGCTTGGACTACCCAACACAAATCTTCATAAATAAGCAGAAAACGCCGTTGCTATACGAAAATACATTGCCGTTTCCAGCAGCTATAACTCAGTTTTCTATTTTTCTACTTCTTAAAAGAACGGGTTCACAAAAGTCACCTAAATCAGGCATAATCTCGAGTTGGGACCTCCACCTATACTGGGAAATACATTATATATAGGAAATTTATACCATAATTGTCTGTCCTAGTGTGTGTATAACACCCATTTTGTAAAATTCATCTTTACACCCTACAGTGGGTATACAGCTTCCTACTGTGGGTATAAATTTCTACTGTGGGTGTAAATGTTCAAACGTAATTTCATGTGTTAACGTGTATACCCATATAGTAGAACTACATCGTAGTTAGCAAAATAGTTGCTATGTCACATTCAATTAAAATTGGAAGTTGTCACGATATCAATTAGAAATGAGGAAAATTGTCTGAATTTCAATCAAATGTAGCTTGCTAGTGCTATATTAACTAGGAAACATATGAATGATAATTCCAAGTGACTGATCGCTCTGAAAGAGGATGACGTTAATGTGGGAATCACTACGCGTGCCGCCCATTCCTTATAGCGTCGTGTTTGTGTCTCTGGGTGAAATAAAATATACGCATGGTAGCCGAGAGTACAAATTTTCACCACTCGGTATTGTGGTTTTAACCACTCACCAAAAGGCTCGTGGTTAAAACCACAATTCCACTCGTGATGAAAATTTGGTATTCTCGGCTACTGTGGGTGTATTCTATATGTATTACCTATGTTAGGGATTTTTCTATTTTTATATTGGTTCAAAGAACGGGCGGGATATTTTCAAAATAGTAACAGATGGTAACTGGCGTTTAATCGATACTTAAGTTAATTACTTCCTACGTTTATCAAAGTGTGTGTTTGTTTAAAGTCATCTAATTGATGCGATCGAGGAAGAATTATCGCAACTCTATAAATCCGATTTATTGTCAGGTCAAATACCGCGTATTCTCGTAAAATCACGGGAACGCTGGAAGTTAGACAGTAAACGCGAGGGTTTGCCAGGAAATTTATAAACTATATTAATTTAATCACGTCGTAATCTGGTTACAACACAGAAACCGTTAGTATAAAGGTTCCACCTCTGACTGAGGATATATTAAGAACTGAACTTACAACAACTATAGAGGGCAACGACCGTTTAAACACATAAATGGCTCATTTGAACTTCCAAGAGTACGGAATTGTTATAGTAAGGACGATATTGCTCGATCAATATGACATATTTCATGCAAAACCTAATTTATTCGGCCGCCCATTTATTCAAAATCTGACATACTGAAACGCTATATATACCCGTCGCGGTGGTGGTGTGGCAAACAGAGTCTTCGGTGTGTCGTGGGGGTGGGGGCGTGGATCGCACAGATAGGTTTGTTGTTTGGGTTTGGTGTGTCAAGCGCCAACTTACCAAACGTAGGTTGAATTATTATGATAATTTGATTTTCCAACTATTTAAAGCTATATGAAATTACTAACTGAAACAGGCCCCGTTATAAAAAAAAATATTGGGTGTGAAATGTCCAGTCGATGATATACATGTATGAAATTAAATCTAGTTACGAAATGATATCGCAGTAGACAAAATTGGCATGATATGATGCGTAGCTGCTTAGTTCGCCATTGAGTTCATTTGCTAAGCAAAACTAATTTGAAATTATTGCTTAAATATTAAAATGAGTGGAGATTTAGATTCAAATATGCCATTCATTTGGGCAGATTAACATTAGGTCTATATACATGTAGAGGTTTTGTACAAATTTTCGGGTTTTTTTTATCGATAAATTATGTATTAAGAATCGATTATAAGTGTGTTATTATATTGTGTTGGGAGAGGGGCTTCATAAGTTGCAAAAACTTATGCCCCAATCCCTTTTGTATATTATGCAAATAAAATGTTTCAAGTCAAAGCAGTGTCATTAACGCCACCCGTGTATACTGTTGGCCAAATTATAGAAATCCATGGTCCAATGTAGGTTTTATAAATAAATAATTTTGGGACGCGTTAAAGTTGTACTGCGACCCCGATACCGGTAAAAGCTGTAGTTGGAATGTCCAAGTTCGTGAATGTTCTATTAACTATGCCGATGATTTGAGAAGCTTTATTGTTTTAGTAAGCTAATCTGACCTTGTCAAATTGAGCTATAGCGATGGGATATCTCGCAGCACAACACATTTCGGGTTTTCATGGGATGTGTATTCGCTGGTTGTCTTATAGTTGCAGTATATAACTACATGCATTATTTAACGGGATTCTCAGGCGGTGCATTCATGTAACCAATATATTTTATATTATAATTTATATTTATGGCTAATAATACGATATTGGTGGCGTTACCATTTCTGACTATGATTTTCTTGTAACAAATACGAGACCAGTTAATTGTTGTCAGTGACACAAGTGCGTAGTGACCGAACTCACGTCTAGTTTTTGCAGAATGAATGAGCTACATTATTGGAACTACAATGGTGTGTATGCGAAAAGTGGACTATACGCATATGCTTTCGATAGATGTGTATAACTTGTGTGTATTGTCATCACAAAATAGGACACATCTTGTTGGCAGGGACACAAGGGCTTAATGGCCTAAATCACGTTTCCTTTTGCAGCTGGAATGGACTAAATTATTGCGACAACAATGCATGGTCTTTGTGTGAAAGGTCTACAACACATAATAAATGCTATGTATGCGTAATGGGTTTTGGTCGCACAATAAGCAAGATACGTTGCTATATTGTCTTTTGTGGAAATAATTGGCGGAAATTGTTCACATTAATCGCGATTGGAGCCTCACATATTATGTCCTGGATAGATCTGATGATTTCAAGTAATTACTAAAACTTGCCGGTCAGTACTAGATATCCATTGTTCGACATATTGACCTTATCGGATTGCCTGACATATCTGCATTTGGAACAGCACAGAATACTCACACAGATTATGCACTCTATGTTCAGAAAACATTGGGGACGAATTCCATATTGTTCTAGAAATGCAAAAGTTTACATGACTTAAGAGCTAAGTATATAAAGTTATAGTGGAACTGTACAATAAATCCGGACATTTATGGTGCCTTTATATACGGTTTTAATAACAATCTGTCACATAAAATATGATTAATATCCTATAATTCATCACCATGCATCTAAAACGTCTGTGTCTCAGAAGGTGCCCATAGAGTAATAGCAAATAGCTGAAATCATAGAACATTTCCCCCTGATTTGCTCCCAGATTGCAACAAAATTCAAACTAAGATATAGAGTTATTCCTCTTCCATTAAAAATTATAGACTTTGCAGCACAGTCCAGATGAAACTTAAGCACAGAAAACACGTCGGTGCATCAACAAAAACAACATGTTCACAGTTTATTACATCGGATAAATTGATAATACAATGTTCTGGAGCTTCCTTTTGCAAATTGTATATAGTATGGAATATATTTTATATAATGTGACCTGGGGGTTCGAAAATGAAGTGAGCCTTTAATCATTCATTATGTTTCAAAATATTATTATTCAACTAAATCAACGGGCGGGGTATAATTCGAACTGTCAGCCAGATTATTTTGGTTTAAACAGTATTTATTCCATGAATACAACAAAAATTACAATACATCATAATATAACATCATGTACCGGATTCGACATCAAGCGTGTGTGCTTATGTGAGTCGTTTCCGGGAATCAGTTTTATCCACCCCACCCAGCGAGAGAGCGAATGTCTGATTTATATAATATTGTGTCGTATGATATACTATCCTTAATCAAGATTTTACTGTCGTTCCATGTAGCCAATTATTACTCTCGCGAGGTGGGGTGGGTATATGTACGTCAGGTAATGGCATTGTGTTATTGTGTATATAGGCATGAAGAATAAATTAATGTTTATAGATAATGATGGTGTATCTCTTCCCTATGTTTCTGTATATATACAGATATGTACATGTAGAATAAACTTCGTATCGCAAAAGCGTCCAACATATTTCTTTTCACTGGCACTTCTTTCCACTTCTTTTCATTAACGTGTTATTATATATGGTATATATATTAAATAGATATATAAGTGAGATATAAGAGGGTCTTTTGAGTCTATTTTAAAGGAAATGATAATAACGCATCATGTTCGAAATGCTTTCTGACAATGTTCATGGGAAGAGATAGATCATCAGTAATGGTAATATGGTATAAGTCTAAGTTAAGGACGTGAGCTTAGAGTAGTAGATTGGGTTATGTCAGATAGGGTTTAGGGGTTTTAGAATGATTTTTTAGTGTGTTTAAATGACTCGGTGACCTCAGCCAGATTACGGGCATTAATGTCTTATTTCATCCGATTGCATTGGTCAATCCGCATGCGAGCGCCACATTCTGTCCCCTGATTCAAACCATTAGCCGATCACTGCCATCCATCTCGGCTCTCGTGCATTCGACTTGAAAATTCGTTTAATCCGATAAAGACCGGCGCACACTAGAGTCCGATTGCGGAGCTATTGGTCTCTGAGAAATTTGGCTACAAGTATGCGCGGCATTTTATACGAGTCCGATTGCTCTGGGCAATCGACCTCGCATATCAAGCATGCTTGATATTTTCTCGATCCGTGAAGCAAATTGCTCAAGTGTGCGAGGATGCGAACCCGATTGCTGAGCTACCAGTGCGAGTCTGACCAATCAAATTACGACAGCGGTGCCATTGTGTATACAAATCAACGAGCCGGTATCACGCGAGCGAGCACCTGCCGATAGTAATTCGCGTACTTACGGTTGATGGCGATATGGTCAATAAGTGCTGAGCATATTGACTCGCTAGTGAGCGCGACACCGCGACTCCCGGGGAATCGGCCTCAGACACTCAGCAATCGGTCTCAAGTGTGCGCCGACCTAAAGCGTTCAGGTGGCCCTCAATTTATAATTTTCTCACCATCGTAGAAATCTCAGTACTGGCGACAGAAAGCTCGGCAGATTTGATACTGTTGACTTGCACTTGAAAATGTCATGTTGTCTAGTATGACCGTACGTGGCATTCAGAGGTCTAGTGGAGCAACCACACCGGCTGTGGTTCAATATTACAATATTCATTCAATTACATATTATGCGTACCACTACTCATGTCGCTGAAGGGATCATTGTCCACACATTTTGGTGTGTTGTGTACACTGCTTTTCAACAATGTGTTTTTGTTTGGTACCCAGCTTTACCTTGCTGTTTTCAGCACACAATTCATACCTTAATATTGCATCATGGCGACCATTGTTATTCCTGCATCAAATTTGCTTAATTTTATCGGCGACATAAACTCAGAATAATATGTAATATCATGCAGTAGTCCAGTGGAGGCGACATGACACGCACAATCTTGTCTGGTCTCTGGCCAGCAAAGCCAAAATGACGTAAATGGCCGTGCCATGACGTCTTCGTTGGTTTTCATTTAAATTGAGCTAACCAACGAAATTGGTCTAAATGAAACTAATAATCGTAGGCCTATATATATCACATGGGAGTTCTTCGGAATTTGCGAAGTAGCTAATTTTATTTTCTACTCATTGGTCCATTGCCGATTCCGCTCTTTAACAAACTCCACACCGTTGCTAACCGGAAGTCACGTAATAAAATTTTAAAATTGCTTGCCCGCATCACGATTTTGCCTGACCATACACTCTGGACCATATAGGAAAAAAATCACATGACGTCATTCACATGTCAGTAACTTATAGGCAACAACCGTACGGTCTCAGGCACATATAATAACTTTCTGTTATAAAAAATTTAATCGAAAATGTGCCAGGCACCTCGACAACAGTTGATAATATCAATCCCCCAATAATGTTATTACAAACAGTCAAGCCTCGAATCGGCGAAGCACTGCATGATTTGGTCGTCCTTCATATAGATCACGGCATAACCGAAAGTCACATTGACCGTGACCTTTACGAATTCATCCGACAAAAAAAAACCTATAGAAGTTAATAGTATAGTTTAACAGACAAAGATCCCAATAACGCACACCGCATGTTGATCGATACACGCCCTATGCCATAACGTGTGGATTTCGGTGTTATATTCCACATCAATCTCATAGATCAATGAAATCACACATAAATGCCTCGGTATCTCGAGCCAACTCGCCCCACGTGACAATAGTCATACCATCTAATATAATTAGCTTTGGAGTTGCGTGATATTTTTTCATACTTATATAATTCATTCCACATAAACCCATTCATAAAACCTTTAATGCGTGCCAATGCTCTTCCGTGACCCTGCATATCTATATTGCTTTTTTCGATCGACATAAAACCACGGTATGAGACATTGCAAACAATCAGCTGTTACAGTGTGCAATTGCGTCATGCATCTTCCGGCTTCCGCTTACACAATACACAATACTTTGATGAATGATCGAAACCAGAAAGAACCACATACACTGGGGATTTATACACATGGGTATCCAGAGGATACAAACGCGGCGATATGTTCGAAGCTTGTGTATTATACACATGTGTATTATACACATAGACATTCATCGTCTTATATGGGTCTTCACTCTCCACGCTGTGACCGTGTGATTAGAATGCAGTGTTGTTGACTGTATACAAGGTATATGTAATTATAACATACATCAATTATAATCCAAAAGCGTAAAATAAGTACTCTTGATCACGAAATACTGTTGAAGCGATTGGAAATTTCTTTTGGGATATCTGACAGCGCGCTCAAGTGGTTCGGTTCATATCTCTCTAATCGTGTTCAGAGGATTCAAATTGGCAGTGCGTTTTCCAAAACCTTTCATCTGCAATATGGAGTCCCTCAGGGATCTGTCCTGGGGCCTGTCTTGTACTTAATCTACACCAAACCACTTGGTGAGATCATCAGGCGACACAGTGTCTCTGCGCACATGTATGCTGATGATACACAGCTTTTCATTTCTGGTGATAACCCCCATTTTCTTCTCACTGTAATGGAAAACTGCATCGGTTCTGTGAAATCGTGGATGTTGGCTAATAAACTAAAATTAAATAGTGACAAAACTGAAGTAATGTGGGTGTCTAAGCCGTCATACATAGAAAAGGTGGGCATAGATGTTATGACTATTGATGGTAACCAAGTTTATTTCTCAGATCGCGCGAAGAACCTTGGTGTATTTTTGGATAGATCACTCTCTATGACATCACATATTAGCCAGATATGCAAGACAATATACATTGAACTTCGAAAACTGGGTCAAATGAGGAAATACATAAACACTGACTCAGCTAAAAAACTTGCTTCATCTCTGATTCTCAGTCGACTTGACTATTGCAACTCTCTTTTGGCTGGTATACCATCTATCCAAATTACCAGGCTTCAGCGTCTGCAACACACTGCTGCAAGGATAGTTCTGTGTCGTAAAAGATCTGACGACACAGATGAAATGTTGCAAGAACTACATTGGCTACCTGTGACAGATAGGATTATTTATAAACTTGTTACATATGCATATCAAGCAACCCATGACCCAAACTCTCTTCCAGCATACTTCAGTGATATCCTTGTTCCGTATGTCCCACACCGATCACTTCGTTCTGAGGACAAACTTCTTTTGACACCAGCTGGTGCTAATTTGATCACGGTTGGCTACCGATCTTTCAAAGTAACATGCGCAAATGCATGGAATCCTCTGCCATTGAACATAAAAGAGTCACCATCTCTCGACGACTTTAAAAAGTCATTGAAAACTTACTTGTTTGCGCGGCGTTTCAGAAAGTGACTTTGATATTGTGTATATTTATATTTCTTTTTTATGTTTATGTCAAGCGCTTAGGGCCCGCTTATTGGGGATAAGCGCTATACAAATATTATTATTATTATTATCCAACGAAAAGAGCTTCTATATTGACAATCACAATAACGCTGAATGGGTTCACTCTCATCTAAAATGTTCTGGGGGGGGGGGGGGGTACACATCTTTTGTTATCGGTGCGGACGCAGTTACTTCGGTTGTGTTCCTGAAAGTCTGGCACATATGTTCGCAATGTTCATGAAATGTGACACAACAGCAATGTTGACATGGAAATACAATCTGTTAACCTGAATGTCAATCTAACACACGATGTCAGCAAAATTTATTAGGATCACACCGAACAATCACACCACAGCATGACAATTGCTAGCCTTGGCTAAACGCGCAATTGCACAAATGTGACCCGCCATATCAAATCCAGTCGGAAGTCGGATTTTTCTACCCTGTGCCAATGCATTCTCTTATATATACGAGTCGACCATAGGTCGCCTCGCATATATAAGAGAATGCATTGTATATGCATTTTTACAATTTTAATAATTTGTTCTTGTATTCTTTAACAATTTTATAATTTCACCCAGACAAACATGAGCAGACGACACTCTTCTATATGCTTCTATATATGTGTGGGGCTCCCTGCAGGGTAATGGATGATTTTTATTTTATGTCCTAAAAATTGTCAGAATTATTTATTTTAAAAAAATTATAACAAATTGTTAGGCCAATGCATTCTCTTATATATGCGAGGCGACCTATGGTCGACTCGCATATATAAGAGAATGCATTGGCACAAGGTAAAAAAAATCCCGACTTGCGACTGGATTTGATATGGCGGGTCACAAATACACATTCAAGCAATAATAATAATTGGCGTTTGCATTGCTTGAGTATTATGCCGTGGATACACGCGTGAGTATAATAGAAAAGCTTCGTAAATTTCGCCTTGCAGTAGTGACTATAATCGGATGCCCACCGTTCAGTAGCGACTATAATGGTCGGATGCCCACCGTTCAGTAGCGACTATAATGGTCGGATGCCCACCGTTCAGTAGCGACTATAATGGTCGGATGCCCACCGTTCAGTAGCGACTATAATGGTCGGATGCCCACCGTTCAGTAGCGACTATAATGGTCGGATGCCCACCGTTCAGTAGCGACTATAATGGTCGGATGCCCACCGTTCAGTAGCGACTATAATGGTCGGATGCCCACCGTTCAGTAGCGACTATAATGGTCGGATGCCCACCGCTCAGTAGCGACTATAATGGTCGGATGCCCACCGTTCAGTAGCGACTATAATGGTCGGATGCCCACCGTTCAGTAGCGACTATAATGGTCGGATGCCCACCGTTCAGTAGCGACTATAATGGTCGGATGCCCACCGTTCAGTAGCGACTATAATGGTCGGATGCCCACCGTTCAGTAGCGACTATAATGGTCGGATTCCCACCGTTCAGTAGCGACTATAATGGTCGGATGCCCACCGTTCAGTAGCGACTATAATGGTCGGATGCCCACCGTTCAGTAGCGACTATAATGGTCGGATGCCCACCGTTCAGTAGAGACTATAATGGTCGGATGCCCATCGTTCGTTTACAGGCGGAGATTATGATGATGATGATGATGATGATGATGATGCGAAATGTAGCATTTGGAGATATATTGTGGGTTCATTTTAGTGAATGTTGCGACCAACATGCTAACTTATGTCAATTGATGCAATCAGCATGATCCGGTTGTTCTTTCTCAGAAGGAAGCCTCTGAAGCATTAGTACATTTAAAGTGATGTGAAACACTCAATTGGGGTGATCAAACATAGCATGGAGAATAATCTTGCTCAAAGTTGTGATTTTTACAAATTGTATATCAAAATTGACAACACAATTATATATTAATTAAATGCAGTCACCCTCGATGGCGAATTAATTTTTCGTTAGTTTATCGCCGATAGTTGCGTCCCGAATCGAGAGGTAAATATTTACAATTCAGCGTAGTTCAGACGATGTTTTCTATGGGGTGGTACAGTGTATTTCCCTGAAATTTTCAACGATGTTAGTAGAGTGCTACATTCCTCCAGTTGGCATGGCGCCTTAATGATACTTATCAGTTCCATGCACCAGAATAAGTCCATAACATGTCTTTAACTTTCGATTATACGCTTTGATGAATGACCGAAACCAGAACGAATGTCTGTGAATCGCTATGATGAGTGGGTGCCCATGCACTGAAGCCAACTGAAGAGACTGTTGCAATCAACATGGTCCGGTTATTCTTCTACAGAAGGGAGCCTCTGAAATATTATATTATACTTTTACCAAATATTACCTCCCGCTTACACACTTCGATGAATGCATAATCAGAACTAGAAGGCAAGGGGCATACACTGTGGGTTCTATACAATCGGCTATGACGGCCGGATGCATACCCACCATTGTTTTGAGACGGGAATTTAGATGATGATGCATTTGTAGGATTTAGAAACATAATGCGCGCTCATTTTAAAGAATCAATATGCCGAATATGAGTACATTTATGCCAGCTGAAGACTGTGGCAATCAAAATGACCCAGTTGTTCTTTCTCAGAGTGAAGTATATTGATTTCGCCTATAACCCTTTACCCAACAAACCGGCCAAAAACGGCCAAATAAAGCTGCAACAGCCTAAATTATCTTGGGTCTGTCTCAATAAAACCATACAAATATGGATATCATTTGAACCGGCTCATTGACCACATTGTGATGGTTACAGTTATGCCCTGTGCCAATGCATTCTCTTATATATGCGAGTCGACCATAGGTCGCCTCGCATATATAAGAGAATGCATTGGCCTAAAAAAAATCTTTTTTTAACACTTTTTACCATTTTTTCTTTAACAATTTTATAATTTTTAATGTGTTAAGCCAATGCATTCTCTTATATATGCGAGGCAAGCTATGGTCGACTCGCATATATAAGAGAATGCATTGGCACAGGGCCGTTCTGTTGGGTAAAGGGATAAGGTGGTCGAACCTACCAAATGATCTTATCCTTCACACTCTTTCCCAGAAGGCGTCGGAACTCTTATACAGTAATTTGACCTTCTGCTTGCGCAGTTTGATGAATAGTCTGAACCAGAAGGAACAGCATGCAAACTGGGCTCTATATAAAACCGTCTATACCCACCGGATGCCCACCGTTCTTTTATATACAGAGATTTAGATGACGATGTGAAATGTAGTATTCGAAGACATAATTAATGTGGTTTTTATATTAGCGAATGTTGCGAACTAAAGTGATAAATGGGTACCCAGACACTTATATGCCAAATGATAAATTTTGCAATCAACATGATCTGGTTGTTCTTTCTCAGAATGGAGTCTCTGAAATGTTTGTACTTTTACATATCAAACCCAGAAGGAACGGCATACATTGGGGCTATATACAACCGTTTATTCCCGTCGGGTGCCCACCGTTCTTTTATAGACGGATATTTAGATAACGATGCGAATTGTAACAATTGGAAACATGTGGTTTCCTATTAGCGAAATTCAATGTTGCGAACCAACGTAATAAATGAGTACCCCAGTCACTTATATTCCAACAGAAGACTGTTGGAATCAAGATGATTGTTCATTCTCAAAATTGAGTCTCTGAAATCTTATTCCTTTAGATATCGAAACCAGGAGGTACGACACAAACTGGGGGTTTATACAAGTGTCTGCGATGGACGCTTGCCCACCGTTCTTTTGTATACGACGATTTAGATGACGATGAAAATGTAGCATTAGAGATAGAGTGTGCGCTCATTTAGTGAATACTGCGAATGAACGTGATCAATGAGCAGGGTTCGCGCTGACACTTGCCAAATTTGCCAATGGCAAAAATAATTCACATTTGGCAAATATTTTGGCATGTCACTTTAGATTCCTCAAGAAAGTTTATTAATATTTTTCAATCAATGCCATTCATTTCAGAATTCATTTCATTATTAATGGTACTATAGTGGTGATTTACACATGCATAAAGTTATGAAAAGTTAACATCTCTATCAATCTGATATCATAGTATCGACGATTGGAGGGAGTGCTAGTATGTCTGGTTGTGGTGTTTACATAGGTAATCCTCTTTATATGTGCCTTTCTGCTGAAGAAACCCTTCTACAATTGCATTGTTATGTTGCTGGTTTGGTTGGATTGTCGAAATAGTCAAAATAAAAGAAACAATGTTGTAAAAACTGATAGCATTTGGCAACTCATAACAGCATTTGGCAAAAATTATTTTCATTTGGCAAAAGTAAATTCGGGCCAGCGCGGACCCTGTCGATGAGTACACAGACACATGATCCGGCTGTTCTTTCTCAAAGAAGAGTCTCTGAAATCTTAGTCTACATTTACAGATCGAAACCAGAAGGAATGGCATACACTAGGACTTTATTCAAGTATATATGATGGCCGGATGCCCACCGTTGTTTCAGGCGGAGATTGAGATAACGATGAAAATGTAGCATTTTGAGATATATTGTGGGTCCATGTTAGCAAATGTTGCGAACCAAAGTGATAAGTTAGTAACCAGACACATATGCCAACTGAAGACGGTGCATAACTATCAACATGATCCGGTTGTTCTTTCTCAGAATTAAGTATATTGATTGCTAAGGCGGTCCAAAAGATCAAAGGATCTCTGTCGTCTCGTTATCGCCCAGAAGGAAGCCTCGGCAATATTATATGCTTGCACAGTTTGATGAATGAATGGAACCAAAAGAAATGACATACATGTACACTGGCGCTATATGTACACACGGCTGTGGCAGTCAGATACCCACAGTTCTTTTAGACGGAGATTGGGATGAAGATGTAAATGTAGCATTTAGAAGCATAGTGAGCGCTGATTTAGTAATGATCCGAATGAACGTGATAAATGAGTAACCGGACACTTATATGCCAACTGATGACTGTTGTGCACAATCAACATTGTCCGGTTGTTCTTTCTCATATGTGAGTCTCTGAATCAATGGGCCTCTACACTAGCGACTATTGGCCAAATGACCATCGTTGCTTTATAGACGGAGATTAAGATGATGCGAAATGTAGCATTTGGAGATATATTCTAGGTTCATATTAGCGAATATTGCTAACGAATGTGACTATTGAGACTTATGTCAACTTTTGAAATCAACATGATCCGGTTGTTCTTTCTCAGAAGGAAACCTTCCCAATCTTAGTAAATTTACCTTCCGCTTAAAGACCGTTGATAAATGATCGAAACCAGAAGAACATACATATATTGCCGGGGCTGTATACAAGCGTCTATGATGGCCGGATGCCAAGCGTTCTATGAGATGAAGATTTAAATGTAGCTTTTAGCGATATATTGCACGCCCATTTCAGCGAATCGATGTGATAAATGGGTACCCATACACTTATGCCAACCGGAGACTGTTGCAATCAACATGGTCCGGTTGTTCTTCTACAGAAGGGAGCCTTTGATATATTATATTTTACCGGTTACCAACTATTTACTTCCGCTTACACACTTTTAATGAATGCATGATCAGATCAGAAGGAAGCATAGTCGTACATGAACCCAAAATTTTAAGGGTGGGGGGCTGAGAATGTTTGCATGATATATGCATGGTTGTAACACAGTTTTGTACAATATATCTTGTATATACACATAAATATAACAAAATAGATTAACCTTAAATATGTATAATTCTGGCAAAAAAAATTTGAACAATGCTGTGATTTGCCACCATTTCGCTCTGAAATATCATTCAATTTGCCCGAACATATCTCAAAATTGCCCCAAAATTGCTCGAATTTTGAGCTTTCAAAACGTTTTGGTGGGGGGGGGGCTGCAGCCCTCTCAGTCACCCCTGTGCCGTACGGCTATTGAAGGAAAGATATTTACACTGTGGCTCTATACAGACGGCTTTTATAGCCGGATGCCCACCTTTCTTTTACAGAGTGAGATGTAGATGACAATGCAAATGATGAAATCTTATACAGTGCATTTATATTCTGCTTGCGCAGTTTAATGAATGATCGGAACCAGAAGGAACGACATATATACAAGCGTCTATGACGGCCGGGTGCATGGCCACCGTTCTGTTGGACGGGAATTTAGATGACGATGCAAACGTAGGATTCAGAGACATATTACGCGCTCGTTTCAGCGAATCGATGTACTGAATGAGTACACTTATACCAATTGAATATAGTGTTGTTCTTTAAGAGAATGAAGTATATTGATTACGCCTGAGGTGGTCCAAAATATCAAAGGATCTTTTCCACAGAAGGGAGCCTCAGAATTTGTATATGGTACATTTACCTTCTGCTTGCGCAGTTTGATGAATGATCGAAACAAGACGGAACAACAACCGTTTATACTGGGGCTCTGTACAAGCGTATATGATGGCCGGATGCATGGCCACCGTTCTGTTAGACGAAAATTTAGATGACGACGCAAACGCAGAATTTAGAGACTTTTGCGCGGTCATTTTAGATAATCAAAGTGTCGAATGAGTATACTTGTACCAACAGTTTTCTGAATAGCGTGTTTTGCTTTCTAAGAATGAAGTATACTGATTGCGCCTGGGGTGGTCCAAAATATCAAAGGATCTTCTCCTTCTCACTATTTTCCAGAAGGGAGCCTCAGAAATCTTATATGGTACATTATTTACATTTTGCTTGCGCAGTTTGACGAATGATCGAAACAAGAAGGAACAACATATACATGTATACTGGGGCTCTATACAAACGTCTCTATATGATGGCCGGATGCTAATCGTTCTATTAGACGAAGATTTAAATGAAGCGTTTATCAGTATCTTGCGCGCTCATGGGTAACCATGCCTCGTGCCAACCGGAGACTGTTGCAATCAACATGGCCCGGTTGTTCTTCAATATAAGGGAGCCTCTGAAATCTTGTATTTTACGTTGACCAAATATGACCTGCCGCTTTCGTGAATGCATGATCATATCAGACGGAAGGACATACACTGGGGCTATATACAGTATAGCCGGATGCCTACCGTACCTTTATAGACGGAGATTTAGATGACGGTGCAAACGTAGGATTTAGAGACATATTGCGCGGTCATTTTAGATAATGAATGTGCTGAATGGGTACACTTATGCCAACTGAATACAGTGTTGTGCTTTCTCAGAATGACGTATATTGATTGCGCCTGAGGTGGACCGAAAGATCGAGGGACCGTTTCCTTCGCACTCTTTCTCAGAAGGATGCTTTAGGAATCTTACACAGTTCAAAATCTACTGCAGTCGACCCGAATTGGAGTGTAGACTCCATCCAAGACAATGGGTCGACTGGAGGTATCTCAGCTCGAGGCAGACGGTCACTCAAAGGATTAGCACGGGCACGCTCGGAACGTCCATCCACTTAAGTGATCGGAGTACCAGTGAAAGTGATACGGTCTATGATGGCCCCGGAGAGAAGTTGTTCGGGGGGGGGGGGGGGGGGCTCTATCCCCGGGATGCTCGAAAGGCAAGAATCGTCCTTTCTCTCACCCCTAATTTTATGCCTTTATTGAGAAATAACAAGAGGAAAACAATAGGAAAAAACAGGGAGAGTTGATGCTGGTGTTGGAGTCGTTGATGATGTATTCTATGTCAGCCGGATTGCCAGCGTCTGCTGCAATATATTTACACTCACAGATGCATTCGCGTTGTGGAACTATGAATGGCGGACGTTGATTGGTCGAAATTACGTCACATGACGTCGCGCGCAGACCCCAACTTTCATCCATTTAATAATAAATTTGTGTAGAGCAACTTGAAAGCGTTACACAGTCCACACGTAAAATGTCAGACCAACTTGCATCCATACTCTATGGAACGCAACAAATCAACATCCATTACTTATATATTTACACTCAACCGAGACAACTGGCAGATTAAAAGAGCATTTTAAAGCGCCCATTTCCAAAGTTATTCTCGTGGCTCGATGCAAGTTGCGTCTATGGAACGCAAGCAAATCAACATCCATTTCTAACGTGGATTATCCTGCTGTACACTACGTGTAGCTCTCGTTATGCCTTGTTAAAGATGTACATTCCGTTTTCTTCTGCAGCAGCGCCTATCGGTTCTTGACCTCTTTGATATGAGATGGTCTACGTCAGGTAGAGGGGTAATGTCGCAGGAGCTATGCTCGACTTTCACCCCAGAATTTTCAGTCACGTTATATTCAACTAATTAACGGGTCTTTTTCGGGTGGTTTTTAAAACAACATAGTGGGTGGAACATCTTGATGATTAAGTCACATTGCACATATGGGTGGGTGGAGTCGATTTTAGATTATAGATGCGCGCTCTACTAGTATACCGTTAAACGAGGTCAAGGACGAGTATATCTCTTGCGGCATTACCCATCTACGCCAGATGGTGGTTCTCTCTCTCTAGCTCTCTCTCTCTCTCGCTCTCTCTCTCTCTCTGGGATGAAGACATCGGTCCTGTGTGCGTCGGTGTCTTCTGGATGGTGTAGGAGTCCTTTATCGCATGTGGTGGCGCTGGTGGTGAGTGGTGACTGTCTGAACCACGAGGTCGGCGGCAGGGCGTCCGGTGTGACATCGGCACCATGTCTCAGTTGGCCACTGAGTTGACGACAGGAACATTCATGGTGACTACGGCGTCCCTGTTTCCGTTGGTGGTGATATATGTGACGCCATCGACGGTGGGCTGGTATTCCTGCGCCAAATGGAGGTGGTCGTCTCTCATGTTTCCACTGCCTCCATATGGCACGCCTGTCGGAGTCCCTGTGGCGACGTAAATGGGTCTTTTTCTTGGTCTTTTTCATCCCGTCCCGAGTGGTCTGGTCAGCCCTGGACCGGTGGGTTCCGGTCGGTCCACTGCCAAGCCGCGGCCATGCAGCAGAGGGTTCTGCTGGAGCGACTTGGATGTCCAAAACCACTTCCAGCCGACCCGTATTAGCATGGATAGACCAGCTTAAACAATAGGTCGACTGAAACCGCTTAGTGCATGTACACAACGGTGGGGATAAAGGTGTAATACACTGTGTCCACCGAGCTTCTGACAAAAAAAACTCACGGCCGCTCAACGGATTCAAGACTGAGTTTAGTGTGCCTGTCATTTGCAGAATAAGGTCCCCAGAGGGTGAATTTAGTGATACTATCCCGCATAGCATTGGGAACCTCGTTTATGCAATGTGTCGTCTATCAATTTGGGGATATAGAGAAACTAAAACTAAAAAAGAAATAGAATCTATTTGAAGAAGTTTCTATAAAAAAATTATAATACAGAAACTTTCAAGAGAAGATGAGGCGTAAGTAGAATGAGGTCCCCAGAGGGTTAAGTTAGTGCTGTTAACCCGCTATGCGGGATAGCGTCACTAAATGCACCCTCCGGTGACCTCATTCTGCAAATGACAGGCACACTGAAGTCAGATTTGAACGGATTACCGCAGGCGAGCGCTTAGTGCGACTGTCTCGTCGGTCGGATGGATCGAGAATGAGAGTGGCCGGCTATTTTGTAGACGCAGATTAAGATGATGATGCGAAATGAAGCATTTGGATATATATTGTGAGTTCATATTAGCGAATGTTGCGAACCAACGTGATAATTGAGTACCCAGACACCTTTGCCAACTGAATAATGTGACAATCAATGATCCGGTTGTTCTTTCTCAGAATGAAGTATATTGATTTGCGCTTAAGGTGGTCGAACATATCAAAGGATCTTATCATTCACACTCTTTCCCAGAAGGAGGCTTCAGAATTCTTATACAGTAAATATTCCTTCTGCTTTCGAAATTTGATGAATGATCGGAACCAGAAGAAACGACAAACCATGGGGGCTCTGTACAAGCAGCTATAATCGCCGGATGTCTTCCATTCTTTTATAGACGGAGATTTAGATGACGAAGTAAAGTACCATTTAGATACATATTTCGCGCTCATTTCACCGAATCGATGTGATAAATGGGTACCCATACACTTATGCGATCTGGAGGCTGTTGCAATCAACATGGCCGGTTCTTCTTCTGCACGAGGGCTGCCTTTGAAATCTAATAAGAGTACATTTACCAAATTCTAACTTCCGCTTACAAACTTTGATGTGTGATCCAAATCAGAAGCAACTGGAGACTGTTGCAATCAACATGACGCATTTGTTCTTTTTCAGAAGGGAGTCTCTGAATTCGTATATAGTACATATACTTTCCGCTAAGCATCAAAGAGAGATATAACTATTAATGTATCATTAATCGTAGGCTGGTTACAGTTGTAAGGTATTAATTGTTCCAGAACATCACAAACCTTCGCTAACGGCTTGCCCATTACGATCATGTTTAGGGTTTCACAAACACTAAAAGATTTTCTTTCTGCCATAAGCACTACTTCAGCATAAACGCGGGATGTTTCTTTTTTCACACACTGGTTCCGTTAATATGAATGCTTGCTTCTTTGAATATATTTTATTCTTCCGCATCTAAGAAAGAACTGTTGGATAATTATTTTTGTCAAAGGCAAAATGCGAAAATAATTAATGAACAGCCAGAGTAGATATCAATTAGTTCAGTCGTTATTGTAATACCGACATATCTAACATATAATATGGAACATATGTGACCGTATATGCCAGAAATTAAAGGTATCCAATCCGATTAGACGGTCCCCATATCATCAAGATACAACAACATTTCTTCAAAATACGCTTTAGTTATCAGAATCGATTTATTGCAACAAAATAATGCTAATGCTAACTATGGTATCAAATTTCACAAAACGTTTTATTTATCAACATTTTGTTGAACAAAATATCGCCGTATTATCACTAAAGTATAACGAAATTTGACGGTATTACCACTTAATTTTAGAGTTATCCATCTACATCCACAATTTTGGCCGAGACCCTCCGTTTGACCACATGTTTCTGGGTCACACATATTATTACACATCTCCAGAAATACCAAACTTCAAAAATCAATATCTGATCACTCTGAGCTTTGATGGGTGGGTTCTTCGACTAGAATCAAATATTTTTTACCCCCGAAGCCAAAGAAATAGTAATTTAGGAGCGTCTGATCGGATTGAGTAACGTTAACACAGTTCATACAATGAACTACTACTGATAAGAATTATGAATAGCTTGTATGAGACGTAAATGTTTCGCATGTACGGACAAAAACATTAGAGACCTTTGGCAAAATCACCATTACGAGTACGGATAGGATATACTGTCATAGTAAGGTAGAGACCATCACAACTTATATACGATGGTTAATTTGTGAGACGGAATATACCCCACTGTATTCAGTTACACATGTACTTGATGAAAAAAGTAATGTGCGTGTCTTTCAGATCCCATGTTCTTATCCGTGTGTTATACACCACACGGATAATGTTAGACCGTCCACGCGCAGGACCGGTGGCACATCCTTGACACATCTGCACATAATTAAACTGCGTGGGGTATATTTCGTCTCACATAAGAACCCTCGTGCGCAAAGATCGATTTGTTTGCCGTATACTGGCAGGATAGTGTCCATATCCGTAATCGTAATCGTGATTTTGCGAAAGGTTCTATTTTCGCAGAATTGACGACTACGAGTTCGTTTGTGAGAAAACAGTTTCGTTCAAACTTCTTGCCACTCACTGTCGTGTGATATAGTTCTGTTTGCCATTATTATTATGTACTTAATTATGTTTTTTGCATGGCATGGGCGGTGGTAGGTTCGAAAATTGCATAGAATATCACGTATCCATGCTTAGTTTGTCGGATATGGCAAAACGACAACATGTTAGAAAGAACATAAATTCCAGTGACAAAACGCGTTTCGTGTTCTTCTGATAAGAATTATTTAAGAAATAACTCATGTTATTTCTTAAATAACCACGCCAATGTGTGAAAATTCCAACACAAATGGTCATAACTGTGGTGAAAATTAGCGGGCGCAACCCGAATTTGAACTTGACATGTATTTTGTGTTACAGTAACACCCACATACCAAATTTCATTGAATTCGTTGGAGCATGTCTAAAGTATTCATCCGAAAACCAATTATAAACGCAAACGGACGGGCCGACGTTTAGGGTGACGGACGGACTTCCCGACTCACCAATAACACTATTAGTCCCTTTTTGTTTTAAATGGCGTATAAAAAGGAAAGTTTAAATCGTTCTCGTGATGGAACTTTAGATGATATATCAGAGGATTAATGTAGCGAACACCATGCGTGCCTTTAAATTCCCACGTTTGTCAATAATTTAGTACCAATTTGCAGTTGGAAACTTGACGTGTCATTTATTGACATTGTAATCGGCGTAACACGATCGACTCTTCGTGATTTTCAGTCCACGTTCTCGGCCATTTCGTTCTCGAGATGGTCTTTTGGATGAGTGATGGAATAAAAACTCACCCGCGACGAGACGATCCTCTGGGTGAGTGATGGAATAAAAACTCACCCGCTACGAGACGATCCTCTGGGTGAGTGATGGAATAAAAATTCAACTGCTACGAGACGATCGCGATCGTGACACGCGTCACGTGAACCTCACGTTCATATTGGTTTATTGCGTGATAGAATCGCAGAACGGGAAATTATAAGCTTCATGTGACCAGTTCCAAGAAGAAATACTTTTATTAACACCACCCATAAACTTAATGTCGCCTGATAGTGTATATATAGGACATCGCCTGCTTTATATTTAATGATGTCGCCTATTCATTTGTATATGATGACAGCTTGGTTGCGTGGCTAAACACACGTTGTAATTGCCCAAGGTCTGAGATCGAATCCCGAGTGGGTGTGTGACTTATTTATAGGTTCAGAGCGCTAAGCAGACTTGACCCTATATAACGTCGCAGCTGTTCAGTTAAAGGGACCTAAGACACTCACATTGGGTAAATTTGCATAAAGATCTGTAAAAACATTACTACAAAATGAAAAAATAGATACACTTTGCTGTTATATTCATTATTGATAAGTATCACATAATTAGTCCTTATAAACCCGGTCTCATATTTTTAGTAAGACACACGTGCATTCTCGGCACGCGCATTGACGTAAGAGCTCGACGTATTGATGTATGCCGGAACTCTATTATTATGTTAATTAGAATGTAATTATGGTATTGATTTTGTGTTGGGTTATTTACTGTGAGATAAACATGGGTGTTAAGGGTGGTTGAACAATTTTGTAAACATGAAAAGACACATTTAAAATGGAACTATATTTTGTCTTGAAGGTGTCTTTACTTCCTCTTTGGTTGTGATAAGGAAATCAATATTTATTTTTTTTAAACCCAGCCGTTTCGAGATCGTTTTCCCTTGCTAAAATTTGACTATGTGATAAAATGAATCTCAAATTTGGCGCAATTCTGTACGAAATTTATTAACCTCGTCCACTAAACTCGATTCGAGCCGAGTTTTAGTGCAAACAAACATTTATCAATACTACGATTCTCACAAAGGTTTAAAGGCCCTCTTAATTTTCGAACCCCCAGATAATTTTATATAAAATATATGCCATTTGAAATAGGAACCCAAAACATTGTATTATCAATTTATCGGGTGTAATAAACTGTGAACATGTTGTTTTTGTTGAGTTACGGGCGTGTTTTTGTGCTTAAATATTTCATCTGTTTTATCGTGCAAAGTGTATTATTTTCAATCTCAAAGATAGAGTTATTCCCCTTCCATTGAAAATACATGTTTAGTTTGAACTCTGTTGCATTCTGGGAGCTATATCGGGACAATTTTTCTATGATTTCAGCTGTTCTCTATTTCTCTATGACCATCTTCTGAGACACAGGCATTTCAAATAGTGACGAGTTATAGTATTTTAACATATTTTATGTCATACATGTAGTTTGTTATTAAAACCGTATATCACATAACGCGAATTCGGTCAGACGGTCTATGTTTCAGATGTATCATTGCAAATGAATCAATTTCGCATATTTTTTTTGACTGTCCATTTGTAAGAACATTTGTAAATACCACTCAGATCGCTATCAACTTGGCATCTCGCTTTCTCGGAAAAACATTCTTTTTGGGATTGGTGCTCACAATAAAAACAACAAACTAAACTTTCTTATACTATCAATTCTGAAATATTATCTATATAAAACAAAGTTTAACCTCGACGAACGAACTCTGAAATTACTCATTCGAGAATTTGAATTACGATATAAGTCTTATCGATATATTGCACTGAACTCCGACGATCTGAACAATTTCCAACTCGAGTGGGGGGGGGGGGACCTAATGAAAACCACGCAACAAACAACAGGGCACACACATAACTAACTTAGCAGGGAACATAATTATCTTGAAAAAAATTTGAGACAGAATATAACTGGCATAAATATATACATATACGTGTATACATGTACGCATACAATGTTATTAATATATCAATGTGTGTGCAAGGTGTGTGTGAGTTGTGTACGAATGTCGCCCCCCCCCCCCCACCATTCCCGTCTATATATCTATGCAATCGTTGTAATCAGATATTGTTCTGTACATAAATGTGTAATATAATGAAAAAATAAAATATTAAAAAAACAAAAACAAAAACACAAACACGTATAACAAGGCACTATAAAAAAACATAATCGGTGACTCGAAAATTAAGTGGTCCTTTAATACACCGGACATGACCTCCATATTTGGAAGCGATTTATTTAGTTATCTTGGGGAAAGCCGCGTCGGCCTAGAAACGAAATGTCTATTAGAAATCGACAAACGTAAACCTGTTAAGATTGTCGTCTGCTTTTCAAAGAGACTGAATTGCATCGTCAACGAATCTCGGCCGCAATCTATACTGGGAACGGACCTGACACCGGCTCAAGTATCACGACCATCGAACGTATTTCGAGAGTCTTCACTAATTGTAAGCATCCTATAATTGAAGTATTTCTACCTCGGTGCCTTGCAATTATATATATGTAGGTATGTTATTCTCCAAAGAAATAAGCAATCGATTAGTATGGGCTGCAATTCCGGCTTTGTGTCTCTCCGTTTTGTGGAACAATAGTCTAAACACAATTAGCATTGTCTGTTTCGGATTTCGAGAAAGTTTCAACAGCCTTGATCCAGTGACTTATTAGTATGGGATTGTTAACCTTCTGTCTGTAGATGCTTGAACTCGTATCCAGACGATCCAGTGACTTATTAGTACGGGATTGTTAAAGTGATGTGAAACACTCCGATAGGGTGATCAAATAGAAATGGAGGACAACCTTGCTCAACGTGGTTATTTTTTACTAATCTTAAATCCAAACTCACAACACACACCGCCATTATTATATATTATTTAAATTCAGTAACTCTCGATGGCGAAATCGTTTTCGTTACGTTATCGCCGATAGTTGGGTCCCGATTCGAGAAGTAAATATTTACAACTGAGCGTAGTTCAGATGATATTTTCTATGGAGTGGTACGGTCGATTTGCTTGATATTTTCGGCGATGCAGTAGAATGCTACATTCCTCCAGTTGGCATACTGCCTGAATACTAATTTAGCAGTTTAACGCACCCGAACAAATCCATAATATGTCTTTAAATGCATATTATGGACTTGTTCGGGTGCGTGGAATGGATAAGTCAGTAATCAGGCACTATGCCAACCTGGGGAATGTATCATTCTACTAACATCGCCGAAAATTTCAACGAAATCGGTCATACCACTCCATAGAAAACATCTTCTGAACTACGCTCAATTGTAAATATTTACATATCGATTCGGGACGCAACTATCGGCGATAAACTAACACAAATGATTTCGCTACCGAGAGGCATTGCATTTAATTACTATATAAAAATGACGGTGTGTTTTGTCAATTATGATTAATAATCGTAAAAAAATAACTACTTTGAGCAAGATTATTTGATCACACTATCAGAGTGTTTCACATCACTTTAACCTTATTTCTGTCGATGCTTGCACTCTTATCCGGTTAAGTTTTCTTTGTCTGAATATCGATGTTTTCTGCGTCAAAGATTTATTGGAAAGTACAGGCCTGAAAATGTGGTGCCGGACATTTGTAGAATGAGGTCCCAGTGGGTTCATTTAGAGACACTATCAAGCACAGCGGGCTAGCTAGCATCACTAAATTCACCCTCTGGGGGACCTCATTCTGCGTAGGCCTCATCTTTTCTTGAAAGTATCTTTATTTATCAAATTAACAAGTATTTTTTAGTTTCTTTAGAAAGTTTCTTTGTTAGTTCAGTTTCTCTATATCCCCAAATTGGCAGACGACACAATGCATAATCGAGGTGCCCAATGGGTGCACATCACCACCTTCGCCATCTGGGAACTTAAATCTGAGTCTATGTACATGTATGTCATAGCAGATGAGGCCACACAGAATGAGGCCCACATAGGATTAATTTGGTGACGCAATATACCGCTGTGCGGGGTAGCGTCACTAAATTCACCCTCTTGGGACATCATTCTGCAAATCTACGGCACAATATCTTCAGGCGTGGCCAGCCAGTGCATTTGGAGGCCTCTCTGTGTTTACATAAGAGGCAAGTTGGCGTTTTTCGCGAAATAACAAAATTAATACATAAGGATTAACCTTCATGTGGACTGTTTTTATGGAGATGTAACCGCGAGGTGATTGGTCATAACTTGTGTAAAACCCGAAGGGTTTTACATACAAGTTTATATGACCACTCATCTCGCGGTTACATCTCCATAAAAACAGTCCACATGACAGTTAATCCGTATATTTATATACATTTAGCGAAAAAGCCACTTTTGTAAATGTATTTAAATCGAAAAGTGTATCGTGACAAAATCAGCCCAAAATATCCCATAGCGCAAAAGTTAACAGGAACAATTTCTCTTTATATTGAAACCCGATGATTTATTAAGTCAATCCTGCGCGAATCCAAATGCGCCCAAAACATTACGCGTTCGTCTTTCCCAAACCTATGACGCGTCGAGGTAATTATGAGGCTGCAGTTATGAGCTGTTGTGCGTTCACCGATACATAATTGCAACTAGCCACGTGGGCGCCGACCAATCAGAAAGCTGGATTTAGTGATAATCACACTTAGTATGTAAATATATACACATAATGACATGCACGAGTGTGTTCATGTGTGCGTTGATACGACACGAGTGTACCAACGGGTTTGTTGATACGACATTTGTTGATATCGAGTGTGTTCATGGGTGCGTTGATACGACGCGAGTGCCAGAGTGGATATATAGAACGAGTGGGCTCAACCAAGGGATTTCAACCTCATTTCTGTCGATTCTTCACCAAGTCACCAATTAGTTAACCTCCTTTCTGTCGATTCTTGATCTAGTTGCTTCTAGTGTGGCATTGTTAGTTGTTACCCTCCTTCCTGTCGGTTCTTGACCCAGTGAATTTTAGTGTGGTATTGTTAGTTGTTACCCTCCTTCCTATCGATTCTTGACCCAGTGAATTTTAGTGTGGTATTGTTAGTTGTTACCCTCCTTCCTGTCGATTCTTGACCCAGTGAATGTTAGTGTGGTATTGTTAGTTGTTACCCTCCTTCCTGTCGGTTCTTGACCCAGTGAATTTTAGTGTGGTATTGTTAGTTGTTACCCTCCTTCCTGTCGATTCTTGACCCAGTGAATTTTAGTGTGGTATTGTTAGTTGTTACCCTCCTTCATGTCGGTTCTTGACCCAGTGAATTTTAGTGTGGTATTGTTAGTTGTTACCCTCCTTCCTGTCGGTTCTTGACCCAGTGAGGTTTAGTGTGGTGTTGTTAGTTGCTACTCTCCTTCCTGTCGGTTCTTGACCCAGTGAAGTTTAGTGTGGTATTGTTAGTTGTTACCCTCCTTCCTGTCGATTCTTGACCCAGTGAATTTTAGTGTGGTATTGTTAGTTGTTACCCTCCTTCATGTCGGTTCTTGACCCAGTGAATTTTAGTGTGGTATTGTTAGTTGTTACCCTCCTTCCTGTCGGTTCTTTACCCAGAGAAGTTTAGTGTGGTATTGTTAGTTGCTACCCTCCTTCCTGTCGGTTCTTGACCCAGTGAAGGTTAGTGTGGTATTGTTAGTTGCTACTCTCCTTCCTGTCGGTTCTTGACCCAGAGAAGTTTAGTGTGGTATTGTTAGTTGCTACCCTCCTTCCTGTCGGTTCTTTACCCAGAGAAGTTTAGTGTGGTATTGTTAGTTGCTACCCTCCTTCCTGTCGGTTCTTTACCCAGAGAAGTTTAGTGTGGTATTGTTAGTTGCTACCCTCCTTCCTGTCGGTTCTTGACCCAGTGAAGTTTAGTGTGGTATTGTTAGTTGCTACCCTCCTTCCTGTCGGTTCTTTACCCAGAGAAGTTTAGTGTGGTATTGTTAGTTGCTACCCTCCTTCCTGTCGGTTCTTGACCCAGTGAAGTTTAGTGTGGCATTGTTAGTTGTTACCATCCTTCCTGTCGATTCTTGACCCAGTGAAGTTTAGTGTGGTATTGTTAGTTGCTACCCTCCTTCCTGTCGGTTCTTGACCCAGTGAAGTTTAGTGTGGTATTGTTAGTTGCTACCCTCCTTCATGTCGGTTCTTGACCCAGTGAAGTTTAGTGTGGTATTGTTAGTTGCTACCCTCCTTCCTGTCGGTTCTTGACCCAGTGAAGTTTAGTGTGGTATTGTTAGTTGCTGCCCTCTTTCCTGTCGATTCTTGACCCAGTGAAGTTTAGTGTGGTATTGTTAGTTGCTACCCTCCTTCCTGTCGGTTCTTTACCCAGAGAGGTTTAGTGTGGTATTGTTAGTTGCTACCCTCCTTCCTGTCGGTTCTTGACCCAGTGAAGTTTAGTGTGGTATTGTTAGTTGCTACCCTCCTTCCTGTTAGGTTCTTTACCCAGAGAAGTTTAGTGTGGTATTGTTAGTTGCTACCCTCCTTCCTGTTAGGTTATTTACCCAGAGAAGTTTAGTGTGGTATTGTTAGTTGCTACCCTCCTTCCTGTCGGTTCTTGACCCAGTGAAGTTTAGTGTGGTATTGTCAGTTGCTACCCTCCTTCCGGTCGGTTCTTGACCCAGTGAAGTTTAGTGTGGTATTGTTAGTTGCTACCCTCCTTCCTGTCGATTCTTGACCCAGTGAAGTTTAGTGTGGTATTGTTAGTTGCTACCATCCTTCCTGTCGATTCTTGACCCAGTGAATTTTAGTGTGGCATTGTTAGTTGTTACCCTCCTTCCTGTCGATTCTTGACCCAGTGAAGTTTAGTGTGGTATTGTTAGTTGCTACTCTCCTTCCTGTCGATTCTTGACCCAGTGAATTTTAGTGTGGCATTGTTAGTTGTTACCCTCCTTCCTGTCGATTCTTGACCCAGTGAAGTTTAGTGTGGTATTGTTAGTTGCTACCCTCCTTCCTGTCGATTCTTGACCCAGTGAATTTTAGTGTGGTATTGTTAGTTGCTACCCTCCTTCCTGTCGATTCTTGACCCAGTGACTTTTAGTGTGATATTGTTACCCTCCTCTCTGTCGATTGTTGACCAAGTGACTTTTAATATCAGATTGTTACCACCCTTTCTATTGAGTGTTGATCAAGTGACTTATTAGTATAGGATTGTTAAAGACATAGTATGGACTTGTTTGAGTACGTGAAACTGATAAGTCTGTATCCAGGTGCTATGTCAACCTGGTAAATATAGCATTCTACAAACATCGCCGAAAATTTCATAGAAATCGACCATACCACTCCATAGAAAACATCGTCTGAACTACGCTCAATTGTAAATATTTACATCTCGATTCGGGACGCAACTATCTGCCATAGACTAACACAAATGATTTCGTCAACGAGAGCTATTGTAATCAATTATTAAATAAGAGCGGCTGTGTGTGTGGTCAATTTGGATTAATATTCGTAAAAATAACAACTTTGAGCAAGAATATTCTCTATTTCTATTTCGTCACCCTACCGGAGTTAGTAGAATGCTACATTCCCCAGGTTAGCATGGCGTCTAGCTGGCTACTAACTCATCAATGTCACGCACCCGATCATGTCCAAAATATGTCTTAAAATATTTTGTAATATATATGTTGGTTGAATGTTTTATACACATAATGGCAATTATTCGATTCGCTCTGATTGGCAAAACATCGCGAAAAAGACAATTCAGATATTATAGCCGTACTGTTTTAGCAGCATCGGTTTGCCACACCAACATCATAGCAGTTAGCAGGATTCACAACCAATATTATAGCAAATTAGCAGGACCATTGCATTTGACCAGGGGTAAATGACATATGACCATACAGGGCGACATCAGTTCACAACAATATATTTACACACTAAGTGTTGTCATCACTAAATCCAGCATTCTGATTGGTCGGCGTCCACGTGGCTAGTTGCAGTTATTTCTCGGTGAATGCGCAACGCCTCATAACACCAAGCTCATAACACCATCGATACGTCATTGGGTTTGGAAAGACGAACGCGTAATGTTTTGGGCGCATTTGGACTCGCGCAGGATTGACTTCAATACATCATCGGGTTTCAATATGAAGAGAAATTGTTCGTATTAACTTTTGGCAAGGGTGCTATTGGGTATTTTGGGCTGTTTTTGTCACGATACACTTTTCGATTTAAATACATTTACAAAAGTGGCTTTTTCGCTAAATGTATATAAATATAAGGAACTGTCATGTGGACTATTTTTATGAAGATGTAACCGTGAGGTAAGTGGTCATAACTTGTATGTAAAACCCGAACCTCACGGTTACATCTCCATAAAAACAGTCCACATGACAGTTTTAACCCTTTACCCAACAAAACGGCCAAAACCGGCCAAATAAAGCTTCAACAGCCTAAAATATCTTCGGTCTGTCTCAATAGAACCATACAAATATGGATATCATTGGAACCGGCTCCTTGACCACAGTGTGATAGTTACAGTTAGCCCTGTGCCAATGCATTCTCTTATATATGCGAGTCGACCATAGGTCGCCTCGCATATATAAGAGAATGCATTGGCCTAAACAAAATCTTTTTTTTAACACTTTTTTACCATTTTTTCTTACATTCTTTAACAATTTTATAATTTTTAATGTGTTAAAACCAATGCATTCTCTTATATATGCGAGGCGACCTATGGTCGACTCGCATATATAAGAGAATGCATTGGCACAGGGCCCTTCTGTTAGGTAAAGGGTTAATCCTTATGTACAGACCACGGGACCTCAATCACGACCAGGCTTGTTTTATCGTCTTTATAACCCTTTCATGACTGGAGCTTCCTGAAATTTTGCGAAAACCGTGTGCCAATGCATTCACTTTAATATAAGAGAATGCATTGGCCTAACAAAAAAATTATATTATTTTTTATAATTGCCAAAGAACGTAAGAATTTTTTTTAAATGTTAACATTTTTTAAAGAATGTAAGAAATAATGATAAAAAATGATAAAAAATAGTTAAATAATGTAAGTAAAATGATAAAATTTATAAAGAATGTAAGAAAAAACCATCAAAAATGATAAAACAAAACAAACAATTTAAAGAATGTAAGAACAAATTATAAAAAATGATAAAATATTTAAAGAATATAAGAAAGAATTATAAAAATTGTTATAGAATGTAAGAAAAAATTATAAAAAATTATAAAATTGTTTTAACAGCATCGGTTTGCCATACCAACATCATAGCAGTTAGCAGGATTCACGACCAATATTATAGCAAATTAGCAGGACCATTGCACTTGACCAGGGGTGAATGACATATGCGACCATACAGGGTGACATCAGTTCACGACAATGTAAAGACCACGGGAACTCAATCACGACCAAGCTTGTTTTATCATCGGAACGATTGTCCGGCCGCCCAGATAAAGTGTTTGCGATATGTTGCTGTTATTGGTTGATACGATTCATTAGTGATCGCATCCTGAACTAACTAGTTACGATCCACGGGGGAAATGTACGTTCCGCGATCATCTGTCGGCGGTATTATCGGCTTTCCGCGCCGGCCATTGTTCGACGTCGTTTGAATTCTCGGACGTGTCCTATCCAGACCTCTGGACGTTTAACAATGAAAGCATGACTGGCAGAAATAAGGAGCGACATTCTCCGTATTACGCATGATCTAACCGCGTGTAGTCATCAGGGAAGCGACCCCAATAAATCACTCATTACCCGCCAAACCAAATTAATTGTGAGAACCATTCTCCGGTGCGTTTATATTCAAAACAGAGACAGAATTCGTGCTGAAGAACTTTCCTCTCTTGTCCCAATCCACCTCATACGACCATCTAGTACTAAACTATACGTATTCAACTTTTCGGTGAACAAAGACAAGGACCAGTCTATACCGCGCGATATTTGACAACAACTGTCTAAATTTCTAGTTCATGGAAGTAAAAGTACAATTTAGTGAATGATTTTCGTCTCAACGTTGATATAACTGCTTAGTGAATGAAAATTGCTATCTAGATGTCGTCTGTCATTGTTGTTGCGACTCTCGTGTCTCGTGTTTATTAGCGCGCACTAAATGGCTCTTGATGAATAGAGTGGCTCCTGATCGACAGCTGCAAAAATCGGAAAACATAGTAACCTGACCCCTCCAGCTCTAGTACCATATTGCACACCCAGCCCATTCGCGGCATTTCACTGCAAATGGATTTTGATATGGATTCCTTTATGCCGTCTGCAACTGTAACGCGCATGGAATTTCATTACAACACATAGCCTCCAAATCCGCAACGCCAACTGAATCACATCACGCGATCAACGTCGCGATGCCGAAACCTAACTATTCTACAAAATGTTAGTGTGCGGTAATGTGATTCAATTTAGTCTCTTCGGGTTCCCATGCACGCCAAATAAAATCTAATCCTTTTGTAGTGAGCCCCCTTCAGATTCTTTCCTGAGATCCCTGCCAATGTCAATGGTGGCGGTCACCCCACAATCCAATTTAGACCTTTTCCCATTAATACAAAAAACGGCGTCCCTCTGACATTAACTTCCGGACAACAAAATCTTCCATCATCATGATGTGCGCCACGACTGAGTCTGGTGCACAGTATGGATTCACTGACAGTTTCAAGGACAGAACCCAGTCAGGTTGTACTTTACAAACACTATAGTCGTACACCTAGACCGACAAGTCAACTACACTTGTGACCCGCCATATCAAATCCAGTCGGAAGTCGGGATTATTTTACCCTGTGCCAATGCATTCTCTTATATATGCGAGTCGACCATATGTCGCCTCGCATATATAAGAGAATGCATTGGCCTAACAATTTTTTACAATTTTAATAATTTGTTCTTTTATTCTTTAACAATTTTATAATTTCACCCATACAGAGCCCCAGACAAACATGAGCAGACGACACTCTTCTATTTGCTTCTATATGTGTGTGGGGCTCCCTGCAGGGTAATGGATGTTTTTTTATTTTATGTCCTAAAAATTGTAAGAAACATTTATTTAAAAAACATGATAAAAATTGTTAAGCCAATGCATTCTCTTATATATGCGAGGCGACCTATGGTCGACTCGCATATATAAGAGAATGCATTGGCACAGGGTAAAAAAAATCCCGACTTCCGACTGGATTTGATATGGCGGGTCACACTTCAGCAACCAAATATCGACTTGTCAACCAATTAATTTATGCATTTCTTGATTCGGTTAGATTTCCCTGCCACCCATGACCGAAATCACCGATCTCTCCACCCGACCATGTGTTGAAAAAACCATTGAAGCATTCGCCAGCCTGAAATGGTCCAGGGTATTGTATAGTCTGAATACCACCATTGATCAATCAGGATCTACAGGTCAGCACCTTAGCCTTTGACAATTTTCATCAGACCCAGATGTGCACAACAAAGGAATGAGTTCGGGACGTCAAGCTTTTTTTATGAAAGATTTATATTCTCGTAGGTTTCGACAGTGAGACCAATACAGAGGGAAACACATTTACCTTCTCGGCCCTAGTCACAGCTCTACCACATACTAAGGGGGAACCACATTTCCCACCTGGCCCTAGCATCAGCTCCATATCCCACCTTCAAAATCTAATGGCGAGGCATTACGGCATAGTCAATCACTTTCATATCGTCATCAAACGAAAGGCGCACAACTCAGTCCCGAGAAATCAAGTGGTATACCTTTCTGGTTACCATCAATACTGCTAGTCCAATATATCTACTTGGTCCACCACTGAAGGCCGACCCCAGCATGAACTCCTGACATGCTATCCCTTCTGACATGGTATCCCAGTATCAGGGATGCCAACTAAAATGCTTCATAAATCCCCCCTATTGTGATGTCGCCAACTTCAACTACTCTCGTACCCCAACTATCTTGGGAACCCACTACCATCCAACCAATAGGGCAGTGGTAGGCAGGCAGCCATCTCGGATATCTCAATTGAGCATGCAAGGTTCAGTCCCACACATGAGGTACCAACCACAGTCAGGCCACCGCCTGGACATCTTCTGAGAGCTTCTTCTCGTGTTCTTCTCTGGTCGTGTAGGTTGTCCAACGAATTGGATGCCAAAAAACAAGCATGATCAATTTCGGTGAAACCTTTTTATGTATCAAGGTAAGCCACACTAAGATGCGCCGACGGAGCAGTAGTAGTATATTGTATTCAGTAATGAATATCACAGTAAATTCTTTACAATTTGGATCAATGATAACAAAATGTTATACATTGTTGGGTAGTGGCGTGACTTTGTTGTCGTCTTCCTGCTCCTACCCAAGTAATCAAATGATTTTGTTTTTTACTTTTTACTCATTGCTCCCCTGAAATTATGTTATTTTGTGAATACATAATTATGCTCCATCGTATTTTGTGGTGTGTTTGCCTCATATGCTACAACTATTACAATAGCAATGAAGATACTTCATGGTATTTCAATTGTACTTCAATTGTAATACAATTGCAATTCAATGAGATACGGATGTTCACATTGGTCACCAAATACCTGGGATTCCCAATATATTGCAAGCAACAGTAAGGGTTACCAATGTATATGGATGACCGTGTCTTCTCTGACCAAATTTCTCTGAGGAATACTTCTCACGTTCCTGTAAAATTCAGCAGCCTTAATAAAGACATCCATGAAAATCATTTAAGAGAAAGCAACAAGTGTGCACGTGCATGGTGTCACAGAAAGTGCAGATCACTTTCTTTTAGTCTGCCTAAGATACAATCAAATCAGGAATTAATGCTTTATGTTAATTGAAAAAAAACAATTCTTGACCAGTAACATACTCCTGAATGGGTCTGACGCTATTCCACTTCAAACAGACTACACAAGTTTCAAAGCATCACAAACGTTTATAAACATGAGTGGTCGGATTTAGTCGTCTAAAGTAAGAAATCTAAATCGAAATTGTATCAACAAATTAATGTATACTTTGTTAACCCTTTACCCAACAAAACGGCCAAAACCGGCCAAATAAAGCTTCAACAGCCTAAAATATCTTCGGTCTGTCTCAATAGAACCATACAAATATGGATATCATTGGAACCGGCTTCTTGACCACATTGTGATAGTTACAGTTATGCCCTGTGCCAATGCATTCTCTTATATATGCGAGTCGACCATAGGTCGCCTCGCATATATAAGAGAATGCATTGGCCTAAAAAAAAAAAAATTTAACACTTTTTACCATTTTTTCTTACATTCTTTAACAATTTTATAATTTTTAATGTGTTAAGCCAATGCATTCTCTTATATATGCGAGGCAACCTATGGTCGACTCGCATATATAAGAGAATGCATTGGCACAGGGCCGTTCTGTTGGGTAAAGGGTTAACCAACTAGCATGGTTGTTTGATTCACTGAATTTCCGATTGTCACCATACAGCAATCCTAATAACTTTAAAGGTGCTCAATCCTATTCAATAATATTCAATGCAATGTTACAACATGGACGTGTGACCAAATCGATGCTGAATGTGACACTAGTTCCCATTGTTAAAAACAAAGCGGGAAATCTCTCTACTAAAGACAAGTATCGACCAATTGCTATTTCCAGCATCGTGTCGAAAGTATTCGAATCAGTTCTGTTGACCAAAATAAGCGACAAGTTAACCACACGAGATAATCAATTTGGCTTCAAACAAAAACATTCAACAGACAGCTGCATATACTCGCTGAAAGAAATCATCAGGTCCTACACATCGAAAAACACACCAGTGTTTGTCTGTTTCCTGGACGCAAGTAAGGCTTTCGATCGGGTGGATCACAACACACTTTTCGAGATCTTGAGTCGGCGAGGCGTGTCGGTGGATTTCATCAGGCTATTGGAAGACTGGTTTAGAAACCAGGAATATAATGTACGCTGGGGGTCTTCCCATTCTAGTGAATTTCATCCACATAGTGGTGTTAGACAGGTATTAATACTTAGTCCTCTGTTGTTTAACATTTACATAGACACGATAAGTGAAGAACTCAACAAAACTAACGCTGGCTGCATCGTCGGGGGAAAACTCATAAACCATCTATCATATGCCGACGACACTTTTTTAATTTCTCCATCAATATTTGGACTTCGTCGACTCTTAAAGGTGTGTGAGGACTGTGCCGGTGACCTTAAGATGGTATATAATGCATCTAAAACTGTTGCGATGTCTTTTATACCAAAAGATCTCGCCATAAAAACCGTGCATCAACTGCTATTATGCGGAACTGATATTAAGTATGTTCCATCTTTCAAATATTTGGGACACATCATATCGGAGGACCAGACCGACGATGAGGATATCCAACGCCAATATCGGTCAATTTGTGCTCGCTCAAATATGATCATCCGAGAGTTCTCTAAATGCTCCCGCGAAGTCAAGAGATTCCTATTTGAACGTGTTGTCTCGCCTCTATATTGTGCACATTTATGGGTCGCCTATAAACAGTCAACATACAAGAAGCTCACAGTGTGTTATAACAATGCGTACAGGATGGTGATGGGTTACAGTAGGGGTTGTAGTGCGAGTGGAATGTTCGCGTTCGATGGAGTGAGGTCGTTAACGGAGGTGAGAAGAAAGACAGTTTTCGGGTTTCGCGAGAGAGTAACTGACAGTGACAATACAATCGTCAAAGCAATATGCTATTTCAGTCTCATTACATCCTCAAAACTGACTTTGATTTATTGTTGTATTTATTTATGATATTTCTATAGGCAATCCTGCCTGAATTAAATAATAATAATAATAATAATAATCCGATTTGATGGTCCCCATATCATCAGATTCCAACAACAATATTTTTTGAAATGCTGCTTCAGTTATCAGAATCGATTAATTGCCCAAACAATAATGCTAACCACAGTCAAATATAGTATAAAATTGCACATAGCGTGTTATTTATCAACATTCTGACCGGATTGTCAAATATCTAAGACACAAAGCCACTTGATTTTAAAGTTATCATCTTCAGTGGCAATTTGGTCCGAGATCGTCGGCATGACGAACAACTGCCAGGCCGCCAAAAATTACATATCTCGGGAAATAACAAATTTCAAAAATCGATATTCTGATCACTCTGTGCTTTGATATGTGGGTTCCTCGACTCGAATCAAATATATTTTTACACCCGAAGCCAAAGAAATAGTAATTAGGGAGCGTTAATTCCGATGATGCATCTTTTTTAAACATACATAATCACACGGCAGTTGTTTTAATATCTGCAAAACCAAATCAATGGTGAGTTCTTTTCTCCATTACGTTTGTACAATCATGTATTCAATGTGGAGACATAATTTGCACAGAAGAACTCTGGGATTAATTATTCATCTGAACAGTCTAGCCTTTATAATGGGGATTAGCTTTATCATGAGGGACAAGCACCTCGATGGCTTATAATATGCATGTATCTGTTTTGCGTTTGAGTTTGCAAAACAGACAAAGATTACTAATGGAGACGGATCTTTGAACTCGTTCTATCAATTGACAAGTACATCATATCTAAATTCTCGCTGTCCATTTGTCCCATTCTGTTCAGTCGTTAACGGAGAAGCTGCAATGTCATCCCATGTGGAGCTCCGTGGTCCAGCGGTCAGCGTGTCGGGCTTGTATTCGCTGCCCTCGCAGTGGTATGAGTTCGCAGCGCGTCGCTGGTCTATTGTGAGTCGTCATATGCACAACAGTAGTTTGAACGTGCAATTGTCGGATTGTGCACTTTTTCAAAGTTGTGGCTCATACTGTGTGGGCTTCGCACCACTCATGCGTTAAACGCGTCTTACTCATGCGTTAAACATCAGCTTGCCTTACTGTTGAGTATCCGAGCATGTCCTGCAATGGCTGCAGTTCGTTCATTGGTTGGCTTGTACACAATGACTGGGGAATAATGTAATGTTTAAAAAGCGTGTCAGAGCAAGTAATTGGTTAGATAAAACTGTCATTTTTATCCCATACCCCAAACAAGTCACATCCTCCACTAAGTCATTCACAAAATATACGATATGTCACAAAAAATAAAATATGATAGTTCCGCCCATTTGTAGGAAGATGTTGCCCAATATCCTTACGATGGTAATATGTATACAAGATTTCGGTACCACGTCGTCTCATGAAAACCTAACTAAATCAGCATGGGACCAGAATCTTGTATCTGGTCATCGCTATTTGGTATTTTTGGTTTATATTTCTCGACCCATCACCAGTCATATATAGGTATTCTGGCACTGATAAAGCTGGTTCAATTTGCGATGGCATTTTCCAACTATAGTAGCTCAGGATTTCCAACTATATCATATATTCAGATCTCTGGTAGTTTACCGGTAAAATAATGACTGTGTATGACATGTGATTTAACCGCAAGGGAAGCTATCCTAATAAATCATGATGGCAGGATTCCATTTGAACCCCCTGGATCAGCGTGGATTGGAACTGGTACCTCAAGTTTTCCAATTGTTTGAAATTTCCAACCTGACATCCCTTAGCCCATTCAGTGCCGGCTAACGTATACATACGTCGCCCGAAAGGCGCCAGAACATCTCGTTTTAAACATGCTCTACTGGGCGAAAAACTCACAATTTCAATATTGGTGTACATGCTTAAAACACTGCGAATTACAAGTCACATCTTGGGAGAATTTTCATCGGGGGTGGGGGGTTCGTCTGTTTATGCGCAGATTCTACTTATATATCTCCGTTCAATCGACGTATCGGGCAGCTCCGTACGTTGAGGCATTCGGGAGATAGGGCCGTCTGAGTAAAGGTGGTGAAAAATTGTGTGTTTTGTGGGCGTGACTAAAGTCTTGCAGAGTTCAAACTCTCTGAGAGGTCAACGTATACAGCGTACAGATCTGTTAATTGGAGACCGATTTTGATTGCGTAAGCGATTACTATCAAGTCGGGCATGCCCTGATCCAACCTGTCAATAGATTGCTCTTACATGTTTTAACCCTTTGAGTGCCAGGTCGATTTTTGTATCAACCCATATACCCTGTGCCAATGCATTCTCTTATATATGCGAGTCGACCATAGGTCGCCTCGCATATATAAGAGAATGCATTGGCCTAACAATTTTTTACAATTTTAATAATTTATTCTTATATTCTTTAACATACTTATTTTGTAGGTTTAGGGCCGATGAGATCGGCCCCTGGCACTCAAAGGGTTAAGGTATCGAACGGAAATTTGGTAGTGAGGGGTTTTTCGATAACGGCTGATTTCGATTGTTGTCACCGGGTTACTCCGATGGCCCAAAATGTGTCATTGATGCCGTACATGTAGCAACGTTTACCACACGAACGGGAAACTAGTATACGCCACACAGCGAAAGTCCGATTGCTGTAGGCCTATAGAACGGAAAGAATTGATTTTCAAATTGTTTTCAGTTTTGGCATCTGCTTTTCTAGGAAATCGGTTATTGTAAACGTCGTCCCATTTATAAAATTCGTTAGGTCTCACTGCCCCACTCCGATACTTGCCATAACATAATGCAATGTTAGTCCACCAGCAAAATTTATGCCTAAAACTGCACAGAATAATTAGTTAGATGGCCACATAAAATAGATTTGTAATTTCACGCAATCGGTGTTAATTTGAAGTACTCGTTGCTATGGCAACGTGACATTTTGGAGCTGTGATGACCCTGTAGTACCGGAATTGGACTTTCAAAGAACTTAGTGAGTAGGGCCAATAATAACAATGTCTGCTGTCAATTCGATTCTTTCCAATATTGAATAATCAAATAAATATCCAGTTAGTGTAAAAGATGGCTTTTCCCCCAGGAAACATGACACACAGCTATCCGTTTTCCCCAGGTAACCTGGCACTGAATGAGTTAAGATTAGTATATTTACAACTGACCATTTCAGACCAACATTGTAACCAAACGTAGAAAAACAAATTATGTTGGTCTAAAAACAATTCCCCACTAATTAAAATATGAGAATTTAAAATGTCAACCTATATATATGGTGATTTCTTACTTATCCTGTGTCTGGCATGAACTGTCCAACAGTTAAAACATTTGACCAAAGTTGGGGGGGGGGGTAGACGTACAATTGTACAAAAGTACCACTATCCAGGCAGCTGAGGTGGTCAGAGAGAAGGAGGGTCGAATGTCAGCCCTGGAAATTAACCTATAGGCAACAGGCAATGCCTATGTAAAAGCGGAGGCAAAAATCAGTTTGCCTAGGAAATACTATTTCTTAGGTAAATAAGTTCATTGGGTTACTAAATTTTCAGTGTGTCAATCAAAAATACAACTTGTTTAGCCAAAAAATCACTTCCTTTCACTTTCCTTTACATAGATTGTGATACAATAACATCCATGGCACTGGGGCATAAACTATAAGGACACTGTGTGTGAGATGGTTGGGAATTGCACATATATGTTGAGCAGACTTTAGTGGTCTTGGAACAATGTACCCCAATATAAGAATATAGATGATACAGTACACGTAATTTGAGTGAATTTGATACAGTATTGTCAACAATGTCACACATGGGTTGTAATATTATTATTGTTTGGAAATTGCATTAGTGTTTCAAAAAGCAATATTGATGCAAAATTGCTTACGTAAAATAAATTTTTGCCTACACCAATTTCTTCTACCTTGGCAAAAATATTGCCTGGGAATCTTTTCCTCAGTAAGCGCGATCACTGAGTCGCGGCCATATTGGATTAATCCAGTCCCGTTCCGTGGTTTCAGAGATTCATTTAACAGCGGTTCCGTGGTTTTAGTGCTTTGGTTTTAGGTCATATGTGGAGCTTTTTAATATTCATTACTTCCATATGTGGAAATGCTACTACAGAACACCTTAGATATGTAGCACTAAAACCACGGAACCGGGCCTGGTGGATCAAATATGGCCGCGAGATCGTGACAGGGCGTATTTCCAGGGCTGTATGTATACACCTAGGGTGTCGTCTGTGGCCTGCCTGTGTGATAGATGCCCGGATGTGATGTTATGAATCCCTAATTCGATCAGGAAATTCATTGAGTGTTTCCCCAGTTGACTCGCGCTGTACTCCCATAGTACCGGGGTAAATAAAGCGAGAAAGTCTCAATTACAAAGCATCGATCCGATTGGTTAATTGAAACTAATACCGTTACATCTGTTTACTGTTGGGGAATCTGTGGGCGGAATGTTCTCGATCAATCTCGCGATAGTGAGATTTAACGTCATACATATAGGGACTTTTTTCGCGTAATCTCAGCCTTGTTGGTGAATAAAAAGTATGAATGCTTCTATAATCATAATACGGAACATGGATCGGATAAGATCAGGAAAACTGGGGAAAATAATCATTTGAAGCAGTTTGAAGGGGTAGGTCCTTATCCCAGAATCGAAAAAACAGACATAAAAACCTAAAGGGTGGTGGGTACCCAGAGTCCGGAAAAAATAAAATTGCGCCTAGTGTCCGTAAATTATTTACCGACCCCCTGGTAATCTCACGTAATAATTAAAAATATGCTGTGGTTGTTGGACGCGAGGGCCCCTCCATTTCTATAGATCTGTATGCTGTTGAGAAATATTTAGGTGGGTATTTCTCGAAAAAATCTCGCACGATAGAGAGCTTGCACGTACTGTGTGCGTTTTACCGGGTAATTATTCTCGTGAATCACTCACGCAATAAGACAATCTGCATTATGCCATAATTGAACTTTCACAGTAACGCCACTGGAAGAGAGATTTTGTAGGGTAGTTTGGTGGTAATACAACTATTGACTCCTTGGGGAAATTAACATACTTTATTTGACACAAACCGAAATATCAGCTGTTTGAGAGATGTACATCAATTTCAGTGCAACAAAATAGTTCTAACGCCTAGATTCTGGAACATAATATAAATAGTTCTAACGCCTAGATTCTGGAACATAAACATGGAGCTTATTGAATATAGATCATATGAAGTGGGCGGCATATATAATGAAACAAACATCGGGTTCTCAACTGTAGCAGCTTAATATACTAAATTAATTCTGATACTGAAACAATGTTGATGTATAACGTAATATTCTGTGTGTCGAATTTTGAAAATTGCCAAAGAAACTTGACATATGTTAAATAGCCGAAAGCGGTGTCTTTATATGAAATTGAAACTTGGTGCGGTAATTAAGTGACGTATTATACACGTAACTTAGGCAATGTACAAATATTTTATCACTATATACTCTGAATTATATCATGTAGAGAAGAGACTTTGATGGAATTGACCGAAATGACAAATAGATTGAGTTTTTACATATAAATTAGATATAAATCTTATTGAATAACACCGAACTAACTTAAGGCAAAACTAAAAACTGATATATAAAAATTATAACGTTAAACTTACATTACAATAGAGACCCCGCCCTCTAATGTCGTCATACACACGTGTGCATTCGGTAACCGGTTCATTGTTGAATTAATGCCATTATATCATAAACATTTATATGGGAGTGGTCTATATTTCGTCTGTTTCATGTGTTTTCAAGAAAATGAGTCTTGTCACTGAGTCGCGGCCATATTGGATCCATTCAGCTCCCGTTTCGCGTTTTAAAGTGCTACAGGTCAAAGTTCTGGAGGTGCATTCCATATATGGAATTCATGAATATTCAAAACTCCATATATGGAATGCTCCTCCATATCTTTGACCTGTAGATCTTAAACGCTGAATGGGGGTGTGGGCTAGATAGATCCAATATGGCCGCGACTCGGTAATATCGCTTATAAAAGCAGACGATAGACAGGTAGACAGATACACATGCGGACGGATTCCCATTTATTACTAGTAGATGCTCAAATATAAATAAGTTCACCAAACGGCCTATATATTATGTTGAAATTTTTATCTGAACATATTATATAATGGAACTCCTTGTCGCCTCTAATTATATTGATTTACTTTTGGGGAATCGGTGTGCCAATTTTTCTCAACTAATCTCGAGAAATCTAGCGGGATAGAGCTATTGTATTGCATACTATTTAGAATGTATGTGATAGTTTTTTTTCACGTAATCGTTCACTCAAATTATAAGATTTCTTCGTGTTTGATCTACATTCTGCAATAATTGATCTTTCATGGCAGCGGTGTAGGTAGGATTCTTCTTGGAAGAGAGGCGCGCTCAGATAATGCTATTACATCTCGATCAATCTCGAGAAATCTCGCGGGATAGAGAGATTGCACTGCATACTATTTGTAGTATATATATTGGGTAGTTGTTTCACGTAATCAATCATTCAAATTATAAGATTTATTCGTGTTTGATCTATACATTCCGCAAGTATTCAATATTCCATGGCACGCTCTATTGCTGTTACATGTGTATGTACATCTCGAGAAATCTCGCAGTTTAACCCTTTGAGTGCCAGGGGCCGATCTCATCGGCCCTAAACCTACAAAATAAGTCTGTTAAAGAATATAAGAATAAATTATTAAAATTGTAAAAAATTGTACAAAAAAAAAAAAAAAAAAAAGTTAGGCCAATGCATTCTCTTATATATGCGAGGCGACCTATGGTCGACTCGCATATATAAGAGAATGCATTGGCACAGGGTATATGGGTTGATACAAAACTCGACCTGGCACCCAAAGGGTTAAAGCGATTGAACTGCATATACAGATAGGAAAATTTATGTCGTTTTTTTTTTACTTAATGTATGGTTTAAGTGAATCACTCAACAAAACAGCCGACACATCCCACACCTAGAATATATAGATTTATAACTTGATATTCAGTGTTCAACTGTCATGCGAATATATCGCAGTATTATAACCCTTTCGTGACAGGAGCTCTGCGCTGACGCAACATTAAAGACCATGTGCGAATGCATTCTATTATACATAATTATACCATAGGTCGCCTCGCATATATAAGAGAATTCTTTGGCCTAACAACGTTTTATCATTTTTTATAAAATTTACTTATATTCTTTAACAATTTTTATAATTTATCCTTTTTCTTATATCTTTTCACAACTTTATCATTTTCATTATTTTTAAAGGGTTAATATACGGTTCTTTTTATCTCTTTCCAGGGTATTGGCTGTGCTACATCAACAGTACTGTAAATCCTATGTGCTACGCGTTATGTAACGCTAACTTCCGAAGAACATTCTGGAAAATTCTCTCGTGCAAATGGCTCAGACGTGGACCAGTTCATTCAAGGGGCACAACTCAGATATTCAGTTCCCAGTACCCAATTACATACAGCTGATTGGTCAGTACGCTGGTCAACTCGCATCGAGTTATTATTGCTTGCGCGTTTTCGTGCGATGGCCATGCATGGCAACGATGTAAAATCCGGTATTTTCTCGTCCACTCATTCGTTGCTTGCACACTTTTGTGCGATGAGGATTACCATGGTAACGCTGTATTGCCGGTGGATTTTCCCGCAGTGAACGTTTCTTGCGCATTATCGTGCAACGTCCTGGCAACGCTGTAATATAACGGATGCGTTCTCCTCGAATGACGCGCTATTTGCACACTTTTGTGTGACGGAAGTAACTATGGCGATGCTGTAATATAACGGATGCGTTCTCCTCGAATGACGCGCTGTTTGCACACTTTAGTGTGACGGAAGTAACCATTGCGATGCTGTAATGGAAGGTGGATTCTCAAATAATTATTTACCTGCACACGACTGTGTGAAGAGGGTTAGCATGACAACGCTTAACCATGGCGATTCCGTAAATGAAGGTGGATTATGAAGTAATTCTTTACTTGCACACTTTTGTGCGAAGAGGGTTACCATGACAACACTGTATTGCCTCTGAATTTCCATGGGTGGACGTTTCTGGTGCATGTTTGTGCGTTCCATGCAACGTCTGTATGCTAGAACATCTGGCTTAGTCTTCTCGGGTGCGCATTGCTTACGCACTATCGTGTGACGGAGGTAGCCATATTGATGCTGTAATAGCTGGTGGGTTCATTTCGAAGGTTGCGTTGCTTGCGATCGAGGCAATGGTGTTATGCCCCGTTAAATGTTTCTGCTATGACGTTGGCTGTTGCTGATTTATTTATGACGTTGATTTAACAGAGTAATGCTGGTAATAAATCACAGCGTTATTTTTTCTCATAGTATCTTTTTGGCAAATCGGAACAATTCGAGAAAAAATACCCATGATGTGTATGGAATATTCAAGAACATACAGGTCATTGAAATGGCTGCGTTGGCTGTGGCGAAATAATGGGAAGATGCATCTATCATATGAGGCTTGTCCAATAATTCGCGCGGACGTATTACATGTGTATATGTATTATTAACCCTTCCATGGCTGGAGGTTCCTGGTTGTTTTCGAAAACCCTGTGTCAATGCATTCTCTTGTATATGCGAGTCTTCCATTGGGAGCCTCGCAATATATAAGATAATGCATTGGCCTTACAATATTTACCTTCATCTTGTAAGCCAGTTCATTGTCTTATATATGGGAGACTCGCATATTTTAAAGAATGCACTGGCACAGGATCTGTAAAGCTTTACCCAACAAACCGGCCAAAACCGGCCAAATAAAGCTTCAACAGCCTAAAATATCTTCGGTCTGTCTCAATAAAACCATACAAATATGGATATCATTGGAACCGGTTCCTTGACCACATTGTGATAGTTACAGTTATGCCCTGTGCCAATGCATTCTCTTATATATGCGAGTCGACCATAGGTCGCCTCGCATATATAAGAGAATGCATTGGCCTAAAAAAAATCTTTTTTTAACACTTTTTACCATTTTTTCTTATAATTTTTAATGTGTCAAGCCAATGCATTCTCTTATATATGCGAGGCGACCTATGGTCGACTCGCATATATAAGAGAATGCATTGGCACAGGGCCCTTCTGTTGGGTAAAGGGTTAAAGCTGCACCAGCGCTGCTCCCGTCACGAACTTCGTGGTTAAAAAGTATTTCCGATATCGGTGCAGTTATATGGACCATGCCGATGAAGGAACTGTTCAGAGTTTCAAAAAAGCCGCGACAATAATAATTTGAGAAATATAACCGTAAATTTCCTTAACAGCGTTGCTTTTTACCAACAACATCATAACCAACTCTACAAAAACAATCGACACCATAGCAGAAAACATTGTATGAGAATAAATCGACACCATATATAGCAGTATACATTGTTTCAGAACCAATCGACACCATAGCATTGCATCATGACCAGTCAAATGACCATATAATTCTGCGATTATTCCCTTATGTATTTCGTTTTCGTCTAACAATCAAAACGTATAATGGTAAACATTGAAATGGTAAAAATGGTAAAAATGGTAAAAATGTGCTGAAAACATATTTAAAGTAAATTATTTTATTTAATGGCGCGATCTTCAATGTAAGTTGACAATTTCGTCGGTGGGCTTCTAAAAGGTCGTTCCTCAGGAAAATCAAATTGTTCAGGAGACATAAAAAATATTTATCTCTGGAACTAGAATTGGTATCTGGCAATAACTTTGCACAATTAAGACTTTATATCACAGTTGTTATAATAGATAGAATTTCATATTCAATTATCTTCTAGTTGATGAGAAAACATGATTTGATTGTGATACTAAGTATATACACTTTAGAAGTTAAAAATAGAAATCTTGCCTGTCCGACATTTTAGTTTTGACGCTTCTCGCGGCTTCTCGCGGCTTCGTTAGCACGGTGGGGAATCACGTGGTTTGGAGGTTGGTGAGTACAACGCATTCAAACTGTGCAAACGCACAAAATCATAATATACGAGGAACTGACACAAAACATAGCAGTTTGACTGTTACGAGCATATGCTGGTTTATTTTTGAAACAAGTTGATACCTTATTTGTTTGGAAATACTTAGTGTTTTTCTTTAACATTCTGACCAAAATTGCCAGTCGGAGGTGCTGGAATACACCAGTCCATATATCTTGGAAAATCCTTCGACTGACAACTTTGGTCAGAATATTAGAGGAATATTAGAGGAAACAAATGTGAATTTGGACATAAATGAGGTATCAGTTTGTTTGAAAAATAGTATATATAGCATCTGCTCGTAGCTGTCAAATTACTATGTAATATGTAACATCTTAGTTTATTACCTTTTTTCCTCGCTTCTGGTCGCGTTTTAGATCGCCTCGGCCATTTTGAATGCGCGATACTCATCAACTCGAAACCACGTGATTCCTCACCGTGAAACCACGTGATTCCCCACCGTGAAACCACGTGATTCCCCACCGTGGTTAGTCTCTGTCACTCCGGATAAGGAGGATACTCAATCCGGAACATTCTTCTTCAAAACAATATTATCAGATTTATCATATCAGAAAACGGTTTCGAAAATAAAAATTACGACATTTTAGAATTTACGAAAATATTTCGCGGAGAACCCAGATACGACATTTTAGAACACCAATTTAACTGATAAACATCGAAAAACAGCATTTATACTTTAATCTAGATAAGTTATCTGAGGAACTTATATACTCGAACCCGTACATTCGAACAAAAATGGCAGGTACAACCTTTTTGAAGCCTACCGAAGATTTGCAGCAATGTTTACATAACATTTATTTCAACATGCAAAATATCTTTATTGGAGAATAAGTTAAAATAAGAACAAAGTCGATGTATTTTAACCAAATTCTTCTAGTTCTTGGTGATCATGTATTTAGAGATGTTATGATTTCTTAAATCTACCCACCGAGAACACCTTACGTCCCTTTAAATCTACCCACCGAGAACACCTTACGTCCCTTTAAAGAGGGTATATCTCTTCGTGGCACAACTTTCAGCAACAGCAACAACAACAAATTCTTGGAAACTCGGTTTGAAGGCACACTAACACTGGTGTTCAAAAACAATTACATGCGAAACATCTGGTGTTACAAATATTTAACATAAAAGTGTTAGTTAACAGTTCAATCAAAATGAAACACTGTTTTTAAAATAGCCACATAAACTGCCCAGCTTCGTAGAAAATAATTGATAGAAAAAGCCATTCCTATAGTGACAGAAGTTCCAGTTGGCTGGTTTCCTGAGTTATAATTAGTGTATTACGAATCTATACAAAAAGTAATGGGAAGAGACAGACAATCCTCAAAAATTGTAATGCAATTTGTAGTTTCTGACATTATGTGATCCTTTCGCCGTGTACGTTAGACAAAGTATTCTCGGTCCACACCAGGTTGGGATATCGGCAAGCCTGTAAATAATGTGTCTGTCATTTGCAGAATGAGATCCCCAGAGGGTGAATTTAGTGATGCTACCCCGCCTAGCGGGCTAGCGTCACCAAATTCACCCTATGTGAACCTCATTCTGCAGATGTGTAAGCAGAATGAGGTCCCCAGATGGTGAATTTGGTGATGCTAGCCCGCTATGCGGGGTAGCATAACTAAATCCACCCTCTGGGGACCTCGTTCTGCAAATGACAGACACACTATTTGCAGGTTGGGATATCGGTTGTGGTGATGCTGTCTGGACCGTGTCATGCTCCGTTGCTCATCTATACCGGACTTCCGCTCAAAAGACGAATACGTGTACACGTGGAACCCGGGCATTCATGTAAACACCTGAATGTGGTTAGTCATCTGACATTTCCGCGATTAATCTGTCTTCAAAATGTTATAGTCGTTTAGTGTATCGTTTGTAACATGCATTTTCTGATAGCGCGACAAACGGAAATTCTCTGGAAAACAAAGCGTTGTTTACTTATAAACTTCGTTGCTTTGACATTTAACGGACCTCTAATGTATGCATGTTTGATATAATCATGCTTGTGAAAAGCTACCCTCTGTGTTCATATACGTAAAGCTTCCATTTGACCTAATCTGAAGACATATAAGCAAGAGAACTAAAAAAACTCAAAACAAAAAACAATTTAAACATATATATACCATCTTGTTATTATAATAACATGTGTAATTATATGGGGAGAGGGGCTATCTAAGTTGCATAACGTGTGCCCTAATCCCATTTGTACATAAACGATACAATAAAATATGTTTAAACTAAGAGAACTCCCGCCTATGATTATGGACGTAAAGTCCGGTATAGAACACTAACGAGGTGGGACTCGGTCCAAAACAGCATCAACCAAACCGATATCCCAATCAACAGCATCAATCAAACCGATATCCCAAGCGCATGTGGACCGTTCAAGAAGAATTCGCCAACGTGCACGTGCATCCTACAACACCATTATTAAATGCTTAATGTAATTTGTAGTTTCTGACAAGTGGTCCGTTCGCCGTACACGTGGGTGGTGCATTTTCATGGAGTGGTGCGTTATTTGCACATTGGACGGAATAACTTCGGTTTGAGTCCCTGGTGTGCTCGTGAATAAATGGTCCTCGTAACTCCGAGTGATGGAAGAGACTCCGAAGAGGATCAATTAATCTTTGAAGTTTTTAATCACAAAAGCCAAGCACAAGCTACAAGCACTACACATCAGATCCGGAACTGCTTTGCCGTTTTAATTACTTTGCATAACATTTGTATAATTTTTCTACGCACAAGGTTGAAGACATTCACTTAAGAAATTGTTGTTATGGTTTCGTACACACACCGGCAGATTTGCTTGCAATGCTTCAGGAAAATATATAATCATGAATGAATTTCCAACATAATAGAAATTTCAATACAACATGATTTTACAACAAAAAATGTTGTTTGAATATAGTCAATTTAACACTAAAATGTGTGGATGTCAAAATTATTGTGAAAAAAGATGAATTTTCATTTGCAGCAAGCAACAGGCTCAGTCGCTGATTGGTAAAAAATATTTGCTAATAATTATTTGATTAACAGCTGTGGAAAGGTCCATTGCACGTACAGTTAGCCGGCAAATTTGCATGTGTGTGAACCTAACCTAATAAGTGAACCCGATCGATTACTTCATTCGTGCAACTGGCATCTATGAATATCAATGGAATTCATGACGTGGTCAATCATTCAAGTCATAGTGTAATTAAGGTTTATATGTTAGATGTAGCGACAATAGGTGACAAGAAAATTGGTCAAAACTCCAGTATGAATTTTTTTGGGGGCAAAGTTCAGCCCAGACATGTTGATTAGAGTTTAGAACTGATTAAATAAAAATGAAAAGGCACAACAAACATGCATCGTATTTAAAAAAAAAAATAATAATAATTTCGAAGCCGACAATGTGCTCATTTCCCCCCCCCCCCAAAGTTTCACATGGATAAATATTCACACTTACAAATCATCCAATCAAGCATTCCATGACTGGAGCTTCCTGAAATAGTTGCGATAATCCTGTGCCAATGCATTCTCTTATATATGCGAATCTCCCATATGGAGCCTCCCATATATAAGATAATACAGTGGCCTAACAATATTTACCTTGACCTATAGGAGACTCGCATATATAAGAGAATGCACTGACACAGTATATTTAATGCTGCAACAGCGCAGCTGCTGTCGCGAAAGGATTAATATGCATTCTCCTTCTGTGTTGTCTTTGCTATTGAACAGTTGTGCAAATGAACCTGAGTCATTAAAATCGCATCTTACATGTACCATATCTCGCTGTTGAGAATTTTATTTTGTCTTTCGTGTCACCTATTGTTAACACATCCAATAGACCTTGATGTGTGTAAATATTTTAGCCAGGCTTGACAGTTTCGTTTTTGAAACACAAAATTGGCAATTCTGAACATCACGTGACTACCAATCGGTTTTGATTGGCGCTCACAAACAACGTAATTTTTCTGCGCTTTGTTTGTGTTAGAACGATCTAATACTTTTCAAATTTAACAAAGTAATATTGCAAGCTTGTGCCATATTCTGTTCACAAAAATGAATTTGTTAAAAATATATATATATAATTTCATAAATTATTTATGGTGACACTCCACAGTTTCTGCAGGGATTGGTGCAAAAATAAGGGGGCATCAATTCAATGAAAAATAACAGAAATGTGATCCCACAACACATATACAATGTATATATACCTGGGTTGAGCACATACTAGGCTTAAAGATTTTGGTACAGAATTGTCATTTTAATGGGGGTAGCAAGAGTTATGCCCCTTGATTGTTTGCCTGAAAAATGAATTTTTGATGCAAAAATGGCCAAAATAAGCGATTTTCAGGCTCGTGGGACACAAAAACCAGAAGATCTATGGTATAGCCGCCTATGTTGTCTGGAAGAACACTGTTTCCTCACAAAAATATCAAAACATTTCAAACTTCTCACCACTGTAAGTTTTTAAAAAATATTTTTCATGCAGATGACAAATTTTAGGTGCTAAAATGTTACGCTGGTGTCTGGAGCCACTGTTTCGCAGAAATCGCTACTACTTCATACTGGTGGGATCAAGGTCACCTGAAACAATATTTTTCAAAACACAAAGACATCCTCTAAAAATCCACAAATTCATAACTAACGTTCTCTCAATAAACACACCACACCCATGGTGACAGAAAACACTGGTACTCTATTCTAAGAAATTTACCCCTACTGATAATTCGAAACTGTGGAGTGTCACCTTAAGGGAAATGCAATTTTATTAATCTTTAATAGGGACCACACCTCCATATTCTCTGCATTATACCGCTTAAAATGATATATTACACCCCATGCGTTATTGCAATCACAGGCAGCAAGATTGGGTGGGGATTTACATGCACTCCCATGATTTCACCCCTTTTGGGTCTTTCAGAACCCAATGACGTTATGCTTGACGTAGTGACAAAATGGATATATTCAACCATCATCTATAGCTTGAAAAAGGTCTGAAATCCTAAAATGTTGTATAGATATATTATGAGATGCATATTTTCCTCAGATATCAAAATAAAACATAATATTTCATACAACAACTATCTTTAATACTCTTCCAAAACTATGGGTTAAAAAATTCCAAGTCTTATTTAGCATTAAGGGAAAGCTTTACAAGGTTATGACATCACATGAACAATATGTTGTCAAGTGAAATATGACCAAGGAAACCTGTATTATTATATTTCACACTTGTGAATAAGAAAGACTGAATATCTAATCTTGTTGTATACTGTGTAATGTCACAATATCAGCCTTTTCAGCTAAGATTCAAGGAGCATATGATGTCATGAAGAAGACCCATCATCTGAAAAATCACCAATAACCATATACATGAACCACCACCACCACCCCCCCCCCACTGCTCCAAGACTCCATATCCCCACCAATTTATATGATTAAAGACAACCTGTATTGGAATATGGATAGAAGAATGGTGTATCTACCATAAAATGTTCCTTCTAACTGAACAGGTTTGCTAAAAAATGATTTTCAGTAACAATATTTGTCAAGTTGACAGATGAAAATGGTGCTATTTGCTGGTCTTGAAGGTGACACTCCACAGTTTCTGCAGGGATTGGTGCAAAAATAAGGGGGCATCAATTCAATGAAAAATAACAGAAATGTGATCCCACAACACATATACAATGTATATATACCTGGGTTGAGCACATACTAGGCTTAAAGATTTTGGTACAGAATTGTCATTTTAATGGGGGTAGCAAGAGTTATGCCCCTTGATTGTTTGCCTGAAAAATGAATTTTTGATGCAAAAATGGCCAAAATAAGCGATTTTCAGGCTCGTGGGACACAAAAACCAGAAGATCTATGGTATAGCCGCCTATGTTGTCTGGAAGAACACTGTTTCCTCACAAAAATATCAAAACATTTCAAACTTCTCACCACTGTAAGTTTTTAAAAAATATTTTTCATGCAGATGACAAATTTTAGGTGCTAAAATGTTACGCTGGTGTCTGGAGCCACTGTTTCGCAGAAATCGCTACTACTTCATACTGGTGGGATCAAGGTCACCTGAAACAATATTTTTCAAAACACAAAGACATCCTCTAAAAATCCACAAATTCATAACTAACGTTCTCTCAATAAACACACCACACCCATGGTGACAGAAAACACTGGTACTCTATTCTAAGAAATTTACCCCTACTGATAATTCGAAACTGTGGAGTGTCACCTATATACATGCCTCGGAAAGGTGTATCGAGCTCTTTCTTAGTTCAGTTATTCGTTCGAAGATATAAATTAATTTGTGGAATTAAAAACAGTGTCATGAGGACCAGATGCTGATGTGAGCAGTTTCCACGACAACAACATTTTTGTTACCCAGGCGAACGCTCATTTCGAACTCCCGTTCTTGTGTGATTGTGAACGCATCGTAAAATATAGTATCGACGAAAACTTTACCGGAAGTCTCACTTTGTCTCTGTTAGATTACAATTCGCAGCACGAATTGTTTCGAGCTCGGAAGAATGAATTAAAAAAAATAATAATTTGCGGGAAAAGTTAATTTTTCACCATTCAATGACTATTTGAACCGCAATAAACTGGCCATGTAACGGGAACATGTCTCTATTCCGAAGGTTCGCTATTCCGAAGGTTCGCTAATCCGAAGGTTCACTAATCCGAAGGTTCACTATTCCGAAGGTTCACTATTCCGAAGGTTCGCTATTCCGAAGGTTTTTGTTATTTTAAAAGTTAATTCTATATTCTGAAGTATTGAGAGGGTTCTTTAGTACGAAGACTCTTTTTATGAAGGAAATAACTTAAAACATTAAAAATATTAATGTGATTTTTGTTTTCGTGGGTTTCCTTGAGATTTAACCCTTTTATATTTGGCGAGTAGAACGACATATATGTCGTCTATCGGCTGAGGACTAAAACGACATATATGTCGTTTTAGGAAGTGTTATTTTACGTAGACATAACTTCAATAAATCATCTGATTTATAAATGATTTACATAGGAGTTTTTTTGATTAATATAATGTCCCAAATGCTAAAGGCGGACTATAACAGTGGGGCTCTTACGGTCAATCAATACTGGAGCGCTATAACTTACTGTATAGCAGAATACCGCTGAATGGACCTAACTGCAATTCAGACTTTGTTTTGATTTTAATGTTGATGTTTCTTTCAAGTACAGATTGCCAGCTCGGGTAGAATGCATCTCTAACTCGTAGTTTATTTAAGTCATTGTGTTTTCAACTTTCTATAATATTAAAATGATAAACTGATACTGTCTTCTTGCTATTAATAACCGACATCTGGGACAAATTAGATATTAGATTGGGGTGTATAAATGTACGGGGGGGGGCAAATTTTGATTCATTTCTGGCTAAAAACTCCCATAATAGAAAACCTTCGGAATAGCGAACCTTCGGAATAGCGAACCTTCGGAATAGAGAACCCTACCCCATGTAACATTGTTACGTCATATTCGCGGTTTGGAGTTTCACTCTCCGGCAACCGGAGAATTGAAATCCTAATCCAAGAACATGTTCCTGGTCTGTTTTGAACACACAAACATGAGGATACCAATACCACCTCCTGAATTCACAATTCGCAGATGTGACGTCACTGTGTTCGTGTTGCGGTTTTACCTGTTCCAAACTTCGATAACCTGTTATCGGTGATGTGCGGTCCATAAAAATAACGCGCCGTCCATTAACACACAAGAACGCGGAATCGAACACATCCCATCTGAAGATTTCCATGAACTGTCGTCATAACAACCCAAACAACAAGGCAGAGTTCAGTCCCCTCACCATACCACTGACTACTGCCATCACGTATATAGAATGTATGGAAATATAACAGTTTTTATTTAACTTTTGCCGGTTACATTCGTTCTGCATTATACTGAGAAACTTAACATTTGTAAATTGACCGGATCAGATCAAAATTAATTGTAACCGACATAATTATGTCGGTACTAAAAAATATAAGATTTCCTTACGGCATGTGTACATGGTGGTAGTGGTCTGATTAGCGTATCGATGGGACTGTACTCTGGCTTACAGTTTGATAACAACCAATCGATTATAACTCACTTTGTACTGTCGTGCAGATGGTGGTGACATACGAATATGAATCAAATTTGATTAATATAACAAACTTTGTAGTGCTCATGCAAAGGGTGGTGTCGCCTGAATTCCAAGCAAGTAGGAAGGCATAGTGCAGTGGTGGTCCATCAGCATTAAACGGTTTATAATTAAAGAGGCGTCGCAAACTCACGGTTAGCAGTTACGTCCACGTTCATATATTCGCCGTCGAAAAAGTTAAAGTTATGTGAAACACTCCAGTGGGGTGATCAAATAGAAACTGAGAACCAAAAGTCGGTATTTTTTACGAATATTAATCCAAATTGACAGCACATATCGTCATTCTTAGATATTAATTAAATGCAATGACTCTCGATGGCGAAATCATTTGTGTTAGTTTATCGCCGATAATTTCGTCCCGAATCGAGATGTAAATATTTAAAATTGAGCGTAGTTCAGACGATGTTTTCTATGGAGTGGTATGGTCGATATCTTTGAAATTGTCAGCGATGTTAGTAGAATGCTACATTCCCCAGATTGGCAGAGCGCCTGAGTACTAACTTATTAATTTCACCCAACCGAAAAAGTCCATAATAAATCTTTAAAGAAGTACTGTACACTAAAGCTGGGCATGTATGGGACCATATCCTTTCACACTGAACAGAATATATATGCAACAAATGAATACATTTGAGCCTTGGATTAGGGCAAAATACACGTGTGTGCTCTATGAACGATGCAAACAACATGGTAATTATAATGAGCATGAATTCATGAATCGAGTCTGTTGAGTATAAAAGTAGATGGTCCCATAAATGGCCGGATTTAGTGCATAGTATAATATACCCCTTTAAATCGTGCCAAAATTCGTTTCGCAAAATGATATTGAACTCTACAACGATGGCTAATCATGCGCATATAGATTTTCGCTTCACACGATCTATCATATTATAATCACACCGTTCACAATAATCTATTCTATTTGGTCAATTGATTATACCGGTAGTTGTCGATAGCTTTCATATATATGACGGTTAATTGTATGATATATTATACAACAAACCTAGTTGTCTGATTTAATATATAACAGATGCTCAATAATCGATAATCAATATTTATTATATATTAAATGCTTATTTAAACACATGGCCCCTCTGATTTTTGGGCAACGCACAAGAATCCAATTATAGTGGTCCGAGTGTCTGTTAATTTAAAATAAGTTTTTGGTATACAAACCGAACAGATTGAAAGCCTATCCGTTATGGCGGGGGGGGGGGGGGGGGGTCACGGTTATAGTTATAGAATGTGCTCATAGCTTGGTGTTATAACCCTTTTCCTGTCTGGGAGCTTCCTGAAATTTTTAGACAACCCTGTGCCAATGCATTCTCTTATTTATGCCATCTCACATAGGGAGCCTCGCATAAATAAGAGAATACATTGGCCTAACAATATTTACATTGACCCTTGTAAGCCAGTGCGTTCTCGTATTCACACGAGGCTCCCTATGGGAGACTCGCATATATAAGAGAATGCACTGGCACAGGATCTGTAATGCTGGACCAGCGCAGCTCCCGTCATGAAAGGGTTAACTATAATCTGCTAACCATGCTTTTCGAAACCTCTCTATTATATACCACTGCATGCATACAGAACGTTCAGAGTTCTGAGAGATGCAATATGCAAACAACTGCTCATCCTGCTATATAAACTATATCATATTATTATCTATCCCTTAAATAACACTATTTCTGATTGTGCAAATGCCGTCACATTATAATCCGGGGGGGGGGGGGGGGGGGGGGGAGTCACACTGGACTCCAGAAAGTTATATTGGATTCGAATCGAGTCCAATGAGACTTTTTTATAAAAAATTGTTGGGAGTCTGAGTGACGTCATTTGGATAAACAGATGGATAATGAATATGTCATTATACAATATTGTGTACAGTATGTGTTTTATTATACTCGCCCAGGTTGTGGTAAAAAGTCATATTGGACTCGCCAACCGTCTCACCACAACATGGACTCGTACGAGAAAAACACATACTGTATACACAACATTGTATAATGACTTTATAATAATGTGTGGTGTTTAGAGATGCACCTCACCGTGCAATAAACAGAAGGAGAAATAGCTGCCTACTTGCCTGGAACTATTCACGACCCCTCTCCTGGTTCGTGCAGAATTTATTTTTTTTATAGCAATTTACGATTAGATATACCGGTTATGTGACAAATCACGTTTATATATCATCAGTGTTAATCTGTTAATCTGTTAATCTGGTTGTGAATCGAAATCAATAGCTCTATACTAAAAGACTTTTTGGTAAATGTTTTTTCGTCTTTCTTTCCCCTCCAAATCTATGGTGCTTGCTGAAGAGAGTTCAAATTGTTCAAGTTCAAGACAATCACGCAATTACACAAACCATATCTACCCACTGCAAGCGCCCGTCTTCTCGGCTTTCGACGGGCCTAAAATGTGTATCTCAATTACAACAAAAACCTCGACCCTCTCTCCCTGACAATAACACGACCTCTCGCCTCAACGTCTGACGTCAACCGGCCTGCCCTAAGTCGGGCTACGTGCGCGTGCCGTGGGTTTACAAATATATGTAAGTGGGAAACGGACAGCCTTATCTTGCAGCTCGCTACACGATTATGCACGAAGCTGGTTCGAATATCGACGAGTGCGGATTCGTGTATCGAGCATATGCTATAGTTTATTTTTAAAACAAGTTGATACATCATTTGTTCGGGGGAAGTAGTTTTCTATAACATTCTGACCAAAGATGCCAGTCGGAGGTTCGTGGAATGCATACGTCAATACATCTATAGGAGAATCCTTCGACTGACATCTTTGGTCAGAATGTTAGAGCAATCAACTGTTAGTTTGGACACCAATTATATATCAGCTTGTTTGAAAAATAGAATAGCATATGATCGTAGCTGCCAAAATACTATATATGTAATATATAATTATCGTAGTTTATTGCCTTTTTCCTCGGTTCGCCACGGCCATTTTAAATGCGTGATACTCATCAACTCGAAACCACGTTATATGGTATGACCTATAGCCCGAAACGACGATAGTCACCAACAATTTCATGACGGGAGAAACGCTGATGGAGCATTAAAGAAATTTCAGGAAGCTCCGGCCATGGAAGGTTTAAAGATGGTCTATATCTTCCTATAACTAGTTTTATATATAGTTTACTGGTTATAACATAATAAATATGAATCGAAGACCTCTGTCTGGCAACGCTTCTATCAATTAATATTGATTTAATTTCGAATGTTCTGGTATAACATACATACCATACTTTTGGGACAGAAAAAAATGTCCCATTTGATTATCGCATAAGAAAATATCGATATAAAATCAATATTAATTTCCGGTCAGGTGTCTGCAAATCTTATCCCTTATTTTATACTCCGGAAACTATATAAAGCAAAGCATTGCCTACCAGCCCTTTATAATCTGAATCAACCTAGATATCAACATGATCACATGTAAAGCGTTTCTTCAGGATTTATTTATTTATTTTAAGCATAGAGAGAATCTAACTATTTCCCATTTTTATATATTACATATATACTCATATCGGGTTAGGGTTAGGGTTAGGGTTAGGGTTAGGGGTTAGGGGTTAGGGTTATGGGTTAGGGGATACGGTTAGAGTTAGGCTAGAAAGAGATAGACCATCTTTAATCGTATCAACGCAATACGGTAAAACAATCGGTTGTCACTTATTTAGCGATAAATGTTATATGTCGTTGCCTGTCACTCCTCTGGAAACCACAGGTGTGCGGGGAGTCGTAGATAGCTGCTACACACGTGTTTGGTGATATGCCAGTATTGTTGATTTCAATTGACCCGACCAATCAAATTGCTGAAATTCAAGTATCTCTTCTCGCGTGATTGGCATGCAAGTGTTTGTTCCCGAAGATAATTGTTGATCGCATGGAATTTATCAATTTATTGGTGAAAACTATACTTTTGTGACCAATAATATATACTGCCATTAATTTATGAGGATCAACTCTTGTTTCGATTAAAGTTATAAGTTATAACCGACAAGTTTAAAGACAAATTTACTTCAAACTTTTAGATCTTTTAACCTTAATCGAAACAAGAGCTATTTAGAAAATAAAATATGAAACCAAACACAGGGGGTGATGTTGGAATTTGGAGGTTGACCGGTCCTTCATTCCGTCAGAGTTTTAGCCGGTCGCAGCACTTTTAGAAGGGGGGTGCGTTAATTCATGCAACCTTCTGCACAAAACTGCTGAATATTTGAATGACAGCACATGAAACTGGATCGATAATGATACTGGTAGACATTATTTCTTGGTGAGTATATGTGTCAGACTTTAAGTTGTTCTCAGGTAGCAGTACAAGATTATTAGGTTGCATGGGGTCTTGACAAGTCGACAACTAAGTAAATGGGGGGCATTTGCTTGAAATTGCTTCGATACCTTTTTTTCTATTTCAAATATTTCTCATGTCTAACATAGCTCTATTATGGGAAAGAAGCTTTATTATTGACATTCGCTCTGTCGTGGTCTGTTTTTGTGTTGAAAATGGTCAATTTGAGTAAAAATGGGAATAACTGAGCGTCCTGAGTGTGCAAACCAAGGGGCATAACTTAGTGTTAACTGTTACGAAGAAGCTGTATAGTAGAGACATTTGATTAAACCTACAATTTATGTCGAAAATAAAACATGCTTGATGGGACCTATGCCAAAGATAATGGCGCAGCAAGATTGATGGAAATCCGTATTGCTACCCCAAGAATGGCAATGCTATTTCTCTACAGACTTCAGTCGCTATTGGTTCGTCAGACCTCGTCTTCTGTTCTGTAGATATCAAGAACCGAACGAGCAGTAATTGTAGATAATTTTGGTTCTACAAACTGTGAATTGTCACCAAGAACCAATTAATGGTTCTTCAATTTGATACCCCTGGCACAGTGTATATCAATTACCAATGATTACGTTCTCAAAAATAAGTCGTATAAACTCAAACCGTGTTATATATGTCTACTATAGACGTTTGTTGAACTTATTATCTGAACATTCCATAATGGATAACTACTCGTCAATTATGCTTTAGCATAGAAAGAGTTAAATGACACTAAGATATATCTTTCTACAGAACTAGTTTCGAGTGTTACACCAACCCAAAATATACCTATCTGACCAAAACACTCAGGTTAGAGATTGTTTCTAAAGAGAGTCCTATCCGATCTTTGACGTCACTCACATGGTTAATGGGGGAATTTTATTCCGATCCAGTGATTATTATTCTTAAAAATAAATATATTTCCTGCTAAGGTAAAATTAAGATAGTTCCCGATACGGTAAAAGTAATTGTTGTTCCTGATACGTTAAAAATAAAGAGAGTTCCTGATACGGTAAAAATAATGGTCGTTTCTGATACGGTAAAAATAAAGATCGTTTCTGATACGGTAAAAATAAAGGTCGTTTCTGATACAGTAAAAATAAAGAGCGTTCCTGATACGGTAAAAATAAAAAGCGTTGCTGATACGGTAAAAATAAAGATCGTTTCTGATACGGTAAAAAATAAAGATCGTTCAAAATACGGTAAAAATAAAGATCGTTTAAAATACGGTAAAAATAAAGATCGTTCAAAATACGGTAAAAATAAAGATCGTTCCTGATAAGGTAAAGATTTAGATCGTCCCTGATGCGGTAAAAGTAAAGAGCGTTTATTGGAAAACTCCTGTGACTTCTTATTTGAGTATATAAAGTCTGTACATATAGATCGCTATTTAATTCGTTTATTAATATCGATCTATCTTATTCACTCCTTCCAAATTATGTTGACACATAAAAAATAGTTCGCTTCTCAGGGAATATTTGTTTCAAAGTGGTTACATTAGAATGATCTATTATTCATTTGGAGGGGTGTTAAAGTGATAGAAGCAGACGCGAGATAAATACAAGTTCAGAAGGAGCCGTATTTGTTGAGGGAAATGTTTATATAATATGTTCAACAAACGAACTTCTCATCAATGATGCTTTAGTACAGATATATAGTGTTAAATAATCGTGTGAACTCTGTGTATTGGGCCGCGCTATTTTGTGCTGTTCCAGGGAAAACACCTGCACGTGTGTTAATTTATTTGCACCGAAGATAATTTGATATTTGTCTCAATGAGTTTCTCGATTTTATTCTGAATGGATTAGAAGTATCCGCCGTCGATTAGAGCACGTGTTGGGATTTAGTGTCAGTCATTGTGTATATATATAGCCACTCCGTGTATATATACCTTATACAATTTCTCATATCCCGGCATATATCGCAGCTTTTATTTTCGTTACTTGACGCACGGTATCTCCAAGATGATAAGGGATAATTATATAATGAAACGGACAAAGACGTCGGGAATTCTGCAATTAGCTTAACCATTTACCCAACAAACCGGCCAAAACCGGCCAAATAAAGCTTCAACAGCCTAAAATATCTTCGGTCTGTCTCAATAGAACCATACAAATATGGATATCATTGGAACCGGCTCATTGACCACATTGTGATAGTTACAGTTATGCCCTGTGCCAATGCATTCTCTTATATATGCGAGTCGATCATAGGTCGCCTTGCATATATAAGAGAATGCATTGGCCTAAAAAGATCTTTTTTTAACACTTTTTACCATTTTTTTTACATTCTTTAACAATTTTATAATTTTTAATGTGTTAAGCCAATGCATTCTCTTATATATGCGAGGCGACCTATGGTCGACTCGCATATATAAGAGAATGCATTGGCACAGGGCCCTTCTGTTGGGTAAAGGGTTAAGTGTTAGACGCAATGAAGGATGGTCGTATATGTTTCGATATACCCAGTTACGAAATCGACTTAATTGATGGACATTGGTGAAAGAGTGCATATTCCTTTCAACGCGGGTGGTTGCATGAAGATTTGACGATATAGGAATCCGACAAAAGCGACGAGGAAATATTCAATCGTGTTGCTAAATTCGGATAAATTTGTGAAAAATTTAGCTTAAAAGGAAGGACCCCGGGCTGTTTCTACAGCACATGTCTACCCCATTGCTTTGAAGAAATATACAGAAATTCATCAATTTCAACCAGGCAAAATGAATGTCAAGGTGTTGAGTGAATACAACTGTATACAACTAATACCAACCGTTATATTAATCTGTTCAAACAAATTAAATCCTCTGGGGTTTTTTCTTAGTAAAGCTTCCAATATAAAACTAGGACATGCACGCGGTTTTATCGCCGAAGAAGCACCGTTGGCAACATCTGTACATGTTTTCGAATGGCCGGTGTGATATATGCGAGTTTTTATATATATTCGCCTGTTGGACACACAAGTGCATGTATGGCATATTGGGCGATCCTCCGTATGTTAAAATAGCTTCAAACATAAATAATGTTAGGCTAACAAACAGGCTTGTAGCGATAACAAACCCATACGCTACATGTGTACATGCGAGAAGAGCAGATGCAGTTAATATTGCGCTAACAATAACAAACAAGAGCAATAACTCTAAGGGCGCGTACACATGGCCAGCAAGAAAATATCAGGTATGCCCCATGTGACTTACTTGACCAATGAAATAAATAATACCGGAAAATATCCGACGAAGGCAGCGCGCTGATATTTTATCGCCAATTGGTGATATGTGTTCACCTTGATAGGTGGCCATCGGTATCCGTTAACTAATCTCGCAGGGATATGATCGTAACAATTCAAGCACTCGAGTTATGATCCATCAATAGTATCGTCTGTTTCAACATACTACGTATTTCCATTTTATATTGGTTGTCAGAACCGCTGATGTATTATATATACATGTATATACGTGTGTACAGAGACATGGCGACAGGGAGGGGACTTGGGGTGTGTCTCACCCCCCAACTTTGGTCAATATTTTCAACAGTTGGACATTTCATACCTGCCAAAACATTAGTTGGAAAGTTCACACCAACAATAGGTTGAAAATGTTTTTGTAGTTTGATTTTCAAAAAAATTCTTGGGGGAATTAATTGTTTTTGGACCAATATTTGCATATTTTCCTATTTTTGATAAACATTTTTGTCTGAAATGGTCATCAGTTGGAAACTTTCCAACCTCAGGGGGGGGGGTGACAGTTTGGAAATGTCCAACACTTTGAAAGCTTGTGTCCTGGTCCCTCCCCCGTGGCCAGTCAAAAGTCAAAAAATGCTAGTTAATTTAAGAAAACAATATTGTCATACATTTGGTCAACATTGTCATTGGAATTGTTATCAGATGTAAATTTTCCAACCTAAGTGGGGTTTCAGGTTTGAAATTTCCAACTCTAGGAATGATTGAGGCTAGTCTAGATGGTAGGATTTTGCGATTTTCTTGTTCAGATTACAAAATTTTCGCACACCGGGCCGAACCATGGTCTAATATTAGGCCTAAGAGCACTGAGGTGCAAGGGGGTGCAAATGGAATTGGAAAACTTGTGTTTGGTCTGATTCTGATTCAAGGGGGGGGGGGGGGGTGCAGTTAGAATTTCCCAAGGTGGACACCCCGAACGGAAACCCTCTGCGTGTATGGGGATGCTTTATAATTTGGTACCTCACATGACTTGATTTAGTTGTTTTACTTTAATTTGGACTGTATACATAGAGGGGATGCATAGATGAACCGAACCAAAATTTTGACCAAAAGTAGGAAGATGTGCAACTAGTTACAATGGTTGGAATATCAAGTAATGAGAACATACATCAGAGCTCACCGCGTCCCTGAAGACACATCCCTACCCCAACGACGAGGGCGCGTTCCTTTCTCGTTAAAATAGGTGGCATTTTAAATTTTCCATAACACTTTATAACTCTATGAATATTCGATATGGACTATAGGTTGTTTGTCCGCAGTAATTCACTTCAACAAACACGACTAACACTTGTCACATTGAGCTCAATCAACATCAACTATCCCGCCGCTTTCTCACGGGCGTAATCTTTGCAGCAAGAAAATATCAGAGTACAATTGTACCTGATATTTTCTTGCAGATATTTTCTTGCAGCTTCATGTGTACGCGCCCTAACTGTGTCCGTTATTTCTTTAAAAGAATAGTTAGGAAGTAACGCCATGCATGTCCAGAGATAAGATGGACACCACAAAAAGACACATGCCTTGATATACGGTTTTAATAACAATCTATAACATAATTTATGATTAAAATATATTCTGGAACAACGTTGATGGGGAGGGCAAGGCGGGTGTTTTTGAGAAACTTCACATTTATGAAATAACACGAATACTGTTAATATCTATAGATGGGCAATACACAAATGAAATCAATAATAAAATAAACCTTTCTGAGAAACTTCATTTAGAGCAATGCTATATATTGTTAGCGCAATTAGCTGTAAATGGTCTGTCCGCTTACGGACATATATAACGGATGCCTTTGTTATCGATTCGCCACATTCGAGAGATGAGAAGGTACACGAAATTCGTTGGAAAAATAAACCTTTTAAATTGATTGAAATTTTAGTGATTTTCATATCGAAATTCGGAAAATTCTTATGTCTACAATGTACGACAGCGTAGAACCGCCATGCCACTTTTAGTTACTCTCTTGATTATTCAACTTATCATCTTGCTTAATCAATTAGCTATCTTGATAAATCAACTTAGCTATACTGATCAGTCAACTTAGCTATCTTGATTAATCAACTTGTTATCTTGATTAATCAAGTTATCTATCTTGATTAATCAACTTAGCTATCTTGATTAATCAACTTAGCTGTCTTGATTAATCAAGTTATAGCTATCTTGATTAATCAACTTAGTGATCCACAAATCGCTACGGTCGTTATATGGGAAACGAGATATGATACTGACCAATGTCCGATCGCTGCATGTTATGAAACTTGTAAATGTAGCGTAGCCTGGTGGATAATAGAACGCTCTTCATTTTCACTCCGACTTTATAACGTGAATGTTATATGCCCAGTGCATACACCATTGTTGCATACCACCTAGATTGGGCATACTCACATGTATAAGTCACAGGACCCTGATCATTTTCGATCACAACAACGGATCCTTTTTTGAAAAGCTGTCCTTGTTCTGAATATCTCCACTCAATTCCATTCAGATTGAAATCTGATGACCCGTTGTTAAGAACTTAATACATTAATGCGGACAGGCAAAATTAATATCAACATTATATATATAAACAAAGAGCAATAATTATAATCATAGAATGAAGAATAAACACAAAACCAATTAAAGGTACTAAACCCGACCAGACGGTGCCCATACACCAAGATACAACAACAACATGTCTTCAAAATACGCTTTAGTTATCACGGTCGATTTATTGCAACAAAATAATGCTAACCACTGTCAACTATGGTATCAAATTTCCCAAAACTTGTTATTTATCAACATTTTGTTAAACTAAATATGGCCGTATTATGACAAAAGTATCACGAAATTTGACGGTATTACCACTTGGTTTTAGAGCTATCCATCTTCATCCGCAATTTTGTCCGAGACCCTCCGTTTGACCACGTGTTTCCGGGCCACATATTGTTACACATCTCGAGAAATAGCTAACTTCAAAAACCGATATCTGATCACTCTGAGCTTTGATGGGTGGGTTCCTCGACTCGAATCAAATATTTGTTACCCCCGAAGCCAAAGAAATAGTAATTTAGGAGCGTCTGATCGGATTGAGTACCTTTAAGACTTCTTTGGATGTCCGCAGAATGGGCAAAAATTTATATCTGATATCCCGTGAATGAGACACTTTTTACAGATCAAAATTTAATCAACATTTCCAGATAAACGAAGGGGAAATAACTGTGGAACGGAGAATGTGAACGACCCCGTTTGACACTTCGTTGAATGCCCTTATGATTATGAACATCAATAACAAATTGCATCACGATCCCACAACCCATGACTGAGATACTCAGGGAGATAATGATTAACTGTCATATGGACTGTTTTTATGGAGATGTAACGGTGAGGTAAGTGGACATAACTTGTGTAAAACCCGAAGGGTTTTACATACAAGTTATGTCCACTTACCTCACCGTTACATTTCCATAAAAATAGTCCACATGACAGTTAATCCTTATATTTATATACATTTAGCGAAAAAGCCACTTTTGTAAATATATTTAAATCGAAAAGTGTATCGTGACAAGATCAGCCCAAAATACCCAATAGCACCCTTGGCAAAAGTTAATAGGAACAATTTCTCTTCATGTTGAAACCCGATGATGTATTAAGTCAATCCTGCGCGAGTCAAAATGCGCCCAAAGCATTACGCGTTCGTCTTTCCAAACCTAATGACGTATCGATGGTGTTATTAGCTTGGTGTTATATGAGTCGTTGCGCATTCACCGAGAAATAACTGCAACTACCAATCAGAATGCTGGATTTAGTGATGACAACACTTAGTGTGTAAATATACGGGCATAACATCAATATTTCCAGATAAACAAAGATGAATAACTCCAGAACGGAAAACACAAACATAACGATTGAAAACTCTCCTGAATGGCCAGACGGACGGACGGGGGACACATGTAATCCAATATACCCTCTATTTACTTCGATCATGTCGGTATAATTACGCCCCCCCTCCCCGTGTGAACTCCATATACTCTCTAAATAGGGTCACATATATACCGTATGTGTACGGGGGTGGGTGGTGTTGTGGCTAATTGAGCCAGAATAGACATTTCACAAATGCAACATGCGATTACTGGTCAAATTTGGCGCTACTTCACTCATCCCGTACACTATACATATATGTATTGGATGTCTGAATCGAGTGTCCAATTCATTATTTAGTTTTTTAATCTTTACAGATTAAACCCCCATAGTAATGTCGTGAGCTAGAGGGTGTAATTTAGCCAGAATCGATAGCCAACTTTGTTAATCAAGATAGCTAAGTTGATTAATCAAGCTTAATCAAGACAGTAAATTGTTAACTTGATTAATCAAGACAGCTAAGTTGATTAATTAAGACAGCTAACTTGATTTATCAAGATGTAGCTAACCTGATTAATCAAGATACATGTAGCTAAGTTGATTAATCAAGATAGCTCAATGGATTAATCGATATAACTAAGTTGATTAATCAATATAGTAATTAAAAGTGTTGCGGCGGTTCTACGCTACCGTATAATAATGTGTTAATTTGAACGCAAAATCCGTTGGAAGCGAAATTATTCGTTACTGTTGCTGGGGACCGACAGTTTATTTGATATATATCGATATATATCGATTATGAACTTACTATATAGGGCTTGTTATATAATACGTCGGGATATCAAATCTTTCTTCTCGGTGGGGGGGGGGGGGGGGGTCTTTTGGTCAATAGTGGATGGAATGTTTCTTATCTACAAAATTAATGGTTACGAATTTATTTATCTAAAACTTGAAAATCGTGAAGCAATGACCAACGTGGAACGTGTCACATGGGAGACCACAAGACGGGTGTTCACCCCTTTGATATATAGGTGGGATTCCGGTGTACCCTCCCCCGACCCCAAAAGGGACACTCTATCCAAATACCCGAAATATGCTTACCTCTGATGCAACCCGAAGAACAAAATGTATGTGTGTAGGTCTTATTGTGGTTAAATATAGTGCATATCACCCCAGCTAAACTCACAGATAAAATATAAGTGTATGATATATCATTCACAAAGATTCCGTTTTATAATAATTCTGAGCGAGCTATTTTGATTTTTCACCAATCCTCGCGGACCAATAGATTCATAAAACATTACTCTGATTTTCTCTGGACAACAATTACAGCATTTAGCATCTCTAAATGTGAGCAGGGATGTTTCGGACATTTAACAATGGCTGCGGACATACGTATCACAGTAGCGATGGCATAGAAGGTGTGACAATTAATTATGGTGCATGGACTTTGGCCGTCATATTTCATATGGCATAGGGAGTCATGTCGCCCGCTGCATATTCACACAGTGAGTCGACAGGACCAATTAACCCCTTGCGCGCATTTACAAGGTTGATCTCTACTCATTAGGTTTTGCTACATTGTATTCTCTACGATAACATTGCACGATCAATCGTCCAGAATTGTGTTTGACCTCATTCACTCACATATCATGCAAGTGGTATGTTTTATTGATATGATCTCAATGCATGTTTATCTATTAATTCCATGCGTATTAAGACAGTTCCCCAATTGCGTTTTTTATTTTGCGACGTTAAGTTCTACGCATAATTACGCTAACATGATGTGGGCACATGAAGCTGTGTCGAAATTGTTGGAGAGATGCAGATAAGAGAAAGTATCTGGAATAAACAAAGCGACTTATACAAGGATCAAAACAAGAACAAAGCTGATTATAACGAAATTTTGGAACTTTTGTCCACGATGATTCCGGGTTTATCGGAAAAAGCACAGAGTTTAAGGACCGTGTATCGGGAGGAAGTGAGAAAGGTAAACAAAAGCAAGAAATCCGGCGTTGCTGCCAAAGTTTGTGAATTCCTTCTCGTCCGCGTCTTCTAATTCTTGCAGTAGGCTGTGAGATATTCCATATACCGGTTCCGCTCTAGAGTGGAGTTCATTGGTTTTATCCAGCACTTGCGATTTAGATGTCGTTTTGTTCGTTCCAGTTCTCCCAATAGCAACGTACCCAGACCCACAAGGGCCAACAATGTATCATCATTCGACCGTGCATGAAAACGCGACTTAACAATTACATATAACTGATCGCAATGTTTGACTCACTTATATATATGGTGAGAAATTACACGGGTGATTTGGTCTTAGTAAGATCAATCATGACTGTTGACAGAAAGGTGGTATTCACTAAGTTATCAAGTGGACTTGTGTGTTAGCATTAAAAATATACACTGCATGTTGAGTAAAGATCAACAGCGACAAGACATTCGGTTAGATAAATCATTGAGATGTCGATCGCGACGCTGGTAGAGCTTGGAAAAGACTCATTGTGTGAATATGCGGCGGGCGACACGACTCGCTATGGCATATACATTATGATGACCAATTGTCACCAAAGTCCACCATAATTAATTGTCACACCTACTATGCCATCGCTACTGTGATACGTGTGTCCGCAGCCATCCGATCCAAGATCAAAGTGTATGGCCAGGTTTAGATGAGTGTGTATAGGATGGCTATATAATTATACAGGTGGGGGAAACCGCGCATGTTCTGGTTTAACCGTTATTGCAATTTACCGGGATGGAAATGTCGTGTAATATCACAATACTTTTAAGCGGGGAGGGTGTAGCGATATAAAATATCTCGTTACACTTAAATTGAGTTTCGGCTCTCATTTGGGTCACTCGCATGTCCTCAGAATAAGAAATGACCCCATCCCCAGTAATACTCAGGATTCAGAATTTTTGTGGATGGCATCAAATTTTGTGCTGGAGGCCTGTGTCCAAACCAGTGATATTGTAAACGGGATAGGACACTGTGATACAGCTCTATAGTAATTACTGTTTAGCAGCGCCACCTGTCCGCTGAGAGGGTCGGTCTGCTAGCGGGTATTGCTGGCTCTGTATAATTATGATAAAACTCAGGCCGTTTGCCTGATATACATTGATATTACTAACACACAATCGATTTAGTATTGACTATCATGCAAGGGTGTTATTGGAATATGAATAAAAATGTACTCACAAAGTTAAAGAAGACTGACGTTCAGGAGTTTTCTGTCCTTACGTTTGCCTTTGGTTGATTTAATGTCCTGATTTAGGAATTTCAATGCTGCATATATTCTTAATGTCAGAAAAATGTCAATGATATTTCTGTTTAAAGAAGAGCAGCATTGAAACTGGAGTTCGTCTGCGCCATTCATGGAATTTATTAGTCGCAAACGTATTTTTCCTTGGTATAATACATTTGAAAATAGCTTCAGGAAAATACACAAATTTTGTGAATGCTCCTTCACGTAGGATGGTCAGCACTCCATATATCCCCTTTGTCTTGGCTAGGGCTTTCCATATAGAAAATAATTTCTTCTTATCTCCATCGGCATCTCTTGACTGTTCAATTAGAGGTTCGTAGCAACTGCAGTTAGGATGCCATTTAACTGCCTTTGCAATACAATATCCGGCAATATACAGCAGAATGTTGGTCAACGGTAGTGATGCCATAATGTCACTAATTCCCGTGACAATTTCCTGAGATGTTTCCGGGGGAACAGTGAAGTCTTCAACTTGTGATTTCGGTGCATTTCTTGGTTGCATCTGAGAAATGGTGGCCAGGATGCTGTCTGAGTCATCGATGCAGTTTGCAGTTTTCGGTGGCTTTAATGCAGCAGTGACGGAACACTTTCTAAATGCGTTGGCAAAATGGTCAGCTTCTGGGTTGTCACGGAAGCCTCCAGCCGATCGGATTACAGAAAACAGATTGTCCAAGCAATTCTGGTTGAGTCTATTCGTCAACAGATATTTAAGTCCCTTACTTGAAAGATCTTCCCATAACTCTAAGACACATGCGATCGACACTTTCCATCCGTTCAAAAAATATAGCTCGGATTTAGCACCAAGTGGCTTCATTTTCCCGATCCATGTCTTGCATTCCTTCAGAAAATCTATATGAACTGATCCAGTCGTTATAGCAGCTTTATGGGGCTTCAACTTACAAGCCATTTGTCTTGAATTGAATGAATCAAACAACATATCAAACTTTTGTTATGAACTCAGCTGTTGCTTTGGCTGCCGTGGGGAGGGCTCCAAGAGAAACGTAAGTGAACATTGCCGCTGCAACTGTTTGGCTTAGCACTTGTGTCGCCAGATAAACGCGCATTTTCGAAAAATTTGTCAGCACCATGTGTTTCGTCCCAATTTTGGGACACATCCGAATGGGCAACTGTGAATCACGGTCATAATAATTTTTGACATGACACCACTTGATTATGTCTTCCCCAATCTGGAAGTCATATTTCATAAAATTATTGCGAGTGCACTTGATGAGGTGAGGCGGTCGAACATGCAGAACACCTTCTGTCCTATTCTTGTGAATGATGGATTATCACATGAGATACCCATTTTTTTAAACAAAGATCTATTTGATGACCCCAAATCACATACAACACATTTAACCACACCTCCAGCAGATGACACTTTGTCTATAGCTTCGAACGGGAGCGTCCTCAAAATATCCGTGGGTGTGGTGCTACACGAAAAGAAATACGCTATTGGTTGTTTCCACTTCTGAACGAGACCTCTTACCATGAACACGGTCAGCTTCTCTTGCTGATTGTCCAAGTTGAGTTCCATAATCCTCCAATCCAATTATTCTGTCAGCATTTTTGTCATATTTTAAAGTTTCTTTATGCTCATTTCATCAAACACAATAGCACAGAATCTCTCTGTTTCGGACATTACATCAAACTTCTTTTTCAACACATCAAATAGGTGGTTAGGAAATCCAGCATGATCACCAGTGGACTGCAACCAACGATTCAAAGAGCGAACAGTCGGGAGAACAAATATTCTAGACATAAATCTGTATGCTTTGGGGCTCTGATAAAATAAGGAAAGTGCGAGAATCTTGTCTGAGTTATTCCATCGATGTCCCTTGTTCTTTCGACCTGACATTAGCAGTTGAGATTTTATGAAATTGAACGCACTGTCTGGTAGTATCTCATGGAGCTCTGCGGGGACTCTGTCTAGTCTGGATTTCTTGCTCAATTTTGTTGTCACCTTAATTTTTTACGGAGAAGATGTGAGCGAACACGTTCTCGATTCAGTAGTTGTCGAATCTTAGTTCCCTGCGGATATGGAACAACATCAATCTGATCTTGACCACTGATCTCAGCTGACGTAAGCTTCATTTTCTTTGTATCAACCTCATTGTGTCGCTGTATCATTCGGCGTTTTGGTGTTATATTTGGTGGTGGGTTCGGGACATTAAACACAGTCGGTAGAGCACTAGATATCAGCGATTTTTTTCTGAGCATTCATAAACATAGAGTCTTCAAAATGAGCTGCACACAGGCGTGAATTATTGTACAGGTGTTCGGGAGATTTCCCTTGGAGACTATCCAATCTGGAAAACTTCACCCAGGTATCGCACCTGAAAGACAAGAACATGCACAATTACATGAGATGTATCGTATATGATATGTGTCTGTGTTTATTCACGTTAATCACCAATTTAGAGCACACTACGCGTACATATTGTCTGTTAAGTTTTTCAAGTAATACTAATACAAATTCAGTGATATTACTTCAAAAAACATTCAAATAGGACGACAGCTCTAATTTCAGAGAATCGAAGAACAAATAGTACTCAGAAACGTATTATTTATGCCTTGAAGAAACATAATGGGTTATTATGACGTTTCCAACTCCTGTGTAGTTCTATCAATATGAGATAACTCGTTCCATTACTTTATTTAGGAGATAAATTCTGTCACATTAAATCAGAATCAGCACAATGACTGTTGTACATATATCTAGTTATAATTACCTCGCCTTCTCTTTTGGAAACCGGAAGAATGAGCACTCTCCACCATCACAGTCGTTTTCTTTCTTTGCATTATTGTACCTAGCGTTGAAGCAGTTGATGGCTGCACCGTGAGTTTTTGACTTTTTCGCGACATGTTCTGAATTTGCTTTTACAAAATCAGGCGGATTCATGTTGAACAAAATGATGTCTCTATGAAAACACCCAACCCGCCAGTATATTCTAGCATAAATGAGACGTGTTGTCAGTTTGTGATATATTTGTTCATGTAGACGCCATCATGCATTGGAGTTCTTAAATTTATTTTCACATTAAATTATAAGAACAAGCCAGTGGGTGGCAACATGTAAATGTTTAACTTAATTGAATGCCCAATATTTCCTGCCTAATCCTTGACATTTTTGTTATCAATTCATAAATAGTTCTGATATAACTGTTGAGTCCACCCACACATTTCCATTTTAACAGATTTTTATATTGAAACCATGCGTAGATCGTGCGGATCATGCCAACACTGGATAATGTCTCGATTATTTATTGTATACCTGTGGTTTTATGACTTGACACCCTTACTGTGTTAATTATTCTTGTTTTAAAATCAGGTTTAGATGGCATTTTGTATCAATTGGCCCCGTTATTCCAATACATTCACTGTAGAAGCTAACAGCAATTTACAGCACCGACCCTCTCAAGCGATAAATGCTTGATTACACACAAGGGCAGGAGTGGCTTATCCCGTTTACAAGAACACTGGTCCAAACTTTGTGTGAGCTCAATCCATATCCTTCATTTTCAATTGAAGCGGAATAACTCTATTTTCCTGGATATAAATAAGAAATGAGAATTTGTTCACGCTCACTGAAGCAAGCACATTTGAAGCAATGGACGCTAATACTGAGTCCTTACCTCCATAAATCTGATACACAAATACCATCCCGGGATATCTTACCATGCCATCGAAGTCACGGACAAGCAAACAAAGCCCTATTACTGGAAAGCAACCTCGCAAAAGACTTAAAACTTCAACAGGGAACTTAATTTCCGTGACTGGGAACCCATAATATCAGATTTTAAAAGTATGGTCATATTAGACAATACCCTGTCAACGAAAGATCGAGAAGGTTCAGACGAGGAAGTATTATGGTCAATCTCCAAAACTACCCGGTATTTTCCACGATACCTAGTACAAAATGTTCAACACAAACTCTGATTATACTTAGACACCAAGACTGCATGTATTCAAATGCGCCAAAAATCAAATTAATATAATTATACAACTGCTCAGTAATTTTATATCTACAAAATATTTCAATCAATGGAGCTATACACATGGAGCTGGAGGCGCTACTGGATCGAAACCTAAATATAAGAAAAACCCCATTATAAAGCAGAAGGGGTCAGGTTACAACGTTTTCAACTTTTCGGTGAACAAAGTCAAGGACCAGCCTATATCGCGCGGAAATTCGACAACAACTGTCTAAATTTCTAGTTCATGGAAGTAAGAGTACATTTTAATGAATGATTTTCGTCTCAAAGGTGATGACTTAGTGAATGACTATAATAATTATTGCTATCTAGATGTCGTCTGTCATTGTTTTGTGCAAAAATAGATGTATCGGTCCGCAAAGTATCATTCTTGTGGCAGTGCTATATCGCAGTGCTATCGTAGAGGGCGCTGCATGGAGTTTAACGTACGGTGTGCCCAGCCTAACCAATGTATATACCTCACCCCTGGTTGGCATATTACGAGAGGAGCGGATGTACGAAATTCGCCCAGTATACATGTGTTTTTTTTTTCTCTGCAAATTTTGTCTGAGATTCTTTTACTGCTGGCATAATGACATCGATGGTGATTCGTGATGCCCATGGTTCTGTGGATCCAGATGGCGGATTCAAACCCTCGGCGTACGATGTCAAAGATGTACCACAGAGGCATTCGGCACACGCTCGTCGAAATCTGTCATTTCAACTGAATTAGGCCACACATTCGGTCGAAGTGAGTTCCGATTGGCTCAGAGGTCGGCCCTCAAACTAGTTCAACAAATTAGACGATTCGGATTAAGATAAAATATTTTGTCATCACGAATGAGATTCAACCCATATCCACTGAAAAAGTTTGGATATTCTGTTTATTATATACTTTAGTTACTTGCCTATGGCCCCCAATGAATGTCAATACATCATAAATTTCACCAGTGGGATATCACTTATATCTCACTAGTGGGATATCACTTATATCTCACTGCTAAAACCTTATAATTCATGGGCAAGTTTATAATAAATTTTAATATTTGGACATTTACGATAAATGTCCAAATATTAAAATATATTTTAATCCGAATCGTCTAATTTGTTGGACTTCCTCAGACTAGTCCAAGTCTTCTTGTACTAAAACCAGCTAAGATATTGGGATGGCGATGCTGGTGTTTAGTCCAAGACCGCCCTATATGCTCGCTTATGACACGGCTTAAGCGTTAGTGACCCGCTCAAATAAAACCACAATTATATGAAATAAAATATCCCAATTGCGACAATAAACGGATATTTTCCGCAGAAGACATGCTATTTTATCTGAAACCCACATCAGTTGTGAATTTAAAACGGTAATTTAATGCGAAAAGAGACATTTACCTCAATGTTTACAATTTTTTAAAAGTATGCGAACTCGGTTGACCTCGCGAACTGTGTTCGGCATTTTCCGTTGAAAATATTCCGTAGATTTTGGACAACAACGCAAATTACGAAGAATTCTCCATTGTAATCGTAATTATGTGTGTCAATAAATAAAATAATAAATAGATTAATTAAACATTGAAGATATAAATGTAATACATTAAATAAATTACGGGGAATTACAACCCTCTCAAAGTTTAAAACAGTGTAAACACAACGAGTATTAGAATAAATAATATGGTGCTACATTTCCCACATTTGGTGGACTTCGGCGAAATTAAGATATATACTAAGCGAACAGAGCAATATACTGCTCTTGTTAAGCACACAAAAAATCAAACAAAATTTGTATAAATTTTTAACCTTAAGTTTGAAAAGTCCCACTAAAACGGAAGAACTATATTTCGAAACTGTGTGATTCGGTTCTCCGATTATTTTATCAACACAAAAGTCAAAATGCACATGGATGAAAATCACACGCATGGCAAGTCAGACACAAGAGTTCTAATTTGCTCCAATTTTGACAAGTTGCTTGCGAAAATTGTCAACAAAACTACCGTTCTGATCCTCCATTATGTCATTAAGTTTTTAGTGCGGGAATTGTTCTGAAAGCACATAGCTCAAATATTTTTCAAAATTTCTTCAAATTTGATTAATTCCTTCTGTCAAATTCTTAATTTAAATGTACACTGGGAATGACCTCGGTGATTAGAACACCATGGGAAGAAGAAACCCGCCGATCATCGCTCGATTTCGCCAGAACCAAACTTAGAAGATTTTCGTCAACGAAAATTCCATTGTTTACCGTAACGATTCTTCACTTCCGGTCGCCACCTAAAAATAAAAATACTCGGACTGAACTAATTCTCTGGATTACCGATGACACTCTGGGTAAGATCTAACCATTTATTCTTTGGGACAACATGTGTCATTCTGCGACTTATTCTAACATTATTGTCTTGCAAAGGCAAAGATCATGGACCTGATACCGGGATCTTTACTACTTTAGCCAATGTTGACAATACCGTCGTGATCGAAAATAACTGTTACTGTAATCATAATGTACTGCGAAAGGACTCCACTAGTCCCAACCACCGCGAGGATTGTAGTCATCATTCTCTCCTTGATGTATATAAGCGCCATCACCATCAACCGCGCATCAGACTGCGAAAACAACCCCGGACCCATTAAATTTCCATGTCAAACGTGTTACAAACCAGTGAAGAGTAACCAGAAAGCCATTGTGTGTGACATATGCGAACTGTGGCAACATAAAAAATGTATGGGAATGTCCGACACGGTGTTCAACAACCACGCAGCGAGTGACGACTCCTGGACATGCCACAACTGTGTAAATGTAAATGTTACTTCTACCACCGCGAGGATTGTAGTCATCATTCTCTCCTTGATGTATATAAGCGCCATCACCATCAACCGCGCATCAGACTGCGAAACCAACCCCGGACCCATTAAATTTCCATGTCAAACGTGTTACAAACCAGTGAAGAGTAACCAGAAAGCCATTGTGTGTGACATATGCGAACTGTGGCAACATAAAAAATGTATGAGAATGTCCGACACGGTGTTCAACAACCACGCAGCGAGTGACGACTCCTGGACATGCCACAACTGCGGAATGCCGAACTTTTCCACAACTTTCTTCAAGTCACTGATATCTGACTCTGAGAACATTCTACCATCTTCGTCAATTAGAAGTGTCGAAGATAACGACCTAAGTTCTGACAATTCATCCTTCTGCACGGCATCGGACCCAGGATCACCACTCATGGCATCATCACCATCAAGCCATACATACAATAAACCCAAGACGCACCTGAGGACTCTAGTCATCAACTTCCAGAGTCTACGGGCGAAGAAGTGTACCTTCTGGCAACTTCTTGACTCCACCGACCCCGATATAATAATTGGATGTGAAACGTGGCTCCGACCAAACGTAATAGGAAGTGAATTCTTACCACCCGGGTATAAGGTGTGCGGCCGTAAGGATCGTACAGACGGTTATGGAGGAGTCATCATCATTTCAAAGACCAACATGACAACTACCGAAGAATACGTATCAACAACCACGGAACTCACAGTAACATCAGTCGAGCTCCGTATAGGCAGTAAACCGCTAATAATCGGTGCCGTTTACAGACAACCAAACAACAACCGTGAACAAGCATCGCAGATACGCAGCGACATCGAAATGATATGTAACAAATACAGCGGCAGCCCAATCTGGATAGCAGGAGACTTCAATCTACCTGACGTATCATGGGAAACAGGTTCAATCAAAGGACGACGTTACAATCGGAAGGTAAACAACAACTTCATCACCACCGCCAACAACTGTGGCTTAGAACAAATTGTCGACTTCCCAACCAGATCAGATAACTTGCTGGACTTGTTTTTCACCAACCGTCCCTCGCTCATAACAAAGAATAAACCTCTGCCTGGACTCAGCGATCACTGCGTTGTTCTTGTGGATTCGGCAGTGGAAGCTCAAAGACAGCGTCCAGTGAAAAGGACGGTTCTCCTGTGGAACAAAGTAAACCTGGACAACTTGCGGGAAGCAACACGATCATTCTGTGACCAATTCACCATTGAATACAAAGTAGAAGACGACACCGACAAAACCTGGCACGAAATAAAAGCAGGATTCCTGAAAGTAATACACGAACACGTACCATCAAGAACTACAAGTGTCCGTTTCAACCAACCGTGGATCAGCAAGGACGTCATCAGGAAATCGAGGCAGAAAAAACGGGCATACAGGAAAGCAAAGTCATCCAACAAGAAGAAAGACTGGACGCGGTTTAAAAAGCTAAAACACCAGCTCCAAAAACAGTGCAAGGACACCTATTCCGCATATGTGAATAACATCGTCACCGATTCAAGCAACCCTAAGAAGCTCTGGTCATTTATAAAGAGCCAAAAGAAGGATAACACCGGGGTGGCACCACTGAAGAAGGACGGAATAGCCTACACAGATCCAAAACTTAGAGCAGCACTACTCAACGACCAGTTCAGCTCAGTTTTCACGGAGGAAGCAGACGGTCCGCTACCACAAGTGTCAAGCGTGGAATTTACACCAATGAACCCACTGGACATCTCAGTTAATGGAGTCGAAAAGCTACTGTCAAACGTCAAACCGAACAAGGCAACAGGACCCGACGACATACCAGCAAGGTTCCTCAAACTAACATCCGACATCATCGCCCCGGTAATCACCACCCTATACCAATCATCAGTGAACCAAAGCAAGGTACCAGGCGACTGGAACAAAGCTCTCATCACACCCATCTTCAAAAAAGGAGACCGGAGCAGCCCAAGTAATTATCGGCCAGTATCGCTCACCTCCATCCTATGTAGAAACCTGGAGCACATCATTCACAGTCACGTCATCTCCCACCTGGATTCCAACAACCTGCTTTCGGACGCGCAACACGGTTTTAGGAAAAAACGCTCATGCGAGACGCAGCTCATTACAGCCCTGGACGATCTGGCTAAAGGACTTAACAACAAAGAACAATATGACTGTGTTTTCCTCGACTTTGCCAAAGCGTTTGATAAAGTTCCCCACAGACGTTTATCAGCAAAACTAAAGAACTATGGTTTGACAGGAACAACTATAGCCTGGATAAACGACTTCCTTAATGGGCGTACCCAACAGGTGGCACTGGAAGGTCAAACATCGTCGCCTGCACCGGTACTCTCGGGAGTGCCCCAAGGAAAAGTTATGGGGCCGTTGTTGTTCCTGATCTTTATCAACGACTTACCGGACAATATTGACTCTACTGTAAAACTATTCGCAGATGATTGTCTTATCTACAGGAAAATCTCACAACCATCAGACCAACAGACGCTACTAGATGACATCAACAAACTTCAAAAATGGGACTGTACGTGGCAAATGGAATTCCACCCTAAAAAGTGCCAAGTACTACAAGTAACATCAAAAAGGAAACCATTAAAACCCACATACGTCATCCACGACCACCAACTGGACGTTGTAGATAAAGTGAAGTACCTCGGACTAACGATTAACGGCAAGCTCAACTGGAACAACCACATCGACCAGATGGTGCAGAAAGCTAACAACAGTCTGGCCTTTCTTCGTCGAAACATCAACGAATGCCCAAAAGATGTCAAAAAACAATGCTTCACAACACTGGTCAGACCACAGTTGGAGTACGCGTCACCAGTTTGGAACCCCCTAACCAAACGCAACATCAACCAAATCGAAATGGTGCAACGAAGGGGAGCCCGATTTGTAAACAACACCTACAGCTGGAAGCAGCGAGTAACACCAATGCTGAAAGAGCTAGAGTGGGAACCTCTGGAAACCCGAAGAAAAAAGACCGACTTGACCATCTTCCATCGGATAGTGCATGGGACAATTGCGATACCATCCAGCAAACACCTGCACGCGGCAACGGTCATCACGAGAGGAAACCAGAGGAAGTACCTTCTACCTCACAACACAACCGACGCATACCGACAGGCATTCTTCCCAAGAAACATCCGGGACTGGAATGACCTGCCAGAAGGAGTGGCTTATTGGGACGACATGGACATCTTCCAGGAGATGGTTTCCAGATTCGCCGTCACCACCATCTGAGGCAACCCCCTCTCAATGTACATATGATTTTAACCTTTTAACCGACTTTTAATCTGCTAACGAGTATGCCGGTGCGACATTACGCTTTCCAGTGGAATGCACCTATAAAGAAGAAGAAGAAGAAGAAGAAGAAGAAGAAGAAAACTGGACTTTCGGGCGATCGGTTTTCGCCATTTTTGTTCGGAAAACCCGCGCTATATATAGAAACGGAAAGTAGAATTCCCAGAACAATCAGCGGATTATGCCGAACTTATTCGGACCACTTCGGCTTTCGGTTAAAACGTAAACAAACAGAGAAACAAATCGATGTTTGTGGCAATCAACCGGAATATTCTATGTGTAATTTAACATTAAAGTTAGATTATTATACACCATTATGACCATAATATGTAAGCCTTTCCGATGTATATAGCATCATGTATTGATTTGCTAGGTAAATCGAGTAAAATACACCACAAATTCCCGCCACAGATCGTGGGCGTAACTCGTGTGATAGGATTGGTATACAAGCGGGCTTGGACTAAACACCAGCATCGCCATCCCAATATCTTAGCTGGTTTTAGTACAAGAAGACTTGGACTACCTCAGACCAACTGCATTCATTAGCTATCCACTACTCTAAATACAAACAAATTCTCACACAATCTTTTAAACCACTAGAGCAACATTAAAAAACCTGCACTTAACGTCAACACAACTTTTACCTACACATTTGAATCATATACAATTATCTCACAAATCAAGACGAGGTTTTATATTTATATGGGGTGCTCCTCATAAATAAAAGAGGGATATATCTAGCACAGAACAGAACGGAATGGTTCCGTTGACTGTTACGTATCCCGCTCCACATCCGTAATATTAGAAGCAAAGCGTAATGAACACCTTCGGTGATCACTTCCTGGTATTTTTCACCTGTATTGATTGCTGAAGCTGGATGCGAAATTTGAAGTAGCCTAGCTTTCTAAAACTTTATTATAACCTGTTAAAAATATTGATGAATAGTTGACATAATGTTAATTTGAACTGTAATGAACGGAATGCCAGAAAATCGAAGATCACAGCGCATTGATTGGACAACGAGATTCCAACTTCATGGAATTTTGTTGAAAAAACCTTTGGGATTGTCATCTGGCAGGTGGCAAAAGAGGTTAGTTGTTCAATTTATTTGCAAAATAAGAATGAAGTTAATTTTATGAAATCACACTCTATTAGAATACATGTATATCGTGAATGTGGTTGTTCTCCAATGAATCGCCAGCAGAATGGAGAGTGAGAGAATCGGAGTCGGAGGGTATCAATCAATGGCATCATACGAAGTCGACCCATGCGAAGTCGACCCCATATGAATAAGGCCCCACGTGATTTAGACCCCAGAGATGTCGGCCACATGAATTACAGAAATATTGTTTAAAATCAATCATTCTTGATTCATTTATGGATATCAATATGAAAAAATACAACAAAACACAATATTTAAAATAATATCATAATAATATATCATTAGTACATTACCACTTTAGAGGGCATTCTTTAGTATATTAACAGTATTTTACCTACACCATAAGATTCCATAAATTTGAGGCGAAGTTGACCGGAAGTGGGCAGCTGGTGTTAATGAAGCTTTGTTTTCATTAAAGCCTGCTGGACTATCTGCTTCTGGTTAAGTCATAGATCATGTGATCACACGAGGACAGAGTGGTAATAACAGTTATAACATGATTTTGTCCTCGGGCCTACATGTATTAGCGGCCCTCGACTGCGTCTCATGCCTCTAATAGGCCCTCAGGCTGTTAATCATCTCTGTCAGGCTGTTAATAAAGCATAACACACTCAAAAATTATTGGTATATTAACAATAAATTTATAAACTTAAACAGCGTCTCTGTCCTTGTCAGAGAAAGAATGACTGGACATGGACCAATACTCAGTCATAAAACATTTTGAATCTTTCTTCCAACTTATTTCCATGGCGATTAGTTGAATCATAGAGTTAATAGCAGTATTTTATCAGATCCGGCAGTATCTCGATGTGCACAACACCCCCTGCACCCCTTAACCCTTTCATGAGGGGAGCTCTGGTGGTGCAGCATTAAAGATCCTGTTCCACTGTATTCTCTTAGATGTGTATACCGCTATACTTAAAGTAATTGACCACCAATAACGTGGTGTCACCCCGTTAATACCGCGGTACTATACCGCGGTATCCTCCAATACCGTGGTACTGATACCGCTTGTTAATGCGAGTATGTGGGAGTAAATACCTCCCCTCAAAGAGTTCCATGAAAATCACCGCGGTATTCAAAAAAATTAATGCAGTGCCCGCTAAAAGACCGCGGTATTCAAAAAAATTAATGCGGTGCCCGCTAAAAGACTGTGGTATCATTATCGCCCAATACCATAACTCCACCGCCGTGACCATCTCGATACCGTTACCGTTTATTACCGGTATCACCGCGGTCATGACCGGGGTATCACCCCGTTTTTCTGGTCAATTACTTTGAGAATAACGGTATATGTGAGTCTCCCCTACGAGCGGTCTCTCTGGTATCTCAGAAATAATGTAACACTTGTAACACATTGTAACATGTCGCTACACTGAACACGGTAGAAAAAAATAGGCTGCGGTTTTCTACTGGGACTTTAAATCATTTGTAACATTTGTAACATTTGTAACACCCGTCTACGAGCGGTCTCTCTGGTATCTCAGAAATAATGTAACACTTGTAACACATTGTAACATGTCGCTACACTGAACACGGTAGAAAAAAATAGGCTGCGGTTTTCTACTGGGACATTAAATCATTTGTAACACTTGTAACACTTGTAACACTGTTACAAAATGCCTAGTGGAGGAAAAATGTACCGGATTCATGCAATATATGAGGGAGAATGCACTGGCTTACAATGTCAAGGTAAATATTGTTAGGACAATGTATTCTATTAATATATATGGGAGACTCAGATATATAACAGAATGCACAGGGTTTTTGCAGAATCTGAGGAAGCTCCAGTGATGGAGTTATTATATGTGATATAATGTTCACGCCGTGACGCGCCGTCATGTACCTACGGATATGCTCAAACCTTAGTAAATTGCAGTTTCTGGTGTGCATTGGATGAAGTAAGTTGCCTACCAAAATATTAGTATGATTATTGAGTGATTTTGGAAAAATAAAGAAAAAACCCTTAATTTTGTCCACACCACGACATTGTCAACACTGCAATATTTACCCAAAATGCAATGCAATTTACGTTGGGCCACTGTGCGGAAGAGCATCATTAAATTCACTCTCTGGGGACCTCATTCTGCAAATGACAGACGTACTATTTGCAGGCTTGAACACTGCTTGAACTACATTGTACCTGTAACAGCACACAACTAACATTCTGTTAACATTCTTGAAGTGTATTGCTCTCAATACTAGTTCAGATCATGTACTTTTTATGGCAGTTATTCATTTCCAATCAATTTATATGCATTGTACTTGTTAAGAACACTCTTCCCAAAATTTTGCTTTAAAAATATGATCAAAGTCTTTTTATTGTTATATAATATGCATGATGTACCGGTAGTCTTCAAGTGGTGTGCTAGCATAACAATCAGTAGTTTTCTGTACAGGTCCATCTAAACTTTCCATATCTGGAGATATGGTAGGCTACATGTATGTGTGGAAACCCGTTAATAATACTGGTACCAGTTGTAGTGATTATAACTATTCTGGTAACCTACATACCCCGCTGGTCAAAACAAGTTTCCATTGGCACCGCGGTGTATTTGCCGTTTGGCCGTGGTGTCAGAGTTTGTAACTGCAGTCGAGCACCGTGGCCGAGCGGCAAGTACACCGCGGCCGAACGGCATGTACACCGTGGTTCGATTTCTGGTTTGTATCGTCTTTTTTCAGTTTAATGAACGTACACTGCGGCAACTACACAATGACCGAATGGCGAGTACACCGCGGCCCAACTGTAGTTAGCCGGTGGAGCCGCGGTGTAGTTGCATTTCGGCCGCGGTGGCAACGCTAACCGCACCGCGGTTAAGTGGACACTTGTTTTGTCCAGCAGGGTACATGTATCGGTTACCTACTAGTACCTGTACATGTAAACACAAACCAGGTGAACGAAAAATAGGTTACAGATAATTCTGAAATCTGCAGGCCTGAAAAACGATCGTTTCTGTGTAAAGTGAAATAACTTCCCATCTATTCCCAACCACTTGCTTGGAAACCACACAAAATGACAGCCATGTCCCATTACATAATTTGCAAACTAGTTGATCTAAAATAAAAGAAATATTTGCAGAATCCTGATCAGGATGACACAAGAAATGATTACAGTAATACCCTAAATAATCGACTCCTTAACCACAGCAGAATTATGGGTAACTTTTCAGGATTTAGTCAGAAATATGGCTTGTCATTCACCGGAAAGCTCTCGGGGAGAGCTTTCTGATGAATGGCAACAAGCCATATTTCCGACTAAATCCTGAAAAGTTACCCATAATTCTGCTGTGGTTAAGGAGTCGATTATTTAGGGCATTACTGTATATACACAATCCACATGGGGTATCTACCGTATCTTCACAACATGTCGTCATTAAATTTGTAATTCTAATGGAATTCGTCACATGCCCAATGTCTCAAAGTAAAAAACTCCCCACTATTCTCAGAACTACAGTAGAGTGGTTCCTAATTCAGTCTCTTCGGATCCCAATTCACGACAGATAAAAATTAATCCTTTTGGATTGAGCCCACTCATATTTTTTGCTGAGATACCTGTCAATCTTTTATATCATTTATGTCACCCCAGAAGCCAGTTCGGACATTTTCCGTTGAACCAGAATGAACAGCATCTCTTTGATATTAACTTCCGGAACATTGGTTGTGATTCCACCAATCTGCTTTGCTTTATGACCTTGGCCTGATGTGCGATATGGATGTTTATCTGTACACTTATAGTTTAAGGGCAGAACCCAGTCAGGTTGTAATTCTCAAACACGCAAGCCATACAACTAAACTGTCATGCCAACTGCACATCGGCAGCCAAATAAATATTTGTCAACCAAATATTTTTATATGTTTCTTGAGATGGCCCAATGTCCCTATCATCCATGACCGAAATCGCCTATCTATCCACATGACCATGTGCTATGGTACATTCGTCATCCTGAAGTGGTCCAGGGCTTGTATAGTAGACCTGAATACCAACGTTCATTAATAAAAATCTATAGGTTAGGACCTTTGCCATTAGGGAGGAGTTTGTGACACCAATCTTTATTCGATGAAAGATTAATATTATCATAAGTTTAACAATGGGACCACTGAGGAGGGAAACCACATCTCCCGTCTAAACCTAATATCAACTCCTCTAAGGAGGGAATCCACATTTCCCATCTTGACCCCAGTACCAACTCCAGATCCCACCATCAAAACCACATGGCCAAGGCATTACAGCATGATCATTCACTTTCACATCTCAATCAAACAAAAGGTGCACATCTGGAGACGTTACCATGCAGCAGTTTCTCCATTCCGTCAAACCCACCATATTGGTGACACATAGCGGCACATTCAGCCTGGACACAGCTCTCGTTTCCCTGCATATCGAGTCTATACAGCTTTAGTTGGCACCCACTATGAGACCTACAGTAATGCCCTAAGTAATCGACTCTTTAACCCTTTACCCAACAGAACGGCGCTGTGCCAATGCATTCTCTTATATATGCGAGTCGACCATAGGTCGCCTCGCATATATAAGAGAATGCATTGGCTTAACACATATTAAAAATGATAATATTGTCAAAGAATGTAGAAAAAAATTATAAAATTGTTAAAGAATGTAAAAAAAATTGGTAAAAAGTGTTAAAAAAAAGAATTTTTTTTAGGCCAATGCATTCTCTTATATATGCGAGGCGACCTATGGTCGACTCGCATATATAAAAGAATGCATTGGCACAGGGCATAACTGTAACCATCACAAAGTAGTCAATGGACTGGTTCCAATGATATCCATATTTGTATGGTTTTATTGAGACAGACCGAAGATATTTTAGGCTGTTGAAGCTTTATTTGGGCGTTTTTGGCCATTTTGTTGGATAAAGGGTTAACTACAGCAGAATTATGGGTAACTTTTCAGGATTTAGTCGGAAATATGGCTTGTTGCCATTCATTGGAAAGCTCTCCCCGAGTTATGGAGTCGATTACATAGGGCATTACTGTATGAACATTGTCGATATAGCTCTCCTATACGGCCTGTCAACCAAGTGGTATAATTCTGCTGTGTATTCACAATAAACTCTCTGCACATGTCAGGTAGAAATAGCATTACAAGGGTTTAACATGTTATGGCTTGCCCATGGGATTGAGTGCCTGCCATCTACAGTAATGCCCTAAGTAATCGACTCTTTAACTACAGCAGAATTATGGGTAACTTTTCAGGATTTAGTCGGAAATATAGCTTGTTGCCATTCATCGGAAAGCTCTCGGCTCTCTTATTTTTCTATTTTTCGGTGAACGTTTAATTGTATTATGTTGTGACCTCATAAAACATGGAATATTTAATTCACGTGCAGGGCTGGGTGCCAGGCAAGTACTAGTACTGCCAGTTGCAAGAAATGGTTTCTGATCCACGGGTACCCACCAATTCTAAAAGCACCCGTATTTACCTTTTTACCTAAAGGCTAAAAATGTGCTTTAAAACCAAGAGCGGTTTATAATATGATATCAGCTATTTCAATATACATGTACACATGATTTTGAATGTGTACCCCATAGGGCGTATCAATCAGGAAGTTCACTGTGAATGAAGTATTTAGAGAAATTTGATATGGTTGGTTGGGCTAGACTTGTATTTGACTAGCCATTTGTGAAATGTAAATGCAGACCAAAAAGCATGTGATTCTTAAGGCAAGTACAACTAGGAAGTCACAATATTTGAACTGATTATATCTGTCAACAATATCGTTAAAAGCATAAACGATATGTCATGCGTTGAAATATTGTGTCTGTCATTTGCAGAATGAGGTCTCCAGAGGGTGAATTTAGTGATGTTATCCTGCACGGTGGGCTAGCATCACCAAATTCACCCTCTGGGAACCTCATTCTGCTGAGGCTTAAATGGCTATGGGAGATCTAGGATCAGTTTGAAGTTCCCCAGTTGAATTTGGTGATGCTCACTCATTTGTCACCTCTATTATGCATTTTATCTTCTGAAAATTAGGGGATATAGAAACTGAACAGAAGGGAAAAACTAACTAAAAACTATGTTAATTTTAGACTATAGATACTTCCCAGAAGATGAGGCCTAAGCAGAATGAGGTCCCCAGAGGGTGAATTTATGATGTAGCTCGCTGTGCGTGGTAGCGTCACTAAATTCACCATCTGGGGACCTCATTCTTCAAATGACAGACACACTATATCCAGGCTTGGATAGGATAGGTTGGAGATTAATATTTGAACATGAAAACATCTTGTACCGGTACATGTATATGATATGAAATTTATTCTGCTATAATTAGAGTACATGTACATGTATCTATCAATAATTGCTGAATGCTGATAACTGTCAATGAAATCTGGTATCAAACTAAACAGATACTGGTATTGCTACTGGTTATTATAATCTGGTATCAAATTAAAGTGATATGAAACACTCCGCTGAGGTGCTCGGAACAGAATAACACAGAATCATACCAAAATAACTTATTTTTTCTTACTGTTGATTTCAAAGTTGACAGAAAAACAGCATCATTGTTATAAACGAATTACATGCATGTGATTATTGTTAGTGGAATCGTTGCCGTGATGTTGATGCCCAATAATGCGTCCCGAATAAAGTAGTAAATATTTACTTTTGTGTGTAATTCAAACATTGTGTTCTCGGAAAGGGTATTGTCGATTTGGTTATAATTTTTGATAATCTTCTATGATTGCTACATTTTTCCAGTTGAGATATTGCTTGTATATTAACTTATCGGTTTTATTTACTAAAGTAAGTCCATAATATGTCTTTAAATAGATACCGGCATTGCTATTATTATACCCCCTTTTTGAAATAAAGGTATACATGTACTTGCCATGTGTCCATCCGTATGTACATGTATGTCTGTCAGTCCGATGTCTGTTCATGTCATAACTTGAACAGTAGTGCTTGGATCTCAATGATATTTGGTATGGATGTTTACTACTATGAGGACATTTAATAGAGGGTTCCATTGTTTTGTTCGGATTTTCCATTCCAAAATATTCATCTTTGTTTATCTGGTAATGTTGACTTTTTGATCCGTCTGATATTTGTTCATGTCATAACTTCAACATTTGTGCTCGGATCTCAATGAAATTTGGTATGGATGTTCACTACTACATGTATGAGCCTATGAGGACATTCAATAGAGGGTTCAATCGTTTTGTTTGTGTTTTCTATTCTAAAGTTATTCATCTTTGTTTATCTGGAAATATTGGCTTTTTGGTCCATCCGATGTCTGTTCAGGCCATAACTTGAACAGTAATGCTCAGATCTCAATGGAATTTGGTATGGATGTTCAAAACCATGTGAAGACATTCTTTGGCCTGTTTGCCCAAAGGTCGGGAAAGGGGATGGTGAGGCATTCCTGCAAACTCCCCATGTCCTCACATTCCCAAACTCCCCATGTCCCCACATTCCCAGATAAGTCACTCCCCCTCCCCCAAACCCCCATGTCATCATGATGCCATGCATGAACTGCTTCTGGTAGCCTTGAGCAATCCAGCAATATCACTGCTAGAAATTTCTCCGAGTTAGCCCTGTTAACAGATATACATTATACGATCAGTATTACAGACTATAAACTTATATGTTTTACGTTTAGTATCAAGCATATGTTTTTTGTCACACATACAGCTATATTCATAGTATAATTTGTCAAATAATTACTCGGGTCCTGCAGGCTTACCTCCAGGCAAAGTGAATTATTTAGTGGATTTTCCTCAATTAATTTTCAATTAAGATGTGTCATGGTTGGTAACCACATTCAAACCGTTTATATTGTGACAAACTGACTGCGACCGATTGTGACATTTTGGGGATAAAACGCTAATGTCACACACTGTTTAATTAAGCAATTGGCCTGATATCAGGTACAATCTAACTCCTTGGGCATGTGTACCTTCTTTTCTGTTTTAGCAAGATGTTAAATGAATTGTTAGAATTGCTAGTATTTCAATGGTTTGTTTATACCTGTAAACTGTTAATCTATAACAAACTCATTCATTAAAGGCAAGCCTTGAAATAGTGTGTCTGTCATTTGCAGAATGAGGTCCCCAGAGGGTGAATTTAGTGATGCTACCCCGCATAGCGGGCTAGCATCACCAAATTCACCCTCTGGGGACCTCATTCTGCTTACACCTCAGCATAATGAGGTTCCCAGAAGGTGAATTTGGTGATGCTAGCCCGCTATACGGGGTAGCATCACTAAATTCACCCTCTGGGGACCTCATTCTGCAAATGACAGACACCCTATTTCAAGGCTTGATTAAAGGTAACACATAAATCCCCCATGGTGCTGTGAAGCTTGCTTTTGTTACAATGGGGAATTGGTGCTTTCTCAGTGCATAACATTTTGAGATTTACCTTAGCCTACACACAGTTACCTGGTTTGTTTTTGGTTAACCCTTTGTCAGGCAGAACAACATTTATGTTGGCAAACGTACAGTAATGCCCTAAATAATCGACTCCTTAATCACAGCAGTATTATGGGTAATTTTTCAGGATTTAGTCGGAAATATGGCTTGTTGGCATTCATCGGAAAGCTCTCACTGAGAGCTTTTCCGATGCTCTCACTGAGAGCTTTCCGATGAATGGCAACAAGCCATATTTCCGACTAAATCCTGAAAAATTACCCATAATTCTGCTGTGATTAAGGAGTCGATTATTTAGGGCTGTGGGTGGAATGACATTTATGTTGTTTACGATAGTTCTGGGGTAATGTTATGTTATTGTGCAATAACTTTGAAAAATTGTCTCCTAAATCAGCCTAAATGGGAACTTTTCATATATATTATTGATTCGTGCTTTTAATAATGTTGTTTGTATGATATTTTTCTTACAATAGGCTAATGTTACAATATTACTCAGTTTATTCAGGTTTATTGGCAAAAATATATTCACCCATCATGCATGGATATGACATCATATGTGACATACTCTGTCATCAAAGTGCTAACATATTGTTTGGTCATGCAGGAAAAAACAGGTAACCCAATATTTTGGGCCTTGCCCTACAGAACTTGAACAACATTTTAACTGGCTCTTCAGCAATTTTTTTTTGGTCGGTGATGTCTGCTAGCAACTCATTTAACCCTTTACCCAACAAACCGGCCAAAACCGGCCAAATAAAGCTTCAACAGCCTAAAATATCTTCGGTCTGTCTCAATAGAACCATACAAATATGGATATCATTGGATCCGGCTCCTTGACCACATTGTGATAGTTACAGTTATGCCCTGTGCCAATGCATTCTCTTATATATGCGAGTCGACCATAGGTCGCCTCGCATATATAAGAGAATGCATTGGCCTAAAGAAATATTTTTTTAACACTTTTTACTATTTTTTCTTACATTCTTTAACAATTTTAGAATTTTTAATGATATAAGCCAATGCATTCTCTTATATATGCGAGGCGACCTATGGTCGACTCGCATATATAAGAGAATGCATTGGCAAAGGGCCCTTCTGTTGGGTAAAGGGTTAAAGTGTATTCCACAATACTACCAATAATAAGCTCCTTTTAGATTTGCATGCTTAAATGAATAAAATAGTTGATGACCATGTCCATGTATCACTAATTGAGCAGGTATTAACCCTTTACCCAACAGAAGGGCCCTGTGCCAATGCATTCTCTTATATATGCGAGTCGACCATAGGTCGCCTCGCATATATAAGAGAATGCATTGGCTTAACACATTAAAAATTATAAAATTGTGAAAGAATGTAAGAAAAAATGGTAAAAAGTGTTAAAAAAATATTTTTTTTAGGCCAATGCATTCTCTTATATATGCGAGGCGACCTATGGTCGACTCGCATATATAAGAGAATGCATTGGCACAGGGCATAACTGTAACTATCACAATGTGGTCAAGGAGCCGATTCCAATGATATCCATATTTGTATGGTTTTTAGCTCACCTGAGACAAAGTCTCCGGTGGAGCTATAGTCATCACTCCTCGTCCGTCGTCCGTCCGTCTGTCCGTCTGTCCGTCTGTCCGTCAACTTTTTAAAAAACATCTTCTCCTCTTAAACCATCATACCGAATTGGTTCATATTTGGTGTGTATGTTCCCTAGGTGACTCTCATTCAGATTTGTTCAAATGAGGTCACTGGGTCAAATAGTTGCGAAACAAGGGCCATAACTCTATTCCTCCATAGTAATTCTTACAACAACTTCTTGTCCATAACCATTGGGCCAATTTAGCTAATATTTGGTATGGAGAGTCCTTGGGTGACTGGTGTTTAGATTTGTTCAAATGAGGTCACCTGGTCAATTAGTTGAGAAACCAGGGCCATAACTCATAGTGATTCTTACAATGACTTCTTCTAAAAAAATATTTGGCCGATTTAGCTTATATTTGGTACAGAGATACCTTGGGTGACTGGGGTTCAGATTTGTTCAAATGGGGTCACTGGGTCAAATAGGGGCAGAGCCAGGGACATAACTTTAAAAACAAAAAATTTAATTTTTGCATTTTTACCTTTAATTTTTGTTTAGGACACATCACAGCCTCATATTTCTTACCTAGATTTTTCTTAGCATGTGCTTCATCTGTATGGATTTTGGTATTGTTTATTTAACCCCTTCCACTCTTGTTTTGATATAGAATTCATCCAAGACAGGATTACTCAAACATTTTTCATCTGATCAACACCAAATTTGGTGTATGAATTTTTGACACTTATATACAGATCAAGTTAAAATATGGGTTTGATCCGATATATTTTAACAGAGTTATGGACCTTTATAATTCACACCCCTTTGCTATGCACTATTAATTTTTAAGAGGACACTCAAGCCTGTATTATTGAAAAAGCCAATTTATCATAGTGTGGTCACCCGATCCTCTTGCTGAATACTGCTTGCTTCAGACCAGTTTACCATCTGTCATTACAAGACATATATATCTGTAAAGGTACAGGTAATTAATTATATAAACTGGCCAGATGACATGTATTATTCTAATCTAAACATATCTGTAGCAATTTAACAACAAACTGGTGCTTCCATTCAATGTTAGGTGATGACTGACATTCAATGATACTGTGAATGGCTTTGATTTCTTCAAGTCTGGAAATAGTGTGTCTGACATTTACATAGTGAGGTCCCCAGATGGTGAATTTAGTGTTGCTACCCCATACAGCATGCTAGCATCACCAAATACACCCGCCAGGGACCTAATTCTGCTTAGTCCTCATCTTCTGGGAAGTATCCTAAGTATCAAATTGACAGTTTGATTTAGTCACTTTTTCCACCTGTTCAGTTTCAATGTCCCCCTAATTTGCAGAAGATAAAATGCATAATTGAGGTGCTCAACGGGTGTGTATCACCAACTTCAACTGTAGGACTTCATTGATTTAGTAACTTTTTTCCACCTGTTCAGTTTCAATGTCCCCCTAATTTGCAGAAGATAAAATGCATAATTGAGGTGCTCAATGGGTGTGTATCACCAACTTCAACTGTAGGACTTCAATCTGTTCCTTGGTTTTATTGGCCATTGAGGCCTAATCAGATTGAGGATGAATTTGGTGATGCTAGCCTGCCTTACAGAATATTGTCATTAAATCCACATTTTTGGGACCTAATTCTGCAAATGTCAGACATACTAAATTCAGGTTTGGCCATTTCATATTATTGTTTTAATCACCAATTATCCAGATGAAATCATACGACTAATATTCAAAGAAAAATGGGGGGGGGGGGGGTATATATTGGATTAAATTTGTCTTCTATCTGGCATTTGCAGAATGAGGTCCCCAGAGGGTGAATTTAGGTATGCTACCCTGCACAGCAGTCTAGCATCACCAAATACACTAGCCAGGGTCCTCATTCTGCTTAGGCCTCATCTTCTGGGAAGTATATAGGCACTTAAATTGACATTTTTACTTACTTTAGCCCTTCTGTTTAGTTTCTATATCCCCTAATTTGTGAATATAAAATGCATAATTGAGGTGCCCAATGGGTGCACATCACCAACTTTAACTGGAGAACTTCAATCTAATGCTATGTCTCCCATAGCAGTTGAGGCCTACACAGAATGAGGTCCCCAGAGGGTGAATTTGGTGATGCTAGCCCGCATTGCAGGATTGTGTCATTAAAGTCACCCTTTGGGGACCTCATTCTGCAAATGTCAGCCCTCCAGATACATATTAAAGACCAAATGGGTTTATATATTTAGGTGTGGATGTCCCCCAGGTGACTCACATTCAGATTTGTTCAAATGAGTTCATCAGGTCAAATAGGTGAGAAGTCAGGGCCATAACTCTTTCCTTCCATAGTAATTCTTAAAACAATTTCTTCTCCAGAACCATCTGGACTATTTAGATTATGTTTGGTATGGATGGTCCTTCGGTGACTGGGGTTTAGATTTTTTCAGATTTGGGGTCATTTTAGGAAAATCAGTTCAGTTCAACTCTTAAAATCTAATGTCTGAAATTACCAAATGAATGGATCTCATAGATGGGGATTCACGTTTGTTCAAATAGGGGCGGAGATAAGAGATTTAATTACCAACCAGCCACCCTACACGTGCTCCGGTGGAGCTATAGTCGTCACTCCTCGTCCGTCCATCGTCTGTCCGTCCATCCGTCCGACAACAATTATTTGAACATCTTCTCCTCTGGAACCATAAGACCAAATGGGTTCATATTTGGTGTGGATGTTCCCTAGGTGATTCTCATTCAGATTTGTTCAAATGCGGTCACTGGGTCAAATAGTTGCGAAGCCAGGGCCATAACTCTTTCCCACCATAGTAATTCTTTTAAACATCTTCAGAACAATAAGACCGAATGGTTTCATATTTGGTGTGGATGTTCCCTAGGTGACTCACATTCAGATTTGTTCAAATGATTTCACTTGAAATAGTTGCGAAGCCAGGGCCATAACTCTTTCCCTCCATAGTATTCTTAAAGTGACTTCTTCTCAAATACCATCAGGCTATATGGGTTCATTTTTGGTATGAAGGATCCTTGGGTGACTGGGGTTCAGATTTGTTCAAATCAGGTCACTGGGTCAAATGTGGGCGGGGCCAGGGACATAACTCCAAATTTTTTGTTTTAGATTTAACTCTTTAGATATCTACTTCTTTTAAAGTGATTATGAAAAGTTCTGACTGTTGTGGTCTCCAGAGTCCCAGTCTTATCAGTCTTTGCAGTCTGGTGAGCGACCCCACAGTCATTGACTGTCTTGTATTGAGACAGACCCAAGATATTTTAGGCTGTTAAAGCTTTATTTGGCCGGTTTTGGCCGGTTTGTTGGGTAAAGGGTTAATGTTTGGCCAGCTTAGAGATGTTAACCCATCCATCGTTTGCATGACTTTTAATTTGCATAACATGTACTATTATATGAACGAAGTTCACGAACTGATTGTTTGCCTGAAATATTATGCACTGCTTTCTACCAGAATCTATATATTGCTTAAACTTCCCCCTCCCTGCTTGCTTATACTAGTAAGTCGCCAGAAATTCAACAAAGTGACAATGCCAATCACATCACAGCTAAACACAAGTGCTTTGCTCATGCAGAGATGTTCAAAAGACTGCATGTATGGCATGGGTCAACATAAGTGCAACTTTACAAAATGACACAAAATGTGAGAAGTATTAAGTGCCTTTTCTTGAGATTGTTTGAACTTAAAGTGTATAACTTCCTTGTGTCCCTCTTATATAGACGTTCATTAAAGTGTATAACTTCCTTGTGTCCCTGTTATATTGACGTTCATTAATACATGTACGTTCAAGTTCAATGCAGATATTATTTGAATGGTGATTTTTATGATAGTTTTTCTGAGTCACATGCACTGAAGTCATTACAAACAATAGTATTAAATAAACTGGCTATTAGATGTGGAATCTGTTTATGTTCTGTTTATGGATCTATTTATGGCACCAGACCACATCCAGTTACCGCAACATAAAAACAAATTTGACATATATATAGACATACCGTACATGTGTATTGCCTATTACAGGGGAGATTCACGTTTTGCATAAATCCAGCCAAAAATAGCAACAGATTTTCAACAAAGAATTTCTCTGGATCTATTTGGCAAAAAATCTTGAATTGAACATATCATCGTCTTCATTGGATGTAGAATCTGAGCATTAAGGGACAACAAAAACAATGGATTTTAATACATTTGAGAGGTTGAACATTTTATTTTATTTTTTGCCCCAAAGAAATTCAAGTGTGGGAAGGGGGGATGATCTACATGTACATGTAGGTAATTTTCAAGGAAAATTCTCCGAACTTTAACTATTGCCTCTGCCACAGAAAAAACATGCTTCATTGTCACCAATGATAGCTTTTCAGAGTCACATAGTCATATCAAACAATGAGAGTAATTGGCCATTAGATGTTGAGGTAAAACAAATTCAGGTCGGTTGAAAGGTGGGGGAGGGGGTGGGTGGATGCAGAACTTTGGAAATTCCAATTTCGACTCTCGCGCAATGGAGGCCTCCAGCAGTGACATTGCATGTGGTTCTGTTTATGGATCTATTTATGGCACCACATCACATCCAGTTACAACAACATAAAGACAAATTTGACATACTAGTATATATAGACATACCATACATGTGCAATGCCTATAAACAATGTTATTTTGTAATTGAAAATATTAACACCATAATTATTGCTGTAACTCTAAATGATAATTAAAGACTGTATGAAATAAATTAAATGGATAGAAATTCCATATAAAACAAGGTATTAATTGTCTTTCCATTGGAACTCATTTCTTCAAGTATCTTATTTCGATCTCTAATGAGTCACAATTCTATACAAAATTTATTAACCGAGTGTTAATAAAATTTGTATAGAATTGTGATGAATTTGAGATCCATTTTATCACATAATAAAATTTTAGCAAGGAGAACACGATCTTGAAATGGCTGAGGTAAAAAAAAAAAATTATTTGATTTCCTTTTCACAACCAAAGAGGAAATATAAAGACACCTTTAAGAAAAAATATAGTTCCATTTTAAATGTGTCTTTTCATGTTGTCAAAATTGTTCAACCACCATTGGTGGTCCTCGTAGATAAGCCCACCCCCATTTTTGAGCATTTGGAAGGTGAATACAATCATGTCTTTCTATCCTGTAGAATAGGAGAAGATACTCCAGCACATCTTTTATTATTTTTTCCAGTTGTTTTTCTTAAATAATAAAGATGTATAATAGTATACACTTGTGTTAATATTGTTGTGAATTATACACATCTTTTTTAATCTTAGTTGTTGGAGGTTAAACAATAAACATTCTGTGACACTTATTGTTCACACCTCCTTCAGAGTAAATCCAATTGGATGTGGAGTAATAATTTGGGTGTATTTGTAGAATCCTTTGATAATGCAGAAGAGTGACCTGTATCACACCTTTGTGTTTTTATAAGAATTAGCATGATTAATAGGCATTAGTGTAACTAAATTAACTTGTGAACTCATCATACAACCCTAATTTGTTTTACAAATTAATCCCAAAATTTACAACCTTTTAATCATTCAAATTGTTTCGAAATGTATAGATATGTATATCACTGTTTTTGGTTATTATCATGTGATTGTATTTTCTTAATAATATAAATAAAACACATTATTATCTTTATTCAATACAAAAATATGGTATTGGTATAAAACATGATGGTAGTTTGGCACCTGAAGGCTAACTGAATTTTTGCACAGGGGGGTCCTCGTGACTAAGCCCAGTACCCACTTTTTGAGCAAAAATGTGCACGAGCCCCCCGGGCTTACTGACGGGTGTATACAGTAATATTAAAGTTCCGGCATTGACATCGATATCATATTACTAAGCTCTTACTTCACTGAGCGTGCCGATAATACACATGTTTTTTACTAAAAAATATGAGGCCGGGTTTAGGGGCTAATGGGGGTGATAAACTAAAATGTAAATAAAAAGCATACATTTCGTAAAATAACTGGTTCTGAACCCTGAATACATCTTCAAGGGACTAAAGGCCTTCGAAGTGGGTTTATACAAAATAAGAAACAATTAAAAAATTAGATTGACTTTGTTCTTATCTTCATATAAATACATGTAATTCTCCAATAATGAGATTTCCCCATGTCCAAACTATTGTTATGTAAATATTACTGTGACAGTGGAATTACAGATAAAAGTCCAATTAGTCCAATAAGATACCAAGGTTTAATCAAAACTTGACTGCGAACACTGTAAAAAGCAAGCCTTGAAATAGGGTGTCTGTCATTTGCAGAATGAGGTCCCCAGAGGGTGAATTTAGTGATGCTACCCCGCATAGCTACACCCGGCCTCAGCAGAATGAGGTTCCCAGAGGGTGAATTTGGTGATGCTACCCCACTAAATTCACCCTCTGGGGACCTCATTCTGCAAATGAGGCTTGGTAAAAAGTCAAAGCATTTGAAAATATTCAGAATAAAATATTTGAACTTACTGCATGATTAAAACAAATACTTTATTGGACTAGACGAGTTAGTTACACAAGTACATATGTCCTAACAGCATGAGGTGAAATAATTAATGATGTTTATTGACAAATCACTGCTGGAGTTTTTACTACATATTTCAACATGCGACCTTTTAGTTATTGGAGAACTACCTGTAATAATAATGAAATAAGAACAAAGTTCATCACTTTCTTCATGTTCTTGTTAGGGGTGATGTTTTCACAGAGTTACATGTACTCATTGCATGTGCCTTGGGTCCCTTTATAGGATGTCATATGTCGGAGTAATGTGGACAGAACATCATATAACAATGTTGGGTCATGTTACATTTATTCATCGTTTGTGATTCTTTTGTGTCTAAGTCTTTCTTTGGTTTGTGAAGCAGATAAGGCAAGAAGTATTTAATTCCCTGGTTTACCGAACTCATAGCTACAATTCTTTTCCAATACATAAAAAAAAACAATTTCATTATTTTTTGTTCATGTTCTCTAATCTCTTAAGCACATGGTGAAGAAAATAATTAATGACAGCTGATCGATGACAGAGCATTAAATTTACTTACACTTTCTGTTTCTTTTCAAGTATTTATAGGCCCACTTTATTTTTGAATGCCCAGATCACATTATACATAACATATTCCATATTATATACCATTTGGAAGAGGAACGAAATATATATACCTGTATATTCCACCAGAATACAGAAGAGTTGTTGCCTAGGAGCGTCCACCAAGTGATGGAGCTTCTCAGATTCACCCCCAAGACTTCCCCTGTTATTTACCCCAGAATGCATCATAATGTACATGTAAGAAATAGAGTTATTGCCCTTCCATTGAGAATAAAACTGGCAGTACAGATCAGATCGAAATTAAGCACAAAACACACATCGGTACTTTGCCAAAATAATATGATCATAGTTTATTCAACCGGTTAAGTTGTTAATACAATATTTTGGAGCTTCTACTTTCAAATGGTATATAATATAGAATATGTTGAATATAATATGATCTGGTGATTCGAAAATAAAGTGGATCTTTAAACTATTTTATCAGAAGTTTATTCTTCTAATTTGAATACAACAAAGAAATCCTGCAAAATTCATGTCATTTTCCAATGTTTGTCCTTTTGTCTATTGTTGGGTAGGTGATGAATATTTTGTTCATTATTTTTTCCCTCTGGTATCTACTTTTTCCTAACCAAATGTTTATAAACCAGGTTAGGCCACAACAATAATATATAGCCTGGTTTACAATGCAAGAGTGGAAAAAATTAAAATAAAATTACAGTAATGCTCTAAATAATCGACTCGTTAACCACATCAGAATTATGGGTAACTTTTCAGGATTTATCGGAAATATGGCTTGTTGCCATTCATCGTGAGAGCTCTGTGAGAGCTTTCCGATGAATGGAAACAAGCCATATTTCCAACTAAATCCTGAAAATTTACCCATAATTCTGCTGTGGTTAAGGAGTCGATTATTTAGAGCATTAATGTAATTTTATTTTTATTTTTTATTTTTATTATACTGTATGCATCACCTCCACAATAATTGACAAATAGCAGATTTGTCCATGAATTTCACAAGATTTAAGAATAATCAATAAGTTTGACTTTATTATTAAAATAAATTGAGGTATTTCCCATAATACTGTGGTATCGATAATGGAAAAGAAGGTGGAAGGAAACAAGATGCTGCCATTAAATATTTTCTTCACCAGTGTGACGGTGTGACCACATTATTCATCGTTTAGTCAGCTTGAACATAACATTTAAAAAAGTTTTATTTTTTTTTTTTAAATATTGAGGAAAAAGTTGCAGGAGGTGTTCATAAACCAGGCTATTAAATTGCTGGTGCTTTATAATATTTGTGTCTGGTAAAGAGTACAATTCATACATTGTACATGGGTGTCTCATTGGCTGTATCTCCTAATTGTGTAATATGATAAACTGAGAGATGTATTCCTAATCTGAGGTTTGTTCAGTATGTCAGGTCAATATAAATAAATTATGTGATTCTCATCCAACTTGTGTACAGCAATGCCCTAATTAATCGACCCCTTAACCACAGCAGAATTATGGGTAACTTTTCAGGATTTAGTTGGAAATATGGCTTGTTGCCATTCATCGGAAAGCTCTCCCCGAGAGCTTTCCGATGAATGGCAACAAGCCATATTACCGACTAAATCCTGAAAAGTTACCCATAATTCTGCTGTGGTTAAGGGGTTGATTATTTAGAGCATTACTGTATACCCCTGTTTTTAAAAAGCGGGACATATTACAGTGAAATCTGCTTTGAACAACAACTGCCTGAGTAACCACCTTGCTTTAACAACCGCATTGCCTTTGTGTGCAATGTATGGACTGGTTTTACTATATAATTGACCTGTAGTGAATGACCACCCATCGAACGCGATCTACATACATGAAGCCTCTCTAGCCACATATCCTGTTTAGATCTACTTCTTTTAAAGTGATAATGAAAATTTCTGACTTTTGTGGTCCCCAGAGTCCCAGTCTGGGGACCACATTCTGCAAATGACAGGCACAATCTTTCAAGGCATGATCCTATCACTTAGGCTACTATTGTTGACATACATGTACCTAATTAGTTAAAATATTGTGACTTCCTAGTTCAAGGCTTGATGAGAATCAAGGAATTTTTTTTATATTGTCCTTAATGTGTGCACTTATTCAAAATTACTAATCATCTTATAATTAGCTGGAGGTGATTTGTATAGATGGAGACTTTAGTTTGTTAACCCCTTTTTTACTGAATGGGTTAAAAATATACCTTGGATCGGTCTATCAACCATTTGGAGGGGTGTTCAAGTAATGAAATCAGACGACAGACAGAAAAACAGATAATATAAGAGCAAAATCATTCATATTCATTTGTCGCAAATGTTCAGATAATAAGATATGGTCATTTATTGATGTAATATTGGAACATTTCCTAAGGGAACTCTTCGTCAATGAGTATTTTAATAGTATAGAAAGGGTTTCTGCCTAAGGCGAATCTTTGCTTATCACTTAATTTGTTGGTATGCAATCTATTTATTGGGGTTTATCATTGTTTCAGCACCACTTGAGGCCTTGTTTTGTGGGTGGAGGAAATACTGCACAGAGGGTTAATTTCACTGAGATAATACTCTAACTACACAGACCTACATATAGGGACCAACCTAGAGTATTCATATTGGGAGAAGTCAGTTCTCCCTAAAAGATTATTAGGCAGAATGGACTGTTATCAGGGAGAAGTCATAAAGGCGTAAAGTTCAGTATAATCACTAACATCACGTTTCTGTGATCCAATAAGTATTATGCAATACAAGAACCCATTTATTAGACCATTGTAATGATTAATTCTAAATACTCTATTATAATCTGTAAATACCCTTAAAATTTGCTGTTTTGAAAAACTAGTATGTATACTGGTATTTAAGGGAGAAGTCACTTATCCATGGGACAAAAATAGGAAGAAGTGGCATATTTTTTGGGAAATGTGTCTCTCAAGTCGCCTCAAGGCTAGTTCCTGTAACCGCGCATAGAAACCACATAGTGACACACCCCTCCCCCATAAATGTTATATCATATTATACCAGATATCATTCTTTCAACTGTATCATCTGTTTGTAGGTTCTTCATCATCAAAGATGGATTCTTACTTTATTACACGGAGAATGAGAAAAAAGAGTTAGAGAAACGACAGTACTTCAACACACACCCAAAAGTAAGTCTCCACCATAGGGCCCTCGGCTTATAATGTGCTCTGCTGACACATACACGTACTGCCTACCACCCACACACTACCCTTATCCGCCGTCCTAAAAGTAAGTCTCCATCACAGGCCCCCGGCTTATAATGTGCTCTGCTGCATACCACCTACCACCCACACCACCCTTATCCGCTGTCCCAAAAGTAAGTCACCACAGGGCCCCCGGCTTATAATGTGCTCAGTGCTGCATACCACCTACCACCTGCACACTACCCTTACCACCGTCCTAAAAGTAAGTCTCCACCACAGGGGCTTGTAATGTGCTCTGCTGCCATGTACAACTTACCACGCACACTACCCTTATCTGCCATCCCGATATTCGTGCCTGCTACATGTATAACGCTATGTCCTAGTACATGTAGTATACATGTACAAGAGACAAGGGAAACAACACCAAGTCTGGGTTTAGTGTGTCTGAAATTTTCAGAATGAGGCCCCCAGAGGTTGAATTTCGTGACGTTATCCTGCACAGTGTGCTAGCATCACCAAATTTACCCTATGGGAACCTCATTCTGCTTAGACCTCAAATGCTATTGAAGACATACGATAAGATTGAAGATCCCCATTTGAGGTTGATGATGTTTACCCATCAGTCACCTCGATTATGCATTTTATCTTCTGTAAATTAGGGGATACATAAACTGAACAAAAGGGAAAAAGTAACTGAAAGTATTATTAATTTGAGACTATTGATACTTCCCAGAAGATGATACCTAAGCAGAATGTGGTCCCCAGAGGGTGAAATTGGTGATGATTTAGATATTTGCAGTTGGTTGCGTAGCCTGGAATCTTTTCCCAGCACTACAGGGGTCCCATTACCCCAAACACAAGCGAAACCGTGATGTTATAGAAATTAGTTTCATTTATCATACATGTATTCATAATTTAATCTTACTTTTCAGGGGACCATTCCACTCAATAACTGTGTCATATGCTCAGGAAGTGAACAGGGGCAGGCCTTTGCCATCTTCATCGACAGTGATGAAATTGAGGTAAACTCACAAAACCCACAGCCACAGAAATTTAAGGCCCAGATGCACATTTTGCTAAATATCTTGATATTTAACCCTTCCATGACTAGAGATCTTCATGAAAATATGCAATAACCCTGTGCCAATGCATTCCCTTATATTTGCGAGTCTCCCATAGAGATCATCGCATATAATAGAGAATTCATTGGCCTAACAATATTTATCTTGACCGTGTAGGCCAGTGCAAGCATTCTCTTATATATGCAAGGCTCCCTGGGGGAGACTCCCATGTACATGTATAAGAGAATGCACTGGCACATGATCTTTATGATCTTTAATACTGCACCAGCGTGGCTCCCATCATCAAAGGGTTAAAATGGGGTTTTCTCAAAATCGGTCTGGAATTTATTTGATAAATTAGGTACATGTGATAAATGTTACACAAAATGTACAAACCATTAATTATTCAGAAATTATAAGCCCACTTTCTATACTTTTATGACAAGAAAATTTAGAATGACAACCTTCCATATCTAATTTTCAATATATTTGAGAATTTTCATGTTATGAAAAATTGTGCTGTGGTGAGTCGGACATACATGTAAGTCTGTTTAATGTTAAAATTCAGATTTACTCATGCAAACACTTTCCCATCATGGCTTCAGCTTCTGTCAAAATTTCACACCTCCCTGATATCTTGGGAACAAATTAAATGAAATACATGTACATGTAGCTCTGGCAAAAAATAAATACAGGAAATATGGCTTATTGCCATTCATCGGAAAGCTCTCACTGAGAGCTTTCCGATGAATGGCAACAAGCCATATTTCCGATTAAATCCTGAAAAATTACCCATAATTATGCTGTGGTTAAGGAGTCGATTATTTAGGGCATTACTGTATATCGTGTGATGATTACTCTCAGCATATTTGGTTGGTTTGGGGTCAAGTTATATATTCTCACAGGCTGTGTTTTTGCTTCTCTTCAGATACAAATTAAACTTTCAGGTGGAAAATGGTTTTAAATATGGTAGCCGATAATATAACAACATGATGTAGGTGAAGAGAGCCGCCATGCAATGTAATCTGCCAGGAGCATTACTTTGAATGAGTTAATCATTTCTATACTAAATACTCATTTATGAGTAGTTTTCCCTCCAAAAATTAGGACTCCTTCTGTACTTGTATTATCTGTCATCTGCATATTTTTCCCGATCATCCATCTAGATGAATAATAGACCATTCCGATGTAAACTTTTATACTGAAATTGGAGAATGCGTTTAGCAAAGAAAGGTTAACCCTTTACCCAACAAACCGGCCAAAACCGGCCAAATAAAGCTTCAACAGCCTAAAATATCTTCGGTCTGTCTCAATAGAACCATACAAATATGGATATCATTGGAACCGGCTCCTTGGCCACATTGTGATAGTTACAGTTATGCCCTGTGCCAATGCATTCTCTTATATATGCGAGTCGACCATAGGTCGCCTCGCATATATAAGAGAATGCATTGGCCTAAAAAAAATCTTTTTTTACCATTTTTTCTTACATTCTTTAACAATTTTATAATTTTTAATGTGTTAAGCCAATGCATTCTCTTATATATGCGAGGCGACCTATGGTCGACTCGCATATATAAGAGAATGCATTGGCACAGGGCCCTTCTGTTGGGTAAAGGGTTAATGAATTTATGAGTTATTGGTATCATTTGAAACAATGCATTGGTTGAACAGAGAATTCAGGAAAAAACAATTGTTTTTTTTTAAAATTATTTTGCTATTGTTTTCAGAGAAACTCATGGTATGGGATCTGTGATCACTTGGGCCGAAGACAACTCGCCCCGATGGTGATTTCGGGGTGACTTGTCTTATGTGTTTAGGGCGAATTGTCATGGTATATCATGTGACATCTATTTTTAGGGTCGGTTTATCATGTGACTCATATATCTATTTTTAGGGTCGGTTTATCATGTGACATGTGACTCATATATCTATTTTTAGGGTCGGTTCATCATGGCTGCAGAGAATGAGTACGACAGAGACAGATGGTTGAATATTCTTCAGCAGTCTCAAAGGGTGTAAGTGTTATAAAACCTATTTAGGTACCGGTACCTACATGTATAGTACCTACATGTATAACACAGGTGACACGCGGTTGGTGATTATGCGTAATGTTTTCGTGGCCCACCCTGGTACCGGGCAGCTGTATTATATTATATTCTCCCACCTTGTCGAAGGTATCAGCTTGTTAGACAATATTCCTGTGCCGAGGTACGAATCTGCACCAATATTTTCTGGCCTATGACAAGGATATAATTCAACACTCTACCAACTGGACTATCGGGACCTGGCTCCTGAATTTTGTTGTGAGTGTCAATGTATACTGGAAACTTATGAAACTACTGAAAACATGTAGAATTTTGTTTCACAATTGAATATTATACATGTATCATATAGTGTATATACTTAAAGTGATATGAAACACTCCGGTTGGGTGATCAAATAGAAATGGAGAATAATCTTGCTCAAGTTAGTTATTTTTACAAATATTAATCAAGATTTACACCACACATCGTCATTCTTATATATTAATCAAATGCAATGACTCTTGATGGCGAAATCATTTGCGTTAGTTTATTGCCGATTGGTGCGTCCCGAATCGAGATGTAAATATTTACAATTGAACGTAGTTCAGACGATGATTTCTATGGAGTGGTAAGGTCAATTCCTTTGAGTTTTTCGGCGATGTTAGTACAATACTACATTCCCACAGTTGGCATAGCGCCTGGGTACTAACTTGACAGTTCTACGCACCCGAACAAGTCCATAATATGTCTTTAAATCAACTCATAGTTTGTCAGTCACTCTATGGAGAATGACATCAACTAATAAGGCCTAAAATAATAGTGATGTTTCCAGTAACTGGTCCGCACCTAGTCCTGACTTTCACATCAACTAATTTATTGTGGTTTCCGGGTGATATATAATTTTAGTTTTAATTATCTGATTGTTTTAAACGTTGTATGGGGATTACCCACATGAAAATACAGGTCAAGTTCGAATTTGGGTTCTGCCGATTATTTTTGTTTCCGGACGATAACTTCATAGAGTTAGAATCTACTGTTGTGTTCATTTCTTAAAAAAAGTCACTGTTCAAATAAAACCACCTCACATGGGCGACGTGTGGCCAAGCAGACTTTTATTATCAGTCATTATAAATGAAAATTATGTTATATTGAAGTGCGATATATTTATAAGGGAAACAAAGGAGGAATATTGGAAGTTTGGAACTATGTTTACTTGCGGCGGACAGTGATGTTAACTTTGTGAATGGACAGCGATAAGCTGTTGGCTTCAATTGAAGGTGATCACGAGAAACTTGATCATTATAAATTATGAATTACTTTAGAAATGCATATAACCCTTTCATTATCGGGAGCTGCGCTGGTGCAGCATTGAAGATCCTGTGCCTGTGCATTCTCTGATATATGCGAGTCTCCCATAGGGAGCCTCACATATATCAGAGAATGCACTGGCTTACAAGGTCAAGTTAAATATTGTTCGGTCAATGCATGCTCTTATATATGGGAGGCTCCCTACGTGAATATATACGAGAATGCATTGGCACCGGGTTTTCGCAAAATTTCAGGAAGCTCCAGCATATGAAGAAAATCTAGTGATTTTAAGTGGATACCAAAACATCTCATTAGTGATCGATCAAATATTGTTATCTATTTATTCACTCATGGATGAGATAATTTTCGAAGGTGACTGAAATGACACTAGAAGCCACCTTATTCAAGGGATGTGTGACCTAGCAGCCATTTATTTTGACCTCTGCATCCGGGTAGGATTGTAACAAAATCGAGAACCACATTTGAGACTCCAAACCATTGCAGCCCTTCAATATTATGACAGAGCTATCTTTCTTCTCTAGAACATGGCGGAATGCTGAACTCTCTGACGCTATGATAACACAACTGGAGAATCAGGGTCTCAGTTTGGCCAATGAGAGACAGGAATACTTCAGTAAGTAATGCATTTTTACCCTGTGCCAATGCAATTCTCTTATATATGCGAGTCGCCTCGCATATATAAGAGAATGCATTGGCCTAACAATTTTTTATCATTTTTTTTAAATAAATGTTTCTTACAATTTTTAGTACATAAAATAAAAAACATCCATTACCCTGCAGGGAGCCCCACACATATATAGAAGCATATAGAAGATTGTTGTCTGCTCATGTTTGTCTGGGGCTCTGTATGGGTGAAATTATAAAATTGTTAAAGAATACAAGAAAAAATTATTAAAATTGTAAAAGCCTTGAAGTAGTGTGTCTGACATTTGCAGAATGAGGTCCCCAGAGGGAGAATTTAGTGACGCTAACCCGCACAGTGGGCTAGCATCACTAAATTCACCATCTGGAGACCTCATTCTGATAAGACCTCATCTTCTGGGAAGTATCTATTGTCTTAAATTAACATATTGTTTATCTACTTTTTCCCTTCTGTTCAGTTTCTATATCCCCTAATTTAATGCATAATCAAGGTGACTAATGGGTGAACATGACCAACTTCAACTGGGGAACTTCAATCTGATCCTGGGTCTCCCATAGCAGTTGAGGCCTAAGCAAAATGAGGTTCCCAGAGGGTGAATTCTGTGACACCAGCCCACTGTGCAGGACAGCGTCACTAAATTCACCCTCTGGGGACCTCATTCTGCAAATGGCAGACACTATTCCAGGCTTGCATGTAGGGCCCTGCGCATTGACACTTCTCTGCAAATTCGAAATCGCATATTGAATCGGGATGAATACACATGTATTTCGATATCAGATAAAATCTCGAGTAAGCTATACACCGGTCCATAGCGTCCTCATAGTAAGTCGTAAGTTTCTTACTATAAGACATCAGGAAATATCAACGCAAGTATAGTAATTGTTGTTCCATGATTTTTTATTCTGAGGGAGCTACTTAGGGGATAATGGTGTGGTGTTTTGTGATTTCGGAAAGGTACAGGGCGAATATACTGTGGCAAATTTAGCTAATGGGGGACGGCGGGGCCGGAGCCCATTAAAGGGTATTTCCCACAGTATATTCACCCTGTACCTTTCCGAAATCACAAAACACCACACTGTTATCCCCATTCTAATTCTCTTCGAACTTAAAACGTTATTTCGACACACACATGCCTGTAATTATCAATGACATGTTCAGACATAGAAAACACTGCCAATTCACGACTTTTTGTTTTCATTTTAATGCGCTGGATAAAATATAGTTCCTCAATTAGCATCGTTCTTATCGTTAAAAATGAAAAATTGCTTTTTCAGATGTTTACCACTTACAAATTGCGGTTTTGATTTTACCGCGAACTTGAAGTTGAATTGAAACAATGGAAAATTGTTTACTCAATGAGATGTATTTCACACCGTGTTTGTCGCGGTTTCATGTCAAGAAATTTGGTCAAATGATATCGAGACAATGATATTGATGGGATATAACGGTGTGGTGTTTTGTGTTTTTTTAATGTACATGTATACAGGGAGAATGTACTGACTGTCAAATTTTGACAAAAGCGACGCTGCTGGGTTTGTTTATATACATGTAGCAACTAGCTAGTAATGGAAGTCAGTACACCGGGTACCTACTCTATACATCTACTCTGTAACGTCGTGGGCATGTACTGCGTAAGGGTGACATCATGGAGAGAAACGGAACAGTGAGCATATCTGGATTGGGCATGGACGAGATTAGGAATTCAACTGACGGCAATATTGGCGCGCAGGAATATCTAACATTGAAGCGGTGAACCGGACTATACATTGCGACAGGTTATTGATGAATAACCCCCCACAAATAAGTGATGTTTCCGAGGGGTATATTGGCTTAAGTGCATTAGAATAGCGTCTGTCCTTGTATCCATCCCAGATGTTTTCCAGATTATAGCTTTAGTTTTAGTTATCTGATTGTTTTCAAATTTGGTATATGGATTACTCTCATGAAAATACAGGTCAATTTTGAATTTGGGTTCAGTGCACCCATTTTTACCAGAGTTATGGTCCTTGTCGACTTATAATTTGCCAATTATTTTGGTTTCTGGTTGATAACTTTAGTGATAGTCATCCGATTGTGTTCAAATTTAGTATACGGATTACTAATATGATAATACAGGTCAAGTTTGAATTTGTGTTTGGTCCACCCAATTTTACCGGAGTTATCAACTATGTCTGCAGCAATTTATTTCAATTTTGCACAAAACATTATTTGCAGGTTCTAAAATTTGTCTCAGCTAAAAAATATCTTATGAAATTTCTTTTTGCCTCGGGATCCCGGAGTAGCCGACACCTGATGCTAATTAACAGGGCTGCTAAAATACTGTGGCACATAGACATGTTGATATTTATCATTGATTGGCAGAATTGAGTGCCTTGATGGGCTTTAACCCTTTGAGTGCCAGGTCGATTTTTGTATCAACCCATATACCCTGTGCCAATGCATTCTCTTATATATGCGAGTCGACCATATGTCGCCTCGCATATATAAGAGAATGCATTGGCCTAACAATTTTTTTTTTTTTTTACAATTTTAATAATTTATTCTTATATTCTTTAACAGACTTATTTTGTAGGTTTAGGGCCGATGAGATCGGCCCCTGGCACTCAAAGGGTTAAAGGAACTTAAAGCCTTTGAAGTGGATTCATACAAAATAACATAAAAATCTGTAAAATAAATTATCATCAACAAGTACATGAAAAAATAAATTGACTTTGTTGTTGTTTTCCCTATTAATAGCTCTCCTATTATGAGATTTCGCATTTGAAAACCATTGTTAAGTAATCATTACTGTTACAGTGGAATTAAAGTCCATTTGGTCCAATAATATACCAAAGTTTAATCAAAACTTGATGGGGAAACATTGGAAAGGTCTAAACATTGCACATATTCAGAGTAAAATATTTGAACTTTCTACACATTAGTGATGTTTGTTGACAAATCACTGTAACAGTTTTGTTTACATACCAAAGGTTTCAACATGCGAAATTTCATATATAAGAATAAAGTTGATCTATTTCTCCATGTTCTTCTTAGTGGTTTTGTTTTTACAGACTTATACATTGTTTGCACATTTACACACTGCAGGTGTCTTGGATCCCTTCAATATACATGTCATGAAGTCTCATTTCCCAGTTTATATTCTTTATTTATTTTGTTATTTACAGATCAGTTGCAATCAGAGACCAATGCTTTATCAGATGAGAAAGAGCGAACAGAGGTGTGTACAAAAATTGTAGGAGCCTGCAAATTGGGCATTTTCATTTTGAATCGAATATAGCCGAATCAGCCAAATGATTCCGATTTGCATCAAATCTCGAATCGAATCATTGCATTAGGCTTGTCAATCATGAAGATATAGATATAACTTGACTGAGTGGGAGATATAACTTGACTGAGTGGGAGTACCAGAATCAATTATCTCACTTCATAACGAAGATAAGAGATCATCAGTATACAATGTAAATATTATCTATAAATGGATCAAATGCATGTCTAACCAATTAAGTGCACATTATATGGAAACCATCTCTGTTATCCAATAATTACATGAGGCCCCCACCCACCCTTTTCGTACGCCGTATTCCATGCCCTGTTATGAGGTACTCCGTATTCCGGCCCCTCTGTTAGGAGGTATTCGGTATTCCAAAAATACCAGTATTCGTACGCCGCCCATCGACACCTGTCAAAAAATGATCATAATAATAATATAAATGCGATTTTTGTCACAATAAATTCACGGTTTGACATACAGATTGTCGATCATCTTCATATTAGATCATTTTAGACGTGGACACTGCGGGATGACCGGCGTTCGCAATAGAAAATTTATCCGGAAAATTCCATATGGCTGTTAACTGGTATTCCGTATTCCACCCTCTGTGTTAAGTGGTATTCCGTATTCCAGGGATGGGGTCCTCTTACATAGTATCAGAAGCAATAATGAAGTCAGTATTAATTAATAGCATTCACTCCAGCTGAAGTTCAACATATATGAAATTTTATTAGATCAGTTACATACATCAGTCTTATAATGCTTCGGTGGTCTATAATATAGCTCAGTCAACGACAGTGTTATTTGTATGTGTTGTATTTCGTTGGTATCATAATATATCAAGAAAAAGCAATGTGGTCCATTGAAGTAATGAGAATGCAACTGGTGCCAATGATTTGATACAGTTCGAATCAGGACAGCCGATTTTGAACAAGCTAAAAGAGGGGGATGAAAAATGTTAACCAAAACAAAACGAGAGCGAAGGTATTGAACAGTTCAGAGAAACACTCAAATCAAATTTGCATGGCAGGCTAGCATCACCAAACTCACCCTCTGGGAACCTCATTCTGCTTAGGCCTCTACTGCTATGGGAAACCTAGGATAAGATTGAAGTTCCCTAGTTGATATTGGTAAATGGTGATGTTCACCCATTAGTCACCTCAATTATGCAATTTATCTGCTGCAAATTAAGGGATATAGAAACTGAACAGAAGTAAAAAAGTAACTAAAAACAATATTTATTTGAGACTATAGATACTTCCCAGAAGACGAGGCCTAAGTAGAATGAAGTCCACAGAGGTTGAATTTAGTGATGCTATCATATTGCACGGGGTAGCTTCACTAAATTCACCCTCTGGGGACCTCATTCTGCAAATGTCAGACACAGTTTATCCAGATTTGTATATAAAGAATATCTATTACTATTTATTATCAGATTGGGATTTCTATATATGAGGGGTTATTTCTATATATGAGGGGTTATTTCTATATATGAGGGGTTATTTTTCCATAATAAAACAATCAAATATGCAGTATTTTTAAGCTACCAATTCAATGCGGACAATAAAATGAGATTTCAACTTATTTCTGTACTAAATTCAAGATAATTCTGTATCTAGTAAGTTACAGTAACGCCCAAAGTAATTGACCACTAAACCACAGCAGAATTATGGGTAATTTTTCAGGATTTAATCGGAAATATGGCTTGTTGCCATTCATCGGAAAGCTCTCGCCGAGAGTTTTCCGATGAATGGCAACAAGCCATATTTCCGACTAAATCCTGAAAAATTACCCATAATTTTGCTGTGGTTAGGTGGTCAATTACTTTGGCCATTACTGTATATTACATGATTGCATGTCTGTAGGTTTTGTGTCTGAAGTGGTCATTTCTATGACTTCAGTAAGATAGAGGCATCTAAAGTATGTATAAAGTTAATTCACATTAATATGGACAACTGGGCAGGAATGTGACAAAAGCAAATATTAGTGGGCATAATTTGGAGCACAAAACTATCTTCAAGAGTCTGAGATGACATAGAGAATACCTACAGTTTTTGTTTGAATACCGAACTATCGCATGAGTGTCTGGAAAAAAATATCAAATTTTCACAAGTGGCTACAAGGCACAAGTGAAAATTTGATATTTCTTTCCAGACACGAATGAGATGTTTCAGATATTCAAATAAAAAAACTGTAGGTATTCTCTATGTCGTCTCAGACTCTTGAAGGTAGTTTTGTGCTCCACTAATACCCACGAAAAAATATGCCCGTGGTAATTCCAACAAAGTGTGAAAATTGGTGGGCCGAGCCCAAATTTGAACATGACCTGTATTTTGAGCTAGTAATCTCACATATATTTTTATTATATGTGCCTTAGTTGTGCTCATAGTTGTCTGTTAACTTTTAATTAATTAAATTATTAACTCTACTTAATTAAAGAGCACACGTGTCAGTGTTTACAAACTGGAAAGAGCTTAAGCCTAAAGTTGAAATTGACACGGTGTGACTCAAATTATCAATTGATCACGTGCCATCATAAATTTGTCGCTATTGATTGGCTAGTGGATAGTGTGCAAGCAGTTATCACTCGATCAAGCTTGGAAATGAAATAATAAAATGTGATTTCACTGTAGCTCCTAAGAGATAGATAAGACAGTTTATGTTATGCCCTGTGCCAATGCATTCTCTTATATATGCGAGTCGACCATAGGTCGCCTCGCATATATAAGAGAATGCATTGGCCTAAAAAAATCTTTTTTTAACACTTTTTACCATTTTTTCTTACATTCTTTAACAATTTTATAATTTTTAATGTGTTAAGCCAATGCATTCTCTTATATATGCGAGATATTAACAGTTTATGTTTTGGTAATTTCCCACTATGTTATATAGGCAAGCATATAATTAAAAACATTCCCTATGGATCCGTAAAATCGTAAGTCGGGATTTTTTTTTACCCTGTGCCGATGCATTCTCTTATATATGCGAGTATAGGTCGCCTCGCATATATAAGAGAATGCATTGGCCTAACAATTTGTTATCATTTTTTTTAAATAATTGTTTCTTAAATTTTTTAGGACATAAAATAAAAAAACATCCATTACCCTGCAGGGAGCCCCACACATATATAGAAGCATATAGAAGAGTGTTGTCTGTTCATGTTTGTCTGGGGCTCTGTATGAGTGAAATTATAAAATTGTTAAAGAATACAAGAAAAAATTATTAAAATTGTAAAAAATTGTTAGGCCAATGCATTCTCTTATATATGCGAGGCGACCTATGGTCGACTCGCATATATAAGAGAATGCATTGGCACAGGGTATAATACTCATCACTTTATTACGCATTACAAGTATATGGTCTGTTCTCCGGTGCAAATATCAAGAACAATTTTGTAATTTTTTTGCAGGAGTTAGAGAAGATAAATCAGGAATTAGAAAAAGAGAAATCGAAGATGGAATCATGGACGCAGGAGATAAAGGAGGAGTATGACAGGATCAAAGAGTAAGCTTTGGACTAACCCTGTCTCTGTTAACCCTTCCATGACTGGAGCTTCCTGAAATTTATCGAAAACCCTGTGTCAATGCATTCTCTTATTATGTGAGTCTCCCATAAGAGAATACAATGGCCTAACAATATTTACCTTGAACTCGTAAGCCAGTGCATTCTCTTTTTATACCCCCTTTTTTTTTTAAAAGGGGGGTATACTGTTTTGCACCTGTCCGTCCGTCCGTCGCACCGTGCGTGCGTCCGTGAGTCCGTCCGTCTGTACGTCCGTCCGATGTCTGTTCGTGTCATAACTTGAACAGTAGTGCTCGGATCTCAATGAAATTAGGTCTGTATGTTCACTATTATGAGGACATTAAATAGAGGGTTCCATCGTTTTGTTTGGATTTTCCATCCTAGAGTTATTCATCTTTGTTTATCTTGAAATGTTGGATTTTTGGTCCATCTGGTGTCTGTTCATGTCATAACCTGAACAGTAGTGCTCGGATCTCAATGTTTTGTTCGGATTTTCCATTCTAGAGTTATACATCTTTGTTCATCTGGAAATGTTGGCTTTTTGGTTCGTCTGGTGTCTGTTCATGTCGTAACTTCGATAGTTGTACTGGGATCTCAATGGGATTTGGTATGGATGTTCACTACTATGAGGACATTAAAAAGAGGGTTCCATCGTTTTGTTCCACTTTTCCATTCTAGAGTTATTCATCTTTGTTCATCTGGAAATGTTGGCTTTTTGGTCCGTCTGGTGTCTGTTCATGTCGTAACTTCAACAGTTGTGCTGGGATCTCAATGGAATTTGGTATAGATGTTCACTGCTATGAGGACATTCAATAGGGGGTTCCATTGTTCTGTTCTGCTTTTCCATTCTAGAGTAATTCATCTTTGTTTATCTGGAAATGTTGGCTGTTTGATCCATCCGATGTCTGTTCAGCTCATAACTTGAACAGTAATGCTCGGATCTCAATGAAATTTTGTATGGATGTTCACCACTATGAGGACATTTAATGGCACATTCAAATGTTTGTTTTCGTTTTTTGTTCTATAGTTATTCATCTTTGTTTATATGAAAATGCTGATTTCTGGGTCCATATGTCTGAGTATAGCCATCATAAGTTATAGATGTTCCCACACTAGGCGGTATGCCATGAGGGGGTATGCACCGGACGACAGTCCATCTCTTGTTATGTGAATAATGCAAGGCTCCCAATGGGAGGCTAGCATATATAAGAGAATGCACTGGCACATGATCTTTAATGCTGCAACAGCACCGCTTCTGCCGTGAAAGGGTTAAACACAAGACCTGTCATGATTACTTGTCCTGCAGTTTCTATTTCTGAAGCATTCTGATTCATTACTACCATTAACAGCTCATTGCAAGGTGGAATCCAGTGTCATTATAAAGCTGATGACAATTACTAACACAATTAAATCATTGGTTGTATTTAATATTTGAGATCAGAGGTCAATTACGTGTTGTATTTTCTCAGGTATAACAAAACATGACAAATTTCAAAATACAGAATACATGGACAGGCGATATATTCATAATTGAATGCAATACAAATTACTCCTATAGGAGACATTATCTTTGTGTTTTTATCAGCCATTTATATTTATTACTTTGTTCGCATCCTGTTATTTATATAACTACAAATAAATATTATGAATTGTACAAACATTTGCCACATGCGCTCCATTATTCTTCACATACTCAAGTTTGTCTATAATTATTTCAGAGAACAGGAATCAACGTTAACTGTTATGAAGGAGGTAGAGGAAGATAGATCAGTTCTCTCCGAGACACTCAATCATCAGCAAGATTTACTACAGGTACACAACAGTTAGGACCCTCGAATCGCCACTTTTTAGCAGATTCAAAACCGATATCGAAATAAGGGAGCCGATGTCGACATCAATTCAAATCTTGAATCGAATTGGCTATCTTTGAAATGTTTATCAAACACAGCTCAGTTACTTGAAATGGCCGAAGTGGAGTCCAACTGTCTCATATACCCGATAAACTAAATGTGAACTATGGAAAGTGCTCATTCCAAAATGTCTCAGTCTCTATTTGGAACAGCCTACCCGTTGATATGAGGAAGATTGACTCAGTATCATCTTTTAAAACAGCTCTTAAAACTCACCTGTTCAAAATGTGTTATTCGTTATATCTGTTTTTTTTTACTTTTTTATATTTTTAGGCTTGTCCGTTATAGTTGTAAATTGATCTTAACTTAATATTTTAATCAGGTCTTTTAATCTACTGGATATTTTATTGTTAATTGTAGTGCCTTTTTTAGTCATCTTTCCGAGTTATCTGCCATATATCGGTGAAGCTTGTATTGCTTTTTATGTGTAAATATGCGCGATGTTATCTTGTTTGTGTATATATTTATGTCTAGTATTCTACAAAGCATAGTTACCAGTTTTTTTCCAAAAATCTATCTTGCGAATATTCAGGTATTTACAATTTTTTTTTTTTTAATCCTGACTAATGTATTTTACAGAAACTAGATTCTGAAAAAGAAGGCATAGTATCTCAATTAAAGGAGAGAGACCATGTCACGAAACGGTTGTCGATGGAGAACAATAGTCTGTCACAGATGTCCGGTGACCTTCAGAGTCGACTTCAGCAGATCGAGTGCAGGACATCCAAGATTCAGCACGAGAAATCAGAGGCTGAACAACAGTATGTGTCATTTAACCCTTCCATGACTGGAGCTTCCTGAAATTTTGCGAAAACCCTTTGCCAGTGCATTCTCTTATATATGGAGTCTCCCATAGAGAATGCACTGGCTTACATGGTCATGGTTAATATTGTTAGGCCCTATGCATTCTCTTATATATGCAAGAAACTCGCATATATAAGAGAATGCATTGGCACAGGGTGAAAAATTTCAGGAAGCTCCATTCATGGAAGGGTAGAGATAAGAAAGGGATATGTTGTCAAATACTGGAAATATGCCCCACCGCATTGGATTTTAACCCCAGCTTTGAACATTTTTATTGACATTGACATATTTAGTGTGTTCATGAATTAACATAAAAGTCTTTAGAACAAGTAAAAGAAAACAATATATCGAGTTTGTTCTTATTTTCATTATTAATAACTCTCCAATTATCAGATTTTTCCGCTAAAGGAAACCGCATCACTCTGAACTATATGGATAATATCTCAATGAAGTTATAACTATTTTCTCTACGTTCTTCTTTGTGGTGATGTTTTTGCAGATTATATATTTTTTTGCACCCACTGCAAGTGCCTTGGATCGCATTAAATGGTTATTATTACCACTTTAGAGGGTCTTTTCTAGTGGATTAACAGTATTTAATCTGCACCATAATATCCCATAATTTTGAGGCGAAGTTGACCGGAAGGGGGCGGCAGGCGTTAATGAAGCTTTGTTTTCATTAACGCCTGCCGCCTGCTTCTGGTTAAGTCACCGATCACATGATCACGCGAGGACGAAGTGGTAATAATAGTAATAACATGATTTTTCCAGGCGCCATCATCCATGAATGATTAACAGCCCTCGGGCCTATAAGTGGCCCTCGAACTGCGTCTCGGGCCTCTAATAGGCCCTCGGGCTGTTAATCATTCCTGTCGGGCCGTTAATAAACCATAACGCCCTAACAAATCATGTTATTGGTATATTATTACCACTTTATAGGGCGTTCTCTAGGCCATTGATAATGTTTTTCGGGGCGTTCCAAATAGCGTATTGTTACCAAAACAGCGGGCCGCGGGCCGATAATGAGAAGCCTAGTTCAATATCGGCCCGCCGCCCGCAAACTATAGATCTCGTTTATTATCGCGAGAGTTACGTCCCTTCAACTTCCGATGGGGCGTGTTTATTTCAAGAAAATAATGGGAAGATGTATCCGATTTCCTCGACACTATAGTGGTTTTATGATTGGAATTCACGCTATATGATTGAATTATTGTATCAAGCGTAAGTATGCATTGATAATTTTAGCTGTCAACCTCTCATTGGTTGTTACTCGTCTCCAGAGTCCAATGCTGGGTTTTCCCCTGTCCTATTTTCGAGACTCCGTCAGTCCGTGTCAGCTGACAAGTCAAATGGTATCAAATTTAAATGTTCTTGAAAATATTTCTCTCTTAATCTACTTCATTATTGATTTATTCCACTAAATCCTCAAATGGGTCAATGTCCAAAACTGTGGTAATAATAGTAATAACATGATTTCATCGGGCATTATGGTTTATTAACGGCCCTCTGGAATGTTTAACAGCCCTCGGGCCTATTAGCGTCCCTCGACTTCGTCTCGGGCCGCTAATAGGCCCTTGGGCTGTTAATCATTCCTGTCAGGCCGTTAATAAACCATAACGCCCTAACAAATCATGTTATTGGTATATTAACAAACACCATGTAACACCAGTATGTGTCATAAATAATTGAAGAAATTTAGTGGAGTCTGGGGAGAAATATCACCAATTTGTCAGAGGCAACGGAAAATTCAATCATCCAGCTGGCACAGACATAGAATTGATTAGTCGGTGTACAGAAATTTATCTTATTCAGATAGTCATTTTAATGAGGTTTAGTCATCAAGAATCTTGGTTTCTTATTTCTCTAGACTAAAGGTTAATGAGGAGAAGCTTAAACAGTTAGAAGAGGAGAAGTCTTATTTTAGCGAGCACGCCCATGAGCTGCGATCAACTATAGATGTGAGTACTCAATTCAAGATTACACTTGTTGCCAGGTTGTTTGGGTGGGAAAGTCTCTGGAGTAGAGCTATAGTAATGCTTTCCGATGAATGGCAACAAGCCATATTTCCGACTAAATCCTGAAAATTTACCCATAATTCTGATGTGATTAAGGAGTCGATTACTTAGGGCATTACTGTACGTGTGGGTTTAGTTAAGTGTCAACCCCATATACTCTCACTTACGTTCAATGGAGTTGAGTCTCCCCCTGTAGTAATTGTTTATAATTAACATTTTAATTAATTGCACAAATGTCTTTCCAAATCCTCTGTTGACAGAAGTTCAATCCTCAGTTTGAGTGATATTACACCGTCCACACCTGTCATCTTCCATTTATGAGTGATAAAATATCTTGATTTCTGCCCAAAATTTGAAAGTGGACTGCAATAGCTATAACACTGAGGCAAGTTATTTCATTCAATATACACCATCTGTTAGTCTGTACTAATTATCATATATAAATTCATTTACCATGTCTTTCATACAATATGCTTGTACATGTATAGCACTGTTCGTCATCTAAGACACTGACTACGTAATTGTATTTACCTACGATATAACTCGTAGCTGGCACCAGGGATGAAACACTAATAAATTCCGTCCCAGTTGCCGACTACGAGTTATCTCGTAGTAGCCTTATAACATGTTTCAGCATCATATGACCCTATATTGGTCGAACCATTACTCATACATACGTAAAATATCATCTACTATCGGCAAAACATCAAATCCCATGTTGGCATACGGGATGGAATTACCCATTGGTTTTCGGCAGTGAACGTGTTAATTATGTCAAAGAGTCTTATTTATCTGGGACTATTTCTTTATGCGGGCAAACAATGAATAATTACACGAAATATCATCACTGTTACTTTCACATCAAATTTATTGATTTAAGTATGTTTTTGGAGGTTTTGGATCAAGTAATAAATAGAATCATACAACTCGTCCCCAGTTTATAGCGAAATTTACAAAATCGTCCAGTAAATTAGGTCTGAACTTCGCCAAAGGCTCGGTCCAGACCTAATTTACTGGACTCGTTTTATAGATTTTTCTATAATCTGGGTATCGTTGGTTGTAGATCCTCTCTATTATTAGCATGTGATCCGGATTGGATTCAGTCCTCGAAATTGGCCACGACAATAAGCAATGCCATAAGAAACGTTGTGGCAACATGTGGCATCTAACATGCCACAGGGTTAATTTTGCTGTTGGACATTTTTCCCAATTTTGAGGACTGTGTGTTTATGGAGATTCATGATAAAGTAGTGTTCAGACGAGTCCGTTGTGTTGAAATAGGATTACACACAATAATACTAAGGCGATGTATGCATACATTACAATTGTATCCTTTAACGAATGCAATGGAGATATTCTATTTTCAACGCAGCATAAGGTGTAACACATACTTATATGGCGTGTGTCATAATGTTTCGATAAAAGATGGTGGGTGTCTTCAAAGTGAAGGAAAATTTACTTGTATTTATGTCTATAAAGTGTTAGTTGTTGGGATTTGACATTATTGTAGAATTTATCTTTTAGAGAATATTTTGGAATATTGTCATAGAAAACAGTCCTCTGCACCTCATTCGCGATCGAGGAGAAACTTTGTTCATCACTGAGACAGTTAACTATTGTCTATATACTCTGCATACTGAATATTGCTTAATACTATTATATGAAATGTATTTTCAGGATCTCATTGCGCAAAAGGAAGTCACTGAAAATGAACTCAGGGTGAGTTTTAACCATTTCTTCACTGAATGGATTCTTCATTTCAGTTATCAAAGTATAAATAAGAATGGTCTATTATTATGCCCCGACTTGAAGACGGCGGGTATATAGTCGACGTCTCCGTCTGTACGTACGTCGAGCCGTCCGTACGTCCGTCCGTACAAACATTTTGCATTATTGTTCAGCAACCGCTGGGCAGATTTAACTGATATTTGGTATGGTAATAGAGCAGCATGGGGGAACAGCTACATGCATAGCGCGGGTTTCGTCCACCCATTTTCACCAGAGATATGGCCCTTTTTTTACTTAGAAAATTAAATTTATTCCGTCCGTACAAACATTTTGCATTATTGTTCAGCAACCGCTGGGCAGATTTAACTGATATTTGGTATGGTGATAGAGCAGCATGGGGGAACAGCTACATGCTTAGCGCGGGTTTCGTCCACCCATTTTCACCAGAGTTATGGCCCTTTTTTTACTTAGAAAATTCAATTTTTCTCTTGTTTTTTTTGTTTCCAGATGATAGAGTGAGCTTTGGTGGTACGATTGCAAATCCCGTATTTTTGTGGATCAGTTATATGAAAATACATGTCAAGTGTGAGTTTGGGTATGATCTGATGATTTTTGCCTGAGTTATGGCCCTTTTATCAACTTAGAAAATTTCAATTTTGTCCGTCCGTACAAACATTTTGCATTATTGTTCAGCAACCGCTGGGCAGATTTAGCTGATATTTGGTATGGTGATATAGCAGCATGGGGGAACAGCTACATGCATAGGGCGGGTTTCGTCCACCCATTTTCACTAGAGTTATGGCCCTTTTTTGACTTAGAAATTCAATTTTTTTTTAGTTTTTTGGGTTTCCAAATGATAGCGTGAGCTTTGGTGGTACGATTGCAAATCCCGTATTTTTGTGGATCAGTTATATGAAAATACATGTCAAGTGCGAATTTGGGTATGATCTGATGACTTTTTCCCAGAGTTATGGCCCTTTTTTCCACTTAGAAAATTTGAATTTTTGCTTGTTTTTGGGTTTCCGGAATTTCTAGTACTAACTTCTTTTGGAATGGTCATATAGACCTCCTCGGATATCCGCAGTTTCATCCATGCTTAATCCGAATTGCTACGGTCGGGGGCAAATGCCACGCGACAGCGTACCTCTTGTTCATTTGGAGGGATGGTCAGGTATTATAAGCAGATAACAGGCAGATAATACAAGTTCCGAGGGATTCCTATTTCCTATTACCTGGTGGAAAATGTTCAGATAATAAGTTCAACAATGGCCGTTTGTTGAACTTATTGTTAGATAATTTCCTAAGGGAACTACTCATCAATGAGTATTTAGTAAAGAAAGTGTTAATTCTGTGGTTCTCAAAAATAATGACAAAGCAAAACCCTGGAGCTTTTTAAACAGATAGGATTTTAAACGAGCGAAATGATAAGACAACATATTAACCAAGTAAATTCTACTCAAGTGGAAACGAGTGAAAAACTAAGGATTAAAACTGAGCGTGGACATGAATTGTCTTGTTCACCATGTGAAAACAAAACATTGATACAAACTAAATACGGTTGCTAACCGATGCATAACATAGCGTGTGAACTAAAATATTTTTGATGAGTGCATCTTATCTCCATTTTGCAAAATTACAAATATTTGTTACACAAATCATCAGTTTTGTAAATAAGGAAATACATTTTAACCCTTTGATGATGGGAGCTGTGCTGGTGCAGCATTAAAGACCCTGTGCCAGTGCATTCTCTTATATATGGGAGTCTCCCATAGGGAGACTCGCATATATAAGAGAATGCACTGGCTTACAAGGTCAAGGTAAATATTGTTAGGCCAATATATTCTCTTGTATATATGGGCTCCCTATAGGAAACTCATATATATAAGAGAAAGCATTGGCACAGGGTTTTCGCTAAATATCAGGAAGCTCCAGTCATGAAGACTGACTTGCTTATATCCCTATGAATCGGACAGTAGTTTATAACCTTGGCACCACCAGCAATATTTGTTATAATGTTCCCTGTCAGAACAGGTCAGAACATAAAAAAGTTCCCATCTTTTGTACTGGTGTAATATGATTTCTATGGGCATAGCCAGAGTAGAGATTCATCGCATTATCTAAGTTCTTAGAGACTATGTATAAAACGATACATTATCATCATTACAAGCCTGAGCTTAGTGCTCCTGTCATTTGCAGAATGAGGTCCCCAGAGGGTGAATTTAGTGACGCTATCCAGCACAGTGGGCTAGCATACAAAATTCACCCTCTTGGGACCTCATTCTGTATGGCCTCATGGGAGATATAGACTCAGATTGAAGTTCCCTAATGTGAATATTGTGATGTACACCCATTGGGAACCTTGATTATGCAATGTGTCGTCTGCCAATTTGCGGATATAGAGAAACTAAACTAAAAAATAATTATGTGAAGAAGTTTCTATAGAAATTTTATAATAAAGCAACTTTCCAGAGAAGATGAGACCTAAGCAGAATGAGGTCCTCAGAGGGTGAATTTAGTGATGCTAGCCTGCTATGCGTGATAGCGTCACTAAATTCACCCTCTGGGGACCTCATTCTGCAAATGACACGCATGTTGTTCTCAGGCCTGATTCCTACACTTGACTGGTTTCTCGGGGAGAGCTTTCCGGCGAACAAGCCATATTTCCGACTAAATCCTGAAAAGTTACCCATAATTCTGCTGTGGTTAAGAAGTCGATTACTTAGAGCATTACTGTAGTTCCAATATATTTAGTCACACTCCTATAAATATTCAAGCTAGCTAGGATAGCATCACTAAGTTCACCCTCTGGGGACCTCATATTGCAAATGACAGGCATGTTATTCTCAGGTTTGGTTGCATCATCATTATTATTATATTTCAGGAAGAAGTAAAGGCTCGATTGGCAGCAGAAAGGAAATTGAAAGACGCTGAGAATTCACTCATGAAGATTGACACGACTGTTAACGACACACATTCCAACATCAAGGAGGAAGTCAGGGAAAAAATTGATGTTGATGTGAAGAAACTCAAACGTAAGTTATTTGTTTCACCTCACCTGGAATAGCCCAATCTGTACCATAGCGCACCATACTTCTGCATGACCATCTGCATGTCCATCCGTCAGTCCGTCCAAAATGTTTGTTGTCCGAATGATAACTTGAATATTATTCGACAGAAAGTGATGAAACTTGGTATGTGGTATTCATATGAGAAAGGTCATGTTCGAATTTGGGTTCGGTCCGACCATTTATAATGGAGTTATGCCCCTCTTTCAACTATTTTTTTGTCCTGTTATTAACTTGAATAGTGTTCTTCAGATTTGATGAAACATTATATGTGGCCTTCATATGAGAAAGTCCCGATCAAGCTTGAATTTGGATCCAATCCGACCATTTCTGGCAGAATTATGCCCCTTATTGACTTAGAATCTGCTGATTATTTTGATGTCCGGACGATATCTCAAGCGACTGATATCTTCTATGTACCAGTATCTCTCGATCAGCTGATATCTTCTATGTACCAGCATCTCGACCATTTCTGACAGAATTATGCCCCTTATTGACTTAGAATCTGCTGATTATTTTGATATCCGGACGATATCTCAAGCGACTGATATCTTCTATGTACCAGCATCTCGCTGCTGATATTTTCTATGTACTAGTATCCCTCAGTTGATATCTTCTATGTACCAGGCTACCAGCATCTCTCAGCTGATATCTTCTATCTACTAGCATCTCGCTGCTGATATCTTCTATGTACCAGCATCTCTCAGCTGATATCTTCTATCTATGTACCAGCATCTCGGTGCTGATATCTTCTATGTACCAGCATCTCTCAGCTGATATCTTCTATCTACTAGCATCTCGCTGCTGATATCTTCTATGTACCAGCATCTCTCAGCTGATATCTTCTATGTACCAGCATCTCGCTGCTGATATATTCTATGTACCAGCATCTCTCAGCTGATATCTTCTATGTACCAGCATCTCTCAGCTGATATCTTCTATGTACCAGCATCTCTCAGCTGATATCTTATATGTACCAGGCTACCAGCATCTCTCAGCTGATATCTTCTATCTACTAGCATCTCGCTGCTGATATCTTCTATGTACCAGCATCTCTCAGCTGATATCTTCTATGTACTAGCATCTCTCAGCTGATATCTTCTATGTACTAGCATCTCTCAGCTGATATCCTCTATTTTCCACCTTTTCAGGTTTCTTTGAGGATATGGCAGCTGAATCTACATTTGACGCAGACAAACCTCTGCTTATGAAAAATATGATACATGCTAGAAAAACGATGGCAAAACGAGCAAAAACACTCAAGTTTGAAAAACGTCGTAGAGCAAGCAGTAAGTGAATATAATATTAGTCGATATAGTTTTTCTCACTCCTCTGCACAATGCTTGATTATAACTTAGTGAAAAGTAATTCTGCCTGTCATCCTCAAATTATGAGTCTGCATAACTGTAAAGTTTGAAGGCAAATTTACTTTAACCCTTTGAGTGCCAGGGGCCGATCTCATCGGCCCTAAACCTACAAAATAAGTCTGTTAAAGAATATAAGAATAAATTATTAAAATTGTAAAAAATTGTAAAAAATAAATAAATAAATAAATTGTTAGGCCGATGCATTCTCTTATATATGCGAGGCGACCTATGGTCGACTCGCATATATAAGAGAATGCATTGGCACAGGGTATATGGGTTGATACAAAAATCGACCTGGCACTCAAAGGGTTAAAGCAATTCTTGTGTTATAGAATTTGTCTTAAAACTTTACAGTTATAACTGCATAACCATCGAAGAGTTATTTCTTAAATAATACAGCTGCACTTCAGAAAACCGTACTCTCAAAATTGATTATTTTACATGTCGTTTTGCTGTTCAATTGTTCAATTGAAATTCAAACTTATTTAACTACTTATTATAACACTACTATCATATATGTACACCCGTTTGGGTTGTTTTTTTGTTACAAAAATTTATTTGTCAATTTGACAGGCATTTTATAACATATAGATAGAATACTTTCGTTAATTTAGATATATTTGCATTATTAAATTGGATTTTAAGGGTGTGGATTCACTTATGCACTGTTAATATTCAGAATATTACTGGCCAAATTGACTGAAAATATTTTTCATGAATGGATATTTCAGAATTAACAGGAATGAATGTTGAATGTTGTCTTTTTGAAATTGTGTATGTTAACTCTTTCTATACTAAAGCATCATTGGCGAGTAGTTATCCCATACGAAATGTTCAGATAATAAGATCAACCCTTTCTATCCTAAAGCATCATTGATGAGTAGCTACCCCTCAGGAAATGTTTAAATAATAAGTTTAACCCTTTCTATACTAAAGCATCATTGATGAGTAGCTAGCTACCCCTCAGGAAATGTTCAGATAATAAGTTTTACACTATCTATACTAAAGCATCATTGAGGACCAGTTATCCCATAGGAAATGTTCAGATAATAAGTTTAACCATTTCTGTACTAAAGTATCATTGATGAGTAGCTACCCCTCAGGAAATGTTCAGATAATAAGTTTAACCCTTTCTATACTAAAGCACCATTGATGAGTAGCTAGCTACCCCTCAGGAAATGTTCAGATAATAAGTTTAACACTTTCTGTACTAAAGCATCATTGATGAGTAGCTATCCCCTCAGGAAGTGTTCAGATAATAAGTTTAAACATTTCTATACTAAAGCATCATTGATGATTAGTTATCCCATATAGGAAATTTTCAGATAATAAGTTTAAGTTTCTATTATCTAAAAATTTCCCTCAAAAATAGGACTCCTTCTATACTTTTATTATCTGCCATATGCTCATATTACCTATACATCCCTGCAAAACAATAATAGACCATTCCGATATACACTTTTTAACTGACTGGGAGATTCTATTAGTATAGAAAGGGTTAACCATTACTGATATCTCCAACCCAGAATACTGGAGGAATAAAACGATTCCGATATGTTGTCATAATTTTGCTAATAAATATTAAAAGATTCCAAGTCATTGTCAAATATAGTCCCTGTGAAACAAATAAATCGGTGCCATGTTCTTGGAATGTGAATGACTTTTTCGAAAAATTTAATATGCTAATTTATGAGATGTCTTGTATATATTCTAAACTTTTTCAGTTCCACTGTCAGTTTTTTGTAAGAATATTGTTTTGTTTACTCATTCTTAGCCATCTCCAGAGCCTGATCATCGATTTGGTTTGGTCACACTTCTGTTCATAAATTTAAAGAGACTTTGATTGTGTGTGATATGTAGCTTCCAAAATCAGTGTTTTTGATGAAAAATGCCATAATTGTGTCTTCAAAATATATGGCCTTTAACTGAATATTTTGAGCGTCTGAATACATAACCGTTTCTTATCTAATTTCACTGATTTTTCTGAAGTATTCAATATTTGTGGCTATCATCAGTTCATAGTTCTGGCATCAATTAATTAGGCCACGCAAAGTAAATTTACAATTTCTCAGGCATGTGCATGTGGTTCTAAAAGCCCTGTGTGTACAATCTTTATATTCACATTCAAAAAGTCGGGGGGAAATGCTAATCAGTCGGAATCAGTATGAAATAATTGCGGTACATTTATACAAACTTGCTCCGAATTGAGATTGGACATACCTGTTTCCAGATTAAAATTTCCAATTAATACATGACTGTCATGATGAATTGCATCTATAAAAAAATGTGTCGTTGATACTTTATTTGGTGAAATAAATCATATGGAGTCTATCAACTAACTTTAGTGGACATTTGTTTGGGTAATAATGGCCACGGGCAACTTACATACCCAGAGAAACCTAGCCGAACCAGATGTGGAATGCTTCGTTGGCGTGTGCCCGAGAAATATAAAATTAAATTAAAAACTGCGCGCTCACTTGCTTTTGACCGTCATGATGCAAGCTGCACTGGCACAATATTAAATACCCTGTGCCAATGTATTCTCTTATATATGCGAGTCGACCATAGGTCGCCTCGCATATATAAGAGAATGCATTAGCCTGACAATTTATCATTTTTTTTATAAATTTTTCTTACATTATTTAACAATTTATTATTTTTCATCATTATTTCTTACATTCTTTAACAATTTTTTATCATTTTTTCTTACATTCTTTAACAACTATAAAAAATAATATAAAATTTGTTAGGCCAATGCATTCTCTTATATATGTGAGGTGACCTATGGTCAACTCGCATATATATGAGAATTCATTGGCACAAGGTTTTCTTCATTGGCGTGTGCCCTAAAAATATAAAATTCAATTAAAAACCTCGCTCTCACATGCTTTTCAAAATATTTTGGCCTCAGAAACAGGAAATTGACTTTGCATGGCCTTCCGAAGCTCAAAACAGAAATGTAAAGTTTCTGAAATGAGTCTAGATCAAATCTCACAATCTCTGCCAGATGGCACCACTCATGCTTCCTTTCTGACTCTGTCACCGGCTGGGTACTAGTCTGTGGTTTTCTATATTTAGCATGGGGTTTTCCAGCAAAAATGGCCAACTCAAGATCTATCTCCCCAAATTCATTTGTCCGATGTGCTTTGAGAACAATTCACTTACTAATAACTTACTAATAACTTACTAATAACTTACTAATAACTTACTAATAACTTACTAATAACTTACTAATAACTTACTAATAACTTACTAATAACTTACTAATAACTTACTAATAACTTACTAATAACTTACTAATAACTTACTAATAACTTACTAATAACTTACTAATAACTTACTAATAACTTACTAATAACTTACTAATAACTTACTAATAACTTACTAATAACTTACTAATAACTTACTAATAACTTACTAATAACTTACTAATAACTTACTAATAACTTACTAATAACTTACTAATAACTTACTAATAACTTACTAATAACTTACTAATAACTTACTAATAACTTACTAATAACTTACTAATAACTTACTAATAACTTACTAATAACTTACTAATAACTTACTAATAACTTACTAATAACTTACTAATAACTTACTAATAACTTACTAATAACTTACTAATAACTTACTAATAACTTACTAATAACTTACTAATAACTTACTAATAACTTACTAATAACTTACTAATAACTTACTAATAACTTACTAATAACTTACTAATAACTTACTAATAACTTACTAATAACTTACTAATAACTTACTAATAACTTACTAATAACTTACTAATAACTTACTAATAACTTACTAATAACTTACTAATAACTTACTAATAACTTACTAATAACTTACTAATAACTTACTAATAACTTACTAATAACTTACTAATAACTTACTAATAACTTACTAATAACTTACTAATAACTTACTAATAACTTACTAATAACTTACTAATAACTTACTAATAACTTACTAATAACTTACTAATAACTTACTAATAACTTACTAATAACTTACTAATAACTTACTAATAACTTACTAATAACTTACTAATAACTTACTAATAACTTACTAATAACTTACTAATAACTTACTAATAACTTACTAATAACTTACTAATAACTTACTAATAACTTACTAATAACTTACTAATAACTTACTAATAACTTACTAATAACTTACTAATAACTTACTAATAACTTATTTAGAGCTGTAGGACTTGCTCATAATTTTCGCATGCTACTCATAAAAGTGGCACAAATTAGAATTCTTGTGTTTAATTTGTCTGATGTTTGCCATGCATGTTGTTGTCCATTTGTGTGTAGACATTTAGTGAATGTTGAGATGACCACGATACAATTGTAAGTGGAGGAATCGATCCCGACGAGATCGTGGATAGTTTGTTAACACGATTGTGATGTCTTCATACATGATGATATCGTAGGTTGTTCGTAAAGCATGTGATTGACTACCCTGCGATATTTCCAGCCACGATTTTTACATACACCGCGATTATGTCGCAAGTGGAGGTATCCAAGGATACGCCACGATTTCGCATCTAAAATCAAACAGTGCTCGATATTATTTTTTGACTTGCGATTTTGAGGTGAGCATGCGCAGTCCAACTGCCGGTTACTTCCTATGACGGAAATCTTTCCACTTACGATTGAATCGTGGTCGTCTGAACGTTCACTTATGTTGATAAAATAACTGAAGAACCAAAGCACTGCATTGGGCGAAATAGTTATTTGGTTCTAGTGCGACTTTCCAAACTTTGATAATGAATGAAATTAAACATACTTTATAAGATATTCTTATTCACATGGTTTTGTGAGAACACAGAACTGTTAGGCTCTATCATGACAAAAAAAAAATATACCTGTATTTCTCGCACTGTTAGAGTAACATGGTTTTGTGTGAACACAGAATTTTATGGCTAATATCATGCCAACCAAAAATATATCTGTATTTCTTGTAACGGCATAATTGAATGGCAACAAGCCATATTTCCGACTAAATCCTGAAAAATTACCCATAATTCTGCTGTGGTTAAGGAGTCGATTATTTAGGGTATTGCAGTATTTCGAAGGGACGCATCAGTAGCAGGAACAATAAACAATTATCTTTTTGACGAAGCTTTCTGCTGTCACAGCCTTTTTTTAGCGGTATAGCTTGGAAGAGACAGACCATCTTTATGTAACAATCCCGTATGGAGCCTCACATGGACCCAAGGAGACGACAATCATCGTTGCATTGTTCTCTCTGTCTGGGGTTCCATAACAACTGCATGTTTAGTGTGTATGAATGGAATCCTTATACTGTAAGGCCATAAAAAATAAGTACCTAGATTATCATCAGCCCCTCCCCAATATTTCTCACAGTTCCTCGGGATAAATTTTTTGTCCCCCGGGACTATTTAATTCTCTGGTGTCCGTGAGTCCATCCCAGATTGTTTCCTGATGATAACATTAGTTTTAGACATCCGATTGTTTTTAAATTTTGAATATGGTTTACCCACATGAATACACAGGTCAAGTTATAATTTGGGTTTGGTCCGCCAATTTTTACCAGAGTTATGGTTCTTGTTGACTTATAATTTGCTGATTATTTTGGTTTCCGGATGATAACTTCAGTTATTGTTAACCTCCCCTTCCCCTCAGCCCCAAGAAAATCTGATGATAATCTAGGTCTATTTAGGTCTATTTATTATGGCCTAATTGTGTGTTTTGTTACTCCCTGTTGCAGTCTTCCATCTTGTTGGCACGTGGAGTTCCTCGCGGTAAATAGAAACCCATTTCTTATGTTATTATATGTGTAACTTTTAGGTTCATCCGTCTATTCCACGTATTCGTCCTACTCATGTTGTAATTTCTCTGAAACTGCATGGAACTTATCGTCCATTTGAAGACTTCGGGTAAATGTAACCACTCAGCAAGGAAATGTCACCAAAACAATTAGGGGTTGTAGCCATAGGGGCGTGTTGATAAAAATGAATAAAACATATAATTAAACAAAATCTAAATTAAAAACGAGGTGCCTTTAACAAATGCATTGCTATCATTAAAGACGAGTAAAAAATCTATATTAAAAAAAATATCTAAATTAAAAACAAGCATACCACTTTAACAAACGTATTGATTATATCAATAGAGATGAGTTTGTGGATCGTGATTCTTTCTAAACAATTCCAGAATTTTGCTTGAATAATAACACCAGTCTATCGGATCATGCTAAGGAAAAGTGGTGAGAGGAGAGTACAGTAATGCTCTCCCCGAGAGCTTTCCGATGAATGGCAACAAGCCATATTTCCGTCTAAAACCTGAAAAGTTACCCATAATTCTCCTGTGGTTAAGAAGTCGATTACTTAGAGCATTACAGTAGGTAGGGTAACATTTAGCAGAAACTTTGTGTTTGCACCTCAAGAGTAATTTTCAGATAATGATTACTCGCTAGTCTTATGTTGCCTTCATGCACTGTGAACAAAATAGTTCCATGTGATTATGGAGAGCTTTTGTGGAAAGTGGGTAGCGAAAGACTTATATAAATCAATCAAAATGACAATTATTAACCCTTTCATGACTGGAGATGCGTTTGTGCAGCATTAAAGACCATGTAAGCCAATGCATTCTTTTATATATGCGAGTCTTGTATATATAAGAGAATGAACTGGCTTACATGGTCAATGAAATTAGTGTTAGGCCAATGTATTCTCTTATATATGTGAGGCTCCCTATGGGAGACTCACATATATAAGAGAATTCATTAGCACAGGGTTTCGTAAAATTTCAGGAAGCTCCAGTCATGAAAAGGTTAATATTATTAAGTGCAAGCTTAATGAGTATTGCGCAATCAATAGAAATTCTGACGGCATATTATTTGCACCACGGTTGTGAGAAGGCTTGACTCATTCCGACTCATTCCGAATCTCTTGAATCTTGCGTGACTTTAGACTAGTGTAACGAACCGGAGCTTGCAAATTATAAAATCTCTACCAACGATAACATAAATGTTGTTGGAGAAATAAAACCCTTGGACCATATTGATCCAATGGCAATTTATATCCCCCATCATCAAGTAAAGGAGAAGAGATGACACATAATGTATTCTCAAAACAATTATCACTTTCATCATGTATCAATAGCAGTAGCTATGAATGCTTTGGGCCAAAGACATTATGATGCAGGAAGACAGTTAGACTTGCTTAATTTACTCAAATTTTTACTGCTTGTTGAAATGAGATAAACGAAACTTCTGCCAGTATAGGTATAGAGATTATCAAGTGTATCCAAGTGCCTTAACCCTTTCATGACGGGAGCTGCGCTGGTGCAGCATTAAAGATCCTGTGCCAGTGTATTCTCTTATATATGCGAGTCTCCCATAGGGAGACACGCATATATAAGAGAATGCACTGGCTTACCAGGTCAAGGCAAATATTGTTAGGCCAATGCATTGTCTTTTGTATGTGAGGTTCCCTATGGGAGACTCGCATATGTAAGAGAATGCATTGGCACAGGGTTTTTGGAAAATTTCAGGACGCTCATAAGATCAAGTCATGGTAGGGTTAACCGTTCAGTTGCACATGTTTAAAGATGCATTCAGGGTTCCAAACCTCCAATTACAAAAACAACATAAACCAATTAATCTCATAATTTTCCTGCTTTATTCTGTTAAAAACAAAATATGACATTAGTACTGGACCCATAGATACTAAAGAATATAATTTTGTTGTCGAAAAGACATCGAAACTGTATGAAATTAATACACAAAAACTACAAGATCAAACACATTCGCCTGTCTTACAAACACAATACGCCTGTCTTACAAACACAATATGCCTGTCTTACAAACACAATACGCCTGTCTTACAAACACAATACGCCTGTCTTACAAACACAATACGCCTGTCTTACAAACACAATACGCCTGTCTTACAAACACAATACGCCTGTCTTACAAACACAATACGCCTGTCTTACAAACACAATACGCCTGTCTTACAAACACAATACGCCTGTCTTACAAACACAATACGCCTGTCTTACAAACACAATACGCCTGTCTTACAAACACAATACGCCTGTCTTACAAACACAATACGCCTGTCTTACAAACACAATACGCCTGTCTTACAAACACAATACGCCTGTCTTACAAACACAATACGCCTGTCTTACAAACACAATACGCCTGTCTTACAAACACAATACGCCTGTCTTACAAACACAATACGCCTGTCTTACAAACACAATACGCCTGTCTTACAAACACAATACGCCTGTCTTACAAACACAATACGCCTGTCTTACAAACATAATACGCCTGTCTTACAAACACAATACGCCTGTCTTACAAACATAATACGCCTGTCTTACAAACACAATACGTCTGTCTTACAACACTTCTTGTTCCAAACATGTTATTTTATAAACTAGAATGTCGATAAAAAGTTAAATAAGTTTATAAAACATGGTCTGGAAAATGGAATACTTCTTTAAGGCAAAGTGAAAGAAGCTGTTTATTTATATCTTTAAATATAAACGTGTTTAGATATATGGTCTTATTAAATATCGGATATAGAATATTGTTTTAGAATTTTATTGATATTGATGGGAACATTTGAATCTTCTTAATATGGCTCATTTCCTTGCTGTTGTGGAATTTTATGGTTTAGGATAATCCCACTTAAACCATTGTTCATCGGAGATTGTTTGTGAGTGAACAAGTGTTAAATTGGCACGCGTCGCCCAGTCCTTCAATGTTAGACTGGCACCCGTCACCCAGTACTTCAATGTTAGACTGGCTCCCGTTCATTGTTATTTCATTACCTGTATATTAATGCTTAAGATCATAACATTAAGCTAAATTTGTCATTTTCGGGTATGCTGACACCAAGCTCTGATCTACACGTAACTAAATGGTCAGTTAAGGTTCTATTGCATATATATACCCGTTTTACACATTCATTGCCGTCTACGAGTTATCTCTTACTTTTTCGATGTAATTGAATGGGCATCGGCAGTGTACATGTTAACTGATTTACAGGTGTTACCATACCCCAAAATTGCCATACATGTATATGGCCAATCTGCCCGGCTTGGAGATAATTTGCTAGACAGCATCTTGTCTGCAAACGTTCACTCACAATCACTCCCATTGTTGATACTAAATATGTTTGATGCATGGACGTTATACTGACCCAAGTTATTTTAACACATTGAATGTTTTCTCCTTTGCATGGTTTTAGTTGATGTAACAAATTTTCCATTTAATAATTTGAGCATTACATTATGTTAGAGCACAATCCCATTGTTGCAATCGTTCCCTGATTATTGGTAAAGCACACCAATTCCCAAGGCTGACGAAGGAATAGTTCAGTGATTATCTCATTGTTAGGCACACGCAACTCATAACAGACAAATTTCACGGGCGCTTCAAAGTGGGGCCACTCCGTGCTGTTTCGGACATACCTATTCACATCCAACTGCGATCAGTTCATGTTAATCACGTTGTTGGGCATGGCTTACCGGCTGTTGTGTCCAATCGCGGCCAGCGCACGGATTGTGCGTCATTGTCAAAACACGCTCAACGGCACATTTCCAGTTGATTGCATTATGTGGGATTAATTGTGCTCTAAGTCGGTCAGAGCACGCGAACAGTTCTTTACCAGAATAAATCTCGTCTTCGTTTTTCACTGGTATCAGGATGAAAATAAACCTCTTTAACCCTTCCCTTTGTTTTTGTAACTACATGTACAACTGGATACTTGAAAGTTGGAATGATGTTGAAATAAGATTCATGGTGAAGGTTAAAAGTTATTTTTCAGAATTGCAGAAATTTTAAAATGGATCAGAATTTGTTTATTATTTATTATTGTTATTTCAGTTCGCATTTAATATTGAACTGAACGTCTGAATGATTTCCACTAATTTTTGGTTAACCCTTTACCCAACAGAACGGCCCTGTGCCAATGCATTCTCTTATATATGCGAGTCGACCATAGGTCGCCTCGCATATATAAGAGAATGCATTGGCTTAACACATATTAAAAATGATAAAATTGTCAAAGAATGTAAGAAAAAATGGTAAAAAGTGTTAAAAAAGATTTTTTTTAGGCCAATGCATTCTCTTATATATGCGAGGCGACCTATGGTCGACTCGCATATATAAGAGAATACATTGGCACAGGGCATAACTGTAACCATCACAATGTGGTCAATGAACCGGTTCCAATGATATCCATATTTGTATGGTGTTATTGAGACAGACCGAAGATATTTTAGGCTGTTGAAGCTTTATTTGGGCGGTTTTGGCCGCTTTGTTGGGTAAAGGGTTAATGTCTTTTATTTTTCTTTTGAAACATTTGAGGTAACTCATTTTACTTGAAAATGATTTTGCTTATATTATTATAAACATAATGTTCAGACTTAAGAGCAAGCCTGGATATAGTGTGTCTGACGTTTGCAGAATGAGGTTCCCAGAGGGTGAAGTTATTGATGCTACCCGTACATTGGGCTAGCATCACCAAATTCATCCTTTGGGGAACTCATCTATATATAGATAACAAGAGGTAACAAGAGGCCGGAAATATCATGGGATAGGTGCCATTGTCCTCAAATGACTTAGTGGCACTAATAATTGTCAATAAATATCATGGGATAGGTGCCATTGTCCTCAAATGACTTAGTGGCACTAATAATTGGCAATAAAGATAATTTATTATCTGCTTAAAATAGTTCTTCATACGATGTTCCTGCATGTCTTGTTTGTCGCTCATCATTTTTGATGGGCAATCCCCTAGTAACATAATAATATCCCATATGTAATGCATGAGATGTGTTAAATTAACCAAATAAATTGCATGTATGTTTTCATTAGTTATTGTTGTTTTGTTCTGGTCATGGGCATTGTAGAACATAATAAACTTCCAGTTTCTAATTATTCTGAGGACAGTCACACCCATGGCTGGTCATGTATGAGAAGATATTGCCACAGCATTAAGGTCTACATTTATAATGTTAGATAATATTTCTATATAGATTACGATTTTTGCTCATAAAATTTGAGCATAGATATATACATTTTCATGTAGATATTTTTCTGTTCTGACAGTTCTGGTGAATAACTTTTATACCCCTGTTTTTAAAAAAAATGGGATGTATTATGTTATTATTGGTCTGTCCTGTCCCTCCGTTCGAATTTGCACACAATTTTCATTTTCAGATGATAACTTTAGTAAGTCTGAACTGAATGGATTGAAATTTGATATGTTAGTTTACTAGCCCAAAATACAGGTCATTTTGGGTTCGACCTGCCAATTTTCACCAGAGTTACGCCCATTTTTTGGGGAATTTGTACTCAAAGTTCGTTTCCCGATGATGACTTTAGTAAGTCTGAACTGAATGGATTGATATATGGTATGTGAATTTATTTGCTCAAAATACAGGTCAAGTTCGAATTTGGGTTCCGCCCGCCAATTTTTGCCAAAGTTATGGTCCTTGTTTGTTGACTTATAATTTGCCAACTATTTTGGTTTCCAGATGTTAACTTTAATTGTACTAGTAGTTGTCAACTTTTTTCAAATTTTGTATGTAGATTAGCCGCATGAAAATACAAGTCAAGTTCGAATTTGGATTCGTTCTGCCCATTTTTGCCAGAGTTATGGTCCTTGTCGACTTAGAACTTGCCAATTATTTGGGTTTCCGGATGATAACATTAGTTTTTGTTATCTGTTTGTTTTCAAATTTAGCATATGGATTACTCATTATGGCCCTTTGTTGAAATTACCACGGGCGTATTTTACCATGCCATAACAATGCTCTTGTTAGATCTCAAATTGAAAAATCCCTTGTTATATAATTACTTCTGTGTTGCAGGCAACCAGGACTCTGCTCTCCGAGCAAAAAGAAATATTCCTAAAAGACGGGCAGCAACCACAGTTATAAAGCCAGGCCAACTGAGTCAGATAATGAAGTCACCAGATACCACCGATGCCAAGGAAGTCTTCTTCTGAGCCACTTGAAGAAAAATATTGTGGACCAAAGAATTATTCTCCACATGGATATGAGGATAAAGTCCTTTCCAGGAGACGGGAGCGATTGCTCTCACACCCGTTCCTACTCGCAAATTTCAATTCACGGCTCAAATGTCAAACAAGTTTCTGATGACTGTAATTATTGATTCAATATTGACCTATTTAACCCTTTACCCAACAGAATGGCCCTGTGCCAATGCATTCTCTTATATATGCGAGTCGACCATAGGTCGCCTCGCATATATAAGAGAATGCATTGGCTTAACACATTAACAATTATAAAATTGTTAAAGAATGTAAGAAAAAATGGTAAAAAGTGTTAAAAAAATATTATTTTTAGGCCAATGCATTCTCTTATATATGCGAGGCGACCTATGGTCGACTCGCATATATAAGAGAATGCATTGGCACAGGGCATAACTGCAACTATCACAATGTGGTCAAGGAGCCGGTTCCAATGATATCCATATTTGTATGGTTCTATTGAGACAGACCGAAGATATTTTAGGCTGTTGAAGCTTTATTTGGCCGGTTTTGGCCGGTTTGTTGGGTAAAGGGTTAAAGGTTGATTTTTATCCTTTTCTGTTTCGATTCAATTGTTGGCGTGTGAAGGTGTGACTACCTGTAGACCGACATGTATGTGTACATGTATGTCCCATTATGACATTTTGTTTGAGAAACACCCAACTTGTGATTATATTACAGGGTGCAATTACCCCCGTCTTATGAATTGCGGGAGCAAATAAGTGCTCTTGTTGTGTTTTCCTCCTGGGAGGGACTGAGGATAGATCGAAGCTTTATAATACATACCCGATGTATTCTTAATTCCAGTATGTGTGGTGAAGACCACCGCGTACTAGAGCAATCAAGCTTAGAAATCGAAATTCGTGAGCAATATTGCTCACGAGTCAGGTTCAAGACTGAGTTTAGTGTGTCTGTCATTTGCAGAATGAGGTCCCCAGAGGGGAATTTAGTTACCCTATCCCGCATAGTGGGCTAGCATCACTAAATACACCCTCTGGAGATCTCATTCTGCTTAGGCCTTATCTTCTCTGGAAAATTTCTTTATTATCAAATTTCTTATTCACATAGATTCTATTTATTTTTAGTTTAGTTTCTCTATATCCCCAAATTGGCAGACGACACATTGCATAATCGAGGTTCCCAATGGGTGTACATGTATATCACAATATTCACCATTTGGGAACTTCAGCCTGAGTCTATGTCCCCCATAGCAGCCATGAGGCCATGCAGAATGAGGTCTCTTTGAGGGTGAATTTAGTGATGCTAGCTTGCTGTGCAGCATAGTGTCACCAAATTCACCCTCTGGGGACCTCATTCTGCAAATGACAGACACACTAAACTCAGGCTTGCTCAGGTTCAGGGACCAGCGTAGAAGCTTCAATAGGGAGAAGTGGACTGTTATCTGGGAGAAGTCATAATGGCTGCAGACTAGTTTACACCCCAACATCACCTTTCTATGATCCAATAAGTATTATGCAATACAAGAGCCCGTTTATAAAACCTTAAATTTATTAATTACGCCATTATTATCAGTAAGCACACTTTAAATGTGATGTTGGATACTGGTATATGAGAGAGAAGTCACTTCTATCTGGGTAAAAAATAAGGAGAAGTGTCACATTTTAGGGAGAATATGTCTCCCAATTCACCCTCTAGACTGGTCCCTGCTACAATGTGTTCTCTGTATCAAGTCGCCATGTAGGCTGGTCTCTGCATCCAATAGGCTGGTTCCTTGTATGTTCTTTGTTTACTTTAACCAATGTGTTCTCTGTATCAAGTGATGCTTCTGTGAGGCCAAAGAAAACAAAATCTGTGGTTTGTGTTTCCCTACTGTCACTATTTTAACCCTTTCATGACGGGAGCTGCGCTGGTGTAGCATTAAAGATTCCATGCCAGTGCATTCTCATATATATATGCGAAACTCCCATAGGAAGCTTCACATATATAAGAGAATGCTCTAGCTTACAAGGTCAAGGCAAATATTGTTGGGCCAATGTATTCTCCTTTTTATGCGAGGCTCCCTATGGGCGACTTGCATATATATACAGTAATGCCCTAAGTAATCGACTCTTTAACTACAGCAGAATTATGGGTAACTTTTCAGGATTTAGTTGGAAATATGGCTTGTTGCCATTCATCGGAAAGCTCTCAGTGAGAACTTTCCGATGAATGGCAACAAGCCATATTTCGGTCTAAATCCTGAAAAGTTACCCATAATTCTGCTGTGGTTAAGGAGTCGATTACTTAGGGCATTACTGTATATAAGTGAATGCATTGGCAAAGTTTATCCAAAAATATCGGGAAGATCCAGTCATTGAAGGGTTAAATCCGCAGCCTAATTTGTTTTCATTGTTGACGAGAGATGTTTTGTGAAAAAACTTTTAATGTCTCAGTACTCAGTTCTATTCTATCAAAACACTGTGTTTATTACAGTTTATACTCAAAATTTATCTTATCTCAATATTGCAGTTCGTATGATAAGCCATAAGACAATGTAAAAATTGATAAAATAATTTTTTTTCACTTGTAATCCCATCCAGACATTTAATTTTCTTTGGCCTAGAGTCAATTTTTGTCAAATTGATGTCACTTTAATGTTCATGTTATTAACATGTTCACTGCCGACGCCCATTCAATTACATTAAAACAATATGAGATAATTCATAGTCGGCAGTGAACGTGTTAAAATCAGTGTTAGTTTGTCTGCAGGGTTCTCATAATAGTTCTCATATTACATGCTGGGGGTTCATATCAATACTAACTCAATTTTACCCTTTCTTTACTGAACAGATTCTCCCATCAGTTATAAAAGTATATATTGGAATAGTTTATTATTCATTTGGATGGTTGTCCGGGTACTAAAAGCAGAAAAAAAGCTAAGTGCAGAAAGTATTTCTATTAATTGGTGAGAAATGTTGAGATAATAAGTTTTGTTAAACATATTATTTCAACATTTCCTATGGGGAGTTACTGCATATCATAGTGTTTAGTAAAGAAAGAGGGATGCTCCATCAAGCCTTGAAATAGTGAGCCTGTCATTTGCAGAATGAGGTCCCCAGAGGGTGTATTTAGTGATGCTATCCCGCACAGCTTAGGCCTTAGTAGAATGAGGTTCCCGGAGGGTTAATTTGGTGATGCTAGCCCGCTGTGATGGATAGCATCACTAAATTCACCATCTGGGAACCTCATTCTGCAATTGACAGGCACACTATTTCAAGGCTTGTGCTCCATATCATATTGTTTAGTAAAGAAAGGGGTTAAAGATGGTGTATCTCTTCCCTGAACTTTCTGTATTGATTCCATAAAATAATAATTATGAGTCAGAAAAAAACAGTTATAAACAGGAGCTTCTGTCACCAGGAAATTTTTTTTTTTTTTTTTTCAAATTATTTTCTATAAACCGGGACAGAAACATTGCTATTTTTAGAACATTACTATATTTTGTTTTGAAAATTTATCTTTTAAAACACTTTCAAGTGATATTTTTATAAACACTAGCTGTTTCTTGTGCGTTTGTTTGGAAACACCATTGTGAACATGCCTTCAAAAAAGAATTTTGTTTATTGTTATTGGAAGTTGTGCCATAAGAGATAGATCATCTTTAAATTAGTGTAGGCTATCAGCATACACATGTACATGTATATTTTTATTATAGCAGGGTACACAGAGACTGTATGTGCAATTGTGTTTTCTTAGTGAGCATATTATGAGCAAAATAGTCATTATACGGCAAAAGCAAATTAATAGCCTGGTTTACTGACTCATACTACAACTTTTTCCTCCAAATCATAACAAAAAAATTGCATTTGTTGTTTCTTGGTTAATTATGTAGAAAAGAGTCTTTTTTCTTTGTTATCTCCTTTTAATCCCATTAATTAAACTATTCCATGCAAAGAAATACCTCAGTTTACATCTATCATTTGATTGAAACATAACTTATTTAAACATAACTTTTTTGAAAATCTTGTAAATTTTTTGTCATAAAATCATCAAAAGAATATGGATGTGTAAGTCGGAATGACTTACGATGTGTAAGTCGGAATGACTTACATTTGTATATCCAACGATTAATTTTTCACACATCTAGTCATTCTTTGAAATCTTCCATTTGGTCAACTTGAACAACACAATCAGGACTATTATTCCAGGACCAGCATCTCTGTGAAAAAAGTTCAATCTCACATCCTTGTGGCGCTGGTTCATCTGTATTTTATAAACATGACCACGAGTTCTAGAGTCATTAGCGGTCGTGAATAGTAATATTTGGTCGAAATTATAGGCCCAAAAAAAAAAACGCCAGTCAAATAAAGTCACCATATTCGGGGGACTTGTGATGTAGCAGCCTTTTATTTATAATTGGGACCATGAATTCTGGAGTCATTAGCTGTGGTGAATATTAATTTTTGGTTGACATTATCAAGTCCATGTATCAGTCGCACTATTATTCAATTTTTTGGGGGTGATGAATCCCCGCTCCTGCATCTTTATTGTTTCCATTCAGATGTTCATAAACCAGGACATACTATATATTGGTGTGCCTTATATTAGATTGTTGGCAATGGCATTGTGCTGTGGTTGTTTATCGTTTTTTTGTATATTGATTTATTTTTATATGGTTTTCTCTATATGATATTTGTTGGTGTTGATCACCTGATACATAAACATAATCTTAATAATTCACCTCATGCATAAACATAATCTTAAAGTGGGACTCCACACTAAATCAGCCATTTCTGGGACCATCTCCTATTTTACTCAATAGAATATATGCAACAAATGAATGAATTTGAGCCATGGATGAGTGCAAAATCAGGGTTGGTGATTTTAATTTTTTTTTTAAATAAATCAAAAACATCGATTTTTTTTATAACTCTTATGAAAATATGTAATTGTGCAATTTCTCTGATAAATCAATGTTCTGAAAGGTGTTGCTTATTATATCCAAGGCTGGATTATTAATAAATCAGAATTCTATGATCGTATTAGTATTTAATACGTTTTGTCTACCAATCAAACACAAATATCATGGCAGTACAGATATAGCGATCATGTACTTTATGCATACATATGGGTTCCAATGTTTTGATATCTGGAAATGTAGACCTGTGCTTAAACTTTTACTGATAAATTTAGTCAATTTTCACTGAAAACTGAATATTATCAATCACGTTTGATCTCAGTGACAGTAATCACATGATATATCAAGTATAGACACTGGACAACTAAAGTAGTTAGATGGCAGAGTATATAGTAGAGTTACTCAGTTAGCATTTACATGTATGGAAATCAGAAAAGGAAAGAGAATTAAACAGTGTAGTTGCAAATAATACCAACAATGCACAGCGGAACAGGCCATTTGCTGGAGCAGTAGATGCAGTATACCTGTAGTTTCTATGGGGTTGTTTATTACAGTACAATTTCATATCTATTATCCAATTTGTATACTGTTTAATCATAGTCATGTTATAGTTTACAGAAACATTGTTAGATATTGCAGTTCTTGACTTTTTATCATGATTTAAAAAAATGTTGTTTACATCGTTCATAGACCACATAAATGTAATTCACACTCATCCATGGCTCAAATTCATTCATATGTTGCATAATTAAATTCTGTTGACTATAATAAATGGCCAGATTTAGTGTACAGTACCCCTTTAATAATTGACCTCATTCATAAACATAATCTTAATAAATCACCTCGTGCATAAACATAATCTTCCATATCTTCCCTTTCCCTTAAAATTATCCCATCCCCATTTACTAAACATGTTTCACTATATTTATACCAGATGAAATGTACACACAATTGTACAGTCACATTGTTCAAAATGTATATCTAGTTGTATATTACTAGCTATATATATATCATGTTAAACATCATGGTTTGAAGTTGGGCCCTATTATTATTCACAAACTATATTTCCTGAGTTATCTGCCTTAGTTATCTGTAACATAAATGCAGAAAATTCCAAAGAAATCAACCATACCACTTTACAGAAATCATTGTCTGAACTACGCTCAATTGTAAATATTTACATCTGGATTCGGGACGCAATTATTGGCGATAAAAAAAAAACAAATGTTTTCGCCCATCGAGAGTCATGGCATTTCATTTATATTTCAGAATGACAGTGCGTCTGTTGTCAATTTGAATTAATATTCATAAACGTGACTACTTTGAGCAAGAGAACTCTTCCATTTCTATTTGATCACCCTGTCGAAGTGTTTCACATCACTTTAATATATGAGGATGCAGTCTTATACAATAAAATGTTGGTCAATATTTAAAGATACGGGCGGCGTTGGTGGTGGGTATGGTGATAAAATATTCACCTCCGTCAAAAGCCGCCACAAACAGAAAGAATAGTAAAATATAGACAGACTTTGTTCTTATACCAATCAGAAATATGGCATAAACAGTATGTTATTGTCAAATGATTTTCCTTTGTTATGTAAACAAAAGCAAAAAAAGTTACAAAACCTGGCTTTTGTTTAGATCCGGATATGGTAAACATAAAGAGCGTTACTGTTTTCCTGATATGGAAATAATAAAGAGCGTTTATATCATTTGTGTGTGATTAACCAATAGAATTGAGCTGTGTTATGTAAACAGAAGTAAAACTTCTGTAACACGAGCAGGCTCTTGTTTACGTACACCATCATACGTCTTGACGACAATATACTATTTACGTGCTTATTATGTTTGGCATATGAACAAAACTATATATATGTTAACCCTTTACCCAACAAACCGGCCAAAACCGGCCAAATAAAGCTTCAACAGCCTAAAATATCTTCGGTCTGTCTCAATAGAACCATACAAATATGGATATCATTGGAACCGGCTCCTTGACCACATTGTGATAGTTACAGTTATGCCCTGTGCCAATGCATTCTCTTATATATGCGAGTCGACCATAGGTCGCCTCGCATATATAAGAGAATGCATTGGCCTAAAAAAAATCTTTTTTTAACACTTTTTACCATTTTTTCTTACATTCTTTAACAATTTTATCATTTTTAATGTGTTAAGCCAATGCATTCTCTTATATATGCGAGGCGACCTATGGTCGACTCGCATATATAAGATAATGCATTGGCACAGGGCCCTTCTGTTGGGTAAAGGGTTAATATTCCTTCTGTTGATGGCGATTCGAACAAATATGAATATTTCTGCAACGAACGCTGCTAGTGCTTTTAAAGCTTCAAATTGTTTGCATAATCTTTTGTTTACAGAGTCCTGTCCGATTTTACACCATTAACCCTTTACCCAACAGAACGGCCCTGTGCCAATGCATTCTCTTATATATGCGAGTCGACCATAGGTCGCCTCGCATATATAAGAGAATGCATTGGCTTAACACATTAAAAATTATAAAATTGTTAAAGAATGTAACAAAAAATGGTAAAAAGTGTTAATAAAAGATTTTTTTTAGGCCAATGCATTCTCTTATATATGCGAGGCGACCTATGGTCGACTCGCATATATAAGAGAATGCATTGGCACAGGGCATAACTGTAACTATCACAATGTGGTCAAGGAGACGGTTCCAATGATATCCATATTTGTATGGTTCTATTGAGACAGACCGAAGATATTTTAGGCTGTTGAAGCTTCATTTGGCCGGTTTGTTGGGTAAAGGGTTAAACCACCGTCTACGTTGTTGACACCAGAAAATGTTGTTAACCTTTTCATGACGTGAGCTGTGCTGGTGCAGCATTAAAAACCTGTGCCAGTGAATTCTCTTAGATATGTGAGTCTCCCATATGGAGCCTCGCATACTGGTATAAGAGAATGCACCAGCTTACAAGGACAAGGTAAATATTTTTAGGCCAATGAATTCTCTTATATACGCGAGGCTCACTACAGGAGACTCCCATATATAAGAGAACGCATTGGCACAGGGCTTTCGCAAAATTTCTGGTACTGCTGTCATGGAAGTGTTAAACCACCATCTGTGGTGTGCATGATAGCATCACTAAATTCATCCTCTGGGACCTCATTCTGCAAATGACAGACACTATTTGCAGGCCTAGTAAGCTGAGAATTACCATACGAAAGTTTAACAAATTTGGTGTTAAAATCGGACAGTGGATCTTTAATTTTGAAATCCTGTAATTTAAGTCTCAAGAAAATCTCATATCCATTTATGCTCAAGTTTGTTTATTATACACATTGTTTTCAGAATCAGCTCATGGGCATGAATCCAATTCCATGTTGAGGTATCCATATTTATATGATTGTATATAATAGTTTGACATACATGTATGTGTTGTATAATATTACTTAAAGACATATTATGGACATGTTCGGGTGTGTGTAAATGATAATTTAGTACTCAGGTGCTATGCCAACATGGGAAATGTAATATTCTACTAACATCGCCGAAATTTTCAAAGAAATCAACCATACCACTTCATAGAAAACATTGTCTGAACTACACTCAATTGTAAATATTTACATCTGGATTTGGGATAAAACTATCGGCGATGAACTAACAAAAAATAACTACTTTGAGCAAGATTATTCTCAATTTCTATTTGATCACTCTATCAGAGTGTTTCACATGACTTTAATTATACCCAAAGTTATGAGGGGAGTATATATATTGGGATCCATTTATCTATTCATCTGTCAGAGTGTCCATGGACGCAACTCTGTCCAACCTTGTATTCCTACATTTTTCAGTCAATATCTTTTAAACTTGGCACATATATTTAGTAACATAGGAGCCTGTATACCTGCAATTTTAAGCTAGGTCTGACTTTTTTTAGTGGAGTTATCCTTCTTTTTCGACATACAATTTTTCACAGCATAAATTTGTCCAAGCTTATATTCCTTGTATTGTTCCTTTCGAAAAATAAATATGTTAATATGGCTGCACTTAATGTATCCTAATTGTACTGGGGCAGGTATCCTTAGTCCTATTGGGACAGACTAACCTCCAGTTATATCTAAAGAAAGAAGGCACATATTTCGTCCACATAAATTATGAGTCACATTATTTTGTTTTTTTGTTACAAATTTATTCTTCATTTTTTTTCATGAAAGACTGAAATTTCATACAATGAAGGCCATATATTGTTCTAAAGGTTCTCTTTCCAAGATATTAGTCGAGAACTTCTGACATCAAAGGCGTGATCGCCATCATGGGACGACGTTCGATGCAGCTATTTAAAATCAGTGCCTTGTGTGTTATAATATAGTCCAGACATGTACACAGGGCAACGCTCGGCATGTCTCGGAAACAAATACATATAACATGCAGCTGTGCCAAAAATCTATGATATACATAAAAAAGTATTGTATGCAACTCGATAATATTATTTCCAATAACCCATGTTTAGCAAAGTTTCAAGCACTCACATGCTCAGACGATGACTCAGTCCCACATGAAGTAAACTGTTACAGTAATGCTCTAAGTAATCGACTGCTTAACCACAGCAGAATTATGGGTAACTTTTCAGGATTTAGTCGGAAATATGGCTTGTTGCCATTGATCGGAAAGCTCTCAGGGAGAGCTTTCCTGATGAATGGCAACAAGACATACCCTGAGAGCTTTCCGATGAATGGCAACAAGCCATATTTCCGACTAAATCCTGAAAAGTTACCCATAATTCTGCTGTGGTTAAGAAGTCGATTACTTAGAGCATTACTGTATGTGTATGTGGTTGAAGCCATTGAGGTAATCACACATTGAATCTCGATTCACATCATGACTTATTGTTTTATAGAAAACGTTCATATTTATCCTGATTTATCCAGATTGATCTGAGTTATGTATCTGTATATAAGATATTCATTATAATATATTTCATTACTGTGCTTAGTATTAGTTAAAAAAAAGATATAATCAGGGTCCAGACCTCCATTTACAACAACATAAACAAATCAAATTTCATTGTTTTCTGGTTTGTTGCAATTCTATACAAAATTTATTAACCGAGTGCACTAAAATTTGATTCGAGCCGAGCTTTAGCAAGGTTAATAATTTAAATATAGAAATGCAACAAATTTGAGATCCATTTTATGATATAACCACATTTTAGCAAAGAAAAATTATCTCGAAACGGTTGGGGTTAAAAAAAAAATAATGTTGATTTCCTTATCACAACCAAAGAGGAAAAAAAGATATAGTTCCATTTTAAATGTGTCTTTTCATGTTGACAAACTTGTTCAACCACCCGTATCACCTATGTTTAGCTCACTTTCAACACTAAATAACCCAACACAAATCGAATATCATAATGATATTCTAATTAACATAATAATAAAGTCCCGGTATTAACATCATTGTGCTAAACTCTTACGTCACTGCGCATGCCGATAATACATGTGTCTTACTAAAAAATATGAGGCCGGGTTTACTGGCTAATTATGTGATAAATACTAATTTGTTATTGAAAGATTAACAAAATAATTTTTTGTGATATTCTTAAACATTGAAACGATACAAAATGAATGCATAGAAAAATCATTCACTTCTCAAAACATGTTGTTTTGTACGCTAGAATTTGAATAAAAAGTGAAATAGATGTCGAAAAATTTGCCTGGAACCCTGAATAGAATACATCATTAATTGCGTTATGACTCGACACATGGACACCTGGACATTCAGAGCTAATATGCCTCATTTTCAAGGTCTCAGCATTCTAGTTCTGTGTGCTCTGTCATGAGGCCGTTGACTATGAGATAAACCCGTGATTTTACTAGCTCTATTTCCTGGCTTTGCAACGAATCGTTCGGTTAAAAATGTATTCAGATTATAGATGTTGAAAATATTGTCATGATTATCATTTTTTAAGTGGTATTGTACATTAAATCCGGCCATTTTTTTGGACCATCTCCTTGTACATGTATACTCAACAGAATATATGCAACAAATGAATGAATTTGAGCCATGGATTAGTGCAAAATACACTCATGTGCTCTATGAATGATGCAAGCAACATCAGGTTATTACATGTATAATGAAAATGAATTTATGACTCCGGCCATTTATTCATTTTCATTATAATCACCATGTTGTTTGCATCGTTCATAGAGCACATGAGTGTATTTTGCACTAATCCATGGTTGTATATTTTATTGAGTATAAAAGGAGATGGTCCCATAAATGGCCCGGAATTAATGTACAGTACCCCTTTAAGATGCCCAGTCCGATTTGACACCAAATTATCCAATTTTGGCTTTGAAGGAACCCAAAGCACTCACAGTGGGTAAATGTGGAAAAAATATAAAAGTCTGTAAAAAGCATTATTGAGAAGAGCATTGAAAAATAGACTCTGTTCTTATTTCTATTATTAACCCTTTCATGACTGGAACAGCCCTGGTGCAGCATTAAATATCATGTGCCAGTGCATTCTTTTATATATGCGAGTATCCCCATAGGGAGACTTGCATATATAACAGAATGTATTGGCATGGAGTAAACATTGTAAAAAGCATTGATAAATAGTTGAACTTACTACATGATTAGTGATGTTTGTTGAGAAATCACTGTAACCGTTTTGTTTACATAACAATGATTTCAACAAGCAAATTTTTTTTATTGGAGAACTATCAATAAGGAATATAAGAACAAGATTTATCTATTTCTCCATGGTCTTCTTGGTGGGGATGTTTTTACAGATTTTTATATTTTTGGCACATTTACCCACTACAAGTGCCTTGGGTCCATTTCAAAATCAAACGAAATGAAAGCATTTATCAGAGAGACAATTATTGGAATTTTTACTAGCCTGCCAAAAAAATTGTTAAAACTTCCTCTGTTGAAAGTCTATATTGGACCATCAAAAATCTATAAATGGGCTCATGGGTAAGAACAAATTATTGTTTGGTACAGAAAACATTCACATGCTTATTTTATCATGTCAGGTCAGATGGGGCATCTTTAAAATATATCATATGGCCATAACAAATAAATAACTCAATTATCATCAACCCCTGTGTTATACAAATTAGCTTCACCTGTGTAACTTGTGTATAATTTTCACTATATTGACTTGTGGGACATTAAACACGTAATTATTAGTATAGTGTATGTATTTATGAATATAGAGAGGGACTTTTCTGAATGATGCACAGAAATTAAATTATACAAAACTAAATCCCCCCCCCCCCCCCCCCCCCCCCCCGCCTCAATTTCTGAAGAATATCTGATGATAATTAGCTATTTATTTTATATGGTCTTTAATTGCAACATTAACTAATGGAAACGAGATACATACTTAGATATTAACATAAAGTTGTGTTTATTTTGTAGAATATTCGTGCACACATGCTATATATTGATGTTTATACATTTATATATTCTCAAAAACCTGTTGACCATGTCTTTATAAATAAATGAATTGTTGAAGCAGTTTCATATCTCCCTACTTGACAGATATATGTGAGGTTTAGATCGGAGAATCTTGACAAATTCCATTCCCATATTATTTATCATAAGTTATTGCCGAAAGTATGTGGAACCTTAGCTCCCAAACAAACCTGAAGGAACATTTTATGATATTGAAATTCAATAATGAAGTTTGGTCAAATTTGGAAGGCGACTTCATTTTCGCATCGTGGACGTCTGAGGGCGAAGTCGCCATCCGGAAGGCAAGAACTTCACCCGAGTCGCCTCCTATCTTGGGGCCTGTATTGAATCTTGCAAATATTGTTCACAAATGTTAAAGGGCCTTTGAAGTGGGTTCATGCAAAATAACATAAATTTTATCAAAGTTTGTAAAACAACTAAGGGCTGTTCCATTTAAACTTGTGTACAACCCCCGGATGTCAGATAAAATAATAATGCATAGGTGGGTGGTTTGGCACAAATTGCACTTCTGTTGGTGGGTGTCATGTTTTTTTGTTTTGTTTTTGTTTTTGTTTATTTTTTTTTTATGGTGCCCACATCATAGTGAGCAATGGGGGATGCCACAGTGTCCTGGGCCCGCAAAAAAGGTACCCTGCCTTGCTCACCGGAAGCTATATTATGCTAATGATGAACAGATAGTCTGCCGTCAGAGCAGTTTTAGCAAGTCGTAAATAAAAAGGAAGTAGTATTAATAAATAAAAATTGTAGAGTACCCTGAAAGTCAAGTATCATATCGTATCATATTTGTTATTAGGATAACTGTTTGTTAATTTGCATAGGTAAAAATTATAGTAGTCATAAAAGTTATTAGTACATGTATATATCCTTTTAATAAGTTTCCTTAAGTTTGGTGTAAAGTATGTGTCCCTTTAATATGTTTATAAAAGTTTGTCATAAAGTTTATCTTAGGTTCCGCATAAAACATCTTATGCTAATACTACAAGATACCTGCCTTATATCCCTTAATTATTGATTGTGCTCCTGTTTTCTATTAATAGTATAGTGCCGGGTTACAGTGTTGATAACCAGACATATTTTGCCGGACTTGGTGGGTCTAAACTGAATTAAACTGCTGGGGTTGGTGGGTGGGGTAAATTCAGCTGACTTCCGGGGGTGGTACACAGGTTTAACCCTTTACCCAACAGAAGGGCCCTGTGCCAATGCATTCTCTTATATATGCGAGTCGACCATAGGTCGCCTCGCATATATAAGAGAATGCATTGGCTTAAAACATTAAAAATTATAAAATTGTTAAAGAATGTAAGAAAAAATGGTAAAAAGTGTTAAAAAAAGATTTTTTTTAGGCCAATGCATTCTCTTATATATGCGAGGCGACCTATGGTCGACTCGCATATATAAGAGAATGCATTGGCACAGGGCATAACTGTAACTATCACAATGTGGTCAAGGAGCCGGTTCCAATGATATCCATATTTGTATGGTTCTATTGAGACAGACCGAAGATATTTTAGGCTGTTGAAGCTTTATTTGGCCGGTTTGTTGGGTAAAGGGTTAAATGGAACAGCCCTAACGTTAACTAGTACTTGTAAAAATAGATAAATTTTGTTCTTATTTTCATTATTAATAAGTCTCTGATAACAGGATTTATCACATAATTTGGCCATAAAAGCAGTTTCATAATTATCGGTAATAGACACGTTTAATATCAGCGCGTGCGATGACTTCACGGCGTTCTTCAGATAACTTGCGATCGCGGTAGTGTATGATTGTTGTTTTCTATGAATATTTCGCGTTGCTTCGGGTTTATTTGATCATGTGATAAAAGGTATCTCACACTCGTCCTATTTTATACGTAATTTATCAACCTCGTCCTCTAAATTCTATTTGAGCCTCGGTAAACCTCGGCTCAAATCGAATTTAGTGAACTCGGTTGATAAATTCCGTATAAAATAGGAACTCATGTGAGATCCTCTATTTCATATATTGAAACCACTATTATATAAACATTACTGTTACAGTGGCAATGTCACAAATCAAAGTCAAATTAGGTACCAAATTTGAATCAAAACTTGACGGTAAACTTTGGAAAAGGTCAAGGCTTTGAAAAATATTCTGTAAATAACCTTTAGACTAGTTCAGACTAAACTATTTGAACTTACTACGCGATCAGTGATGTTTGTTGATAAATCACTGTAACAGGTTTGTTTACATAACAATGGTTTCAACTATGAACAATGAATAAGAACCATGTTGATCTATTTCTCCATGTTCTTCTTGGTGGTGATGTTTTGACAGACTTTTATATTTTGTGCACATTTACCCACTGCTAGTGCATTGGGTCCCTTTAAAGACATATTATGTACTTGTTCGTCTGCGTTAAACTGATCAGTTAGTAATCAGGCACTATGCCAACTGGAGGAATGTAGCATTCTACTAACATCGCTGAAAATTTGAAGCAAATCGACCGTACAACTCCATAGAAAACATCGTCAGAACTACGCTCAATTGTAAATATTTACTACTCGATTCGGGACGCAATGATTTCGCCATCGAGAGTGACTGCATTTAATTAATATATAAGAATGACGGTGTGTGTTGCCAATATGGACATAATATTTGTAAAAATTACTAATTTGAACAAGATTATTCTCCATTTATATTTTATCACCCTGCCGGAGTTTAATAGATATTGAAATTGAACATAATTAAAGTCTAAGAATTCAGAAATGATGGTAATAAGACCATTTAATTTAGCAGATGTTAAATATATCATTGTCATTCTTTCCAAAACATTACGTTCGGGACAGAAACAACACAGTAAGATCAGGCTATATGGAGTTATCCCTTTCCATACTTAATGGATTCTCCCTGCGAGTTAAAAAGTGTACATCGGAATGGACTATTATTGATTTGCGGGGATGTACATGTAAAATAAGCAGACGACAGATAAATAAAAGTACATTTCATTAGGTTTTGACCAATTTTCCATGACAATGCAAAACTCCATTAAAATCTCAAAAATAATGACGACAATAATAAGTCGTTATACAGTAAATCATCTCACCGTTCGGTTCGGTTTAACCCTTTCAGTGCCAAGTCCGATTTTTGCATCAACCCATATACCCTGTGCCAATGCATTCTCTTATATATGCGAGTCGACCATAGGTCGTCTCGCATATATAAGAGAATGCATTGGCCTAACAATTTTTCATTATTTTTTACAATTATTTACAAGTTTAATATTTTTTTCTTATATTCTTTAACAGACTTATTTTGTAGGTTTAGTGCCAGGGAATCTTACGTTTTTCATGGGCATAAAAATTAGTACTATGAATACTTGGTGATAGTTTTGAGTTATAACATGCCCCTAAGGAATTACCCAGTTTGTTTTTAAATTTGCTCTAGCATGCTTAAGCATACCCAAAAAAATTCACCCCAAAAAAAAAAAAAATTTACTCAAAGGGTTAACGCGGGGTTCTGTTTATAGAATTTGTATTACTGTCGGAATATATTGCCACCATTACGAATACTGATTGAGACACCTCATGGTTGATTAATTAAACTTTATTGAATGATTTCATGAAAAAAAATTTAACTTTTTTCTCCCAAATATTTTTTACACGCGTACTGATTTTCATGTGCTGTCGCATCCGGTTCTGCTTATGATCATTTACAGATCCATATTTTCATGTAGTTCATGACAAGAAATGTCTTGTTTGGTTCAGAATTTCATTCAAAAACATTTTTTCACAATTTTTGTAAAATTCCACGATTTACTTGATATAAATTGGGGGGGGGGGGACAATTTTTTTTATTTTTATTTTTTTCCCCTCCTGCATCTACTTTTTTTCTCCCCACATGTTCGTAAACCAGACTTAAAAATTGGTGTCGCCTAACCATATATAAAACATGGTATAATAAGACATAATTATCATGGGAACCTCATCTTAAGCCTCAACAGCTATGGGAGACCGAGGATCAGATTGAAGTTGGTGATGTTCACCTCGATTATGCATTTTTATCTTCTGCAAATAAGGGGATATAGAAACTGAACTGAAGGGGAAAAAGTAACTAAAAACAATGTTAATTTGAGACTCTAGATACTTCCCAGAAGATGAGGCCTAAGCACAATGAGGTCCACAGAGGATGAATTCAGTGTTGGATACCGTCGGTAGTCACCCTCTGGGGATCTCAGTCTGCTAAACAAATGGATTTCTCCCAATTTGAAACCTGTAGGCTGGTCCCTGCTTCCAACTTTTATTTTGTTTTCTCCTATTTTCTTCCTGTCATCAGGGTGACTTCTTGAAGAACATCTCTCCTGTTCGTATTCTCCAGTTTACATCCAGTTCATTCCTGCCATCAAAGTCACCTTGTCTCTGATGGGTGACAAAGTTCTCATATATTGTTTCTCCTGAAAGAAAGAAAAAAACAGCTCTGAGATATTATAATAGTGACTGACATGTGGTACAGTAATGCTCTTAAGTAATCGACTCCTTAACCACAGCAGAATTATGGGTAATTTTTCAGGATTTAGTCGGAAATATGGCAACAAGCCATATTTCAGACTAAATCCTGAAAAATTACCAATAATTCTGCTGTGGTTAAGGAGTCGATTACTTAGAGCATTACTGTATATGACACAAGTCCGATCATGGCATCAACGAAGTTGATCACACACATGCATGTCCATGCATGTAGTTGTAATCACGTACATACACATTTCAAGGTTTGTTTTCCCTTTTATGTGTACCCATACCATGTACAGTAATGCCCTAAATAATGGGCTCCTTAACCACAGCAGAATGATGGGTAATTTTTCAGGATTTATGTTTGAAATATGGCTTGTTGCCATTCATCGGAAAGATCTGTGGTTGAGGAGTCAATTATTTAGGGCATTACTGTATAATGCCGATAACTGGATCAACCATCTGTCGTTTGTCGGCGCGTCCGTCTGTCCGTAGATACATGTCATCCCATGCAATGACTCAAAAGTATTTTTATCGGATCGTGTTCATATTGTATGTACATGTTTATGATGACACACCCCTCACCTGTATAGCTTTTGATTGGTTTAGAAATTATTAGCACTTTCCATCCACTCATAGACATTGTGCTTTCAACGCGATAACTCAAGTATGTTTGTCGCATCATGTTCATATTTTATCTTTAGATTAGTGATGACACACCCCTCACATGTATAGTTTTTGGTATCGATCAGTTGATCGGTTTAAAAAAAACATTAACACTTTTAGCCATCACAAACACATGACACTTACCTCCTATATAGACCATGAGGATCCAATAGTCACGGAATCCAAGGTTTATTATATCTGTGCTGTTGAATCTCTCCACCAGAAAGTTTCTTAAATCTGATCCCATATTGGTAGATGCCTCATCCTGTGAGTAAAATTAGGTATTTATCGACGTGGCTGGTTGGTCTCCATATATGGGTCATCATTGTGCACAAATTGGCAACGTATTTGTAATTTTGAGTAAGATTTTGAGAGAATATTTTGTTTTCAAAACAAGAACTAAGTTTCTTATCAGGGCAAAATTAGAAAGTAAGAGCTCATAATTAGAAAGTAAGAAAGTGCCTTTCTTAATATATTAGAGAAAGTGCCTTTCTTAATATATTAGAAATAAATTCTAGATTTAAGAACTTTTTCTTGACATTTGAGAAAATATGTCTTTCATATTTGTAGATATTTAGAAAAAGACTTTCTAGAATATTAGAAAATATTTCTGACCTTTTCTAAATATTGAGAAAAAGACTTATATTAAGAAAATATGTGAAAAATAATTAATCCATTCTTAGAAAACATTGAGAAAAATATTCTCATATTCATAATTTAAATTTCTGTAAGAAATTAATTTTCTAAATGCTAGAAAACTTGATGTAAGCAAATTTTCTAGGTATACTCCCAAAATAATATTTCTTGTTTTAAGGTCATTAGCCCTCAAAATAAGAAAATCCATTTTGGCAGTGTACATGTAAAAATGTAAAATTTAGCGTTTTGTGTGTGAAAACCACGGGACATAACTCAATGACAAATTTTTCAAAGAAGCTAAAGTACAGACGTATGATTATACCTAAAAATTTCTGTCGAAATTAAAACATGCTTGATGGGACCTATGCCAAAGATAATGGCTCAGCATTGAGTTGAAGTACAGTACCCCCTCCCAGGTTGGCCAAAATTGATGGAAATCGTGTATTGCTACCTTTAGGTTGTAAATTTTCAACAATTTGATCTAAGGTAATTTCACATTAAATTTCTGGTTGGAAAATCAAAACAATTTGAATCTATTTTAAGTCTGAAATTTCCAGCTGATGCATACCCCTCTGTTAATTTGTACTCAGGATTCAAATGTCGAATTTAACCAGAATTCTTATGGATTATCTCATAATCCTCATGTTAACTGGTATTCATGATTCACCCCTTTCTGTTAACTGGTATTCTGGATTCACCCCTCCTGTTAACTTGTATTCACGATTCACCCCTCCTGTTAACTGGTATTCTGGATTCACCCCTCCTGCTAACTTGTATTCACGATTCACCCCTCCTGTTAACTGGTATTCATGATTCACCCCTTTCTGTTAAATGGTATACATGATTCACCCCAATTTGTTAACTGGTATTCGGGATGCACCCCTCTATATTAATTGGTGTTAGGGCCAGCAGTCCGCCGTCACCACCCTCCCCACGCAACGTGTCACAGTGCTAGATTCATTCAACTTCGATTTTCGGCTGATTCATTTCCCGAAATACTTACATAAGTTACTAGAATCAAGAGCTGTCCTTCAGGAATTGTTTGGATATATGTGATGCATTCGGTTCCATAATCGCCAGCGTATGTGTCAAAGTTCTTGAATGCTAGGTATTGTCCCTACAAAGAATTAATGTTCTTTCATATTTTATTGAGCATCCCCTATATACATTTCAAACAAATGTGTTTATAACAAACTAACATAGGATGAACGAATGGGGATTGGAGCACAGGTTATAGCAACTCAGGTGGAACTCCTCTCCCCAGGATAAAGATGGTGGTGCACAGAAGAAAAGTTCAAATGCATTAATGTCGAACATAAACAAAGATTTGTTTGGGCTAAGGGAAGATAGTTGTGTCGAGACTATCGTCATATGTTTAGTGCACGTTGTTCTCGATTTAAGTTAATATACGACTGGTGGTATTCACTAATTTTAATGCATCTGTTCATTGCTAAATCGCAATGAGTTTATAATATATTTCTGGACAGTTGCAAACAATTGGTAATTTCCTTCATTGGAAAGTGAGACTGATCCGCAAAGTTGATCGGCAACATGTATGTATTTTATGGGAGTCCAATCCGCACTATTTTTTCTTCTAGGTTGGACCTTTATTTTTGATAAAAGGGACAAGTAAAAAAGTAATGATCAGCGTTCAATTCCAGAGAATTAATGATGGCAGAGAATGACCCAGAAACACACTACACGAACTAGCTCAGTCTAGCTGCATTATATCGTAAAAGTAACGTATCCCCCAAACATTTCTTAAAAACGGTTCAATTATATTTTGGAACTTTTTTAGCGAATGAGTAGCTCAAAATTGTTATCACCATCAACCTGCAGGACAAGTCTCATGACCTTTTATCCAGGTAATAATTTCAAACTGAATATAGGACCTGTGACATATCATAATGAAAACAAAAGATCGTCAGATAATCACAGACCTAAATTAATATGAAGTGTTACATAAGAGCGAGTCAAAGTAGGTATAAACTCACTCGAACTTCTGTACATGTCTGAAAATATGGTGCCGGACATTCGCAGAATGAGGTTCACAGTGGGCTAGCGTCGCCAAAGTCATCCTCTATGGACCTCAATTTGCATGGACTCATCTGCTATAAGAGACTATTTTGGCCGTCATATTGGATTTTGGTGTCGGATTTTTGGTTAATTTGTAAGCGCTGTATATTAGCATAACGAATCGAGTTGACAATAAAACCGCATGTGATATAATTATTCACTATAATGGCGATCAGAGAGACCTGGTGAATATCAAACAAAATGACCGTCATGCATGATGGACACGATCTTGTCTGGAGTCTCTGGTGCCATTTTTGGAGACATTAAAGGGGTACTATATAAGCCATATTCAATAAATTCCCGGTGATAATAACGATTTAATATCGATAATATATAGAAAACTAAGTAATTTGAGTCGAAGGTGTATTCTGTAAACGTTCAGGTTAATATGTTATCTTGAAATAAAAGTTAATAATTTGATATAAATTTAATTTATGGCTGGAGCCATTAATTAAATTACGAATTTCCGTGTGCAAGACGTAATCAAAATAATTAACGGATAGTGGATTGGGCAACGCGTGGCACACATGATCGTGTAAATAAAAAAAAATGTGATGATACGGGGCGTAAACTCAAGCCACTCACTGACTTGTGACTATACAGTGACTTAAATGAGTATATGGGACCAGTATACATATAATATAACATTCATTTGATATATTTGCTTGAAAACTGTCCAAAAATTACTTGATAACGACAATTATTATTGGTAATTTCGCATTCCGGCTAATCTGCCATCCGTAACATTACTTCGTGCTCAGGACTTTCAAATAATATAAATCTGGTTACCTTATTCTACGACTCGGAGACTATAGAAACCAACAACAATATTTGAATACACATTCCCTTTAAGGAAGAAAATTAGTGGGGTGAAGTCCTGGGGGATGCAAGGACCTACCAACATCTCTTGAACTATAATGGTTTAATTTTATGGATGTCCGCGTTCCCAGTGTGTTGCGAATGACGGTGATTGTAAGTGTTTTTCATTTTCTTTTGCCCGGTGAGCTGAAAAGTTGTTCAGAAATGTTTGACTAATTTGGTGTTAAATCATCGGATATACCATCTTTAAACACGTGAAGGTGTACATACTGTTGTCTCGTTGAATGTCAGTATATTTAATCCTCTGGCCTTCTCGTAATCATAGGCAATTATCTGGAAACAGAAACATGATTTCAAGAAATTGTTAGATACTTTGTACACGTATGTACGAAAGCGAATTGGGGCACCCGAAACACCACCGCACCCCAAATATACAAATACACAACTCGTTATAACGGGTTGTTGGAAGTCCTATATAACGCGTTGAGTATTTGTATATTTGGAGGCGTGCGGTGGTGTTTCGGATTGCCCTAAAGCGCTTTCGAACGTATATGCCATCTTTTTATATAGGCATGTGCACCACATCAAACAACAAACATCTTTATGACACTCGTTTGCTGTCAACATTTTGAAGTTTGTTAGTATCCCGGATAAACTTCTCGTTTCGTGAATATTTCAATTAAATTTGATAGCAAAAAAGAGTGTTGATATAAGACCTTGCCGAATAGCCTAGTGTTTTACGAATAGTAACATTGGATCCAACCCTAAGATCGAGACTCGCATATATATATAAGAGAATGCACTGGCTTACAAGGTCAAGGTAAATATTGTTAGGACAATTCATTCCCTTATATATTCCAGATTCCCTATGGAAGACTCGCATATATAAGAGAATGCATTGGCACAGAGTTTTTCCAAAATTTCAAGGAGCTAGCTCCAGTCATGGAAGGGTTAAACAATCGCATTGCCACAAAACGAACTGCCAGATGACACTTCCAACTGATAAATGCAAAAAGATTGATTTAAATCGCCCTGTGAATTGAACCCTTTCAGTGCCAGGGGCCGATCTCATCTGCCCTAATTTACGGTCTGTAAAATCGGCCCTAAAAAAAATAAAAAATAAAAAATAATTGTTTTTTGTTTGTTTTTATAGATTTTTTTGGGTTGAATGTTTTTTTGGGTATGCTTAAAGGTACTCAACCCGATAAAACTAATCTCAATTACTATTTCCATGGCTTCGGGGGTCAAAAATATTTGATTCGAGTCGAGGAAGTCACCCATCAAAGCTCAGATTTGTTAGATATCGATTTTAGAAATCTATTATTTTTCATTATCGGGAATACTATCTGGCCCAGAACTCAGTCAAAATTGCATTAAAATTACCACTTGATTTTAGAGTTATTCATCCTTGTCTGTTTGAATAGATTTGGAGTACACATCCAGAGCAGATTACGGCAGTTATTAGTACTCATCTCGAGAACATAACAAATTTGAAAAATCAATATCTAATAACTCTGAGCTTTGTTTGATGGGTTCCTCGACTCGAATCAAATATTTTTTACCCCCAAAGCCAAAGAAATAGTAATATAGGACCCTCTGATCGGATTGTTGTTGTTGGAATCTGTTGAGATGGGGACCCTCTTTACGGGTTGAGTACCTTTAAGCATGCTATAGCAAATTTAAAAACAAACTGGATAGGGGCATGTTATAACTCAAAACTATCACCAAGTATTCATAGTAATAATTTTGAAGCCCATGAAAAACGTAAGATTCCCTGGCACTAAACCTACAAAATAAGTCTGTTAAAGAATATAAGAACAAATTATTAAAATTGTACAAAATTGTAAAAAATAATAACAAATGATGAAAAATTGTTAGGCCAATGCATTCTCTTATATATGCGAGGCGAACTATGGTCGACTCGCATATATAAGAGAATGCATTGGCACAGGGTATATGGGTTGATACAAAAATCGGACCTGGCACCGAAAGGGTTAAATGTGCTACATTAATTCTGCCACATATTACGTGCAACATTCACTCTACCATGCACATATAATTAGTTCGATGCAAACAATTATGAACAACTGATATTATCAATAATTGTGCAGTTCAGTGTCCGCGCCGCAATTTGCCAAAATTGCCAAATGCAAACTAAATCACATTTGGCAAAAGACTTTGGTTCCCGATCAAATCACACATGAACAAACGAGATTGATTTGACTAACCAGTGTCACTGTATATTTAATTTATACGAAAGAATGGCGTTGTGTGTTGGCAATTTTGATACAAAATTCATTGAAATACCTGCGTTGAGCAAGTTTGTTATCCGTGAGACAGAATAGATAGAGTGTTTCAAATCACATTAATAGTGTAGGTGACGACTTCTTGTAAATCACTACGTGCACAATGCACACCGAGTAATATTGACCTAAACAAATGGAACACTGTACAGTCCTCCATTCTCCCCCAAATGCAGGGTTTCCTATTCAAGATAATTCCAGTAAATAGCATACGGGTCGTCGAGAAGATCATAGATATATAATTTATAGGTATAATATAGGCTGACAAATACACGAAATATTGTTATACTGGTTTCATATGCTCTGAAAAATACTGTCATGGTCACATGGTATTCCAGCTGTTTTCATTTTTTCGCACAGAAGCAGGTGCGGGGTCGGAAAAAAATTCCAGACACGTATGTTACTGTTTTGCCGATGACCACTTTTTGGACCCACCCACCCCCGACCCCAATTTGTTTTCCATTTCATAGAGTTTTTTCCAGCCATGTTTTGACACCCTCCCCCTTATGGAACGCAAAACACAAACATACAGAGAAAACCAGGACCAAACCTCCTACATTGAGATTCAGTGAACCTAGTAATGAACAGCAGGACTGGTCTCTAGCAGTATATTCTTGACTGCAGTGGATTTTTAATCGTTTTTGTTAAATATCATATTTCCACAGCTCTGCAGTCAATTTATTTTGAAGCTTAGTATATGAATAGAGCATGGTTTGAAGTTGACTACGCGAATGTAGTGGCCAGTGAGAAGGGTGTAGTTCACTCGCCTTCGGCTTCGCCTTCCCACTGGCCACTACATTCGCGTAGTCAACGACAAGATATGCTCTAATCATTATATTATATCGAACATTTATAGACAAACTGACGTTCTAATATTTATATACCATCCAACAGTTTATTGCGCCTGAGTGGGTAACCGGTCACTGACACAGCGCGCACGGTTAATCATAATTAATAGTCACTATTTTAGTGTCAAAATGTGTGTGGTAGTCCTTTTTAGAGACCTTTTTAGTTTTTGTTACTTTGTTATGGAAATTTATAAAGATATAATGTCTATACACCAGGTAGGTAATATTGCTCTACCATCCAGACTAATTAGACATTACTAAAACATGTTTATCGCACATATAGCAATACACTAGAGCACACAGGAGCACCAATGGGAAATCAAAGAAAGTTAATGTTACGATTGATTCCAATTGATTCAGATTGGTCAGGATTGGTTAGGAATTTTATAACGTTCACAGTTTATCTTGTATGAATTCAGGAATCTTGTATGAGTTCAGAAAAGGCATTATTTCTATTGGACTGCTCAAGTGTAGCATGTGAGAGTAAAGCATATAATAAAAAACAAACCTACACTTTTAGTAGAAACCTGTATTAACTCATTCGTGACTACATGAGATTGTGAATTATTACCATTTTCTATCTCTTTTGTCGCATATGAGATAATTGTGTTATCCACTCACAAGTCTAGGTATGTTACATGTTTATTTCTTTATACATCAGTGTTTAATGTCCATGTTTGACCAGATTTGGCATTAAATTTATTTCTTTAAAGTTATCCTTATTTGATGTTAATTACATAAAATACTGCATGGGCGATTCAGCTGCAGTAAGAATACTTCCCCTTGTCCTAAAGAGGCACAAACCAACATCCAATGGCCCTAGTGTGTCTAGTGTTGCTGCAGTTCCTTATTATTTATTTCTTAGTGTTACAAACCAGTACAAACTAGTATAGTACAAATCCAATAAAAGGTGTGAAGGAAAAAAAAATTGTCACCGTTTGTCACGGAAAAAATTGCTTTGGGCTTATTTTGACACCCACCACTCCCAGCATACGTGTCGCTCTTTACTTATACCATGACAGGAATAGACTAACACGTCACGCTCGTTTCTATTCGATACCGTACAAATGGTTGTGTTTTGAACCCAAACACCCTGTTCAACGTTGCATTTTCTATTGCTTCAGTGCGTCTTTATGTGACCTATGATGGTCGTAGAAAGTTAGTTCAGGTATTTAATGACCTATTTTGATACCGGGTATAAATTGAAAAGCGAATATTATTAGATGTAATTTGGAGCACTAACTACCATAACAGCTTTAAGATGTATCGACATATAATTATGGTGAATCCCAATTATCAATAGCAGATATATAGGCTTATAGAAAATCAGTTGAATACTACAAAACACATTTTGTATTACAAACTTAGTAAATAACAAAGGAATGTTGACGTAACAGCCTGCTCTCCTAGACCATAAGCTCAATGTGAACCTATTCGGAGGTCAATGTGAACCTATTCGGAGGTCAATGTGAACCTATCAATGTGAACCTATTCGGATGTCAATGTGAACCTATTCGGAGGTCAATGTGAACCTATTCGGAGGTCAATGTGAACCTATTCGGAGGTCAATGTGAACCCATTCGGAGGTCAATGTGAACCTATTCGGATGTCAATGTGAACCTATTCGGATGTCAATGTGAACCTATTCGGAGGTCAATGTGAACCTATTCGGATGTCAATGTGAACCTATTCGGAGGTCAATGTGAACCTATTCGGAGGTCAATGTGAACCGATTCGGAGGTCAATGTGAACCTATTCGGAGGTCAATGTGAACCTATTCGGAGGTCAAAATAGGCTCAATACGGAGGTCAACATAGGTTATATACGAGACTTTTTACGATGGCAATGTGTTTTCAGTGTGACCAGCGCCATTCAACGGGCTAGCTGGTATATACGTTACGGTTCACTATGGGCCTATTTCAGAATGAGATAAGTATGTATGAACCGAATATAGCACACATGCACTCAGATTACACCCATAAAGTCCTACCTGTTCATCATCAACTTCAAGCTCCAGTCCGTTACCCACTCCATGTGAGAGAATGTAAATGTGAACATCCAAATCTGTCAACAAAAAAGGCAATGTCAAGATGGAAATATGAGCATACTGCATGCGCTCTATAATAATATGGTACATTATATATGGTGTCGCTGGACAAATTACAATTCTTACCCGTTAGAGATACAGAATCCGAATCGATGGTCTCCGTATATCATCTAGTTACAACAACAACGGAATTTCACCAAAAGCCGATTTAGTTATCCTAATTATTTTATTACCGATAAATACTCGCAACAACACCAATCAATGGCAATCATCATATATCATGTAATCATCATATATCATGTAATCATCATATATCATGTAATCATCATATATCATGTAATCATCATATATCATGTAATCATCATATATCATGTAATCATCATATATCATGTAATCATCATATATCATGTAATCATCATATATCATGTAATCATCATATATCATGTAATCATCATATATCATGTAATCATCATATATCATGTAATCATCATATATCATGTAATCATCATATATCATGTAATCATCATATATCATGTAATCATCATATATCATGTAATCATCATATATCATGTAATCAATGGCAATCATCATATATCATGTAATCATCATATATCATGTAATCAATGGCAATCATCATATATCATGTAATCATCATATATCATGTAATCAATGGCAATCATCATATATCATGTAATCATCATATATCATGTAATCATCATATATCATGTAATCATCATATATCATGTAATCATCATATATCATGTAATCATCATATATCATGTAATCATCATATATCATGTAATCATCATATATCATGTAATCATCATATATCATGTAATCATCATATATCATGTAATCATCATATATCATGTAATCATCATATATCATGTAATCATCATATATCATGTAATCATCATATATCATGTAATCATCATATATCATGTAATCATCATATATCATGTAATCGTCATATATCATGTAATCATCATATATCATGTAATCATCATATATCATGTAATCATCATATATCATGTAATCATCATATATCATGTAATCAATGGCAATCATCATATATCATGTAATCATCATATATCATGTAATCAATGGCAATCATCATATATCATGTAATCATCATATATCATGTAATCAATGGCAATCATCATATATCATTTAATCATCATATATCATGTAATCATCATATATCATGTAATCATCATATATCATGTAATCATCACATATCATGTAATCATCATATATCATGTAATCATCATATATCATGTAATCATCATATATCATGTAATCATCATATATCATGTAATCATCATATATCATGTAATCATCATATATCATGTAATCATCATATATCATGTAATCATCATATATCATGTAATCATCATATATCATGTAATCATCATATATCATGTAATCATCATATATCATGTAATCATCATATATCATGTAATCATCATATATCATGTAATCATCATATATCATGTAATCATCATATATCATGTAATCATCATATATCATGTAATCATCATATATCATGTAATCAATGGCAATCATCATATATCATGTAATCATCATATATCATGTAATCAATGGCAATCATCATATATCATGTAATCATCATATATCATGTAATCAATGGCAATCATCATATATCATGTAATCATCATATATCATGTAATCAATGGCAATCATCATATATCATGTAATCAATGGCAATCATCATATATCATGTAACAACACCAATCAATGGCAATCATCATATATCATGTAATACCAATCAATGGCAATCATCATATATCATGTTTAATGCCAAACAGTCCTATATGTTCCTTCACTGCTTCTCCCCTCACATTCAAGAACTGAGAAACGCCTTCTGGTACAAATTCTAAACAAACACGGAGTGCAAGTATACACATTGCTAGACAATCTCACACCAGAAGCGTTTCTCGCATATGCAGCCGGTGGCACCAGTCACCCAATTATGACGCAATTATGTGACGAGGAAATTCTTTTCATGGACTGCCTCACATTTATATGTATTTTGTGCTTAATTGACACATCCATCTATGATTAATAGCATATAACATTCATGTGCACTCTTTCTGTATATAATTATTGTTTGTACAGCACTGGTCATGTCATTGACGGTGCAACTCACTCATGTATATATTATCTTCATGTGTTGGAGGAATAAACATTATCTCTCTCTCTCTCCCTATAATAATGGATTTTCTTGACAGTTTGGTCGATGAGAGAGTGTGGTTTACAACTTCCATATTGGGCGGTTCCTATTTCAAATTGGAAAACCCCAACCCCTGTTATCGCAAATGTGAACATATAGTATTCCCACTTGTATAATTGGGTGGAAGAATCCATTCAATATATAAAGGGTTACAATCACCTTTTTCGCAGAATTGACCGATGTAGTATTGCGTACAGACACATGCACCTCTTTCAAGTTCTCCACCATTTTTGCATATCTAAAAAAAAAATATAATATTCCATCATAGAACGCTTAAAGATGCATGCAGGGTTCCAGAGCTACAGTTAAAACAACAACATAACACAATTAAATTGACATCTTCAGTCGTCAAGCCTTGAAATAGGGTGTCTGTCATTTGCAGAATGAGGTCCCCAGAGGGTGAATTTAGAGATGCTACCCCGCATAGCGGGTTAGCATCACCAAATTCACCATCTGAGACCTCATTCTGCTTACACCTCAGCAAAATGAGGTTCCCAGAGGGTGAATTTGGTGATGCTAGCCCGCTATGCGTGGTAGCATCACTAAACTCACCCTCTGGGGACCTCATTCTGCAAATGACAGACACCCTATTTCAAGGCTTGTCAGTCGTGCTCTGTTCTGCTCTGTTGAAACAAATTTGATAACGAAAAATTGACACACAAACCAGCACAAACTAGACATATAAACTACAAAGAGTGTCACTTTGTCAATGCATGATCTTATATATGCAAGTATCCCATCGGGAACCTCACGTATATATGAGAGAATGCATTGGCTTACAAGGTCAAGGTAAATATTGTTAGGCAATGTATTCTCTTATATAAGCGAAGCTCCCTATGGAGACTCGCATATACATGTATAAGAGAATGCATTGGCACAGGGTTTTCGCAAAATTTCAGGAAGCTCAAGTCATGGAAGGGTTAACAAACAAAATATTTGGTGTCCTTATAAAACGTTAAAATGTTACGAAATAAATGTAGAGAAAATTATATATCAAACAAATTATTGTCTTGTATGTAGCACTTCTTGTTTCAAACATGCCATTTTATACAATATACACTAGATTCTTAATAAAAAGTAGAATATATAGGCTTCGTAAAAAAAACAAGCATGGGAATATAATTATTATTTAATCAAGTGTGAATGACAATGGCGCGTACATAACTAGTACCTTGCTTCATATTCTGGTCCTTTTACGGGGGGGGGGGGGGGGGGGGTCAACATAATTATGACGAAAATAGTTATGTAAAATACATGTATTTGTCAATTTCCAGCTGCACCTGCTCCCTCCCAAACACATTTCCCATGTTTTACCATTAGTAGTTATAAAAAAACCCATAGTAATTTACAACGGTTTTTTTTAAATGGTAAACTTACTATGGTAAAAAAAACACGGACTTTCACTGGTTGTATGTAAACATGGTTTTTACCACAGAATCCATGGTAAAATTACACATGATAAATTAAAACCATGGTTACTGCAGTCAAACAATGGATTTACTGCTGTAGTTGTGAGATTGATTAATTTAACCATATTTTTACCACAAAAACTATAGTTTTACCACAAAAACTATGGTAAACCCAAACATGTTATGCAAATACTATGAAGATTGCATGAATTGTCATTTGAGAATGTACAATAAGTATCGTCTTATACGTTGCCACACATACCCTATGAATATGGATGTTTCTAGACACACATACCCTATGAATATGGATGTTTCTAGACACACATACCCTATGAATATGGATGTTTCTAGACACACCTATCCTATGAATATGGATGTTTCTAGACGCACATACGCCATGAATATGGATGTTTCTAGACACACATACCCCATGAATATGGATGTTTCTAGACACACCTATCCTATGGATGTAGATGCTTCTAGACATGTGTACCTTCCCTATGCATGTGGTTGAATCTAGATATGCCTATCCTAAGGATATTGATGCTTCTAGACACACCTGCCCAGAGGCGGACTGGGCCAAAAAACCGGCCCGGGAAATGAATATAATACCGGCCCATTTGCCGAAGGCAGTTGCCGAGGCTCGAAGCGCCGAGATTGTTTTTGTACACTGACAAATGTTTTCCACACTGACAAATTTTTTTCTACACTGACAAATATTTTCTACACTGACAAAGTTTTCTACACTGCATAAAATATGTTCAACAACGTGATGTTTTATTGAACAAACTAAACATTAATTCTGCCCCTATTGCACAAAATTCGTCTGAATCTTTTAAGATTCTAGAAAAAATTCTGAACCCAACAAACCCTAGCGATACTAGATATATCTGCGATTTTTGCTCTTGATATATTTGGAATAACGATTAAAAAATATTTTAGTTTGAGTTTAAACACCGGAATTTCCCGAAAACTGGAGAAATGGAATTATTAGACCACTCTTTAAAGGGCAGGGAGAATCTACCGAGCCTAATAACTACAGGAATTTTGGGATTTACAGCTGGGAGTTACCGTTAAAAACGGAACGAACCGAAGCTGATTACAGGGCGCAGTATGAAAGCCAGTGTCATCATTAGTTACTGCGAACGCCATATTGTGATTGTGTATGCATCTGATGGTACCCCCCCCCCCCCCGAACGTCACATTATACTCACATGGGGAACCTGCAAACTTCCCAATTTAGGTAACTTCTGAATTTCCTCGCCGGTTTCCGCTTCTCGTGTGATATATAGTTATATATATATATTGGCAGTACACATTATCCGAAGTAAAACATTTTACATGTGGAATAATTTCCGAATCAATATATTCTTGTTTAGTGACGGTTCCTCATATGGTTACAATCGGGACAATCTCAGACGTAAAAAAAAACCTCGGATTCTCGCTTGATAGAAAATCACGTGGAATCAGAATTTTTCCGGCCTCCGGCCCATCGGGAATTTTCCCGGTCTCCCGATCGGCCAGTCCGCCTCTGCACCTGCCCTATGAATATTGGTGCTTCTGGACACATACACTATGAATATGGACGCTTCTAGACACACACATACCCTATGGTTATGGATGGTTCGAGACACACCTAGCCTGTGAATATGGATGCTTCGAGACACACCTACCCTATATATGAATATGGGTGCTTCTGGGCACATATACACTATGGATATGGATGCTTCTAGACACAAACATAATGGTTATGGATGGTTCGAGACACACCTACCCTATGCATATGGATGCTTCCGAGACACACCTACCATGAGAATATGGGTGCTTCTGGACACATATACATCATGAATATGGATGATTCGAGACACACATACCCTATGAATATGGATGCTTCTAGAATCTGCAGCTAACTCCGAACATCCTGGGGATTCGTTGTCTAATAGCTGACATACACGAACATGCCTCGTACCATCATTAACGAAATTAGCTGTTATGCATCTTGGGTTCATTTTACAAGCTCGGGAACATGCTATGGCCGATGGCAGTTCAATATTATCGATAACGTGGCTCGACTCCGCCGTATATTTCCTATTTATACATATATGGAAAAGACCGACATCACTGCTAACAATGTTCCATAGAAGAATCAGACAGGGAACCAGGAACCACGGAGAGCGCATGCGCAATGTACCCATGACGGAATCGCGTGATGTGAATTCTGGTTTAATTCCTGGCAGTACTCTCAATGCTCCGAACCTGGCGGCAAGCCTGAAAATAGTATGTCTGTCTCTGTCATTTGCAGAATGAGTTCCCTATAGGGGGAGTTTACCCTCTGGGAACCTCATTGTTCTTAGGCCTCAACTGCTATGGGTATGGGAGACCTAGGATAAGATTTAAGTTGGTGATGTTCACCCATTAGAGTCACCTCGATGATGCATTTAATCTTCTGCAAATTAGGGAATATAGAAACTTCCCAGAAGGGACAAATTATTAATTTGAGACGATAAATACTTCCCAGAAGATTAGGCATACGCAGCATGAGATCCCCAGAGGGCGAATTTGGTGATGCTAGCCCGCTGTGCGGGATAGCGTCACTAAATTCGCCATCTGGGGACCTCATTCTGCAAATGACTGACAGACTATTTCGCAGGCTTACCTGTCGGTGGAATAAGTATCCTGGAAGATTATCAAGCTGGGGAATCGGGAACCACAGACAGCGCATTGCACACATGGCACAATCGCGTGATGTGAATTGGTTTCGATTAACTTTCGATATTTATTCTGCAATTATCGTTTGCGTAACAATGATTGATGATAAAAAATCTTTTTTTACAAGAGATTCTTCGTGTCATTACACACATGATAATCTGTATAGCCACGCGGCAAGCAATTTTGAGAATTTAACCTAAAATTACCATTACCAGATATGCGGATAACCTACATAACATATATTGTATTCGCCTCTATACCAATGGTTTATAGAGATGTCATTTTCGCGGTGGCTAATCCGAGCGGTTTGAAAAAAGTCAAGTTGTGTATGAAACACTCAAGAACATACATGTACATGTACATATTGAAAAATATTTTAATAATGGCTGCTCTGGTGTTTGCAAACCGATCAGAATACACATTTTGGTTATTGTCGTTTGCAACAACCTGCACGGCCAGTATCAAAATACTTTTAAGTGTATGCGTTTTGGAATATTTTATACAAATAATGGTTTTTAGTCGATTCGTTCAGAAAATGACAACTTGAGATAAAATACCGGAAAGTTTTCTTAACAGCATTGTTTGCCCCACCAGCGCTAACATCATAGCAATTTAGCGAGACACACCAACACCATAGCAACACCATAGCAACACATGCCAGAGTTTACGCGTTCGTGTAACTCAGTGAGTCTATTTACTGACACATTTTTGGTCGCTGTTGGTGTTGGTCACCTTAACCGGTCACCGTGACCGCGTGGCATCTTCTTGGTGTGAGTGGGTGCATTTATAAATTACACGCTGTTGAATGAACAAATCGATATTAAATTGTCATTGTCATCAATACATTATAGAAACAATCATCTCACACAAACGAACCCGCCATGTTTTCCGCTTATCTCAGCGCGGGTCCGCAGTAATTTCCGCCGATGTGACATGCGCACTTAAATATAAGGCTTCGTTCATAACACAAATGCTTTATTTAAAATGCTTTTTGTTATCTTAATCCATAGAACAAGACATGATATTGAGAATATGGTATGGAATATATACACAAAATCGCATGCGCAAATTACTGTTGCCCGTATATCGGACGAGTGCAATTAGTGTAGGTAGTTAGCGTTTTGATCAATACAAGTCGGATAAAAGCGCCATTTTTTTATATCTTGTTGGACAGCATCTCTAGTCTAGGAATTTTCTCAAGAACCAACTTTTTGACCGACGTAGAGCCGAAAATTTAAGATGGCGTCCAAGATGGCCGCCGGTTTGACGCTGGTACACTTAATAGCTTTGCTTCTCAATTTTATATGTTTAACATAACGAATTCCACCCTGTTATCTAAGAATGGTGGTTATCGAATAATAGCCCCCACTTTTAGTTGAAAAATGGCCACAATTATTCAAGATGGATGCCAAAATGGCGGCAAAAACATGGAAGTTTGCTTCTTGAACATTTTCACCTGAAACAAACCGATATGCAAACACATTTAGTCAACTCTGTGCACTCTCTAGCTGCGTCTAGGTTGTCATCCATACAGTAACAAAAGAACTGTCAATCAATTTCCATCCAAAGAAGTCAGGTGTTGGAAACTTTGCATCTACTGTGGGGCTTACAGTCCAGATACCAGTCTGATATATATAGCACGATATTCATTTGAAAGAGCATGTTCCTCGTTGGTGGTATTGAACATTTCATGTCTAGCTTCATTAACTGAGGTCAGGTTCACAGATTTGTCATAAACAATCTCAATGAAATGCTAAATACACTCAATAGTGGTGATGAAACATCAAGAACCACACAGGGATTCCTCGTAATTGGCATCAAGCATTCTGTGAGCTAAGCTTTACAAGCATCCCAAAATTGCGCTTACCCTTACCAAGGAAATGGGAAGTTGAGTCGCATCCTGATATCGGATGGAATATTGGAAGTACAGTTGAATTTTGTTTAGCCCATTGAATTGCACATATCAACTATGTTGTAGGTAACATGGGATTTAGACTTCTCGAAAGACAAACAGTTTCAAATGTTTGCATTGAAGAAGCATAGCATGCAGATGTCCCAACATGATCACGATAATATATGTGTCAACAGTGTGAACAATAATCGATGAATTATCGGTTTGTAGCATATGAAATATATGTTCTTCTCACACCAAAACCAGCGATTCCCCCATCTATAAAAGGAGGGGCGGTAATAAATGTGACTTCCTAAGCTGCATGAAGGTCCCATCCGATTCAAACTGCATAGAAACTGCAGAGCCAAATCCAAAGGTCGAGTGTAAGGTGTTCGACGGAGGTGCTCTGATACATTTACTGACACCTGAAGTCGGGCTTACCTTCTCAATGTATATCAGCACAAAGTTTATTCCATATGTTATGATGCAGCTCGCAGATTGTAGAAGTATTGACTTGGTTTTGGACAGGTAAATATAGGGTAGTATCGAAACAGGAACGTGGGAGAAACGTGGTTGTGGCATTCGAGGTAAGGTTGGGGCTTACTTCAAAAAATCAACCGAATTGGAATGACTTTCTCAGAAACACCACAACAGGCAAGAATTGTTTGCATTGGTCAATGAATGTCTCTTTAAATTGGAAACCCTAACAGGGAAAACCATCTTCGTAACGGAGGATGGTGATACCGTCCAAATGTGTAACCTATACTCTTTGGATATACGTATGAAGAAGCTGACAGTAGATTAGTCGGACATATATCTCATATGCTACACACTCATTATTCATCGATTATTGTTCGTACTGTTGACAAGGATATTATCGTGATTCTGTTGTGACATCTGCATGTTATGCTACTCCAATGCAAAGATTTGAAACTGTGTCTCTCGGCAAGTCTAAATCCCATGTTATCCGCAACATAGTTGATATGTACAATTCAATTGGGCTCAGAAAAAAATTCAACTTTGCTTCCAATATTACATAATTTCCATGCGATATCAGGATGCGACTCAACTTCCCTTTTCTTTGGTAAGGGCAAGCGCACATTTTGGGATGATTGAAAAGCTTACCCATGGCTAACAGAATGCTTGATGTCAATTACGAGGAATCCTTTTGTGGTACTTAATGTTCCATCACCACTATTTGTGTGTATTTAGCATTTCGTCGTGATTGTTTATGACAAATCTGCGAACATGACCTCAGTTAATGAAGATAGACATGAAATGTTCAGCAAAGGCCGTGCACACGAACAGTTACCACCAAAGAAATCGTGCTACTAGTATATATCAGGTTGGTATATGGACTGTAAGCCCCATAATAGATGCAAAGTGTCCAGCATCTGACTCACTGGGGGGAAACTATTTCACAAGAATCGATTCTATCGCCTTTCTGGTTCTGTCTCTATCGAACTAAGTCCCGACTCTTTCGCGATTTAAAACAAATATTTTCAAAGTTTTGACCGCCATTTATACACTAAATGTCAAAACAGAACTATTTTCTAAACAAATATCCGTAGATTAGGTCTTTGCTCGTGCTTATTGATGATACTAATGCGAAATCAGCAATTTTGTGCACACTTAGAGGCATAATGCATTTTTGTGCATTTCCTATTTAAATTAAGCAGCAATTTGATAATTTTATCGGCCTTGATACTTTTAGTTGGGCTGGAACATATATCTCTGTATGATCGAACACTATAATAACCACATTTTCTATCATAAAACCTGACAAGTTCCAGCCCAAATTGAATGTGATAAAATCTGAGCATCAAACTGCTGCTTAATTCTCGTGGGAAATACACTCAAATGCACGTCTCTAAATGTGCACAACAAGCATCCGATTTTGCACATACAAAGACCGAATCTGTCGATTGTTATTGGAGAATACTTTCTGTATTGACAGTCAGTGTATAAACAACCTATCAAAACCTATCGAATATTTTTTTAACAAACCGCGAAAGAGTCGGAACTTAATTTGATGGAGACGGAACCGGAAGGGTGATATAATTGATTCTGGTGAAACAGTCCCCCCCCCCAATGTGACTCCTTCTGGTGGATATAATGATTATTTTGTTCCTGTATGGATGACAACCACAGAAGTGGCGAGAGTGTGCACCGAATTGAATAACTGTGTTTGCAAATCGGTTTGTTCCAGGTGCAAATGTTCAAAAAGCAAACTTCCATGTACGTAGTTGGGCAGATGTGGTTGTGAGTAGTGAATTGTCAATTCAATTTATTAAAACAAAGTGTATTTTAATATTTGCTGATCCCGTCTTCCCACAACATGGCCCCATGGAGTATATCCCAGCAACAATAGAACATACAAAATTATACATATGCATATATATGCAATACATTGCACTAATGTATATACTGTTGAATATGTGCTATTCGCATGATTGCTTCATTTTCTGTTGCGGGAATAATTGAGGACACTATATGATACAAGGAAATAATATTATTTCTTATTCCGAACTCAAATATACTTTCGAGTATATGCTTCAATCATTTTGTGTATAATTTGACATAAAACACTGAATTTAAGTATTGGTAATTTGAATACGAGGCCTGATGATGAAGATATGTTGAAGAATACCTTCCATATGTTCTTGTTTTTTGAGAACCAAATTGAGTTTGAAGAATATGGGGTCTGTCGTTTAGTGTTTCCTAAATTCGTGGTAAATCCACTACTAAATTGATTTTTTATTCGTAAACATCTCGACATACAAAGTTGTATTCAATTGATCCAACCATATAGTAGTGTCGCAAATAGAATTGGTGACATTAGTGTCATTCACGGTTGGTTATTAAGCATTTACAGAATTAAACACAGTCTGAGAATAATTTCATTCATTTTATATAGCACATATTCTATCTCACATTACTACCAGAACGAACAATACTACTTCACCTTTAATGTGCATGACTTTTCCACAGAAGTTATCACATCAAATAATGAACACATAGTTGATATCTTCTCTTATATTATCTCGAAAATTGTAAAGTATTTAATAACAAAATAATGAAAAAACCCAATTTCTCATGTTTTGGCCGCCATTTTGGCATCCATCTTGAATAATTGTGGCCATTTTTCAACTAAGAGTCAAGGTTGTTATTCTATAAACACCATTATTACACAATGTGGGGAAATTCATCATGTTTACCATATCAAATCGAGAAGCAGATCTATTAGGTGTGCCACCGTCAAACTGGCGGCCATCTTGGACGCCATCTTGAATTTTCGGCTCTACGTCGGTCAAAAAGTTGGTTCTTGAGAAAATTCCTAGACTAGAGATGCTGTCCTACAAGATACTAACAAATGGCGCTTTTATCCGACTTGTATCGATCCGAGCATTTTTTGTCGCTAACTGCCTACACTAAATGGCGTAATGATCGCACGATCAGTCAAATGTAAATTGTTATCCTTGCGCGCAACGTATGCAAGTATGTCATATTAAACTAGCGGTCATGCAGTAACACACATATGCGGGGCTGTTAACCACATGCTGGAACGGCATTTTCTAACTGACTCTTCCTCACAAGTGTCTCTACATCCCTGTAATATGGGTGTTGCTTAACACTGTTTCTTCAATAAATTTGTAAAATATCAAGTTCTAAACTCATAGATTTAACCACACAACCTGGAAATGTTAAGCATTTTAGTGAATATTTGTATTTTTCCTGCAATATCTATTTAACCATTTAATGGTGGGAGCTGCACTGTTGCAGCATTAAAGACCATGTGCCAGTGCCTCCTCTTATACAGGGAGCCTCGTATATGTAAGAGAATGCGTTGGCACAGGGTTTTCGCAATATTTCCGGAAACTCCAGTCATGAAAGTTTTAAATTTAATAGACATCAAGCACCATCAGCATCAAAACTCTGCATAGCAGGTAGCTTCGAGAACACTGTACACAATTACTGGTTATGTCATAATTTTATTTAAGGCCGTATTATATATATTTTAATGCGTTCTTACATCACATATTTTCACACTGCGCTGTATCGATAAAGGACTTTCAGTCTATCTTCTAGGATGCGTTGATCAATGTCGCAACCATATGGGCGTCCCTTCCGGAATATCGACATACACAACTCTGGAACGCATTGTGAAATAAAGAAATAGCCACCATTGAACTTCGTACCACTAATGGATGGACAGACTATTTCCATATATAATGTATGTCGCTAGCATCTGAACGCACTTGCCACCATATCAATATCACTTGCTTGGTATGAAATATGTATACAAAACCGTATTTATATCAAATCCAGTCGGAAGTCGGGATGTTTTTTACCCTGTGCCAATGCATTCTCTTATATATGCGAGTCGACCATAGGTCGCCTCGCATATATAAGAGAATGCATTGGCCTAACAATTTTTTATAATTTTAATAATTTTTTGTTGTATTCTTTAACAATTTTATAATTTCACCCATACAGAACACCAGACAAACATGAGCAGACGACACTCTTCTATATGCTTCTATATATGTGTGGGGCCCCCTGCAGGGTAATGGCGTAATGATAGCTTCACCTGTCAAATACACGTCAACGATGCCATGAATTTCATAAACATTCTGCAAGTAACACACATGTACAGTTATGTATTTATCACACGAAGATAACTATCTTTTAACTAGCCCCACACAATGTATTAACATCTTTGCAAGGTGTGTGTTCCTACAACGGAATTGCGAAAATGCAAGTTAGAAAATGGAAATTTTAATGATTTTAATACTATTGTTTGTAGTTCCCATACCTGCTTAAATATAACTGAGACCACACACCATCAATATCAAATCACAATCATACCATGTAGAGCTGAGAACACTGCAAACATTTAATGGTATACCACAATTGTATTAAAGGCTGTAGTTTTATTTTGGTTATACTGAGTTAATATGTCAATCATTGTCCACTGCACTTCTACATCAATAAAGGATTTTTCAGTCCATATGTCAGGATGTGTTCATCAACGTCACAATCATATGGGCACACCTCACACAATATTGAAACATCACAAGTCTGGAACGCATTGTTAAAGGCACGTGAGGCCTTAGTTGTCGAAAATATTCCTATTTGTTCCAATCACCGTAAACAGAAAAACATTAAAACGCATACAGTTTCGTTCATATATACCATGACCATCGCGTAAACAGCATGTTATCATAAAGATTTACTATATTTTACCTAAGCAAGAGCCTGATTGTGTTACAGAAGACAGCACAATGCTGCTGGCTAATCACACACAAATGGCATAAACGCTCTTTATTCGTTCCATATCAGGAATTCCCCAACAAAGAACGCTCTTTATGTTTACCATCATAATATAAACAAACACCAGAAAAGTTACTTTTTATGCTTTTGTTTACATAACAATGGTCAAATATATGACAATAACATACTGTTTATGCGATATTTCTTATTTGTATACGGACAAAGTCTGTCTACATTTTGTTGTTCTTTCTGTTTGTGGCGGTTTTTGACGGGTGGAAATATTTTCACAGGATACCCACCGCCAAGGCCAACCGTACCTTTAAGTAAAGAAATGACAAAATTAGCAGACTCTTGTCATAGTGTATGTCGCAAACATATGCACACATGTGCCACTATATCAATATGAAACGTTGGTATGGAATATATACACAAAACTGATTGTGTGTTCCTGTCGTCAGTTTACCAGACAAGTGAACTTAACAATTGCTGTTTGCAGTCGTTTTTCATAAACCTATATAGCTATAGTAGTATATGTACATGTAGCCTGATGTATGGGTAAGACAAAATTATAGTAAATATTTGTATAACATTATCCACAGTAATAAATACATATATTAATTAATTTAATTTACTCTTTTCAACTAATGTTCCACACCAACGTGAGAGTCACTCGTATTTGCTGTATAAGGAAGGCACTAAAAAGGACCATTCTTTATTAATACATATGTAACCTTCATATCATCTTCATTGTTATATGTCGGATTGAGTGTAGTTGTGGTTACAACTTATTGAAGGGTCAGTAAGTTGGCATAATAACATCATATTAATTTGACGTTCTTGTGACTTTACAAGTCTTATATTTTATTTGCAAGTTTGCATAACCTTTAATCAACAGAAATCAAATCATTTTTTGGTGGGAGTAACATAGGTTTGGTAGGGAGGCCCAAGCACAATCAGATTGGCCTATCATTCTAACAACAATATACCCCACTGTTGCTTGTTGGTGAATTTGGATTTAGTTCAAAAATAATATGATCATATTGTTGGCATCAATATTTTATTAATCAGAAGGCAATCACATCACCAGGAGTCATCGTGTCTTTTTCATTACACTTTCTGTTAGACATACAGCACCTTCAAGTGTAAATTATTGTTATATTTATCGGGTACAGTGCAGCATTGTGAGTAATTATACATGAAGTGCAAGTGTGAAATAATACCTTTTAATAATACAGCAATAGAAATACACGATGTTGTCAATAGGTTGGTTTGGATTCAAGTGATGGGTTTCGGTCAGCCTCGCCATCTCGTGAACTTCCGGCTATCTTCGGGCATCCTCGGTGGTTTCCGGATTTTCCCGTATCTTCGCTCCAATATCGCTATATTGGAGCCGTTTGCCGAGAAGCATCTATTTGATACCGGTTTTACTCTACCAGGCCTAACTATTAAAACCCATAAATACAACACTCTTCCCCATTTTAATAAAAAGAACGACCAACCTACTCTAAAATTCAGGGAAGGTGGATATACCAACACCTCTTGGCCCAAAATGAGGCAGTATAGTTCTCAGAGACATGGTTAACACCTCTCTGAGACCTCTCAATGGACACAGCTCTGATGGGTTCCAAAAACCCATGTTACGAACCCACGAGCCAAAACAGGGTTACTTGCTTGTGTTAAACCCTTAACAAATTCCAGCTAAATGAATTTTGAACTACAGAATTTTGAACTTTGATCGTAGAATCAGGTAATTTTATTACCATCAGCTGATAGTAATAAGAGGTACGAGTAATTGTGACGAGATATTTTGAACATGGCATAGTTTTCGTGTGCTGAGATTTCTCTCATGTGGGTGTGTTTTGCGTCAAAAGGACAGCAGTCCTCTTCATCGGGAACTTGTCAAATCAACTAATGGCTCTGTATGAGATAAGCTCTAACGTATGTCGTTTGACTTATTTCTTGCTAAGTTTAATTTGATATATTGCCCCGACCCGAATCATATGTACAATTGAAGCGCATCATATTCAGACTGCAGCTGCAGTCTAACCATCTTCAATATTTATGCGATTATTCAAACATTATCGTAGACCATTATTGAGCGTTAGCAACGCTCATAAACTTCCCCTTGGGTCTGCCCCATCTCTGAGCTGGTCTATTATGCTTGCGATGTTTTGATATTTTGCTTTATTTTAGAGTTATTGTTCTTGTTAAATGTTACTGTAAACGATTCTTGAGTTCTCACAATTGGATGATGATAATACGATTTGCAACCCTTTTGTGAGTGGATATCATGGAATGTGTTTCAAATATATATACATTCCCAAACAATGTATTGTTACCAGAAAGTAGGAATACAACAACTTGTGGATTGGCAGGTGCCTACATATGCCACTAAAAAGAGGGTGCATACTTTACAACATAAACAACCCCCTACTCTCATATCTAATCGGGACCAATGGGTGATAGTGTTAGTTGGCCCTATACTGCTGGGTGATAATGTTATCTTCAGCAACGAGTGCCGACTCCCGTGCACTTATAATGATACACATACAAATGAAGGCAATGTTAGTGGTGAATTGGAAGAAACACAGAAATTAGTTAATCCCTATTTAATTTCTACCGAACGCCAATCCACTAGACACGACACAAGAAAGGTAAATAGAAACATAAGATATAAAAAGAAACTCCTTGGTAATATTCGAGCCTTAGTCCGTAATCATTATGGTCATGTGATTAAACGCTCATTATTGTCTATTCAGCAGAACAGAATGGAGGTTAGGATAAGGCATACTGTTGTAACTATATTTAAATTAGGCACTCTCGGATTAACAGCAAGTTCAGATGTTCATTATGGTTTATCTCAATTTTTGTAAACATTACTTTCTGTTGCTATATATTTCTGTTCTGGCAATATATGAAACTCTCTGCAATGCAGATGTGCCCTTAACAATAGCATGAGTATTCTCTTCTGAACAGCAGATCAGAAGAGGCAAGATGCTTTTGAGCTTGAGTGATCATTTCAGTATCAATCCTACATTTGATGGAAGCCTACATTTAAGGAAGGCTCGTCACTATACTTAGATGCAGGAGATTGGGAACGAGAGCAGCAGCTCTGTCCCGTTTGTCTTGTGTTACACGCCCCTGTTCTGTGTTACGACTGATTTTTATTGTAACTAGGACTTTTGTTGACACATTGAAATAGTTACTTGGCGCCCATTCTGCTGAATGGGTGCAATGTTTGAGGTTAGATGCGACCCTGTGCTGGAAAACGCATAATCGCTGGTGGTCCTATATATATATACAGTCTGACATTATACGACTCCATTTCCCCCTTTTCCTTTAGGCGCAAGGCATCACGTGAAAACAGCAGTTGTCACCAAAACAATGCAGCCATTATATATATATTGAATATAATTACCGAAAAATAATTAAGTAATTATTATCCACCATGGTCAAGGAAAAATTAGACCATGAGGGATGTGAGACATACAAATACGTCAATATTATATTATATTGACGTCCACGAATCGACAAAAATTGATTTAAAATACACAAAAAATTGTGACGATTTGCTGTGGACGTAGTTAATACCATAATTATTATGCAGATATACATGTAATGTATCTACATGTGTGCCCAAAAACCAGCTGGCTTTGGTGAATTGAAAATTTGTATAAAAAAACAGGCCACATTATCTATTACACTTTTCAATCACTCCATTTACCCCCGTTAAAAATAGAAAAAAGCATTTTCCTATGAGATCACAACTTAATTATTGTCGCGATGGTATACGAGGTCCGTGCATTACATGGAGAGTGTTAGTGCAAGAAGCTTTTTGCTTTCTTTCGCCATAACAGTGTGAACATCCATAATGACGAAAATGGTGTGATTACAGCCCTGGCTACTAGTTCATTACTAGTGTAACATTTCAATGATTTGTGCAAGAAACAGCGAGGACCATTCATTTTGGTTGACTTTTTGCAAATTTGTTTTTCCTTAGTTTGTTCGACTGTGGTTTCAGTATTTGAACATATTGAAAATATAGAGTTAGTGCGCCTTGTTTCTTTCTTGATTACGCAAGGCCCTACTCTGATAACATGTGTTTCTGGCATGTCAGTACTGGACAAACTATTATCACTCTGGTGCGATTCGACAAATTTAGCCGTTTCAGATGATTTAGTATTATTTGTGACGTCACACTGTGGTTGCATTTCGAGCGACTGTGTGTCCAACGATTGTGGTATGGAAATGATCGTTTTGGATTTTGTACAACAGTCGGCATGTTTCTTCGCAAGAAGCCTGTCATACTTGCAAAACGCGACCCCTTTTGATGTTATTAAACCCATTTTGTCATTTAAACAGAACACTTTACTTGTTTTCAATGAAATTTGTGACAGAGAGCGGAGACACTGATCGGAAATTCCACTTAAATTTGATGTATTTGATTGCGATTTCAGCAGAAATCGTTCGTTAGATTCTTCGTTATTTAGTGTGTTCGATTGCGATTCCCGCCGTAGAAATCGTTCATGAGATTCATCGCCATTTGATGTGTTCGATTGTGATTTCAGCCGAAATCGTTCTCGAGATTCATCTTTGGATGTATTTGATTTTGATAGCGATTTCAGCAGAATTCGTTCATTTAATTCATTATTACTTCTCCAGTTGTTCCATTGAGGAAATGATATGGACTTATCTACAACATGTTTATCTCTGGTTCGCGGCGGACTGTCGTTTTCCGATTCAAAGGAATCACACGATAAATCTATCGTAATATTGGCATCGCCAAAAGTTACGTTTCGGTTAAATTGGTGGAATCGAACATTATGTTCTATAGCAGCAGCCATAGACTCTGTTGGGGTAGACACTTCTCGAAACTTTAGTTCTTCGACTTGCGGCCGATCATTATCACCGAACCTATTCCCCATTTCAATAAGGATTTCCTTGAACGTCATATGCGAACTATTTTCTTCGAGCGACTTGTGATAGTCGAGGGCGGAACCCTCCAGACAAGATGACAGTGTAGCTTTACATTCGGCTTTATTCCAACGTTGAAATTCAGCAAATGAACGGAATTCGAAATCAAACGGCTGCCCAGTTACTTTACCGTCCTTTGATAATGGTATTTGTGGCGGTATTGAGTTTACTCCATTTATAGGTACATCTCGACCATAATTTTGTCTGGGTCCCGTGTCAGCAGACGCAGGCATATTTTGGGCTGGTTTTGCATTTACCTTCTCGCGCCCAGGATGTTACTGAAATTCCACTGATTGTTGGTTCCCGTAATGAGTTTTGGTAAGACCGACGTTGAAATGTTATGTCAACATCACCCCTTTCTGGCGATTTGGTTAGATTTTCCGTTGTAACAGTTTGGTAACCACCATAAACTTGTTCGTCAGTTCCGCTAATTGTTATAGGAACATTTTGCATAGGTGGGTTAGTTGGAATTCCGCAAGATGGATATTGTTGCATTGGAACATTCTGAGTAGTAACTAAACTCAGATTGTTGGACTGGGCCATGATCGGGGGGTTATTTGGTACCTGTATCTGAGGTACTGACGCATTTTCACCGTATTGTGTTGGCGGAACCTGTGGATCCACTCCCAATTGCATAGCTACATTTGATGGTTGCATTGTAGGTTGCATTGGTATTTGCTGATACGGTTGTTGACTAACAACCGGAGTCTGCCGAGAGTTGTAGGTGGTTGATCTGTTATCGGAATATAAGGCACATTTTGACCAAAAGCATCCGTAAGCATCCAACCAGTTTGCTGTTTGTGGTCATTTCCACACGATGGTGCGGTGACAAACTGTTGACTCATCGGACCAGGACTGTTCGTTGGAGGATTCATTGTTGTCCCCACGGGGAAATTTTGCCCATTCCCCATTGACTGCATCCCGGAAACTGTCTGAGCAGAAGGGATGGCTCCGGCAATCATGGTTGTCGCTACAGACATCATTGCCCGATTTAAATAGCCCCCAGGCGGGATTTGAACTGCCATAGCTTGATTATACCCTGGTTGTGGATGCATATTCACTGCAGGGTTATTTTGCTGTGCCAAAGCTTGGTGTATTTCTCCGGATTGGTTTACCACCGGTTTGTTAACGGGTGGGACCGAAACTGATGACCCGAACATTGTAGAAACCTCATTCTGAGGTACATGTTGGGGCACAGAACCCGACACAGAATTCCCCAGCCAAACTTGATTCGCCCCCTGCATTGCTTTGCATTGCCCCAAGTGGACCCGATAATGTCCCTGAAGTCGTGCACACATTTGGGGTAGGCATACTCCGAATGTTTGTACCCCATGGCGTTTTATTTGGAACATAGCCATGTGGTAGTGACACTGTGGGCATGGGCCAAGATGTCGGCTGTACTGCCGGTGTCTGTACAGGAAGAGATATTTGTTTGAATGTACGATCTCCAAAGGGAGCATAATTTGTAGTAGCTCCTTTATACCGAGTCCCATTCAACTGAATGGGGGCAGTAGCCAACTTGGAAATCGGACACGTCCCTGTTCTGGAACATGTGTAATGAGACGTTGGTACTTGTATACCTTTCCAACCCAGTACGTCGCCCTATTGGGATACGGTTTCCACCTGTTTGAAACTGGTTTCGCTCTCCTAGTGGGCCCTGGATTGGTTACCTTATCAACATTGTGAATTCCCTCAACTTGCTTTGGTCTAACGACCTCGTGACTTCCCACTGGTTGTGGACTCACTTGATCTGTGACCACCTGAGCGCCATAATTAAGGAAAGGCGAACAAAACATTTGCATGTTATGTGGATTGAATACCGGCGGATTCCAATATGGCGGCGGTACATGTGGGCGACACCAAAATTGTGGCATGCACGGTTGCACGTCTCTGGGTTGATAAGAGATATATGAATAATTTGTTGTCGGATCTGGTGTCAAATTTGTGTCCGATTGTGGAATTGTTACAGTCGACTCTGGAATTGTGGACATCAGCAGATTTCCCATCCCATTTCCCGATAAGTAACTGGACATATTTTGCACCTTGGTAACTTGGGCCCCTGAATCAGAAATGGTACCGTCAACATTAGTTGGGTACAATGGTTGTTGGTATGTCATGTTTTGATTCGTTCCAACTGCCATTTGTTCTGTATTCGGGGTTTGGCCATTGCTGGACATTGCTAGCCTGCCAAGCGTTAATTTCAGTTGACAATAAGTCCGGCGCGTTGAAACTGTTATGTGATGCCCCACCACCGTTACTCACTTGCGAATATCTTTTTTCGCAATGGTTAGTATCACTCCCGATAACCATTGAGTGCATGAACGTTTGATTTGATGGGTACTCATACATTAATCCGATTGAGATGTTTGACCCCGTGTGATTAGAAGCTCCATGAGCAAATCCGGACATTGAAACATCCTGTTGGCTAATCAGCGGATTGGCGACGGAGTGTACCCACGGAGTGTGCGCTTGAGCGAACAATGGCTCAACTCGCTGGCTGTTTATCGGATTATACGCCGCTTTCACATCTGCCCTGATGTTTTGAATAATCATGCAAATGACCTACTTCCCGCTTCAACAAAATAACGATCGGCTGTTTTAGCAGATACGAATAGTTCCGAAAATTCCAGCAAGAATTTTCATGAGATCGCAACGTTGTTATAGCGACGTCCCCTCGTTGGACTGTTTGGAGAAATTATTCGTTATCTTCCAAAAAACAATTCGCGCAAATAAAAACTCCCAAAATTTGCTAATTTCGGAACTCCTCGATAAAAGATGTTATACAAGATGTAAATGCACGAATATTGAACAAATGGTGATATACTATCCGAAATATGCCTATATAAACGCTATTGGTAGCCTTTATAGACAAATTCCCCCACATTTATAAAACCATTTGAAAAATTGGAAAATAATCCTACGAAAATTGGCAAAAATAATACTCTGGGACAAAAATAATTCAATTGCATGAAAATAAAAAATTGAAAAGAAATTTCCGTGAAAAATAAGTGCCAATTAATTGAAAAATACGGCGAACTTGATTGAAATGTCCGCGCAGCAGAATCAAAACAAAACAGCCTTCATTCCCTACTAAAAAAAAAAATATAATCCAATAGCAACTGGTTTGAGAAAAAATAAATATTCAATCAAGTGGCAAACACTTGTGTGAAAAAAATAAAATGCAAGCCAAAAAACAATCAGAAAAATGACAAAAAGCAAAATTATCTTATAAATAAATAAATAGGAAAAATAGTATGCAGTGCAAAGTGCGGAGAGCAAAAATTACGGTGCGGATTGCAGAAATTACCAAAGATAATAAACGGATTGAAAAAACATGTGAAAAATTATTTTGCCAGTGTGAGAAAACAGTGTAAATTACCGGCGAAAAAAATATCAAGAAACAGTGCACAAAAAACGCCGCAAAGATTCGAGTAAGATCGACGACGCCATTTGTTATATTTATCGGGTACAGTGCAGCATTGTGAGTAATTATACATGAAGTGAAAGTGTGAAATAATACCTTTTAATAATACAGCAATAGAAATACACGATTTTGTCAATACATGTAGGTTGGTTTGGATTCAAGTGATGGGTTTCGGTCAGCCTCGCCATCTTGTGAACTTCCGGCTATCTTCGGGCATCCTCGGTGGTTTCCGGATTTTCCCGTATCTTCGCTCCAATATCGCTATATTGGAGCCGTTTGCCGAGAAGCATCTATTTGATACCGGTTTACTCTACCAGGCCTAACTATTAAAACCCATAAATACAACATTATGGCACTTTCCAAACATAATACAACAAAATTTACATTCTTCAGAATTGAAGCAGTGTATATTTTCCTTAGAACAAGTGGATCAATACGCTGTACTTTCATACGATGTTTTGCACTGGAGAAATAAATACACATCAGCTTTCTGGAGTGAATTTCTTTGGGACCTCAGGTCAAGAATCACTGTACCGTGTACACAACCTACACATGGATGCCTCCACCCCAAAAGTATCCATTGCAGACATGACTACCTCAAATATAATTTAGAATAGATGGTGTGTTTCCTGCTATCCTATTTTCTCATCACTTAAATTCCTTCTGGTATTATAAGGAAGCTGAAATTGCAGATTATTAAAAACTTTGGGTCCTTGGTGTTGATATTGTCTTTGGTGTGACGAACATTCCTCCAACACAAGAGCCCACATAAATATTGGATTTGACAGTTGTGTCATCATAGTCACGATACAACAGTTCCATTTAATCTCTGATTGTGAATTTGAATTTTACACCTATCCAAGGAAATTGGCTGATGCCTTTTGGAAATTTATTCAGAACCAGTACATGTCAGGTCACAGAGTTGAACTTCTGATAGTTGATATAGTTTGTGTGATAAGCGGGATATAGATCCGAAATATCCCTGAAAATAGAACATAAAACACTTTAAGTATACATATACAATAATAACATGATTTTAACAAGTCTGGTTGCACAACTAATCAATTGATCAAGTGTGTGCTGCATTGTAAGTATTATGGCTTCTTTCAGACTATTTATTTAACAGAAAACAAAGAGTCCTGATAAATAATACCTTTTCCGGTTACGGGGTTATCTCCACAGGAGTCCCCCAGAGATATATTCTGGACCCTTTTTTATTCCTCGTCTACATAAACGATTTAGCAGATAATATTGACTCCATCACGAGAATGTACGCAGGTGATACTTGTATTGTGAGCAGCCACTGGGATCTGGATGAACTTTCTAAAATTATGAATAATGATTTGACGAAAATAACCACCTGGTCAAAAAACTGGCTCGTGAGCTTTAACCCAACCAAAACCGTAGGTATGTCTTTCTCGTTGATCCCACCCGGCCTCTCCAGAAATACCAAACCTTAAATTTATAAACGACCCTATCGGCTTCGTGGAATCACATAAACACCTTGGTCTTGAACTATAACAAAATCTAAACTGGAATCGCCTCTCGTCTGGCTCAGTTGAGGCGATTTAAATCACTCGATAGAAAAACGTTCGAAAAGATATACAAAACTTACATGTTACCACTATTCGATTATTCTGATGTTGTATGGGACTGCGCACCACGTTACCTATTAAACAAGCTCGACCGCCTCCATGCAGATGCTGGCCGTATAGTCTCTGGACTGACACGCTCGGTTTCTAATTTTTTGTCCTGCAGGAGGTAGGTTGGCTTTCTTTCGAAACGCGGCGCCAATTCCACAAGCTTGAAGTGATTTACAAAATAGTAAAAAATGAATCGCCCAATTACTTATCTACCATCCTCCCACCCAGAGCTAGCCAGGTCTCAAGTTATTATTTCAGACGCCAGGGAAAATTATATTCCTATCGATGCCACACTGAGCACTATAAAAGACCTTTCTGCCCTCGGCGATAGCTGATTGGAACAAAATCCCAACTGAAATGACCGACGTTGTCCATTTCTCTGACTTCAAATTCAATTTACGACTCATATACCAACCCCAAACCCCGTGAGCCCTCACTTCTATTCAGGTCTCAGACGATATAATATGATACATTCCAGAATTCGAAACGGGTGCAGTGATCTTCGTGCTGATATGTATCAAAACTATATAGCCGAAAGTCCTGCTTGCAGTTGTGGGAACCCTTTGGAAGATGCATACCATTTCTTTTTTAAGTGCCCTTTATATCAAAATGAACGGTTGGAACTTGACGATAACTTAACCCGCGAACGCTTCATTGTGACCGACGTCGATCATTTTTTTTTTCTCGGGATATTGTACATCTAAATTCCGGAGAATAAAAGGTTTTTCCAAATAGTGCAACAGTATATTGCTGCGACAAAACGCTTTGATTCATGACTGTCTGGCTCCGATGACATATAGCCACAATCCAATTTCAACCACAAATCGCTCAACATACACCAAACACAAACATTGCTAGACACCCCTCCCTCATTCGGATCACCACATCCACCATTTGTATACACATCGATAATTTCTTCCAGCGTAACTGTCAAGAGCGTCATCGGGCGAATCGCCAAATTCACTACTATACCAATTCAGCTTAACCTTACAGTCAAATGTTTGATACATACATGGCCTTGAAATCTATATTTCACATCTTCCTTAAATATCACAATATATATATATATATATATATATATATATATATATATGCATTTATATACGAATAAAATATGTTTAAAGTAAAAGTACGCTTTGCTATTTTGTCAGCCTAGCAAAAATGATCGCCTGTTATTAAGAGCGTCCATGCTTGTCGGCAAAAAGCTGTAGATAACAAGAGCGTTCTCCAGTTTGTAGCAGGTACATGGCGATACCCCAACTGGTCAAAACTTTCAACAGTTGGAAATTTCGTACTGACACAAATTTAGTTGGAAATTTCACACCAATGATAGGCAGGGACATGGCTATAGGGTCTCCGTTGGGGGTGTCTACTTTGGGAAATTCCAACAGAACCCAGCCCCCCTTGAATCCGACCAAACACAATTTTTGCATAATTTCATTTGCACCCCTTGTACATCCATAATCAGGCCTAATAGCCTATATATTCATAAGCCATGCTTGTATATACCCGGTATCAGAACATTCAGATATTTGAACCTGAAAATTGCATAAATCCTAACATCTAGTGATCCAACTTTCGACAAATGCAAACGGCTACGGACAAGAGACCAGGATACACCGGGCCGACCATGGTTGTTCGGCCTGATGTGAGAAGAGTTTGAAAACAAGAAAATCGCAAAATCCTAGCATCTAGACTGGCCTCAAGCTTTCCTAGTGTTGGAAATTTCAAACCTCATACCCTTAGGTTGGAAAATATCTCCAACTGATGACAATTTCAGTCCACAATTTTGTCCAAATGTAGTAATATATTGTTTTCTTAAACTAATTAGAAATTTGTTATTGTCCAGGGGAGGGACCATGACACACCGGGCCGACCATGGTTCGGCCCGGCGTGCGAAAATTTTGAAATCCGAACAAGAAAATCGCAAAATCTTAGCATCTAGACTAGCCTAAAGCCTTCCTAGAGTTGGAAATTTCAACCCTGACATCCCCACTGAGGTTGGAAATTTTCCAAATGATGACAATTCCAATGACCATGTTGACCAAATGTAGGACAATATTGTTTTCTTAAATTAACTAGTAGTTTTTGACTGGCCACCGGGGAGGGACCAGGACACAAGGTTTCCAAGTGTTGGAAATTTCCAACCTAACACCACCCCTAAGGTTAGATAATTTCCAACTGATGGCCATTTCCGTCCAAATTGTTTACCAAAAGTTGGAAAATATGCAAATATTGCTCCAAAAACAATAAATTCCCCCAAAATATTGTTTGAAAATCAAACGACAAGAACATTTTCAACCTATTGTTGGTGTGAAATTTCCAACTGAATTTGTGGTTGGTATGAAATTTCCAACTGCTGAAAATTTTGACCAAAGTTGGGGGGGGGGGGTGAGACAAAACAAATCAGGGTGTGAAATTTCCTGGAGTTAAACCACTATAATGTTAAGATTTCGAATTGTTTAGATTCAGATCTCAAAATGTTCTCAAAGTTGGATACCCCCCCCCCCCCCTCAACAGAGCATACTGACTTCTACAAATAATATTATAGCAACAGAAATCACAAATGTTTCAAAGTTTTGGCAACAAAAGACCGGAACATTCAACAGTCTTGTAAACCTAAAAAAAAAATTAATGTGAACATAAACTAATTTAGATTTTTCGGATAACTATGAATAGTGAAAATAAGACTAGTAAATTTAAACTTGGCCGTGCTCCCACAAACCTTGAATTCGTTGGGTTCTTCGAAGAACCAAACTTAGGATATTGGTTCCATATTGTTTCTTGTGGTGAACCAAATTGTTTGGCTCTATGTTGGTATTTGGTTCTCCGGGGAACCAAATTTGGAGCTATTTTATTAGAGTATATGTTGGTGTGGTGCTTGATCATGGGTGAGGGCCACCTGTTTAAATAACACTTACCACCTTTATGAAAGAAATAGGTTTGGGTAACCATTGTTTTTTTTTTATTTAATGGCCATTCCTTCATTTACTTATCAGCATAGGTATGTTCAAATGACACACCAGCGTGGCATTTCAATCAGCTCTCAAGGCAAGTATACGCACGGATGACTCACATTGAACGTCCACCAACTTGAAGGTAAAATGATGTAATTGTTTCCAGTGAATCGTCACCATATTATACGCACACATGTAGACCCACCCATGTATTTTTTTACTCATGGACCCATCCATGTATTTTACCAAGGTATTTTACCGGTATGCAAGTATATATGTTGTGGTTATATTACAGTAATTCTACCAGGGTAATTTACTTCGGTATTACGGTAAGTTTGAGACAACAGATTTGAGGTAATATGAATGGCACATGTGATTACGTAAGGTATTAAACTCTTCTGGTCTTGGCTGACTTATTTATAAGAACGTTCTTGTCCCATTTTGTTAACTTTTATGTATGATACCGGGTACAATTGGTTTCCACGGATTAACCCTTTACCCAACAGAACGGCCCTGTGCCAATGCATTCTCTTATATATGCGAGTCGACCATAGGTCGCCTCGCATATATAAGAGAATGCATTGGCTTAACACATTAACAATTATAAAATTCTTAAAGAATGTAAGAAAAAAATGGTAAAAAGTGTTAAAAAAAGATTTTTGTTAGGCCAATGCATTCTCTTATATATGCGAGGCGACCTATGGTCGACTCGCATATATAAGAGAATGCATTGGCACAGGGCATAACTGTAACTATCACAATGTGGTCAAGGAGCCGGTTCCAATGATATCCATATTTGTATGGTTCTATTGAGACAGACCGAAGATATTTTAGGCTGTTGAAGCTTTATTTGGCCGGTTTTGGCCGGTTTATTGGGTAAAGGGTTAACGCACACAATATTCTCACAACAGAGACAGGACACACACCAACTGCGTAATAATAAGTTATGAGCAGTGAAAGCTGCATGCACATGAGACCAAACAAAGTTAACAGTTGGATTATTAACCCTTTAATGACGGGAGCTTCCGGAAATTTTGCGAATACCCTGTGCCAATGCATTCTCTTATATATGCGAGTCGACCATAGATTGCCTCGCATATATAAGAGATTGCGTTGGCCTAACATATCTTATCTTAAATTTTATAATTGTTATAAAGTGTCCGAAAAAATGTAAAAAAATTGTTAAAGATTTATTAAAAACAAATTAGAAAATTTGTAAAAAATTGTGTATGTAAGAAAAAAATTACAAAAAAACGATAAAACTGTTAAAGAATGTAAGAAAAATGGATACAAAATTATATTTTAAAATGGTTAGGCCAATGCATTCTCTTATATAATCGAGGCGACCTATGATCGACTCGCATATATAAGAGAATGCATTGGCTCAGGGTCTTTAATGTTGTTTAATGAAATCGAACACATCACCACTTCGTGTAACACTCCTGTCATTCATGCTCTAAGATACCATTACTGGTGCATGATCATAGACCGTTTCGGGACGGATACTTTCGTCACTTTAGACTCACTGCATCAAGACCACTTCCATGCGATCCTCCACTTCCATGCGATCCTCCACTTCCATGCGATCCTCCACTTCCATGCGATCCTGCTCGGTGCCAAATTCTTCGCGGAATTATGTGGAGCGACTTCTTGCTTCTGCGTCATTACTCTTCACGTGCACACAATTAATCCGCCCAAGATAACTTATGGGTGTTGCTAGCCCATACGGATGCGAGTGGCGCTTCATTCGTGGCTTCATTTGATTTATAACACATTTAGGATAATCGCCGGTTCTTCGACGCCTGAACACTCTGAACTAACTCTCTATATTTACATACACCTAATATCGCTTCCGATTTCCCCATAGCGTTACGGTAGACACGCCCCCCCCCCCCCTGAGTCCATGTGTTCATAAACATATGAACGTAACGTGACGTCACTTTCAATGTCGGATTGAAAATGTTTTACTGAGAAGATCTTGTCTTTTTTGATAAGCGCTATGAAGAAATTTAGCTACTTATATGACATAATTTCTGCGACGAAATTTGGTATGGATATGAATCTGTACTCTCCGGTTATAACATGGGCAGGGTTGGCATGTATGCATATATAGCGTTTGATGGGGTGGGGGGAAAGAGATAGTGTTGATAATTTTGACAATATTCTCCGTGTATTTTGTATATAGGAAATTGTTCCTGGTGCCTATTTACCCATACATCATTTCCCTGTGAAATAAGCGTATAAGGATCATACTTAGTGAGTGAGAGAGAGAGATAGAGAGAGAGAGAGAGAGAGAGAAATGGATAGAGGGAGAGAGAAAGAGAGATCGAAAGGGAGATGGAGATATAGAGTGAGAGAGAGAGAGAGAGAGAGAGAGAAATGGACCCAGAGGGAGAGAGAAAGATAAAAAGAGACAGTGTTGGCAATTTCGAGAATATTCTCCGTGTATATTGTAAATAGGAATTTGGTAAAATATGCGCAGTCGAATGTTGAATGATAAAGGTTGAACATTCTCGTTTCTGCACCGATTGCGACGAAATTTGGCATGGATATGTATCTGTACTCCCCGGTTAACATGGACATGGTTCGCATGCATGCATATATAGCGTTTGGTTGGGTGGGGGGGGGGGGGGAGAGAAAACATATTGCATATATAGGAAATCTTGAAAATATTCTGAGTCGAATAACTTTCACAATTCTGCACCGTTGGTGGGAGGGGTCCTGATGCTGACCGACGTCGCCTTTTGACGTTATGGCGTCATATCCGCATTACAGAACAGAATAACACGACATAAACGCTCTTTATATTCACCACATTTGGACAAAGTTCTACTCTAACGCTATTTATACTTGACCTTATCGGGACAGCGAAAGCGTGCGTGTATTCTGTCATTCATAATACCTTGAATCAGTCTGTTCCAATCCCGGTGAAAGGATTAGGGGAGTTTTTGCAAACATCAGTTCCTAATTCATTACGAACTATTTAAATTTTGCCACATTTGGTCCGTGCAACGGCGGGTACATCAGCTAGTAAGCATATTATATTTCTCATTATTCAAAATCTAATTAGATTAGCTCATGCCATGATGCACGGTGCAAAGTTCAGTATTATAGCCTGGCTCGATATAAGGTAAATATTTCGATTATTTTTAAGCACAATTTTTTTCCAACTGGGTACATAAATTATCAAATTCTGGCACTTCTTCGCAATGTAGTAGATAAGTAACTGACTCAACACAAATGTCCGATATTTGATAACAGATGAGAGCATCTGATAATTTTGCCACAATCAAATGTTCTATTCAGAGACAACAAGACAATTTTATTGCTGTTTTCATTGTTTTGAACATCGGCAAATTTCATATTTGGTCTATAATACTTGGTGACCGGTTTGAATGGCACCGTAATGGCACGGCACCTTTTATGACATGGTGCTGTGAACACGACATGTATCGGAGGGTCTTGTTGACTAGTTGTTGTTTTCACCATGTCACCAGCCATATATGTTTTAAACACTTTAACACAAAGTTCAGTTTAAAAAAATGTCACAATTCCATCGGATCTCAGTGTGGCACTAATTTCTTGGATCTTCACAGACATTTGTGTTAAAATTCAGAGGACAACATTATTGTTTTTAATTCAACTGAATATCTTGATTATTTGGTACGTGATTCAAATTTCAGAAGACAGATGCCCAGTTTGAATTTGGTCACGGTCCGATGAATGTTGACATCGTTATAAAACGCTATCCTTACAACATTGGAGACTTTTGAATTGAACATTTTATCGAATAGCATGCAGAAATTAGACACCTTTCGAATAATGAACTACGACCGATAATTATTACGAATCGGGTACTATGTCACTAGAATTTGTGTTCTTTCTATTCGTTGTCGTTTTTCCCTATAGAGACCTTTCGCAAAACTCACGTTTACGATTACGGATACGGATATGGTACTACGTCACCAACGTTTGTGTACTTTATAATCGTTCTCGTATTTTACTATCCGTAATGACGGTTACGATTTCATGGTTTCTAATAAGCTCAAATAACACCTGAAATTTATTTTCTGCAATATATCACTTTACTCCGTTCGAGACTGTATATGTATATCATGTAAACCATCCAGTTGTATTGAGCTACGACCTCGATATGCTGTTTAGATTGTCAATCACTGTACTCGTCGTCGTGAATCACGAGCTTCCCGCGAAATAAGATCGCTATTCACAACGGATAGCCATTGCTGGCTGCGACAGAAAACTTTACAGTAAGAGGAGTGCACTATGAAACCAGTCGCCAAAAATACAGTATATAATGTGCGATGCATGAGGAGTTTTGAGTGATTATTATGTGCAAGATAGTACACAATATATAGTGAAATTCAACAATTATTTAATTCAACAACCCATGGTGGTGTCCTAGCGTATGTAGTTATAGAATGCCCCAGGAGAGCCCAAAGAATGGTATAACCCTATTAATGAATAGTGAAAGATTTTGTGTTCTCTTCCCCTTTCCCGAATTGAATAGTTCATTCAATTTAATAATATTCGGTTTTCGGTAGAAGTTGGGTTCTATATATCTCTCTCGTAGAGTCTGTAATGCAGGGCATTTTAAAATAACATGGAATTCATAACCGATTTAAAAATTACATGGAATTCATAACCGAGTTCTAAGTTACATAAAGTACTCTGTCTGAGTAATCTGAACCTACCCTGGATCCCGATTCAACTGGTAAGTAGTGATTTCTGCTCCTGAACCGTAACTAAAATAATATTTGGCACACCCACCGACATCACCAGAGCTCAGGAGTCTCTGTCAGGTTTGTTCTTTGCATTTATTTTTAATTTAAAGAACACGCACAAATGCGGCATTTAAAGGTACTCAATCCGATTAGATGTCACCATATCATCAGATTCCAACAACAATTTTTTTGTTGAAATGCCGATTCTGTTATCAGAATCGAGTAATTGCTCAAAATTAATGCTAACCACGGTCAACTATATTATAAAATTGCCCAAAATATCTGACAAAAAAGCAACTTGATGCACATCGCTTCCACCGTGTCAACTTTGTTTCGATTTGGTAGTAACAAATCAGAAGTGATGCACATCAGCGAGCTCACCAACCTTATGTCGGATTTCCTAAACCCAAAGAGGTGAAGCCGAAATCGCATTGAAATCAACTCGCGGACTTGAAGGGGCTTGAACGATGGCGTCGTGGTTGATGTGAGGTCCAAATTCAGAAACCCCTCTTCCCCATCAGCATAACGTCTATCTGGTCATCCATGCTAACAACGAACTGAATTTCCACCACATATGACCGGGCATTTATACCTGTATTGCCACAATATATCACGAGAATCCCGGGTCGTACGTTGTGACTGGTCAAATTATTGACAATATTAGCAGGTCATGATTATCGCATTGTTGCAAATGAGACGATAAGTGAAGTATTAAGGGATTGTATACCAAACACACGCTTTGAGTTGTAAAAGTGGTACGAAATAATGATCGTACGTGTTCGTCAAAACTCTTACGCGTAATCGTTTTGCGAAAGGACTTTTTGGCCACACGGATAGACTTACGACCACGAATAGCTATCCGTATTCGTAATCGTAAACGTGACGATGCGAAAGGTCTCTATTGTTGTTATGATTACTGTTTCGGACTTTCAACAAAACTCACAAAAAACAGTGTTGGAGAAGATTCTGAGATTATTTCCGTAAATTGTTATCGCCATGTGGCCTTAATGTTTACCTATTAGTGGCAATCAAATCGTTCGTCGTGAAACGCGAGCAATTTTACCCACAATGGTGCATTGCGCATATAGCACCACGTGAATGTTGGGCAATGTTTTTTACTCAACGCAGGGTAACAATTTACCCAATATTAACCCTTTACCCAACAAACCGGCCAGAACCGGCCAAATAAAGCTTCAACAGCCTAAAATATCTTCGGTCTGCCTCAATAGAACCATACAAATATGGATATCATTGGAACCGGCTCCTTGACCACATTGAGATAGTTACAATTAGCCCTGTGCCAATGCATTCTCTTATATATGCGAGTCGACCATAGGTCGCCTCGCATATATAAGAGAATGCATTGGCCTAAAAAAAATCTTTTTTTTAACACTTTTTACCATTTTTTCTTACATTCTTTAACAATTTTATAATTTTTAATGTGTTAAGCCAATGCATTCTCTTATATATGCGAGGCGACCTATGGTCGACTCGCATATATAAGAGAATGCATTGGCACAGGGCCCTTCTGTTGGGTAAAGGGTTAATTTACAGGTACAAAAGATCGCCCAACGCAGAAGGGAAATTAATATTGGGTAAATTGATACCAATAAATTTACCCAACATTTAGCGTGGTGCACGAATTTTGTTGGGTAAAATTTTACCCAACGTGATTTAGAGTGCATCGCGCAAGAACTGGGATGTTTAGGCTCCACATATAATAATGTTTGAAGAGTTGTTGCACGTGTCCTTACCCCGACAGGGTATTCTTTTTCTGGATTTATGCCTTTTCTGCATTATTTTTGCGTTGCAGTCACATCAAAACGACCTACCTACTATAATACATGGCCAGTCTTGTGGCGAGTGATCGCAAATGCACAACGGTTAAGTTGTACTCATTCAGACAAAAGTGTTGAACTGTACTATGAAACGTTCAAAGCTAATATTCTATTTTCGTTGTGAAAAAAAAGGCAAACAATTAGTGAGACATCTATTGTTATTTAAAAAGAACATTGCAATGCTTTTAGGTCGACATCAAAATTTGAAACGACTATAACAATATTGTTATTGGGCGCACCGCGGGAAGAGATAGATCATCTTTTAAGTAAAAATTCATCTTGCATGCTGAGTATAGAAAAAAACTTTGATTCGCCGCTGATGTACCATCCATCACCCGGCATACGTGTCCGAGAGCCGCTGGATACTTTATAAAATAGCCTATCTCAACATTAATCGTATGTATTTACTGAAATAAGTAAGGTTTTGGTTCAGGACGTGACCTCTGGCATCACCGCTCTCCATGCATCCGAAGTCAGAAATCGCAAACGTTGAGGTTTATATTTAGTTGACACAATCATGCATTTTAATCACTTGGTTACTATTTGAGTCATTATCAGTAACAATATTCAGAAACTGCTTTTATCTTTTATCATAAAACAACCTAAGGTTTGCATAATTTTGCCTAATGTTTGAAGGTATCTCCGATCATTCCTCTGGTTAATAGCGGCCGAATGACCCAGCGCGATCATCACACGATAAGCAGGGCTGGCGGTCTAGATAATCCAGGAGGGCTATTAATAGCCCTCCTAGATTTGGCTAGGTGGGCTATAGCCCTCCTCAACTTTTACAGTTATGATTTTTTATACCTTAATTAGTTACTACTGTCCTTAGTGTGTCTATTTTTTACGTTTAACTTCATCTAAATTAATTTTGTTATTAGAAAAAAAAATGTCCAGATTTGTGAATGTCAAATCCCCAACAGTATGGTATGGTGAATAATTAATTATGTTGTATATGTTATGATAATTAAAATAAACCACAAACAAAACGTAAGAGTGTGTGTACTCAACAATTTGTCAGTCGGTGTCCAACCCATGCAACGAAATTGGGTGAGTTTGTCGATGTTTAAAGCATTTTCTACAATGTGAAATGTTACATAGAATAGACAATCAAGTGGCATATTAAATCCAGTATATGTACATTTCAATACAGTTACAAATGACTGTTTTATTTGTCAAAGTAATCCATATTCCATCACCGATGACCAGACCACTTTCGCAGATTGCTGCTTCAAGTAGCTCGGTGTAGATTTACTGGATGTTTGCAATTTGGGACATAGAGAATATTTTCTCAACTTTAATAATTTAATAACATTGTAAACAAGAATATTCACCACAGTGATTGATAACTTGGAGACATTAGCTCATATATTAAGATTATTAATCGAAGTGAGAAAATTATCGATTTAAATTGTGATATACAATGTTCTCTGATAGGAACAGGAAACGGAACGAAAGGTTGAACTAAATCGAAACGATGACATTTGGTTCTCACTATCCACAGTTATATGTTGCTTTTATCCAGTGAAATATATTGTAAGCTCAATCTTATGAAGAGAAATAATTTATTTTGTCCTTAAAATGTGTGAGAATCAATCAAAAGATCTGATTTACGGAATATTTTTTTCCGGAATTTAATGATTCCGCATTTGACATTATTACCATCTGTTGCAGAGATCACGCATGCGCACACTGTACAATTTAAATCTTCAATTTCGATGCCGTAAAACCCGATAAAATAAATTAATAAATTTCCTATTGTTGACGAGGCGGGCTATAAAAAGCCCACCTTGGAAAATTCTAGGCGGGCTGTAGGCGGGCAGCCCGCCAGCCCGCCTTAAGATTTCAAGGCCTGAATCCAGTAAATATATACCGAGCGACATGACCGCGGGAAGCAGCAATCTGCGAAAGTGGTCTTGTCACCATTGGATCAGCTATGGAAGACTAGTGGTACAGGATTCTTTCCATGAAAGAATTTCTGGTTATGTGAGGTCAGTGAGTCCAGATCTGATCAGCTAACCATCAAGCACAGTGGCTTTACCAGCACATAGGAAACTAAAATATGGCATTTTCAGGTCTGCAAGGGTGATCCAAATAACTGGGTGTGGGTGTATATTGAATTAGTTAAACACAGATATGCTCTCATCAAAGTACTGAATCATTTTCTTAAATGTATCCAAGTTTTAGTGCTATTAACTTTCCAATGACCATACCCACCAGTGGAAATGACACACGTTCATGATATATACGGTTATACCTGTACATCACTGGCTGTAAAATCCAAAATACTTGTTAGTTTAGCTTCTTATAACAATTGGTATGTGTGTCATTAACTTGATAATGTCATGGGTATTTCATCATCATGTGACTCCTTGATAAATTCTGAAAATTCCTTGAAAAATTGACATTTTTTATCAAAAATAATAGTATTTTTTTGGGCTGATATTAATGAAAGAAGACACATCAGCAGCAAGAATTAGAGATTCGGTGGACTAAAAGACCAAGCTGTGAAAAATGCCTCAAAACACCTTAAAGTGACTCCCATGGATAAAAAATGCAAAATAGCTCATTTTTGCCCTTTGTAAATATTTTCCATGGGCTTCAGTCCAAATGTTTTAGCATATAGCCATATACTGTTTACAATATAAATCCCAGGTCAAACATTTTATTTAAATCTGAAAGATTGACATTTGCGGAAACTTTCTAGGTAAAATAAATCGTATCCATCTAGCAGGGAATTTACCTTTAAATTACTTGTGTCAGAACTGCACTAAAAAAATAATGTCATATTTTAGACCACTCCAAAAAATTCAAACTTCACTACTACAAAGGGTTAATTCCTGTGCCAGTGGCTATTTTACCTTTGGGAAATCATAGGGAAGAGGTGTGATGTATTTTTTGTGCTAAAAAACTCAAGGCTATTGACCAATCAGGACCCAGTGTCTATTTTATGCTCTCCTATATATCCGCTAGATGTCACTCCGAACCAGATTTACACCAGTGTAACCTACAGAATCAAATAAGTGTTTAAGGACTAAATAATAGTGCTAATATGCACGATATGAGAAAGGAGGCATAGAAATATATAATGCATTGACATATGAACTACTTTTGATCTTGGAAATACATTTTATGGTGAAAAATGTAATATTTTTTGTGTATTTGCACAAAAACATGGAAGCAAAACATGTTTTATGGCATTTTATACTTAGAAATAGCAATGCAATAATTGGAGGTCATGTAACTCAGCTTTTGTTTTTTTTGCACACTTGCCTCCTTTCTCTTCCCATTCAATTTTTAACACAGATGTATATAATATTCATATATATTTATAATGTGTTTTCGCTGCGACCCACGTTATTGAACTGAATAACAGGTATTTGTCCTATATGGGCTTATTGCAGAATCAAATAAGTCCAATATGAACCTATGTGAATATTTAGTCGCTTGATGAACCTATTTGCACGATATGTTGACTTATACCGTTGGATGACAGTGACAGCGAAAACACACACAAAGAGCGTTCAGCTTTATAACGCATAATGCACTAATAATAGTTGGTTTATTATTTTCCCGCTGGTTTCGTAAAAATAAGCACAGTATTGAAATAGTCCCTGACTGTCAGTTTTAGCACGATTATTACTTTTTATGGGATAAAATTCCCAACATTTTACCATTTGTCATGAAGCCAGCAGTGAAGCAACATGTGAATAATGAATATTATTATCAAGGCAACATGTGAATAGCATTGTCAATCAGGAATACATGTTTTTCATCAGTGCAAGTTAGGCCTTGGTTATTTAATTTGTCAAGGGTATGCATGTAAAATTATCCAGTTCTTTGAATCATGAGCAGAGCCTGGTTGGAATACTACTGTGTGGCGAGCCACACTCGTTTGCGAGCTATTGATGCCATATATGCATAGTGATATGATGTTTTTAATGTGGAAGGGCAAATTGCTCGTAGCCCTCGCAATAGTGATTTCACACCAGGTTCTATTCAGTATTCACAAAGCGCTCGCAATGGCAATTTAAATGCTAAATATTTGGTTAAGATTGCTTGGTCAATGGTTGTAGCCGGAAATTTTGTCTGAATACAGTATCAGTGTTACACAGTATGTACATGTATGTGTACATGATATATAGATGTATGTATTATATGTATCTACACATATAATAATACACAATGATATATGTATATCATATGGTATTATTATATAGATAGGTACGATGTATTAATGTATATATCAATAAGTCAAGCACTTTAAAGGAAGCCTTTTTAAAGAAGTATGTATATATCTCTATACGCATATATAAATGTATAATATGATCATACGTGACACGTAGCGGCGCAACCACATGCGATGCTTTGTCGGATCCAGTTACTTTTTTTTTTAGGTAATTCACTCGGAACATTCTCGATGCCGAATTAAGCATCATCCCAGTTAGAACGGGCATGGTGCATGTTACTTGTATTTGTGGAATATGGTAGGTCTCGGTGGCACGATGTATGTCATATAGTTCACTGGGTCTGGTCTCTGTGACACGAGACAGAACACATTGTATTCAATAAACAGCTCCCGTTAACATGCGCATCTCCAAATCGCGATTTTACCCACAATTTCACTCGTCTTCTATGTTACTAGCTGGTGGGCCGACTTCGTCCGGGCTATTTAGGGATTTCTTTGCCAGAAACGTGACTATATGAGCGTACATGAGTAAGGACACGGTCACATGCGAAATTGGACCAGATTTGACCTTGAATTGACCATTTTGAAGGTCTAGGTCATGTCGGGGTCACGATTTGACCCGTCCAAAAACACTCCCCGGACAAAAGTACACTAGGTATCAATGTCGTCGAAAACCGCTAGCTTTACCCGATTTGACCTTGCATTGACCATTTTGAAGGTCGAGGTCAAGTCGGGGTCATGATTTGACCCGTCCAAAACACTCCCCGGACAAAAGTACACATAGGTATCAAATGTCGTCGAAAACCGCCAGCTTTACCATATTTGACATTGAATGACCATTTTGAAGGTCGAGGTCAAGTCGGGTCACGCTTTGACCCGTCCAAGACAATCCACGGACAAAAGTACCCCTAAATATCAAATTTCGTCAAAATCCGTCCCGCAGTTTTCCCGGCCATAGCTAACAGACAAACAGACAAACAGACAAAAGTCCCAAAATATATATTAGATTCTCCATGGAGGTCAAGTTCATATTGATATCGTAGTCCCATGTTTCTGTTCGTCAGATACAGACTCAGGCATGTAGGAGCCTCCTTGATACTGGTATATTTATCACGGTAGCTATACGAGGCCCCTGAATAGTGACATAATCGTGTACATCGCAACACATGTCTAGCAAAATGGCCCTTTAAGTGAGATGTCTTTCAACAGAGGTCAAGGTCATTTTAGTGTCAATGTCATATAAGCCCCCCCCCCCCCCACATCAACTTGACAAAAATTTGGTTGAGGTCCCATCTCAACTTCTGCCAGCACGTCGACCCATGTTAAGATGGACACGGAATCGTTCTTCATGGCTAACGACAACGCTGACAAAACATTTTAAAAAAAACCCTGCGAGCCTATGTTGAATTACATTAGCGACAGCCGGCCAATTGCTTTCGCGCGACTCAAACCGCGAAGCTTGTCCCCTTGTTAGGGTAGATTGGTTCAATTATATATCTCGCGCGAAATGATATGCCGCTGAAATTTCTGTGCGGCCAATTCTTTGCGAGACGGGAATTTATTGAATCTGTTGTCCGCCTATTAGGGGGAATATTCGTTAATCAATTTGTCTGGAGGGAAATTCAACGCAGTTGAGTCGAGCGCATTATTACAAAACGCCATAACTAAACACCGGCGCAACGCACGAAAGGGAACACTCTTGGCTATTTAACTGGAGTAATTTGATTCTGAAGTAGGCACGTTTGCGTTGTGTTATTTTCGCATATATCTTTTGCGAAAACGGTTATCATTATATTTATATGTATGATAATTCATAATGCCTACAGACCATGCATGCACACGCATTGGACTACTAAACTAATTACAAACAATTTCACTCAAGTGAAATTGCGCTGTGCTCAACTAAAATTGCGATGCGATTAAGCGAAATTGCGCTGTGAATAAGCGATCGAGCGAGCACACTGTAACCAACGAGCGAGTACCAGCGTGGTTTCGGCGGCCAAATACACACGCTCTGACTATTGCGCTAAGGGACACAATTGCACAGTGGTCACGATTGCGCTGCATTGCTCTACATAGAAAAGCATCCCAATTTCGCTGCGTTGCAACGAAATTTGCGCTACAATGGCGCGCAATTACATAAAACTGCAGCGACAGTACAATGTACTGAAGCACATTAGCATTGTATTGCAACGACATTGTGCTGCAATCAAGCGCAATTACACTGTGGTGCGGCGAAATTGTGCTTCACTCAAGCGCAATTGCACTGCGATGTCGCGACATTGCTATGCACTCAAGCGCAATTGCACTGCGATGCCGCGACATTGCGCTGCACTCAAGCGCAATTGCACTATGATGTCGCGACATTGCGCTGCACTCAATCGCAAATTGCACTGTTGCGATGTGTACTGCGGTATGGCGACATTGCGCTCCACCAAGCGCAATTGCACTGTGGTACGGCGACGTTGCTCTGCATTGATGCGCAATTGCACTGGTGCAGCGACATTGCGTTACACTGAAGCTCAATTGCACTGCAATGCCGCGACATTGCGCTGCACTCAAGCGCAATTGCACTGCGGCGACTTTGCGTTGCACTCAAGCGCAATTGCACTGTGGTACGGCGACATTGCTCTGCACAGGAGCGAAATTGTAGTGTGGTGGAACGACATTGCGCCGACCTGAAGGCGCCAATTTCATAGCCGAGTACGCGCATTGGCAGTATCCAGGTGGTAAATAAAGCGTGTATGTGTATATATAATTGAGTCTAGTCCAGTCATGTGAAATCAGTCTTTCCGGTGGAGACCAAATTGGTCTGGATTCTGGCCCACAGCCAAATGACGTAAATTACGTCATGTAGCATGTCATGACGTCTTCGCTGGTTTTCGTTCAGCTAACCAACGAAATTGGTCAAAATGAAACTAATGTATAGGCCTAAATCACATAGGAATTGTTCGGAAAAACTGAAGTTGCTAAATTCATAATCATCCCACTGTCCACTGCCGATTCCGTGATTTGACCATTTCCTTGGGAGATCAATTGCCCCCAGAGGGGATACCAATTACCAATTAAATAGCAATACACGACCGGAAGTCACGTGATTTTTCACCCCTATTTTGTACGCCGCTCCAGATCGCGCCGAAATTATGTTTCATGGTATTGTAAAAATTAGTGACGTCATTCACGCCTAAACCTATAGTGGTTGCTATAAATATGCACTTTTTAGTGCAGCGTGCGTTATAAATAGACGTGGCACTTTTTTAGTGCAGCGTGCGTTATAAACGGGCATGGCTGATTTTAGTGCAGCGTGCGTTATAAGTGGGCGTGGCACTTGTTTTTAGTGCAGCGAACTTCATAAGTGGGCGTGACACTTTTTTAGTGCAGCGTGCGATATAAGTGGGCGTGGCACTTTTTTAGTGCAGCGTGCGTTATAGGTGGGCGTGACACTGTTTTAGTGCAGCGTGCGTTATAAGTGGGCGTGGCACTTTTTTTAGTGCAACGTGCTTTATCAGTGGGCGTGACACCTTTTTAGTGCAGCGTGCGTTATAAGTGGGCGTGGCACATTTTAGTGCGGCACGCGTTATAAGTGGGCGTGGCACTTTTTAGTGCATCGTGTGTTATAAGTGGGCGTGGCACTTTTTTAGTGCAGTTGGCGTGGCACTTTTTAGTGCAGCGTGCGTTATAAGTGGGCGTGGCACTTTTTTTAGTGCAACGTGCTTTATCAGTGGGCGTGACACCTTTTTAGTGCAGCGTGCGTTATAAGTGGGCGTGGCACCCTTTAGTGCGGCACGCGTTATAAGTGGGCGCGGCACTTTTTAGTGCAGCGTGTGTTATAAGTGGGCGTGGCACTTTTTTAGTGCAGTTGGCGTGGCACTTTTTAGTGCAGCGTGGGTTATAAGTGGGCGTGACACTTTTTTAGTGCAGCGTGCGTTATAAGTGGGCGTGGCAGTTTTTTAGTGTAGCGTGTGTTATAAGTGGGTGTGGCACTTTTGTAGTGCTGTTGGCGTGGCACTTTTTAGTGTAGCGTGCGTTATAAGTGGGCGTGACACGTTTTTCGTGCAGCGTGTGTTATAAGTGGGTGTGGCACTTTTTTAGTGCAGTTGGCGTGGCACTTTTTAGTGCAGCGTGGGCCTGACACTTATTTTACTGCAGGGTGCGTTATAAGTGGGCGTGGCTGTTTTAGTGCAGCGTGCTTTATAAGTGGGCGTGTCACTTTTTTAGAGCAGCGTGCGTTATATGTGGGCTTGGAACTTTTTTAGTGCAGTGTGTGTTAAAAGTGGTCTTGGCTATTTTTAGTGCAGCGTGCGCTATTAGTGGGTATGGCACTTTTTTAGTGCAGCGAGCGTTATAAGTGGGCGTGGCTGTTTTGAGTGCAGTGTGCGTTATAGGTTGGCCGGGCCCCTTTTAGTGCAATGTGCGTTATAAGAAGCCGTGGCAATTTTTCAGTGCAGCGTGCGTTATAAGTGGGCGTGGCACGTTTTAGTGTATCGTGCGTTATTTAATGCAGTGCGCGTTATAAGTGGGCCTGGCACTTTTTAGTGCAGTGTGCGTTATAAGTGGGCCGGGCACTTTATAGAGCAGCGTGCGTTATAAGTGGGCGTGGCACTTTTTTTAGTGTAGCGTGCGCTATAAGTGGGCGTGGCACTTTTTTCGTGCAGCGGGCGTTATAGGTGGTCGTGGCATTTTCTTAGTGCAGCGTGCGTTATAAATGGATGTGGCTGTTTTAGTGCAGCGTGTGTTATAAGTGGGCGTGGCACTTTTTAGTGCAGCATGCGTTATAAGTGGGCGTGGCTGTTTTTATTGCAGCGTGCTTTATAAGTGGGTGTGTCACTTTTTTAGAGCAGCGTGCGTTATATGTTGGCTTGGCACATTTTTTGAGCAGCGTGCGTTATAAGTGGGCGTGGCTATTTTTAGTGCAGCGTGCGTTATAAATGGGCGTGGCTGTTTTTAGTGCCGTGTGCGTTATAAGTGGGCCGGGCCCTTTTTAGTGCAATGTGCGTTATAAGAGGCCGTGGCACTTTTTCAGTGCATCGTGCGTTATAAGTGGGCGTGGCACTGTTTTAGTGTATCGTGCGTTATTTTAGTGCAGTGTGCGTTATAATTGGGCCTGTCACTTTTTTGGTGCAGTGTGCGCTATAAGTGGGCGTGGCACTTGTTTAGTGCAGCGTGCGTTATATATGGGCGTGGCACTTTTTTAGTGCATCGTGCGTTATAAGTGGGCGTGGCTGTTTTTAGAGCAGCATGCGTTACAAGTGGACGTGGCACTTTTTAGTGCAGCGTCCGTTAGAAGTGGGCGTGGCACTTTTTGTTAGTGCAGCGTGCGTTATAAGTGAGCGTGGAACTTTGTTGGTGCAGCGTGCGTTATATGTGGGCGTGGCACTTTTAAATAAAGCCACTTATAACGCACGCTGCACTAAAACTATGCCACGCCTACTTATAACGCACGCTGCACTAAAAAGTGCCACGCCCACTTAAACGCACGCTGCACTAAACAGTGTCACGCCCGCATATGACGCACGCTGCACTAAACAATTGCCATTCCCACTTATAATGCACGATATACTAAAAACGTGCCACGCTTCTACCAATTAAAGATGGTCCATCTCTTACTATAACACGTTTTATATAGTTTCCTTGGTATAAACTAATGAATATGAACCGAAGACTCCTGTCTGGAAACACTTCTATCAACTAACATATATAATATATACATATGATATAATATATACATACAATCAATTTGGGACACTTTACGGCTCGCGTTCATTCGGCGCATACCATGTGAAATAACTCGATCTAAAAATAGTATGAACAAATTTCCCACTTGATGGTTTTAAGGTCCCATGACTTCAAAAAACCGCGGTTGAGGACGACAGTATGTATAAAAACCCGGGTTTTAAGGAACCATGATGTCAAAAAAACCCGGGTTTTAATGTCCCATGCGCTTATAACACACGCCCACTTATAACACACGCTGCACTGAAAATGTGCCACGCCCACTTGTAACACACGCCGCACTGAAAATGTGCCACGCCCACTTATAACACACGCCGCACTTATAACACACGCTGCACTTATAACACACGCTGCACTCAAAAGGTGCCACGCCCACTTATAACACACGCTGCACTGGAAATGTGCCACGCCCACTTATAACACAACGCACTGAAAATGTGCCACGCCCACTTATAACACACGCTGCACTGAAAAAGTGCCACGCCCACTCATAACACACGCTGCAAAAAAAAGTGCCACGCCCACTTATAACACACGCCCACTTATAACACACGCTGCACTAAAAAGTGCCACGCTCACTTATAACACACGCTGCATTAAAAACGTGCCACGCCCACTTATAACACACGATGCATTGAAAAAGTGCCACGTCCGCTTATAACACACGCTGCACTTATAACACACGCCCACTTACAACGCACGCTACAATAAAAAAGGTGCCACGCCCACTTATAACACACCCTGCACTAAAAAGTGTCACGCCCACTTATAACGCACGCTGCACTAAAAAGTGCCACGCCCACTTATAACACACGATGCACTGAAAAATACCACGCCCACTTATAACACGCTGCATTAGAAAATGTGCCACGCCCACTTATAATGCACGCTGCACTGACAACAGCCACGCCCACTTATAATATAACTAAAACACGGGTTTTAGGGTCCCATGATTTCAAAAATCCGGGGTTGAGGACGACAGGATGTGTAAAAACCCGGGTTTTATGGAACCAAGATGTAAAAAAAACCCCGGGTTTTAATGACCCATGATGTCAAAAACTCGGGTTTTATGAAGACATGATGTCTTAAAACCCGGGTTTTAAAACACCTGGATGCGTTTGTGCTTATATAGGTTCATAATATAGCGTAATTCCGATTAAAATAATCCATATATTGGTTTCCTAGCTGAAACAGGCTCCCTTGAAACAGCCTTTATTCAGCGTCGTATATATGGGCCTGCTACGCGCACATGACAGGCATACCCATACTTTTGTATGTATAGATAATATTTAATAAACTAATTCAATATATCCTAGTGAAATAGGTTCACATTTGGACATAATGCTTGAGATGTGTTCATATTGGAGGTTCTGAAATATGCAAATAGGTTCATATGGAACCTAAATATTTACATCCATTTGGTTCTGAAATAGGCAGTAGTGAGCTTATTTTGTGTGTTTTTTTTATTTATTTATTTAATAAAAACATTTTAGATCGCAATTTAAAAAGTCAATAAATAACGCCGTTATGACCTCCGCCATGGTACGCCGATTTACTACACCAAATTTGGATGACATTGGACTAGCAGTCTGAGAGAAAAATCCGGACAGACAGACAGATTCTACTCTTTTTTTTCAGTGCATACATATATTTGTGTTTTTGAAATAAGTTCTATATGACCCTATTTTCGATAAGAAATGAGAACTCGTTCAATGAACACTCATAATGAGTCCGTGCCTCCATGTATCTGATCTAATTATCCCATCGATGTTGACAATTTGTAATGGCAAGCGTATAATACACGACATATTATCTCGATTAAATCTAAAATGTCACCACTCTCATTTCCCAACATTTCAAGATGAATATTTCAGTCATGCTTGAAAGTGTGTCTTATAAATATTGAGCAACTTGAATTAACTCTCGCCGGAGACAGATGCATTTTGCCAACTAAAGTGAAAAACATATACGCTCTTTATATCTGCCATATGCGGAATACACAAACACGGAACGCTCTCTTCCGTGCACATGGCTGTTGTTTACATAAACATTTGGAAAGTTGGCCCTACATCTAATATATTCTCGCATACCCCAATATTTAATATATTACTTTCGAGATAAACTCCGAGTAGATGCGAAACAATGCCGGCCGTTTCTTTCACCATCTCAAATACTCATTCGTCACTGCTCGCCTCGTGCCACACACTAAACGGGGACTCTTGTCCTTTTCGAATCGACCTTCATTTTCTTTTCTCATAAAAATCTAAAATAATTTTCACCTAAAATTTGGCACTCAGAAAAAGCTATTTTCTCTCAGTCAAGCGAAAGAGTTCTCCCAAAATAATCCTTTATATATATAACTAGAAGGTGACCCGACTTCGTCCGGGCTTTGACCTTGAATTGTCCATTTTGAAGGTCAAGGTCAAGTGGGGTAACGATTTGACCAGTCCAAAACACTGCCCGGACAAAAGTACCCGACAAACGTGCCCGTCGAAATCCATCCGGTTTTACCCGATTTGACCTTGAATTGATCATTTTGAAGGTCAAGGTCTGGTCGGGGTCACGATTGGACCCGTCCAAAACAATCGGTGAACAAAAGTAACCCAACGTATCAAATTTCGTCGAAATCCCATCAAAATTGGCGATTTGACCTTGAAGTTACCCGATTTCAAGGTCAAGGTCACGTCGCACGGGCAAATGAATATCCTTATGAGACTCGCCATAAGAAAGTACCCCCACATACCAAGTTTTATCGAAATCCCGTGATATTCGGGCGTTTGACCTTGAAATGACCCGATTTCAAGGTCAAGGTGACGTTGCACGGACAAATTAATATGCCTATGTTCGTCCCCGGGCGAAAATACCCCCACATACCAAGTTTCATCGAAATCGGTTGGGACGTTTTCGAGTTCATCGCGAACACACACACAGACACACAGACACACAGACACACAGATCTTCCAAAATATATAATAGACTAGAATGTGACCCGACTTCGTCCGGGCTTTGACCTTGAATTGTCCATTTTGAAGGTCAAGGTCAAGTGGGGTAACGATTTGACCAGTCCAAAACACTGCCCGGACAAAAGTACCCGACAAACGTGCCCGTCGAAATCCATCCGGTTTTACCCGATTTGACCTTGAATTGATCATTTTGAAGGTCAAGGTCTGGTCGGGGTCACGATTGGACCCGTCCAAAACAATCGGTGAACAAAAGTAACCCAACGTATCAAATTTCGTCGAAATCCCATCAAAATTGGCGATTTGACCTTGAAGTTACCCGATTTCAAGGTCAAGGTCACGTCGCACGGGCAAATGAATATGCTTATGAGACTCGCCATAAGAAAGTACCCCCACATACCAAGTTTCATCGAAATCCCGTGATATTCGGGCGTTTGACCTTGAAATGACCCGATTTCAAGGTCAAGGTGACGTCGCACGGACAAATTAATATGCCTATGTTCGTCCCTGGCCGAAAATACCCCCACATACCAAGTTTCATCGAAATCGGTTGGGACGTTTTCGAGTTCATCGCGAACACACACACAGACACACAGACACACAGACACACAGATCTTCCAAAATATATAATAGATATACTCCGTATCAAAGACGCGGCCGTAACTTTCATCACGTCTTATTCAAATACTGATTCACAACGTTCCCGTTATGTTACACACGAAACGGAGTCGACTTTTGTGGAGTCCAGAGTCCAAAACGGGTTCAAATTAGCCTGTTCCAGAATAGTCGTTCATGAACAAATCACGCCGGAAAAAAGCCCCAGTTTTCACACATAAAATTCTGCTCTTAGAAAAACTATTTTTTCTCAGTCGAGCGATAGAGCTCTCCAAAAATAATCCCGCATATATATATAATACTAGAAGGTGACCCGACTTCGTCCGGGCTTTGACCTTGAATTGTCTATTTTGAAGGTCAAGGTCAAGTGGGGTCACGATTTGACCAGTCCAAAAACACTGCCCGGACAAAAGTACCCGACAAACGTGCCCGTCGAAATCCATCCGGTTTTACCCGATTTGACCTTGAATTGATCATTTTGAAGGTCAAGGTCAGGTCGGGGTCACGATTTGACCCGTCCAAAACACCCAGTGGACAAAAGTAACCCCACGTATCAAATTTCGTCGAAATCCCATCAAAATTGGCGATTTGACCTTGAAGTTACCCGATTTCAAGGTCACGTCGCACGGGCAAATGAATATGCTTATAAGACTCGCCATAAGAAAGTACCCCCACATACCAAGTTTCATCAAAATCCCGTGATATTCGGGCGTTTGACCTTGAAATGACCCGATTTCAAGGTCAAGGTCACGTTGCACGGACAAATGAATATGCTTATGAGACTCGCCACAAGAAAGTACCCCCACATACCAAGTTTCATCGAAATCCCGTGATATTCGGGCGTTTGACCTTGAAATGACCCGATTTCAAGGTCAAGGTCATGTCGCACGGACAAATTAGTATGCCTATGTTCGTCCCCGGCCGAAAATACCCCCACATACCAAGTTTCATCGAAATCGGGTGGGACGTTTTCGAGTTCATCGCGAACACACACACAGACAGACAGACAGACAGATCTTCCAAAATATATAATAGACTAGAAGGTTACCCGACTTCGTCCGGGCTTTGACCTTGAATTTTCCATTTTGAAGGTCAAGGTCAAGTGGGGTCACGATTTTACCAGTCCAAAAACACTGCCCGGACAAAAGTACCCGACAAACGTGCCCGTCGAAATCCATCCGGTTTTACCCGATTTGACCTTGAATTGATAATTTTGAAGGTCAAGCTCAGGTCGGGGTCACGATTGGACCCGTCAAAACAATCAGTGGACAAAAGTAACCCCACGTATCAAATTTCGTCGAAATCCCATCAAAATTGGCGATTTGACCTTGAAGTTACCCGATTTCAAGGTCAAGGTCACGTCGCACGGGCAAATGAATATGCTTATGAGACTCGCCATAAGAAAGTACCCCCACATACCAAGTTTCATCGAAATCCCGTGATATTCGGGCGTTTGACCTTGAAATGACCCGATTTCAAGGTCAAGGTGGCGTCGCACGGACAAATTAATAGGCCTATGTTCGTCCCCGGCCGAAAATACCCCCACATACCAAGTTTCATCGAAATCGGTTGGGCCGTTTTCGAGTTCATCGCGAACACACACACAGACACACACACAGACACACAGATCTTCCAAAATATATAATAGATATTAGTTTACTAATATACGAAAAAATTGTCACTCCTCCTGCCCCATCCTCTGTGTCATCGCTCTTCAATCGAACACACCACCGCCTTCCGCGGGGTAGACGCTAATCTCTTTCGCCACAATCCGATCTCATGCAGTCCTCGCCAAATATTCCATATTCAACGAGGTATCGTTATCTATTAGCGCCCATCTGAGCCGTTATCGACAAATAAATTCATCCACGTATATAACACCACACAATCATAAAGTTTACATCCCGTGGTTTCTGCTACATTATCATTGTCAACCTCAATCGTGTCCTTTCCATTCACTTTCCTATAATTATCGTAGCATATTCGTAACGGCGATAATCACATACACCCCCCCCCCCCCTCATCAATTCCTAATAACAATACGTATATCTCGACACAAAGTACAGTATTCTTGCTTTATATCCTGTTTTTTCAATCTCCATGTCCCCAAAATTACAAATGCACACATACTTTCTACTTTCACGAACTAAAACACCGCACTTCGTGTCGCGTCTCGTCACACGTAAGTCAACGCGCATAAAGAGCGCTCGTTCATTTTTACTTAATTCTCTCGCACCTTCACGTCCTTATTAAATCATTGTCTGTGCATGCATATGTGTTACCTTTGCTGATGCAATGAATGTAAACACCGCACAAAATGTAAGTTCCCCCCTAAATGACGACCGATATTTTCCGAATTAATGATCGGATATTGATGTAATTTGGCATGTATGTTCTATGGCATTCTGCCAGTGCATGTGTAGCATAACTTCAAATGTTCTGGTCCATTGCATGCTCGACTGGTCAACAATTGAAGATGAAAATGATGTTTTTTCGAAATCGCACTTCACCATTCGGCTTCGGCGAAAAATTGGTTACCCTCGCGTTCGGTGAAAAATGGGTTACCCTCGCGTTATTTATCTCTTGAGTGGTATCGGTATAGCGACATATTAGGATAATCCCCTATTTGACCTGTAGCCAATGGGATCGAGCGAATGGTATGGCCGGCAAATTCCCCCGATCTGAATCCCATCGAACACTTATGGGATCAACTCAAGAGGGCTGTTTACCGGCGAGTTGACGAGGGGACCACTATGGTTGATCTGCGGCGGCGTCTTTTACAAGAGGAATGGGCAGCAATTCCGCAAAACCGTGTAGCAAAGCTTGTGAACACCATGAGGGAATGATGTCAACACGTCCTGCATCGACACGGAAGTTACACCACATATTGAAGAGTCACGAACTCAAAAAAATCAAATTCCCTTACCCGAAATCAATGAATTAAATGGTCTGTAGAAATAAAATTGACCCCTTGTTTGGTTACTTGCTGCTCATTGAACCATGTCGCTATGAATATGTTCACAAATAAGCGCATCATATTGGTAAATGGACCATTGTAATAAGTGTGAAATGTCACAAATATCCACCCATAATATTTGGAATTATTGGTCATTATATGAGGGGGGAACTTATACTTTTTGTGTTGTGTTTATATTCTATTGCGATAAAAAGGTATTGTTTTAAACCAACGAATCAGTGTGATCACTGTGTATGGAACATCGCTTTTACAATCTTTTACAATTTATGATGTCACCAAAACGTATTATATGTTTCGCATTTTGATTCTTTCTGTTTGACAATATCTTTCTGACAGGCATGCACGATCTTTCGTTATTAATGTGTGTGTTCGGGGCAGGGTATATGTGGACATGCAGCCCCACGTTCAGATGAGAAGGCATTGTGATCATATATGCATGGATCTGACTTCCGGTATGGCGGACAGTAAAGACGGTGTTTACATCGATGGACGAAAATTTTAATCATAATGGATGCAACAAGTAGATAATCTATATTGTGTTAACGCTGTTTGTGGGATACATGTGATTATTATATATACAAGTAACATTGCAACATGTCCGAGCAGAGGAAACGTCAGTTAACAGCGTTTTTCAACCGGGGTCGTCGACTTGGAAAGTTCACGCACAAGGATGTTCTTACTGGGCTGACTTCGGTTATTGACACCAAGGATGTTCGCGGTATTCAAATAACAGATGATTATTGCTATATAACAGTAAGTAAAGACCAAGCAAAAAATGTTATAATTGCATCGGGGCTCAAATTTAATGGATTTGATGTTTCTTTGCGTGACTCTGAAATACGTGCTATATTTGTGACAGTGAAAGATGCGCCCATTGATATAGAAGACAGCATTTTCATTGACACACTTTCCAAATATGGCAAAATTGCTGATAAAAGTCTCAAAAGAGGTACAATCGAGGGAAATCCGGATGTTGAAACTGGGACCCGATATTTGCAAATCCAGGATTGCGTCGAAATTCCATCATCTATCGAGATTGACGGATTTCAGGTTAGAGTTTTTTCGGACAAGACGAAAAAATTGTATAAACAATGTGACGTCATCCACATGCCGTCTGAGAAATGTGGCCCAATCAAACGCGCGTGTTTTCGATGTCATAGTGAGTCCCACACAGCACGTGATTGTGTGAATGAGATTGTTTGCGCATACTGTAGGATTAGCGGCCATATTCGCAGGGTATGCCCTAAATTTGTGGGACGAGACAATCAAGAAACGACAAGTACAAATGGTGATTGCAGTGACGATGATGATGACCAGTCAGATCGCGGTAGCGTTACCAGCGAACAGGACGAAGTACCGTTAATCCCCAGGGATTACGATGAACATTCCATAGTACTCGGGGCAAGTAATTGCGTGGCATATGTGTAAATAAACCGGATTGCCCCGTTGTGTTTATATCTGGGGTAACAGCCGCGAACGTCAGCGCAGTGATCGAAAAGGCAAAATCTACACAAGGTGTAATTCCGAGTGATACTCACAGTGTCACCATGCATTTGGGCACAAACGATATGAAAAACTCGAAGTTGGACACCACAACGGTCACGTTCAATATCCAAGACGCAGTGTCAGCGATACAAAATGAATTCACTAAAGCCATAGTTTCGGTGTGCAGCATTCCGCCTAAAAGGGGCAAGGGATCCGGGACATCGGAGTACAATGATGCTTGTGACAAAGTCAACTCGGCCGTGAAAAAATGGTGTGCGAGCGGTACGAGCGTGCGACGTTTATTGACAATAACGGTATATTTGTAAAACATGGGAATGTAGTACGGGCGCTGTTTGACAAAGATGACAAAAAGGGATCCACTTAAGTCCCAGCGGTAAAGAGCGTCTTGCGGCTTCTTTTGCCGATGCTTCTACTTCGGCTCTGAAAACCTGGAGGATAAAAAGGGGTAGGGATATTACAAGCCCACCAGAGCGTCCCAACAAAAACTCAAAACATATTTGATCATCTATCCGTTGTATTGACATTACAGAACCTGCATTGTACAGCAGTTCTGACTTATATTTACAAACTGTACCTTATTTCCATAAGTTAGAAGTAACAGACAATGACCAAAAATTAATTGATTCTCAAATTATAATGATCTTTTACATGTTGTGTATAGTATATATTTTAGCATACTTAAATGCGCCATTTATGAATATTCGAATGCCAAAATATTTTGTGATGCCGAAGATGATATTGATGATGGTGCTGATGATGATAATGACGATGGTAATGATTTTGCTGATGTTGAGGTTATTAACAGAGGTTTTGACGACGATGGCGTGGATTGCAACGATAGCTACAATGATGACGATAATCATAATTATGATATTAAATACATTGTTAAAGATGATGATGACGACGATTATGGTGATAATGGTAATGATGACGATGACAACGATGATGATTATGAGGATGGTGATAATGGTGATGATGACGACGATGACGATGATGATGACGACGATGATGATGAAGATGGTGGTGGTGGTGAAGGTGTGGATGGTGGTGTTGGTGATGATGATGAGAATGGTGATAGTGACGATGATGATGGTGATGATAATGATGATGTTGATGATGGAGTCGGAGATGTTGACGGTGATGACGATACTGATGATAATGATGACGATGATGAATATAATGATGGCGATGACGATGATGATGATGATGATAGTGATGATGGTGTTGTTATTAATGATGATGATGATGATGATGACGATGATGATGGTGATGATGGTGAAGAAGAAGTTGACGATGATGACGACGATGATGATATATGTAACGATAGTGATGACAGTGTCGACGACGACGACGATGGTGATGGTGATGATGATGATGATAATGATGATGATGATGAAAATGATTATGAAGACTGTAACCATAGTGCAGAGGATGATGATGATGTCGATGATAATGATAAAAACATTAAGGTTCTCTCAATAAATGTGTACGGGCTCAGTTCGAAGCTGAACTATCCAGAATTCCGTAACCTTATAGCGAAGTATGACGTAATCTGTTTTTCTGAAACTAATACATTTTATGGAGTAGCACCGGACTTACCCGGTTTTAAAGTGTTCCCAACCAAAGGGAGAACTACTGAGACCGCGCGAATATCCGGGGGGATTATAATGGCTGTAAGCAAGCGCATTGAACATTCTTGTCATATAATTAAGAATGAATCAGACTGCGTGGTCTGGCTACGTATCACAAATAATACACATAGCATACTGGTAGGCGGGGTGTACGTTCCGACGACAGGTTCGCGTTATGCAAATGACAACTGGGGGGGGGGGGTCGAGATTGGAAATGAAATAGGCGCGCTGAAACGCGACGGGGAGGGCGTTCTGATTATGGGAGATTTTAACTCTAGAACAGCAGAAAAGAACGATTTTGTTGAGCAGTATGATAATTCTGAGCGCATTCATATTTTGGATTGCACAACATTTTCCGACGGTGATATCCCTGACAGTTCGTTCGACTTCGAACTTAGCAGGCATTCAAAAGACCGGACTAGTAATGCAAATGGAAATTCGCTACTCAGTTTATGCAAGCACGTCGATTGTCAATTGCGTATCATAAATGGACGATATGGTCACGATAAAGGGGTGGGCAATTTTACGTGTCGGAATTCTAGTATGGTTGACTATATGATCGCATCAAAAGATATATTATGTATGATTGTCGATTTTGAGGTTCTTGAATTTTCACCGCTCTTTTCAGATGTCCATAATCCGTTACATTTAGTACTGAAATTATTTAGCCAGAATGAGTTTGGTAATACTGATGCCCATAGAGATGGAAACTGCAAAGTTTCGCCAAAGATTAGGCCTTGGGATGAAAGAAAAGGTGTAAGAGTTCCTTTACACCTTCAATAATATATTCGCTGAGAGGGGGGGGGGGGGGGACAAAATTTACGACTTACTTGGCACACAAGCATGTGATGTATACGACGTAGAGCAAGCTTGTGATGAAATCAGAAATATATTTATATTTATAAGCTTCAACACCCAATAATGCCTTTTCAGTTAAGTGTTCTTCAACAATCTTCATCAAAAAACATATATATTAAAATGTGTGGACAAGATAAAACAGTTAAACCTTTCATGAAGAAATGGGAATTGGAATTAAATGATAGGCTTACAGATGAATGGGCTAAGATTTTGATTTCTCCATTTCACTGTTGCGTGGAAACCAAATACAAATGGTTTCAATACCGAATTAACACAAGAATTCTAGGAACTAATGAACTTTTGAAAAAGATGAATATAAAAAGCTCGGATGCATGCTTTTTCTGTAGTAAAGCCAAGGAAACAATAAAACATCTCTTTTGTGACTGTCCTATAATTAATTCACTTTGGCATGAAATTCAAATGTGGGTTTTGAGACAAACTGGATACACAATAGATTTGTCACCAAAAAATTTAATTCTTGGAAACTCTGAACACTTTGACCTAGCCCAATTTCTGATAATTTTTGCTAAGTTCTATATATTCAAATCAAAAATGAGGGAAAAAATTCCTGTTTTTAATGAGTTTAAAATAGATTTAAAATTCTATTATAATGCTGAAAAAATAGCTTTTTTCAATCAATGTCTTTATGACAAATTTACGGATCGTTGGACTGGCTGGGAGCGCTTAGTCAAATAATAAGAGAATCAAGAGGTACTAAATTATAGTATTAGATGGATTGCCCCTCCCGTTAGCTTGGCTGAGTCTTTATGAATTGATCTTTTTGGAATAAAATAAATATAGAATGCCTAAGTTCCAGTTCTGCCTCATACAGTAAATTGTCCTTAATTAATTTATCTACATAATTCAACATAAAATGTTGGTCAATATACTGTATGGAATTTAACTGAGAGCAACAACCCCCCTGAATAAATCAGAATTCTAATCAACAATATTACAAATCTGATAAAAACGCAAAGCCAATCCTAGAGCCTTGATATAGAAAAAAAAACTGATAGTAGCTCACCCATATTTTATTATTCTAGGCACATGACAAACAGCAATAGGAAAACCAAAATATTATCTTTTAAAATGTATTTTTCCACACTCTTTTTCTCTTTTTTTGTTTTCCCTCTACTAAATTCTCCCCGATTTCAACTATCAAATTCTCTATAACTGACTTCACTAATTCTCCTTTTCTATTTTACATACAATATGTTTAATATATCACCTATATATATATATTTTTGTTGACCTAATAAAAATATTATAAAAAAAAATAAAAAAATATATATATATTTATTGATTCTGCTGAAACGGTGTTTGGGCGCTATCGGCAAAATAATCGTGTTCAGAAAAAAACAATTAACAAGCAATGGTTTGATGAAGATTGCAGAAATCAACAGAAGCGTTTTAGAAAAGCACGAGTAAAGTATACCCGGAACAAAACTGGTAAAAATAAATGTGTGTTTAAAGAGGCGGGTAAGGCATATAAAAAAATAATAAACCAAAAAATTTACAAAAATAATGAAGATTGCATCCGCGAATTACGGTCAAGCACGATGGCTAAAGACTTTTGGAGAATACTGCGGCAGCATACCACTGTAATTTATAGGGACGATAGCGGGTCACAGATACCAATAGAAGAGTTTCTAGAACATTTCAAATCTATTAACGAAACTGCAGATGATATGACTGATAACATAGATACATTATTGGATGAAATTTATGACGAATGTACCGATGAGGGACTAAATGACCCAATCGGAGAAACCGAAATTCTTAAAGTTATCGAATCACTAAAAAATGGCAAGGCAGCGGGACCCGATGAAATCACTAACGAATATATCAAGCAAACACAGTATATAATGGTGCCAGTTTATAAACAGCTTTTTAATGCAATACTGGACTCAGGGAAATATCCAGATAGTTGGGGTTCAGGGTTTATACAGCCGATATATAAAAAGAAAGGCGACATGAGAAATACTGACTCCTATCGCGGGATCACTTTATTGAGCTGTATGAGTAAAGTATTATCAGGTGTATTAAATATTCCGATAAATTACATCTAATAAATGACAACCAGGCGGGGTTCAGAGCAAATTATTCAACGACTGAGAATATGTTCATACTCTATTCGTTGATTGAGATTTATTTGTTGAGAAATAAGAGGTTATTTTGTTCCTTTATCGATTTAAGAAAAGCTTTTGATACGGTTTGGAGAAAAGGGTTGATGTATAAACTTTTGAAAAGTAATATTGGAGGAAAAACGTTCAAGATTATCAGAAGTATGTATGATGGCATTAAATCGTGTGTTAAAAATGGGGACTCCACATCAGATGTATTTGCATGCAACATAGGTGTGAGGCAGGGAGAAAGCCTACCCCTTCCTATTCTCAATATTTTTAAACGACCTGGAAGACTTTCTATCGGACTGTGGTATACAAGGCCTTGATGATATTGGAGATTCGTTTTTTGACCAGTTCGGCGAATATCTTAAACTGCTGTGCATCCTGTATGCGGATGACACCGTTCTGATGGCCGAGAGCCCAGATGGTTTGGGCATTGAATTCATTCGCGGATTACACTGAGTCATGGAGATTAACAGTTAATGTTGAGAAAACTAAAATAATGATCTTTTGTAACAAAAAGTCACAAACTGAGTACAAATTCACGATGAATGGGACCAGTGTTGAAACGGTTGATATTTTCTGTTACCTGGGAGTACAATTTTTCCGAAATGGTCGATTCTGTAAGGCGGTGCAAAGAATCAGTCAAGTTGGAACGAATGCCATGTACGCACTCGTCCATATAATCGGGAAGCTCAACATGCCCGGTGATCTGTCGCTTAGACTGTTTGATACAATGTTTGGTCCAATCTTGATGTACGGCAGTGAAGTCTGGGGGTTCGAAAATACTGACAGCTTAGAAATAGTCCATCGAAAATTTATCAAATATTTATTACGAATGAAAACATCTACACCAAATTTTATGGTTTACGGAGAAACGGGAATATACCCAATTTCAGTGAATATAAAGGCAAGAATGCTTACATTCTGGTCAAAATTAGTTGAAGGTCGTTGTTCCAAATTAGCGCATAAACTTTATATTGTTATAAAAGGCATAGATGGCAGTGCATATCTCCGGGGGAAGTCGATACGCTGGATCAGCTGCATAAAATATAGCTTAGCAATATGTCGGTTGGGAGCAAATTTGGATGTCACAAAAACAACTTAGTCATTTAGAAATAGGAATCTATCGCAAAATACGTAATAAATTATTTGAGACTCAATGGCGCAACGATATCGAAAGTTCATCGCGGGGGGACATTTTACGGTAGTTTTAAACATGAGTTAAGTTTGGAAATATACCTCAAGATTATTCCCCAAGACATGGCATTTTCTGTTATAAAGTTAAGAACAGCTAACCATAGACTCCCAATTGAGACCTCTCGGTGGGAGAAGAACAAAAAGAAAGAAAAGACAACAAATAAGGAATCCCAGATATGTCGACTATGTTTTAAAGATGTCGGGGACGAATATCATTTCACTTTAACGTGCGAGGCACTGACCGACATCCGCTGTAAATACTTACCAAAACTATACCACGAGCAACGGAGTAATAGCAAACTGATAGACTTGCTTCAATGTGAAGACAGAAGCACTTTGAAACAGCTTGCCATATTCACAAAATTAGGATTGACTAAACTAAACGACAAGCCTATATATCTGTATCAATATTACCATACGGGTCATTAAAATAGATACGACGAAACAAATTTTGAAGGGTGCATGTATCAGGTAAATTTTTATATTTCAAATGATGACAGGAATGCGGAAAGTTGAAGTACCTACGTAATACTGGCTATCCGAATGAAGAGATATACATGTATATAAAAACCAAAATAGAAGATGACTGCTGGCGACAATGTTTTCCAAAAAAATTCAAAGCATTCGATAGCTTCCATCTAATTGTCAGCCCGAAGATCAATATGAAGTTTGGTGACTATCAGATGAGGGATATGTCTGTACAGTTGCTAAACAATTCAGTCATGCAAAAGAGGATCAAACAGTAAGATACCAAATTGCTGCCTGTGGTAATGTTTTTTAACGAAATTCGGGAAAATTAGATTGCTCTCACCCTGGTTATCCAGAAGATCATTGTGGAATCTGGTGACGATCGGACAAGGGGTGTCGTCTGTAGGATCAACCAAATTATTTAGTCATAAAAATAGTAAAATTCAAGATCACCACTGGCAGTGATGTCTCCACAAGGACAGTCTGAGAACAAAATATGGCTCACATCTAGCGGTGACCCAAAATATCCACATGAGAAAAAGTTCTCCAATAAAAGCTGGCTGCACGGTGCGCCAATTGATTCAAATTCGAAATATAGCAGGGTGTACTGCTTGTGGCCATGTTTTCCCCGCAAATTTGATAGACTGATGGACAAAACCACTGAATCCGTTGAATCAATATACATGTATACATGGATTAATTTATATGCATTGGTATACACAGTACTGGTATATAAAGGTACTGAAAATAACAATATTACTAGTATACACAAAATAAACCATATATCATGGCTATGGGTTCTAATATCCGAATATGACAGCTGATAACTTGGTGTGAATTGAAGAGTGGCGGTGTCTCAAGTATACCTAACCCACCACGTTAGAAACATGCCATTAAATGTCATAAGTATAATCTAGCTTGAGGACAGAAGTTATCCATAAAACCCCCCTTAATTCAACCAGGTCCTCGCGCGATGTATGGTCGATCACTTGATGATCTAGGAGGGATTAGAATTGTTGTATAAAAACAGCACTGCATGTAAATATAAAATAAAATAGTGCTACATCTTATTACAGATTATTGCCATATATAATCAGTGACTATACAGACAGTCTGACAAAATAAAGTTTCAGTGACACTCTATCCGAAGAGTGGAATAATTCCATCTGTTACAGTCAATGGAGCAATTATGAATCTGGAAAGGTGAAATTTCTAAGTAATACTAAATATCGACATGACACGATAACATATAACGTAAATGCAATATGGCCGCTGGCGACAATTTTTTCCTATAAAATTAAAAAAATATTTGATAGCTCTCATCTGCTAGATCAATATCAAGATAAATATGAAGTTTGGTGATGATCGGACGAGTGAAGTGGACTGTGCTAAACGGTTTAGTAATGCTTAAAAAGATTCTTACCTTAATATTTTTATGTTACTTTATAAACTTCACTGAGTCATCTTTGTCATGTATTGAGTGTGATATCTTTTGTTAACAGTTTATAAATCATGTATGTCTCATGTTTGTTATTTTAATTTATGTGTTTATTATCATTAAATAAAGTTGCATTCCTTAAAAAGATTCTTACCTCAATGTTTTTATGTTCACTTTATAAACTCCACTGAGTCATCTTTGTCATGTATTGAATTTGATATCTTTTGTTAACAGTTTATAAATTATGTTTGTCTCGTGTTCGTTATTATATTATATACACTTTATAGTGTGTTTCAGCTGGTTTCAGAACAAAAACAAAGAAGAATAAAATCACCAAATTTGTAAATTTAAAAACAATTCAAACGTTGTTGTATTCCATGTCCCAGCCCGGACATATACACCAAATTTCAATAATATTCATTGAGAAACAACGGACCAAACGCCATATAGCACCCCGTATACATCTGTTATTCCGAGCTGGCCTTTTATTCCGAGTTGGCACACGTCGATTGGGGCGAGTTAGCCCTGGGGCGAGTACGCCGATTCCGACACCTTCTCTATTTGCAGCAGGTATACGTTTACGCTGATTTACGCGTAATTTAGGGTGCGATGCTTTGGCTGGGATTGTTGCGCCCCCCCCCGTCCACAAACGTTTTCAAACTTCAAAATTCGGGCAAATCGGAGATATTATCGGTCAAATTCGGGCAGATTGAATGGTATTTCAGGGGGTACACTCTTATGACTAATGTGTAGGTTTTCTACACAAAATGTGTAGCCCTGCTACACAATCATTATTCAATTTTGATCTTAAACATATTTGTGTAGTATATGTGTAGTTTCATATTCGTACACAAATTGTGTAACAATTTTTACACATAAATGGGTAAATTTTTACACATTTATACACAACTGTGTGTATAAAATCAACACATATCCCTTACACATTTTGTGTAGGTTCTTACACATACAGTTCGTAGACAAGAAATGCAAGTTCAGTAGTCCGACCTGTGGGTATAGTATTAAAGATATATGCAGATTTATATGTTAAAACTTTCATGGCGCATAGTGGTATGTAGTATTTTGTTCTGTACTGTGAGTTTTTGCTTTGAATGAACAAACCAGGGTCGAGGCGTGATTCCATAATATTAGTATTATTACAACAATCATAACAAGAGTCTAAGGGTAGTAATCGCCATGAAAGTGTTAACAAATAAATCCTCATATACTATTAATACTAAATCCACAAATTGGAATTCTGAACTTACATCCTTGTCAACGATCGCTGTAGATTGTATTCCAAAAAATATACTCAAACAATATGGCCGTCACGTAGCAGACTATGAAACTGAAGGCACCGCAATGCGCATGCTCTACGTTCTTACACAATTGTGTGTAACAAAATATACACATTATGTGTAGAACGGCACTTGGTCAATGTATTTGTATGTAAAACTACACATTGCTATGTGTATTAACCGGGTTTACACATTTGATGTGTAATCGTTTCTACACATTAGTTATAAGAGTGTAAATTGTGGCCTATTATATACGGTATAGTATTGTATACATATTTAAGGTTAATTGGAATCTATTCTGTTATATTTATGTGTATATACAACATAAATTCTACAAAAACTGTATATTACAACCATGAGTATATCACGTAAAAACAAAATCGGGCAAAAAGTCTCAGCCTTAAATATTCGGGCGCCCCTACGGCTATGATAATGACTCAACAGTGCGGGGAAATTAGTTACTTTGTTTTGCACGATTGCCAAAAAAAATTGCCATGCATGCAGATTCATAAGTATTTCAGGGGACCAGCCTCGAGTGAGACATGGGAGAAGTTACTTCTATCTCATATAACAATATGCATATGTCCGAAAAGCACATTTAACTTATTGGATCACAGAAGGGTGATGTTGTGGTGTAAATTGAATTTTTCCTAAATCACCAAATCCGAATTTGTAACCTCTTGTTTTGGTCCTTGGGCATATTTAGGTCTAACGATTGTGCGTGAGTTTTCAGGTGCGTGATTCGACGCGAAAAAGTATTTTCCCATAGTAATATGGGAAATCGGTGGTCGCCAATGCTATAATATGTCCACTCTATGGGGTTTATGTTATATATAGTGTTAGAAATGGATTCCGTTTTTTTTTTATGACCAACTGTACTGATGGAAATTGGATATTATATAGATTTTTCCGAGTTTCGGCCATTCTATGAAGTTAGTGTGAGCCTTTGCAAAGACCGTTCTTACCTGACATTTTAGTTATTATAACCCAAACATGCCCAGTTATCAAAGGTTTGTTCAAAGTGACACTTGGAAGTTGGAAGTACCGTGTTACATGCTCACGTATTTCATATACAAATCTGGAACCAACCGCCCTACAACTACAAACTCCATTCACAATTGTCTCGAGGTAATTTGTTGTTATACACTTCGGAGGTACGTTCTTTGCTTAATATACACATCTGTAATCCCCGTTAATATGCACCGTGTCTGTTGTTATATAGCTATTTATATATGCATGTACGGGAGTCCCAAAACAACAACAACCATCGCACTTTGAAATTCCACACATAATCATGGCGCGGTTACTCCGTTTATAAGGCCACCGAATGTACCGCTGTTGTTTATAACGTACAAGTACCCCACATTAAAATTGTGGACGAAACGCTCTTCATATGAATTTGCTTACACCACAGATTCCACTTACTGAGAGTGGGGGTGTATAACTTCAAATTCCAGGCATGTCGTTTCACGAATAGGCATTGAATTTTCAATTGTTAAAATTTCTCAAATCTAATTCCGTTCCCGGGCGGCATGTTGTAGCACCCCTCACGATGAAACCTAAACCAATATAGTAATTTACATGTAAATGTAGTCCTTCGATCTTCAGTATTACCCGCGATCTCAAACTACAAGATCGCCAAATCTCCGTTTACTTATGATGAGGGCACCTTCTACTTATTGTGACCGATAACCTATAGGCTAATTAAAGACATATTATGGACTTGTTCAGATGTGAAAAAATGATAAGTTAGTACTCTGTAGGAATATAGCATTTTACTGACATCACAAGCAAATCGACCGTTCAACTGCATAGAAAACATCGTCTGAACAACGATAAATTGTAAATATTTACTTCGCCGTTCGGGACGCAACAATCGGCGATAAACTAACGAAAACGATTTCGCCATCGACGGTCACTGCATTTAATCTCCTATATATTTTGAAGACCTCTGTCTGTCTGTATGTCTTTAAATTTGGTATGTGAATGTATCTTGCCCCGGATACGAATTTTATCGGGTCGCCGAGCCCGTGCGACTCCAGCTTCGCGCATGCGCAGACCAGATCTCGGAAACGGGTGGAGCTATCGACTTTAAATTTGGTTTTTGAATAGCCCTGACAACGCCGGGCTCATCGGCTAGTCTCATATATATATTTTGAAGACCTCTGTCTGTCTGTATGTCATTTATAGAATCGAAAACGGCTGCACCGATCGAGACCAAATTTCGTATATAAGTGTAAAAACCCACAGGGATCGTCGACGTCGCATTTTGGACAAGCTCTGAGTACCGATTCTCCACTACCAATCATCAAAATCACCCCAAACCCACTTCGGTGGTTACGGCATCAACGATCTTTATATTGACCATATTCGGAGGTGTTAAGGACCAACGCTCTTTATTACAACCGAAGCTGCTAAACGGCTACCCATGCGTAAAATACGGATGCAAAACGAAACGCGGATTGCAATTATCTCGATTAAAAAGGCAGAATGGGTTGTTGTGTCATATATGTCCTAGGAACAGGGGAATTTTTCATCGGGTCAGTCTTTGAGGGACGGGTACCATGAATTAATTCATGAAAAACAAAATATGCGTGTTGTGCTGTCTTTCATTGGAAGGGAAGGGGGGATTTCATCGAAACTGCTAAACGGCTACCCATGCGTAAAATACGGATGCCAAACGAAACGCGGAATGCAATTATCTCGATTAAAAAGGCAGAATGGGTTGTTGTGTCATATATGTCCTAGGAACAGGGGAATTTTTCATCGGGTCAGTCTTTGAGGGACGGGTACCATGAATTAATTCATGAAAAACCAAAAATGCGTGTTGTGCTGTCGTTCATAGGTTCACAGTTTGTGTCTTTATCGGTCCCACATCAATTTTGATTGGCTGCATCACCATTTTGTATAAAGGTTCTACAATTTTCCTAACACGTACATTATTTAAGAACAAATAATGGCTAGCCTGGCATGGTTGCCTATATTTATATCCTGATATATGTATACGTACACGTAGATGTATATTTGCCCTAAATTGTTTCTAGTTCAAATTTGGGAGTTTGTAAGAAAATAAGTCATAAGAAAGATGCAGTTGCAGTAATGTTAAAATATATTGTCCTGTTCAGAACTAACAAATACATGTCCAGTTATAATAAATCCACACATTAAAAATATAGGACTTCCATATATACAGAGTGAGTTAGAAGAAAAATACAAGCATCAGTTGATATGCAGATATAAATACATACAAATCTACATTCTGCAGGTAGCCATGCTATGCAATCCTCCCTCATGGTTCAACTTATCAAGGAAAAATGATCACATTACCAATGACTATGATAGTCAGATGTTTTTTTGTAGATTTAGTAGATTGGTGGATGTTGTAGATTTTGTAGATTTCTGGATGTTGTAATGCAATATAGATGTCCATTATAGTTGCTTAAATTGACTTTTATTTTTATGTATGTATATTTGCCACTCCAAAAATGTCAGTAAACGTACTGTAAACCGTTTGGTTTGATGTTATAGGCACAGGATATATATATATATATATACTTTACATGTCAAATATTGTGAACCATGCAGGTACGTGTATGTGTGTCAGTCGCCTTATGTGTGTGATGTACATGCAGTAACTACATGTATATTCCAATAAAATTTATGGTCTGCACTCTGCAGTATTTCAAAACATGCTATGGCCATGCCTACATATAATATGTACACCGATTCTAACACAACTATTGTCTATTATAATCTATGTTTGAGGAAAGTTACTATGTATTTTTCATTTGTGTTGCATTTGTCCCAGGAGCCCAGATGTTACTAGTGTAGAGCCCATTTAATTTTCATGAGACTGGTGGACGTCATGCATATACTCCTAAAATAAACATGACTCTGAGTCTTATCATACCAAGACGGTATTGTGCAGGTTTTACTAGAATTATATTTAGAAAAAACTCAACCATTATTTTCCACTGCCCTATATATCACAATATATTCATTTGGCAGTATTCACCCCAAGTTTAGTGGTGGTGCTAATAAATTTGGTATGATATTCAGGTAGAGCAAAGCGATCTGAACAAATCGAGGATAAGCCACTATGTGTAGAAAACATTAAAAAACATGTATATTGTGAAATATTTCAATAATGGGTGCTGGTTTTTACAAACTGGCCATACTTGAGATGACTATTCCTGTTGTTTACCAAACATCAGCGTACACATTAAATATTTTGAAGTATATATGTTCTTGAATGTTTCATACAGATACTGTCTTTTGCACAAATTGCTCGGATTAGCCAAACAATGCAAAAATAACCAACTTTAGGTAAAATGATGGTACTTAACAGAATCGCTTTGACATACAAACATCATAGCAATCCAGCAGTACCCATCAGCATAATATAAAATTAACAGGACCACTTAACCTGGGGTGGTATTGAAAATGAAAATATCTTTAAAATGGTAAGTTATGAGGGCTATTAGCTATTATGAAGAATTATGTTAGTGAAATTATAGACCCTCATCTTCTTCAACCTGCAAGTGCTGCAACTATCATGGCCAATCAAAATTAATTCCATCATTTCGTAAAACTGTTTGTGAGATGAGGTGTCCTTTTGGAAAAATTGATTACTTCTGAAATATATACTGGTACATATGGTTATCTCTTATCTGATTACAACATGTTTTTACTATGCCCAGATGCAATACCCATTTTAGGATCGCAACATGTGGCTGCTGCATGAAGCTAACAGCTGGTCATTCCATTTAGTAAAAGTGTTTAGCATGTTTCATAGCTTGGTCACTTAAATAAGATCAGCTGTTAAATTTTGATAACAAATTTTGAAAACCTGTTTTGTTCAATATGTACATTTATGTTGATTAGAGCACAATTGTTACCTGATTTTTGGTAAAGCGCACCAGTTTCCAAGGCATGTTCAGTCGTGAAGAGCTCATGTTGTGTGTCGGGGTCAACACATCCTCAGTAGCAATTTCCAGCTAATCCCATTGTGTGTGGTCAATTGTGCTCTTAAGTCGATCAGAGAATTCGGATAGTTCTTTAAAAAGTGTCATACATATGATGTGGCCTTGGTGGTATTGTATACTTGTGGTGCGTAACATGCTGAAAATTGTTTTTGGCAAATATCTCAAAAACCATTGACGTTTGGATATGAAAATGTATTACTGACCCCCCATAATGTGGATTTTCAGGGTCAATAGCTCCTTGAAGGTCAATCCCATCCGATAATGGTACAGCAATTATACCTTTATGTGGTACTGATGGATATAGATCAATAAAATTCGAATTGGGAGCTCAGCTTTGAGATAAAAGTGCTGAACCCCAAAATTGGGCCCTTAAAATGGATTTGTTTTTGTTTTTGGCAATTATCTTAAAAACCATTGACTTTCGGATATGCAAATGTATTACTGACTCCCTCACATTTTGAGTTGTCAAACGACCCCCTATGTCCAACGGTTCTGGAGATATAGTCACGGCGGGTGGTAGTACTTTGCGCAAAAAGGGGCGTGGCCATTTGACCCATTTCGCCCTCAATGGGAAATGTGTCACCAACCAAATATTGTTCGTGTACCTGACCTGACCTGACCAACCACGCCAGTGGCGGGCTAACCTGCTATCTCATATATATTTAGAAGACCTCTGTCTGTATGTATGTTTGTTTGTTTGTCTGTCTGTCATTTATACAAATCTACGATTCTCGACCGATCGGGACGAAACTTGGTACGTGTGTGTAGTTTGACCAGGCGGTGAACGTTGTCGTATTGGCGAGCCCGTGCGACACCAACTTCGCGCATGCGCAGACGAGATCTCGGAAACGGGTGGAGCTATCGACTTGAAATTTGCTATGTGAATGTATCTTGCCCCGGATACGAATTATATCGGGTCGCCGAGCCCGTGCGACGCCAGCTTCGCGCATGCGCAGACCAGATCTCGGAAACGGGTGGAGCTATCGACTTGAAATTTGGTTTTTGAATAGCCCGGACAACGTCGGGCTCATCGGCTAGTCTCATATATATTTTGAAGACCTCTGTTTGTTTGTATGTATATATGTTTGTTTGTATGTATGTCATTGATACAAATCTACGATTCTCGACCGATCGGGACGAAACTTGGTACGTGTGTGTAGTTTGACCAGGCGGTGAACGTTGTCGTATTGGCGAGCCCGTGCGGCGCCCGTGCGGTGCCCGTGCGGCGCCCGTGCAGCGCATGCGCAGACGAGATCTCGGAAATGGGTGGAGCTATCGACTTGAAATTTGCTATGTGAATGTATCTCGCCCCGGATACGAATTTTATCGGGTCGCCGAGCCCGTGCGACGCCAGCTTCGCGCATGCGCAGACGAGATCTCGGAAACGGGTGGAGCTATCGACTTGAAATTTGCTATGTGAATGTATCTTGCCCCGGATACGAATTTTATCGGGTCGCCGAGCCCGTGCGACGCCAGCTTCGCGCATGCGCAGACCAGATCTCGGAAACGGGTGGAGCTGTCGACTTGAAAATTGTTTTTTGAATAGCCCGGACAACGTCGGGCTCATCGGCTAGTCTCATATATATTTTGAAGACCTCTGTTTGTCTGTATGTTTGTCTGTATGTATGTCATTTATACAAATCTACGATTCTCCACCGATCGGGACGAAACTTGGTACGTGTGTGTAGTTTGACCAGGCGGTCGACGTTGTCGTATTGGCTTGCCCGTGCGGCGCCCGCTTCGCGCATGCGCAGACGAGATCTCGGAAACGGGTGGAGGTATTGACTTGAAATTTGCTATGTGAATGTATCTTGCCCCGGATACGAATTTTATCGGGTCGCCGAGTCCCCGTGCGACGCAAGCTTCGCGCATGCGCAGACCAGATCTCGGAAATGGGTGGAGCTATCGACTTGAAATTTGGTTTTTGAATAGCCCGGACAACGTCGGGCTCATCGGCCAGTCTCATATATATTTTGAAGACCTCTGTTTGTCTGTATGTTTGTCTGTATGTATGTCATTTATACAAATCTACGATTCTCCACCGATCGGGACGAAACTTGGTACGTGTGTGTAGTTTGACCAGGCGGTCGTCGTTGTCGTATTGGCGAGCCCGTGCGACGCCCGTGAAGCGCATGCACAGACGAGATCTCGGAAACGGTGGAGCTATCGACTTGAAATTTGCTATGTGAATGTATCTTGCCCCGGATTCGAATTTTATCGGGTCGCCGAGCCCGTGCGACGCAAGTTTCGCGCATGCACAGACGAGATCTCGGAAGCGGGTAGAGCTATCGACTTGAAATTTGGTATGTGAATGTATCTTGCCCCGGATACGAATTTTATCGGGTCGCCGTGCCCGTGCGACACCAGCTTCGCGCATGCGCAGACGAGATCTCGGAAACGGGTGGAGCTATCGACTTGAAATTTGCTATGTGAATGTATCTTGCCCCGGATACGAATTTTATCGGGTCGCCGAGCCCGTGCGACACCAGCTTCGCGCATGCGCAGACCAGATCTCGGAAACGGGTGGAGCTGTCGACTTGAAATTTGGTTTTTGAATAGCCCGGACAACGTCGGGCTCATCGGCTAGTCTCATATATATTTTGAAGACCTCTGTTTGTTTGTATGTATATATGTTTGTTTGTATGTCATTGATACAAATCTACGATTCTCGACCGATCGGGACGAAACTTGGTACGTTTGTGTAGTTTGACCAGGCGGTGAACGTTGTCGTATTGGTGAGCCCGTGCGGCGCCCGTGCAGCGCATGCGCAGACGAGATCTCGGAAATGGGTGGAGCTATCGACTTGAAATTTGCTATGTGAATGTATCTCGCCCCGGATACGAATTTTATCGGGTCGCCGAGCCCGTGCGACGCCAGCTTCGCGCATGCGCAGACGAGATCTCGGAAACGGGTGGAGCTATCGACTTGAAATTTGCTATGCGAATGTATCTTGCCCCGGATACGAATTTTATCGGGTCGCCGAGCCCGTACGACGCCAGCTTCGCGCATGCGCAGACCAGATCTCGGAAACGGGTGGAGCTGTCGACTTGAAAATTGGTTTTTGAATAGCCCGGACAACGTCGGGCTCATCGGCTAGTCTCATATATATTTTGAAGACCTCTGTTTGTCTGTATGTTTGTCTGTATGTATGTCATTTATACAAATCTACGATTCTCCACCGATCGGGACGAAACTTGGTACGTGTGTGTAGTTTGACCAGGCGGTCGGCGTTGTCGTATTGGCTTGCCCGTGCGGCGCCCGCTTCGCGCATGCGCAGACGAGATATCGGAAACGGGTGGAGGTATTGACTTGAAATTTGCTATGTGAATGTATCTTGCCCCGGATACGAATTTTATCGGGTCGCCGAGTCCCCGTGCGACGCAAGCTTCGCGCATGCGCAGACCAGATCTCGGAAATGGGTGGAGCTATCGACTTGAAATTTGGTTTTTGAATAGCCCGGACAACGTCGGGCTCATCGGCCAGTCTCATATATATTTTGAAGACCTCTGTTTGTCTGTATGTTTGTCTGTATGTATGTCATTTATACAAATCTACGATTCTCCACCGATCGGGACGAAACTTGGTACGTGTGTGTAGTTTGACCAGGCGGTCGTCGTTGTCGTATTGGCGAGCCCGTGCGACGCCCGTGAAGCGCATGCGCAGACGAGATCTCGGAAATGGGTGGAGCTATCGACTTGAAATTTGCTATGTGAATGTATCTCGCCCCGGATACGAATTTTATCGGGTCGCCGAGCCCGTGCGACGCCAGCTTCGCGCATGCGCAGACGAGATCTCGGAAACGGGTGGAGCTATCGACTTGAAATTTGCTATGTGAATGTATCTTGCCCCGGATACGAATTTTATCGGGTCGCCGAGCCCGTGCGACGCCAGCTTCGCGCATGCGCAGACCAGATCTCGGAAACGGGTGGAGCTGTCGACTTGAAAATTGTTTTTTGAATAGCCCGGACAACGTCGGGCTCATCGGCTAGTCTCATATATATTTTGAAGACCTCTGTTTGTCTGTATGTTTGTCTGTATGTATGTCATTTATACAAATCTACGATTCTCCACCGATCGGGACGAAACTTGGTACGTGTGTGTAGTTTGACCAGGCGGTCGACGTTGTCGTATTGGCTTGCCCGTGCGGCGCCCGCTTCGCGCATGCGCAGACGAGATCTCGGAAACGGGTGGAGGTATTGACTTGAAATTTGCTATGTGAATGTATCTTGCCCCGGATACGAATTTTATCGGGTCGCCGAGTCCCCGTGCGACGCAAGCTTCGCGCATGCGCAGACCAGATCTCGGAAATGGGTGGAGCTATCGACTTGAAATTTGGTTTTTGAATAGCCCGGACAACGTCGGGCTCATCGGCCAGTCTCATATATATTTTGAAGACCTCTGTTTGTCTGTATGTTTGTCTGTATGTATGTCATTTATACAAATCTACGATTCTCCACCGATCGGGACGAAACTTGGTACGTGTGTGTAGTTTGACCAGGCGGTCGTCGTTGTCGTATTGGCGAGCCCGTGCGACGCCCGTGAAGCGCATGCACAGACGAGATCTCGGAAACGGTGGAGCTATCGACTTGAAATTTGCTATGTGAATGTATCTTGCCCCGGATTCGAATTTTATCGGGTCGCCGAGCCCGTGCGACGCAAGTTTCGCGCATGCACAGACGAGATCTCGGAAGCGGGTAGAGCTATCGACTTGAAATTTGGTATGTGAATGTATCTTGCCCCGGATACGAATTTTATCGGGTCGCCGAGCCCGTGCGACACCAGCTTCGCGCATGCGCAGACGAGATCTCGGAAACGGGTGGAGCTATCGACTTGAAATTTGCTATGTGAATGTATCTTGCCCCGGATACGAATTTTATCGGGTCGCCGAGCCCGTGCGACACCAGCTTCGCGCATGCGCAGACCAGATCTCGGAAACGGGTGGAGCTGTCGACTTGAAATTTGGTTTTTGAATAGCCCGGACAACGTCGGGCTCATCGGCTAGTCTCATATATATTTTGAAGACCTCTGTTTGTTTGTATGTATATATGTTTGTTTGTATGTCATTGATACAAATCTACGATTCTCGACCGATCGGGACGAAACTTGGTACGTTTGTGTAGTTTGACCAGGCGGTGAACGTTGTCGTATTGGTGAGCCCGTGCGGCGCCCGTGCAGCGCATGCGCAGACGAGATCTCGGAAATGGGTGGAGCTATCGACTTGAAATTTGCTATGTGAATGTATCTCGCCCCGGATACGAATTTTATCGGGTCGCCGAGCCCGTGCGACGCCAGCTTCGCGCATGCGCAGACGAGATCTCGGAAACGGGTGGAGCTATCGACTTGAAATTTGCTATGCGAATGTATCTTGCCCCGGATACGAATTTTATCGGGTCGCCGAGCCCGTACGACGCCAGCTTCGCGCATGCGCAGACCAGATCTCGGAAACGGGTGGAGCTGTCGACTTGAAAATTGGTTTTTGAATAGCCCGGACAACGTCGGGCTCATCGGCTAGTCTCATATATATTTTGAAGACCTCTGTTTGTCTGTATGTTTGTCTGTATGTATGTCATTTATACAAATCTACGATTCTCCACCGATCGGGACGAAACTTGGTACGTGTGTGTAGTTTGACCAGGCGGTCGGCGTTGTCGTATTGGCTTGCCCGTGCGGCGCCCGCTTCGCGCATGCGCAGACGAGATATCGGAAACGGGTGGAGGTATTGACTTGAAATTTGCTATGTGAATGTATCTTGCCCCGGATACGAATTTTATCGGGTCGCCGAGTCCCCGTGCGACGCAAGCTTCGCGCATGCGCAGACCAGATCTCGGAAATGGGTGGAGCTATCGACTTGAAATTTGGTTTTTGAATAGCCCGGACAACGTCGGGCTCATCGGCCAGTCTCATATATATTTTGAAGACCTCTGTTTGTCTGTATGTTTGTCTGTATGTATGTCATTTATACAAATCTACGATTCTCCACCGATCGGGACGAAACTTGGTACGTGTGTGTAGTTTGACCAGGCGGTCGTCGTTGTCGTATTGGCGAGCCCGTGCGACGCCCGTGAAGCGCATGCGCAGACGAGATCTCGGAAATGGGTGGAGCTATCGACTTGAAATTTGCTATGTGAATGTATCTCGCCCCGTATACGAATTTTATCGGGTCGCCGAGCCCGTGCGACGCCAGCTTCGCGCATGCGCAGACGAGATCTCGGAAACGGGTGGAGCTATCGACTTGAAATTTGCTATGCGAATGTATCTTGCCCCGGATACGAATTTTATCGGGTCGCCGAGCCCGTACGACGCCAGCTTCGCGCATGCGCAGACCGGATCTCGGAAACGGGTGGAGCTGTCGACTTGAAAATTGGTTTTTGAATAGCCCGGACAACGTCGGGCTCATCGGCTAGTCTCATATATATTTTGAAGACCTCTGTTTGTCTGTATGTTTGTCTGTATGTATGTCATTTATACAAATCTACGATTCTCCACCGATCGGGACGAAACTTGGTACGTGTGTGTAGTTTGACCAGGCGGTCGGCGTTGTCGTATTGGCTTGCCCGTGCGGCGCCCGCTTCGCGCATGCGCAGACGAGATATCGGAAACGGGTGGAGGTATTGACTTGAAATTTGCTATGTGAATGTATCTTGCCCCGGATACGAATTTTATCGGGTCGCCGAGTCCCCGTGCGACGCAAGCTTCGCGCATGCGCAGACCAGATCTCGGAAATGGGTGGAGCTATCGACTTGAAATTTGGTTTTTGAATAGCCCGGACAACGTCGGGCTCATCGGCCAGTCTCATATATATTTTGAAGACCTCTGTTTGTCTGTATGTTTGTCTGTATGTATGTCATTTATACAAATCTACGATTCTCCACCGATCGGGACGAAACTTGGTACGTGTGTGTAGTTTGACCAGGCGGTCGTCGTTGTCGTATTGGCGAGCCCGTGCGACGCCCGTGAAGCGCATGCGCAGACGAGATCTTGGAAACGGTGGAGCTATCGACTTGAAATTTGCTATGTGAATGTATCTTGCCCCGGATTCGAATTTTATCGGATCGCCGAGCCCGTGCGACGCAAGTTTCGCGCATGCACAGACGAGATCTCGGAAGCGGGTAGAGCTATCGACTTGAAATTTGGTATGTGAATGTTTCTTGCCCCGGATACGAATTTTATCGGGTCGCCGAGACCATGCGACGCCAGCTTCGCGCGTGCGCAGACCAGATCTCGGAAACGGGTGGAGCTATCGACTTGAAATTTGGTTTTTGAATAGCCCGGACAACGTCGGGCTGGGTAGAGCTATCGACTTGAAATTTGGTTTTTGAATAGCCCGGACAACGTCGGGCACATCAGCTAGTTAATATATATAAGAATGACAGTGTGTGTTGTCGATTTGGATATAATATTTGTAAAAATTACTACTTTGAACAAGATTTTTCTCCATTCCTCTTTAATCACCCTACCAGGGTGTTTCACATCACTTTATTAATGACGCTAACGTAATTTTATGTTTTCAGTCGTCATTGTTTGTATTTCTCTTAGTTATGGAGGCACGGACTCAGTATGAGTGTTTATTGCTTCCAGCGTGCTTGATTCGGTGGCAACCTGTCCCGATACATGTGCGTGATCTGCTCAATAAATTCTAGTTTGTTCTAGTGTGTACATCATTTTTGTTGGCAATTTCATTAAACTGGGAACATTATCATCTCACTGAATGTGGGGTTGTTGCGAAGATGGTCGACAATATACAATAATCCATAATGTGATCCCTGTCAGTATGTGGTTGCTGAATCAATTCAACGGAACTATCCCATTTGTTCGCAGAAACACAACAATATCTAAAACTCACATACGACCTTGTTCTGGTTGTTGAGACTTTTTTAAATTCCCACAAATTTAATGTATATTGTCTCATTATTAAGTCTCAAAAACATGTTAAAAATTAGATTCAGACAAAAGTTCTAATACCCCATAGACATATGTTGACATGCATGGACATTAATTTTGTGACACTCCTGGACAGATACCTTATTATTTTGAGACTTTCAAAAAGTCCGATAAACCGGAAAAAGTCACAGAACATGCTTGATAAATTTCGAATTTTTCCCCAAGTTGCCAGGACTTAGAATGCATTTTTTGTTTTGGTTTTTGGTTTCTGGGTGATACAATTATATAGTTTGGGGACTTCGGTCGCGTAGAAACTTGGTATTTTGAGGTTTAGTCCCAGAGGAGGTAGTTCGTACAAAGACAGTCCAATAACTCTAGTCGAAATTCCCACAAACAGGAAGCCCCAAAACTGCACGGATTATCGCCCGTAAAGTTGGATTCTCGCTGGGGTTGTTTATTAATTTTCTGAGGTGGCTAAATTCGAATGATATCTTAATCCGGGCCGTGATGACTGGAAAAAAGCTATTGTTTCCACATCATTATACCATTGTGGTTCATGAATATACCAAAGATCATTCCAATCCATTCTAAGATGACGGAGATACAGACAGAAACGTATTTTACATTCCATGGATCATAGCTGATGACGAAATGAATGGACAAAACATGTCCCATGTGAATATTTCCCCCTTAATTGCTATCTCGTAAGAACACTAACATGACAAATAAGTTGAGGATCCAAAGTTGACAAAAAACATTTTACTCTAAGGGTCATAACTCTGCAATAATTGAATGGACGAAACAGGATGTCACTTCGCCCATGTAACGGTGGTTCGTGCGCATAACGCAGATCATTCAAATCTGACCTAAAATGATTGAGGTACAAATCTTCAAAATTGTTACCGACTGAGGGCTAGACGGACGGACGGTAGTCGGCTGCACGGATGTTTTTTTTTACGACGACTACAAGACTAATGCTCCACAATGACAACATGGCTTTATGTGGGGTTTTTATTCCAGTCGTTTGATTGTTTACCATGGAGGCATTGTGTGTCACACATCGATACCCCATAACGTTAGTTGGAAAATTCAGACCAAACGCAGGTTGACTTTAATGTTCTAACTACTCCAATATATATAGTAGTCTTTATTATGAAATTTATTCTTTCTGTAATTTTTGTACTGAAGACAATTGGCAACCTATTAATAGATAGAACTACACAAGTGTGTGAACTGGTGAACGTTATTGCACGAGTTTCTTGTGACGCGATGGTAAAACGAGAACCGGAGGTTCCGAGTTTTACCTCGCGGCACGACAAACAAGTGCAATAACGTGAACATGTTCACACAACTGTGTTGTTCTATGTCTATTGCACACTCTGAAAATTGCAGCTTGTAACATACTAACATTTAGGTCGAGATTGTTGTATTTAATTGAACAAACGTGTGCTTAATGTAGACTATACCCCATAATTTAGCGAAGACATTTTCTGTTAACGTTGACGTCGACAGTGAGGTTATTGACGTAATAGGTTTGTATTGTTCAAGAACAATACACACTATTTTTATTGAACGTTTCAATTCGTCTGTATTTTGCTGTATTTCGCACAAATACGCCATTGGGTGTGTAATAAAACCTTTTTTTCTGGAAATGTGGACAGTTAGAATTACCAGCAATTTTTACAATTCCGCGGTGGCGACATCCACCCCAACACCCTCCTTTGAAGAAATTTACATGGCACTATATACATGTAATCCTTAATACTGCATAATCTATATATATAAAACCCGTCGTCTGTGTGTGTGTGTGTGTATCTGTGTATCTGTGTGTGTGTGTATAACTCGGTCACGCTTTTGACGCGGTTATAACTTTTTAACCATGCGTCCAATGTGGCCCAAATTTGTACCACGGCCTATAGTGTGTCATAAAAGGTGACTCACCAAATTTCATTTCGATTGGTCCAAGCAAACCTGAGATCTAACATGGTCCCCAAATGCAGTATATGCACTCAAGTAGACACTATTTCTTATGACGTTTGTCCAAATGACGTCATTGACGTCGAACGCAGTACAACACTTGCTTTGCTATTGTAGGCGAAACTGCCATGCGCTCAACCAAAGCGTTGTTGGAAATAAGCGCTAAATTAATGTGTCAGTTCAGGTTCATTGTGAATTTAGATAACGAATGTTGATTTTGTCGCGGAAGTGCATGTATAGTGGGGTGTAGTCAAGACTCGAACGTTCTACCGTCGTTCGGAATGGGTGGATGTAGTGGGGTGCAGAGTCAAGACTCGAACGTTCGTCGTTGGGCATGGGTGCTAATATGGTATTTTAATTCGCCAGTTGGGTTTGAACATAAGTAAATAATGCTGTTTTTGATATGAAAGTTGTGCATTGAGTGTGGTATCGAAGGAGTACCGGTATACATGCATGCACGGAAGATGGCGAATGGACAGTCTGACCTCCCGCCAGTGGGTACCGTGAACTCGCCAAACTCAGTTAGAAAAATCACATTCACGAGACAGGCCTAATAATAGGGCCTGCATCGTAAACAATACTGCCCACGCTAATTAATTTTCTTTTAATCTTTCGGTTGAGTGCAAATCTGATAAAATAATAAATGTTTAAAAGATCACAATGTGCGCGAAGCGCACGCAGTTTAAATTCATTTAATGTGCGCGAAGCTCACTAAGGGGCTGCAGGCCCCCCGCTAAATAAAGGTTCCGAATAGAGCCTGCTTCAGTTAGTAGGTCCTATAGATAAAGTAAAATATCTTGATTGTTGCGTTCCATATGTGCCTGCATATACGTAGGTTGGGGAGATGATGGTGGGGGGCAGAAATATAGTTTTATCGAAATAAAGTGTTCATACAAATGGGCGCGCAGTGCAGGGCGTGTGATCATTATAGGCTGCATGCTGAATACAGCTTCCAAAGGGAGTCCGTTTAAAATGTGCTGCAAGCTCCCTATATATATGTGCATGAAGCTTACGCAGTTTAAAATCATACAATGTGCGCGATGCGCAGAAAGGGGCTGTATAGACCCCTCCCCGCTAAATAAAGTATCTCTGTTTCAGTATAGATAAAGTACAATATTTTGATTGTTGCGTTCCATATGTGCATGCATATACATGGGTTGGGGAGATGGGGTGGGGTAAAACATACAATTTTATTGAAAAGTGTTCATACAAATGGACTGCACAGTAAAGGCGTGTGGTAATTAGGCGGCATGCGGAATACAGGTTCCAAAGTGGGTCCGTTCAAAATGTGCAACAAGCTCCCGAATGAAGGCCCCTGAATTGAGTATGTTTCAGTCGGTAGTAGTATTTAAATAATATACTGATTTTGTTTCGTTCAATATGTCCATGCGCATATATAGACTGTGTGCGTAGAAATACAATTTTAGTTAAATAAAGTGTTCCAACGTGCATCCAGTAAAAAAAAAAAGAGAAGCATGACCATTCCATGTGTCCATGAAAGCGGACACTAGAAAATAACAAAGCACATTTATATACCCGTCATTTTGTGACGGGCAACCCCCTAGTCTATATATATAAAACCCGTCGTTTGTGTGTGTGTGTGTATCTGTCTGTGTGTGTGTGTGTATAACTCGGTCACGCTTTTGGCGCGTTTATAACTTTTTGATCATGCGTCCAATGTGGCCCAAATTTGTACAACGGCCTATAGTGTGTCATAAAAGGTGACTCACCAAATTTCACGCCGATTGGTCCAAGCAAACCTGAGATCTAACATGGTCCCCAAATGCAGTATCTGCACTCAAGTAGACACTATTTCTTATGACGTTTGTCCAAATGACGTCATTGACGTCGAACGCATTACAACACTTGCTTTGCTATTGTAGGCGAAACTTCCATGCGCTCAACCAAAGCGTTGTTGGAAATAAGCGCTAAATTAATGTGTCAGTTCAGGTTCATTGTGAATTTAGATAACGAATGTTGATTTTGTCGCGGAAGTGCATAGTGGGGTGTAGTCAAGACTCGAACGTTCTGCCGTCGTTGGGAATGGGTGGATGTAGTGGGGTGCAGAGTCAAGACTCGAACGTTCGTCGTTGGGCATGGGTGCTAATATGGTATTTTAATTTGCCAGTTGGGTTTAAACATAAGTAAATAATGCTGTCTTTGATACGAAAGTTTTGCATTGAATGTAGTATCGAAGGAGTACCGGTATACACGGAAGATGGCGAATGGACAGTCTGACCTCCCGCCAGTGGGTACCGTGAACTCAGTAAATTCGCCAAACTGAGTTAGAAAAATCACATTCCCGGGACAGGCCTAATAATAGGGCCTACAGTGTAAACAATACTGCCGACGCTAATTAATGTTCTTTTAATCTTTCGGTTGAGTGCAAATCTGATAAAAGACTAAATGTTTAAAAGATCACAATGTGCGCGAAGCGCACGCAGTTTAATTTCATATAATGTGCGCGAAGCTTACTAAGGGGCTGCAGACCTCTCCCCCGCTAAATAAAGGTCCCGAATAGAGCCTGTTTCAGTTAGTAGGCCCTATAGATAAAGTAAAATATCTTGATTGTTGCGTTCCATATGTGCATGCATATACGTGGGTTGGGGAGATGATGGTGGGGGCAAAAATACAGTTTTATTGAAATAAAGTGTTCATACAAATGGGCCGTGCAGTGCAAGGCGTGTGATCATTAGGCTGCATGCTGAATACAGGTTCCAAAGGGGGTCCGTTTAAAATGTGCGGCAAGATCCCTATGTGTGCACGCAGATCATATAATGTGCGCGATGCGCAGAACGGGGCTGTAGACCCCACCCCGCTAAATAAAGTCTCCCGAATTGAGCCTGTTTCAGTATAGATAAAGTACAATATTTTGATTGTTGCGTATACATGGGTTGGGGAGATGGGGTAGGGGTAAAAAATACAATTTTATTGGAAAGTGTTCATACAAATGGATCGCACAGTAAAGGCGTATGATAATTAGGCGGCATGCGGAATACAGGTTCCAAAGTGGGTCCGTTCAAAATGTGCAACAAGCTCCCGAATGAAGGCTCCTGAATTGAGTATGTTTCAGTTGGTGCATAGTAGTATTTAAATAATATACTGATTTTGTTTCGTTCAATATGTGCATGCGCATATGTAGACTGGGTGCATGTGTAGACATACAGTTTTAGTGAAATAAAGTGTTCCAACGCGCATAAAGTAACAAAAAAAGAGAAGCATGACCATTCCATGTGTCTATGAAAGCGGACACTATACAATAACAAAGAACATTTATATACCCGTCATTTTGTGACGGGCAACCCCCTAGTATTCATAATAATTTACAGCAAGTCGTGCGATCGAAGAAGGTATTTATTTAGTTATATTATAATGATGGTAACATTGGGTCGCTGATAATTGTCATATCATGCTGTTCGTTGTAGCAACCTGTCTTCTATTGCATGCAGCACAAACGCACCTTCTTCTTGACAAGTTTCCCCTGAAAAAGATGACAGGTTGAATGTGTTATTCACCATTAGTGTGTAACCAGTTCGAGTGGATTGAGCGTGGGAGATTGAGCCACCCAGGTTTGATTGTCGTCATATCTACCAAAAATAAACAAACAACTGCAACTTTATGCCACAATATGGATTGACTGTTGCTTTGGCATAAGGCAATGGTTAAACGATTTACACGATTATTTTAATGAAGCTTAAATTAGCACATATCACGCGGTGTGTGTTATATGCCAACAACATGGTACAAGTCCAGAACACGTGTATTAACGATAAGCACAGTAATGTTGATACCACTCCCACAGACCTACATAATGTGGCCATACGTTAACGCGATTAACGAACCAAAGCTAAACCACTGATCTGATTTCTGAACTTCTGATTACGACAACATTAACATTCTGCTGTGCGACATTTCTTCTCCCCAACGAGTTTTCATTTGGTCGGTATATATTTTTAAACATTGGTGCGTCACAAAATCAGATATAGCCTATCTACGAAACAAAGCTTTGATTCGTTATTAAGATATAACCACGCATATTTTTACCTCCGATATCTGGGAGCGGTCGCTGATTCAGATGTTTTAATATGTCTGCACACACCCAGACTCAGAAGAATCTGAGCTAGTTACAGAGGAGGAGTCGCAACTGCGTTTTTCTCTGTTCTACAATAAACAGAATACATCACAAATTAATAAAAAAAAAAAGGTTTAGATTTAAAACATATATATAACTGCGCTCATCAGATATAGCCGATCTCGTTTGTTGTCAATGAGACACGAAACGTGCAATACTATAGTCAGCATTAAATACGGTCGCCATTCGTGCGTAACAATTCACACTCGGTGTTTGGCCGAGTTTAACAACATACTGTATTCGTTTTGCTATTGGCCGCGATATCCTACCACACTGTGTTAAATAGTATGGTTTCATATTTATTAGTGAGTGAAGTTAGCGATACACATCGTTCGTATGAACACTCCTTGACGACTTTAAATTATCCTATTGTTAATTCCAATTCGGGTTCTGGAACCTACGTCATAATTTTCTCAAAAATGGTGGCCAGATATCTCACATAGAAGTGAGCAACCATCGTTTTCTTCGCCTAAATAAATAACTTAACAAAAAAAGATAGTAAGTGAGCCATGTGACTAATTTTGTTAGCGCAGTGTGAATCCCGTCCAACCATATACCTATAACTGTTAGGAAGAGATATGAGTGTTCAGGTGACTTCGGTCATCATTTTCGTGTTAATGAAATATATGGCAACGGTACATATCATTAAAACATATATGTTCGATATCCGGTTTTTGTAGTATCCGAGATGATTGTTGTGTTATAGCTCATTAGATAGCTCATTTGCCTAATAGCTTGCTGATATCTTTGGATAAACGTAGAGAGAAAAAACGAATGTGAAAATTGTCCGGCGTGATATATTTATCAAGCAAATTATGACGCAGGTTCTGACCATGAAATTGTATTCGTTACATGAAGTCCTTTTCCGTGTAAGTATACGTGAACGAATGACTGAATGATCGGTTGCATTCAGTGTAGATGACATTTTATTCTCAATTAAGTACATGTCAGTCTTTATGCAAACACTGTACATTTAAAGCGATGTTATGTACTTATCGACATGTATATCGGATAAAACAAATATTATATGCCAAATATTACCCGCAAAGAACAACCCGATTTAGAATCAAACATAAGCAAAGTATTCTGTAACATTTCAGCCATTCGTCTCGCTAGAAGGACTATCAAATATCGTCAAAGTGATAACATCAGCACAGTTTTCACGAAGCGAATACTTGATTGGCTTCGCTCAATCATGTATATGAAACTGGGTCAGTTCTGCGCATGTACATGTGTCGCCCTCAGCCATAAATCGACTCTGCGATGAAACTGGGTCAGTTCTGCACTTCTGTTTTGTCGCTGATCCAGGCGATTGACACCGATGCCACTCTATTTCTGTCCACTTTAGGATATTTGAATGTTGTACATAGTGAGATACAGTCGTAGATGTCGAGTGTACGTCTTATGCATATATATATATATCCCTAATCGGTAATGTCAATATGGTAGATCAAGGAGCGGATAGCTCAGTTGGTTTGTGGGCCGACCTCTGAGCTACACATTCAACACGGTCGAGGGTTCAAATCCGACAAAATATCGGTCGGACTTTGTGTCGCCATCTGCATTCCCAGTACCATGGGCATCACAAATCAATCATCGATGCCACGATCAGTGATCTGAGAAAGATTCCAGAAGCCAAAGAGTCTCAGACAAAATTTGAAAAAAATGCGTACTGGACTAACTTCGTACCTCTGCTCCTCTCGCAATGTCATGACCAGGGATGACACTACACTTGGCACACCGTCGGATCGGGAGCCGACGCTAATGGCTGTCCCATGTGCAACAATGTGCGCACGTTAAAGATCCCTACCGTGGCGAAGAAGTCACGGGTTCGGCAAAAAACTTCCTGGAAAATTTATGGATCTACTCGATCCCGTCCTGTAAAAGCCAGCATTAGTCACTAGGACGTAACAACTACAGATACAGAATATAGAACCATGGTGAGCAATATTGGTCTAGGAAGCCTATCGTATATGTGGCGTCATGTCACGTGACATAGAAGTAGAAGGTAAAATAAAACCGATAAGTCGGGATAGACCGGGGCTTGTTTCTCAGGGATGGGGCATGCAATCAACACATCTGTGTTGTTTGTCGGATATACGTGAATAGCGAACAAATAATCCAGCTAAATCATATCTAAGAATATTAATTTTGATATATACTTCGAGTCAGCCAAATAAAATGTGTCTGAATCTAGCATCACACAACGTGGAATTGACTAGTTACAGCCTACTATGGTACAATGGTGGCTTGACTTTAGGCGAATACGTTGTTTGTGCGAATCTTATTTTAAATTACGTTTTAGATACACCTGATAGGTAATGGATGCATTCAACCTTTCTTTACTAAATAGATTATCCCATCCAGTTATCAAATTATATTGGAATGGTCTATTATTCATTTGGAGGGATGTTCGGGAAATTTAACAGACGACAAACATACGAAAGGGGAAAACAAGTGCATAATTATACCTATATATTCGTTGGTGAGAATTGTTGCATGGGATAATCAGTTTTAACAAACGGTCTATGATTGTTTGTTGAACTATACTAGCTGAGAATTTCCTTAGGGATCTACAGTACAGTGTAAATCCATGCACTGTGTAACATGTTCCTAACTCTCAAATGTAGTTGTGACTATGCGATACCTCTCTATGCAAATTAATGTTGGCAATAGTTTCTGTAATAAGTTTACATATTACTTACCAATAATGGAGCTTCCACAACCGTTAGTTTCTGAAATGAGAATGTGAGACATTGTACGAACATCTGAACACCTTTCTAAGGCCGCGTCCAGCCGTTCACATGCACACTCGAAAATTTGACTGACGTAATAAATAGAGCTAGGATCTACAAAGAGACCCCCCAGTTTATAGCGGAATGTACAAAACGAGTCCAGTAAATTAGGTCTGGACGAGCCACCAGACCTAATTTACTGGATTAGTTTTGTAAATTCCGCTATAAACTGGGGACGAGTTGTACATTATATTTATTACATGATCCAAAACCTCGACAAAACATACTTAAATCAGCAAATGGGACGCGAAACTAATAGCGGCTAATATAAGGCATGCGATGGAGTTTCACGTACATGTATATAACTATGCGTTGTTTGCCCGCGTAGAGAAATGGTCCTGATAAACAAAGACTCTTTAGCGTATTTAAAGGCGTATATTTAATGACAGAACTTTTCAAATTTTTCATTCATTGTAGTCTGTTGGAAAACAAATTGGAATCCATAGTATTTTAAGACGTAGCGCACGGAATGAAAGTAAAACAAACGACAAACCGGAAATCAAAGGTCACATGAAACTATTTACTGTTATTAAACGAGCGTTTAATAGCACAATTTATAGGATTGGTTTATTGAATGAAATAAGGGTAGGATCAAGTAATAAACTTGTTTATTTTGTTGATATAAATTTCGATACAGTAAGCTATACTGTCTAGAAAACACACGCAGAAATGCTTATAAAATGTATCTCTATACGGCATGCAGCGAGATGTAAATAATCTGACCTGTAACAATGCTACCGACATTATCTCGTAAGAATCAACAATACGTGTATCTGAAGAAATATGTTAGCAGCACCGTAATATGTGGAACTACAATTTTTTTACTTCGCATTATGTCGTCACCTTTGGAAAAGATGCATTTTATATGCATGTTTTCGTTCATATTCAGGCACCATATTATTATAACCTTATGTGACGAAACGCATGCACAAAATACCAGACCTATTTACCAGTGGGCATGTGTCTGTGTGAATGCGTACTATATTAGATCTCTCACGGAGCTGGCAAATTTGCATGATAAATGTTCATACAATTCGTCACAGATGACTATACTGTGCGTGCACTTTTGACCTAAAAACTTAGGTATTACGCAATATGTGTATTCGTTTGTTGTATGCATTATCCTATCACTTAGAAAAGTTACGAAATATTGCGCATTTTGTTCTCGTCTTTAATTTATAGTTTTTGGTAAAATAGCAGGTGGCTTTGTTTTCCAACAAAAAATCAACTTCTGGCAAAATATCTTCTAACAAACTTTGATTTCAACTTGATCTTAATTGACTGTTAAAGATTATCCGACTGTGGCCAATTTCGACTTACACGGCGACTTATCAAATGTGAACCATAACCAAATATAAAGAATTATGTTGAATAATGCTTAGGTTATCAACCGGACAACACCACAATTGTGAGTTCTAAGTAAAAAGAAGCATAATTCTGTCAAAAAATTGGAACTGTGACAAAATTTTAACTCGACATATGTTTTCTGAAAATACGAACCATATGTAGAAACAGTTCGATAGAATATTGCTCTAGTTGCCATATGGCCGCAAATATTATAAGAAAATATTGACACTAAATTTGATTTTAAAATCAAACCATGAGAACAAATCCAACTTATTATTTAGTTTGATATTTCCAACTCATGTGTTAGCCATAAAATATTGAAGAGGTTGACCCAAAGTTGAAAACACCACCCTCCCGCCGCCTATATGATATACAAGTGAATATGTTATCAATCATTATTAAACATGCAGTCCAATATATGAGGACCGGACCCGTGCCCTATCCGGATTCCCACGACAGGGACGATGCGACAACTTTAATAAATTATTTCAACATTTGAAAATTTCATACTTGACATAACATCATCACTTGGAAATTTCACACCAAAAATAGGTTGAAATTGTTTTCACAGTTTAATTTTACTACCAGTGCTTAGAGGGAAAATTGTTGTTATTGACAGTCCCATATTTTCCAACATTCTATCAATATGTTGGACTAATATGACCATTCTGTTGGAAAATTACAAGCCTGAGGGATGTGCCAGGTTGAAAATTTCCAACAGTTCGAAAGCTTGAGATACACAAGATGGAAATTCCAACCCAAGTAATGCATATATAATTTCGCGAACATGTGATGTTTGTCTGGTTCAATGGGGTGCAGATGAACGTTTCATGGTAGGCACCCCCAACGGAGACCCTCTAGACACGCGCCCCCGATGCTGTTAACAAATATATATTTTTTAATTTGTCTTTTTCGCGGTGTTCATAATCTGAACATATCCAGGAAAAGTCATTATGCGTATAATAACATACATTCAAAAACATATTTATTACGAAACTTTTTTAATATACTGTTTGTATTAGTTGTTGAAAATCGACTATAATCAAAATAGTTATTCACGTTGTTTTAGAAACACCAGCGCAAGCATTATTGTATTTAAAAAAATAGATATATTCTTGAATATTTTATACACACACCGTGTTCTTTTTTTGTTTCTGAAATCGCTCCGATTAACCAAGCACAGCAAAAATTGCAATCATTAGAAAACATAACGGTACTTTATCGTAATGGCATCAGTGTTCCATAGCATTTCAGCAGGAGCAACAGCATCATATCATATAAGCAGGAGCACTTGAACAGTGGTGATACGCCAACATTCGATCTCATTCATATTCAGTCTATGCATGTACATGTAATTTAGTTATAAGATGTCAGTTCGTGGCATATTATACTGTAAACAACTGGTTATCGCGCAACAAGCCACTATCGCATGCAGGAGCTTTTGGTGGCCTGACATCGACTTTAAAATAGAAACGTTTGGAATTTCTGTCAGGCTAACAATAATGCAAATTGTCGTCTGGTATAAAGAGCGTTTACGCGTCCGTTCGCAATTATGAGCTTTTGATATCGTTTTATGCGTATTGATTTAATGATTTTCGCGATGGCTGTGTGATACAAATGATGGTGACTGCAGTTATTTTTCTTTTCTCTTTTGGTGGTGATGTTTTACAGACTTGTGTATTTTTGTTTTGCACACATATCGACCGAGAGTGCCTTGGGTCCCTTTAAAAATGGAGGTCAAGTAACACATTTTGAATGTGGAATTCCGTGCAAATATCTGGAGTAAACGTTAAGTATGAAGCAGATGTCCGAGAACTAAAGTAACGAAATAACGTATATAATTTAAAATGGAGGGTGGGCGAGGCAAATTATAATTGTTTGCTATGAATTTATTGTTTACATTTTTTTCTTCTGAAATACAATACGTGACATACTTTTGAATAATCAATATCAAATTCAATAATACAAAAACAGGCTGATGGAGCAAGTTCTGAGCCGACCAGCCAGATAACCACCTATTAATTTCACTATCACATCAAGTCACAAAATCATGGAAACTGTTATACATCTCTAACATGTGCTCGATCCAGAGATTTGCAATAAATCCCCATTATATTCTACCCATATTATACTCTTTTATTCCCACAGAAAGCATATATTAATTATTTAAACTGCAATGTTCCATGAGCCCTGTGTTATGCATACCAACCTCGACATCGTCTCCACTGCTTCCTGAAATTCGATTCGAGTAAACGAGCTGTACCATCATCATGGCGACCACAGCAAGAATTAAAAACTTCTTCATCTTCGTAACTTCGTTAGCACTGGTTTACAAGTGACAGAACTGAGTAGAGACCAACGATCATTCAGCGAGATCGCGTCGGAATATATATAGGAGGCTTATCGTGTGATGATCGCGCTGGGTCATTCGGCCGCTATTAACCAGGGGGAATGATCGGAGATACCTTCAAACATTAGGCAAAATTATGCAAACCTTAGGTTGTTTTATGATAAAAGATACTGATAATGACTGAAATAGTAACGCAGTGATTAAAATGCATGATTGTGTCAACTAAATAACATCAACGTTTGCGATTTCTGACTTCGGATGGAGAGCGGTGATGCCAGAGGTCACGTCCTGACCCAAACCTTACTTATTTCAGTAAATACATACGATTAGTGTTGAGATAGGGTATTTTATAAGTATCCAGCGGCTCTGGGACACGTATGCCGGGTGATGGATGGTACATCAGCGGCGAATTAATGTTAGTTTAATACTCATGCAAGGTGAATTATTTTTACTTAAAAGATGATCTATCTCTTCCCGCATCGCGCCCAATAACAATATTGGTATAGTCGTTTCAAATTTTGATGTCGACTGAAAAGCATTGAAATTTTTTTTTTAAATAACAATAGATGTCCTACTAATGGTTTGCCTTTTTTTTCCACAACGAAAATAGAATATTAGCTTTGATCGTTTCATAGTACAGTTCAAAACTTTTGTCTGAATGAGTACAAATTAACCGTTGTGCATTTGCGATCACCCGCCACAAGACTGGCCATGTATTATAGTAGGTTGGTCGTCTTGATGTGACTGCAACGCAAAAATAATGCAGAAAAGGCATAAATCCAGAAAAATAAGACTCTTTCGGGGTAACGACAATAACTCTTCCAATATCATTATATGTAGAGCCTTAACATCCCAGTTCTTACGCGATGCACTCTAAATCGCGTTGGGTAAACTTTTACCCAACACAATTCGTGCACCACGCGAATGTTGGGTAAATTTGAACCAATGTTGGGCAATGTTTTTACTCAACGCATGGTAACAATTTACCCAATAATATGCAAGGCATATAGAACGACCCCGGCATAGTGGTCAGATGAAGGACCTTGCACACATATATATATTTATCATATGACTCAATCATGATTTACGTTGCATGGAAAGTATGTCATAAATCAATTTCATTCAATTACTAGTTCATATCACCTTCCGATAATTTGATTGGTTTGTTGACAAAAAGTGTGTTCTGATTGGCTGAATGGCAGCCGGGGCCGAGCCGCATCTCTAACTAATTGCAGGTCAAATTCGTGCGCGTCACTCAACACGATGCCGAAATTCTCGCAATTATCTTGAAATATATAGTTTTGGACATTGTTATACGATAAATAGAATATGTAATTCGTATTTTTCTAATAAACATACGATATAATGTCACAAACTGAGAACAGAATAGCGCACTATATCTTCGCGTGCATATTAGTTCTGCTAGTTCACCAGGTGTAATTGGGCTTCCGGTGCAATGAAGTGACGTCACATTAACATTTTACTGCCGATGTCATATAGCTATTTAGTGATTTGTGAGCGTTTTGGACATCATAATCAATTTATAGGTGTCATATGATATTTATGAAACTCATCACTAATTTTCAGTTTTCTCTCGCCGAATATCATATCCTCTATATATTTCGTTGAATAATATGTTGGTAAATAACGCGTTTTGTGTAATTTCATACTACAGTTGACTGGTTGACTGTGATTAGCATTAATTTTGGGCAAATAATCGATTCTGATAACTGAAACGGCATTTTTTTTTAAATGGTGTTGTTGGAATCTGATGATATGGGGACCATGGATTGAGTAACTTTCACAGTTAACTGACCATGTTAAAGCAAACATTCTCTAGTACTTTGCTTATTGATCTTGTGATCACAATTGTGAACTGTGATCATCCACATGTATTTCTAAAAGAGCTGCCGAAGTAGCTTTCCAACTGGCAGACATATTCCCACTACCAGGTATCATCGAGCTTGTGGCAGCAGAAGTAGGGGACAATGTGTCTGTTCCAAACAGTGTAGAAAACAACACAAATAAACCAACTCAAGACTTACTATGCAGATGTCAGCCAGTTCTCGTGGAAAGAAGCATATAACAATATGATATAAGCCCGTATTGTGCTTACTTTCACAAGAACGGGCTTGAAAACAACACAATTAAACAACTCAACACATACCATGAAGATGTCAGGCTATTTTCCAAAAAATACGCATTTAATTTTGTTCATATAAGCTAATGTTGGCTTATTTAATCGCAATTTAAGATATATAAGTTCTAGATTGATATAAACACGGTTTTTAAAACCAACATACCCTCTTACAAATACGCACATAATCGACATATAATGTGAAATAGGTACATATTGTGATTATTTGATTCTCAAATAAGCAAATAATGGAGTCATAGCCGTGATTAAGTCTTATGGTGCGTGGGCCACAGTGAAAACACATATTAAAGAGCGTACACCTGAAAAGTCGTGATTGGCCTATATGTGTCATTGTCCGCATATTATCTGCTTAGAATCGCCCCATCAGGCGTCGACATTGAGCCAAAATTGCTCTAATTTTCAGCACATTATCAACTCAAAAAGAGATATTCTAAGCAGATTATCTACCTAAAATAAATTCTTTATAAGCAGATAAAGTGCGGGTTTTCAGGGGAACTGGCTGTTTAAAACAGTGTGGAAAACAACGCAAATAAACCAACTCAATAATTACTATGCAGATGTCAGCCAGTTCTCGTGGAAATAAGCATATAACAATATGATATAAGCCCTATTGTGCTTATTTTCACAAGAACAGGCCTGAAACAACACAATTAAACAACTCAACACTTACCATGAAGATGTCAGGCTATTTTCCTGAAAATACGCATTTAATTTTGTTCATCTAAGCTAATGTTGGCTTATTTAATCGCAATTTAATATATATATAAGTTCTATATTGACCTAAAACACGGTTTTTAAAACCAACATACACCTCTTACAAATACGCACATAATCGACCTATAATGTGAAATAGGGACATATTGTGATTATTTGATTCTCAGATAAGCAAATAATGGAGTCATAGCCGTGATTTAGTCTTATGGTGCGTGGCCACACATATAAAAGAGCGTACACCTGAAAAGTCGTGGATTGGCTTATATGTGTCATTGTCCGCATATTATCTGCTTTTAAAACCCACCGGCGTGTTATCCCTTTGTCCTGACACGGCTCTTATCTGGCAGAAAGCTCAAGCGTTTTGATCGCATGAGCATTATTTTAACGCCAACAGTCATTCTTTTTTTAGAATGCCCGTGGGCATTATTTTTTAAGAATGCCCGTGGGCATTATTTTTTACGAATACGCGAGGGATTAAATCGACTGAGGGACGTCATAGAGTGGCTCCTCCCCCAATCATGTATGTTGAGTCAAGAGCCTATCGGCAAGCTTAAAGGTACTTAATCCGATCGGGCCCTCATAAGTTACTATTTCTTTGGCTTCGGGGATAAAATGGTTGATTCGAGACGAGTAAGCCTACCTATCAACGCTCATAATTATAGTGATCAGATTGTTTTTTGAAGTTTTGTTATTTCAATTGTTTCTGGCCCAGTACTTGATCGGATTACTTGATCGGATTGAATACCTCTAATTTGTCTGAGCTAATTAAAACTGACAAATATTTAGCGATTTTGATTTTATATTGCCAAAAAATAAAATAAAATTTCTTCAAACTTTGATACAAAAACACCAACAGCTATTTGGACTTACTATTTAGAAAAGTCCACAGGCAGGCTAAAACACACATATATAACATCTAAATACGTCCCTAAGTCGGTCAAATAAACACAAAACCGTTTAACACAGACTTTAACTATATATACCTGTTCCGTAATAACATTGTATTTTATAGCAGGTAAAGGTCCCAACTCGAGTTTGCATGGTTTGGGGGACTTGAATTAATCGATTGTACTATAATGCGTCGCTTGGAATTTCATTGATGTTGGCTCACAAAGCTACACAAATCTTGCAACCTCGAGCTGGGGATTTATTTTCAAGGAACAGTATTAACACAGAAATATATTCCCTGCGTGGTTTGTTCAATCTTCAACCCCGTCAGAAGATAATAGAAAAGATTCACAGGGGTTGAACATATGGAAAATGATATATACAGGGGTATATAGCCAGAGTAAAGATTCATGGTATGATCAAACATGTGGGCCGAACTTGAACATTTTAGGGTGAACATACGTAAGGCGTTCGCACTGGTCTGTAAAATCATTATCACCAAGAGAAAATGTTGAACAATGGATTGGTTTTATTCTTGTGTTGATTGTCGATAAGACATGGATAAAGTGATCATGCGTTTTTTTTTACTTTTCTTGAAGCACGAGTCGTTTTACAATCGATACAATCTATTTGGTAAATGGTCAACAGAACCGAGATTAAGCAATATTTGGCGATAAAATGACTAGCAATGTTACAGTACTGTTCACATAAGTATGCAAAATGCATGGAAAGTGTCGTTGTTGAACATCAGCGATCCAGTTAAAACGAGGTTTTGGTGTTTGAAAAATAATTGTGTGCACATTTACTCACTGCGAAAACCCCATGTTTAATGCTGGCATACAACATTCCATTATCAACTGAATTTAAAAACAAAACAAAACAAATCGAGGCCTGAGTTTTCATGGAGTTAGACTTTTTTTTATAGATGCTAGGATTTGACAGATTTCAGGCTCATGTCTCAAATTGTTTCATGATTCCTCCCCACAATTGGTACAGTTAATAAATTCCAAACCATGCACGGGGTGGGAGCAAATGAAATTACACGACATTGCGAGCTCGGTCTGGTTAAAAGGGGCGGGATGCAGCCGAAAAATCACAGGAGCCCTCTAGCCACGTCGCTGATGACTAATCAACTATATATTGGAACGATATATAATCACTATTTACGCGATTGTATGCCGTTTCGAAGAAAAGATAATACATGCTATACATTTGCGCACTAACCATTTGTTAACTTCTGTGGGTGATACTTAAAGGTACATGTAAGGTCATCGTGGTGAGTGAATATTTGGAAATCACACGTTGGGAAATTGCTAACAACGGGGGTGGCCCATGTCGTGTAAGAATTGTCCAATAACTGGAAATGTTATGATACTTTTCAGGTTGAAACATCATGAAGGGGGTTGGTGTGCGAAATTAAATTGTCATGTTGTTCTGAGTCACGTCTAGCCACGCCCATGTGTATAAACCACAGGATGATACTTAAAATTCAAGCAAGTACTTCATGTAGGTTTCTTTCTGATAATAATTGGAAATTCAAAATACCCCATACAATTGAACACTATAATACTTCTATGCATGCATATTCTACACAAGACAACAATGAGAAAGAATCAGTAAACCCGTTTATGCAAGCTTCTTGTGTGCTTTCGATTTATTAATAATGAGACAGTTTTACCAGGTATCGTGTTGTTGGCGCCAGGATATTCGAAAAATCACATTGTATAAAGAGCGTTTTTACATCATTACCATTATTTTTCATGTTTTATTTCCTGATAAATTATTATGGAATGTTAACGTATTTGATGTCGAATTAGATGAGGCATCTTTAAATCAAGAAAGAAAAAAAATAAACAAACACATTTGGATAGTAATATATTGCTCACATATACAGTGTCCGAATCCATGGCGCAACGACAAACTTCGGAAGAAACGACCCTCAACTGGCGAGTCCTAATTCGAATTAAATAATAATTGAAATGTGTTGCTTTTCGGCGTGGACAACACGGACATCACAAACTGTCCGTGCTGAACTGTATGCGTGTACTCTGGTAATCAAGGCAGAGATGTGGGTCAGACAAAATGGATAGTTGGCTCCAATGACAATTCAATGAGTGGGTTTTAAGTCAGATAATATTCTCAGCGTCGGGAATTCGGTAAATAATAGACTCGGGCAAGCCCTCGTCTATTCTTTTACCGAATTCCCTCTGCTTCGAACATTATCCTTTACAGAATACTTCCTCAGACCGCACAGTGATAGACTACGCGTTGGGAACAAAGCGTCTCTTCAGTATGGTAGAAAATTTTCGAGTCGATGACCACTGTCCCTTATTCTCCGATATACATGGTGCGCTACATCTGGTTTTGAATTTAAAGACACCAATGGTGTCTCGAGAGAGCGATGCTGATGACATACCCATATCGGTATACAATGATGCCAGAATAAAACGGTGGGACCCAGAGAAGGGGACATATTTCTCAAGCAATATTGACCGCAATATGATTAAAGATATTCTTTATGTGTTCGACACTTTAGAAAGGGAGGACGCCAATGTCACCCAGTCAGATGTCGACGAACTTTGTGGACATGTAGTATGTTCATTAAAGTCAGCGGCCAATCGCACACTGGGAACCTATCGGCCGAAATCTAATAAGCGGGGAAAAGTGCACCAAAACAAGTCTTGGTTCGATGATGAATGCCGAGAAACAAGAAATTGCTTCAATGGTATCAAGCATGAATACGATTTGAACAAATCTGATTATAACAAGGCAATGTTGAAAGACGCCAGTTTAAAATACAGACACGTGATGGATAGAAAAATCAAACAAGCACGTGAGTTGGATTTTTTTTTGTGTGAGGTAAAAAATGTCAATATTTTTTTTATGAAATTCTGACTCAAGATAATAAATCCGAAATTTAAAGGTACATTCCATGTCCGACGATATTATTTGTTCATGCAGAAACTTAGCGCAGATGCCAATCCTGGTGATCATGTAATCAATAATATACCACAATTCATGGATACTCAGGGCTGTAGGCCATTATATGTTAACACTGAGGCATATGGGAAATAATGACTTCACTGTAACCTAAATCTGGTATATCGTATCTGGTATAGCGGCTTTACTCTAGATTTCGCCAATTCTGCTAAAGGAAACCTCATTAGAACCACCATAACACCACGCAACAATTCCCACTGAAAGTACATAGCTACTCCCACCCCTCCCACAACTCGCGCATGCGTCACGTATTTTATGTATTACCATATTCTGTATCATATAGCTTCAACATCATAATATCCATGATAACTTTAGCTAATAAAATCGTATCGTATCGTATCGTATATAAATATAAACCGAAAAGCTCACTGTGCACGGTTATCCATGCATACATAATATCCATTGCCGTGATCAATAATCTTATTTTTGCGAAACGAATTGTTTGGCCATACACCAAACTTACGACTACGAATAGATAAACTTAATGCAGTGAGTCAATCCGTGAGTTTGACTTTCTTGTTGCAGGTACTATACCAGAAGAATAGATGCCTCGTTAGAGTCACATCTAAAAATAGAATCTTTGGGTCTAAAATTGTTTGTACTAAAATATTCCCAAAACTTCCAAAATATCAAAACCAAAAAAAAATTCAAAAATTCCAAAATTTATTTTTTCCAAAAAATTTCAAACCCCTAAAATTATTTTTTCCAAAAAATTTCAAAACTTCCAAAAAATTTTAAAACCCCAAAATTTCAAAAGAAAAAATTTCAAAACCCTCAAAATTATTTCTCTAAAAAAAAGTTTAAATAAAAAATTTATAACGAGTTTTTCGGTTTCTGATAATCTCGATATTAAAAAATATCGAATGTTAAATTATTTGCGCGTAATATCTTTCGTTATTTTTTTGTTCAACCAATGTTTCAATGTATTTATTAATCGATGTTTAGAAATATCTTTATACCAATTATATGTGTATGGACAGTCGCTGTAATGTTGGCCATTGTGACCAACGGTATGAATGCATACATTCCAGTGTTTAACGGACGCAGTTCATATAATTGTCATACCTGAAAATAGACACTATTACTTTTACATAAATAATAAAGAGCGTTTATTCTTTACACTCTCTCTATCCCATATGACAGGCGTGTATTATCGTGAATTATTGGAAGTATTGAGACTAACGGTCGAAAATTGTAATGTGAAATTAGAACCCTCCAGAATGAACTGTCATATTGAATGAATGATGATTTAATCTCAGCCATTTTTACATGGAACATGAGCGATGTACACGCAATCACACACGCCACATTGGTGTTAACAATGTCGTGTGTCACACCTTTGCTTTACCAAATGAATTCTATTATTTCCCCACAACATTACGTAATAACCCCTTATCACTCCATTCACACTTACGACCATTTTGTATGCCGAAAACTACAGGTAGCACCGATGATGTAACATTATATCACTGCTATTGTACCAATGATAGGTTCAGACATGTTCCATGTTTAGAAAAGAAAAGTTACCTATAATTCTGCTGTGGTTAAGCAGTCCATTATTTAGGGCATACCTGTATGTAGGCCTACCAGTGGATGAATAGTCTGCCGGAGAAGTACTGTGTAGACAGGTCTTGTCGGTAAGAGAGTCAGACGAGTAGTGAAGGCTCGGCTATTAAAACATAGTAATGCGATAGCGAACATCAAACGAGTCTGCGCACGCATATCTGTCAAAGGATACAAGGGCAGTCATTGGTCAATTTATCCCCGGTGTCAGCTCAGTACCCAATCGGGACGAAGCCGAAGGTCAACTCATTTTTTTTTGCTCATTATAGTACGTCACTTGGACATTTTATCAGTTTATCACGTCATCACTAAATGTGGCAATCGGGTATCCACCGATGCCTGCAATTTATTATTTATAATAATTGGACTCATTGATCTCACGTAAATAATACTCTTAGTTGTTCCAATAAAATAGTTATCAAATTCGATCACCAATAGATTTGACTGTGGAATATAATGACCTTTAACTTATTTATCGATCTATGTTAGAACATGGTCTTAACAAAAAACTTGACCATAACAAAAATTACCTTACATTTATGCATGAATCTAATTAGACCATGCGTAAATATTGTCAGCTTATCGTCTGATGAGCAAATCCGATGTTTATCAAAAATAGTACAACTTCCAGTTGGTAATTACTCTTACGAATGAAGAGCGTTGAACATATACGAAATTACTACACGAATGAACTGAAATTTATATTTCACATCTTACCAACAACAGATACAGACATAGTCATAGTGTTATACTATCTTACATGTACACACGCTATGACATCATTCGAAGGGGCAATACACTCAAGGAGTTAAAGTGACACGAAACAAGGGACGTGATGCAATATTGGTGTTTGAATATTAAAAGGAACACAAGACACTCAAAAGGGACACTCATTATGAATGAATGTTAACAATACAAGCGCAGTGGTTGAAAGTTAAAATGACAGATCAATATTTAAGGGTCAAATTTTCGGGCACTTAATGCACCTTTTATCATTACGTATCGTTTCTCACTCTACAATTCCCAATAATCCACACACTCTCTCCCTCCCCCAGCTTATAGATATATAACGAAAACGAGAATATCATGTTGATGAAGTTTATTGAAATTTAATCGTCCGAATTGTCATCACTTTCGCCAGAAGTGTCATATGTTACGTCCATGAATTTTTCTAGCATCGGTTTGTACTTTAATATTGACATTTTCACTGCATCACGTTCTCCATAACCATTATTCAAATATTTGTCGACTTTATCCATGACTCTGTTGTGCAGAGTCCCATTGCGCAGCTGCAGATACGATACTATTGTCCAAGCATAATCAGTCATAAAGTGTATCATATCTTTACTTTTAAGGTCCTTGTCAGCTTGTTCTTTTGCTTCTGCGTCTTTCGAGCCATTTTCCTTATACGTGTCCACTTTATCACTCCATTCCTCACGTGTTTTATCTCTACTTTCATCACGCAAACTTTTGAAGTATTCATCTTCATTCAATTTAATTTCCTTATTCTGACTATCATCCGGGTCCTCAGTTAATTTTCGTTTTAACTTAGTTTCTTGACACCAGTTTTTTACGTGTCTCTGAACATCATAATGATCTGCGAACAAAAGCCCGCATTCATTACAAGGGTACGACATGTCTTCTTGAATGTCTCTGTTTTGATGGTTCTTCTTATTAATTTCATCGAGCTCACCAGGTGGCCGTATGTCGTTAGTATAGTCATTATGTTGACCCTGGGGCACAATATAATTATATGTTATGCCCTTCTGTTGACCGGGGAGTTCTCTGTCATCGTATTTCATCGCATTCTGTTGACCCTGGGTCTCAGTGTCTTTTGTATGTTTTATCATCCCATTCTGTTCATCTGGGTGTTCTCTGTCTTTTTGGAGATTATATTTCATGCCATTCCATTCACCCCTATGTTGGTTCGTGTCCTCTTTTAGTACATTCTGTCGCAGACGTAATGTGTCCGGTGTTGCGGCTTTTAAATCCACCAGTAGGTAACCGTACGGTTCACTCGTCGCTTCCGAAAACTCTCGAACCATACGCTGAGGACATTCAGGATACATCTGTCTTGATAATGTTGAAATTAATCCCTTGTCGATTGGGTTATTGAACAATACCAAATATTGACAATTTCGTCGTTGCGTTGGATCTTTGTTGTAGTAGAAATTCTGGTTCAAACTTATCAAAGATAAGTTCAAATGGTGACTTCCTTCGGAATGCAAATCATTAACTCTCTGGTCTTTTGATGAAGTTTGCATCAAGTCATCGAGTATAACTACATTTTTATACCGGGGGTTGATAAGCGAATCCAAGTTTGCTGGTATTCCTCGTATAAAGTTGACCTGAGGGGTGACGGTATACTTTAATTCGTCATATAGGGGCTGCCAATATTTATAAAACCATATTATTCTGTCAGGTGCGGGTGATATTTTTGAGGCAGACTTTTGTAGTAAGGTTTTCACGAAGTATGTCTTACCACAAGATGTCGGTCCACTTACACATGCCGTGAATGGATGCTTGAAAATAAAATCTTCATGGACATTGGCCATTGGATCATCAAAGCAGGATGTTATGTCGCTTTGTTGCTGTGTCCCCTGCTGGTGTTGTAGTATCTGGTGTTGCTGTAATGGCTGTTGTTGTGGCTGATGATACTGCTGCCTGTTGCTGCTACGGTCTGTTGCTGTTGCTTGGTGCTGCTGCTGTGGGTGTCGGTTAACAAACTCAGTGTGCTTAGATTGTACATGTCTTATCAAATCATGGTTCCGCACATACCCCCTAGAGCAAATTGAACACTGGTGCTTCATTTATACTTGACTAAAATGTCTCGGTATATGGATTTCCTTTATACAAATGTTCCTTATAACCTAAAAATATGTCATGTCCGTATGTTTGATAACTTTATGTAGATGAAATAGTCTGCCGGAGAAGCACTGTGTATACGGGGAATCAACAGGTCTTGTCGGTAAGAGAGTCAGACGAGAAGTGAAGTATCGACTATTAAAACATAGTAATGCGATAGCGAACATCAAACGAGTCTGGACACGCATATCTGTCAAAAGATACAAATAGCCGTCATTGGTCAATCTATCCTCGGTATCACTTTTCGTTTTACAAAATCAATTTCACCGAGAGGTTCCCTCGTCATTTGTAGTGACGTAATTGTGGCACCGCCGCCGGCGGCGGCGGCGGCGGCGGCATTGCGGTATTTGCCGGCGGCGGCGGCGGCATTGCGGTATTTGCCGCCGGCGGCGGCGGCATTGCGGTATTTGCCTCCGGCGGCGGCGGCGGCATTGCGGTATTTTACTGCGGGGTCCGCCGGCGGCGGACCCCGGCGGCGGTGGCTGCACCGCCGCCGCAGTAAAATACCGCAATGCCGCCGCCGGCAAATACCGCAATGCCGCCGGCGGCAAATACCGCAATGCCGCCGCCGCCGCCGGCGGCAAATACCGCAATGCCGCCGCCGCCGCCGGCGGCGGTGCCACAATTACGTCACTACAAATGACGAGGGAACCTCTCGGTGAAATTGATTTTGTAAAACGAAAAGTGATACCGAGGATAGATTGACCAATGACGGCTATTTGTATCTTTTGACAGATATGCGTGTCCAGACTCGTTTGATGTTCGCTATCGCATTACTATGTTTTAATAGTCGATACTTCACTTCTCGTCTGACTCTCTTACCGACAAGACCTGTTGATTCCCCGTATACACAGTGCTTCTCCGGCAGACTATTTCATCTACATAAAGTTATCAAACATACGGACATGACATATTTTTAGGTTATAAGGAACATTTGTATAAAGGAAATCCATATACCGAGACATTTTAGTCAAGTATAAATGAAGCACCAGTGTTCAATTTGCTCTAGGGGGTATGTGCGGAACCATGATTTGATAAGACATGTACAATCTAAGCACACTGAGTTTGTTAACCGACACCCACAGCAGCAGCACCAAGCAACAGCAACAGACCGTAGCAGCAACAGGCAGCAGTATCATCAGCCACAACAACAGCCATTACAGCAACACCAGATACTACAACACCAGCAGGGGACACAGCAACAAAGCGACATAACATCCTGCTTTGATGATCCAATGGCCAATGTCCATGAAGATTTTATTTTCAAGCATCCATTCACGGCATGTGTAAGTGGACCGACATCTTGTGGTAAGACATACTTCGTGAAAACCTTACTACAAAAGTCTGCCTCAAAAATATCACCCGCACCTGACAGAATAATATGGTTTTATAAATATTGGCAGCCCCTATATGACGAATTAAAGTATACCGTCACCCCTCAGGTCAACTTTATACGAGGAATACCAGCAAACTTGGATTCGCTTATCAACCCCCGGTATAAAAATGTAGTTATACTCGATGACTTGATGCAAACTTCATCAAAAGACCAGAGAGTTAATGATTTGCATTCCGAAGGAAGTCACCATTTGAACTTATCTTTGATAAGTTTGAACCAGAATTTCTACTACAACAAAGATCCAACGCAACGACGAAATTGTCAATATTTGGTATTGTTCAATAACCCAATCGACAAGGGATTAATTTCAACATTATCAAGACAGATGTATCCTGAATGTCCTCAGCGTATGGTTCGAGAGTTTTCGGAAGCGACGAGTGAACCATACGGTTACCTACTGGTGGATTTAAAAGCCGCAACACCGGACACATTACGTCTGCGACAGAATGTACTAAAAGAGGACACGAACCAACATAGGGGTGAATGGAATGGCATGAAATATAATCTCCAAAAAGACAGAGAACACCCAGATGAACAGAATGGGATGATAAAACATACAAAAGACACTGAGACCCAGGGTCAACAGAATGCGATGAAATACGATGACAGAGAACTCCCCGGTCAACAGAAGGGCATAACATATAATTATATTGTGCCCCAGGGTCAACATAATGACTATACTAACGACATACGGCCACCTGGTGAGCTCGATGAAATTAATAAGAAGAACCATCAAAACAGAGACATTCAAGAAGACATGTCGTACCCTTGTAATGAATGCGGGCTTTTGTTCGCAGATCATTATGATGTTCAGAGACACGTAAAAAACTGGTGTCAAGAAAATAAGTTAAAACGAAAATTAACTGAGGACCCGGATAATAGTCAGAATAAGGAAATTAAATTGAATGAAGATGAATACTTCAAAAGTTTGCGTGATGAAAGTAGAGATAAAACACGTGAGGAATGGAGTGATAAAGTGGACACGTATAAGGAAAATGGCTCGAAAGACGCAGAAGCAAAAGAACAAGCTGACAAGGACCTTAAAAGTAAAGATATGATACACTTTATGACTGATTATGCTTGGACAATAGTATCGTATCTGCAGCTGCGCAATGGGACTCTGCACAACAGAGTCATGGATAAAGTCGACAAATATTTGAATAATGGTTATGGAGAACGTGATGCAGTGAAAATGTCAATATTAAAGTACAAACCGATGCTAGAAAAATTCATGGACGTAACATATGACACTTCTGGCGAAAGTGATGACAATTCGGACGATTAAATTTCAATAAACTTCATCAACATGATATTCTCGTTTTCGTTATATATCTATAAGCTGGGGAGGGAGAGAGTGTGTGGATTATTGGGAATTGTAGAGTGAGAAACGATACGTAATGATAAAAGGTGCATTAAGTGCCCGAAAATTTGACCCTTAAATATTGATCTGTCATTTTAACTTTCAACCACTGCGCTTGTATTGTTAACATTCATTCATAATGAGTGTCCCTTTAGAGTGTCTTGTGTTCCTTTTAATATTCAAACACCAATATTGCATCACGTCCCTTGTTTCGTGTCACTTTAACTCCTTGAGTGTATTGCCCCTTCGAATGATGTCATAGCGTGTGTACATGTAAGATAGTATAACACTATGACTATGTCTGTATCTGTTGTTGGTAAGATGTGAAATATAAATTTCAGTTCATTCGTGTAGTAATTTCGTATATGTTCAACGCTCTTCATTCGTAAGAGTAATTACCAACTGGAAGTTGTACTATTTTTGATAAACATCGGATTTGCTCATCAGACGATAAGCTGACAATATTTACGCATGGTCTAATTAGATTCATGCATAAATGTAAGGTAATTTTTGTTATGGTCAAGTTTTTTGTTAAGACCATGTTCTAACATAGATCGATAAATAAGTTAAAGGTCATTATATTCCACAGTCAAATCTATTGGTGATCGAATTTGATAACTATTTTATTGGAACAACTAAGAGTATTATTTACGGGAGATCAATGAGTCCAATTATTATAAATAATAAATTGCAGGCATCGGTGGATACCCGATTGCCACATTTAGTGATGACGTGATAAACTGATAAAATGTCCAAGTGACGTACTATAATGAGCAAAAAAAAATGAGTTGACCTTCGGCTTCGTCCCGATTGGGTACTGAGCTGACACCGGGGATAAATTGACCAATGACTGCCCTTGTATCCTTTGACAGATATGCGTGCGCAGACTCGTTTGATGTTCGCTATCGCATTACTATGTTTTAATAGCCGAGCCTTCACTACTCGTCTGACTCTCTTACCGACAAGACCTGTCTACACAGTACTTCTCCGGCAGACTATTCATCCACTGGTAGGCCTACATACAGGTATGCCCTAAATAATGGACTGCTTAACCACAGCAGAATTATAGGTAACTTTTCTTTTCTAAACATGGAACATGTCTGAACCTATCATTGGTACAATAGCAGTGATATAATGTTACATCATCGGTGCTACCTGTAGTTTTCGGCATACAAAATGGTCGTAAGTGTGAATGGAGTGATAAGGGGTTATTACGTAATGTTGTGGGGAAATAATAGAATTCATTTGGTAAAGCAAAGGTGTGACACACGACATTGTTAACACCAATGTGGCGTGTGTGATTGCGTGTACATCGCTCATGTTCCATGTAAAAATGGCTGAGATTAAATCATCATTCATTCAATATGACAGTTCATTCTGGAGGGTTCTAATTTCACATTACAATTTTCGACCGTTAGTCTCAATACTTCCAATAATTCACGATAATACACGCCTGTCATATGGGATAGAGAGAGTGTAAAGAATAAACGCTCTTTATTATTTATGTAAAAGTAATAGTGTCTATTTTCAGGTATGACAATTATATGAACTGCGTCCGTTAAACACTGGAATGTATGCATTCATACCGTTGGTCACAATGGCCAACATTACAGCGACTGTCCATACACATATAATTGGTATAAAGATATTTCTAAACATCGATTAATAAATACATTGAAACATTGGTTGAACAAAAAAATAACGAAAGATATTACGCGCAAATAATTTAACATTCGATATTTTTTAATATCGAGATTATCAGAAACCGAAAAACTCGTTATAAATTTTTTATTTAAACTTTTTTTTAGAGAAATAATTTTGAGGGTTTTGAAATTTTTTCTTTTGAAATTTTGGGGTTTTAAAATTTTTTGGAAGTTTTGAAATTTTTTGGAAAAAATAATTTTAGGGGTTTGAAATTTTTTGGAAAAAATAAATTTTGGAATTTTTGAAATTTTTTTGGGGTTTTGATATTTTGGAAGTTTTGGGAATATTTTAGTACAAACAATTTTAGACCCAAAGATTCTATTTTTAGATGTGACTCTAACGAGGCATCTATTCTTCTTATACCTGTCCAACATTTTAATTTCATTTCCGAGTGCACCTCGCTCCTGAAGACTCAAATTCCCAACTTCTTTTAATTGATCACCAACTTGAGCTGCATTTTCCAACTGATACCTCAAACTGTCCAACTGATTGCTGATGGTCATTTTAATCAAATATTTTGAACTGAATGCTCCTTGTTATGAATGTTGTAATAATTGGATGTAATTTATTATAGTTTGGAACGCATGTGCACAAAGACAACGACCGTCAACGGAATCACAATAGAGAAAGGAGATATTGTTGTCGTGCCAGTAGCTGCAATCCACCGTAACCCGGAGTTCTGGCCGGAACCAGAAAAGTTCGACCCCGATCGGTATACAATCACAATAATTTCTAATTTACCGAACCAATTAATGGAGATCGGATTTGAAAACATATACATGTATACCATGTGTTTATAAAATCACTACTTCAAACTGATATTTTACTATTCAGTCACGGTTCCCTTCCGAAGATGCGATCACTCTAATAGTATTGCTGATAACGTAAACAAAATTGGTAGAAAAACACGGCCCATGAACTACGATAAAACGAAGATGTCCAATCATTTACATGGTTCATTTTGATAGGACGATAGATCAGAGTTATATATAGTTAAAATAGAATGGATTAGTATAGATTACGTAGAGTTCGCATATTGCCATACTGTCTTTTGATTGGACGAAGCTCGATCACATGGTAGTTTTCACCATTTCCCTACAAGCGAATTATCGCCCGGGTTATATTATTTGATTCGAATACATGTAGGTCAATAGTCCTCCTAACTGTTAAAAAGACACTAACTGGGGCAAATAGTTATTCCACAAATGGCAGTCACTGCATAATTATAACTTATAAGAATGCTTTAATTGATTAAAACATGCATGCCGATTGTAAAAACGTTTGTGTCTGTCGTTTAGTTTCATTTTGTAACACACATGTACAGTTATAACTTTATTTCTAGTGGTCATACTGAAGAGGGGGACGTGTAATACATGGTTGTTATTTACCACCAGGTGACTGCATTGCAAACAATCCTTCCGATGAATTCGGATATATTTGTCGTCATTGTAGGTTTACTCCAGAGAAAAGGGCTGAGCGGAACCCATTCCACTATATGCCTTTCGGTTATGGTCCAAGAAACTGCATAGGTATGAGATTGGGAATGCTGGAACTGAAGACGGTGCTTACCGCAGTGCTGAAGAAGTTCAGACCTGTAAAATGTACAAAGACACAGGTACGGGATATAGAGAATACCTACGAGTTTTGGTTGAATACCCGAATTATCTCATGAGTGGGTGCAAGGAAGTACAGAATTTCCACGAGCGGCTGCAAGCCGCGAGTGGAAATTCTGTACTTCCTTGCACCCACGAATGAGATAATCCGGGTATTCAACCAAAACCCGTAGGTTTTCTTTTTATTATATGCGCTATAAACCGCACAAAAACTGCTAATTTTGTCCTACAGTTCACTTCAAATTGTTAGAAAGCTTCGACATTTGCATTTTGTTTACATTCCATCAATTGATTTGCTCACCACCGAATGACAAATATCGAGCATAGCCGCCATAAGAAATAGTCCCCATTGTTTTATTCTGAAATGATGCGAGAAAATGAATGTATACATCATTTAGTGATAAGAATATATTAAAACAAATGAGTTAACATTATAACAATTAAATAACAGTTTATGAACCGTGAAAATCAATAATTAAAACAATAGTCCGGCTGTTATTGATACGCTTTGAAACTTAATGTGATTCGCCGCTATAAACCGGAAGTAATCTCCGAAAAAGTAATACTATTGTGTTATCCATCGAGTCGGTCAGTGTTATCCATCGAGTCGGTCAGTGTTATCCATCGAGTCGGTCCAGGCGATGGATATAACGCTCTACGCCACGGCAATTTCCCACTATTTAATGGGGAAGCATATAATAAATGCTATTCCTATATATGTCGATTTCAGTTTATTCACTGCACGAAAAATAACCGAATTTTAATGAAAAAAAAATTACCATAAATTCGGAACATGCCTAAACTTTGACATATTTTATTATTTTTTACAAAGTAAATAAATACTAATATCATTTGAACTAGAAGAGATTACATTAATGAGCTTTCAGTCGACTTCACATGTGATACCTTTTGATTTGTATACATAGAAGTTAGCAGTTTGTTCCACAGAATAATGAATGTCATGTATGATTGACTACTGAAATCTACACTTCGCACAGAAAGAAGATAGACACTGGTAAGTACCGTTTTCTTATTAGACAAAATTAATGATACGACAGTTATTCATCTGCCCAATAAAGTGAAGATATCAATGATGTATGCTAATGTATTGCCAGATGTAGACAAAACAGTCTATAATAGATGTTAAAAATGATTTATGCTGTATTTTAATCTACTGAATGCGCTAACAAGGTGTATATATTAAAAAGTTATTTCATTCTATTTCAGATTCCGGGACAGACTGCAACAACCCGGTTCATTTTAGTCATACAGTATACCCCAAGACGAATCAGCATCATCTCGCTTATCGCGGTGTTGGGTCCACTCAAAACCGTGGCGGATCGCCGGAAATCACCGAAATCTACGCCCGACGACGTCGCCGCGATTTCGAGTGGAAGTGATTACAATCCAATGACCATTGATACATTTGTCATCGCGAATCGCCGGCTAACGCCACAAATGTACGATTTTATATGTTGAACTTATATGCTGTATGGCATACTTATACCCGTATACAGCGCAGATATGTGAAGGTAAAGGCGAGAATAAATAACAATCATAGACTATATTATAGTATAGAGTGGACAAACTCAAAAAGCTCACTAGAAGTAGGAATTTAGTTCATCGGCACCACACACGGGCTTGTGATACACCATTTTGAAGGATATGACATTGTCCATCGGATAGGACCCGGTGTGAAATATACAAATAATGCAAAAGATGATTTTGAGAGGTTTAAGCGGCAAAAATCAGCAAAAAATCGTTAAATTTTATAAATGCGGCTAAGAGCGACACAACTGTAGAGAAACGCGATTTTTTACGCCAAGATATTGTATTCTACCTACTTCTATATTTCTAATATGATAGTGCTCGATTTCGTTGAAAGTTATCAAGATTTCTGAGACTTTTTGTAAAAATAGACCAAAAACCGCAAATTTTCATTATTTTTGGCCCAGGAATAGTTCAATATTGTTTTGACTTGCGATCTTCAATATAGTGTAGAAAACTGCAGCGATATATTCCGCATATGACAACATGTTGTTTATGTCAACATATTCAATAAGTGATGAGTTATGTAAGATTGTTTCACCCCTCACCCCAAAATTCAGCAAAAAGTCACTGTTTTGGGGAAATTCGGCAGAACGAAATAAAAAATCAGAGAATTTGGGATATCTTCCTGCTAAGATATAGCAGTCTATATACTTATAGATAACAAGTATGGTAACGCCATGATTTCGTTGATAGATGGCAAAATGTCTGATATTTATTGTGAAAAGAGACAAAAACAAATGTTTGAAATGTTTCAATTGTTTTGCCCTCTTAATGGGTGATAATTCAATATTGCTTTGACGAGGGATCTCAGAAATACCCTGGAAATTTGTGGAAATGTTCACGGCATATATTCCTAAGCCAATTATGTCATCCTTTGTGGTAGGTGCTGTATTGTATAAGATTGTGTCACCCCTCACCAAAAAAATCAGCAAAAAAGTCAGGTTTTAGAAAATTCTGCAGGGCGGAAGAACTGGGATTATTCTGTGCTATGATATAGTATTATACACACTTATACTCATAGATATATACCCAATTTGAAGATTTTGTTGATATAGATGGCAAGATTTCTGAGATTCATGGTGAAAGTAGACCTAAAAATCGTACATTTTAAATGTGTTTGCCACTCTGCTCTATATATATGGGTGATAATTTAAATTTGTTTTTGAACAAGGATCTAGGGAAAGATTTCAACAGTTGTCAAGACATATAGTATATATGACTGTTGATGCGTATTGTCATCCACTATCATAGTTGCTGTGTTTGGTCACATTTATGTATTACTTATCCCATGCAATAATACAGTAAATCGCAAGATGAGACGAATATGACTATATATATATACACATCCAAGTAGTATACATATACCTTCTCAATGTGAGACGATGAACAGTTATTTGAGTTGAAGAAATTGCAACATTGCACGATTGCATGATAGCTTCACATGTATATGATTATATATGTAAAGAGAGGTTTCGTAAAATTAACACGAAATATTAACAAGGGCGAATCTTCAGAAATAACAATAAATAAAGAAGTTTATAAACGCGTATGTAGCTGCCATCAAAACAAATTAAAATATCTTGATGGTTATTATGTGTAAAGTTATCAAACGTGCAGTGAAATATAAAATCGGACAATGGACAACTTCCGCATCATGATCTACTGTACATATAAGATTTACGAGTAGCTTATAGTGTAGTCGTATGTGTTTCGTACGGTCTAAGCACGTTTTCACAGAAGTGACGACTGCGAGTCCATTTGGGAGAAAATAGTGCCGTTCATTGCGTTCAATCTTCTTGCCACACGCAGTATTTTGATATAGTTATGTTTATATTTAATTGTGTTGTTTACATGTTAAATGTTGTCAGTTGTACACTAGATGCATGGATGCAAAGCTCCCGTGCCCATATACTTGGGTTTCTCGAATCCGTAATCGTAACTACATATATTGAAAATCGACAACTGATACCTGTAGCATCCTATTCGTAATGCATATGTGCAGTAGGTTATTATGCGTAAGCTGTCGAGTGCCAACACAGCAAATGATAACCCACGGTAGGCATGCATGGCAATGCATTGCGCTAAATAGCACCCGAACCGAAATATTCCTAGAAAATCCGGTGAAAAACGGAAACAATTTGTAACACTTGATAGCTATGATGGCAAAAGATCATGGTTAGATTACCAAGAACACTTTGAAATTTGTGCCAAAATAAATGGATGGGAAATTGATGACAAGGGTCTTTATCTAGGCGCATCATTGAGAGGATTGGCTCAAGGAATACTCGGCGACCTACTCCCAGGACGAGAACAAGACTATATATGCGATAGAAGGCCGATTTGCTGCCAAAACCAGACTGACTTGTATATGGTACAATTTGCGTGAACGACGACAAAGGGCAGGAGAGAGTCTACCTGATTTGGGACAAAGCATCCGACGTCTGACCAATATGGCTTATCATACTGCATCACTTGAATTGAGAGACACCTTGGCAAATGACCAATTCATTGGTGGGTTGTATGATCCAGATATATGGCTCAGGGTACAACAAGCAGCGCATGGCTCTCTTGATGAGAGCATAAGACATGCAGTTGAATTAGACGCTTTTACCAAGTCTGAAAAACATAGGACTAAAGACTATGATATGGGCAGTTGTGGCGAGCACAGGATTCACATACGATCCGGCAACAAGTTGCATACAAGCTGCAAGTCCCGACTAAAAGTCACTTCCTGTTTACGTTGTCAAGCAGACAAGATCATCTTGACAACAAATGTAATTGTGCGGAGCACAGATCCATCACACAAATATCGTTCCAATAAGCTATACATATTATATTAAATCATATTATATTCCCTCACATTCAGATCATATCAGGGCACATTTAGAAGCATTTATTTGGAAGTTTTGAGGTCGCACATTTATGTATTTAACATTGAAGCGAGTGCGTCTCCGGCAATGTCGGAAGCTTTTTGGTCTGCGACCCCGGTTATCACAAATAGCGATTTTTCACATAAAAATGGTAACTTCCCATGATATATGATTGTTATGCCTGTAACAATCATATATCAATGCACCCCTCCACAATTATCCAAACCCTGGAAAAGTTCGGGAAAGTCAAATATATTCAATTATAAAACACCCTAAATTTCGATGCACATAAAAGAAATCAACCCGGTACTTCCCGATTTCCATAAATAGTGAGAAAACAACAAGGTCCCATTTGTTGAAATTATAAGGCAATTGTCGGGTATAAATCACTATATTACCCCGAACAAATGCCAACCCAAGGAAAAGTCAAATAAGTGAGTTTTGATCCAAAAATATGACGGCATATTTTTGCATTACGAATACATGGCCGCCCGTTTCGTCACACTCGCCTCGTCTCCGGAGTATGAATCTATTCCCGTCCAAATACTTCAAATAGCCCAATTATAGTTATCAATAAACTTCTTATACATAACTGTAATTAAATATCCAGGTAAAATAGGAATTTCCCGAATTCCATAATAACTTGGAATATTGCCATATTTAAAATTAGACTGCGAGCAAAAAGGGAAATCCCCTATCGCAAATATAGAAGCAGATCGGTGCTCGCAAGCTAGCCTGTGATTGGCTGGGATTCAATGATTCTGATTGGTTGCAACTTTGTGCCACCAGGTGCCCTGAGATGGGTATAAAAGGAGGTCTCAGACCTGGAGAACCTCAGTTGGGTCACGGCTCAATTCAATGTAAGCAAGATCGAAGCCTTAAGTGCTCGAAGCAAAAGCTCGAACCTTTAAGATCGAAGCATAAAAGCTTAACTAATTAAGGTGTCACCCGAAGTGGTAAACCTTGGAAGTGAATATAGACTAAGTGGGCAGTTTTACGAGGTTAAAACTGACAAAGTCCTGCCACGGGCAGAACTTGAACAGACAGTTAGCTGGAAACTGTCGGTCTCTATTATGTTTACAGATTGGCAAGGCCAAGTCTGTGTAGTGTATAGAGAATAAGTGGGCAGTTTTACGAGGTTAAAACTGCCAAAGTCCTGCCACGGGCAGAACTTGAATAGACAGTTAGCTGGAAACTGTCAGTCTCTATTGGCCGGTAGGGAGGCCGAGAACATGTCGCATTATGTATAGGGAGGGGTATAGTGTAGTGTTTCCCTTGAGCACTTTGAAAAATAAGGGTGGTGGCAGCAACTTTATTTAGAATCAACCCAGACATTAAAATCCCCTTGGGCGTCTGGGCGACCCACGAGTCGGAATCATATTCCTTTTTATGGCATGCAGTCGTTAGACCGCTCGGTTAGTTTATACCCCCGGTTGCATGTTACACAGTAAATGAAGCAGACCCAACACAAGGCAAAAATATAGAGTGTGAAGAACCCAAAAAGATAATATATGAACTGAAGCCCCAAACTGGTTCTGATGGGAACACGCAGGATAGCTCACAACCACACAAACATCACAGTCCATCGTTGAGATAAGGGAGATAAAACAAATGTTGACTGATGTGAAGAGGAGTAATGGGGAGATTACACAAAGAATGACAAACTTGGAGAACCAAAACAAGGAGAAAAAGAGTAACACACAAATGAGTCCTGGAGTTACTGTCGTGGCGATAGACAATGGAGATAGAATTATAATGATAATCCTGATTATAACACAAACGAATACAAAGAACGCACCAGATGCAGAACTTCTCACATTCCACGCGACATGTGTCCTAATGCCTATCGTGGAAGGGGAGACCAGCAGAACACAAGTGGACATCGTAACTCCAAGGAGTTTGTTAGGTACAGCTCTTCTGAAGAGGGAGGCCTGTATTTAGATTGCAATCTCTATGGACAGCCAGTGAGGTTTCTGATTGGTACTGGCAACAGTTTCCATGCTCTCTAGGAAACTGTATGACTACTTATCGGAAGATAAACCCAAAATGGATACCCATCTATATGGTGATTTGGAGACAATAAATGGAATCAAAATGGATTCCCATGGTGCAGCAGAATGTGAGATAGTGGTCGAAGATGATACTATCAAACAGCTCATGATAGTGGTTGACATAAGTCAAGACGGAATTCTTGACCTAAACGCGATAAGAAAGCATCAAATTGATGTGGACGTTCCATATGCCATATGTTACATAAATGATGTAGCACACGAGCTGCTGATCATTGAGTCCAGCGAAACGAATAAGGCATACCGAGTTGAATCTTCTGACTTATCGGAAAGTCTGCCAGAGATAGTATATTCTAGTCACAGAGCACACCAACACAAATTCCCCAGAAGGAATTGGAACTATTGAAACTGAGGATCACGAGCCCACTTATACCGCGATAAGCAGCACGGATAAGGCACCAGCTATGGGAGAGAACACATATATTGGCAGAATATGCCATGTGACTCCTGGAAGTTCTGGAAATTCACAAATGCCCAGAAAGCTTTACCGAACCTATTATGGTATGATCACATGGCAATACAACAGTAGTGTCTGCTACCATGAGCAATGGGGATGAGTTCCAAAGAGCTGAACCAAAACCACCCCATCTTGAATTAATGTAAGGGAAACCAAATGCACAGGAGAAATATATTCTTCCTGACACATTGACAGCCATACATGGTCAGAGAAATTCGACATGTAATGATCAAGGCCTTGGAGATATTACGGCATCTGTTCCTCATCATATTCCAAGAAATATGGCCCAACCCAGAAACGGCGCCACGGTGCCCCAAGATTCAAGGACGATAGATATAATTAAAGAGCATCGCAAGGTTGATCACGAGGCTCGATTTGATGGCTGTGACCAAGAAGGTCCTGACGCATCAAAACCCCAAATACTGTCCCCATAGGGCAAAATCGTGGATGATGACTCCCAGGTAGGAGAGCCACAGAAAGACAGTGTTACAGTATTGTTGATGAAAAAAATTATATTATATGATTAAAGGGAAGTGGTAGCCCTTGTGGGAAACATCGAGTCCCATGTGGCTACAGGTTCATTCCAAACACGACCCCTTGGCTCAATTTGCAGGGTTGAGCCATGACTAGATGTGGTGAGATCGCGATATCACCTTAATGGCTGTGTCGTCTCGTGGGTAGTTCGATTGTGTATCGCAGAAGAGTAGGCTATGCTCCCGCATTGGAGAACATTTAAACGTCTAAACGGTTGTTTGATGCAGTCACTGTGGAGGATCTATTCCTAGGAATGTGGTGCTCTCCCGAGCAATATTTACGTGCTTAGCGAGCAAATATTCCGGTGTTCTGTCACATTTTGCTCATTGTGCGACAGAGATGACATGCGTGGGTAATAAACACGCATTTTAGTAATGTTTTAAACGCAAATATTGGACGAATGTATACGGGATGGACGTGGTAAAGAAGGTGAGTAATATATGTTGTAATATTATGCCACTATATTGGCATACTGCCCAGTAATATAAATAAATTACTCGATATTTTGCGTTTTTTGGGAAATTCGTCACTTCAACGGCGTATTACCGACTTAATACTGGATACTGTATATTGTAACTTTGAATGCCTGTTCCTCAATACATTCCTGAAGTCAATGCAACCTGAAAATATCATTAATAACATACCAAATCGAAGAAAACGACCATACAATAGGTCTACATATGTATTCCGGTGGTTTACTGAGTCATTCCGGTGCTTTGTGAGTTGAATAATCGTTATTCCGGTGCTGTACTGAAAACTCAGCTGGCTGAAATCCTACTAAAACAACCTCGTATAAAGCCACATTGGTGATTATTTGTTAAGAAATTATAATACAAGCCATGCCGGGATACAAATGAAGTAGCTCACCCGTTATGTAGTTAATATAACGTCAATTATTTTGACAATACGCTTATGCTCACAAAATAGTCAACTTAATAAACTATATCTCATATATATTTTGAAGACCTCTGTTTGTTTGTTTGTTTGTCTGTCTGTCTGTCTGTCATTAATACAAATCTACGATTCTCGACCGATCGGGACGAAACTTGGTACGTGAGTGTAGTTTGACCAGGCGGTGAACGTTGTCGTATTGGCGAGCCCGTGCGGCGCCCGCTTCGCGCATGCGCAGACGAGATCTCGGAAACGGGTGGAGCTATCGACTTGAAATTTGGTATGGGAATGTATCTTGCCCCGGATACGAATTTTATCGGGTCACCGAGTCCGTGCGACGTCAGCTTCGCGCATGCGCAGACGAGATATCGGAAACGGGTGGAGCTATCGACTTGAAATTTGGTATGTGAATGTATCTTGCCCCGGATAAGAATTTTATCGGGTCACCGAGCCCGTGCGACGTCAGTTTCGCGCATGCGCAGACGAGATCTCGGAAACGGGTGGAGCTATCGACTTGAAATTTGGTATGTGAATGTATCTTGCCCCGGATACAAATTTCGTCGGTTTTTGAATAGCCTGGACAACGTCGGGCTCATCGGCTAGTCTCATATATATTTTGAAGACCTCTGTTTGTATGTTTGTATGTTTTTTTATGTTTGTATGTTTGTCATTTATACAAATCTACGATGCTCGACCGATCGGGACGAAACTTGGCATGTGTCTTTAGTTTGACCAGGCGGTGGACGTTGTCGTATTGGCGAGCCCGTGCGGCGCCCGTGCAGCGCATGCGCAGACGAGATCTCGGAAACGGGTGGAGCTATCGACTTGAAATTTGGTATGTGAATGTATCTTGCCCCGGATACGAATTTTATCGTGTCGACGAGCCCTTGCGACGCCAGCTTCGCGCATGCGCAGACGAGATATCGGAAACGGGTGGAGCTATCGAATTGAAATTTGCTATGTGAATGTATCTTGCCCCGGATACGAATTTTATCGGGTCGCCGAGCCCGTGCGACGCCAGCTTTGCGCATGCGCAGACCGGATCTCGGAAACGGGTGGAGCTATCGACTTGAAATTTGGTATGTGAATGTATCTTGCCCCGGATACGAATGTTATCGGGTCGCCGAGCCCGTGCGACGCCAGCTTCGCGCATGCGCAGACCAGATCTCGAAAACGCGTGGAGCTATCGACTTGGAATTTGGTTTTTGAATAGCCCGGACAACGTCGGGCTCATCGGCTAGTCTCATATATATTTTGAAGACCTCTGTCTGTTTGTTTGTCTGTATGTTTGTCTGTATGTTTGTCTGTATGTTTGTCATTTATACAAATCTACGATTCTCCACCGATCGGGACAAAACTTGGTACGTGTGTGTACTTTGACCAGGCGGTGGAAGTTGTCGTATTGGCGAGCCCGTGCGGCGCCCGCTTCGCGCATGCGCAGACGAGATATCGGAAACGGGTGGAGCTATCGACTTGAAATTTGGTATGTGAATGTATCTTGCCCCGGATACGAATTTTATCGGGTCGCCGAGCCCGTGCGACGCCAGCTTCGCGCATGCGCAGACGAGATCTCGGAAACGGGTGGAGCTATCGACTTGAAATTTGGTATGTGAATGTATCTTGCCCCGGATACGAATTTTATCGGGTCGCCGAGCCCGTGCGACGCCAGCTTCTTTATCAAAATGGCTGACTTGCAATAGTATCACCTTCTGTTTTAGTTGGAGCGACTCGTGATAGCATTATATAATCTTCGGTATATATTAGTTGGGGCTACTTGCAATAGCATTACTTTCTGTATTAGTCGGGGCGACATTGATTTTCTTCAATTTTCGAGTATACAGGCACACCATATGAGGAAAGAAAGCCCTCGGTGACACCACATTCACACTATATGATAATGGAAATACTATAGATTTGTGCAAGAGTTGCTGATTTAATAAGAAAATCTAGAGCTCCAGGACTGAGACACCAAAGCTTCAGTAATTACACACCATTTTTTGGACAGGGATGTTGATAATATGAAAATAGGGTTTTTCCCCCTGATTTAAGTCAATAAGTAAACCATACAGTAATGCTCTAATTAATCAACTCCTTAACCACATCAGAATTATGGATAACTTTTCAGGATTTAGTCGGAAATATGGCTCGAGAGCTTTTCGATGAATGGCAACAAGCCATATTTCCGACTAAATCCTGAAAAGTTACCCATAATTAATTAATTATGCAGTTGTTATGAAGTCGATTAATTAGACCATCACTGTATGAGGTAAGAAATACGAATAATGAAAATCCAACATTGGTGCATACACACATGATGGCGTCACAAATCAGAAACAGAGCACTGACCACCAAAACGACGCAAATGTCGAAATAAAACAAGTATACATGTACATACAAACGGCCATTCAAATACACACATAAACATATATATACATACTTACATATTTGCGGGTTTGTAATTTGGCGGGTTTGTAATTTGGCGTTCGAGTTCGCAATGAAAATCTGGTCACGATTATTGGGGAACATCACTGAACAATGAGAATAAAAACACCCCCACTGGTCCATCAACGGTCTATCACCCCGTGATACACATGTAAAGTGTAGTTTAGCTCTTTTTTTAGCCACAACAGGAACAGTAGCGTGGGATTACTCTATTAAAACACTCTTACTACCTGATTGTGTTGTAAGTTTTGCTCGAATGGACCTAATTGCATGAACCTGTGTATAGTCATACCTGATATCGTGTTTAGTTTTTCGCGGTTATTCCACCAAACTACGTAAATATGTTTGAGGTTTTCCGGTTTCGACTGCTCGGTTGTTTCAAAATCTCAGCATGATATTTTACATGAAACATGATATTTGTGAACACTGGTGCAACAATTTCTGTTGGGGATATAACAAGGATAATGACCTATTAATTGCCATAAACCAACCAACTATGTAACATTCCAAGATTGGCCACAATTACAGTTACACAATAAAAATACGTTCGACAATCATTTCCTGAACAAGAATTGAGCGTTTGTTATCAGTTATATCCAATAGAACACATGGAAATAATTATAGATTACATAGTTCATTCATATACTCCCCATTGCGTTTGCTACCCCTGAAATACGTGATGAAACGAACACAGTATGCCTTTATGGACGTATATGCGACGCAAAATAACATATTAAGTTTATTACCCCCTAACCAACGCATAATATTTAGTATGTATTCGCTTTTTTGCTTGTTATAGCACAATACATGATCCTGGGGAGAGCACTTGACTATTGGGAGAGCACTGAGCACTCTGTAAAGTATCGGAATATAATTATAAAATGTCGATTTACGGGCATTCCTATGGGATTTCTTACATTTTCTCACATATCAATGTGAACATCAATATAAATAATCCATTGGTTAAAAGAAACCTGCGATATACTTACATAATCTGTAATTTTTCTTCACTTTTGTGCGGCGAAAATAAAAAATCCCCAGTAAAGCACCGGAATGTCACGATACAAATTGCTAAAAAAATTGGTAGAGCACCACATTCCTAGGAATAGATCCTCCACAGTGGATGCAGTACGTGTAGGCGGAATGGTCAGGTGAGTCAGGTGATTTCGTTGGCAATGACAACACACGTTACAAGTTACATGTACGTGTGGCTGAACCTCGCTATTAACAATAACTAAACCTCCCAATACGTATAATATTATACAACTGTGAAGCTTTACTATGCGAAGCAAACATGTACAATGATGTAATTTCTTCAACTCAAGTAACTATCAAACGCCTCAGCTTGATAAGGTTTGTGTATAATGCATAAATGTATATAGGAATATTCCGTGTTTGTCTCATCTTGCGATGTATTGTATTACTGGGGCGAGGTGTGCAATAACGTAACCAAACAAATGCGACACAAGATGATACAATATAGTAGGTTACATACTTATAAATTGTCATCATCATCAGCATGGTCAGCGTCGCCCCGTCTCCTCTTCCAGCTTAGTGAACGTTCAGACGACCACGATTCAATCGTAAGTGGAAAGATTTCCGTAGTAGGATCGCAAGTAAAAAAATAATATCAAGCAGTGTTTAATTTTAGATATAAATCGTGGCATATCCTTGACTTCCTCCACTTGCGACGTAATCGCAGTCGTGTTTACGTAAAAAATCGTAGCTGGAAAGATCGTATAGTAGTCAATCTATGCTTATGAACAACCCACGATGTCATCACAAACTATGCACGATTCATTCACTTATACGATTGAATCGTGGTCGTCTGAACGTTCACTAAGTATTGTTCTTTATCGTGTTCCTCTAATCCTGTCCTTCCCCATACATACTCTCACATATATAGTCGTGTCCGTCTTCGTCTTCTCGTCATACACATCAGTATTACGGCCATCGCCCCTCCCCTTCTCATCGTTGTATTCTTCGCATGGTCGTCATACATACTCATCATCTGGTTTCTTGTTCGGCGCATGCACGCCTGCAATAGCGTGTCTGTCATTTGCAGAATGAGGTCCACAGTGGGTGAATTTAGTGACGCGATCAATAGCGTGATAGGATCACTAAATTCCCCCACCCCCTGGGGATTTCATTCTGCTAAGGCCCTCAACTGCTATGGCAGAACTAGGATCAGATTGAAGTTCCCCAGTTGAAGTTGGTTATATTCACCCATTGGGCACCTCAATTATGAATTTTATCTTCTGCAAATTAGGTGATATAGAAACTTCCTAGAAGGGAAATGTAACTAAAACAATGTTAATTTAATACTATAGATACTTCCCAGAAGATGAAGCCTAAGCAGAATGTGGTCTCCAGAGGGTGAATTTGGTGATGGTAACCCGCTGAGCGGGATAGCATCACTAAATTCACCCCCTAGGGACCTCATTCTGCAAATGACAGACACGCTGTTTGCAGGCTTGGCATACTTGGGCGCATGTATCGTCCTTGGTGCTTCCATGCATGATCTATTATCTGTCCGTCTAACTTGACGAATCGCTGTCAAAGTTAAACATGCAAGGACGTAGGTCTGTGGAATTATCGCATTACAAAAGAGATTGTCTTATGAATGCCTAATATTTCTTGTATTCCAGGAAAACCCATCATCATTGTATAAAATGGGACTGCTATCGATTAACCCTTTACCCAACAGAAGGGCCCTGTGCCAATGCATTCTCTTATATATGCGAGTCGACCATAGGTCGCCTCGCATATATAAGAGAATGCATTGGCTTAACACATTAAAAATTATAAAATTGTTAAAGAATGTAAGAAAAAATGGTAAAAAGTGTCAAAAAAAGATTTTGTTTAGGCCAATGCATTCTCTTATATATGCGAGGCGACCTATGGTCGACTCGCATATATAAGAGAATGCGTTGGCACAGGGCATAACTGTAACTATCACAATGTGGTCAAGGAGCCGGTTCCAATGATATCCATATTTGTATGGTTCTATTGAGACAGACCGAAGATATTTTATGCTGTTGAAGCTTTATTTGGCCGGTTTTGGCCGGTGTGTTGGGTAAAGGGTTAAAGGTGGTGCTTGGATAAGTCTCAAGAAAAGACAGGATTAATCTCGTTTCCATCATGAACATAATAATTAGCAACATCTTCCTGTTATGTTTGTCAACTGCCGCCATTGACTCTTGGTGTGATATTTGACCACAGTATATGTGTGAGTCAACAAGACTATAGTGACAGTGAAGCCATTCTTATGCAGGAGGACATTCCTTTAAACGTGCATAAATTCTGTCACAATGCAGTCTATAAGACCTCCAGATCCGGATATGTTCTGCTAATCGTGTGCAGAAAAAAAATGATATAACAAACTATCAGATTATGCGTTCGTTACTTACATATTACTTTTTATACAATGACCGTACCCCCACCCACAGTGTTACGACCCTAGTATACGATAGACTATTCAATCACATGTTTGTCATGTTTGGTAGAATCGTGCATGATCATACAACACAACAGCTCAAACACAAGCAGATATATGCGAGGTAATCCCGATAAGAAATTGGTACACATATCATGAACTTGAATTTAGTAAATGTTCGTAATCTACACATCGGAGAACTTTGGGATTGTGTGAATACAGCCAGGTTCATATTCTGTAACGAGTAGTAACACTGTTTTTATAAATTCCACTCGTTTGTTCATTTGATGTGATGTCACCAAAATGTCACAACGATAACAAGGGAATGTATAGGTGAGATAGCAGGATATTGAGCATACTTTCTCTGGTGGAGATGACACTTTTTTGCGTTATACGTGCATGGCACAGTGTGCAATATTGTTATTTCAGCCGTCATATATATCGGCAGTAATTGTGGAGGGTGTGTAGCATTATCAACAAAAGCATTACAACTGTTTTAATGCACGGATTCTAGAACGATGACGTGTAATAATCACATAACGAGATGTACTAATGGATTTGTTGATCGAGGAAGGATAGCACTCGAGGCTGTGCTTCTCGTTCTATCAATGCGCGCTAGCACTCGTGTCGTATCAACAAACCCATTAACAGACTCATGTTGTTCTTTGTATATACATAATGGTTTCAATAAGTGTTTCTGTGATCATGAAGATTGCGTGTTTAATGTTCATGTACTAGACCAAGTATTCTCGGTACACAACATATTGGGATATCGGTTGGGTTGATGCTGTTTTGGACCGAGTCCTACCCCGCTACTCTTCTATAACATACTTACATTGAAAAGGAGGTGTACATGGATCCCGGGCATTCAAATGAACCCCTGAATGTGATTAATCATCTGACATGTCCGCGATTAATCTGTACTCAACATGATATATCATTTACCGTGATAGAAAAAGGTGAAGTGATGATATGATCGTTTAATTTATTGTTTACATACATGTTCTGATAGCGCAAAATTTTAAAGTTTTCTGGAAAGCAGGACTTTGTTTACAAATAAAACTCGTTGCTTTGGCAACGGACCTCTGATATATGCAGGTTTGAAATAATCATGCTTGGGAAAGGCTGCCCTCTATGTTCTTATACACAAAGCATCCATTTGACCTAATCCGAAGACATACCGGCCCAAGCACTATAACTCCAGCCCACGATTATGGGTGTAAAATCCGTTATAGAAGAGTAATGCGACGGGACTCGGCCCAACATTGCATCAGCCAAACCGTTACACCAAGCTGTGGACTGAGAAGACTTGTTCTAATCAGGTACATGCATTATTACAAGCATTAAAGGGGGACTGTACACTAAATCCGACCATTTATGGGACCATCTCATTTTATACTCAACAGAATATATGACTCCAGTCATAAATTCATTTTCATTATAATTACCATGTTTACATTGTTCACAGAGTACACACATGTATTTTGCGTTAATCCATGCCTCAAATTAATTCATGTGTTGCATATATTCTGCTGAGTACAAAAGGAGATGGTCATATAAATGGCCAGATTTAGTGTACAGTACCTTTGTAATTAACATATTTTACAACCGAATTTTTTAAAAATAAAAATGACGTGTTTGCTGGGTATTTTAAGTGTTTACTATCAATCTGATGTCCAATGTGATTTGACACACATCAAAGTTATTAAACCTGATACTTGAACCATGTACGATTGCTACATGAACCAGTCCGTGAAATTAGCATTTTTTTCAATGGTATTTCTTTAGAATTGCGCGAAATTCTATATCGGCTGATAGTTGTGTCAGACACATGTACACAATGGATTTAAGTTTTGAATTAAGATCACCCACCAGTGCCGGTGTGGTATTATTTCATATGAGTGTAGTGGTTACCTCCTCCATTTATGATGACCATTCATAAAAATATATGTCATATATTTATCCTCATGATGCCCTTTTCAAAGGGCATTTAAGTTGGATGTTATTATGGGGTTGTCTTAATACATGTACAGTTTACAATAAATAATAAACATTGCAACGAGCAGAACATGGGCTTGGAACTAGAAACTTTTGAACAATTTGATATCAGACCAGATGGGACATTTTAAATTGACAGATAAGCCATTATGCGGATTTTATTGATGCTAGAGAGAGTCATATATCCCACTCATCAAATCAAGCCTAATAATTGACACATTGGAGACTCTCATATATGAGAGAATGCATTGACACAAGATCTTTAATGCTGCACCAGTGCAGGTACACAGGGTCACATAGTTTTAAATATTTTCGCAAATTTTGTTTTTATTGACCCTAAAATATAGGAATACATGCTCGGCCAAAGTTATGCATGGTTGTGAAAAATGTCTATGTCGAAAAAGTGGCATATAACTCACTAAAAATGTAGATGTACCTTATAATCACAGGTGTTCAGGTTCCCATGGTGCTAAACATCTGCCAAGTTGTTAAACATAGACTTAAAAATATAGGAATAGAAACTGGTACAAAGTTGTGTCCACGGACGGACGATAGGACAAACGGATGGGCAAACTGATTCCTATATACCACACCCTTACTAACCGGGTGCCTTTGAACAGATTCTTCATTCAAGCTTGATGTATACTGAAAGTACATGTATTTGTACCAAAACTGATAAGATACTAGGGGTGTGGAAATTCTCCAACAGAAAAATTGAGACCCAATTACATGGGATACATGGGTTATGACAAAATTTTCCTTGTACACATGGCAATAGTATGCTTAAGGAGTCATAAACTAAGTTACGAATTTCCGTGTAACGACGGAACCACGTGTGAAATGGTCACCAGGGGTTGCAAACGTAGATTTCTTTATATCTAGGGACTGCATTGCTGGAACGAATTTCCCGAGCGATGATGGCCAATGTTCAATTTTTGTCCCCCCCCCCTAAATTTATTTTCGGGGGACTATTGTAATCAGCTCCGTCCGTCGTCCGTCCGTGCGTCCGGAGTTATAACTCCAGTAATGATAATCCGATTTGATTTAAACTTGGTATGTAGGTGTCAAAACCAAGCACACAGGTGCTCTGCAATTCTGGGTTTGATCTGAAGTTCTTTTATGGAGTTATTTCCCTTTTTTCAACTTTTTTTTTACTTAGAAAATGTCTCACTTTTTCGGTTTCCGGATGATATCTCAACTTTGGATCCTTTAATTGCAAATACCGTATTTATGTGGATCAGTCATATCAAGATACAGTTGAGTTCGAATTTGAGTTTGATCCGATGATTTTTCCTAGAGTTATGGACTTTTTTCGACTTAGAAAATTCAATTTTCTTCTTATTTCTTTGGTTTCCGGATGATAACTCAAGTTTGGACTGTTCAATTGAAAATTCTATTTTTTTGTGAGTCGTTCATATCAAAATACAGGTCAAGTTCGAATTTGAGTTTGATTCAATGATTTTTCCTAGAGTTATGGTCCTTTCGACTGAATTTTTTTTTTTTATAATTTTCTGTATGAGGGTACCTTCATGGTGTAACCAACTCCTCCTACAGTTTTGATCGTAGATATTTGAATCTTCAGAGTATTGTTACCCACATATTGCAGATGTGCAACATGTATATAGATGACGGAAAAATTATTTTTTTAAGGAATTATTAACCCTTTCGTCTTAGAACATTTCAACATTTTTTTTAATTTCTTTAACAAAGCGGCCATCGATATATTTTTTTAATTTCTTTAACAAAGCGGCCATCGACTTGCCACGTTGTCGGGGGACACTGTGGTCGGCCGACCTTTTATTAAATATTAGTTTCCCATGTAGAATATTTTGTACAAATTATTTGGCAACATGAGAAAAAGAAGCGCAGTCCACTTCCATGCATAACATGTACAGTTACGGGGTTTGGATATCCAATGTTCACATCAGCGGCAGGTTACACGTATCTCATCATGGATCATTATAGTGCCCGTATTAAGAAAGTTGTTGGTCAAATTACATAGCTTTCTCCAATATAGCCCGAACATCGATATCCAGAGACTCCTCTGTGATATGTTAACTATATCTATTACACGCAATCTCCTGGTATCCGGAGACTGAGTGCCTAGTCTTCTCAGATTATGTTATCCGGTGCCGTATTCGTGCCTAGAGTAGTTGTATCCAGCGACTGGGTGCATTTCCAGCGTGGTGATCTAAAGCAGTGACAAAACTATTGATAAAGTAATACAGTAAAGTACCCGCTACATATAACACGTATCCATGCAAACCGTTCTCGGAGCGTCTGCATATAATGCTGATTTGATAGCGATATAACGACCGAGTCAAAGTGTCAAATTTTAATGGTTACCAGATGTTGGACTGCATGGGAGGCAATTCAGTGATTTGGTGGTGTATTGTGCAAATCCTGAAATTGGGACCCCAGTGCCATTGTCCCTAGTAATATCTTATGATATCCATAGTATTGTGATAGACAATTTCAAGAGAAGAAGCCACTCGAACAGCTATGTCCATGACATGCGTCGCTTGTGTGTAGGTATCACTGACAACATATTCTTATCATGGGACTGGGCAACTAGAATGCAAGTTCCAGCAGTGCATGGTCGGCTCAGTTACCCATATCCAGAACCTGCATGACTTGCCATATTATTTCTCCAGCGGTGACCATATCACCCATATTCCATATCCTGGAGTTAGGGAGCAGCACGTCACGGTATAACCATATCACTCATACACATCATGGGAGTGTGCAGTTAGTTTCCAGTGATGACCAGATGACCTGTATGTTGTGACATGTGATCAGTATATTATGAATGTTGGTATCTGACTGTCATCGTGACATACACCTGCAGTCAGATGCTCGTAGCCTGTTTATATATAACCATGGGTATATGCGAGAAATACACAATGAAAACACACTCCACAGTTTGGATCGATAAGCCTTGCCCTGTGTATTTTGATGTTGTGTTTTTTGACAATCGGTTTTCCGTATCATTTCTACAACACAATTATCGCCTTCCTTGCAGCACGACGTTACCGTCTGATCACCACGGATTCCGTGGCACGGAAGTCTTTTCATTAAGAGTATGGTCAATATATTGCCGCCGGTTCAGTGTATTCTCGGATAGAAATCAAATAGGCCTATGCCGAAAGCAGAAACTAAGTCGCGAGGGGCACCCTGCATGGTTGAATCTTGGATATTTGGCACTCGGGACTTGGCTGGGTGGTTTTCGTTGGGGTGGTCTCCACCTTGGAATTTCCAACTGCACCCCACCCCATTGAACCACACCAAACTCACAAGTTTGCGTAATTCAGTTTTCACCCCCCTCCTCCGGTGCTTTGATTTTTCCCAAATGTTCCCCCCTTAGACTACTAAATGGTAGCCTATTCTAAATGGACCAGTTGTCTTGTGGCCACTGGCCATACAGGGGAATGAAAAGGATGGTTCGGCCCAGTATGAGATTAAATAATCCTAACATCTAGTGGTATAACGCCAGACAAATTTACACCCCGATTTATTTGTTCTTAAATTAATTAGCAAGTAACTATACTGGCTATGGCACAGAACAGATGGTTAGGCCCGATGTGAGAACATTTTGAAAATCTGAACATGAAAATTTGACAATCCTAACATCTAGACTGGCCTCAAGCTTTCCAATTCGGGGAATTTTTTAACCTGAAACTCATCCTTAGATTTGAAAATTGCCAACTGATGGCAGGGACGTGGCTAGAGGGTCTCCGTTGTGTCCACCGTAAGAAATTCCAACCGCAACCCCCCCCCCTTGAATCAGAATCAGACCAAACACAAGTTTTGCATAATTCCATTTGTACCCCCGTGCACATCAGTGCTCAGGCCAAATATCCTATATATTTATAAACCATGGTTCTATATTCCCGGTATGAGAACATTTCAGATATTTTAACCTGAAAAATTGCATAAATCCTGACATCTAGTGGTCTAACTCCAGACAAATGCACACGGCTACGGACAAGCTACCAGGACACACCGGGTTCACCATAGTTGTGAGAGAATTTTGAAAACTATACAAGAAAATCACAAGTCCTAGCATCTAGACTGGCCTCAATTGAAGCTTTCCTATAGTTTTGGAATTTTCAAACCTCATACTCCACTTAAGGTTGGAATATTCTCCAACTGATGGCTATTTCAGTCCACAAGTTTGACCAAATGGTTCGGCCCGTTGTGCGAAAATTTTGAAATATGAACAAGAAAATCGTAACATCCTAGCATATAAACTAGCCTAAAGCTTTCATAGAGTTGGAAATTTCAAACCTGACACCCCCACTTATAGGTTAGAAAATTTCCAACTGACGACAATTCCAATGACAATGTTGACCAAATGTATGACAATATTGTTTTCTTAAATTAACTGGCCATCGGGGAGGGACCAGTGCACAAGCTTTCCAAGTGTAGGAAATTTCCAACCTGTCACCCTCCCCAAGGTAGGAAAATTTCCAAAACTATTGTTGGTGTGAAATTTTCAACTAATGTTTTGGCAGGTATGAAATTTCCAACTGTTTAAAATTTTGACCAAAGTTGGGGTGAGACACCCCCACCCAAACCCCCCTGTCGCCACGTCTCTGACTGATGGCCATTTCAGTCCCGAATTTTTGCAAATGAAAAGAGAAATATACAAATGTTGGTCTAAAAACAACAAGTTCGTCACTAAGAAATTGTTGCAAAATCAAACTACGAGAACAATTTCAACCTAATTTTGGTTTGAATTTTCCAATTAATGACTACAATTTGGGGGGTAAGATCCCTGCATAACCACCCCTGTCGACACGCTCCTGCTTGGCAGCCCATGCTAAGAGCGCGGTCTTACATTCACTTAAGACCAGAAATCATCGATACTAAATTATGTTGGGTGGCACCCGCGGGAGGAGTCAGGGGGCTACATCCCCACCGTGTCGCGGAGGGATAGACACCCACGTCGGGGAGATCTGCAATGGTCAACCCAGTAGCTAAAGTCTGCCCCCTGTCGGGGAATCGTATAGCCCCTACGTCGGGGATACCCCCTGTTTGAAATCAATAGATATTTTAAAGGAGACGACCACATATGGAGCAGATATCAGGGGGAAATGAGCTCTCATAACCACAAAACTAGAAACCCTTAAACCAACTCGACGTGCGATTTCTCTACGCTCCTGTTGCGTAAATTCTAGTATAAGAAGTGCGTCTATTCCAGACAAATTTCAAACAGTAAATATGACCAGACAAGACATAGAAACCGCTAATCTCATTACCAATCTAACAACACCAGTCGAACATGATTACCTTTCAAAGCAATAACACCGGGTATTGGGTTACGGACAACCACCGGCACACACACCATAGATAAATACACGGTCAAAAGAACGGCGTTTTTTTTGTACGGTTGTATCTGGCATATACCCATAGTTATATATAAACGGGCTACGAGCATCTGACTGCTGTACTAAGCTGATCAATTTTATGCTATTGTGCAAGAATAGCCTCAGATTATGGTCCCTCTCAGTTCCGTTTCAAAGATTTGTCCATTTCCTTTCAAAAATATTGTCAGAATCCCAAAAGAAGTTTTCGGTAAAATTTCATACTTCATTCTTTAATGTATCAAAGAATTTAGGTAATTTATATAAATTATCTTACATGCCTAATCAACAAAAAATTACATAACCAGTATACAGCTTAAGCATTTTGACGATTAGGCTGGTTAAATGTTAGAGCTTACATTTTGCTGTCTCGTGAAGTTTGTTTATGTACAGTTTCAAATTCAATGTGTAATGTTCCCTTTGTACAGCCGTCACAATTCAATCAACGCCACCGTTACGATACGATATTTCCGTGGTACGAAATACTTTCGCTGCCTAATTTCGTCTTGAATGTCGATCTATTCAGCGCTTTTTAGTTAGCTTTCCGACTCCATGCTTTCCGTCTTCATTTGGAGTAAAAAAAATTAGCAAAAAGTTTAGCCAAATGAAATTTTTATTAGCCAAATTTGAAAAAGATTGGCCATTGGCTAATTTGGCTACCGACAGCGCGAACCCTGTCGGCCGAATTCTGGTCCCTGGTCTAGACCAGGGTTTCATGTAAACTATAGTCTAGACCAGGCCGAAACCACGGTGATCGCCATGTGTTACCCAACTTCGAGGCGAGTAAGCCTGGATTATTGGTCAGCACTGGTCCGTATTCTCGTCTTTTTGAAACTCAGGTTTACGTAAACCATGGTTTGCCTTCTTATTGTCATTCAAGCCTGTGTCGGTCTGTTAATAATTCGAACCATGTGGTACCGTACAAGTTCTGGTAACAGAAACATATGTATTTTTTGGAAGCATTTATCTTTATATTAACCAAATAGGAATTGTGTTTTATTGATATGCCGTGTAGAAGAAAGATTATAATTATATATTAACTGGGCAAAATGTAATATAATCGATAAGTATGTGTGTTATAGGTAACAGTCTACAACTGAGACCTAGTACCCCCTGGTCTGAGATTTTTGTATAAACCGAGACTTGAACCTGAGACGAGAATACCTTTTTCTGTTTTCGCAGTAACGATACAGATTGGTAATTTGATTGTAAATCATGAGTGCGTTTATCTGGCTTTACAATGGAGTTTTATTTATAACAACCTTGCCGTGTTTGAAAGCATATTACCGTTAGATGGATTAAGTCAGATTTTCGTGCTATTAATATGATCGTACGTGACACGTAATGGAGCAACCACCAAGTTGATCATTAAATTATAGGATGTTACGTACAAGGTACTACATGTGCTAGACCACTCGGAGAAATGTATGTGTCATCAAACTAAAATACCATGTATCAAAATTGGATTGATATATTCGTAATCGTATATATATAGTCACGGAATATCAATTTATCTCAGCACTTTCAACGCATTGGAGGTACCCTCGCGGGGTCTAAATAACCATACATGCAGTGCGGAATAAGAGTACAGGGTGGATAATTCTGCCAATGTCGATACGAGTATACGGGGCGACACGGTAGCAATTCCCAACATAGCATAGTCAGCCTGGAAAGCTCTATTATGTCAATCATATAAATGTCCCAAATTCAGAAATGTTTTGTCGAAAATAGGTTTTACCAAACAGCAACATCATTTCTTGATCTGAGTAAATAATCCATTCTGATTGGCCTTTAGTATATATATGTAGTCTGCCTGAAAATCCCACAGTTTAAATAAACATACGGACACAAATACACACTATATAGGGCAGCACATTAAAAACATAATTAAGCATACAAGTATAAGAGTACAGGCTGGACATAGAAGCATACATGTACGCTTATTTAGATCCCCAAGAGTAGTTGGGTGAGCGTACTTAGCAGAACGGCACGTACCCCTGTTACGTGTATTTGGTGGAACCCTCTGGTACATGTAGCAAGCATGCATACGGACAAACTTCCGGGAATATCAACAACTCTGAAACGCACTGTGAACTTAAGAAATAGCCATGAATTAATAGGAGCAATTAACAGATTTGTGGACTGTTATCACATTGCATGTCGCAAGCATACGGACGCACCTGCCACTATATCAATACCGCACGCTTGTTGCGAAAGATAATTATACACAAAATCGCATGCATTTCTTATACGGTACTGTCGTCAATTTATCGGGCAATTGTAATGTCACAAGGATGGCACGATAAGTCAAATTCCCTTAGGGTTATACTTCTCTGATCGCAGAAGTCTCATAACATATTGACAAGTAACTTTGTTTGATTGGGGGTTTAACGTCGTTTCAGCCGCTAGGCCATATCACGACTATGTCATTTCCCACTTGACAGGTAACACACGTATGCGGTTCTGTGTTTATCTCACACTGAACTGATATAATTTTGCTATATGATTCCCCCTACATCCCTGGCAGAAAGGTGAGTGGTTCAATGGAAGCGGGAAATTTCAAGTTGGAAACTCATCGATTTAACCACACGAACTGACACGAATGGAAAATTTAAGCATTTTATAGTGACAATATTTCTTGGGATAATTGTCATATCTCACAATATTTAATCGACACCAAATACTCGGGCATGTCAGGTAGCGTCGAGAATACTGTAACGGTACCCATTTACTGGCTATGTCACAACCAAAAGGCTGTATATTTAAAAAAAATTGTTTACACTGCGCTACTGCCTCAATAAAGAACTGTCAGAAGTTCATATATGCAATATGCGTTCACTGCGTTGGTCAAGGTATGGACGAATCTTCCGGAATATCGATATATCCATCCAACCATGATACATAGATTAAACAACAGAAAATGGTAGTAAGGCTGTGTTACAAAACTTATTTCCTTTAAAATATCGCATGCTTTCAAATTGCTGTGCATAACATATAACATCTACCTGGAAGGGGGGATTGACTGGAATCCTTCAGTGGCATAGGTGTTTTCTTTGATAATCTAATTGAACGTATTAATAATTGCTTTTTGTTTTCATGCTTCAGGAATTTTAGATAGTGGTACGTGTAGGTCAGAAATACTGAACTTTGATGTCCAGTAAATACTTTATTTGGAATTTTATTTCGCTCGATCACACGCATGTGATATTGCTAATCAGGTTTTAAAATGGCAACTGTATGCCTTCCAATTTCTAAATCCTCTAGATTATCACCGATCTCACTAACACATAAAAATACCAGAACCTGGCCGCATGCGCGTGACATGACATAAACACTGTATGATTAATAGTGATTAGTATAACATTTGCATACATATTTATATAACATGTATATATTAGTCATCTATATATATGCTCTTCAAAATTTAGGTTAACAATAAATAAACTTATTGTGAAACTAAGAACTTGCCACGATTGAACTAAGTGCCCGTAACAAATTAAGACTATTTTCGTTGTGTATGTCACAAGCATATGGGCGCACGCTTGGTACGAGATAATATACATAACAATAATAATGCATGTTTGCATTCCGGTTGTCAGTTTTATCGCACGATTTTAATGGCGTGATTGAAGATTTTTTTATCGGGGTCTCGGTCATACCAGGAGGCGACGAGAATACTGTAACGGTACCCAATTACTGGCTATGTCGCAACCGTAAGTCTGTATTTTTTTAAACTGTCTTTACAATTCGTTCCAGCACTTATCATGTTACACTGCGCTACTGCATCAATAAAGGACTGTCCGATCAATATGCAAGATGCGTTGATCAAGGTCGTTAAACTATATGGACGAGTCTTCCGGAATATGGATATATCCGAACCATGATACATAGATTTAACACAAAATGGAAAATTTAAGCATTTTACTAACAATATTTGTATGTCAAAACCGTAAGGCTGTATTACAAAACTTGTCTCCTTTAAAATATCGCATGGTTTCAAATTGATGCGCATAACATATAACATCTACCTGGAAGGGGGATTGACTGGAATCCTTCAGTGGTGTATATTCTTTCTTTGATAATCTAATTGAACCTATTAATAATTGCTTTTTGTTGCCATGGTTGTTACGCCAGCTTTTGAAGTAACTGACCACTTTTGGAATTAGGTCTCCACTTTTGAAGTAAAAAACGCCAGCTTTTGAAGTACCTCACCACTTTTGTAATAAAATCGCCAGCTTTTGTAGTAAAGTGAGGTCTCCGCGTTTGAAGTAAAACACGCCAGCTTTTGCAGGTCTCCACTTTTGTAATAACAAAAGTGAAGCTTTTGAAGTAAACTGACACAATACATTTTGACGGGCGCTGAACGATTTTCACGACAAAGTCAACCCGATAATACATTGTGGCTATCGCCCATACGAGTGTGATGTGGTTTGAATAGTTTTAAGGCAAACCAACACAAGATAAATCACAGTCAATCGCCCATACACGTGTGATGTGTACCAAAAGGCACTTAGTGAGTCCGGTTACGTGACAAAAGAATACACACCGGTTATCGACCATACGAGTGTGACGTCGTTTGAATAGCTTTCAGTTAAACTATCACACAGTCAATCGACCATACACGTGTGACGTGTACCAAAAGGTACTTAATGAGTCCGTTCCGTGACAAAATAATCTACACCGGTAATCGATCATATGAGTGTAATGTGGTTTGAATAGCTTCAGTTAAACTATCACAAGACAAATCACACAGTCAATCGTCCATACACGTGTGACGTGTACCAAAAGGCTTGAGGAACGTTTCTGGGTGAACTGTGAACTTGATTTATTATATTTTGGCTTCAGTAAACGTGAATCAGTGGACGAATTTGCATAGCTGGTAGATTTAGAGATCTGGTATATTACTAAAATTATAAGACTTTCTTTATAAACTACACACATCAAGATTAAAACTAATTGCTAAAATATAAGTGCATGCAATATTTCGAATCAGTGACCATTAACAATATAGACTACCAACTATAATATGTACCTACATATATTGTGTTTTGATATGTGTGCTTTGTTGTGTTCTGAGATATCTCAAAATAATTCATCATTGTTTTTATGTTAAGTTATCAGTCCATGAGACAATATGTATACCATCATATATTGTCTTCATGATAGAATATTGATTTAATTTATTGACCATGATAAACAAAACAGATTTAGATAGCAGAATTGTTGATGTGGATGAGAGGCGATAAGGGGTCAAGCTATACAATATTATACATAACTATTCAAGAAATATAGCGTCTAAGGAGAGGTTAAGGATAAATTTGACTAATTATTATTTAACTTCATCAACAACATCGTTCCATCCATTCATTCTTGTTATGCGTTCCATTATGTATTGCTGTGACTGAAAATTAACAATAAAATTATTTGTATTCGTATATTGTGTTGAATAAATTTTGAAAGGAGACTGAACCTTTGGCATCAAGAACATTGAGATTTGAAAGTTTAACTTTCCCTGTATATAGCGACAAAACGCCATCGACTCCGTTATTTTATATATTCAATCACCAGAGGATATGTGAACCCAGCGGTTTCCACACAACACATTACTGGGCCCCGTGTTTTATAGCTGGCCACGTTTGGCGTAGTTCTAATACTTCGGTTATGTGACATAATTTCAATGATCAAAATTTGTTGTTAATGTCGCCTTCCAGAGACGAAGCTAATAAACCGAACATTTTCTGCTGTCCCTAAAGCGTCGGCGGATCACCTAATTTCGAAGGTATGAATATGCAATTAAAAGTGAGGCCAAATATACCAACTATGTTCCGTTGGAACTACTACATCATCTAATTTCGATAAACTATAGTTGTTGTCATGTTACTGGACTGACAAAACGTCTTGTCTCACTCAATGTCACATCAAACTTCTTCTGACAAAGGTAGTACTTGTAAGGGCATTCAATGAGGTGGGTTGTCAGACTGACTGGGAACAGTCGTATATACTCGTATGATTGGTCACCTAAGTGTGTTAATAAGGGGAAACGGGCCCACTAATGCCTTTTGGAACACGTCACATTTGTATGGGCGATGACGCTGTAAATTATCTTGTGTTGGTATGATTGAAGGCTATTCGAACCACATCACATGCATGTGATCGATTACCGGTGTGGATTGTTTTGTCACGGAACCGGACTCACTAAGTGCCTTTTGGTACACGTATATATGCGATTGACTGATTTATCTTGAGTTGGTATGACTGGAGGCTATTCAAACCACGTCACACTCGTATGGTCGATTACCGGTGAGTATTCTTTTGTCACGCAACCGGACCCACTAAGTGCCTTGGCACTTGTCACACGTGTATGGGCGATTGACTGTGATTTCATGTGTTGGTATGACTGAAAGCTATTCAAACCACATCACACCCGTATGGTCGATTACAGATGTGGATACCTAGTTTTTGTTTACTATAAAAGCTGGCGTTTTTTACTTCAAAAGCGGAGACCTCACTTTACTACAAAAGCTGGCGATTTTATTACAAAAGTGGTGAGGTACTTCAAAAGTTGGCGTTTTTTACTTCAAAAGTGGAGAACTACTTCAAAAGTTGTCATTACTTCAAAAGCTGGCGTAATACATGGTTCGGGAATTTAGTTAGTGGTACATGTAGGTTAGAAAAAATTTATAGTAAATATTTGTATAACGTTATCCACTCTGAAGAGGCTCAAAATGGATACATGTACAAGAAATAAATATTAATTTAATTTACTTGCTCTTTTCAATTAACTTTCCACATCAAAATGAGAATCACTCACTTTTGATACATATTATATTGTTGAATTTGATGTCTGAAACCTTTGTCTAAATTCACTCGAGAATGTAATATGAGGCACACATTCTCAATTTGTTATACTCAACTTTGATGTCCAGTAAATAGTTTATTTGGAAATTTTATTTCGCTCGATCACACGCATGTGATATTGCTAATCAGGTTTTAAAAGGGCAACTGATATTCGGGCACCTCTCTTTATGTCTTCCCATTTCTAATATGGGCGCATGCATGGTATGAGATAATATACATAGCAATAATAATGCATGTTTGTATTCCGGTTGTCAGTTTATCGCACGATTTTGTAATGGCGTCATTTAGACTGGCCTCAATCTTTGCAAGAGAAATTTCCAACTGACACCCCCGACGGTTGGAAAATGTCCAACTGATGTCTAAAGTCAGAAAATATTTTTTTTTTTAATTAATAAGCAGTTTTTGACTGGCCACAGGGGAGGGACCTAGATCATGTCACAAATCTCTACTATTATCTACACACACAAATTGATCAGAAGTATGAAATATACAAATGTTGTTCTAAAAAAAATTTGCCATTAATAAATTGTTGGAAAATAAAACTACAAGAACAATTGCAACCTACTGCTCCGTCACACATGCAATTTCCAACTATTGAAAAAGTTGACCTGAGTTGGGGACACCCCCCCCCCCCCCCCCCCACCCATCGCCATGTCTCTGCTTGACCTATCAAATGTCCTTCCGTTATGACAGGAGTGTCAACTTTTCCACCAGTAACATACATGATCGGTTGTATTTGTGATATGATAGAACACCATCTCCCAAGCCCCACCCCACCCATCATCTCGACATTTGTATAAGATGTGTGTTGCCTAACACTTTGCCTTAAATATCAATGAAATCGCAAAATTTGTATTTAAAAACACATATACTTAACCACAAAACTGGAAATTTTAATAATTTTTGTGATATTATTTGTCTTGGGATAAGTTCCATATATGCTTAAACTTAAAAGACACCATACACCACCAGTAGTTTTACAGGACAAAACAATGTTATACAAATGTATGTAGCGAGCATATGGACAAACTTCTCAACACGCTCTGTATTCTGGAACATGACAAACAGAGCAAGAAATTACCAGGTACACATTCTTTTAAAAATGACACCACCGGGCATGTCATTCTAATAATAAAATAACCCACTGTGATATTATGGTTGTTGGTGAATTTGGATCTAGTTAAAAATATTATGTTCACATAGTTGGCACCGATATTTTATTAATCAGAAGGCAATTACATGTACATCATGGTGGAGTCTTCGGGTCTTCTTTGGTTACCAGTACACTTTCTGTTAGACATACACCTTCACGTGTAACGTATGGCGCTTTCCAAACATACATGTATATAAGATTGTTCTATGTCATGCTAAGATTTGTTGCACAGGAGAAAGAAATCTGCATCAGCTTCATGGAGTGGATTCCTTAGTGACTACAGATTCAAGAATCTCTATACAGTGTACAAATGGGTTCTCCCCCAAAAGACATCCATTCCACTCTTGAAAAACTCAAATAGTTTGGAAAGAATCTTGAGTTTCCCAAAACTTCATTCTAGTATTATAAGATGCAAATTTTTGAAAATCGTTGGTCTTTGTTGTAGATATTGTGTTTCCATCATGCGAGCTCGCAGGGTCACACAAAACATATTGGCTTTACAGTTCCGTTTAATCACTGCTTGTGAATGTGAATTTTACACCTATTCAAAGAAGTTGTCTTGACAACATTTGCTAATTTATTCAGAAACCAGTACATGTGAGATCTCAGTCCTCAGATCACAGAATTGAACTTCTGATAGATAGTGCATGTGATGAACAGGATGTACCGGTAGATCTAAAGCATCTCTGAAAAATAGGAAAAAAAAACACTGTAATAAGTATAAATGTACAGTAATGCCCTAATTAATCGACTCGATGAGAGCTTTCCAACTAAATCCTGAAAATTTACCCATAATTATACTGTGGTCATGGAGTCAATTAATTATGGCATTACTGTTGATGTACATGTAACATACATGTATAGTAAAGACCTGATAAATGAAATCACCTACAACTTTCGTAAGTTTGAACAGTAATTTTCTCTGTACATGAACATGAAATGACAGTACCTGTGATGAAGTCGCTGATTTAATAAACACTGAGAACGATTAGTAAGAATAATAAACAAAATAGTATTCCTGATACCGGTATATATTCATCCATTTTTCAGAAATCTATAATTCTTTCAATCAAATGGCAATATTCTCAAACAAAAAACAATGTTTTATTTATTTCACTTTGTATACATTCATTTATTTATTCATTCCCTCATTTCAGCTCTAATGCGATTATCCTTTTTAAAGATGCATAATCCGTATTAACGCTCGCAAATTACTATTTCTTTGGCTTTGGGGAAACAAATATTTGATTTGAGTGGAGGAACCCACCCATCAAAGCTCAGAGTGATCAGATATAAATTTGTTCAATCCATTATTTTTCACCACCAGTACTTTTTAATGGCCTGGCAAAAGGTAAACGAGAAGAAGTTCTCGGATCAAATTGCATATGAAGATGGATAACTCTAAAGTTAAATGGCTTTTGTGTATTTGATATTTGACAATCCGTTGTTTTAATTACCACACCAAATCACTCAGAATTATTCATGTATGCAACTACGTTACTTCTGTTAAAGAGATTTGCATGGAAATCCCCTTTCAAAATTGTTCACTTGACCTTCCCCTTAATAGATTGTGACTGAAGCATATTTAAAAAAAATGTTGTTCGAATCTAATGATATGGGACTATCAAATCAGATTGAGTACCTTTAAATACAATTGAAACTTCCTTGTTGTCGCACACTATTTTGAGTTTTTTTAATAAGCCTTGCAAGGTTGGTACATACATGTACATGTACCCTACTAGACAAAACAAGTGTCCACTTAACCACGTTGCGGTTAGCATTGCCACCACAGCTGAAATGCAACTACATGTACACCGCGGCTCCAACGGCTAACTACAGTTGGGCCGTGGTGTATTTGGCATTCGGCCATGGTGTAAATGTAGTTGCCGCGGTGTACATGTATATTGTACATTCATTAAACTGAAAAATACAATACAAACCAGAAATCTAACCATGGTGTACATGCCATCCGGCCATGTTGTACATGTACACATGTAGTTGCTTTTCGGCCATGGTGTACATGTCATTTGGCCGGGGTGTACTTGCCACTCGGCCGCGGTTCTCAACTGCAGAATTTACAAACTCTGACACCGCAGCCAAATGGCAAATACACTGCGGTGCCAATGGACACTTGTTTTGTCCAGCAGGGTAAATAAGACGGCGGATTGGCGGTACATTCTAACAATTTTTAGCCGAAGATTTACTGATGGGGAAGTCATGTGAGATTGACAAATCTGTTTTACAAAGAGAAACTACAACGCAAAACTTGTATATATCTCTAGGCATAAGGGAGCTGAATGTGTTCCAAAGTCGGGGAGCGAGTACACCAGCAATGCTAAAGGTGAAGATAACTGAAGAATGACCTTCACCTAATACACACGAAACGTTAGGCCAAAACAAAATGAATGTGTGTTTCCCGTAACATGCCACAAAAAAATAGGGGCGGGCGTTAGGCTTTTCATATTATTTAATTCTTTTATTTTATTTTTTTATGGTCTCATGTGGGCCATGCCTAACCACAATCAAACACCATACAATGACCCGATCAACCAACAAATTGGTGATAAAACCGGTATATGCAAACAAGATATAATTTTATATATTTGTACGATAATAAGTTTAATTATCCACCAAACAGGAAATATATCACAGATATAAAATATCTTGTTTGATGTCAACACAATGGGAATTACAATGTACATGTATGTGTCCCCAGGGAGCAGTTTTAAAAAAAATATCTCCGCGATAAGGAATTCTCGTATCAAAGTGAGTGAGAAATTGATTTATCTAGCTGCTGTAGTTCTTGCTTCTTCCAGTCAACATTTAGCTGTGTGATAGCCCTGTCGTACAATTTCAACACAATTCAGTGTGGATTTATTAAAAAAAAGTAAACACATGACCTTTGATTTTTCTTGCACTTTTGTGATCAACTAGTGTCAATCTAGTTGGGAAAACATCAATGGAATAGCCTGTAGGCTTAAATTCAAAGAATTCGCTCGAAACGTTAACACTGTCGCTTTGGAAAACTATTTAGTCCAGTGATTCCTCTAAACTGAACACAACAAAATAACTGGTCCTCATAATTAGATACCGGTAACACATATGAGCGTGTTTATTAAACAGCGTCTGGTTGATATTTTCTGTTCTCTATAGTGTTCTACTCAAGGCTTGTGGGATGGAACAGGTAGAATTATATCTTTATACTTGTCACGCATATCCAGGACATATATAATGCACTTGAAATATGCACGTCAAAATTAACTCTATAACAAATGTCCAAGTCCAAATTAACAAAATAATTAATTGAAATTTCATTATTTATACCAGTTGTTGATCAATATCCATGGGAATTTATACATTTAGGCTTAGTGTAAATATAGATTCCCATGGATATTGATCAACAACTTATATAATTAGGAAATTTCATTGTTTCAGTTTTTATCCACGACTTGTTGGGTTCAATTTGTAACAAGTAGGAACAACACTCATGTGGTATTGAGAAATATTAATAGTTTAATACCCCATAATCTATTGGGACATCCTTGGCACAACAATAGTTGTCCCCAAAATATTCTCAGACATGATCCTGCTGTCATGCTTACCTAAGAATATTCCTTTGCATATCCTTTACATGTACATACCTGTATGTGGGATTATAACATGTCATTTTTTTTAAATTAGATTTACATGGTATAACATTTAAGTTAACATATAAACTAGTTTTGCTCAAAGCCTGCAATACTCATGAATGGTATTAATTTTCCAGTCCTCGAAATTGGCCATGAAAACAAGCAATGCCGTGGGAAATGCCATTGCCAAATCTAACATGCCACAGCATTAAATTAGCTGGAACTTTTTCCTAATTTTAAGGGCTGATTTGAAGTGCGCCAATTTAAAACTGACTGAATAATAGTACAATTTAAAGAATTAGGCACAAACTGGTGGGAATAAAGTGGTTTATCACATAATTACACCCACACAACCAACTTCATTATTATTGGTGAAGACACACACGTGTAATATTAATGAGTGCGATGTATCATGACATCATGCCATTATTTAATGACTTGCGATCGCTGAAGTTTATGAGGCCAAAACAAAATAAATGTGTGTTTCCCATAACCCGACCGACAGTCTTCAAATCCCAGACCCAAGTTCATTTTATTGGTTTTAAATAAAATGAAAGTGTCAATGACAATGTAGCTCAACTTAGGTAGGGGAATAATTTAATGGTTGACAGAAAATGGAGGAATAGGAAAGGTGCTACATGTAATTGAAATGTCTAACCTGTGCCAAAGGATTTAGTGATGCAAAGGGTAAAATACAAGATGGCTGCTGGCGGCCATGTATTTTGGCCAATTGACCCCAAAAGGACTCGTTCCCATCTACGTGTCATTGTTAACATCCATGACAAATTTTATGAAGATCTGACCAAAGCTACAATCTACAAATTTTATGATGATCTGACGAACAGTACGACCTGTAGACCGCGCCAATGGATTCAATTTTGAAATCCAAGATGGCCACTGGCAGCATTGTTTTTCTGCCGAATGACCCCAATATTACTTGTTCCCATCTACATGTCAATGTCAACATTCAATACAAATTTAATAAAGATCAGAACAAAGGTATGACCCGCATGAAAGGATTTAGTCATGCAAAGAGTAAAATCCAAGATGGCTGTTGCAGCCATGTTTTTAAACAGAATGACCCCAAAACGACTCGTTCCCATCTACATGTCATTGTTATCATCCATGACAAATTTCATGACCATCTGACCAAAGCTACGACCTGTAGCCCGCACCAAAGGATTTAGTCATGCAAAGAGTAAAATCCAAGATAGCTGCTGGCGGCAATGTTTTTTGGCCGAACGACCCCAAAATCACTCGTTCCCATCTACATGTGATTATTAACATCCACGACAAATTTCATGATGATCAGACGAACAGTACGACCTGTAGCCCACGCCAATGGATTGAATCTTGAAATCCAAGATGGCTAACAGCGGCCATGTTTTTTGGCTGAATGACCCCACAATGATTCGTTCCCATCTACATGTCAATGTCAACATTCATGACAAATTTCATAAAGATTATACAAAAGGTTACGACATGTAGCCCGCGCCAAAGGAAATTGTTGACAGACACACGCACACAAGGATGACGGACGCCAAACCATGGCAATAGCTCAAACTTACAAAAGTAAGTTGAGCTAAAAATCAATCTATAAACCAACCGACCACAATGATAACCAAACTATGTAGGCGTGGTTCCATTTTATCTGATTCACCTCGCGAGATAAATGATATCTTTGATATACATGTGTATTTATATATTTTTCGCAAAGCCACATCGTCACTCTTCAAACAGAAAGTCAAATTACGACCGGACGCAATACCGGAAGATTACAGGTTATTGTTCCCCTTCGCTGACAGGAAGCATGTGTTGATATGGACTATTGTGAGTGTACATGTATTTGAGCATAAAAAGCTGTGACTTATAAGACATGCGCAGTACTAGTAGGAAGCTACAGCGGCCAGGGAAATGAATGGCGACTATCACTAAAGTGAACATTGTACCCCGACTCTTGTTAACATTTCTTATCGTGGAGATATTTTTTTTAATACTGCTCACTGGGGACACATAATTGTCATTCCCATTTTGTTGGCATCAAACCAGCTGATTAAACTAGATATTTTATATATACGATATATTTACTGTTTGGTAAATAATTAAACTTATTTTGTAAAAATATATTTAATTATATCTTGTTTCCATATATCAGTTTTGTCACCAATTTGTGTTGGTTGCTCGGGTCATGGTATCGTGTTGTCTGATGGCCCACACAAGACTATACAAAGAAAATGGAAAAATAAAATAAAATGAAAAGCCTACCACCCGCCCCTATTTTTGTATGCTTGATACGGGAAACATGCATTCATTTTGCTTTGGCCTGATTGCTGTAAAATAGTATTCAATGAATACTTCGCATTTATTTGATCATATGATAAAAGATTTCTCAAATTGTTCTATTTTATATGTAATTTATCAACCTAGTCTACTCGGTAAACCTCGGCTCAAATCTAATTTAGTGAACTTGGTTCATAAATTTTGTATAAAATAGAAACTTGTGTGATATCATCTACTTGTATAATAATCACACGTAACATACTCTCAGGTGCCAATACTCATGATTGCCTGATAATCGTGATTGCAGGGATTTAGGCTGAATTTGATAATAGTGATGGCAATTTTGCTCTATGTCTCAAAGCCAAATAATAGCTATTGTTGGAAATTCTCTCCAAAATTAATAATAAGAGGTAACTCCAAGTCAGCAGCCTATCGATGGTCATTGATGTCATTTCAGATTTACTTATATACGGCCGTGGATAAAGAACGGTATACATCTCTTTAGTACCAAATGCTTTAGCTATGTGGTCCTGATACTAGTACGCTAATTAACAGTACATGTATACCGCTCTTTTAGCGTTTGGTGCTAAAGAACAGTATCTGCTCTTTAGTGGTAAAACAGGCAAATGCTAAAAGGCAGTATACCATGCCGTAGCTACGTACATGTATATGGGCCTGATACGCTAATGAACGGTATACTGCTCTTTAGCGTTTGGTGCTAAAGAACGGTATACTGCTCTTTAGCAGTAGGTGTTAAAGAGCGGTTCATGTTGGATGAGCAGCACGTGCGTTGCCAAAATATTTTGCGCATTGCGCCAACACACAACGTTATAATCCATACGGTTACCGCTCTTTAGTCCTTATCGCTAAAGAGCGGTGTGCGTATTTAGCCCTCAGTACTAAAGAGCGGTACATGTTGGATGAGCGGCAGGTGTGTTGCCAAGATATTTTGCTCATTGCACCAAACGTGTAATGTTGTAATTCATTAATTCGTAACACTTTTATCCCTCATAGCTAAAAGTAATGAGCGGTGTGCCATTCTTTAGCCCTCGGCGCTAAAGAGCGGTCCATGTTGGACGAGCGTCACGTGTGTTGCCAAGATATTCTGCGCATTGCACCAATGTATAACGTTATAATCAGTATCACTTTTTACTAGTTTTTAGCCCTCATCGCTAAAGAGAGGTACATGTATACGTTCTTTAGCCCTGAGTGCTAAAGAGCAGTACCGGTACCGGTATACCATTTTTTAGCCATCCCGTTTACTTAATTTGAATGCATGTAAATACCACCGAGAAAAATGTCATGTATTATAGTATAGGCCAGTTTATATTGTGCATGGAGAACAAATCTATCTTCAGCATCGATAAAGAACTGAACATGCAAATGCATATGCACCAGCCTTGACCAAATTCACAAATTCAAATTGGCAAAATTGCCAAATTTAAAACTAAGCAAAATATAATTATGCGCAGATATAAATATGAACAACGATTTCACCCGATCGCAATGTTGTCGCAGATGAGTGTAGCGTGGGTTGTTCTTAAATAAGCCATGGTTAACCTCCTGATTGCTACCGTACGATCTTTCTTGTGACTGCAATTCCGTCGAAAGTGGAGGTAACAAAGGATACGATACAATTTTGCATCTAAAATCAAACAGCACTTGATATTATTTTATGGAAATCGTTCCCCTTACGATTGCACCGTGGACGTACCCTAAGTGTTATGCCATAGCATTGAATTTTCTGGACTAAATGTATTGGACATTTTCATAATTTCGCGTGCTGAAAATTTTGCACATGTTTGACATCCATCATTTTAATTTTTACCAGAAATGTTCACTTAAGTCTCAACTGTTAATAAACTGTACTGAAGACAATTGTATTATTCCATACTTTCACAACCAGCTTATCACCATGAAATCCATGACTATCATCTTCGCCGCTGTGTTTTCTAGCACTGAAATTCTGAATATCATTGATTCATTAGAAAAGTTAACAACTTTCTCGACAATGAGTTTCCGGTTTGTCGATAAAACTTTCGGTCGTTGTTACAAACACCGGCACAAAGCTTTATAAATTAATCAAGGGTGTACACCAAAGTTGGAATCACTGACTTTTGACTGCAGGCCAGGTACATGCAGGAGTCAGTCTCAACTCTCAGCCTCACTCAGACTTAGAATTATCGAAATAATTTGACCGATTTTAAGAGTGACTTTTTCATAAAACAGCGAATTCTGACATGAGTCTAGTTGCAGATAAGGATCGATCAGCGCTGACATGGCAAGAATTTCAGGCGTCAAACTCACCTTTTTTGGGAAGTTGATCCGAATTCTCCAGATATCCCACAAATTGTTAATAGTAAATGTCGATTATGCTGGAAAGTGGAAGTGAAGTGGAGAAAACAAAATCAGGCGAGTAATTAATCTACTCGCGAGCTGTCATTGAGCTGGATTCTGCGCAGTAACATCCCGGAAGTCACGTGTGAAATTTACAAAAAAGCATACACGCTATTTTCGCTCTTGGTATAGAAATATAGAAAAAATATATGACGTCATAATTCACACGCATTTAGGTAAAAAGCACCCTTGGTGGTTGCTATTAGTCGAGTTTTTTCAAAAACTCGACTTATGGTTTGACGAGGAACGGTTGGTGGTTGGGCGGGCGGCGGGCGGACCTAAAAAATGCCTTATAACTTTGACATTTGTGAACGGATTCAAACAAATTTTGGTATGTGAGTTGCTCCCAATGACTATTTACTGCCTGTAGAACTTACTGTTTGACAAGAGTTATCCATCTTTGATGACTTTTTTTTAGTTTTTCACCGTTAGCGCGATAACTCACGCAAATGTTATCCAATTTCAACAATATTCGTTATATGAGACTCTTGCAACAATATCTCGGACATGTTCGAAAACCAGGTTTGTCCCAATTTTTTTTCCGGAGTTATGGATCTTAGTTTGTCTATTTTTTTTAGCAATTTTATCACCGTTAGTGCGATAACTCGATGAAATATTAACCGATTTCAACAATATTTGGTATATGAGTCTCCTGCAACAATGTCTCGGACAAGTTCGAAAACCAGGTTTGTCCGAATTTTTTTCACAGAGTTATGGGTCTTAGTTTGTCTATTTTTAGCAATGTTATAACCGTTAGCGCGATAACTCAATGAAATATTAACCAATTTCAACAATATTTGGTATATGAGTCTCTTGGAACAATATCTCGGACGAGTTCGAAAACGAGGTTTGTCCGAATTTTTTTTCCGGAGTTATGGGTCTTAGTTTGTCTATTTTTAGCAATTTTATCACCATTATCTATAGCGCGATAACTCGATGAAATATTAACCGATTTCAACAATATTTGATATATGAGTCTCTTGCAACAATATCTCGGACGAGTTCGAAAACCAGATTTGTCCGAAATTTTTTCGCAGAGTTATGGGTCTTAGTTTGTCTATTTTTAGCAATGTTATCACCGTTAGCGCGATAACTCAATGAAATATTAACCAATTTAAACAATATTTGGTATATATGAGTCCCTTGCAACAATATCTCGGACGAGTTCGAAAACCTGGTTTGTCCGATTTTTTCCCCGGAGTTATGGGTCTTAGTTTGTCTAGTTTAATAACAATTTTATCACCGTTAGTGCGATAACTCAATGAAATATTAATGGATTCAATTGATATTTGGTATATAGGTCTATTGCAATAATATACCACCGTCCGACCTTTTTTCCCGGAGTTGTGCACCTTATTGGTAGAAGTTTGGTTCGACTGCCAAAAAACTCGACAAAACCATCTTAGATGCGTACCCCTTGTTTACAATATGTTATCGGTGGGTTTGGTTGACACGGATAAATAGGGAATGATAGTAGTTTTGCAATCGGAACGTAATCCGCATTGGATGCGGGTGTCTTTCGTTCCGTGTTTCTGAAATGAATAGAGGTCGAAGATAGTTTTGATAGTACTAATTCATCATTTGAGAATAAATTATTGCTGGACTGGATATACAATATAACAGCTAAAACTCTCAAAATTATATTAAGACAGAACGAAAAATTGTGGTTCAAAATAAGGAAATGTCCGATTAAATTGAATTAAATTAAATTAAATGCATGGGACCTCTGCTCTTGATTAATGATTTATTTGGTCCAGTTTCTTAAGCCTTGACATTTCAAATTGGTTTATTAGTCATAATTTATCTTTAAAGATGGATTTTGAAAAAAAATACATGGCAATGGAAATATCTGTTATCGGGAGTGTGATACAACGCACCCATTTGTTTTCCGATACCACTCCCACCCCCCCCCCCCCCACCCCGTTGTGACCATTACATTTTCTGGAAAATTATTTTCAATAACTTCAATCACGGCGATAGTTATTTAGAATCTTTCAAAATTTTCAACTTATTGCAAATTCCCAAGTCCGCGAAATTACATTGCACATGCCACCCCCTCACCCCAATGAATTATTGAAAATTTCCAACAAGTACCTCACTATTTCCAGTTGTTGGAAATTCCCACCTGATATCCCCTATAATAATGGTTCGAAATGTTTTCAAGAGATGAATGTAATTTATGTGTAATATTTTGACGCAAAGTTGAACAATATATAGTTGGTTATTGATCTGAACAAACAATGTTGTACACTATACATTGATTGTAAAGGACGCCGGTGGTCCCGTCGGTAGAATGCTCGGGGCATTATGGGCATTAAGCCACCATTTGCCATCTAGCGCTGAAGAAGCTGGTTCGAATGCAGACAAGCGCGGATTCGCGATCCACTCATAAGTGAGGATAATCTGATTCGTGTATCTGGGCAAGTTTGTCGGTCCCTTTCCGGGGTCGGTATTTCTACACACAGCGGAGTGTTTCTCGGTGAATTTACTCTCTGCGTAGACTTTCCTCCACCCGTAAAACTGACAATGTCGTGACATCCACATATGGGTGGAAATCCGCACCACACATGCCCCGTGATCCCTGTCGAACGGCGACGGCATACAGATACCGCTATACAACACGGATATAAGTCGCTTTCACGTGCTAAGGTTTGGGGACACCAACACACCAATCTCGATGCAGCGCTCAGCACGCCTTTGTCCATAGATTGTCATTGATTGTCGTTGATTGTACAACAATGCGCCGATCCCAGCTTGCGACCAGGTGGTTTCGCGAGACCAAGTCCTGACATGGAACACCGTGATTATTAGGGTGGTCTAGACCTGAGACCAGAATTCAGCCGTGTGTGTCATGCCTCATAAGGTACTTGGACGACGGGAATAGAATATTTAGTAACTGTTGTCAGTTGATAAAGTAATACATGTATATTAAATAACCAAGTGAGTCACATTGTGTTTATCATTTCGCAACAGCAGCTATTAATGTTCGGGATATATGCGAAAACTCAACTTTTTACCAAAGTTGGTTGCCATTTTGCAGTATATGACATATAAGACCACATAACATGCAGATTCTCTTGCAACTCAGAAGTTGGACGTTTTATCGAATATGTTTATATATTGGCCGCGGTTTTGGTCTCTATCATCGCTTTTACTTGATCTGTTACCTTATAAACATTGAGATACAGACTCTATGAAATAAAATAAAATGCGGTAACATATAAAGCGCTGGCGATGATCTAGTCCGGTTTGAATTCTTTTTGTCAAATTTTGTGTACAAATTAGTTTCAATATACATGTATCAAAAGATACGGCAAATCTTAAACTATACCTTGTGTGATATTTGTTGCAATATCGGTATATCATTAGATTTATTGATGAATTGCAATGATCTTACAAATGTCCGATGATATCAAGCCAATGTATTTCATAGTTTGTCCGTTTAGTTGGCAAGCGTCTAGTCATAATTTTGCAATGCCAGTGGACGTTATTTATATTTTCCTTTTCAGGTTAATCGAAGTTAAACAAGTTGACTTCTAAAATTTCGCCAAAATGTCTTTGCTAATGACGTATTTATGGAAATGAATCATGAAGAAATGCTGTTAGATGTAACTAATAACATAGTTGTGCTCCCCTGCCATCGTCAAAATATTGCCGTAAATTGTAAAATCTGAGACCGATTTCCAAAATTCAAGGTAAATAAAAATGTGACAAAATCAGACTCAGAAATTGTGTGAGAATTGGCACAAATGTTCGATATAATATAATTAATAATGAATGTCTTGTCGTTGACTATGCCAAAATAGTAGTCCTCGATGAGGAATAGTCCACTCGGCTCCGGCTCGTGGACTATTCCTCCTCGAGGACCACTATTTTGGCATAATCAACTCCAAGCCATTCATTATCTATATAATAGTACCCACCCCACTGGGCACTATACCCGCGTAGTAAACTACAAGTCAAGAGTCCATGGAGCAATAAACATTTCGTTCAATCAAACAATCAACCGACACAAAATGTGTTATTTAGACTGAGGGACAACAGAGCAGTCTTGCGTTGTGAACAGTCTTTGCACCGGGCCACCACCCAGACCCTGTGTACATATGGCACTTTTCGTCAGCCACTGACTACGCATGTATAATGGCAACACCACACTGCGCGATCCATAATCATGATACTCTGGTTATTTTAAATATAATCATATAACGCAAATAGTGAACATCTCACTCTGTGTGTTGACCTGTCCGTCCTACAAGCAGCTCATTGTATAGCGGTATACACGTCGGGTGACTTTCACAGTCTATTTACCTTCTACATGCATTGGTGAATGTTACTTGTTAAATAACGAAGGTGTTGTGTGTGAATCTGTAACTGAATTTCCTTTAAGCGGACGTAGTTTCCATATATCAAGCATGGAAGTCTTAGGACTATTATATATTCCTAATTGGTTACTTTACGTGGTGGTATTGGTCTCAGCCTATGTCATGTGAGTGTATAATACATTTACCTCCCAGTCAACCCAGTATACACTGCAACATATGAAAGTGGGGAAATTCTAGCCAATTTTTATATTTAATGGGAAACATTTAACTCTTTCTATAATAATTGGAATCTCTCAGTCGGTTAACACATGCACATATGAATGGTCTATTTTGTTTATTTGGAGGGATGTTAAAGGTAAATGTTTAGATAACAAGTTCAACAAACGACCTATGATCGTTTATTTGAACTTATTATATCACATGAAAGGCGTATTATATAATTTGAAAATCCATTATATATTTCCTTATCTTTCACTAGTTATATATGAATAGGCGCGTGCTTACCTTGCTTATCACTTGGTATGGCGCCAACAAAATGACCGCTCATCTTTACATTGATTCAGGCGGATTAATACTATTTCTATTGACACCAACATCAGACAATGCAAACTGATTGATGTGTTTATTAAAGTTAAGTTCTTATAGACACAACAACTAAGAGGCAAAATTGGAGGACTATATTTTCTCTGGTGAAGAAACTTTCATGTGACGTCAGAAATATATAAATAAACATGAGAATTCCCAATGTGATGTCGGTGTGACGGTTTGCAGTACGTCCCTTTGTGAAGATCCTCGATTCGGGGAGGTCCCCTAACGTGGGCGAAATATGTTGATTTTAATGAGGGAACGGGTGCGTATATGTCAATTGATACGTATTTTAAACAAATAACGACACGATCATCATAATAGTGGTTTGTTCTATCAATTTAGCGCCGAGTTCACTTGGTGCAAATCAAACGATGATACATATTCACTATATAGATCTATATATAAATAACATCTAATAAACATTCTTCATCTTATTCACAAACTTTAAGGAGTCCTCCTCCAGGTATACGAGGACATATAGATCAATATAGTGAATATTTATCGTCGTTTGATTTGCACAAAGTGAACTCGGCGCATATAATTGATAGAACAAACCACTATTATGATGATCGTGTCGTTATTTATTTAAAATACGTATCAATTGACGCACTCGTTCCTTCATTAAAATCAACATATTTCGCCCATGTTAGGGGACGTTCGCGAATTCCGGGGCCTCTGCAAAGGGACCTACTGTCACAAGGCAATATCATGAGGATCAGCAGGACAGAGTTAATTTCTTCTTGAAACACAAACTTCAATTCGGTAGTCATTTTCATTGTGATTCGAACTGTTACGCGACTTGTGGAATGCCAAACCTATCAGAATATGCGGCATTATACATATATAGATGCAACTAATTACAAGCTGCGTATAGTATAAATAAGCCAGGTGTGGATTGTCAGGGAACATTTGCATTTAGTGGATTATGAATGCGGAGTAGAATTGAGCATTGAGATACCCAAAGTCAGAGTGACACCGGTGGTCATTTTATTCTAAATTCCAACTAATAAACAGCCTGTGTAATGTCAAGCGTGCCAGCATATATCAACTCTGCATAACAGAAACACGTGAGTTGACTGCCATTATTAGCAATTAGTGGATTATACATGCATGTAGAATTGCACATGAATATATATTCTGTCTCAACGACAATTATCTAAATACGAAACAAGAGATAATATTTTTGTACAGATGGCATCCTATGCTTGTTAGCCGAATATTCATGTCTAATTGGCAATAAGCAATTCTGTATAATCACCTTTTGAGCAATTGGTTAATAAGACGAACCAAATTGGTCAGAAGGGGACTTGCATTTTGAGACAGGGAACTTGTGGGATGGAGAGGAGAGATTTACGATCGATACCTTATTGATATGTAGCAACCTGATACTTGTATTTTGCTGGCCCAGGTGTGGCATGTTTGTCCGTCTGGGCTTAACGTTTGTTAACTTCACATTTGTTTATAATCGGAAATAAAGATGTGCATCGATACGACTATTTGCGTCCCAGCTATATATTCCCCGCTGTTACACTACTGCAACTCGTCACACCGATATGACATTGGGAATTCCCATGTTTATTTATATATTTCTGACGTCACATGAACAAAGTTTCTTCACGAGAGACATCTAGCGTTAATTCGGGTTTTAGTTATTAGTTTTACGATAAGTTATTAGTTTTACAATAAGTTAATTACGGTTTTAGTTATTAGTTTTACAATAAGTTATTAGTTTTACAACAAGGTATATTAATTTTACAATAAGTAATTGGTTTTACAATAAGTTAATTACGGTTTTAGTAATCATTGATAATGAGAAATCGTCTATTAATTAAGGAAAATGGCTATTGAAACGGAATGCACGCTTATTGAATATGCGATAGCTGTACTAACTGTCTGTTATGAGATATTGTTGAATAATGAATGCTATTAAATTAAAATAGAACATTAGTTCTGCATCAATCAACATTGATTATGATTCTTTATCTATTAAAACGGAATTGTCTCTTATTGAATCCAAGAACGACTATTGGTTTGAAAATGGAGACTATTGGTTTTCACAAACCACCATTAACTTTTATTTCATGTTATTTCCGACCGAATGACCGCCCATAGTCTAAAATTTGTAAACAAAATTGTTGTTGCAGGTTTGGGTGGGTTGTTGGTGGGCCCACGAAATTGCCAGATGCAAAAAAAATCCCCGAATACCTTGATGCAATTTGTTCACCACCCCCTGGAGTATATAACAGTGCAATGAAAATAAATTCAACAGATTTTGCAAAATTGAACGATCGCGAGATTTGAATGAATAATCATACATATTGGGATGCTGCGAATCTGTATATTGCATTGCTGAGATTGCAACGATTGCATTGCACAAGTAAAATAATGGATGAAAAATTACTGGTTGAGTAGAATCCACCATGTATACATTTACACTTTGTTTTTACAGTGTATATACGGCACACAATCATATTGTCTGAGGCTGGTATCGACACCACTCGGCATCGACATTTATGTATTATCACAACAAGCTTGTATATATAGTGAGTTTTTGGTAGATCTACTTAAAATCTTTGTATATTGGGGTATATAATTATCCTTGGTAGCTTCATGCATGGACCAGTCAACAGACAACGTTTAATCATATTATTTCAGATACATGACTAAAAATCACACGAAGTTCAAATCACGTGGCATTAAAGGACCACCACCAATTCCGGTGTTCGGTAACTTCTTAACGATGAGGAGAAAGGTAACTGCATGCATCCTTCATTTGTATCTATTTTATCTAGTGGGCTAAACCCGGATTCTAACATGCATAATTGCCGAACCTATATATATAAGCGCTAGTTTGGAGAATATTTCACAACAGCATGTAATCACAACCATGTCATATTATAGGCCACAAGCTTAAGTCCTATATAATTTTCGAGTCGCCGATTACTTTTTTTTATTGCCTTGATATACGGTTTATTAACAATATATGACATAAACACGGTGGGGAATCACCTGGTTTCGAGTTGATGAGTACCACGCATTCAAAATGGCCGAGGCGATTGAAAATGGGACCAGAAACGAGGGAAAAGGTAATAAACTAGGATAATTATATATGACATAGTATTTTGGCATGCAGCTACGAGCAAAAGCTAATCTGGCAGTGTCAAATTGAGCTATATACCGATGGGATATCTCGCAGGGTTTTCGTGGGGTGTGTATTCGCTGGATGTCTTATAGTTGCAGTATATAACTACATGTATTATGACGCTTTAAATGCGTTCGATGTTTAGGTATGAATAATGACTGGGTCAAGCACACTTGAATATTTATGGCGGGAATACAATTTTTTTATCCGCATTTAAAAGCTTTCTGGTTTGGTGATTGAAAATCATGCAGTAATAAGGCTGAAGAAGTCACTCTCACCAAAAAAGTGCTGAAGTACACAGGGTTTGGAAATGTGCTGAAGGGTACACATGGTTTGTGATCGGCAAGAACACCATTACATAAATTGTGTTTATGAAAGTCTGGCGCCCATTAGCAGTTTGTTTTCAGTACATTTTAATATTCATTGGAACGTAAAACAATATTCTCTGACAGAAATCATGGCAGATACGAAGACTGAATGTCCTTTATAATGACATTTCAAACCATGTGTACCCTTCAGCACATTTTGAAAATCCTGTGTACCCTTCAGTACTTTTTTGGTGAGATTGACCCCTTCAGCAGTAATAAGCCGTAGTTTTTTGTAATAATTTGAAGGATTAGTTTTTTAACGGAATTCGTGTAATCAATATATTTTATATTATAATTTATATTTATGGCTAATAATATGATGGTGGAGTTACCATTTCTGACTATGGTTTTCTTGTTCCCCAGTGGGACGCTTTGATGAAAACAATACCAAGACTGTATGTTTCGGGTTCGCAAGCTCCCATCGCGCATACAATTCAATCTCTGGTTGGTCAAAATGTATCATGTGATTGTTTTGTTTATACAGTTTGCTGTCACGCCAACCGGGAATTCTCAGATTATAAAGCAGAATGCGGAATTTCACATCACTGCATATACAGAGATACGTGGAATGTGTGATATATTTATTTTCTGTGAGAATGAAGAATTCTTTAACGGATAAATTTTGGAGCATACATGTATATAACATAGTGTCATCATACTGCCTGTAGTTCTTGACAAGTAAATGATTCCTTGCTGACTATCACAAAATTTTGACCGGACCCAGGACCCAGGACCCAGGACCCAGCTGCCGCTGCCTCTCCCGTTGTGCAGATAATGTAGGGAATGGCAATGACACTAATCTCTGAAGCTATGTTCGTTGGGAGTATGCCTAATTACAAACGTATAGCGTCATGCATGGGTAATTGTAACTAGTTCAGTTGCATGACATTCCGCTTCACGAAACCATCTTTCAGTACATCACTATTCACATGGGGTAATATGCATTCATCTTGTTGGATTTCGCGTTATTTGAAAGCCACATACTCGTATATCGAAAAATCACAGGAAACATGACCCAAACGCTAAACGTGACTTTCAGTGGGATATTAAGGCATCCAAAAACATGTCTTTGTTATTAAATACGACATCGTACAGTTTGAAAAATGTGCTTTTGATCGCAAACGTGACGTGATGTTAGCACGGAAATAGGAGATTTAACCTTCATTTACGATAGAACTAGACACGACACTGAAACGAAATTAGTACGAAAATGTAGGGGAACACACCCCTCGTCGAGGCAGATTTACACTATGGCTGGGATCTTTACACAATTGAAGGAAAAGGCGAAAATATACGTACCGTAATCAGTCTGAGGTGAGCGACTTTTGTTTACAGCAGTTTACCGCAATCAGCGTTCCCTTCCGTCTCACACACAGATGTATTTCAGCACACAAAGGACTGTAGATGCCGTGTTGTATGAGAAAAGTCTCGCACAAAAGCACTACTCTACGAAATTGTATTCGAATAAGGGAAGAAATGTCATTATTTTCTTTTACTGCATGTATCACAGCAAATTAGTCGACTTATATCGATACCGGGAACATTCAAAGGAAAATATTATTAAGTGTATTTTGGAGCGCAGTCCGCCATGTGGATTTAATATACGTGTGCTTTATTGCGTTTATATATACATGTATAATCATATTATGAAATTTATCTAGAATGTCTTATCATCGGTACAGTAAAAGTTCACAGATTGTTTTAACAGAAATTTCGCGAAAACGTTCAGAGAGTATCAAGAGGGAAACTCTATCTTATTAGAACCCTCAAGCAAGACGAATTATGATTGGCTGCATCAGAAATAAACCACTATTAATAATATTTCGAGGAAACAACTGGTGTTTTAAAGCCATTGTCAATTGTATACACATCTGTATTTAATAATGCGCTATGTACACTGAGCTTCGAATCGATCATTTATGATTTCAGGGTATCCGTGTTGCCGTACGGGAATGGTACATGAAATATGGCGAAGTGTTCGGGTAAAAACACATTAAATATGTGTTTACTCCTCAAGCTTATTACACTATCATATATTATAAAGTTATTATACAAAGTTGTGTACAGTTGTTTTTCTTGTACGAGTCCAGGTTGTGGTGAAAAAGTCACATTGGACGAGACACGCAGTCGAGTCCAATATGACTTTTCACCACAACCTGAAGAGTACAAGAAAAATACATACTGTACACAACATTCTATAATGACATTTTTATTATCCATCTTTATGTTTATCCAAATTTGGGGAATTTTGTGGTTATATTTGCTATTTGTCCGCATTTAATTCTCTATTAATACCTGTATTTGATCACCAGAAAGCATGATTTGGAACAGTAAACACGGAAGTGAAAAAAAAAACTGAATGCGGAAGTGAAACGTCTGCTAAATCCACCAGTGTTGCGCGCCCATCACAATTTCACCGATTCATTTCGCAATAGAGTTAATTCGTGACGTCACGGAGTCCCGATACAAAAAAATCATATTGAACACTCGGGAGTCCAATACGACTATCGGGGGTCCAATATGCCTTTTACCGGATTATCACGTGACGGCTTTTGTCCAATCAGATAAAGTGTTAGTTAAGGGATGGATAATACAGTACAATTAAAGCTCAGGGTGATCTATTACACATGCACTGACCTTTATTTTCGACTCTTATTATTATTCGGCACAATCGCGTTTGAAGTCATTGAAAAGTAACGAGATTTTCGAGGGTGAACAATAATAAAGAGACATACAATTTAATAGTCTGACTTATATACTAGTTCGAAATGTGAAATACCGTTTTTTCGAATCCTATTTTATATTTGTTTCTTTAGATTTTCTTCATAACCGTTTATCTCAATTTGAGACATACATTGCATGTTTTTTAATTGACACAATGATCCAACGATGCACACAAGATAGCTAGATAAAACTAATAACTAAAAACTAATAATAGAGTAGGATACGTCTCTGTTCGCCATTTTTCTCCCAGACCCATTGACCGATTTCAACCAAATTTAGTGTTGTCACTCGGGGTACCTCTGTTGGTGTTAAAACGGAATATTTTGTTGTTTCCAAGCTTTTATATATACAACAAAATTATTTTTTGTTTCTCAAAATTTCTTATTAAAATTATTATTTATTTATTTGTTTATGTAAATCAAAATGTTTTATGTTTTAAATATGCGCGAATCGAACAAATGAGCCACATGTGCAGGGGCAGCATGCTCACGTGACTCTGAATAAAGGCTCCCGAAAAAATGTTTCAGTTAGTATATAATAAACTATTGTCAATTGTCACCAAACTCCACCATAATAAATTGTCACATGCACCTACTATATGCCATCGCTACTGTGGTACGTGTGTCCGCAGCCAATGTTTCAGTTAATATATAATAAACTATTGCCAATTGTTCCCGAACTCAAGCGGCAACCAGTTTTAGCTGACCCACAATTTCACGTTCGTCACTTCCATTTGCGTTCGAATATTGCCACGAATGCCATGTGAATGGTGAGATTTTTTATTAAAAGGATCTATGAAGGGAGGGTCCCGTTGCTAATGGTTTCCAACCCAGATATGCTTAGAGAAATATTGGTGAAGCAGTTCAGCAATTTCTGCAGCCGACGGGTGAGTTTTGCATATAGTTCTGAGTAAATATTATCTGATTTTGTTCTTATCCGCAATTTTATAATATTGAAGAGATACCACAGGTAATATATTTATTAGATAATGCTTGTTCCTTAAAAATCGTCTATCTCTTCCAAAAAATTTATTTAGTTTACAAGGTATATATATATATATATAAAAGCCATGCAAGTAATTGTCTGTGCGTGTCTGTCAGTAACTCTGCCACGCGTTTGGCGCGTTTAAAATATATCACCCTCATGTCAGATTGCGGCCAAAAAAAAAATAATCTTAAAATACGATACGCAAAATGTTAGGAAAATAGGTTCATGCAAGACGACCTGATGTATAACGCATTTGCAAAAGGTAATCAAGGCGATATTGTCCTGATATAACGCGTTTCTGCGATGGAGAATGTGCTTTCAGTGGCTCCCGTCATCATGAAACACCAACTCTGGTACCGTTATCGGCGGTGAGTTCATTATAAGCTTAGAAGATATGTTGGAAAATTGTTACACACATGTTCACATGACCAGGGGAATGTCATGGGACCTCAGATGACCACTTAAAGGGAAAATAATACATTGCATAATAAATAAAGATCGTTTGTCATCAGGTCAGAAGAAATGTTGGAAAATTTGTGCACAGAGGTAACATGCCACAGAGATTGTCACGGGATAGGTGCCGTTAACCTCAAATGGGTTAAATAGGCACTAACTATTAGCATGCGCTGTTTACCACAGGTGACTAATAATTATTTTAGTAATAATTTACTAAATCTTCACACGATGTTCCTGCATGTCATGTTTGTCGCCATCATTTTTGACGGGCAATCCCCTAATAAAATAATAGATATGAATCGTGGACACTTGTTCGGAAAAGTTTATATTAATAAATATACGGGACAGGTTTAGGGGCAATATATACAAATTATTATCTCATGTCACGGGACAGGTTTAGGGGATATATATACAAATTATTATCTCATGTCACGGGACAGGTTTAGGGGCTATATATACACATTATTATCTCATGTCACGGGATAGGTTTAGGGGCTTTATACGCAAATTATTATATCATGTACGGGACATGTTTATGGGCTATATATACAAATTATTATCTCATGTACGGGACAGGTTTAGGGGCTATATATACAAATTATTATCTCATGTCACGTGATAGGTTTAGGGGCTTTATACGCAAATTATTATATCATGTACGGACATGTTTAGGGGCTATATATACAAATTATGATCTCATGTCACGGGATAGGTTTAGGGGCTATATATACAAATTATTATCTCATATAAGGGACAGGTTTAGGGGCAATATATGCAAATTATTATCTCATATAAGGGACATGTTTAGGGGCTATATATGCAAATTATTATCTCATGTACGGGACATGTTTATGGGCTATATATACAAATTATTATCTCATGTACGGGACAGGTTTAGGGGCTATATATACAAATTATGATCTCATGTCACGGGATAGGTTTAGGGGCTATATATACAAATTATTATCTCATATAAGGGACAGGTTTAGGGGCAATATATGCAAATTATTATCTCATATAAGGGACATGTTTAGGGGCTATATATGCAAATTATTATCTCATGTACGGGACATGTTTAGGGGCTTTATATACAAATTATTATCTCATGTCACGGGATAGGTTTAGGGGCTTTATATGCAAATTATTATCTCATGTACGGGACATGTTTATGGGCTATATATACAAATTATTATCTCATGTCACGGGACAGGTTTAGGGGCTATATATACAAATTATTATCTCATGTCACGGGATAGGTTTAGGGGCTATATATACAAATTATTATCTCATGTACGGGACAGGTTTAGGGGCTATATATACAAATTATTATCTCATGTCACGGGACAGGTTCAGGGGCTATATATACAAATTATTATCTCATGTCACGGGACAGGTTTAGGGGCTTTATACGCAAATTATTATCACATGTACGGGACAGGTTTAGGGGCTATATATACAAATTATTATCTCATGTCACGGGATAGGTTTAGGGGCTATATATACAAATTATTATCTCATGTACGGGACAGGTTTAGGGGCTATATATACAAATTATTATCTCATGTCACGGGATAGGTTTAGGGGCTATATATACAAATTATTATCTCATGTACGGGACAGGTTTAGGGGCTATATATACAAATTATTATCTCATGTACGGGACAGGTTTAGGGGCTTTATATGCAAATTATTATCACATGTACGGGACAGGTTTAGGGGCTATATATACAAATTATTATCTCATGTCACGGGATAGGTTTAGGGGCTTTATATGCAAATTATTATCACATGTACGGGACAGGTTTAGGGGCAATATATACAAATTATTATCTCATGTCACGTGATAGGTTTAGGGGCTTTATACGCAAATTATTATATCATGTACGGACATGTTTAGGGGCTATATATACAAATTATTATCACATGTACGGGACAGGTTTAGGGGCTATATATACAAATTATTATCTCATGTCACGTGATAGGTTTAGGGGCTTTATACGCAAATTATTATATCATGTACGGACATGTTTAGGGGCTATATATACAAATTATGATCTCATGTCACGGGATAGGTTTAGGGGCTATATATACAAATTATTATCTCATATAAGGGACAGGTTTAGGGGCAATATATGCAAATTATTATCTCATATAAGGGACATGTTTAGGGGCTATATATGCAAATTATTATCTCATGTACGGGACATGTTTAGGGGCTTTATATACAAATTATTATCTCATGTCACGGGATAGGTTTAGGGGCTATATATACAAATTATTATCTCATATAAGGGACAGGTTTAGGGGCTTTATATACAAATTATTATCTCATGTCACGTGATAGGTTTAGGGGCTTTATACGCAAATTATTATATCATGTACGGACATGTTTAGGGGCTATATATACAAATTATGATCTCATGTCACGGGATAGGTTTAGGGGCTATATATACAAATTATTATCTCATATAAGGGACAGGTTTAGGGGCAATATATGCAAATTATTATCTCATATAAGGGACATGTTTAGGGGCTATATATGCAAATTATTATCTCATGTACGGGACATGTTTAGGGGCTTTATATACAAATTATTATCTCATGTCACGGGATAGGTTTAGGGGCTTTATATGCAAATTATTATCTCATGTACGGGACATGTTTATGGGCTATATATACAAATTATTATCTCATGTCACGGGACAGGTTTAGGGGCTATATATACAAATTATTATCTCATGTCACGGGATAGGTTTAGGGGCTATATATACAAATTATTATCTTATGTACGGGACAGGTTTAGGGGCTTTATATGCAAATTATTATCTCATATAAGGGACATGTTTAGGGGCTATATATACAAATTATTATCTCATGTACGGGACAGGTTTAGGGGCTATATATGCAAATTATTATCTCATGTACGGGACATGTTTATGGGCTATATATACACATTATTATCTCATGTCACGGGATAGGTTTAGGGGCTATATAATACAAATTATAATCTCATGTACGGACAGGTTTAGGGGCTTTATACGCAAATTATTATATCATGTACGGGACAGGTTTAGGGGCTATATATTTTGAACAGAAATCCACCCGAAAATTTCGGAGCGATACAAACAAGTATCAGAAAGGAGAACTCTATCTTGTTAGCATCTTAACCACGGCCAAATATATGGGTACTCGATTCGATGGTCCCATATCATCAGATTTCAACAACAACTTTTTTTCAAATGCCGCTCCAGTTATCAGAATCGATTAATTGCCTAAAAATAATACTATACACAGTCAATTATAGTACAAAATTGCCCAAAACCTGTTATTTATCAATATTTTGTTCAAAGAATTTTTTGCCGGTTTGTCAAATATCTGACACAAAAATAAAGCCACTTGATTTTCGAGTTATCCATCTTCTACCGCAATTTGGTAAGAGACTGTCCTCTCGTCGAACTTTTGCTGGGCCACTAAATATTATCGGCCATATTTCAGAAATATATTCCATACGTAGTTTCTTCAGTGTTATAAAGTTCCACGTCGTACAGATACTCGGGTTTTATACGGGTGGGTTATAACAATCAATACGTTCACGATTAGATAGCGAAAGATACTTAAGCTGGGTTCACGATTAGATAGATATTGACATTCAAACGGAGTAACATGTGACACGCGAGGTTAGGATTACATTTCGAAATTAGTATCCTGAGTTAACCCTTTACCCAACAGAAGGGCCCTGTGCCAATGCATTCTCTTATATATGCGAGTCGACCATAGGTCGCCTCGCATATATAAGAGAATGCATTGGCTTAACACATTAAAAATTATAAAATTGTTAAAGAATGTAAGAAAAAATGGTAAAAAGTGTTAAAAAAAGATTTTTTTTAGGCCAATGCATTCTCTTATATATGCGAGGCGACCTATGGTCGACTCGCATATATAAGAGAATGCATTGGCACAGGGCATAACTGTAACTATCACAATGTGGTCAAGGAGCCGGTTCCAATGATACCCATATTTGTATGGTTCTATTGAGACAGACCGAAGATATTTTAGGCTGTTGAAGCTTTATTTGGCCGGTTTTGGCCGGTTTGTTGGGTAAAGGGTTAATCGGAAGGGTGATAACTCTATATTAAACCTACTTTGACAAAATAACGGAGATTTGAATACAATAATTTACAACACCACGATTGATCAACTTTAGACAAATGGACTAAAATTCTCGTTAACCCTTTACCCAACAAACCGGCCAAAACCGGCCAAATAAAGCTTCAACAGCCTAAAATATCTTCGGTCTGTCTCAATAGAACCATACAAATATGGATATCATTGGAACCGGCTCCTTGACCACATTGTGATAGTTACAGTTATGCCCTGTGTCAATGCATTCTCTTATATATGCGAGTCGACCATAGGTCGCCTCGCATATATAAGAGAATGCATTGGCCTAAAAAAAATCCTTTTTTTAACACTTTTTACCATTTTTTCTTACATTCTTTAACAATTTTATAATTTTTAATGTGTTAAGCCAATGCATTCTCTTATATATGCGAGGCGACCTATGGTCGACTCGCATATATAAGAGAATGCATTGGCACAGGGCCGTTCTGTTGGGTAAAGGGTTAAAAGCAATAATCCTAGCCTCGATCCTAACCTCGCGTGCCACGTGTTATTGCGAATTAATATAAATCTCTATCCAATCGTGAACCCTGATTAAGTATCTTTTGCTATCCAATCGTGTGCCAGAATAGATGTATGTATGCATCCCAACTAATGAATTTGGATCAAAGTTGCAGGATGTGTAGCTACGTCATAATTCGCTCACAATAACTCATCGCAGATACTTCAAACACTGGATATCGAACATATTTGTTTTAATAATATGTTGGCGTTAAAATTCCATAACCTCCAAAAATGGTGACCGGAGTATAAGTCACTTGATCACTTATATCGTCTCTTGAAACTGTCATTTATATGGGGACCGGAATCACGGCATTCATATTAAAGGTACGGTTGGCCTTGGCGGTGGGTATCCTGTTAAAATATTTCCACCCGTCAAAAACCGCCACAAACAGAAAGAACAACAAAATGTAGACGGACTTTGTCCGTATACAAATAAGAAATATCGCATAAACAGTATGTTATTGACATATATTTGACCATTGTTATGTAAACAAAAGCATAAAAAGTAACTTTTCTGGTGTTTGTTTATATTATGATGGTAAACATAAAGAGCGTTCTTTGTTGGTGAATTCCTGATATGGAACGAATAAAGAGCGTTTATGCCATTTGTGTGTGATTAGCCAGCAGCATTGTGCTGTCTTCTGTAACACAATCAGGCTCTTGCTTAGGTAAAATATAGTAAATCTTTATGATAACATGCTGTTTACGCGATGGTGATGGTATATATGAACGAAACTGTATGCGTTTTAATGTTTTTCTGTTTACGGTGATTGGAACAAATATGAATATTTTCGACAACTAAGGCCTCACGTGCCTTTAAGCTATCACAAAATGATTTATAGCTCATTTGCTATCTTTTTGATTGAGTCGGAATATATTAAATGAACACGGCGAGTACTCACGTCGATATGACACATCTTGCTGCCATTTTCAAACAATGTATGACGTAAGTTCCCGGCCCTGAGTGACGTTGGGGATGGGGGTTAGTGACACCAGAATTGACTAAAACGTGTTGGTTATGAAATGTCTATTTATTTTTAGACATTTACATAATATATACGATATATCAACTGGTGTGGTTTAAATATGCACGTTGCACCCTCGTGGCCCCAGAATTTATAAAAACAAAATTGCCAATAGAAAATTTAACCATATTAACGGTTGGTTACCTTTTAAAGGCAGCCTATGTGTTATTATCCTAATCAGCCCGACGCGGGCATTATGCAATGGCTGCGGACACACGTATCAAAGTAGCGATGACATAGTAGGTGTAAGAATTATATACTGTGGAGTTTGGTGAAAATTGGTTGTCATAATTAATATGCCAAAGCTAGCAATGTCGCCAGCTGCATATTCGCACAATGAGTCCTCCAAACATCGTTATATTTTTTCTTGTTTTTGGTCCTTGTGTAATAGATATTACTGCACGGATTCAGATAATTGTGTAGTTGAATGGATTTTACTATGAACTACCACCCAGCCCAATAACGACACTGGAATTAAAAAAAATAATAACTGTAATTTTCCAAACAATCAAAATCAACAATAAATCAGCAGACTGCATGTATACAATGTTAAAAGTTATATTATATATATTTATATTCCCGACCATGGCTACTTTAAGTTGTAATACAATTTAACTGCTATGCATTACTTTAAAGGAATCCTATCTATACTGATAGACTGCTAGAAAAAAACATTACTTGGAAGTTAAACATGACTTTAAGAGATACCCTAAATTGCATAGGACTTGGAAGACTGGCTTCCTAGCATTTATGTTGAGAATTTTATTCCCATAAATTTCTCCTGAAAAGGAGTTCATATTCCAACCAGATCGATGTGCAAGTTCCTCATCAAAAGTCGGCAAGAATTGATTCAACCTAGCAGATGCGAACATACCTTGATCGAAGGAGAGCAAGAGGAAGAAACACAAATTTCTTACTCGGGTCACCCCTCGCCATACCTCACCATATAAGGTGTGGTAGATCAAAAATGATACAAAATCCAAAAGTTTTCATGATACAGGGAGATGCCGGTTGAGTGAAAACACCACAAGCGTTGAACACAAAGTTCTCTGTTTGCTGAGCATTGACAGAACCCGCGTACTCGCATGTAACATGAAAAACGGTATCAAAAGAAATTATTTACGGAAATTAAACATTTTAAGAATTAGAGTTATTTCCGTGACCAAGATGGCCGCACATGAACAGGCAAGAAATTTCTCGCACACAAATAAGAACAGTTTCCACAATATGAAATGACACGAGGTAGGTGACATTCACTAAAACAGTCATACTCCATTTATGTCACACTACCCCCTCAAAGTTAGATGGAAGTCACCATAACTTTCAGCACAAACAACAGAAACAAATTACATGTAGAAACATCCACAGTCCAGTTTGCTTTATCTCACTAACTCTACCAATCCACACTCCTGTTTACGAATTACTGGTGTCATCTTTCGTCGACCTGCCTGTGCTTCTTTTCTTTTCACCTGATCGTTTTTCGCGGAAGCTGTCATTTTGCGAAACGCTTTTAGCAATCCTGGGTAACTGAATTCGGCGTTTACTGATGTTACAGAACGAATTGTCCTTTCCACAGGCGTCCCCATATGTTTAAATCGGATGTGTGACGATTAACGCCATTCTTTATAAGACTGAAAGCCACACCGTTTACAAGTATGGTTGACAACATCCTGGTCATGGATCCTTATGCAGGCAATGGGTTGTCCTCTGTTGCTGTTCTGCCACAGGGCAGCACAGCCCCTCTTTAAATACTGGCCGATCCAGAAATCCAGGCACCACTTGCTGGTTATCCACAGGGGGGATCGCCTGGAACACTGGCCTCACCAGTTCTTGCACTTCCTCATCCGGAATATCAATTTGCAATACATCCATAACTTGTGTAAAGAGTCAAACCCCCTCGTTAATTATTGCAAACACCGAGGTGGTCGCCTCACAGCCCTTCCCCTACGGATTTTCATAAGACAATTATCATTATCTCCATCCTCTGTATTATTTGCCGTATCATGTGAAATCTCAGTAGCCATGGTCGTTTCTGAAATATTCTTAGCCGATTCTACAGTAGGATAAGATAGTTGGACTGAAAATGTGTATCAACAGAGTTCCTTGCAACATCACCAATGTCCCCATCTGTATTGGAAGCTGGAAACTGATCATCGACTTCCATATTGGAAGACTGTTCAGCTTCTTCCTGATCTTCAGTATAAAGAGAAGGTGAAAATCTTACTGGATGCTTGATGAGACGACCCACTCGAGAATATACTGGAGAACCTGGACTAGCAGGGTCCAAGATTACACTCTGTGGTTCATCTTCCATCTCCACATCTGCTGGTGAACAGTGTTCATCTAATTCCATATTGTAAGGCTGCCCATGTTCCTTCCTACTTTGTTCTGATAGATTATCTCGGCGATGAAGCATATGGTCTACATTTGCCACCAATTCCTTCCCTGAATCTACTTCTCTAATGCGATAATTCACCATCGATTCTCTGCTCAAAACATAATAAGGACCTCGCCAACTAACATTTTCTGGACATAGGGTGGATACCATCTCCATACTAAATCTCCAGGTGTAAACACCTGAGGACGGATGCCTCTGTCATAATATGTCTTGTGCTGTCTCGCAGCCTTCTGCATATAGTTGAAGGCGATTGCAAAATTCTTACGGAATGCACTCCTTACCCAATCAATATATTGAATAGGACAATACTGTTATTCCTCATATGGAGAATGGTCAAGAACAATATCAACAGTTCATGACCAAACATAATTAAGTTAGGACTGCATTTTGTACTGGAATGTTCCATTGCCATATATGCCATCACGACATAAGGGAGGTGATCATCCCAATCATTTGGATGAGAATCCACAAAACAAGATAGCATACCTGGCCAAAATGCCCTCTGTTTGATACTAGCTAGGGTCATATCCCGACCAAAATGAGCACCAAGTCTGGTCTCATACAAAGCATGAAAGAGCTTCTGTTGTAACTGTAATGGCACAACCACAACTGTAGAATTAGACCTTGTTACATACAAAACATCCTCAAGAACAATCTGAGCATCTCATCTGTCCCACAAGCGCACAGACTCTGGAAGTACTTTACAAAAATCATGAAAACGTGGTTTATTTTCTAGCGACTGCTTCATACTAATAACTGGACCAACTACAAGATCCTCTGATTGCCACAATCTAACATCCCCAGACTCCAATCTTCCAGCAAAGAAACACCGAGATCAGAATCATCACTAGATCTGGAGTTTAACTCACTATGACCCATCGAATTCATGAACTGCATCAAATCACCACCACAACTTTCATCATATTCAGATATGGAGTTTAACTCACTATGATCCATCGAATTCATTAACTCTATCGAATCACCACCATAACCTCCATTATATTCAGATCTGGAGTTTAACTCACTATGACCCATATAATTCATGAAGAGTATCGAATCACCACCACCACTTGCATCATATTCAGATTCACATGAGAATTAGCATCAAGGTCCTCAACACTGTTACCTCCAATATCCGAAATCAGTTGACAGACTCTGGTAAAATTAACTGGTGCCACATCAGAACCAACTTTCTCTGAGCATATAAACAAATAATCGGTTTGTCCTCCATTTTCACAAACATTTAGCAGACTGAACTCATTAGAATCTATAACATGATTTGCTCCTCTCCTATGAATGATATCAAAATCAAATGTCTCCAGTGCAGATATCCACCTAGCTACCATGCCTTCCGCATATTTGAAATTTTTGAGCCATGTTAAAGAGGCATGATCTGTACGCAACACAAACTTTCTACTAATTAGATAGTGTTTGAAATGCTTCACAAATTGAACAGCAGCCAGTAATTCCCGATAAGTATTACAATAATTTTGTTGGTGAGTATTCAAATCCTTACTACCAAAAGCTATAACTCTTTCTTCCCATTCTGGATTTGTGAAAGCAACCTTCACACAGCTAGTTGGCTAGCATCACTATCCACAATAAACATTCCTTCCTGTGTTGGATAACTTAGAACCTGAGCAATTGATAAAGCCGATTTTATTTTTAAAAATGACTCTTCACAACTTTCTGACCATTCTAATCTAGCAAATTTCTTTGTTAATTGATTTAAAGGATGAGTCAACTCCGCATAACTTTCAATAAATCTACGATAATATCTTGCAAGTCCTAAGAAACTCCGAACTTCTCTAACTGATTCAGGAACTGCCATTCTGAGATTGCTTCACACCACTTGAGGTTACAACGTGACCTAAAAATGACATTTCTTTCTGAAATAACTGACACTTAGAAGGATTTAGACGTAATCCAGATTCCTGCAATCTCCCCAGGACCTCTTCGAAATTAGAAACAGCCTGATTAAAAAATTTCCCAGATGAAATAATATCATCAATATAACATAAACACCGCTCCCACTGAATTCCAGACAAAATATTCTCCATTAACCTCTCAAATACAGCTGGTGAGTTGGACAAACCAAATGGTAAGACTTTAAATTGAAAGAGTCCTCGGTGAGAAGCAAATGACGTCTTTGATTTATCTTGTGCTGGCCAGACAAGGAATCTAGACACTGATCTATCCTGAGTTATTTCCCTAACCAAGATGGCCGCAATGAACAGGCAAATAAGAACAGTTTCCACAATATGAAACAACATGAGGTAGCTGACATTCACTAAAACAGTCATAATCCATTTTTGTCACACTTGTATAGTTCGCTTCGTTTATTCAAGATAGGTTCTCGCAGCTGCATTTCCTCCAACAGTTCCGACATAGCTTCATTGGCCCACATGATAATATTAGCGGAATTATGCAGAGAACTAAACGTCGCAAAATAAAAACCGCAATTTGGGAACTGTCTAATTAATACGCATGAAATTAATATAAGTGGATAAGTAAGTAAGTAAATATTGTATTATGGCATATCATCATAAAATGTGTTACACATATATAATTAAATAATAAACAATAATATGTCATATGGTGGTGGCATGACCATATGGTCGTCTTCCTGCCACCACCATTTGGAAACGGAAAATATTGACAAAAATATGGAAGATATACAAATTTATACAAAATTGGCATTTATGCAAAATTGACATACTGGGTGGGGTTCAAACCATATAATATAATGAAATAATGAAATAATAATAACACGAGGCTTTGTGTGTGTCTACGTTGTTACCAATTTGATTATTTGATTAAAACATTTTAATCTTTAGCTATAAAGTTCAGAAATAAAACTGTTCAAACTAGACAATGTTCTAATTAGTTTGCACCAAATAGTTAATATTTGCACTGAATATAGGCACTCAACAACACAGAAGATTGAAAAAATATATATCTACATGCATATATACACATAAGCACATACATACATGCATTTACATATATATTCATCAGGCACATCTTCTCATTTTTTTAAAATTCATTTTACTAATGAAGGTCGTTTTATAGTTATAATTTCTTTCCTTATTGGAAGTTCAATTCCAAAAGTTAGAGTTAATTCTATCTTTTTAGTACAATCTGGACAAAACTTGTTTTTGCACTTAATATTCGAAGAATAATTGTCAATAATAGATTTGGTAATTTTTTTTTAAAGCCTGGCTTCGATTGGATATTCTGTAGAGTAACATCAAGAGTGTTCCAAATTTTTGGAAATACATGGAGGGGTAGTTTTTCAGTGAGTTTAATGCGAGCCCTTGTTTCCTGTATTTTTCCTGAGGACCTAGTACTCATACTCGGATGTTTATATATTCTAAAACTATTAACAAATGATTTGGGAACATTTACATATTTCCAGTCGTGCGTAAATAGACATATCCGATGCATATACTCATTCTGCAGCTTCTAAATGTTATTAGATTTAAATAATGGTTCGGTGTGACTATTGTAGCGTTTTTTATTAATAGCTCGAATTGCCTTTTTCTGTAGTACAATAACTTGATTTTGAGTACTCGCATTTCCCCATAACTCTATTCCATAAAGAATATGAGAATGTACTAAGGTAAGATATAGCATTCTAAGACAATCGAAAGAAAGGAAATTTTTTACTCGATTTATAGCATAAAGAGAATTAGACATTTTCGTACACACAGCTTTATTCAAATGTCAGATGTTCATCTATGTGAATACCTAAAAAAATTGAAAGATTTTTCTTGACAATCGGATCCTATCCTTTCAATCGGCTGTTTATTTATATTCAGCATTCTATTTGCAACTAAATACGGGCCATTTATTGGTTGTATCACCATATATTTAGTCTTATTTGTATTTAATGATAGTTTGTTTGCTCTACACCAAGTACTCAATTTTTCAAGCTCTTTGTTGAAGTAGTCATACAAATAATCAAGGTTGTGATGTGAAGAATACACAGTTGTGTCATCAGCAAAGGATAAAAGTGATAGGTTATTAGATCTGTGCATATCATTAACATAGACCAAAAAAAGAATCGGACCTGCAACAGGTACCTGTGGGACTCCACATGTAATTGGAAGTTTAGAAGAAACCATATCTTCCAGTTCCACACATTGGTATCTATTTGTCAGATAATTTCTAAACCACTCATTGGCTTTGCCTCTTATTCCATAAGAATCAAGTTTATTTAGCAAAAATTCATGATTTATTGTGTCAAAGGCTTTGGAAAAATCAATAAATACAGATAGCGTACAATCTTTATCCTTCTTATCATTATTCAAACCCACATCATAGAGTAGCTTCAAAATTGGATGAATTGTTGAATGATCTTTTCTAAACCCATATTGATTATGATATCATGTATCATGTATCATGTTTATTTAAAAAAACAAATAGTCTGTGACATACAATTTTTTCTAAGATTTTAGAAAAAATGGGCAAAATACTTATTGGGCGATAATTTCCCATTATCTTTTGGTCGCCTGATTTGAAGAGGGGTATAACTTTTGCTATCTTCATGTCTTCTGGAATAATTCCTGTTTCCATTGAGAGATTGAAAATATGACATAAGGGTTGTGAAATTTCCGAGATAACTTTCTTCATAATGAAAGAGCTAAGACCATCTTTGTCAATGCTGCGCTTCCCTTTACTTAAGGAAACCGTTGTATGCATTTCTTCCGGTGTAGTGGGATGAAAAAAGATTGTTTCACTACAAGGTGTAGGTAAGTATGAAGAGTATTTGTTACAAGTTTGTGATATTTTCTCAGCCGCAGTAGCGCCAATGGTAGAAAAATATGCATTAAAGGCGTCAGCAGCTTCTTTCCTATTTCTACTTTCGACACCCCCAATAATGAATGACATGGGATATTCTAATTTTTTAGATCTTTGTTGCATTATCTCACCAATCAGTTTCCATGTTTTTTTCATATTATGTTTATATTCATTTATCATATTTGTATAGTACAAGGTCTTACTTGCTCGTTTTATTTTATTAAAAAGTCTACAAAATTCTTTGTATTCTGTAATATTACTTTCGGAAGGATTCTTAAGCTTTCTCGTAAAAAGTTTAGCTTTATGTTCAGATGAAATCATCATTCCCTTGGTAATCCATGGTTTCTGTTTGGTGGATTTTGATCGTGATCGTTTTAATGGAAAAGCTATTTCAAAGGCATTTAAATAAATTTCCATAAATGATTTATATGACTCCTGTGGACACGTTCGTCCTACAACACTATTATAATTAGCCGTTCCTAGTAGTCGTTTAAAACATGATATATTTTCATCATTATAGTTCCGTCGGTATTCTATTTTAGCATTTGGGCTAGATTTATTTTGTTACTCTTATAACAGAGGAAAGTACCGAAGTGGTCAGATATCTCACTTAGTATAATACCCGTTTCATAATCAATAGTTGGATCATTTATTAAAATCTGATCTATCAGAGTAGCAGTGAAGTCTGACACTCTAGTTGGTTTTGTTATTGTTGGGAGGAAACTAGAGACAAAGACATAATTAAGAAAATTGTTAGTTTTATCATGTCTACCGTATTTCAATAAGTCAATGTTGAAATCTCCCATCAAAACTATTTTTTTATGTTCTCTATTGGTTTGGTCCATTTTCTCATTCATAAGGTTGATAAATTTATCTAGGTCCGCTTTTGGTGCTGTATTAGGCCTATAAATTGTTCCAATTATATACGTTTTATTTTTATTTGTCAACACTTCAACAAACAGTGACTCAAATACATGAGGAATAAATGTTGTTAAATCTTCTCTGATTTTATAAGATAAGTCTTTTCGAATGTACATGCCAACACCGCCATGACAGTCATCTCCATCCGGACGACACCGTTTAATTAATGGATGGTATCCATTAAGTGGAAAATCAATACTATCCGGATTCCTGAAGATTTCAGTTAGGCCAATAACTCCAAATTTTGATTTATTATTTTGTAATTCAAACATTAGAGTATTAAAATCATCTCAGTGCGAATTAAGACTTTGACAGTTCAGGTGAAAAACAGATAGACAGTCATCACTTGTAGATACGTTATCATGAAACGATTTTGGAGAAAAGTACTGACAATTGGGTATTTTTAAGATATTCTCATCTTCTTGTTCGCCAAAGTCTAGTCCCCCTGGACCAGAGATAATTTTTTTCAGGTTATAATTGGGATCTTCATCCAGCGTGCCGAGTGCCACAGTGCTTTCTGAATTAGTCTCAGCCATTGTCAAGAATATAACAATTACAGTATATTGTTATAGTGAACTTGTAGTGAAACATTGAATGTCTAGAACTAAATGAATAAAAATCAAATATAGTAATTGATGTACAAAACATGATGCATGGCATTTGCAGAATGAGATCCCCAGAGGGCAAGTTCAGCGACGCTATCCCACAAAGCAGGCCAGCATGACTAAATCCACCCTCCAGGTACCCCACTCGATATTGCCTATAATCCGAAGATGTCGTATTATCTGCAAAAATCTAGACAAAACAGAAGTAAACTATCATTCCCCCAAACCCCAGTATGCCAAAACTATAGCAATTATTGATCCAAGTATAATATCCCATACTTAAGTATACATGTATGTCACTTTGGTAACAAAAATGCTACGCCTGACAGCACACGTATTTCTAATTTATATCAATTGAGGCTTTTTGTAAATTCTATTAATGATATGATCCAAATTTTGCTAGTGTTTTATATTCTGGTATTAATAGGTATAGCAGCAACAATGTACATGAATGGTTTCGAAAAACAAAAATAATCCGAACAAATTCCGAAAAAAATCCGCACCCGGAATCACCCCCACACCCGGAAGCACCGGCCGTGCACTGCCGGTTATGGGCACCACACCAGGCGCGAAATCCAGACCGAAACTTCCCAACAACGCAATTATCAGACCAATTACTTGTAACATTGTGTTTATATATTAAAGGTACTCAATCCGACCAGAGGTCCCCGCAACACCACCCCCGGTCCGGGGGGGGGGGGAGTATCCTACTCGAATCGAGGAACACACCCATCAAAGCCCAGAACGATCAGATATCGATTCACCAAGTCCACCAACCCTCGGAGATCCCCACATGAAAACATGAATTGAGATCATATCAACAAAAACTACTGCGTAAATGATATGTGAGTTAATGAGGGATTGTCACGGTCAAACACAATTCTGGACGATCGATCATGCAATTATATATATCGTAGAGAATAAAATGTAGCGAAACATAATGAGTAGAGATCAACCTTGCATGGTGAAACGCAATGGGTTAATTGGTCGAGTCGAGTCATTGTGCGGAAACTCAGTGCGCAACATGGAAAGCTATGGCACAGAAATATGATGACCAATTGTCACCAAACTACACCATAATAAATTGTCACACCTACAATGCCATCGCTACTGTGGTACGTGTGTCCGCAGCCAATCTGGAAGAACGTGACAATCATATACCATTCACGGGAAATATTTTATTATGCACAATGGGATATGTCCTTTTTCAAAGTTAAACCATATACTGTCTGTATATGGATACTATGGAATATATATCTATCGAGATGAGCACACTTTCTCCTCATTGTGCACTCGGATGGCCAACACCCAAACTAGAACTACACACGACAATTACTCACGGTGTCATAATTCCCAACGAATTTCTCAAACCAATTGTTCCACGTACAGTGAATTCATTTACGAGGTCGCACTGGAAACATGAAACCCATTTTGGTAGCCCGTGCCATTGATTTATATCCATTAGATGTATACGATATGTTGGAAGCAATTATCGCCAACGAAGGAACATTTCTTTCATACTGCTCCGGTGGATGTACCGTGTATATGCTCGAAAATTCACCTCGCCGGACGATGAACAACTATTCAAACTATACGTCCGATTTATTTGCGGAGGCAGCCGACCAACGCCCTTGATTCATGTTGATTGTAGTATGACGATGTGATGAACTGTCAACATGCGTTTTATATAATAATATAATATTATATACATATATGATTTATAACAAGAACTGCAATCTCTTATACCGTATACGAGAAACTTTGCCTGCAATATCTGTGGAATGTGGAAGCCTATACTATGTTTGCAGACCATATAATATATAGGTTGAAATGATATGTATACCACCTTAATTTCCATAGGCCTTCGTTAAAAGTAACCCGCCGCCGCTAAGCAGTATGATGACAAGAATAGAGGACGAAGACCACTGGAGACACGTCCGGAAAGTCATGTCGCCAACCTTCAGTGGAGGAAAACTAAAACGGGTCAGTTTTGCCTACGTTATGCAATTGTCAAAATTGTCTGACAATATCTGCTCTGTCTGTGAACTTTCTTTCACCGATATCGTAGAACATATACTCATTAATTGTCATTAACTTGTAAATATAAGAACCGGCATGTTCTAGTATCATTAACCAGCTTGGGGTACACCCGGGGGGGGGGGGGGGCATTCATTCTTAATCAGCTATCATCCACTAAAATGATCTTACTTCATATATCACTCACTAATGATGAACTGATGTTTGTGCTTAATGATATTGATTACTTCCTGAACTTCATGATCTCAGCTACATCTGGATTAAGGCATGCAATACTTTCTCCTGAAAAAGTGCACTGTTGCACGAACGGATACAAGAGCCGATGTTGCCCTGACAGATCCGTCCACCTATTTCGATCGGCCATAAACTATTGATCAGTTGTCATAGCATAACTATCCAACAAATCAATAGTAATGTTACGGATCAGTTGTGACTCGGCTGCGTATTATTTGCCGATCTTCTATAAGCCAGTGGACACGTGCGGGTCACAGCCTCTTCGTCTTTTGTGAAGTCGCGCTTGGGCAGGTTCTGTCACGGTGCCGGTTCACATCCAGTGCCAGTTCTTGGAAAGACACTCGTGTGGTAACTGACAATATATATTTTGAAACACTGAACAGAACAGATACATGATAATGGGTTCACATGGAGTCAACTAACTTTATTATAAAATGTTTTACTTCCAGATAGCTGTGTACCACACCTTGTGGTTCCATTTTATATAATGTTCATTTAATATTCTTGTTTGTCAATGCATGCTAATCTTAATTTATGGAGGACATAACGATGTAAAAAAGATGGCTATATATCTATTGCTTACAGATGAATGGTACATTTCTTAAAGACAATTTGGAATTATTTCAGTGAATAAAACCAATAAGATAGTATCCAAACACTATCTCCGTGGTAACAATGAAGCAATAAACTAAGATCGTCGTAAATGTTAACCACATTCACTGTACCATCTCACAACGTTTGGAATATGCACAAATGTTAATATTTACAACTTTATTCTGGACGAATTATTGAGTGGCAGACATGCGTCAATGATTCTACCAACACCTGGTCACTGAATGTATTTGTTTATAACAATGGCGCTGTTTTCTACCTAAATTTGAATATAAACTTTATTAAAATAATTAAGATTTGCATAATTATTTGATACTGTATTCCATTATGTACCACCTCGGCGGATTGTTCCGCATCACTTTAATTAAGTCAGTGTAGATGTCTTCAATTGCTGTTTCGCCTATTATAGTTCTGAAATGCCACCATTGAGTATTTTCAGATATTTGCTTTTGTGTCCAAAGCTATCTGCTAGAATTAGCCCCCCTCCACCAAAACAAACGGCGTTGAACAAATAGTCCGCGGGTTAATAGGGGTACCCTTGCACCCCCTGGGACTTAACTTCCCCACTCATTTTGTTCCTTATTATGTCCTTCAACTTTTAAGCAATGTTAACAAGAAAATAAGTGGCCGTATAGACTACAGACAAGATGGCGTCCATCATGGCCGCCGTTTTATGCAAATTATAGCGGGAAAATCTTGTAATATGTAAACAAATGTATATATTTTCGTGAAGCTAAGACATATTGACACTTTTTTGGCCCAAAATTGATACTCACTATCCAAGATGGCCGCCAAAATGGCCGCCGGAATATGAAGAAAATATAACATTTTTTCACAAATATCTTCTAGATCAATTCATGTTGTTTGGAACTGGTTGAGTAATGCGACTCTATTTTGTATTTTGTATATTAACTGATCATTGGAGCAATTAAATATGGAATTTTTGGGGTCCTAACCCCTTCCGATCCCGCAAAATTTAGATTTTACAGAATTGCGCTATAAAATTTCACAAAACAAATCACAATTCGGATTATAGTCATATTTCAACAAGTAATGAAAAGAACTTTGTAATGTAAGTGAGGCATATCATTACATATGAATATTCCAACTCACTGGAACCAAAATTCTTACTTTGGCTCAAAATGGCTGCCAATATGGCCGCAACAATATGGAAAATGGTAAATATTAGCACAGCGTGTCCTGCAATCGCTTACAAGTTGTGGTTGGTGTATAAAATTGACTATTCTGCATGCTATACATTGAATACTAACATGTCTGATGCACCATGGTTAATTGTTACTATTGTCACCACTGACATTACCAAAAATATTGGATATGTCTCTCAAAAATTTGACATAAATATCGGCAAAAATTTACTTTCCAGGTTTGGACCATTTGTTCAGGTAAAATTTAACTATCTTTGGATTGAAAGTTGTTTATTGTTTGTGTCTATCTTAAATGTGTCATACTACGGTGCGTATAGACCAAATTGCTCAAGATGGCTTCCAAAATGGCAACCAAATTTGTAAAATGTTAATTTTGTACGTATATCCCGAACATTATTCTCTGCGTTATCCGAAAATGTAACACATTGTGACTCACTTGGTTATTATACGTGTTAGTTAATTAACTGACAACTACATGTTCTATTCTGGTTGTCCCAGTTCCGAATGGGGCATGAGAAATTCATTTTAAAGCATGTAATTTTGCCGAGAACCTCTTTTGTGATTTTGGCCATATTTATTGAAAGGAAATGGGCAGTACCTTGAGACAGAACTGAGATGGACCATAATCTGTGGCTTTTCTGGTCCATTGTGATAAAAATACAGTGTGGATGCCAAGATCGTAGCCAGTGAGTTACTCTATGCTCATATGTGAGGTGATAAAGGGAGTTATTGTATGTCATGACTGATGTGAATAGGTATACAATGAGTGACTATATGGTTATGGGTGGGCTGTCCACGTTATGATGCATAGATATACAGGGAGAGGTCATGGTCAGGTGTGAGGTGAATCGGTATGCGTGGAGTGAATGTTTGGTAAATGGTTGCGTATATCCATCACGGGTGCTCCCGGTGTGCCTGTATGGGCATTGGTGTGGTGTATGGATATAGCTACATGGTCATCTATGTGTTGATTGTGTATATATGGAGTGACTAAGGTCGTGGGTGGGATGTACATGTGTTGTCTATATGATCATGGATGGGGTGTGGGGATTAATAGGGAGAGATTTTAGGGATACGGGTAATGTGTATAGGTATACATGGAATGACTGTACGGTCATGATTGAATATGAATACCTGGAGTAAGCTGTGTGGACATTATCGAGCGTGTGGGTATACAGGGAGTGTCCTTGTGATAACGGGTGGGATGTAGTATATGTATATATCTCGTGGGTGAATTATCATTGGTGGGTGTATAGGGATTAGCTGTATTATCATGGATGGCGTGTATGATTATACAGTGAATTGCTGAATTGTCATGTGTGAGGTGTATATGCAAGTATGGATGGTATGAGTGGTCGTGTGCGCGGGTTTTTTGTATATCTGGAAGGGCCGAATGGCCATTGGTGAGGTCAACATGTATACCTGGAGTGAATATATGGTCTAGGGTGGGCTGCATATGTATATCGAGTGGTTATATGACTATGTGTGTCGAATATGTATACAGGTAGTGACTGTGGTCAATGGTGAGATGAGTACATGTAAGTATACAAGTAGTGACTGTGATCATAAATGTAATGAATATCTATACAGGGGGGTGACTAATTGGTCATGTGTCAGGCGTATGAGTATACCTGGTGTTCCTGTTTGGTGACTCGTGTCGGTATGGTCATGTGTAGGTCATACGGGTATACACACGTGTTGTTATATTGTCATGGGCGAGGGGTATGTGTATATAGCGAGTGGCTATATGGCCATGTACGAGGTGCATATGCATACATGGAGTGACTATACTGACATGGCTGTGGTGTATTAGTATATCTTGAGCGGCTATTCGGCTATGGTGTGACAAATAGGGATTCAGGGAGTGATGTGGCCAACGATGAGGTGGACACAATGCACACCGAGAACAGGACAAATAACTACCGAGAACAGGTCAAATAACTACCGAGAACAGGACAAATAACTTCCGAGAACAGGACAAATAACTTCCGAGAACAGGACAAACAACTTCCGAGAACAGGACAAATAACTACCGAGAACAGGACAAACAACTTCCGAGAACAGGACAAATAACTACCGAGAACAGGACAAATAACTTCCGAGAACAGGACAAATAACTACCGAGAACAGGACAAACAACTTCCGAGAACAGGACAAATAACTAACGAGAACAGGACAAATAACTACCGAGAACAGGACAAGCAACTTCCGAGAACAGGACAAATAACTAACGAGAACAGGACAAATAACTAACGAGAACAGGACAAACAACTTCCGAGAACAGGACAAATAACTAACGAGAACAGGACAAATAACTACCGAGAACAGGACAAATAACTAACGAGAACAGGACAAACAACTTCCGAGAACAGGACAAATAAATAACGAGAACAGGACAAATAACTACCGAGAACAGGACAAACAACTTCCGAGAACAGGACAAATAACTACCGAGAACAGGACAAATAGCTTCCGAGAACAGGACAAATAACTAACGAGAACAGGACAAATAACTACCGAGAACAGGACAAATAACTAACGAGAACAGGACAAACAACTTCCGAGAACAGGACAAATAACTAACGAGAACAGGACAAATAACTACCGAGAACAGGACAAACAACGTCCGAGAACAGGACAAATAACTACCGAGAACAGGACAAATAACTTCCGAGAACAGGACAAATAACTAACGAGAACAGGACAAACAACTTCCGAGAACAGGACAAATAACTAACGAGAACAGGACAAATAACCACCGAGAACAGGACAAACAACTTCCGAGAACAGGACAAATAACTAACGAGAACAGGACAAACAACTTCCGAGAACAGGACAAATAACTACCGAGAACAGGACAAATAACTTCCGAGAACAGGACAAATAACTACCGAGAACAGGACAAATAACTACCGAGAACAGGACAAATAACTACCGAGAACAGGACAAATAACTACAGAGAACAGGACAAATAACTACCGAGAGAGGACAAATAACTATCGAGAACAGGACAAACAACTTCCGAGAACAGGACAAATAACTAACGAGAACAGGAAAAATAACTTCCGAGAACAGGACAAATAACTAACGAGAACAGGACAAACAACTTCCGAGAACAGGACAAATAACTAACGAGAACAGGACAAATAACTACCGAGAACAGGACAAACAACTTCCGAGAACAGGACAAATAACTAACGAGAACAGGACAAACAACTTCCGAGAACAGGACAAATAACTACCGAGGACAGGACAAATAACTACCGAGAACAGGACAAACAACTTCCGAGAACAGGACAAATAACTAACGAGAACAGGACAAACAACTTCCGAGAACAGGACAAATAACTACCGAGAACAGGACAAATAACTTCCGAGAACAGGACAAATAACTACCGAGAGCAGGACAAATAACTACCGAGAACAGGACAAATAACTATCGAGAACGTTACGTGACACAAAACCGCATTCAAGTGGTTACAGAGTGTGACAAGTTACAACATCACTTAGGAACATCATTCTCAACAACGTTCGGGAAATCAAACAAAGAAAGATATTCAAGTGATCACAGAGTGTGGTTGTGTCAGTCATGAAAGGGATTGACACATCTCAACCCCCTGTCGTCGCGTCAATAGAATAATAGATATTTCAAACGATTCTGATTCAACCATTGATAAATTTGCTGCTAAACAAAATAATATCTTTCTGCAAATTCCAGATGAATGAACTGCTCAATAGCGCTTGTAAGCGACTTGTGACAAACATCGAACAACAAGTGGAGAACAAAGATGATATTGCGATCAACCTGTGAGTTCAGTCCATGCAATGCATATTCTATACTATTTTTAAAAAATGTTGATGTCCAAACTCACAGTTGTTTGCTCTAACATTATTACCAAAGTTGTCAGTCGAAGGATTTTCCTGGATGTATGGACTGGTGTATTCCACGAAACTCCGACTGGCAACCTTGGTCAGAATGTTATAGAAAACCACTGAGTATTTCAGAACAGATCAACTTGTTTTAAAAATACACTAGCATATGCTCTTAGCAATCAACATGCTATGTTTTGTGTAATTTCCTCATATCTTATATTGTTGTGCGTTTTCACTCGCCTCGGCCATATTGAATGCATGGTACTCACCAACCTCGAAACCACGTGATTCCCCACCGTGATGAGGAATAACCATCACATTGAGGTCAAGTTCGATTTTGGTCACGGTCCGATGAATTTTGACGGAGTTCTGCCTTTATTTACTTAGCAATTAGTTTTGGATGAAAACCAGGCCAATATTCAACACAATTTCTTTATATTTAGTATTATTATCCATCCCTTAACTAACACCATTTCCGATTGGACAAAAGCCGCCACGTGATAGTCCTGGAAAAAGTCATATTGGACTCCCGAAAGTCATATTGGACTCCCGACTGTACAATATAACTTTTGTATTGGGACTGCGTGACGTCACGAATTAACTCTATTGCGAAATGAATCGGTGAAATTGTGTTGCGCGCGCAACACTGATGGATTTTAGCAGACATTTCACTTCCGCATTGAGTTTTTTTTCTCACTTCCGTGTTTACTTTTCCAAATCATGCATGCTTTCTGATAATCAAAATACAGGCTTTTATAGAGAATTAAGTGCCGACAAATACCAAAAATAACCACAAAAGATTTATTCCCAAAATTTGGATAAACATACAGATGGATAATAAACATGTCATTATACAATGTTGTGTACAGTATGAGTTTTTCTTGTACTCGTCCAGGTTGTTGTGAAAAGTCATATTGGACTCGACACTGGCGTGTCTCGTCCAATATGACTTTTCACCACAACCTGGACTCATACAAGAAAAACACATACTGTACACAACATTGTATAATAACTTTATAGTATGGGTTTTTCTCATTTGAGAAGACGCAGGCCGAGTTCGATTTTGGTCACTGTCTGATAATTGTTGACGGATGCTTACTTAGAAATCTCAGTTTTGGGGTTGTCCGGATGATAACTTCAGCAATATTCAACAGAATATCTTGATATTGTTAGAATTTGAGAGGACGTAGAACAAGTTTGATTATGGTAACGAACCGATTTTTTTTTTTTACGGAGTTATGCCCCTTTTCGACTTAAAAATAATTAATTGTTAGGTTGTCCGGGTGATAACTTTAACAATGTTTAACAAAATGTCTTGATATTTAGTAAATGGTTTACATATCAGAAAACACAGAACTTTGTCATGGTCCAATGATGTATGGCGGACTTATTTGCCTTCGTTAGATTTAGAAATCATAATATGTGCATTGTCTACATGATATCCGGAGCTATTTTTAAAAGAATTTCTTGATATTTTGTGTGTGGTTCAATTTTGAGAACACGTAGATCATCGTAGATTGTTGTAATATGTTTCCAAGAATTATACTTCTTGTTCTAGAAAAGCCAATGTCCCCCCCCAAAAAAAAGTCTGCCTCGTTTCTGGGGTGATTGGTTCTGCGACCTTTTATTAAAGGGGTACTGTACACAAAATCCGGTCATTTATGGGACCATCCCATTTTATACTCAACAGAATATATGCAACAAATGAATGAATTTGATTAATGCAAAATACACTCATGTGCTCTATGATCGATGCAAACAACAAGGTAATTATAATGAAAATGAATTTATGACTGGAGTAATAAATTTATTTTCATTATAATTACCATGTTGTTTGTATCCTTCATAGAGCACATGAGTGCATTTTATTTTGCACTAATCCATGGTTCAAATTCATTCAATTGTTGTATATATTCTGTTTAGTATAAAAAGAGATGGTCCCATAAATGACCGGATTTAGTGTACAGTACCCCTTTAAGCTTTGATAAATATGTTAATTGGGGAAAAAAATTACATCACATAATTTTTCCCGCCTCGATGAACCTACCACTCACTCTCTGTATCTGGAATATTTTTGCAGACCCCCACCCATGTGACTCCGCCAACAATAGTCACGGCATATGTTGCATGTTAACTATAGTTAGTGCAAGGCTGAGTGTACATTAAAATTAACTTGCGCACAAAGAATGGCGTGCATGATTTTCTTGTTGAATGGCCACTAACATCATCATAATTAGACGCCACGCGGGCGGTTCGGGTTGTTCGCTTCATTGGCGGCGAACATATAATCGGCGATGGTGACATTTCGAGCGTTAATTGCCAGGATATGTTGGGCAATATTCCTTATTACTTCGCGATTCTACAGTCGACGTTAGTTCCGCTATACCGACATATGTGGAGTTCTTCGTGGTACGATTTTGACAATATGGAAATTGTGGAAAGTAAGGGGTTAATACTTACGCGCGGCCGCAGCCCACATCCGTGCGTGGGTGGGTTTTCATGTGAACCCATCCCAATGTGTTGGCTACTAAAATCACCCCAGGCGGCCCATGTGCCGCCCTGGCTTGTTTGCTCAATTGCGACAAACATTGCAATGTCGCCACTTCGAGTGCTAATTGCCTAGCGTGGCTTTGGTGGGCGATTCCCTCTAGTTTCTCTGCGAATATAGTAGATGGTAGTTCCGCTACATATATGTGTGAAGTTATTAGTGGTACGATGGCGACATGGGGGTCTGCCGTGTAGTCAACTTTGAATGCAGATACCATATTGAAATTCTGGAAAGTAGGGGTTAATATCGCCACACTTCGGCGTGGCCGCGGCCCCAAACAGTGCGTATAGGGGTTTCATGAAATGTCTGCACTGTTCTGGTCTCTAAAATCCCGCCTGAAAACCATGCGGCCTGTCTGGGCTGATTCGGATCCTAGCAGCTTCGGGCGGTTTTTATTCACGACACTGTCAATATATTTGGGCTGGTATTCTGCGATTCGTAGCTGGATTAATACGATTTCATATGATAACAAAGAACAGTAATATTAATTTCGGGCTAACATTTACTCCATGATGTCCATGCGAAATTTCTTTACACATGGTAAACGCAGTTTCGCGTATTATATATCCACTATCGGGGAAATGAAGTGGTATTTTTTTCTGTCGATTTTGATTACCCGATTGTCACAAAAGTGACAAACAACAAGGATTATGCCGATGCTTGAGAATTGTGCGGTCCTAAATCTGTTTATTTAAAGTAAATATCTATTGTAATAGATGTTTACAAATTAATGAGCACAATAGAATTTACTCACGAACCAAACCAAGGCAATAAATAAGTAAACATTCCATAAACAGCACAACAAAAGAATCTACATTCCTTCTGGTAGTCAAACAATAGAATCTACATTCCTCAATTGAATACATCAATAGAATCTACATTTCTTCCTTTTATGCCCACAACAAATGAAGTAAATATACATTCTACAAATTAACACACAAAGGATCATAGCTGGAAAACAACCAGGTATCCTTAAATTGAACAATAGAATCTATATTCCGCCCACAACAAAGGAAGAAAATATAGATTCTGATATCAAATAATCTTGTATAGAAACATTCCAATTGTTTGTTCAATGATTTATATGCACAGAAGGAGGTCACGTGGTATAGAGCCATCAAATATTGACTCATATTATAATTCACTTTCGAAGGTAAGTCAAATGTAGAATTCGGGCAAATGTGGAATGGTATGTATAAAATATAATTTGGTTAACACCGGAAAGCTTTCTGAATCAAACAATCAAAATATTTTCCAACAATCATATCAGAGATCTGATTGGTATAACACTGTGAGGGTTAATTCAAAACAATTCAAATCTCTCCGAAGACCAAGAACCTTTAATTACTTTTGCGACTTTAGAACATTTGCAAATTCTCATTAATTTGCGACCATTTTACCAGCCATTTAAAAAAAAAAGTCACTATCAGGCACCAAACTTTTTGTTTTCGTATAATAAAGAGGAAGATGGTAAATGGAAAATAACAATTTAATATAAATCAAAAAAGAAATAAATCAACAAATTGACATTTAATCGTACAATGATTCAATGTGATTAAAATGTTTTTGTAAAAGAGGTAGAAAATATCAAATTAATATCAATCAGTTAAAATTTGAATATTTACATTTATTTGTATAATTATTCAACGTGATTAATGTTTTTTGTTATAGAAGTAATTGTGATAATAACACCAACAATTAAAAATAACTATTATCAACTAAAAACAAGACCGAAAGTGCACTTGAAATGATGATAAACCTGAGATTTTCGAAACTAAATTATATCATAATGGTAAAATACTGTATTTTCTATGAATATGATATTCAAATAGTTCGGAAAAAGTTCATATACACAAATATTTACGTCGAATGATCAATCCCGGTTGGAAATGTAAATATTAACATGTATACGTAGGTTAACCGTTATGTTTACTGAAATGGTACACTCTTAGTTCAATGCATTAGTTTTCCGACAGGAAAAGCCACTGTGTAGGAACTGTTACATCGGAAGTCGTTCTATCGCCGGTATTGTGATGGTTCTTGCCTGATTTGTTACGGTTCCTGATGATTGAAAATAATAATTTTTGTGACAAAATCACGCATAATTATAGATATCTTGAATATATTATACTTTCCCGAATGAACAGAGGCTGCATAAGTGCCGTGTTATCTAAACCTGTACTCTAGACCACAATTAACTCGGTATTAGCGAGTTAACGCGTAAATATCAACATGTTATCACTGAAAATCAAGCCACGTGGACGCAATTTCTTTGTTTTTCGTGGCGTATAAAATATGAAACGCATTCTGAAGACAAACACTGACTACAAAGTATACCCGTTTTATTCTTCTGTAAAATAGCTGAGAAAGTATCCCGATAGGGGCTGATAATTGGGAGCTGTGACCTCGTAATCAACACGGGTGCGTGTTACGGTTCTATTTCAAACCATTCACGGCTGTGACGGTTCTGTACATGAGATTTATTCGAACGATTTCGGCACTTTGGTCCGAAAATCGTCTTGTGTATCTGACATTTTAAACCAGATAACGACTGTAGCTTATGTAATTTGCATAATAGAACAGGTATATTAAGAAATAACACAATAAATACCTAATACGGCAGATTAAGTGACATTAATAGGCAGAAATAAAATATTGAAAGTCCCGATGAATATAATAGTATCATAATCATGCCCGCCTATATAAATGACCAATGTTAATATAAATCTACTCTCAGGAGAATATGAGATGTTATATTCATTTACTTAATCTGGGCATTATTGAAAGATCCAGGTGTGACAATATTTCAATGCCAGCGCCATCATGTTTCCTCCTCTGAAGTCCGCCTGAGGGACATTTACACATGTTTGTCGCCCAGACATGAATATAACTTATGAAATCACGTTATATAACTTATGAAATGACGTGATTGGGGTGGTGGGGGGACTTGGGGGGGGGGGTGCTTAATTTGTGTCTATCCCCAACTTTGGTCAAAATGCTCAACAGTTACATATTTCTTATCTTACAATAGATTGGTTTGAAATTTAACACCAACAATAGTTTGAAATTGTTCTCTTAGTTTGATTTGACAACAATTTAATAGTGGGGAATTTGTCGTTTTTAGACCAACATTTGCATACTTTCCTACACTTTAACCATGTAATCAGCCACATTTGACATATACAAATGGACATCTCTTCTTTAGAGTTGATCCAAAACTCATGATGGGTGGACAGGAAGTAGGGAGCACGTGCGATCTAGTTTTCTATATCACATTTACCCCTCCCCCCGAAATTGGCAAGCAACTGGTTAATAGACAAATAATCTAATTCCACTTAATTAATATGCTTTGTATTAAATAATGTATGCTCTTTTGCAAAATAAATCAGCTCTCTCTCTCCCCATCTGTTGGGAACATTTCCAATCTTGTGTGGGTGGGGGCGCCAGGTTGGAAACTCCCAACACTTGGGAATCTTGAAGCCAGTCTAGATGATTTTTGCAATTTTCAGGTTCAGATATCCACATTTTCTCACTGGGCCCATGTATCCTGAGTTTCTCCCCGGTTTGCATGGTGGCCAATCAAAGGCTACTAATCAATTCACTTCAGAATGTCATACAATCTAGAGCTATAATGTGTCATGCAGTTGGGAAAACCAAAGCCCAGGCCCTGTGCGTGAGTTTGGTCTGTTTCAAGAGGATGGTGTGGTTGGAAATTCCAAGGTGGACGCCCCAACATTGGAGACCCTCCAGCCCACGTCCCTGCTCACTTGACACGTTATCAGCGAGGAATAATAATGTGCCTTATAATAGCCAGGTTCAGACACCCATAACACCGATTTCTAATGATTCATTTGTATGAATGTTTAGCTAATAATTCAAACAATCTGTTACTGCATGTTGAATTTAATAGCTGGGCATTCCTATAAATACATCAATAGGATTCAAGTCGCTGCTCGTTACAGCACATTTAGTCACCAAAGGATTAACATCCATATAATAATATTTGTAACTGCATGATTCTTTTCTCTTTTCTCTTTTATATGTTACTGCTTGTTGAACTTAATAGCTAAGCATTCCTACATATTAATCAATAGGATTCAAGTCAATTCTCATTACAGCGCATTTAGTAACCACAGGTTTAACATCCATATAATAATATTTGTAACTGTAGGATTCTTTGCTTTTTTATATCTTCTATTAAAAAATCAGAGATCCCTAGTCAATCTAAAATATGATTGACTGAAAGGTTATCGTGCTTATATATGCTTTAATAGCTGCATATTCTAGAATTCTAGAATTTAACCTAGATAATCAGCATCCAGCAAGCGGATGCCCGACATTAACTTCATAAACTGCGTAATCAGAACATTGTATGGTGTCAACGAACTTTTAACGTCTTATTTTTGGCTTTTTATTGAGTAAAATAGAAACACTAGCCGATGTGCCCCCTCTTCGTCTGGGCTATTTAGGGATTTATTTGTGATCGTCTCCGCCTGGACAAACTATTGTTCGATCAGCCCGGGAAGATGCCTATATGAATGAATATGGTCAAGGTCAAGGACATGGTCGCACGTGAAATTGGACCCACCCATAGTATTCCCTGGATCAAAGTAGGCCTACATTATACCAAATTTGAGTCGGATCGGTCGAGGTCCAGAAACATGCCTATATGAGCGTATATGAACGAGGTCAAGGTCAAGGACACGGTCGCAATTGAAATTGGACCCGCCCATATTGTTCCCGCGATCAAAGTAAAACCAGCTACCAAATTTGAGTGGGATCGGTCGAGGTCCAGAAACATGTCTATATGAGCGTATTTGAGCAAGGTCAAGGACACGGTCGCACGTGAAATTGGACCCGCCCATATTATTCCCCGGATCAAAGTTGGCTTACACACCAAATTTGAGTCAGATCGGTCGAGCAGTTTTTAAATTCTATAACACAAATACATACATACAGACAGAAGTTCCAAAATATATAATAGATCAAATACAAGACAGATAATTCTATATATCCCGTCTACGCTCACGCTTTCCGAAGTCCAGCGCTATGAAATTTCACTATTATTAACCGGCTATTGACTCATGGAAATGTTGGACCTGCAAAACGCGTTATTTTTCAAACTAGCTGGCGACTTTGTGAATGTTGATATAGCGTAACACAGCTTATTGGATAAGCACAGAAAGGCAGTGTAATTCATCGAAATTAATGACAAGTGGTGCAAATTTCAACTTAATGCATAGTTTGTTGTGTTTATCTTTGTATACTTTCACAAAATTGGCAGTTTGAACCATGTATCATGCAACATATTAGCCATAGTTTTACCCGTATAGAACGATTAAATGGGGAGAGAACCGACTCGATCAGGAGAGAACACAAACAATTACCAAAATTCGCGGTTTTTGTCGTTGTTATGGCTCGCACAATGAAAGTTTCGTTATTAACACGTTCATTGGTGCCACAGATTGTGACGGGATTGAAAATAACTAATCGAATTATCACCTAGATGCCTCATAATTGCGTTTTAACTGTCAAAAAGTCGTGAAAATGTATAATTTAGATCATCAAGAACCGTCACAAATCAGTCAAGAACCATCACAAACCGGCGATAGAACGATTTCCGATGTAACAGTTCCTACATTGTGGGAAAAGCAATAAGGTGCCAATTGATTGATTTTATTCAAAGAGATAAGAATACAATATTTCTATAAAATAATGTACAAACGAATTCTATGTATGAAAACCCTTATTACTCTTGATACACAGTCCCTAAATCGTTGAAAGCTGTATAAATCAGCCTGTCACGTATTGAAGTAAGAACATATAAATCAGAGTTTTATTCAGTCAAAATAGAATATTCTCTGTCATTGAAACTAACATTCTAATACAGATCTAATAATACATCTTTAAAATTGTCGAACAGAGTCAAACCAGTACTAGTGTTCCTTATAAGTTATAATGGTCGCTATAAATACCACCAGTGAATCCTATAACTGCGTAAAAGATGAAAATGAGAGCGACTTATTAAGTGTAGGTCAATACAGTATGTATCGTCCAGTGCTGTATATTAACCTCGCACGTGAACGCCACTCGCTCAGTAAAGATCGTACATAATACGGTGTAGGTAATAAATAACAGTGATGTCTCGTAGCGATATTCAGCTGTTTACTTTGTTAACTTAACAAACACGAAGTTCAACAAACCTCAAATTATTGCCAGGAGTAAAGCTAATGTCGTGCCATTGGGTCAGCTCCAATGTCACGACACCCGCTATCATAATATGTGTCGAATTGAAAGTCTAAGGCTGCGTACACATAATTATACACAAAATAAATGGTACTGGTCAAGTACAACAGAACCAATGAATGTGATAGCAACTGTGTATACAATGTGCGAAACGTTTATCGTATACATGCAGTAGCGAAATATTGATTTTCAACGTTGTGTCGCCATACGACCTCAACAGTAATAAACTAAGTGTGTTAAAAACATTAATGAAATATCCAATATACTTATTTTATTGAATACAATCAAACAGATGATACCTAAACGTTGTTCCCCGTCGAAAGACTAATAACATCGAAAATTACATTTAAGAAAACACAAAGGTTAACCTACGTATACATGTTATTTGTTTTTGTATTTCCAACCGGGACCATTCACAACGGCTAACCATGTGCATAACAATTTAGCTGTCTCTGGAATAAATGGATTTCAAATTAATAGAAAATAACATATTTTACCATTATTATATATTATATCATGTTGAATGTTTAACATTACTTTAAATTAACTGTTGAATCGCGAAAGTCTATATTTACCTCTCAACATTACTATGTCAAACCAATGCTAACTAAGGTGATCCTATGGTGGCAAATAAGGTATTATGTTGCCAAAGGGATTTTTTTTTAAGTTTCTGAAAGTGTAATCATGAAAAAAGCCTTTTCGGAATGTAAATATTTACCAGAATTACACAGCTATAAAATGAACGCAATTGTAAAATAAGGATCACACTTCCACAGAAAGAAAAACAAATGAATTTCGAAGCTTAAATAGAAATAAACGAAGTAGATGGTGAGCAAAAGCTCACCTGTAAGGCATCATTTGGAAGAGGTAAATTTTGCAAAGTCGGAATTTACGGTGTAAACGATATAATACAGCTCAGAAAACCAGCAATGAAGGCAGCCATAACCCAAACGGATAAATATTTACAAACAATATGTGAAAATCTGCCTGAACTCAGAGAACGTTGGGACACTATTCACAGTTACACAGACAAAAAGGTAAGTATATACAGTGATATGATCAACCACCCTATCCCCCTCAACATGTCCCACTCCAATTGACTGAACCACCGACATTACTGTTAAAATGTGAACTTGTATTTCTATGTACGTATTAAATATAGTCTCAAGAAAATCGGGTTACATCTTGTTCGCATCACGGATAGATAAATATATCCTTCAGAGCTGACTATAAAAATTAATTTGTATATGACTAAAGGGTTAACCCTTTACCCAACAGAAGGGCCCTGTGCCAATGCATTCTCTTATATATGCGAGTCGACCATAGGTCGCCTCGCATATATAAGAGAATGCATTGGCTTAACACATTAAAAATTATAAAATTGTTAAAGAATGTAAGAAAAAATGGTAAAAAGTGTTAAAAAAAGATTTTTTTTAGGCCAATGCATTCTCTTATATATGCGAGGCGACCTATGGTCGACTCGCATATATAAGAGAATGCATTGGCACAGGGCATAACTGTAACTATCACAATGTGGTCAAGGAGCCGGTTCCAATGATATCCATATTTGTATGGTTCTATTGAGACAGTCCGAAGATATTTTAGGCTGTTGAAGCTTTATTTGGCCGGTTTTGGCTGGTTTGTTGGGTAAAGGGTTAATATATATACATGTTTCTCTGCAATTTTCCAAAAATGTTTTGGAGTTTATATTAATCCCTCTACTATGTAGTATATATCTTCAATAGTCATGTTTCGACATGGTTCAAATGAATGTGCCTACGGCGGGTGCAGCGCTGACGCAAAATTCAAACAATGTGTCAAGAAATTGTCTTATATATGTGAGTCTCCGAGAGCCAGTTTTCATCGAAACTATGCAAGACTGTGGAATGAAACAGATCGTCACCTTCCCGACACGAGGCAATAACATCCTAGACACCTTGTTCACCAACAGACCATCGTTGATAAACCTCTGTAAACCAGATCCGGGGTTAGGTGATCATGACATTGTCTTTGTAACATCAAACATCACAGCACAATACAAGACACCAACCAGAAGGAAGATATATCTCTGGTCCAGGGCAGACATGACTGAGTTATCTCTAGCGGCAAGGATCCAGACAGAGCATTTCAGATCCAACTACTCAGTGAAAGACGATATCGAAACACTCTGGTCGGCTTTCAAAGACATCTGCACTCAACTTCTCCAGCTAGTACCATCCAAAATGAGTACCACCAGATTCCATCAACCGTGGATTAATGGAGAAATCAAGCGTCTGTCAAGAAAGAAACATCGGGCTTATAATAAAGCCAAAAAACAGGGAAAAAACATGACTGGGAACGCTTCAAACAACTGAAAAATCATAGTCGCAAACAATGCAAGGCAACCAAGTCCAAATACATCATGGATCTAGTGACTGAAAACGATGGAAGGAGAATATCAAAGAGACTATGGACTTACATCAAGAGAAAAAGGAATGATAGTTCTGGAGTGTCACCACTAAAGAGAAGAGAGAAGAGGAATTACATACAGCGACGCCAACACAAATGCAGAGATACTCAATCAGCAATTTCCATCAGTATTCATCACAGAAGACACCGCAAATATACCCGTCAAGCTCATCCCGGTGAATAAAGTGGACGAAATAGTCGTCACCGAAAATGGAGTACTAAAATTGCTCAATAACATCAACATGCATAAGGCCACTGGACCTGACGGTATTCCTGGAAGACTACTAAAAACAGTCGCTTCCGAAATTACACCAATGCTGACAAAACTCTTTCAATCCTCAATCAACCAAGGGAAAATACCAACTGACTGGAAAGAGGCATATATTACTCCATTGTACAAGAAAGGAGACAAAACATCTGCATCAAACTACCTTCCAGTATCTTTAACATCATTCTGCAGCAAACTTCTAGAACATATAATTCACCACCATCTAATCAGTTATCTGGAATCAAACGACCAGTTAACAGACTTTCAACATGGTTTCAGAAAGAACAGATCATGTGAAACTCAACTTCTCTTGACGGTGGATGACTTAGCAAGAGGACTATTTAAAGGCGAACAAATCGATGCTGCACTACTCGACTTCTCCTATGCATTCGACAAGGTACCGCATCAGAGGTTACTACAGAAGTGCGTAGGACATGGCATAAATGACAACATCTTGGAGTGGATAAAAGATTTTCTATCAAACAGAACCCAGAGAGTCATCTTAGAAGGTCATCTCTCCGAAGCAACATCCGTAACATCAGGAGTACCGCAAGGAAAAAATATGGGACCATTACTGTTCCTTATTTACATCAACGACCTTCCCAAATGTGTGACAGCTACACCCCGCTTGTTCGCAGATGACTGCTTACTGTACAGGACAGTAAAATAAAAAAAAGACGCTATACTGCTCCATGAAGATCTTGACAACCTTCAACTTTGGGAAAAGAAGTGGCAAATGGAATTCAATGCGGACAAATGCGAGATCATACGTATAACAAACAAAAGGAAACGAAATGTCTTGGAAACCCAGTACACCATTCATGGGAAACCACTACGATGTGTGAACTCTGCAAGGTAACTCGGTGTCATGTTAGTTGGAACGACCATGTTTCTAAGATCTGTAAAAAGGCAAATTATACAACAGCCTTCATTGGAAGAAATCTAAAAAACTGCAGCCCCATCACCAAGGAGCAGTGTAACAATGCCATGGTGCGTCCAATAGTAGAGTACTCATCGACTGTATGGAACCCACACACAGCGGAAAACATCGAGAAACTGGAGAAAGTTCAACTGAGAGCAGCCAGAATGGTCCAGAACAACTACCACTGGAGGAGCAGCCCAAAAACGATGGTGAAAAACCTTGGGTGGAAATCACTTGAAGAAAGACTAAAAGATGCCACCTTGACTATGTTCTTCAAGTGTATCAAAGGACAGGTCGTCACCAATCAAGCTACTCCACTCGTGAAGAGCAGGGCAAACGACAGATCACGAGGCCACAACCAGCGCTACACACAACATCATGTGAGAGTAGATGCATACAAATACTCATTCTTTCCGTCTGCCATACGGATGTGGAACGCCCTATCTGAAGAGGCAGTGGCATGCACCTCCCTGGAATACTTTCAGAAGGAGATGCTTAAAACAAGCTAGTTGAGGATGACAGAACAGATTTTAAAATTTCACTCATGATGATTTTACTTGTAATATACACAATCCTTATTTTAAATTCACCAATATTGGCTTTTAACGACATCCTCATCCGCCTGTGCGCACAAATGCGATAATATTCCCACAGGAGCCTTCTGCAGGGAGTTACATTCGGAAGAAGAAGAAGCCTCGCATATATAATATAATGACTTGGCTTTACTCGATGCATATCCATTGCTGTCTTGGGCCACGTAATGCTCATGTCCGATAAATCCGAAAGAAGTGTTGATACCAGTGACGGAATGGACAGAGATCTATTCACGGGTGTCGAGGTTAGTGGTGTGTCCACTGTCCGGTCAAACAGCGGGATTTCGGACAAACGCAATTGCGCACGGACTCGTCGCCCCAAATACATCCGTCTTAGGAACAAAAGCAACAGCGAACCGCCAAAGCCGAACACTACCGACCCCAATCCAGACACGCTGGAAATCCATACAACTGAAAAAAAAAAAAAAAAATTGTAAACGAAGTCACCCTACACACCAGGGCTAATTTATCAACACGATTATTTTTATTTAACGCAGACAACACCTTGCTATCGAAGATAACGTGTACTATACGTGTTATTGTGTCAATGTCAGAGTTAATTTGTTAACGACTTAATGGAAGGTGTGTGTAAACCTACAATCTATATCTCAACGTTTCATATAAGGATTAACTGTCATGTGGACTGTTTTTATGGAGATGTAACGGTGAGGTAAGTGGACATAACTTGTGTAAAACCCGAAGGGTTTTACATACAAGTTATGTCCACTTACCTCACCGTTACATCTCCATAAAAATAGTCCACATGACAGTTAATCCTTATATTTATATACATTTAGCGAAAAAGCCGCTTTTGTAAATATATTTAAATCGAAAAGTGTATCGTGACAAGATCAGCCCAAAATACCCAATAGCACCCTTGGCAAAAGTTAATAGGAACAATTTCTCTTCATGTTGAAACCCGATGATGTATTAAGTCAATCCTGCGCGAGTCAAAATGCGCCCAAAGCATTACGCGTTCTTCTTTCCAAACCTAATGACGTATCGATGGTGTTATTAGCTTGGTGTTATGAGGCGTTACGCATTCACCGAGAAATAACTGCAACTAGCCACGTGGGCGCCGACCAATCAGAATGCTGGATTTAGTGATGACAACACTTAGTGTGTAAATATATTATAATCTCTTAAACACTGATAGATCACCTTTAAAGCAGTCAGTTCATCGACACAATGGTATAAATGTAATCCACAAACATATATATTTGAGTCAAATTTTTCTTAACAGAAAAGCTGCAAAGGGGGCACTGGGTTGCAACCTTGTTACCCTACCCTGGGGTGTAAGTGCCACCACCTTTTATCCTGCTTTAGTGGGGGTAGAGGGGAATAAGTGCCCCCTCACAAAAATATTGATAAAATAAACGCACCATCATCCTCATTTTCCTCTTGATTAATCGATATGTTGAGTACATGGAATTGATATCAACTAATAAATACACAAAACCCCAATATGACATATATCATGATACATAGCTCATATGCTTAAAGAATTGTTGATATATGTCACAAAACACAGCATAAACATGTGACCCATCATTTAATCAATGAAACGTTGCACAGTGGAACATCGAATGGATCCACATCACATACATCATAACATCATGTGCATAGACAACATAACCAGTTAAAACCAAGAAAAGCCCAGGTTGTGAACAATATATATCGACGATTGATACAACTATTGGCGACGTTCTGTTATCAAATAATCTGATCATTGTCAACCATGATACATCAACGATGAATGTTATACACCCTGTGCGGTAGATTTCAGTTAACAAATAACTCAAAGGTACTGAATCCGATCAGGCCCTCATAAATTACTATTTCTTTGGCTTCGGGGATAAAAAAAATAATAGATTCGAGTCGAGGAACCTACCTATCAACGCTCAGAGTGATCAGATATCAATTTTTGAAGTTTTGTTATTTCTGTTGTTTCTGGCCCAGAAACACGCCGTCAAAAGGATGGTCTCAGTCAAAATTGCGTCATTAATACACTTGATTTTAGAGTTATCCACCTTCGTCTGTTTGAATAAGTGTTTCTGTGGAAATTATTAGTACACATCTCGAGAATATTACAAACTTAGGGGCAATTATTAGTAAACATCTCGAGAAAAGTACAAATTTCAAAAATAAATATCTAATAACTCTGAGCTTTGATGGATGGGTTCCTCGACTCGAATCAAATATTTTTTACCCCTGAAGCCAAAGAAATAGTAATTTATGGGTGCTTAATCGGATTGAGTACATTTAACCCACCATGTTTAAGAGGTAATGCACGAAGTTTTTCTGGTGCTAACAGGGATGTAATATTGATCATCTCTACTATATATATTGAAAACTACGTATATATGTCGTACTTGCGAAGCAGTGCGACCACTCATTCACCCTTCACATGCCACCGTACTCGGCACTGACGGGTTAACCCGCATGGCTAAAAAGAGCTTTCGTATTTCTCGGCATAGTTAATACAGAGTGTACCCTCAACACTCACAATACATTAAGTTGCAACGTCATCGCGTTAACTCTTACCCCCGCGGACGCCAGGTGCGTTTATCAATGGTCAACTGGGTGGGGGATATGTCAGTTTTAACCCGGGACGAGGAATAGTTTCGTAGGGGCAGTTTGTCCACCCAACATACCCTTAACCTTTAACCATGGAACCAATCACGCCAGTGGCGGCCAAATCAGCTAGTATACATATAAATAGAAGTTACATTCCATTCAAAAAAAATGTGACATACACACTTTATAGAGATAATTGCCACATCTTTAAAACATTTTGATGTGAGACTCTTTCAATTAGTTGCGTTACTTCTTACTTTGTTTCAGATATGGTTTTAATAGAGAGCGTTTATCAAATATGTGTACGAAACAATTGAATTAATAGGCGTTTGTTTATGCAAAACAACACATGCACATGATCGTAAAAGGGTTCACTTCGAATATATTATGCATCCGAGTATATCTGTTCAATGAAATATTAATTCTCAATATAATCAAATATATTTACCTGTGGAGGACATTTCTTCTCGTCGATGTATGCAGACGCCATGCAAGTCATTGTAGATTCGAACACTTCCACAACTTGCAACGCCAAGAATTTGGCGAGATCCACCGATTGAACATTTCGCAGTGTCAATGATTTCAAGAATATATAATCATCACTGAATAGATTATTTAAATTCACACATTCAGCATCTTCCTCGTTGATGGTGCATTCGTTGTTTATATTATTGCAGTCTTAAACTAAAGTGAAACGCTAAGCGCTCTGTGAATTGATTCTATTTTTAGACTTCTGAGAAATTTGTCGGCAAGGCAGTGGGTATTAAAGAGCGTTAATCTTTGTATGAACTTCGTCGTATGTTTTGAATTTCTGAGAAATGAGATGATAATGTCGATAAAGAGCGTCTATAGTCCCTTATAAGGCATACATACGCAGCGTTAGCTTCAATAATATACACCAAGTAATGTTATTTATCTCTTGACTGCTATATACCTCATGTAAAATAACACGCTATTTAACTGCAATGACTGCGAGTGTATACTAGTGTGGTTTTTCGAATCGTTCTCGTTATGTGAACACTGAAAAATAACTATAATATGACCTAGCGATATCGGTATTGCAAATGAGTAAGGTGTGGACACTCTCAGCTCTTACGGACCTGGGGGAATTAACCGTTCACACGTGGGAGGCCTGTCTCTGAAGGCTGTTATAATTCAAAGTATGTCTAGATGGTACACATGTGACCACGTTATTCCATTAACTAAATTTCATGACCGGTTGACGTGTATACGACATTGAAGTTAGTCGTCATATAGAGCTCAATCCGTCGTACCGTAGCCCTAAATGTGAAATTGAAAAGTTATTGAGTGATGTATGTTCAATATTGGATCATATTGATAGACCATGGTTTTGATTCTATTCTAACTTTCTTTTTATATAGTCTCTTGACGTTCCATCCACATCTGTCGCCACATCTGATGCGGGTCAGCAGATTAGTCAATAATTTAAAGCCATTGCAAGAGAAAATCATATTACATGATCGTCAATGACGATAGGTTGTCATTGTTCACATACGGTGAAGAGGTTACTGACGAAAATAAAGATGACCTCCAAAATGGTAGAATGCAGAATAAATAATGTTATGCATTGTGTTTACACTACGGCAGACATGATTGCTGAATCAGTTTTAAATTGCAATTTTGGTATGAAGGATTGGTTTACGAATATTATTAAAATTAATAAATCTGCATGATATTCTAGCAGATTAGTCCAAATATCCCTATGTCTTGTTTTGTTCCAGAATTTCCATTTTCATTTGTTGTTCATATATGAATGAATACATGAGACACTAGTTTGCATTTCACAAATTGTATTCCAGGTCTTGATATCAAATGAAACAGAATTTGATCCTTTCTGTATAAATATATTTTTCCAGTTCTTCTTAATTATTATTTTTGTTTTAGGATCAACAGAAATAATGGTGCGATCTTTGTCTGTAAAATTCAGAGCAAATTGTTGTTGATCTAACTGTGCTTGTGTCATTGTGGTAAATAATGATACATGTTAAAAGATTCCTTTTTATACTTTCAGGTGTTGACGACGATGATGATGTCAAGATCTATATTCTGTCGAATATTTAAATAAATTCTTGACTATGTCACTATTGTCTTACTTATAACACATTACATTGACCTTGTATACAACCCATTCCATATTTAGTTTAGTTGTCTTTTTTGGTTATTCAAATATGTATGTATATTTTATTCTGATCAGACCCTGAAGATGACTTATTTAATTCATCCTGTTGACCCCGATAGCTTGTACATATTGTATGCAGTAAACGTCACATGAATTGAAATCAGTATCATAATAGAATTTATATTTAATTCCTTTGATGTGGTATTAAATGAAGGAATATAGATTCTTTAGATTCAAATAGCCTTTTGAATATGTTAACTGGCAAACATTGGTTTGATTACAATAACGCTAGATATGAGTAGCATAATATAATCTATATTTACATTCTTTACCATTCGCGAGAAGGGTAATTGTTTGATTCATGGGTTGCTTTGTTAGCTTGCGGGCTAGTTTACTTTATGTAAGTTAATTGGTAAACATTATTTTCTATATAATATTTTAGATAATAGAATCTATATTTGTTTTCTTTGTTGTGGGCATTAACGGAAGAAATGTAGATTATATTGAAGTATTCAATTGAGGAATGTAGATTCTATTGTTTGACTACCAGAAGGAATGTAGATTCTTTTGTTGTGCTGTTTATGGAATGTTTACTTATGTATTGCCTTGGTTTGGCTCGTGGCAAATCCTATTGTGCTCATTAATTGGTAAACATCTATTACAATATATATTTACTTTAAATAAACAGATTTGTTGTACATATACCTAATTGACCAACATCAGTTTTAGCCCCCAGGATGAGGCAACATCAGCTATACCTATACTACTGTCATCATTTCTCATTACAGTACATGTGGTAATTTCACCATGGATGTAACTGCTGCCGTGGCATTCGGGATCCAGGTTGACTCCCAGGTCAACCCAAATGACAGATTCGTTGTGAACGGCAAGAAATTCTTCCAATTCCAAGCTTGGGTACTGACATTGATATGTAAGTAATAGAGAGAGATAGAGAGATATGCAAGTAATACCACAGCAAGCAAGGTTACAGTCCATACAGGGAGGTTACCATGTAGTTACAGGCACTATTCGTAGTTCAAACCAGCTGGGCATATTACCGGACATACGTTTGCACAAGACGTTTTCCTATTGTATTCAATTGTTCAGTGATGGGGTAATGGTAATTGTAATTACTTCACAAAAACATGTAATTCAATTACTTTTGCATTGCTTTTTGGAATTATTTATCAAATATTTCCTCAATGTATTTAATGAATAATGATGGTTATATTACGTGGAAGTTTAAAACAATAGAATGACCCTATGAGGTGTTGGTATATATGAGGCTTCACTAAACATTACAGTTACTCAATCCGATCAGATGCTCCTAAATTACTATTACTTTGGCTTCGGGGGTAAACAAATATTTGATTCGAGTCAAGGAACCCACACATCAAAGTTCAGAGTGATTAGATATCGATTTTTGAAGTTTGTTATTTCTCGAGATGTTAATAGTAAGTGGCCCAGAAACACGTGGTCAAACGGACGGTCTTGTGGATGAAGATGGATATTTCTAACACCAAGTGGTAATAATAACAAACCACCGAAGCCAAATAGTAATTTAGGAGCGTCTGGTCGGATTGAGTACCTTTAACAACAATGATTGTGAATCCATATAGTGAGTGCTATCATGGCCATAATTCTCCAATCAAGTTCCAATAAAATAAAATTCGCCAGTTTGAAGTAGTAAATAATCAGCAGAGGGTTCCAGTTTAACTGGTATATGTGGTGCCTATGCTTGGTATTACAATACAGAAGTAAATGTATGTATCGTTATTACCTCACACACAATGCAGGGCTATTAAGAAGCTCATTCATGAATTTCTATGGTCTGCACAAACAGCTGTTAATTAGAAAACCAAAACCCGCCTTAAGGCTACGTTCATACGCTGGCAATTTTGCACCGTACGTTTGGTGGGCATTTCGCCATAGAAAACCACATGGTGCAAAAACATGAACGGAACCGTGCACATAACATGCATCTCTGTCAAAGCAAAATACATGAGAAGTAGCATTTATCTAATTCCACTTGTAACAGAGCTATTGCCTTCAAATACCTGTATGATTTATTTTTGCGAGATAATTGCATGATATTTACAGGCAAATTCCGGTAGCATCGCTACATGTGGAACTACAGTGATTTGACATCGCACGTAGTTATCTGTGGTACAGATGCACTGTATATGCTTGTTTCCGTTCATATTATGGCACCATATTCTTTTCTACGACAAAATGCCTGCAAACCATACCGTGCAAACTTGCCAGTGTATGCACGTACCCTAATGGGTGTGATATATTTAAGGTGCATTGATACAAAGAGCTAGTTTCATTTGTCACATGTTCTGGTGTAAGTACTACTGTTTTAGATGATTTTAAGTATGAGTGTTCTATTTTGTATTGTATTGTCAAGTGATATATGTGTATCTACCTGCAACCATGATAGCATAGCGGGCTAGCATAACTAAATTCACCCTAATAAGTGGAACTCATTCTGCTTATGGTAAATCTTCTCTGGAAAGTTTCTTTATTATCAAATTTCTATAGAAACTCATTCACATAGATTATATTTCTTTTTTAGTTTAGTTTCTCTTTATCCCCAATTTGGCAGACGAAACATTGCATAATCGAGGTTCCCAATGAGTGTACATCACAATATTCACCATTTGGTAACTTCAATCTGAGTCTATAGCAGACGAGGCCTAAGCAGAATGAGGTCCCCAAAGGTGAATTTGGTGATGTTAGCCCGTTATGCGGGATATCCTCACTAAATTCACACTATGGGGACCTCATTCTGCAAATGACAGGTACACTGAACTCATGCTTGGATACATTGACATAGAATGGATATGACATAATAAATATTAAAATCAGCGGTGGGTATGCTGTTAAAATATACAACGCTGTCAAAAACCACCATAAACAGAAAGAATATTAAAAAATGCAGACTTTGTTCTTATACCAATCAGAAATATGGCATAAACAGTATGTTATTGTCATTTGTTTTTACTTTGTTATGTAAACAAAAGCAAAAAAACGTTACAGAACCTGGCTTTCGTTTAGATCCGGATATGGTAAACATAAAGAACGTTATTTGTTACTGTTTTCCTGATATGGAAATATTAAAGAGCGTTTATATCATTTGTGTGTGATTAACCAATAGAATTGCGCAGTGCTATGTAAATAGAAGCAGAATTTCTGTAACACGAACAGGCTCTTGTTTACTTACAACATCGTACGTCTTGACAACAATTTGCTATTTACGCGCTGATTATGTTTGGCACATGAACAAAACTATATATATATTTTTTTTTTAATATTCCTTCTGTTGATGGCGATTTGAACAAATATGAATATTTCTGCAACGAACGCCGCCCGCGCCTTTAACGAATGTAACATTATCTTGGAAGAAATATGGTAGATAAGGATTGTTCTTGTTGATCATTTGTTTTAATAAGTATATTGCTTATAAAATGTTTCATAATGTTTAAGGTATATTACCTCTAACACTATATTATTGCCATAGGAAGCACGTGAACGCTTATATTTTTGAGACCATAAACAGAGTCTTTATGTTTTAATTTTAAACTTAACACATTTAAAGTAATAGTAGTGCGCATTGTGTTTGAAAGTAATGTTAATGCACTAACATGCACAGTAATTGAACCATCCCCGTTGAACATAAGCCTCTTCAGTTACAATATAATACAGTTATAATATCATGCCAAACAGAAAACAAATTAGAGAAACTGGAATTTTCGCATGACACTCTATGTTCCGTATACTTTCATGTGTATAATTTCTAGATTAAAGTTTTTGAGGTTATAACCGAAAAGGTTGAAGACAATAGTAAATTTGTCAAACGTATTGTACACAATAGATGTTTATTATAATTTAACCTGTCATTTCGCGGGAGAACCACCATAACCAGAACGTAGAAGTAAAACGAGCGAGTAACTCCGAAGACAAAACACATAAAGTTGAAACAGACACGCTGTCACGCAGACCTCTAATTGTCGACTGATTAAGTGCCGTCAATAATTAAACGTTTCTGGTGGGCTTGTGGCGAGTGGAACACAATGGCGAGTGCGGCGGACGTGATACGGATATATTTCGTATGTTGTTAGTTTAATTTTTTTCTTTGCAATTGCACGAGTCTTGTTAAATATTCTAGGTGCTTGTATATTGAGGGTTAACAGTACGGTTATTGACAGTTCATTCTTAACCCTTTACCCAACAAACCGGCCAAAACCGGCCAAATAAAGCTTCAACAGCCTAAAATATCTTCGGTCTGTCTCAATAGAACCATACAAATATGGATATCATTGGAACCGGCTCCTTGACCACATTGTGATAGTTACAGTTAGCCCTGTGCCAATGCATTCTCTTATATATGCGAGTCGACCATAGGTCGCCTCGCATATATAAGAGAATGCATTGGCCTAAAAAAATCTTTTTTTACCATTTTTTCTTACATTCTTTAACAATTTTATAATTTTTAATGTGTTAAGCCAATGCATTCTCTTATATATGCGAGGCGACCTATGGTCGACTCGCATATATAAGAGAATGCATTGGCACAGGGCCGTTCTGTTGGGTAAAGGGTTAACCGAAGGAATTCTTAGGACGTATCAAATAGTTTGCATGTACATTTTTAGGCACGTGGTATATAGGCGTGGTCATATCATTCGATCCTACTGTCGTGTATGTAGCAGAAAGTAATCAATACATTTCAGTTATCGAGAAATAATCGTAAACGCTAAAAGTGTGACCATAAATTGTTTTATAGTATCCCATTGATAAAATTCTTGTGATTAAATTATTAGCCACTAATTGAACGTACGCATTTTCAGCGCATGCACGACCAGTTTACAAGGAGTGATTAACAATGTCAAATATCCAGATCCACATTAGAATTCATTATAAAGTTATATCGATATCCATTGTCTTCTGAATGTAGTTGGTTTTATAATTAGTATGTGGCAATTTGAACATACACTGTATAAATATACTTTCCCTTGTGTGTACACATATCCGTACTTTCTCTATTTCAGTTTTCTTTCCATTCATCATCGACATTCTACACTTCTTCGGCGTGAATATCTTCGTGACAGATGCACATCGTTTCTTCAAGAACGTTGTTACAGAGACAATTCGACAACGCGAGGAAGCTGGTGGTCAGGTAAAATAATAACTTGCAGTTACTGTTCCTCGATGTGTCGTTGTCATGTGGTTGTAACACATAGTTATTGTATCTGAATGTGTCGTTATCATATGATTCTAAGACAGAGTTACCGTAGCGCAATCTGTCGTTATCATGTGGTTGTATCACTTAGTTACCGTAGCTGAATGTGTCGTTATCCTATGCTTCTAATACAGAGTTACCGCAGCGCAATGTGTCGTTATCCTATATGGTTGTAACTCTTAGTTACCGTAGCTTAATGTGTCATTATCATATGGCTGTAACACTCAGTTACCGCAGCGAAATGTGTCGTTATCCTATGGTTGTAACACTTAGTTACCGTAGCTTAATGTGTCGTTATCCTATGGCTGTAACACTCAGTTACCGTAGCGCAATGTGTCGTTATCATATGGTTGTAACATATTTACTGTAGCTCAATGTGTCGTTATAATAATACATAAGTCTAGGATAAACTGTTCCAAAACTTCGAAAACAGACGCTGAGCACAAAATTCACAGAGTGCACCGGATAATGATTAACTCGGTAGCAGAGGAAAATTTATCGTCCATTTCAAAGTAAAAAACTATCGATAAAAACCTCACACTTGTACACAACATCTTTATGAATCGATAGATCTAATGTTAGTCTCACCAAATCAATCGCATATTTGAATCCAAGTCGGCACCATAAACATGTATATCGCTACGACTTGTAATGCGCTTCGTCCAAAATCCGATCGTGTTAAAACGACTAACATACACATTGAATATCTTTCTCACAAATACAGTCAAATAAAGACTTCTTGCAACTCATGATCGAGCAGAAAGAGCAACAGAATGATAAGGGGGAGAACACAGATCGAAACGAAGACGGTTCTTGGTCAAGAAAAGGTGCGATTCTGTCACCCACACATCCTTTTGTATCGTTACATTGATGAATATAACTGTAAATTCCAACCGATTCTGCCACCTGCATGTCTTATGGAGAAACTTGACACACACATGAGTTGGCCATGCTATTCTTCTACTTCAAACACGGGTCAATTTGGCTCAAGACAAACTGGCAACTAAATGCAAAATTGTCGATAAATTCCTCCCATTTTGATTGTCGATAAATTCCTTCCGATTATTTTTGTCGATAAATTCCTTCCGATTATAATTGTCGATAAATTCATTCCGATTATAATTGTGTCAAAAAGTAAGAGCCTATGGATGTTTACATTTCGCTAGAAAAGCCTAGTTGCACTGAAAGAATCATGTACACACTTTGCAATCACTGAAATACTATTCCGACCCAGCTCCGGTTCTCTGTTATATAGGTCCGTTCTCGGTATGCATTTTTTCTATGCTTCCCAATTTCAAAACGAAATGGAGCATATTTAAAAGTAATTCTATTATCTCTTTACATTACCAAGTAGAGCAGATATTCGGTCATATAGTGGTATCGATATAAATAGAGCTTAGGTCCCGTATTGGTATGAGAAAAGTGTCACGACGATGGACCATAACAACAAACACACGATGCAGGATAATATGGAACTCGAATACAATTTTCATTTCAACAGGTCTCTCCATTGACGAAATCTATGCTCAGTCAATCCTATTCTTCGTGGCCGGATATGCGACCACAGCAGCTACACTTAGTATGGTATTCTATATGCTCGCATTGAACCAGGATGCTCTCGATAAAGCTCTGGATGAAGTGGATCGTGTTGTTGGGAAGGTACATGTATGTTCTCAATCCTGATCGACTTTAAACATAACACTATTATTCCAGCCATACGTGCAAGCCAATCAATGAAGCGACCGCGCCAGTTCTATATGCGCTGCCCTATAATTTGATGACAAGTTGACTGGTACTCGTTTGTATTGGAGGCAGTTTTCAAATTTATTAATAATTTGGCTTTATCGTAATACAATTACGATGAAGCGCAATTACTCGAATGAACCTCTACCAAATTGTGCTTAACTAAATTCAATTAAATTACGCTCAAACGCAATCAAATTGCACTTTTTAAAGGGCCATTACTTGCATCTCAACCCAATTGCGTCTTTAAAGCACAATTCAATTTGTCACCATTTCTGTTATTTTTTCCCCGATGCTTTATAATTGGTTCTAATATTATCGGCAGTGCATGGGCTGCATAATAATAATACAAAATTTGTTTCGCATGTCCCTTGCGAGTACATCTCGAAATTTATTTTCTTCGCTAAAAGTATCAGTCACATGTTCTCGCATTTACTCAGTTAGGTCTGGACATACATGTATTAAATGGATTAGTAGCATATTATTGATCTAAAACAGAAAATTCAGCTCAGCCGGTCTGTCGCCAAAATAAAAAAAAGACAAATGAATTATCATAAAATTGTCACCTGATAGTCACAATGAAGACTATTCTATTATAATTACGGAGAGTTTGTAAGTACAATTATTTAATAAATGTGAAAACGGCATGTGTGATACGCAGTCGTCACAGTACGAATGACCTTTATCTATATGGTCACATGCAGCTTGGTGCGAAGTTTGAACAGCGTACGATTGGATAGTCATGCACACATCGCATAATCCGATCATGCCGATTTTTGCGGGTAAAACCACAATACCACCGAACCTCCAATAGCGTTTTCAACTTTTCGGTGAAAATGTCAAGGACCAGTCTATCGCGCGAATTCGACAACAACTGTCTCAATTTTTAGTTCATGGAAGTAAAAGTACATTTTAATGAATGATTTTCGTCTCAAAGTTGATATAACTGCTTATTAAATGAATAGCCTATCTAGATGTCGTCTGTCATTGTTTTTGCGAATCTCGCGTGTCTGTTTATTTTCGGGCACTATAAGTATCTCTTCTTGAATAGTCTGGTTCCTGGTCGAAAGCTGCAAACATCTAAAAACGTAGTAACCTGACCACCCAACGTTAATAATGGTATTATAGATAGAGCCACACATCTAAAAACGTAGTAACCTGACCCCTCCAACGTTAATAATGGTATTATAGATAGAGCCACACATCTAAAAACGTAGTAACCTGACCCCTCCAACGTTAATAATGGTATTATAGATAGAGCCACACATCTAAAAACGTAGTAACCTGACCCCTCCAACGTTAATATGGTAATATAGATAGAGCCACACATCTAAAAACGTAGTAACCTCACCCCTCCAAAGTTAATAATGGTATTATAGATAGAGCCACACATCTAAAAACGTTGTAACCTGACCCCTCCAACGTTAATAATGGTATTATAGATAGAGCCACACATCTAAAAACGTAGTAACCTCACCCCTCCAAAGTTAATAATGGTATTATAGATAGAGCCACACATCTAAAAACGTGGTAACCTCACCCCTCCAACGTCTATAGTGGTATTATAGATAGAGCCACACATCTAAACAGTAGTAACCTGACCCCTCCAACGTTAATAATGGTATTATAGATAGAGCCACACATCTAAAAACGTGGTAACCTGACCCCTCCAACGTTAATAATTGTATTATAGATAGAGCCACACATCTAAAAACGTAGTAACCTGACCCCTCCAACGTTAATATGGTAATATAGATAGAGCCACACATCTAAAAACGTAGTAACCTCACCCCTCCAAAGTTAATAATGGTATTATAGATAGAGCCACACATCTAAAAACGTAGTAACCTGACCCCTCCAACGTTAATAATGGTATTATAGATAGAGCCACACATCTAAAAACGTGGTAACCTCACCCTCCAACGTTTATAGTGGTATTATAGATAGAGCCACAAATCTAAAAACGTAGTAACCTCACCCCTCCAACGTTTATAGTGGTATTATAGATAGAGCCACACATCTAAAAACGTAGTAACCTGACCCCTCCAACGTTAATATGGTAATATAGATAGAGCCACACATCTAAACACGTAGTAACCTCACCCCTCCAAAGTTAATAATGGTATTATAGATAGAGCCACACATCTAAAAACGTAGTAACCTCACCCCTCCAAAGTTAATAATGGTATTATAGATAGAGCCACACATCTAAAAACGTGGTAACCTCACCCCTCCAACGTTTATAGTGGTATTATAGATAGAGCCACACATCTAAAAACGTAGTAACCTCACCCCTCCAACGTTAATATGGTAATATAGATAGAGCCACACATCTAAAAACGTAGTAACCTCACCCCTCCAACGTTAATATGGTAATATAGATAGAGCCACACATCTAAAAACGTAGTAACCTGACCCCTCCAACGTTAATAATGGTATTATAGATAGAGCCACACATCTAAAAACGTAGTAACCTGACCCCTCCAACGTTAATATGGTAATATAGATAGAGCCACACATCTAAAACGTAGTAACCTGACCCCTCCAACGTTAATAATGGTATTATAGATAGAGCCACACATCTAAAAATGTAGTAACCTGACCCCTCCAACGTTAATATGGTAATATAGATAGAGCCACACATCTAAAAACGTAGTAACCTCACCCCTCCAAAGTTAATAATGGTATTATAGATAGAGCCACACATCTAAAAACGTAGTAACCTCACCCCTCCAAAGTTAATAATGGTATTATAGATAGAGCCACACATCTAAAAACGTAGTAACCTCACCCCTCCAACGTTAATATGGTAATATAGATAGAGCCACACATCTAAAAACGTAGTAACCTGACCCCTCCAACGTTAATAATGGTATTATAGATAGAGCCACACATCTAAAAACGTAGTAACCTGACCCCTCCAACGTTAATATGGTAATATAGATAGAGCCACACATCTAAAAACGTAGTAACCTCACCCCTCCAACGTTAATAATGGTATTATAGATAGAGCCACACATCTAAAAACGTAGTAACCTCACCCCCCCCCCTCCAACGTTAATAATGGTATTATAGATAGAGCCACACATCTAAAAACGTAGTAACCTGACCCCTCCAAAGTTAATAATGGTATTATAGATAGAGCCACACATCTAAAAACGTAGTAACCTCACCCCCCCCCAACGTTAATAATGGTATTATAGATAGAGCCACACATCTTAAAACGTAGTAACCCCACCCCTCCAACGTTAATAATGGTATTATAGATAGAGCCACACATCTAAAAACGTAGTAACCTCACCCCCCCCCCAACGTTAATAATGGTATTATAGATAGAGCCACACATCTAAAAACGTAGTAACCTCACCCCTCCAACGTTAATAATGGTATTATAGATAGAGCCACACAGTTTTGGAACGGGGTGAGTGACTTTTTGAGCGTGAACGTTTGCGGGGAAGACCCAGTCTAGTAAGTCGGTTAATTTTGCCACTTTCGGGGTAGGCCAAGACCCGTGAAGAACATAATCGGGTATAATTGTGCAAATTAACTTTAACTGATCACTTAATTATAGACAGAACAGAGCCTGGTAACACCATACCGAAACAGTCAAATGTTGCTTATTATTAGAAGCTCCCGGGCCAGTTGGTATATTGAATTAACATTGGAGTATTGGGGGACGCGAACACATCATTAAAACGGATTCTATTTCCAGAGTGAAACGATTACTTACGAGCAGACGACGGAACTGAATTATCTCGACCAGGTTATACAGGAGGTTCAGCGGATGTATCCCGCAGCCGGCCGGTACGTGTTTCTGTATATACTGTAGAGAGGTTTCGCTATGCTCTGATATAGGTTACGAGTATGGATAGGGTATTATGTCATCGATTTATGCGCATGTTCAACTTTTGCCGTGATGTCTTAACCGAAACAGTGGATATGGTATAAATTTCTTCGGTATATGTACTAAGAACTTCATTTAGATGTAGATACCCAGTCAATTCGTGATATTGTATCATACAGCCAGCACTTATCATGCCTCGGACAACGATCCTCAATATAAGATTATTGCACGCTTTGTTCTTAAAGGGATACTGTATTCAAATGTTGTTTTTGGTTTCTATAGTCTCTGAGTCGTAGAATAAGGTAACCATATTTCCAATATTTGAAAGTCTGTTGAGTACGAAGTAATGTTACGGATGGCAGATTAGCCGGAATGCGATATTACCAAGTGTCGTTATCGAGTAACTTTTGGAGAGTTTTCAAGCAAATGTATCAAATAAATGTTATATTATATGCATACTCATTTAAGTCATTGTATATATAGTCACTAGTCAGTGAGTGGCTTGAGTATCAACATATTATTTTACACGATCATGTGTGCCAGGCGTTGCCAGATCCATTATCCGTGAATTATTTTGATTATGTCTTGTACACGGAAATTCGTAATTTAATTTATGACTCAAATTATTAACTTTGATTTTAAGATGACCTATTAACCTGAACACTTACAGAATACATCTTACGTAATTTTCTATATATTATCGATATTAGATCGTTGAAAATGGCGTACAGTACCCCTTTAATCTGGTACTCAGATCGTGTAAAGCGAAAATGTCCCTAAGCACGATAATTCATGCATTGCCGTTGTTCAATAATCATATTCGTCTTATTTTTGCGAAATATATTGTTGGCCCCACCTGGCCTCACATGAATTTTACGACTGCGAATAACTAAACGTACATGTATTAGTGACTCCATATATGTGAGTTTGCAAAGCCTCTTACCATACCATAAATCCTTTCTTGTCGCAGGTTATATTCTTATACTAGCAGGTTAGCCCGCCACTGGCGGCATTCGTCCCATGACTTTGTTCGAAAAAGCAATTGCAACAGGTTCCGAGACACTTGTGTTGTATTTGCACCAAATTTCGTCGAAATCAGCAAGTTTTACCCGATTTGACCTTGAATTGACAATTTTGTAGGTCAAGGTCAGGTCGTGGTCATGATTTGACCCGTCCAAAACACTCCCCGGACAAAAGTACAGAAATCCGCCAGTTTTACCCCATTTGACCTTGAATTGACCAGTTTGAAGGTCAATTTCACGTCGGGGTCACGATTTGACCTGTCCGTGACACTTTCGGGACAAAAGTACCCATAGGTAGCAAGTTTGTGCTCAATCGGTTGACCCGTCCCGAGTTGACCATTTTGCTTCCATAGAATTTCATGGGATGAATGCCGCCAGTGGCGTAATATTTTAATTTTAACATAGGATTTCGCATTCAAATCTATTTATGTCGATAAAACTGTTATTTTTCAAAATTTCAAGCTGAGACTTCGTGTGTCTGCGTGTAATACTTATATGTTCTTAAAATGACAGTGTCCAACACGTAATTATGTTTTAGATGGAAGAAATTAAATATTTTCGATGCTAAATTTTAACATAGGATTTCCCATTAAAATCGATTTATGTGGATAAAACTCTTATTTTTCAAAATTTTAAACGAAGACTTGGTGTGTCTGTGTGTAATACTTACATATTCTTAAAATGACAGAGTCCAACACGTAATTATGTTTTTGATGAAAGAAATTAATTTTTTTCGATGCTAAATTTCGAACGATAACGTTGCGTTGAATTGTAAACAAACGCTCTTTTATAGCGACGCGTCATATACAAACGCTCATTAAATTATCACGTGATTAACCGTCGCAGTGCCGTTTTGTGACTGAGAGTGAAGAATGAGTGCTCAGAGCTTCTCCAAAACGCCGCGACGACGATTCCCGTTGTTTTTACCCTTAGATGGGAAGTTTGAGCTCAATCGAGCCAGCCGTTTTCGAGTCTATAGAGGACAAATATACACACACATATATATACGGAAGTATCAAATTATATAGTAGACTAGCAGGCTAGCCCGCCACAGGCGTGGTTTGTCAGAAACATGACATTTTTAAAATTATTTTTATTCAATGAGTTAATTCTGCCTTTTTAATTTTTTTATTTAATTTTTTGTTTTTCAATGAGTTAATTCTGCCTTTTTAATCAAGAGAAATGATGGTACCCGTCCATAAAAGAGGTATGATTTACGGTACATCGGGCGGAAAAACTGACCCGATGAAAATACCCCCCCCCCCCTTCCTAGGAACGACAGACATAAGAGTCACACAACACGCATTTTTTGTTTTTCAATTAGTTAATTCTGCCTTTTTAATCAAGGGAAATTATGGTACCCGTCCATAAAAGAGGTATGATTCGATGAAAATCTCCTGCGTTCGACAGACATAAGAATCACATAAGAATCACACGACACTCATTTGTTGTTTTCCAATGAGTCAATTCTGCCATTGTAATCAAGATAAATGCATTCCGCCATTCCGGTGCGTTTTGCATCCGTAGTTTCGTACGCATAGGTGACCGTTTAGCAACGTCGATGGCAATACAGAGCGTTACTCGATTAACAACGCCAAATTTTGTCAATATAAAGAGCTTGACTGCCTTAACCCCGGAAGTGCCGAGGACGGCGATTTTGATGATTGGGAGTGGAGAATGAGTGATCAGAGCTTCTCCAAAACGTCGCGACGACGATTCCCGTGATTTTTTACCCTTAAATGGGAAGTTTGAGCTCAATCGAGCAAGCCGTTTTCGAGTCTATAGAGGACACATATATTTATATATTTATATACGGAGTTCTCAAAATATATAGTAGACTGTGCCTTTAATTGTGCCTTTTTAATTTTTTAATTTAATTTTTGTTTTTCAATTTTACCCGATTTGACCTTGAATTGATCATTTTCAAGGTCAAGGTCAGGTCGGGGTCACAATTTAACCCGTCCATGACACTTCCCGTAGGTAGCAAGTTTGAGCTCAATCAGTTTGAGTCTATAAAGGACACACACATATATATCATTTGTGGGTACCCGTTTCAACGTGATGATCACCTAACCCGATGAAAATCTCCCCCGTTCCTTCCCCCGTTCCTAGGAAGCCCTAAGTACGTCACACAACACGCTCATGTCTGGATACAGTCTTACACGCACACGCCCAGACCCAGACATTACACACATACGCTCTTTATCAACGACTCTGCTGATACGAACGCTCTTTAACTATCAACGCGATTAACCCCGCAGTGCCGTTTTTGTGACTGAGAGCGGAGAACGGGTGCTCTGAGCTTCTCCAAAACGCCGCGACGACCATTCCCGTGGATTTTTACCCTTAGATGGGAAGTTTGGTCTCGATCGGTGCAGCCGTTTTCGATTCTATAAAGTACAAACATATATATATATATATATATATATATATATATATATATTGGGATATATATATATATATATATATATATATATATATATATATAGGGAAGTCTCAAAATATATAGTAGACTAGCAGGTTAGTCCGCCACTGGCGGTAATCGTCAGAAACATGACAATTTATAATTTTTATAATTAATTTTCTGTTTTTCAATGAGTTAATTGTGCCTTTTTAATTTACTGGATTTTGTAATTTTTGTAATTTTTTTTTTTCATTGAGTTAATTGTGCCTTTTTAAATTATTTTTTTCAATTTTACCCGATTTGACCTTGAATTGATCATTTTCAAGGTCAAGGTTAGGTCGGGTTTACAATTTAACCCGTCCATGACACTTCCCGTAGGTAGCAAGTTTGAACTCAATCGGTTCGAGTCTGTAAAGGACACACATATATCAGTTGTGGGTACCCGTATCAAGGTGAAGATCACCTCTGGCGGAAAAACAGACCCGATCCTAGTTCATAGGAAGCCCTAAGTACGTAAGAATCACACAACACGCTCATGTCTGGATACAGTCACTCTGACGTGCCCAGACGTAAGAATCACATTACACGCATACGCTCTTTATCAACGACACTGCGGATACGAACGCTCTTTAACTATCAACGCGATTAACCCCACAGTGCCGTTTTTTGTGACTGGGAGTGGTGAATGGTTGCTGGGAGCTTTTCCAAAACCCCGCGACGACCATTCCCGCGATTTTTTACCCTTAGATAGGAAGTTTGGTCTAAATCGGTACAGCCGTTTTCGATTCTATAAAGTATATACACACATATATATATACGGAAGTTTCAAAATATATGGTAGACTAGCTGGTGGACCCGACTTCGTCCGGGCTGTTTCCCCTCTGCTTTTCGGTGAATTGCGCGATTTGACCTTGAATTGACCATTTTGAAGGTCAAAGTCAGGTCTGGGTCACGATTTGACCCGTCCAAAACACTCCCCGGACAAAAGTATTCGACAAAAAAACCCATCGAAATACATCCGGTTTTACCCGATTTGACCTTGAATTGACCATTTTGAAGGTCAAGGTCACGTCGCGGTCACAATTTGACCCGTCCAAACGGAGTGATTTGACCTTGACTTGATCTTTTTGAAGGTCAAGGTCAGGTCGGGGTAACGATTTGACGCGTCCAAAAGACTGCCTGTCCAAAATTAACTCTAGGTATCAAATTTCGTCGAAATCCGTCCGTTCTACCCGACTTGACCTTGAATTGACCTTTTTGAAGGTCAAGGTCAGGTCGGGTTAACGATTTGACCCATCCAAAAGACTGCCCGTCCAAAAGTAACTCTAGGTATCAAATTTCATCGAAATCCGTCCCGTTTTACCCGATTTGACCTTGAATTGACATTTTAGAAGGTCAAGGTCAGGTCGGGGTCACGATTTGACCCGTCCAAAACCATCCCTGGAAAAAATTACCCCATGGTATCAAATTTTGTCAAAATCCGTCGGGCAGTTTTCCCGGCCATAGCTAACAGACAAACAGAAGTCCCAAAATATATATTAGACTAGCAGGTTAGCCCGCCACTGACATTTTTTTGGCTTCTCAACGAGTTAATTGTGCCTTTTTAATCAAGAGAAATTATGCTACCCGTCCCTAAAAGATTTAAGGTACATCGGGCGGAAAGAACTGACCCGATGAAATATTGTTGAGCCTGACGTTGTCCGGGCTATTCAAAACCCAAATTTCAAGTCGATAGCTCCACCTTTCCGAGATCTCGTTTGCGCATGCGTTGCACGGGAGTCGCACGGGCTCGCCAATACGACAACGACGACCACCTGGTCAAACTACACTCACGTACCAAGTTTCGTCCCGATCGGTCGAGGTGTTGGTATCTGATGCAAAAGACGAAATTGTGAGTGTTGGTTTGTAACCGGGATTTCTGAGAAGTATTATGCCTATATCCACACTAACTACCCCCCCCCCCCTAAGCCCTGACCTAAGTGTCATACATACTATAACAATGATGTTGTAAGAGTAATATGGCATCCAATAAATCTCCCCGCATAAGAAACCACTCAAAAGTATTGTTCCCGTATATCTCTCTGCAGATGCTAATAACGTTGAATGGTAAACAGACGCTCTTTATAGCGATGCGTCAAAAACAAACGCTCATTAAATTATCACTTGATTAACCACCGCAGTGCCGTTTTTTGTGACTGAGATTGGAGAACGGGTGCTCTGGGCTTCTCCAAAAACGCGACGCCGACGGGATTTCTGAGAAGCATTATGCCTATATCCACACTAACTACCCCCTAAGCCCTGACCTAAGTGTCATACATACTATAACAATGATGTTGTAAGAGTACTACGGCATCCAATAAATCTCACCGCATAAGAAACCACTCAAAAGTATTGTTCCCGTATATATCTCTTTAGATGCTAATAACGTTGAATGGTAAACAGACGCTCTTTATGGCGATGCGTAAAAAAAAACGCTCATTAAATTATCACTTGATTAACCACCGCAGTGCCGTTTTTTGTGACTGATATTGGAGAACGGGTGCTTCTCCAAAACGCGACGCCGACGGTGTCCGTTGGTTTTTACACTTATATACGAAATTTGAGCTCGATCCGTCAACGTGTTTTCGATTCTATGAAGTACACATATATATATATACACACATACATATATATATACGGAAGTCTCAAATTATATAGTAGACTAGCAGGTTAGCCCGCCACTGGCGGCATTCGTCTCATGGCTTTGTTCGAAAAAGCAATTGCAACAGGTTCCGAGACACTTGTGCTGCATTTGTACCAAATTTCGTCAGAAACATGACATTTTTTTAATTATTTTGTTTTTATTTATTTTTGTTTTTTATTTTTTTAATATGAATTTAATGTTTTTTAAATTTAATATATATTTTTTTCTGAATTGTTTTTTTATTTTTAATTTGTTTTAATTTTAAATTGTTTTAATTAAATTTTTTGTTTCTGGCGGAAAAATTTACCCGTAGAAATCGCCCCTTCCTAGGAACGACAGGCAACGCATTCTTTGTTTTTCTTTGTTTTTAACCTTCCCGTACCCGTCCTAATGTCGTGAAATCTCTCTGCATAATATTTCGAGCGATAACATTGCATTGAATTGAAAACAAACACTTCCCGTCGTGAAAACAAATGCTTTCCGTCGGGAAATCTCTCTGCATAATATTTCGAGTCTGCCGTACCCGTCCTAATGTCGTGAAATCTCTCTGCATAATATTTGCGACAGGCTACAGACTCCCGTCATACAGATAAGTAGATAGCGAAAACGACGCTCTTTATATTGACACTGCGGAAAACGAACGCTCTTTATATATCAACGCTATTAACCCCGAAGTGCCGATTGCGGTGATTTTGATGATTGGGAAGGGAGAAACGGTGCTCTGAGCTTCTCCAAAACGCGATCACGGCTGTGTCCGTGGGATTTTACACTTATATACGAAATTTGAGCTCAATCCGTCCACGCGTTTCCGATTCTATGAAGTACCCACACATATACACACACACATATATATACGGAGTTCTCAAAATATATAGTACCAGCAGGTTAGCCCGCCACCGGTGGCGTTTGTCCGAAACATGACATTTTTTAAATTATTTTGTTTTTTGTTTGTTTTTTTTAAAAAATTTTATATTAATTTAATGTTTTTTAAATTTAATTTATGTTTTTTTGAATTTTTTTATATTTATTTAATTATTAATTTAATTATTTATAATTTAATTGTTTTTTTATTATTAACCCGATGAAATCCCCCCTTCCTAGGAACGACAGACAACGCATTCTTTGTTTTTCAATGAGTTAATTCATGGTACCCGTCCTAAACTTCCCCGTTATTTAACCTGCCCGTGGCCATTGAGATGAAATCCCCCCTTTCTAGAAACCACAGACAACGCATTCTTTGTTTTTTTTTAACCTGCCCGTACCCGTCCTAATGTCATGAAATCTCTCTGGATAATATTTCGAGCGATAACATTGCAATGCATTGAAAACAAACGCTTCCCGTCGTGAAATCTCTCTGCGATAACATTGCATTGAATTGAAAACAAACGCTTCCCGTCGTGAAATCTCTCTGCATAATATTTCGAGTCTGCCGGACCCGTCCTAATGTCGTGAAATCTCTCTGCATAATATTTCGAGCGATAACATTGCATTGAATTGAAAACAAACGCTTTCCGTCGTGAAATCTCTCTGCATAATATTTCGAGCGACTCCCGTCATACAGATAAGTAGATAGCGAAAACGACGCTCTTTATATAGACACGTCGGAAAACGAACGCTCTTTATATATCAACGCTATTAACCCCGAAGTGCCGATTGCGGTGATTTTGATGATCGGGAAGGGAGAAACGGTGCTCTGAGCTTCTCCAAAACGTGACCATGGCGGTGTCCGTGGGATTTTACACTTATATACGAAATTTGAGCTCGATGGGTGCAGTCGTTTTGTCTATAAAGTACACACATATATATATAGCTATATATATATATATACGGAAGTCTCAAAATAGATAGTACTAGCAGGTTAGCCCGCCACTGGCGGCGTTGGTCCGAAACATGACATTTTTTTCGCTTTTCAATGAGTTAATCGTGCCCTTTTAAGAGAAATTATTGTACCCTCCCTAAAAGAGGTATGATTTAAGGTACATCGGGCGGGAAAAAAACTGACCCGATGATGTCGTTGTTGTTGGCATTCAGGGCTTCGGGTCGTTGTTGTTGGCATCACGGCTCGGGGCTACCCGAAAAATCTCACATTGCCGTATAGGGAAAATAGGATTGCGCGTATTTATTAATTTTAACTAATTATTTTCTCGTCAACAATGTCGTTGTTGTTGATATTAACGGCTTGGGGGCTATTTTCTCGCCAACAATGTCATTGTCGTTCACGGTTTTGGGCAGTGGAAGTCCTGTCAGATTCGGGACGTATCGCAGTGCCTCGCGTATTCACTTAAAAAACTGATCCGATGATGTAGTTGTTGTTGGCATTCAGGGCTTCGGGTCGTTGTTGTTGTTGGCATCACGGCTCCCCGAAAAATTTCACATTGCCGAAAAGGGAAAATAGGATTGCGTGTATTTAGTAATTTTAACTAATTATTTTCTCGCCAACAATGTCGTTGTTGTTGATATTTACGGCTTGGGGGCTATTTTCTCGCCAACAATGTCGTTGGCGTTCACGGTTTGGGGCAGTGGCCATATAGCTGCGTCAGTTAGCAGGAATCGAGGGGTGTAAGTTTAGAGCTTGTTTATATGAATGCATTGAAAATAGACTAAGATTTTCAGCCGTAACAAGAAATGTATATATGAGAAAATGTAAATTCTATATTTTGCGAGGTATTAGCAAGTTTTATTTTATCGCCAACAATGTCGTAGTTGTTGATATTTACGGCTTGGTGGCTATTTTCTCGCCAACAATGTCGTTGGCGTTCACGGTTTGGGGCAGTGGCCATATAGCTGCGTCAGTTAGCAGGAATCGAGGGGTGTAAGTTTAGAGCTTGTTTATATGAATGTATTGAAAATAGACTAAGATTTTTAGCCGTAACAAGAAATGTATATATGAGAAAATGTAAATTCTATATTTTGCGAGGTATTAGCAAGTTTTGGCTCAACGGGTTTAGCAGTTTGAAGTGAATATGGATATAAAAATATACATATACAGATATAAAAAAATGTAGAGTTACTCCTCTTGAATCGCGAGCGAATATCAACCCGATTAACCCCCTGCCGTGTTTGCGGTGATTTTATTGATTGGGAGTGGAGAATGGGTGATCAGAGCTTGTCCAAAATGCGACGTCGGCGATCCCCGTGTCTTTTTACCCTATATACGAAGTTTGAGCTCGATCCGACCAGTCGTTTTCGATTCCATGAAGTACCCACATATATACACACATACATATATATATACGGAAGTCTCAAATTATATATAGGAGATAGAAGAAGACTAGTCTCGGATCTGGCTCAGAAACTCCGCTCACTGTTCCGTCCCACTCCACGACGTAACGCTTCCGCCTTAGAGGAGGAGCGTAGAGGAGGCTGAGCACTAGGAACCAGTCCATACTTATACACACATAGAAACATGGCTATATTTACATTTTCTTCATTGGAGGGGTTGTCAACGTTGAAATTCCATTTCCGTTAAACACTGATACCTCAAAATTTCCAAAGATTGCTTATGGTGATTCATGTGAAATAGTTTGAATTTGCTGTTCCTTTTGATGTTCGCTGTATGATTGGATATCATTGATTTGTTAATTGCAGTTTTGATCGCACGTGCACAACGTCAACAGCAGTCAACGGAATCACAATCGAGAAAGGAGATATTGTTGTCGTGCCAGTAGCTGCAATCCAACGTAACCCGGAATTCTGGCCAGAACCGGAACAGTTTGACCCCGATCGGTATGCAAGCACATTATCTGTAATTTACTCAACCAATTTATGGAGCTCAATGAATCTGAAGAAAGATATCTCATATGTATAATTCACTACTTAAAAGTGATATTTTACTATTCAGCCACGATACCCTCTTGAATAATCTAACATTGCCGGAAAGGTAAACAAAATTGGTCGTGCCCTTTCGGAACAAAAAAAAACAAAAAAAACAAGCAACACAATGAAAATAAAGGGAACTGTCATTGTAGAAGATGTCTAATAATTTATATGGTTCATTTTGAGTTGCTGATAGGACAGAGTTTGTTAAAATAGAATAGACCAGAATCTATATATATAACCCGTCGTGTGTGTATATGTGTGTGCTTGGGTGTGTGTGGGGGGGGGGGGGGTGCGTGCGTGTGTGTGTTTGCGTGAGGGTGTATGTGCAACTCCGGGAGAGAGGGGGCACGTGTTCACGCTGTCGGTAGCCAAATTAGCCAATGGCTAATCTTTTTCGAATTTGGCTAATAAAAATTTCATTTGGCTAAACTTTTGGCTAAACTTTTTTTTACCCCAAATGGAGACTGAATGCATGGAGTCAGAAAGCTAATTAATAAAAGCGCTCAATAGATCGACATTCAAGACGAAGTTAGGTGACGAAAGTATTTCATTATTTTCGTACTTATGAAATATCGTTCCGTAACAGCAAAAGGTAAGCTCTAACAATTAGTGTACAGTAAACATATTTTTATTTCCAAATCTAACATAAATTTTGGCAAGTGGGTTTTCAATTCTGTGATATGAACGATCTAGTCCGAAAATATCGAAAGTGGGAATATATTGCCGACTGTGCAAAGGGAAACCCGATCGCGGACAGTACAAAGGGAAACCCGATCGACAACCCTATCAACCAAGCGATCACACAGTGATATGCAATCATCTTTAGTTTTCACAAGACGGACATTCAAAGACGCATGGACATTAAACCGACCGTGGTTGAATCATGACAATGTGAAGAAAGCAATATTTTGTAAAGTGTGCATTGACGCTGGTATATAAGCAATTTGTTCATAACAGGCTGTTTTAATCTGGAGAAAGATTACGTCACTCTGCACGAAACAGCAAAAGGTTATTATTTTACATTTAATCCCCTAATCCCCCATTGTCTGTCTGGTCACTCACGGGACTCCCGCACAATGCATGTTTATGATGACATTGTATTTATGACGGTCGAGGTTTATGAGCACCAAGTGTAAGACAATAGCTTAATCAGCCAAATGTGAATCACGACAGATATTTTGTGGCTATTTGTCGTCAATACCGATACAGTCAAAATAATATGCATGCTTTTATGACAGATTGTAATTTGATAATGGCGTAACAATATTAAGTTAATAGTTTCCAGATGTCACTTAGATATTTTCGCAAGGATAAATATTTAATGATGATTTAAAAAAAAATATTGATATAAAACAAAAAAATAATAACATTAAGAAGGACAATCCCGGGTTCCCCCCCCCCAAATCACTCTTTCACATAAAGATTAATAAATTTTTAATAAATGATATATATAAAAATACTTCTAGTTCATAAAATTATTTAAATTATTGTGTATTTTACCTGTGTCTGTTAGATTTTACGTTTTAGTCATCAATTGTGAACCGACCAGAAAACGATTATTTAATTTGGCCAAAGTTTTTTTTAATTTGGCCAAAAAACATTTGGCTAAAGTTTTTTTCATTTGGCTAATAAAATTTTCATTTGGCTAAACTTTTGGCTAAAGTTTTTTTCGGTCCAGCGTGAACACGGTGTAATACATGTTTGTTATTACGATGAAAGTAGCGCACACATTCCTTCCGATGAATTCGGCTATATTTCTCGTCTATGTAGGTTCACTCCAGAGAAAAATGCTCAGCGGAATCCATTCCACTACTTGCCTTTCGGTTATGGGCCACGAAACTGCATAGGAATGAGATTGGCATTGCTGGAACTGAAGATGGGGCTCGCGGCAGTGTTGCAGAAGTTCAGACCTGTAAAATGCCCAAGGACACAAGTACGTAGTATTATATGCCTATTGGTGCCGATTTCAATATATGGTTTGGTTCATGACCATATCCATGACACATTCTAATTTTCGTGGTTTGTATGGAGTATCATCTTCAGAGAAGAATATAGAAATTATCTCTTTTAAAATTACTTTATACATATGACAGAACGTTCAAAACGTGTACTCTCCTTTGGTATTAAACATAGTTACACTAGTCCCCCCCCCCCCTTTACAATCATCCATGCTTTACGCTTCAAATGGAGCTTGAATTCAAAATGTTGAAATCACGCCATGTGACGTCGCGTACAGGAAAAATCTTGCTTCCATTTTGCATGGAAGCAACTTGAAACACGCTAACAGAATATCGTTAAAATTGGGATATGTATGTACGCCAATTGTACAAGTCATACGGAAGGTCTTGTGACCTGTTATATTATGTGAGGCAGTTGCAAATTCATGGACACACTTCTCATCGAACGTAATTCATAGCGCATGCGAACTTAATAGATAGCAGCCATTGTCATCATCATCGTCGTCACCCTACTCCATTTTCTTCTTCTCCTCCTACTCCTCCACCATCATGGTCATCGACCACTCCACTTCCTGCAACGTCGTATTCTTCTTATTGTCCTCATCCTTTTCCTTACCACCCCTCTATACGTACTCCTCATCTGATATCTTTTTCGACATCTCTATCATCCATGGGTTAATTCATGCGTGGTTAGTCTTGTTTGAAGAATCTCTGCCAACGTACAACGTGCAATGTCGTAGATATAAGCGACCATTGCGTGACAACATGGAGTGTTTTATGAATGTCTAACTTTTCTTGTCTTCCAGGAAAACCCGGTATTGTCTAAAATTGGACTGCTATCGATTAAAGGTGGTTCTTGGATACGTCTCGAAAAGAGATAGGCTTAACCTCGTTCCAAATTGTAAACGGTAATTGCCAACATCTACCAATTAACTTTGTCAACAAATTATGTCGCCATATATAGACTCTTTGTGGAATAATTGACCACATTATAGATATGAGTCAACTAGTAGTAGTGAAGCGGGATGACATTCCATGAAACAGGACATAATTCGGATACGAGTCCAGAAGATCGGGATGTGTTTGAGCAGATGGGCGATTGCTGCTATACACGTGCGCAGAAAAAAGATTACAAGAACCCATCAGCTTATATGTTCGCGACCGACATGTTCCTCGTGATACTATGAGCGTATCATCCCGTGGTATACACGTTATGATCCTGGCATACGATACTAGATCACAGTGTATAAACCGTACAAACAACTTATGGTAAGTAGCTATTGCCGAATGTTTATATCGAAATATTGCAGAATAACAAATTCAACAACATAAAACAAGTTTTCTTACTGGACAGACGGATTATCAACAACTGCAAACGTAAATATATATTGTACATACACATTTGTCGATTGCAATCGGGCTCGATTTGAGCGAACGACTTTCTGTAAATAAAAACGACCTTTGATCACTTCAGAAAATAATTTTTCGCAAAAAACGCCCTCTTCAAATGTCATTTTGACACATATATACAGTATCTGTCGGAAATCCCATTATATTGCAATGGAAAGGCCGTAATGTGTGCAGCTTATATTGACATTATCTGGACTCAGTTGTGTCCACAATATGAAGGTAGAGACTATTTATTTGGACACCACACTCACCAGTCTCTGTACGCCTAGTCGCGTACGACGACTGTCACATGTCGCGACGTTGTACATGAATCGTACATAAATGATATGTTCCTCTCGACCTATATAAACATAACTATGTCTTCGAAATGTCACGTCATTGAACTTATATACTCTGTCTGAATCAAACAAGGTGTTCTTATTAACATTTAGTGAGTTTTATTCGACTGCACATTAGAAAAACTGTATTGGGGGGGGGGGGCTATATATGTTATATTATGTGATGAAATTGTGTATACTTTTACTGACAAAAACTATAGTACACATGTGCACCATTACCTTATGTGTGCGTTTATGTGTCGAAGGGGTCGTGACTGGGAGTGCCTCCATGGGTATCACTATATCGGCTGAGTCTCGAAAGTCAGACAAGTGTGAGCTTCGAGTTGCACCTCTTGGGTTGGAAGTTTCCGACAGGGACTCACTGGCAAACGATTGGAGAAAATTATTTACACCCCCCTTTCTATTGGTAAATCAATCTGGTTTCATTTTGAAAATTTCCAAATGTGGGCTGTATTTCAGTCGAAAACATTAGCTTTCAACCGCAGGATACTATATTGTCAAGTATGCATTGCAACTGAAATAGGAGTCTCCATATTTTAACCAAGCAGCTTTTAGACCCCGAAATAATGGAGGCGGGGGTGTAGATAGTGCTCCCATATTACCAAGTCCCTGGAAACGTTCAGAACTATTTATTTATGCCCAAATTTTAGACAAAACATGAGCTATTTTGATATTTTTTAAAATAAAAATATAAAAACATTTGTTGGCATTTTTACTCGAAATTATAAATTACCCTACAACATTTCGAATAAAACTTCCAGCAAATATTGTTTACAAAATAGCAAATTAAAGGCATAACATCGTTACTCGTACTATATAAAAGCCAAGTATATAACGATTGTTGACATTGTCTCCAATAAACCCACATATAACCATGTAAGTAGACTTGGTTGAGTTCAGTCTGGATAGGACACACCATGTCACAATTGGGGCCGACACTATCACAATTGTAAACGTTCATTAACTGGAAAATCAAAGATAGACAGTAGTTTATGGTTCACTGTGCCTAAATATGGCTTATGCGTGATCATAATATCGATCTGAAAAAAGGATGTTACGTTCGGGAAGTACCCACTTTAAGTGAGATGACATGGCATGGGATGTCGAATTTTGTTGTACATGTATATTTCAGCTTCCTATCGCTTAAGTCAACAAATCACTTCACTGAGAACGACAATTCAAGCCTTGTTTTTTTCTGTTTTGCGTCAAGTTTAATTCCCCAATATGAAATTATGTGAAATGCTTTTGGTACTTATATTGAACAGATTGAGTTTCATCTCTTGAGTTACCGGAAACCTTGAGACGTACTATGAATGATGAAGGTTACTAATGACCATCGGGAGATGAAAGATGTCTGATATCGAAACCTATAGTTCATGGTTTCGTCTTTGCACACAAATCCGATCATCACAACTTGACGAACATATTTCGACAACAAGTGACTAGCAACGTAATCAACTAGACGTACAGTGGCTGACGAGTGGGGTGTCCAAATAGATATTCTCTAGTTTCTTATTGTGAACACTAGAGCCAAGGTATTACCAAAAATACTGCAAATATGATGGTCTTTCCGTTGCAATATAGTAGGATTTCCGACAGATGTGTATACATGTATGTGTTAAAATGACATTTGAAGAGGGAATTTTTGTGAGAAAATTATTTTCTGAAGTGATCAAAGTCCGTTTTTATCTACAGAATTAGTCGTTTGCTCAAATGGAGCCCACTTGCGATCGGCAACTGCGTATGTACAGTATATCCATGAACTTACTTCTATAGTTGTTGGTAATCCGTCTATCCGGTCTGTTGTTGTTTTGTTATTCTGCAATATCTTGATCCAAAAATAGATTGTCTCGCTTCGGCGATAGCTACTTCCGATAAGTTGTTTGCATGGTATATGCACTGTGACATTACAGATCCACCATCATGACATTTTGGTAGCATCGTGATAATACAACATTAATAACTTACGTACAAGCAGCGACCAGCTCATCAGTATCAAACATAATTGGATGATGTAATTTGGATAAGAAGCTGGTATCATGAAAATTAATTTAGTAAATGTTCACAATCTACAAATCGGAAAAATTTAGTACTATGTTAATATATCCACATGATACTACCCTGCAATGCAACCACTAGGCTCAATTACACACGTTGCGATTTCACCAAAAATGTCATATTGATGGGAAGGGAAAGATATTGTAGCTATGATGGCAAGATGACTTGTTTTTTTAAGTGGCTGAACTCTGGCAGCCATTTTCATGCAATCGTGCATTTTTTCAACAAGTTGCGTGAAACTATCACATTTAACACCAACTCACTTTGATCTGTAGAATTACAACTTATAGTAATTGACTTTTATGCTTATACGATTATCCTCTATATAATAAATTCACTTAAATGCTCGTGTCGTTGGATGAATTATATTCCACCGGGTAAGAAAATACATTACACGCGTCAGCACCCAATCAAACCAACAAGAAATATGGGAACATAAATATCCGAAAGTTGTCTAAAGCCGGGGTCCGTATAAGCCAGGGTCCGTATGAGCCGGATGTCCGTAAAAGCCAGGGTCCGTAAGAGCCAGGGTCCGTAAGAGTCAGAGTCCGTATCAGCCGCATACCGCAAAGAATATAGCCAAGAAATTCCTCCCAGCATGCCACAATGCCGCGGTAACAGTACACCAGCATGCAATATATATATATTGTAATATAGTATAATTAACTCACATCTCCCTTTAAAGACATATTATGGACTAATTATGGTGCTAGATATTGATAAATTAGAACTTAAGCGCTATGCCAACTGTGTGAATGTAGCATTCAACTAGCAGTCTAGCATCAACTAAAAATCTCAAAGAAATCGACCATACCACTCCATAGATATCATCGTCTAAACTACGCTTAATTGTAAATATTTACATCTTGATTCGGGACGCGACAATCAACGATAAACTAACGCAAATTATTTCGCCATCGAGAATCATTCCACTTAATTAATATATACTAATGACGATGTGTGTACTGTAAATTAGGATTAATATTCGTAAAAATAACTACATTGACAAGATTATTCTCCATTTCTATTCGATCACCCAACCGGAGTGTTTCACATCACTTTAGTATATTTCTCAAAGGTAAATTAAAATAGCTAGGCGCATATTGACAACGAAAACAGCGTATATATTGGGGTGCAGGTCAACTGATACCCAAACCAACTGATACTCAACGAAAAAAGTCAAGTGATATATAATCTTGTGTCAAGTGATACCTTGTTTTCGAGTCAAATGATATCTTCCTGAGACAATTGATACCTTTTATTTTTTAAGTGCAATGATAATTTCTCTTGTCAAACCGAAGTGTATGTTTATGTATTGAGTGTCATATTGTCCTGTCGCTAATTAGAAGTTAATAATTTGACTTGGAATTGGGTATCTTTTGTCTCGGGTATCTTGTGTATCAGTTGACTAATTAGGTTATTACTTGGTATGGTATCACTTGACTCGGGTATAACTTGACTGTGACCCGATAAGCGTATATATTGTACGCCATCTTTCCCCGTGTTTATATACGACCACGTTATTTGCTTGTTCACATAGACATCCAGACAAGACATGTATCAATTCACACTTGCCTGATATTAAGCCAACTTGTGTATATCAAGGCATAACTGGCTGATATTGTGCCTACTTTCTTTGGTTTTTATATCTATGTCATATCCGAAGACATTCTGGATTGTGTGTGTAACATTTTCAAGCAAAACCATGGATTTATACCAAAACTATTTATTTCACTCATGATCCCAAGTTGTTTATACTATTAAATTTTGACTAATATATTATTTTAAGTGATGTGAATCACTCCGCTGAGGTATTGCGAACGGAATACCAAATAATCATTCCAAAATAAGTTATTTTCATAAATTTGATATCCAGATAGTCAGAAATCAGCGTCATTTTTATACAAGAATTACACGCAGTGCCTATTATAATATGTATATAGTGGTGCAGTCAACGTTCATACAGTGGCAAGTTTGCACTGCATTTTTTGCAGGCATTTTCTCATAGAAAACCATGTGGTGCCAGAATATGAACGACAACATGAAGCTAACGACATACACTCTTAAAAATATGTAGGTACTAAGCTTTGTCCCAGGGGGAGTACCAACTTTTTGGTACTCTGGAGTACCAAAAGTTTAGGTACTCTAGAGTACCAAAATGTTTGGTACTCTGGAGTACCAACTTCTTGGTACTCTAGAGTACCAAATTGTTGGTACTCTGGATTACCTAATAATTATTTAAGTTCTACCCGGGCATTGTGCATATAATACCCACCCCGCATTTATGTCACCGAAGCCATGACGCTCACGATATGAGGTGCCAAGAAATAGATGCTTTCATGATACGCCCTATATGTTATCTGAAGTACCAAAATATCAAGACAGGTACTCTGAAGTATTTAGGTACTACGCATAGATCCAGCAATTTGATACTCCAGAGAACAAAACAGCCCTGATACCGGCAAATTTAACAATGTGACATGTTAGATTCCAAATTATGCTGCCGCGTTTAAACTTCCAATTAAGTACAAAACCACAAAGACTCCCTTGCATAGTGCTAAATGAAATAATCCGACAGATCTACGACCGCGAGTCGACGGGCGGCCATTTTTCACTTTAATTTAATCGTTTGCACACGGCACTCGATATTGACACACCCACGGTCTCACACAATCAGCATGGAGCCAACGATTGGCACTCTGTGAAGTACCAACTCATGTGGTTCTATAACGCTAAAAAGAGGCTCTAAAGGCTTATAGTACCAAACTGTCTGGTACTATCGCGGCTTTAGGTTCCATGGGGTACCTAAATAAATTGCTTTATTTGAGAGTGTAAGGAGTAAATATTCTGTAGTCACGTGTGCACATATAACGGTGCTACTAATACTTTGCCTTAAATTGCCTGTAAAATTGATTTTTGCGAGATAATGGCAAACTATTTACAGGCAAATATCGATAGTATCGCTACTAGTGGAAGTACATAGTTTTAATTTGTTTCTCGTGTAGTTAGCTGTGGTACAGGTGCATTTTGTATGTAACGTTTCCGTTCATATTCTGACACCATATAGGGCTTTCTACGAGAAAATACCTGCAAAACATGCCTTGCAAACTTGCCAGTGTATGAACGTACCATTAATGGTTATGCCCAATAATGCTGCCTGAGTAAAGAAGTAAATATTTACATTCGTGCGTATATTTCTGTGTTCTTTGAATGCATTGTATTGTCGATGTGTTTGGAATTTTCGACAATCTTAGTTAATTGCTACATTATTCCAATGGGGATGGTGTTGGATACTATCTGATTGGTTTTATTCAACTTAATAATTCCATAATATGTCTGTAAATTCTATGTACGGTTTTGAAAGATTTTATACGGCATTTCTGACAATAATTTTACAAGCAGTCAAATGATGACTAGAACATTTACAACCTTATCGCACTCGACTAAAGAATAGACAATTTAAATCAAGTACCTGGAATATGTCGCTCTTGTTGGCATCACAGCGATATTTGAATGTCAAAAACTAAATAGAGAATTTTTTCATTGCAATCTTGTGCTCGTACGAAGTGGGACCCACCCCAAGATGTGTTATAACAGAGTGATTATTTGTAACGATTGAAACTATAGGAGCCCCTTCTCTTGGATAATGCTCTATATTGGTCCTGCATGTAAATTTAAAGGTACTCAACCCGATCAGACGCTCCTAAATTACTGTTACTTTGGCTTCGGTGGTAAAAGATGGATAACTCTGAAAGCAAGTGGTAATACGGTCAAATTTCGTGATATTTAGTGATAATACGGCCATATTTTGTTGAACAAAATGTTGTTAAATAACAAGTTTTGGGAAATTTGATACCATAGTTGACAGTGGTTAGCATTATTTTGTTGCAATAAATCGATTCTGATAACTAAATCGTATTCTGAAGAAATGTTGTTGTTGTTGTTGTTATATCTTGATGGTATGGGGACAGTCTAATCGGATTGAGTACCTTTAAAATCATTTTAGTGATCATAATTTATATTTAAACATGGAATTGGAAAAATAACTACATGGCTTTGGAAAAAAAATCTATCGGCGCTCAGAACCCCCACCAACCCGGACCTTGTATCCTGGAGTTTTATCCTTGCCTGAACTATATAGATCAAGTAGTCTTGTGAGTATGAGCCCTGGGTGGTCCGTCTCGCCGGATGTAAGCCACCTGGACTATACATATATATAAACTAGTCTGATAAATATGAGCACTGGGTCACATTCACAAGCCGAGTTTAAAATACACATTGTACAGTCCAGATGATTTATACCGGGCGAGACTTACCAGCCACGGCATAATTATGCATATATGTGGTTGTGCATCGCCGTAAAGAAGAATCGACCAAGAAGGCGATTTGGTAGCAGCCTTACTGAATCTGAAGAAATTAGCCGTGTACACATTACTGTCGCTATAAAAAACTTCTGCATGAAATGCATTCAGTATGACGTCACAGTGCACGAAGAGTTTTACGAACAACATTGTGTTTCGTTTTAACCGGCACTTCAAACTCGTGTCAAGTGTTGCAATGCTTGGAATACTAACTTCTATTCTCATTGCTGGTATTATTCGTATTTTCTGGACTCTTTCGCATACGCTTTTTATATTATTTTATAAACCAAAGAAATAGTAATTTAGAAGCATCTGGTCGGATTGAGTACCTACCCAGGTGGTGAAAAATAAAAGATATCAAAAATCGATATTTGATAACTCTGAGCTTTTGTGGGTGTGGTCCTCGACTCAAATCAAATATTATGTTAACCCCCGAAGCAAGAGAAACACTAATTTAGGACCGAAATGAAAAGTGGGAAAATATGTTTCTGCCTCTAATAAAAAGGAACGATATTGAAAACTGTCACTTCCCTGATGACATACTGGCGTCCGTGTGGAGATTAGAGTCTATATAGAGTCATAGACACAGCCAGTATATGTAAGTTGCTTGGAGTACTCAAAATTCGTTTCACCATCAATTTAATTAAAACCACCTGCCTCTGAGTTACAAGACGAAATGTGAGAAAAAGGACAAAAATGGTAAGACCTCCAGGCCAGGGCTAAATGCTGAAAAGACAATATAGTCTTGTCGATAAAAGTTTCGACTTAGAAAATATTTGGACTAAGTTGGTTTTTATTCCATTTTGAAGACGAATAATAATCATATCCTCTATAACCTATCCAAAAATCAGATAAATAAGCTTATATAGAGCAAAATGTTCTATTCAAAATGGCATCCATGTTGACAATTGGTATTGAAAAATGCTGACATTGTGTGATAGGTGGCATTAGGTGCACCAGCGACAAACCTCGGCTTGAAAAGTTCCAAATTCCACAAATAAACTACTAAAAGACATATACATACTTATATGTCATGATATGAAACGTTACTAATTCGATTCCGAGGGGCTGATAATTATTTTATATTTCCACAGAAACGTGTCATATGACATATAAGACGGAAAAAACGACACGTTCCGTGTGTCGGCAATGATATTGGTAATTTTGTTTAGAAACTTGCGACACAGAGCGACACATATAGCGTGTTAGATGACACACCTGCACTAATTGAAACCAAATAATGAGCTGCCGTGTCGCTATACGTGTCGTTTGACACACCTAATTGACTACATGCCACGGAAAAGTTTTTCAGTGTATATATATCGCTCTCTCTAAGTATGTTCCTTATAGGCTTACTTCATAGGGAAATAATGTATGAGTAAATAGGCACCAGTCACAATTTCCTATATAAAAAATACACGGAGAATAATTATAAAAATTACCAACCCTATATATCTCTTTCATCCACCCACACCATCAAACGATATATATACATGCATGCGAACCCTGCCCATGTTAACCGGAGAGTACAGATACATATATATATATATATATATATCTCTCTCTCTCTCTCTCGCATTCACGATATCTCTCTATATCTTCATCTCCGTTTCGATCTATCTTTCTCTCTCCCTCTATCCATTTCTCTTTCATGTGCTCTCCCCTCTCTCTCTCTCTCTCTCTAAGTATGTCCCGTATATAGGCTTATTTCACAGGGAAATGATGTATGAGTAAATAGGCACCAGGCACAATTTCCTATATACAAAATACACGGAGAATATTATCAAAATTGCCAACACGATCTCTTTTCCTCCACCCCCACCCAGCAAACGATATATATACATGCATGCGAACCCTGTCCATGTTAGCCGGAGAGTACAGATACATATCCATGCCAAATTTCGTCGCAATCGGTGCAGAAATGTGAATGTTCAGCCTTCATCGTTCAACATTCGACTGTACATATTTTCACAAGTTCCTATATACAATATACACCGGAGAATATTCTCGACATTGCTATATCTCTCTCTCTCTCTCTCTCTCTCTCTCTCTCTCTCTCTCTCTCTCTCTCTCTCTCTCTCTCTCTCTCTCTCTCCATCTATCTCTCTCTCTCTCTCTCTCTCTCGAATATTCTCGAAATTGCCATATATCTCTCTCTCTCTCTATCTATCTCTCTCAATCTCTCTCTCTCTCTCAATCTCTCTCTCCTCTCCTCTCTCTCTCTCTCTCTCTCTCTCTCTCTCTCTCTCTCTATATATATATATATATATATATATATATATATATAACACAATGTGTTGTTATATGGGGTTTTTTCGTGCATTTTTCATGTTTTATTAAAAAAAAGTACACACTTCCAAAAAAATTGATTTGGACTATTTCTACACGCTTTACTCGCTTTTCTTTTACAGCGGAATAATGACATAACTTCCCTGATATGACAAAAATGGATTTTGTTTGTTACCCCCCCCCCCCCCCCTCCCCACCCCTGTGGACACGGCAATCTCTTTCACTGTTTTCATATTTTGGCACAGAAGTGAAAGAAACGCTCTTTATTTTGACCATATCAGGAATAGACTAACACGAAACGCTCTGCTCTGATCCTTGCCTTGAATATGGCTGTGTTTGTTTGTGATGTTGCATTCTGATGATTTATTCGGATTAAAAGTGGATTTAATGGAAATAGCATTCATTTACAGGTATGATTTATATTCTAACCATTAATTAGTATATAGTCTGCTGCATTGTAAGCGCGCTGAGTTCATATATCCGATATTTATCCGTCATTTGAGAGAAGATTCGTCGACGAAAAATCCCTATGGGAAATTTTGGAATTGTGTGTGTTCTCTGTACCCATATAAAAATGTACCTGGGTAAATCTTGGTGTTTACCTAGGTATACCCCGGTACATATAGGTTTTACCCTGGTTCCACCCAGGTCACACCCAGGTTACACCCAGGTAAATCAGGGATTTATATAGATTTACCCAGGTGTTTTCTATATATGTTAGGTATAAACCCCAGTTTACCCGGGTTTTTACGGATTTACACCCAGGTATTTACACCAGGTATTTACACCCAGGTATTTACACCAGGGTTTCGCCCAGGTATTTACTACAGTGTTCACCCGGATATATACACCTGTGGTATTTTGTTAAACTGTATAATCTGCATTGAAGTCACCTTATTAACCCTTTCTATATTACAGCACCATTGGCGTGTAGTTACCTTATTAACCATTCTATATTAAATCATTAATTGACAGGTAGTTACCTTATTAACCCTTTCTATACTAAGTAACATTGGTGAGTAGTTACATTATTAACCCTTTCTATATTAAAGCACCATTGATGTGAAGTTACCTTATTAACCCTTTCTTTATTAAAGCATCATTGACGCGTAGTTGCGTAGTTACCTTATTAACCCTTTCTATATTAAAATATCATTGCTGTGTAGTTACAATGTTAACCCTTTCTATAGTATAGCATCATTGACGGGTAGTTGGCTCCTTAACTCTGTATATACCAAAGTATCATTGTCGTATATAGTTACCTTATTAACCCTTTCTATACTAAGTACCATTGGCGTGTAGTTACCTTATTAACCCTTTCTATGTTAAAGCATTAATTGACAGGTAGTTACCTTATTAACCCTTTTTATACTAAGTATCATTGGTGAGTAGTTGCATTATTAACCCTTTCTATATTAAAGCGCCATTGGCGGGTAGTTACCTTATTAACCATTTATGTATTAAAGCATCATTGACGCGTAGTTACCTTATTATAACCCTCTCTATATTAAAGCATCATTATTGCTGGGTAGTTATCTTATTAACCCGTTCTATACTAAGTATCATTGGTGAGTAGTTACAGTATTAACCCTTTCTATATTAAAGCATCATTGACGTGAAGTTACCTTATTAACCATTTCTGTATTAAAGCAGCATTGACATGTAGTTACCTTATTAGCCCTTTCTTAATTGAAATATCATTGACGTGTAGTTACCATGTTAACCCTTTCTATGTTAAAGCATCGTTGACGGGTAGTTGCCTAATTAACCCTCTATATACTAAAGTATCATTGTCGTGTAGTTACCTTACCAACCCTTTCTATACTAAGTATCATTGGCGTGTAGTTACCTTATTAACCTTTTCTATATTAAAGCATTAATTGACAGGTAGTTACATTAAACAACCCTTTCTATACTAAGTATCATTGGTGAGTAGTTACATTATAAACCATTTCTATATTAAAGCGCCATTGACGGGTAATTACCCTTATTAACCATTTTTGTATCAAAGCATCATTGACGTGCAGTTACCATATTATAACACTTTCTATATTAAAGCATCATTGACTGATAGTTACCATATTAACCCTTTCTATATTAAAGCACCATTGGCGTGTAATTACCGTATTAACCCTTTCTACGTTGAAGCAATAATTGACAGGCAGTTACCTTATTAACCCTTTTTATAATGAGTATCATTGGTGATTAGTTACATTATTAACCCTTTCTACAATAAAGCATCATTGACATGTAGTTATCATAGTAGCCAGTTATATATTAAAGCATCATGGACGGTAGTTACCATATTAACCCTTTCTATATTAAAGCACCATTGGCGTGTAATTACCATATTAACCCCTTTTCTATATTAAAACATCATTGACGTGTAGTTACCCTATTAGCCCTTTCTATATTTAAGCATCATTGACGTGTAGAACTTTATCTTATTAACCCTTTCTTTATTAAAGCATCATTGACATGTAGTTACCTTAGTAACCATTTCTACACTAAAGCATTATTGACGGGTAGTTACCTTATTAACCCTTTCTATATTAAAGCATCATTGACAAGAAGTTAAATTATTAACCTTCTATAATAAGTATCATTGCCGTGTAGTTAGTTACCTTATAAAACCTTTCTATATTAAGACGTCGATCATTGACGGGTAGTTGTTACCTTGTTAATCATTTATGTATTCAAGCATCATTGACGATTAGTTACCTTATTACTTGAAGTTTATTATGACAGTATGACAATACACTACCCCGGACAAATGAAGCAATATCATACTTTATCTAACAGCCTAGCTATAATTAGTGAACATATAAACTGACAAACAGACAATTTTCAGGGCCATTATTTAATATTAAAGGGATACAAAATAAAGAGATTTCTAATTATCAGTAAGAATTATTCTCTAAGTGATACTTATTATTTCAAATAAATGATTGCATATACTATAGTAGACATATACCAACAGGAAAATATTAGTGAATACAATTATTGTGTTTAAAAATTCGTTTCGTTTCGGTTTCTGCAGCCAAATTACAATCTTAACTTTTAGTTATCGTTCTTCAAAATGAAGCGCGGATAATTCCTTGTGGTATTTTGAGTTAATTTTGTCGCGAATCAACGCGGATTGACAGAAGGAAATGGTGTATTGGCTACAAACGGATAAACCCGGACTTATATATAAGATTCGCCGATTTCTCCCCATGGATGTGCGCAAATATCGAAAAAGACTGAATTTCATGTGACAAAAAATATTTCAATTCCCGGAACAGTAAGAATTAAGCTACGATAACGAAACGG